>OX375876.1:120691443-123091443 GCA_947359465.1 Metellina segmentata
TTTTTTTCAAAAGAAAGTTACTAGTTTTAAGAAGAAACAATACAACCTGATACGTCAGAACTCTACCGTGAAAAAAATTATAATAAAAGAAGATTCCACAACTGGTGAAAAACCATTAAATGAACCAATGAAATCATAGAAAAAAGTTTTTAAAGGACCTAAACAATCAAAGGGTATTTTAAAATTAAAATAACCAATGAAGTCAAAGAAAACATTTCAAACGAAACAATAAAATCAAACGACTTTAACGGATTTTGAAATAACTTTCAAGAATAATTAAATTGAAAATTGAAACTTTCCGTGTTTGCCATAAAAACCCCAATAACCGTATATACAGATGGGTTGCCTTAACCTACCATAACTCGCTATAGACCAGTCAATATGTACCAAAAATATGGGTTTCCCTGAAAAAGAACCAGTATTTCTAATATTTGGATAAGTTGTAGAGGCCAAAGCCGCTAGTAAAACACCAAGTTTGCGAAAACGAAAGCACTGTGCTAACAGAGTTATATTGAGAAAATGTCGAAATTCTTGGACTTTTTTCAGTTTTTGCTAAATATCTGTTTCGATGCATCGGACAGGAAATTAGTAAATATAAATATTGTAGAACATAATGTTTGCTACAACTTTTGTTATTATGTTTTTTCTACGGTCTATAGTTATTGAACTACAAAGCAGTGAAAGTATGAGAAGTTTTGCAAAATCTGGAAAAGGTTCCCATAGCATCCGGTTTTGCCAAAACTTCTTTAAATAAATTTATTACATATACTGTGCAATGTTATTAGAAACGAAATATATACTAATTGTTGTAAGACACGACAAACGTGTAAGGTATGCTTACTAATGAGTAGAAAGCTGATATTGTAAAAAAAAAAACATAGTAGACCTGGAGTTTGATCAGAAGTGAGGAATGTTAGGTGAGCTAAGTGCTTATTTGTAGGCCAATGGCTGATGGTGCCGGGTGATGGATGGGTGGCAGGTGTATTGTTGCAGAATTCACTGTTGCAAGTTATTTAGGTAAGTTCATTTTTGCAGGTGCATTGTTTCAGGTGTTCTTACAGAACCAGTTTCTGAATATAAATGTGTAAGTGGGAGAGTACCCTGCCTTATTCTTGAGCGGTTCCCACTAGCCTTCAGTTTGTTGTATCATTCTGCCCCTTGTTCTACCCTATAGTTTATTTTTCGATTGTTTCGTGTCGTTTCTCATCTAAAATGTCAGCTTCAACTGACATATGTTTTATATGTCGCTGTACTTTGAAGGAAGATGAAGTGATTATGACCGAGGATGACGAGGATAAGGATTTCAACTTCCATCAGTCGTGGGGGGGGGGACACCGTTCTAGAACCCACTATAAAACCATCCCTCAGTTCATCAAGTGAACAACCGCAATGATTGAAATACATTTGTTTTTTGCGCTGAGAAGAAATAACTGAAGAATTTCTTAAGTGCACACTTATTTAAGCACTTCATCATGTTTACACTCCCCAGCTGAGGATATAGACAACGCAGGAGTGAAGTATCTCGTCACTTTATATGAGGGTGACATGGACACACAAAATTTGAACTGCCTCCGTTACCTGCATTTTATCAAGGCTGCTGCAAAGACCCAGAAATTAAATCTTACACGACTGCCTCAGACAAAAGACGCTGCCAGATACCATGTCTTCCGGATATACCATACACTCCAGATGTGGTTGGGGTTCGAAAGACAACCTACAGACTGGTTGGATGCGTATAGATCAAGGTCTCATAGTAATTCTAGCTAGTAAGGATCCTGCACCTCATCCTCACTACTGAAATGTGTATCATGGCGCTGCAAGAAACGCCGAGGGGCTTGCACCTGCCAAAAAGCAGGCCTAAAGTGTACAACCTTTGCACTTTCTGTCTTGGCCAGTCATATAAAAACGCACCTACTCCTATTTTAGATGATAGCGACATAGATGAAGATGAGGCTCTGGATGTTCGTGAACAAATTGAGGAGCTTGCCCCCAATCCTCCGCACACTCCCATTACTGTCAACTAAATGAATGACGAAGAGGAACATTCAATACCAGGCCCTTCAAAGTAAGCTAAATTTAAAAAACAATATTTTTTTCACTTTGAAAAATTATTAATACATAATTTTTAATTAATGTAATATAAATTAATAATAATGTATGATAAATAATGTATAATAAGCTAATAATTAAATACATAATGTATAATATATTAACGTATACTAAATATTATGTAATAACATTTCATATTTGATTGTATTTTTATTTACCTACTTTTGATACATGTGTTTACTTTTTTATTTAATTAAATTTGTCTTAGTCTAATGTTTAATTAGTATATAATAAATTAATAGCATTGATCATCAATAATTAATAATATTCTACATTAATATTTCTGCAATATGTGCGTATTAGGGTGGGCCCAAAAAAGTTTTTTTTGTTATCACATTCCAATAGTGCGGAAAAGTTGTCTCATGTAGTAAAACTAATGTGTAAAAAATTTCATCCCGATTTATTGATATATTTTGCCTCCCCAAAGAGTTCAAACCCTCTTAAAAGATAAAAATTCGGGCATTTAAAAAAAAATAATAAAAATGTTTACAATTACGTTCGAATAGTGAGCAAAAGTAAGTTAAAAAATACATTAAAGGTAAAAAATTGTTTAGATCAGAACATATGTTCTGGCTCCCAAAAACGGGGACCAAGTAACAGAAAAAACTGATTACCTGTTTTTACCGTAATTGCAAAAGTCGATATTTTGCAAAAATGTCATTTTTTAAGTTTTTTTGCTATTTAGCCCCTTTTGGGGAGGCAGAATGTATGTACGGATCTAAACAATTTTTTACCGTTGTTATTGAGTGTATTAGCTTAAGTTTTCGCACTATTAGAACATGATTGTAAACATTTTTATATTTTATAAAAAATGCCCGAATTTTAATTTTTATGGAGTGTTTGAACCCCTTGGCGAGGCAAAATGTAATCGGGATGAAATTTTTTACACATTAGAATTTTTCTGCATGAGACAACTTTTCCGCACTATTAGAATTTGAATGTGTGTCTATAGAACGTAATTGTAAACATTTTTATTTGGCATTTTCAAAATGGTAAAAAAAAACTTTTTTCAGCCCACCTTAGTGCGTATTTTGTAGTTTTCCAAAATGTATCACACTTTCACAGCTCTGTCGTTCAATAACCATAAACCGTAAAAAAAAAAAAAAAAAAAAACATGAACACAAAAGTTGTAACAAATTTTATGTTCGACAATACTGGTATTTATTACTTTGCTATACGATGCATAGAAACAGAGATATTGAGCAAAAAACGAAGAAATCCTCCGAAAATTTCGACGTTTATTCAATATAAGTCTGCTTGCACAGGGCTTTCTTTTTCGCAAACTTCGTTTCTTACTAGTGGTCTTGGTCTCTACAACACATCCAAAAATTAGAAATGATCGACCTTTTGCAAGAAACCATGTATAATTTGACTGGGCTACTACTAGAAGTGCACCAAACAAATCGCTAAGGCCGTTGCCACCGCTCTAAACGTAAACTGCAGCTGAACGCCAACTTTTTGATAGTGACGCTACCAAGATCTGGTCAGTTTTCTTCTAATTAGGAGATGTCTCCTCTATCAAGATCTAGTACGTTTTGCCAGTGACACGATACGTTCACTGTCAAGACTGAGCATCCACGTGTGCATTTCATACCAATTAATACGTCGTGTACATACTTAAGTATTGTCGATTTCTGCGCCACGTGTGGAAGGATATATATATATATATATATATTAAATTATTGAAAGCAGAGCAAAAGGCTGAAAATAAAAACCATTTAGTCATATTCAAAAATGTATCCTGAATTCATTAATTGTGCAAATTAAAAACCTATTTTATTTAAATTTAAATCTTGCTTTAATTTATAACGATTAATAATTTCGATTTGATACAAGAAAACAAGTAAATTGAAAAGGCAATTTAAAACAAACATTTCATAAAGATTTATATTGGCATTTTCCCGTATTCAAATCATCTAAATTTAGTATTTTGTACTTTTGAAAAATCTTATAATGATTGAAATACGGACACTAAATTAAAATAGAATGAATACTTAAAGGACTTAAGCATTATTGACACGTACGGACTCTGTCCCAACAAAGTTAACGATGAGTAAATCGTGTGTGTTCAATGTGAAGGCAGGTCAGTTTGACATCACTCCTTTGCATTGGAGACACTGGCCATTGATGAATTAATGGTTACTTGCAAATTCCACGACGCTCACCGCAAGAGGTTAATGGATTTCATGGACATCTTGATGTCTCTGAAAGGGAATTTAAGGTTAGCATGACTTAAATTCAGATACTTACCCGTTTCAACTTATGCGTAGATCTTACAGAAATTCTCAAATATTCGGAATCTTGAGTATTGAAAATGTAAGTTTGGTCACTTCTGAAACACATATTGGACACCGGAAGCTCGGTCGGAGAAGTACCACATCAGCAATCGGAGAGTTGCGGAATCGAAACTCGATCCAACATAAAGACCGTCCTGTACATGGAGGCTGGTACACGTTAAATCAGTCGTGGCCTCAAATGTCCTCATGTTGACTTGATGTGGAAGTTTGGAGAGGGGTGTACCAGTTCAGGTGGAATTACGTGAGGGAAGTCCGAGATGATGTCCTCGGATATTTCCTTTCGCGATTGATCCTAGATGGTCGATCAAAGCCAGTCGTGTTCCTCCAAAAAAACACAACGCTAGTTCAACTACCTACCTGGAACATGTTTATTCGTCAATACTGAAAATTATGGTTATTATTGAACATTGGAATAAATAAGACACTGAAATACGAAGTAAAGTCAGATGACGAACAGGTAATGGTAATTTTAGTTAACATCGTACTAGATCAACACAACAGACAATTGACGGCGGTCCGAGATCAATCTCCTAAGGGAAAAATCCGAGGACAACACCTCGTAATTTTGAACCACAGTCAAATGAAAAGGCAACACCTGAGCTGACACTCCACTCTGCAAACTTCTACACCAACCCAACGTGAGGTCTTTCGGCCACGACAGATTTAAGGTGCACCAGCCGCCTGTACACAAACGCTTTAAAACATACATGCACTGCCCCGGATACGAACCAGGAACCTACCAACTTAGAGGTTAATACCTTAACCACCAGATCGGTTGGTCGGATTTAGAAAATCGATGTATGAAAGCAAAATTTGAGATTTAAGATTTTAACCTCCGGATGGTTGGATCGATGAGTTCTTCGTGTCATTAATGAAATTAATCAGATATTCTTAGTGACATATCCCATCTATCAGCTAACCAACCGGTATGGTGTTTAAGGTGATAGCCTCTAGATCAGAAAGTTCCTGATTAGAATCCCGGTCAGTGCATGGATATTTGTGAACGTATAGTGTAGATGCGGCTGGTGCACCTTAAATCTGTCGTGGCCGAAAGTCCTCTCACTCTTTTATGAACCCATTAACGGAAGAGATCTAGAACGAACATCGTATTTGCTTACTAGCCATTGCTTGGCCAGCACGGCGTTTCCCATGACAGTTCTTTTCGTGGGGTCAGGTGTGACCCCTCGCTCGCCTGCGCTACCTCGATTGCTACGAATTCCCAGTTGGATTGCTTCGCAAACGAACTATACAGGCACGCCGTGATGGCCTCGAAGTAGCTATTATCAACAACGTAAATCCAAACACGTAAGAATCGTAATATGTGGCATGGTTCCATAGGCATTTACACGAAAACCGTTTGTGACGACAGCGGTCTAAAATCACAAAATCTTCGTCTTTTTCAATGACGTCACATTCCGGAGAGAAGAAAGAAATGTGAAAACACTAATAAGTTAATTTTAAGATGTTCTAGATTAAATTTTAAAATTCGGGTGAGACACAAGTATCTCAAAATATTCGGACTACCTTTGTGCCAAATTTCATTATTGTAAGTGCCATAGAATCGTCAGGACACTGCGTTTTGTACGCAGAGACATAGATAAACACTTCCTTTTATAAGATTTGTGTCGGCTCTTTTAAGAATCCACCGATAAAGTAATACTGCAGAAAAGAGAATGTTTGGGGTTGGTTTTGATTTGCTTAACTTCTACGATATCGTCTCTCTCCCTTGGTGATTGATTTCGGCTTGTCTCTAGTCGATCAACAGTTCTAAGATGTTAGCCTCTAGATCCGAAGGTTCCTTTTTGGAATCCTGGAAAGTGCATGGATGTTTGTAGGCGCATTGTGTAGAGTCGGCTGGTACACATTAAATCTGTCTTGGCCGAAAGTCCTCACGTTGAGTTGGTGTGGAATTTTGGAGAGTGGGATGACAGCTCAGGTGTTGCCTCGTCATCAGACCGTGGTTCCAAATTACGTGGTGTTGCCCTCGGAACTCTCCCTTAGGGCAGGGGTTCCCAACCTTTATGTAACTGCGTACCACTTGAAAATTTTAGAAATTTTTGGCGTACCACCAGTTTTAATATTTTTTAGAAACATATATCTAATGTCAGGAAAGTGCCCAATGGCTTGTTTTACTTTAATTAAAATACTAAGAAAGCTTCATATCTTATGATTAATGATGTTTTATTTAAGGAAAAAATAAAACGATTATTGAAAATTACAGTTTTATTTTTTACTCACGGGTCTAAAAACAAATAATTTTAAATAATTAGTACAAACTAAGCAAACAAATATCAACATAATCAAAAATCAATTTTTAGTACGAAACTTGTTTTTTGTCTTTTATTAAAATATCAATGTAAGGAGAAATGGAGCTTAACTTCACTCTTAAGTCCTTTTCAACACTTACTCTGTTTCTATATTTATTTTTTTATACACAAAAGTTCAGAAGAACCACTCTCACACAAGTAACTAGTAACAATTCGCATAAGAAGAAGCAGAGCTTGTTGGAAGATCATTGGGTACTCGGTTTAACACCCGATCCAGAAGTTAATTAACGATTTCTCTTTAAAACTGTCTTCCATGGAACTATCGTGTGTTAGAGCGATAAAGCTTTCTTTTAATTTCGACTCACTTGATGAGGTTCCCAAAAAAGTATGTCCGATCCAGTCAAATTTAGAATAATCTTAATCAAATAATAATAATCGAATAAACTTCGTAGAATATTTGGGTCGCTCGTATCATCCTTGCGTACCACCTGAAACGTTGCCACATACCACCAGTGGTACGCGTACCACCGGTTGGGAATCCCTGCTTTAGGGGATTGATCCCGGACCGTCGTTAATAAACCTCTTGTTCTGCTCTAGTACGACGTTAAAATGATCTTACCTTATCTTTGAATTTAAATACTGCTGTGACATCTGGGTGTCATATTAGTATATTTGTTTCAGCTCTCTTAAGAACCCGCCGATAAAGTAATACTGGAGAAAAGAATAATTGTTTGGGGATTGCTATTGATTTGTTGAACTTTTACGATATCGACTCTCTCAATTGGTAATTGATTCCGGCTGATCTCTAGCCGACCAACCGGTCTGGTGGTTAAGGTGTTAGCCTCTAGATCGGAAAGTTCGAATCCGGGTCAGTGCATGGATATATGTAAGCGTATGGTATAGAGGCGGCTGGTGTACCTCAAATCTGTCGTTGTTGAAAGTCCTCTTATTGAGTTGGTGGTGAAGTTTGGAGAGAGGGTTGTCAGCTCAGGTGTTGCCTCGTCATCAGATCGTGGTTCAAAATTACGTGATGTTGCCCTCGGAACTTTCCCTTAGGGTATTGACCCCGGACCGTCGTCAATAGCCCGTTGTGTTGCTCTAGTACGATGTTAATTAAAAATTACCATTGCCTACTCGTCTCTAATAGCCCGTTGAGATGCTTCCGTACGACGTTAATTGAAATGCCTACCTAAATTTAGGTTCAATTTCTACAATAGGGTTCATAGTACCAATATGTCGACATTAGTAATAATATTAATGATACAAATGTTTAATTAGATAAATTGTTAAAAATAAATTTTTCATTGGGGTAGGGTTAACCAACCAGTAATTGACCAAGTTAATAAATTACTGGAGCATAGACAATTTTATATTACCAGAAGATTAACCACAATTTTCATGTTTTAAAATCAAGTTATACATAAGAAACTTCAAAGTATATAAAAATTAATTAGCGATATTTATTTACAATTATGACGTATTTATGTTCAAAACAATAAATGGAATTTAGATAAAATAAATTTGAGACGGTACTCCTCTGAACAAGCTCACAATACTTATTAAAGTATTTTCTTAGATCCCAATGATATGACATCTGACTTGTTTTTATTTTCGATTAGTAATAAGACAAATTAGTAAACTTCAGATTGATTACCACTTATTCTAGGAGTCCACTGACTATAAGAATATAAACTTTAATTACTGCGGAATAAACTAATTTGTTTCTTTAATGAGGGATATGAAGAAAGTACTAACTACCGGTAGGGTCAGTATCTGGTTTATTCACCATCTGATAACCAATAGTTTTTTCGAATTTTTAGTACGATATAAGATATTATTTATTGTGCCCCACCAATGGCTATAAGGGGTAAGATGACGCTCTAAGAATAACTGGCATATCGAACAATTTAATTGGATCTCATGTGAGCAGAATTAGGATTGACTGAGATTTCCTCGGTAGTTAAAAAACGACACGTATATGCAGGCCAGCTTTCCTAAAGAGTTACAGGAAGACTACCATAACAGTTTATGGAGAGTGTGGTGCGATAGAACCTCTCCTGGTGCGTCTGGGTAAAACAGACTTCCACGTTCTCACCAATTAGTGTTTGTCAGATTATGTTATGTCTATAATATGTCGTTGCCAAACAAATAATTTTGAAATTCTTAAGACTATTTTCATATTTTATTACCAAACTGTGTAAGATAAGATTAAACCATAAGACCCGGTGCACACATCCGGTTTTTTAACGTGCGGCGCCGCTGCCGTAACGCAAGTGCGGTGTGAGATACATTAGATCCAATGGAGCAATGCACACATGCCTCGGGGCGACGCACGTCCAACTTACGTGCAATTTGTACCGTAGTTCCCCACTGCGCCGCAGCTTGCCGCACACGCGTCTCCGTTCTGAAGTACCTTGTTTTCATAAACAAATGGAATATAAATACTAATTAATAAAAGGTTGTATCCAGTAACGTCTATTTTGTTTCAAAATATACATTTTTTACACCAAGTAAACGAAATAAACACGTTTTCTTCGATGGAATATTTATCGCAAATGAGTTCGTGAGTCATTTCACGGTTATGTGTGCATAGTTGGGCTTCGGTGCCGTTTTGGCGCCGCACGTTGGAAAACTAGGGCACCGGACCAAAATGTCATGTGTTAAAATACCAAACGTCCATGTTCCTTTTATTTTATCAGAAGGTCCGTGTGCGAAAATAAAAAACGCACATGCTCCGTCTATTTTATTATAAGCTGCATTTACAAAATTACGCACAGAAAATGTTCTGTCTATTTCATGTATCTACGAGGTGTATTTGGCAAAGGTTCAATTCCTCCCTGGGTGCATTTATCTGTTTGTATGTCTATTATTGTATGCGTATGTCTATTATTGTATGTGTATGTCTATTATTGTATGTGTATCGCTATTATTGTATGTGTATGTCTATTATTGTATGTGTAAGTCTATTATTGTATGTGTATGTCTATTATTATATGTGTATGTCTATTATTGTATATCTATTACTTGATATTATCCGTCTAGTGTTAGATACAAATTAGCCAAATTCGGTTTGTGTGCAATTAAAACCAACCATCTATTTTATTAGAATGTCCATGTACAAAAATGGCAAACACCCATCCTCCGTCTATTTCATTAGAAGATAAATGTATGAAAATACCAAACGCATATTCTGCGTCCATTTTATTAAAAGGTAAATGTACAAAAAACTATTAAACTCACGTCCTCAGTTTATTTTAGTAAGAAACGAATGTACAAAAAACTATTAAACTCACATCCTCAGTTTATTTTAATAGAAAACGAATGTACAAAAAACTATTAAACTCACGTCCTCAGTTTATTTTACTAGAAAACGAATGTACAAAAACTATTAAACTCACATCCTCAGTTTATTTTAGTAGAAAACGAATGTACAAAAATACTAAAAGCACGTGCTACGTTTATTTTATTAGATAGTGGATGTACAAAAACACCATACACCCATACTTCCTCTCTTTCGTTAGATCAATGTACAGAAATACCAAACCAACATCCTCAGCCTGTTTCATTAGAAAATTAATATACGATAATACAAAACACTCATCATCTGCCTATTTCATAAGAAGTTCAAAGTACGAAAATACCAAACTCATATCCTCCGTCTATTTAATTAGAAGATCAATATACAAGAATAGCAAATGCACATCATCCGTCTATTTCGTTAGAAGAGCAATGTATAAAAATGTCAAACGTCCATCATTTGTCTATTTCATGGAGGATCAATGTAAGAAAATACCAAACGCATATTATCCGCCCATTTTATTCGAAGGTCATTGTACAAAACTATTTAACTCACGTTTTCCGTTTATTTAAGTAAAATACCAATGTACAAAAGTACTAAACTCGCGTGCTCCGTTTATTTTATTGAAAGATCGATGTAAAAAAATATTATACGCTCATCCTTTCCCTCTTTCATTAGATCAATGTACCGAAATGTCAAACTAACCTCTTCAGTCTATATCATTAAAAGATTAACATACGATAATACCATCCGTCTATTTCGTTGAATTAAGGGGTCTCAGGACTCTTAAAAATTATCCATGTATGCAAAAAAACATCCTTTTTCAAACCAATATAACTTATTAATGAAACAAAGCAGAATTTTTAAACTTTTACCATATAATATTCACATATATTTACATTGTTTCTCAAATTTTTATTTAATTAAAAAATGTTTTAAAAAAGTTATTAAAAATTTAAATTGGACACTTTTTAATATCAATATTTTACTGCGCGCAAGATTCTGAAGTACAAAATTGATCAAAATGTACAAAATTAATTTTATCTAATAGAAAATTGTTCAGTTTCGATGTTATACACACTTTTTAAGAAATTTAAAAACAAAAAATATGTTTTAAATAAATTAAAATTTTTTTTTTTAATTTTAAGAAATTTTTTAACTAAAACTCCTAAAAAAAAAATTATGTTAATAATTAGTCTGAAAATTGGTGTATAAGTCATAAAGGAACTAATTGTGAGCATATGTATGAAATTTCAGATCAATATGGTAAATAGTTTCTGAGAAATCCTGCGCGCAAACTAAAATTTTGTGTTTTGAGTAAAATTAAGTTAAAGTTGAAAATTTTGATAACAAAAATTCTGTTAATAATTGGTCTGAAAATTTATGTATAGGTCATAAAGGAACTTATTTTGTGTACAGGTATGAAATTTCAGATTAATATGATAAATAGTTCCTGAGAAATCCAACGCGTACACTAAAATGTTGCGTTTTGAGAAAAATGAAATTAAAGTTGAAAAATTTATTAAAACAAAATTCTCTTAATAATTGGTCTGAAAATTGATGTATAGGTCATAAAGGAACTTATTTTGAGTATATGTTTGAAATTTCAGACTAATATGATAAATAGTTTCTGAGAAATCCAACGCGCAAACTAAAATTTTGTGTTTTGAGAAAAATGAAGTTAACGTTGAAAAATTTGTTAAAACAAATTTCTGTTAATATTTAGTCTGAAAATTGATGTATAGGTCATAAAGGAACTCATTTTGAGTATATGTGTGAAATTTCAGATTAACATGATAAATAGTTTCTGAGAAATCCAACGCGCAAACTAAAATATTGCGTTTTGAGAAAAATGAAATTAAAGTTGAAAAATTTGTTAAAATAAAATTCTGTTAATAATTTGTCTGAAAATTGATGTATAGGTCATAAAGGAACTTATTTTGAGTATATGTATGAAATTTCAGATTAATATGATAAATAGTTTCTGAGAAATCCAACGCGCAAACTAAAATGTTGCGTTTTGAGAAAAATAAAGTTAAAGTTGAAAAATAACATAAAATGAAATTAAATAAACTATGGTTAATTAAAAAGCTCCAGGATCATAAGTGCAGCCCTCAGTAACCTTAAATTGTTCTATTTCTACTGCTGCTTTAATTTTTTTGGCCTTAAGAGCTTCAAAGGATGCTTCGGTTGCTCGCCTCTTTGCAGTCGCGATGCGCACTTTGTCCATAGTAATACATTTCACAACATTTGTCTGGCAGATTTTCAAACCTAAAGCACGTATAATTTCAACTCGGCTTTTGCATCCGTCATTGAAGTCACATACAGCCATATATGCAGCTATTTTGCCATATACAGCCATACATGCAGCCGTCAGCCTATTTATGACAGCATCATAAGGAACCCTTTCCACCGATCGTTTTTGCATCCGACAACTTCAACTTCTTTTTACCAAGTGATGCCTTTAATTTACGTTAGTGGCTGCCCATTCGCTTTTGGACATGTCCCACGCACTCTATTTTTGCAACTGTAACATTGTCACCATATGGCTTTTTTTGGACGATTGCCGAAAACGTCTTGGAAACTCCATCCCCTATGTACTGCTGGTATTTTAAACCATGCTTGTTTTCTGATCGACAGAAAATCCTTTGCATGCCGCTCACTTCCATTTGTCCAGCAGACCCACTGTGGGTTTTTTGCAGTTATGCTGGTGTTTAGCCAGAAAGGCACTGTATTTAAGGCCGAACTTTGGGCCCTTGTAGGTGTCGCACCCCTTGCAATACGACGACATGACTTTGACGACTTTTACGCAGTCAGCCCTGATCAAAGTACATACACCGACAAGAGATGTATAAACGCGTGTTTTCCATGTCCCATCACCACTAACTGCAATAGAATTTACGGTGCCGTCAATGATTTTTTCTTCCACAGCAGCTTTCCTCGTCGATGCATTTGCGAGCATCTCACTCACGTCTGCAATTATTGAATTAATCTTGTCATACGCCTTCTGAGACATGGGCTTTGCAAACACATGCCGAAGCCCATGTCTCAGAACACAAACACACAACTTGAACAAAATGTCTTGAGTGAAGATAACACTTGGCCTATAAATCTCATGGCCAACACTGACCGCCTGTTCACTTCTGGTACATTTTTTTTGTGTCCAATCAATTCACAGGAATTGAAATTCTGTTGAACCGTGCACTGTCTACAAACTAAAATAAATTTTGAACACAATCCAATAGTGGATTTCTCAATAATCTTAACATTCCCATGCCACACAGAGCAACATATATGTTTTTCTAGTTGTGAGAACAATAAATAAATATCCACTAATCTGTAGCCATGAAATTCAACGCAAACATCGTTTTCCAATGACTGCAAAACATTGTGTGCAGTCGGCAACTTTCTAGCAGCTGCACTTTTGTTTGGCGAAAGATTTTTAAAAATAACTTGGCCACTTTGAGACTTAGATTTCTTCAAGAATTTATTTCCTTGAAATCTTTTCTTCTTCGGTCTCTTTCCGGATGATCGTTTTGGCCGATTTTCCATATTTGAACACTTTTCATAACAGATGAAAAAACGTGGAAATTCAAAATCGCAAAAAAATAAACAAACAAGGGAAGAAAAAATAGAAGTTGAGTTGTTATTATACTACTCATTCACAAGATTATTTTGATATTAAGTGTGGCTGTTCTGCTAAAAAGAATTCATCTAGAGAAGAATGTTTTAGAAATGCTCTCCCAGCTGTCAAAAGTTGGGAGCGGCAGTGGCAAGTTTTTGTTTACTTTTCAACAGAGTTGTTTTATTCTTTTCTCGATAACTCCGGAATTTTGGGAGTATCGTTAAACTTTTAGTACCAAAATGTTCAGAAAAGATGGGGCTTCCACATATATTTTTTTCAAGAAATCGAAAATTTTGAGATTTAAGGGTCCTGAGACCCCTTAAGATACAAAAATACTGAATTCACATCTTTCGTCTATTACATTAGAAGACCAATGTTCAAAAATGACAAACGCACATGCCCCGTATATTGTTTGAGATGATTAAATGTATAAAAATACCAAAACGCATATCCTCCGTCTCTTTCAGTAGATTATCATTGTCCAAAAATACCAACCATGCATGCTCCGTGAAGTTTATTAGATGGTCGATATAGAAAAATATCAAATGCACTTACTCCGTTTATTGGATTAGAAGGTCGATGTACAAAACTATTAAATCATATCATCAGTCTATTTCAGTAGGTCGATGTACAAAAATATCAGACACACATTTTCAACTATTTTGTTGGAATATTAATATTCCAAATTACCAAACGCCCATCCTCCGTCTATTTCTTTAGAAAATCAACGTTAAAAATTACCAAGTACCCATCCTCTGTCTATTTCGTTAGAAGACTAATGTACAAAAATACCAAACGCACAATTCCCCGTCTATTTCTTTAGAAGATTAATTTTAAAAAATACCAAACGTACATTTACAATATTCATACAAAAATTGACCAATGCCGTTCACCTATTTAAATTAAAAATCATGTGTAGTTCAAAACAACCTTCTCGAATATCCCTTCCTCTCACACCTAATCGAGCCGCTGGGTTAGCATATTTTTCAACTACTATTTCGTTAGAAGATTAATGTTCAAAATTAAAAACCGCCCATTCTCCTTCTACATCGTTAGAAGGTCAATGTTCAAACTTACCAAACGCCCAACCTCCGTCTATTTCGTTAGAAGACTAAAGTACAAAAATACAAAACGCCCATCAATCATGCGTCTATTTCATTATAAAACCAATATACAAAAATACCAAATGCTCAAAACCCCGTCTATTTCTTTAGTAGATCAATTCACAAAATTACCAAAAACGCATACTTACAATATTCATATGAAAATTGACCAATGTCGTTCACCTATCTGAATTAAAAATCAGGTGTAGTTCAAAACAAACTTCTCGAATATCCCTTGCTCTCACACCTAATCGATCGTCTAGGTTAGAACATTTTCCAACTACTATTTCATTAGAAGATCACTGTTCCAAATTACCAAACACCCATCATCCGTCTATTTAGTTAGAAGACTAAAGTTCAAAAATACCAAATGCCCATCAATCATCCGTCTATTTCATTATAAAGCCAATGTACAAAAATACCAAACGCACAATACCCCGTCTATTTCCTTAGAAGATCAATTCACAAAAATACCAAAAACGCATATATACAATATTCATATAAAAATTGACTAATGCCGTTCACCTATCTAAATTAAAAATCAGGTGTAATTCAAAACAACTTTCTCGAATATCCCTTCCTTTCACACCTATTCGATCCTCTGTGTTAGCAGTGCCTCCGCGTCATCCCTTAAAGAGCGAAATGACTCGCAAACCCAAAATGAAATTATCCCACGCGAACAGCTCGCAAATTCTCACAAAATCCATCCCGGACGTCTTAGTTAATACTCCACCTAATCTTCTTCCCGTGCCATCGCGGTCCATCCATCTCCGTGATGGATAGCTGTTTTATCACACCACTGCCTTCGCTACTTAATTAGCAGGCCCTCAATTAAAATTTACGACACAAGCGACAGTGCATTTAAAAATACACCTTGCCCGTTCGCCTCCCTTAATGGTAGATGGAAAGATACACCTGGAAAGCCAAAGAAGTCCGAGCGACTTCGGGATCTTAAGAGCACTTGTAATTAGCCATAAGAAAATGACTTCTCAGTATAAATATACCTCCTAACAAGCGCGGCAATTATGCGAAATTATAGTAATTATTATAATTGCCCGTCATTAAACGAGCTCATTACTGTATGGATATGTAGGAAACTTACAGTTGGGTTGTATGAATGTATTGAAAAAATGATGGTTATTGGCTGAGAAAGGAGTTGGAAGCACACGTACGCCGATTGGGAATGTATCTCGGCAGTAAAGAAGTTTTTGTCTGTTCTAAGGGTCCATCAACGTTATTACACTTTAAAAGGATTCGGGAGTGATTGTCTTTCCTGGTGGTGAGGAATGGGGAAATACTCTCCAAGAAGAGAATGGATTTGTCTTCTCGACGACTATTACACGAAATTTGCGCTTCGGGATGTTTGTCTGGAGGACACAGGTTTCCAGAATTTGTCGGTCTAAAGGAAATAGCGAAGTTTAAAATGATACAACCCTATTTCAGTACATAAAATTACCATGTGCATATTCATTTAGCATAATTTGACACTATTTATATTGAATTTAGTTCGTTTCATATCCTGACCAGTCTGAACTCAATTTGTGGTATCAGTTGCATTTATACGTATTATATTATAAATCATTCACACCATGAACAAAACGTCGAGATACAGTCATATTTACTTAAAGCAGCGCTTATACTCAGCTATATTATAGCCATCACTTCAGGAGAGACATTCCTCTTATTATATCGCACCCCGGCAAGAACTCAAAATTGCAGAATTTGAGAAACATTAACTTAAAGTATACTATAAAACTTATATTGAAATAGTACACGCTTCTTTTAAATTTTGGGTAAGTATGTATGGTGAACTTCTATTATATTCTATAGAATAGTAATATAACACTCTGGGGCACCTCACATATTTTTCAATGACGTATCAAAATTTTTATTTTTTGACTTGTGTCACTTTTCTGGCCGGGATGCGATTTGTTGATTAGGTAAAAAAAAAAGAGATGGAGTAACGATATTTTTTTGTATTTCCAATGGCAAGGCTGGGTACAGATTGCAAAGACAAAATACAATATATGATGCAATACAACACAGTACAGAATTGACCGAAGTCATTGTAGCCTTATACAAGGCCAGAAGTGATGGTCACTTTTGAAGGGGCTCCCAATGGGTGGACCATCATTGTCCCTAACAAAGGACAGCACAATTTACATCCATGCACTGACCCGGATTCGAACCAGGAACCTTCCGATCCAGAGGCCAACACTTTGACCACTAGACCGGTTGGTCGGCACGATATTGAAAATAAGAAGAATTTAATATACATATACCGCATTTATATCTTCAGTAAATTAAATCCCAACATGACGAAAACGGTTTTCCGAGTGACGAAACAACTCAACATTAATTTAACAATTGACAGTCGAAGTTTGTATATTAACAACCGTTCACCCTGAAACTTGGAGATATTTCTTATTTGACTCTCACGGCCTCGGAGATGAGTATGGGCTGTATGGATCCAATTACTCTAGCACTCTGTTCTTTCATGGGTTTACAGTATACGGAAACCACGCGCCCTGTATACCAAGCGATATTTCACTTCTTTAATGCCACTACTCTGTTCCCTAAACCCTCTATTTTTTTCTGTCACTAACGACAATGTTTACTTGAACTTGCACGTCTTGCGTTTGGAATAGCTTTGGATCTTGTGCGATATGGACCTTGTGCCACAAAACTGCTAAGAAACCGATCTTGACTAACACGTCAATACTTTGAACCATGCGTTTACTAAAACAGTTTACAGCCATCACTTAAAGAGAGCCTTTCCTTTTATCCTATGATGATTAGGTAAACAGCAATGATAGAAAACAGCTTCTTAAAAACTTAATTATATACGTATATTCTAATGAGATTTTGAATACATTTATTACCACCATACGAAAACCGAGTTTAAAGAACAGAATGTAAGGACGCTTTCATTTGTTTACGTACTGACGATGAAAGTATCGCGTGTTGACGTATAAGTAAGTCTGGAGTTCGCTCATTGTGTTCGTTAACTATGTACATAGCATAAAAAACCTTAACCTTGGAACTTGGGGATAGTCTTCTTGGGCATACCATGGCAGTACTTTAGTTATACGGATTTTTACTGAAGCTCTTTACAAAGATATCTTCGTGACAGTCATTTTGTTTTCATAAAATGATTTTGTAAAAGACCTATAAGGAAACAATGAATTTTTAAGACTTAATATGCATCCCCCATCAGCATTTTGATTGAGTTGAACACCCCCATAACGAAAACCGAGTTTGCTGAGCAAAATATAATGACGCTTTCATTTGTTTACCTACTGACGATGAAAATTTCGTGCGTTGACAAGTCAGTCTGGAGTTCGCTCATTGTGTTAGTTAACTACATACATAGCATACCAAAACTATTGAAATGCTATCTGAGATTTCACATTCTATCAATAATATATATCAAGAGGCAACAGCCACATTTGACTAGCTTTATCCTGTCTACTGTTTTTTAAACTATTCCAATTACAACCGGCGATATGTAATGACCATGCTGTAGTATTGTATTCTGTTTATGAATGTTTAAATAAATGCAGATTAATACTTAGGCGTACTCTGCATTAATTTAAGCAAAACCTTAACTCTGGAACTTAGTGATAGTGTTAATGGGCATAGCACGGCAATACTTCAGCCATACTGCTTTTTACTGAACCTCTTTACAAACATATCTTGGTGACAGCCATTTTGTTATCATAAAATGCTTTTGTAAAAGAACTATAAAGAAACAATGAATTTTTAAAACTTAATATAGGTCTACCACCATCGGCATTTTGATTAAATTGAATATTACCGTAACGAAAATCGAGTTTCCAGAGTAGAACGTAACGACACATTCATTAATTTAACTGCTGACAATGGAAGTTTCGCATGCTGACTTATGCCAGTCTAAAGTCCACTCGTAGTAGAGAAAATCCATTCAATTTCTGCTGGGAGCCTGAAAAGATAGCCTCGCGCTCGCTTTAATTAGAGAGTTGATAGATAGATGTAATAAATTAGTGTCCATCTTCCAAATGCATTTTGAGGTTCTTTGAAATGCATTATTTATGAAGTTAATAAGTTTTCATTCTGTCCCCCAACACCCTTATTACAGAGCCTTAATACTATAAATTTTAATTCAGCGTTTGTTTTGACAGTGCTCTGAAAATGTTGCGATTTAAGCACATTGCGTTTGTCACAGCTATTCCTGGAAGAATGATTTGTAGGGAGAAGAGGAATTATTGCTTTTGCGTGGGGGATTATTACCGTGACTAAGCGAATGCTGCGGGTAGGGTTATTTAATATTTAATAATGAGACGGGGGCAAAAACTTCACGGACACTTTTCATAATTAAAAGGGAAGCAAGAAGTAGGGAATGGCGTAAAGAATTGGCGGTGTTCTTGTGATTGATTTGAAATTAAAATACAAAGCCACTATGGGGGTATTATTTCTTCTGAAGTGTACTTCCGTGGTTTTGGGGAGATTTATGAATTTAATTTTTGGAATGTTTGATTTATGCGTGTAAAGACGGGGAAATCATTAAACTAAATAGGTTTATATAATGCTTCACATTCTAAGGTTCGTTGTCGTACACATTATGACAATAGAGTGCACATATATTTGTTGGGTACCATGATAACAGTGTGTTATTCATGTAAGCCCACCATTTTCTTTTGAATAACTTCTAAACTAAACATTTTAAACTGTGAGCACGTAATAGGAATTCGTGAGTTTAATTTTTATTGCGACCACGCGACTAGCTACTAGAGTATTTGTAAACATTATCTATCTATATATATATATATATATAATTCTCTTACGGGGCACGCAAAAAAAGGCCTTATTTGTTATCGCGTTTTGGCAACACTGTACGATTGTTTGTTTACCACGAAACCTCGCGCCTCAATTGAATTTATAGCGTTATCTGATAAAATGTTATTAAAAAAACAATTAGCCGAACTGTAGCAGCCTACAAACAACATGCTGGGTATTCGATTTCCAAAACAGCGCTCACTTTTCAATTCAAAATTTGCTCAATGTTTTCATTTTAATTCCAAATCATTGGGGTTCTAATACCAAAGGTACTGTATAATTTTTCTGTGGTACAACAAATTTATAATTGAAAAATATTTTTACGAATATCATATTTTGTAAACAATGCATTGACGCAGCATTGATGCGAGCGCAGCGAGCAAGGTTTGCGCAGACAACCAATGAGGATTGTAAAGGAATAGTCCGGGGATTGGCAAGCGTAAGCGAGCAGGGGGCGGTCCCCCTAGTTCTATTTATTAAACACCTGTAAAATTACTGAATATATTTTTTAATTATCTACGTGCAAACAATGATATTGTGAATGAATTTCTAAAGTATGCACGTGCAAACTGTAAGCATGGTATCGAATGTGATCAGAAATTAATTTGATATTACTCCCTTTCTCACATTTTGAATTTACATCTCAAATTCAAATGCAGTTCATTCATGAGATCATCCACAACGGTATATAATCGGGCTCTAGGAGCAAGTTACTAGTTCGCGGGAGTGATAGCTGAAGCTAAAAAGTCCCATACACTTGCCGAACAACTCATTTTACGAGCTATATACTACCATTTTGTCAAATCTATTCTTAGAATCGATGAAATAAAAGAAATTGAACAAGTACTGCTTTCAAATATAATACACTCAACAGGCGCACTGAAGACATGTCAGTTAGCATAGAAGGAACACTAATCTATAAAGTTTGTAAAGTTAAGAAAATTACACTGTAGTTTGATGAATCAAAAGATGTTAGCAACTGTTGTTAGCTAATTGCACTTCGAATTCTAGATGAGAAAGGGTTGAAAGAACACTATTTGTTCTGCAAATAACTTCGGGAGCAAACTACTGGGAAGAAAATATTTTAATTGATCAATAAATACTTTGATACAAACAATATTTCATGAAGCAATTGCAAAGGTTTATGTACTGATGGCGCGGCTACAATGCCAGGAAGGGTCAGAGGATTGGCTTCCGAAGTTCAGTCTGTAAACCATGATATAGAAATGATACACTGCTTTATTCATAGAGAAGATCTCGTGCCAAATAGTTTACCTTCAGAATAAAGTCCGCACATAATGACATTAAAGAAATGGTGAATGTGATCAAAGGTAGACCACTTCACTCGCGTCTTCTTTCAATTTGTCCTGAAATGGGATCAGAGAAACAATCTTTGTTGCTCCATACTGAAGTTCGTTAGCTGTCGAGAGGGAGATTTTTGTTCAAAGTTCATGAGTCGAAAGAGGAATTAAAAGTATTCTTTTAGGGTAACTCTCAGATATTCAACTCAGTTTGAAGACAGTTCACGGTTACAAAAAATGGCATACTTAGCTGACATATTTGAATACCGAAATCAAATTACTAGAAAAATGCAAGAACCTCTTGAAAATATATTACATCTGCAAAGTATTGGAATTTTACTTCTACGATGAAGTATTGGGCTTTAACTTCTTCGTGATTTATCCTGATTTTATACACATTGTAACACTTCTCTGTTTTATTGCTTAATCGCCTTTCTTCAATTTGAGATCGCACAATTTCCAAATGAAACTCGACAATGACAAGCGAGTTCCAATTAATCGTGGATATCGAATTTACCCCAAAATTGAAACGCATCAAACAATCCCACGCACCGTATCCAGAGGCATGCTACAATTTAAATTCACACACAGAATCAATGGAAAACACAATTCCCGGGGGCAGCGAAATACAAATACATTTCGCAGGAGTTGCACAAGCACTGCTCCAAGAAAGAAAACTCCCCAGCATATGATTTGCATCATTGGACTATTTTTGATTGCTTTCTCAACTTTGCATCTACGGTTATTGGAAACACGAGGCACTCTCTGGATTGGAAGCTGGAAAAGAAACGAGGAATCAAAGCAGATAAACAAGCCTTCCATGCACTCCCTTCAAAAGGAGATGGGAAAAAACCTGCACGAGGTTCTCATTCAAGAAATATTGTTTCTTCCTCTGGTGCAATTGTGACCCGGAACGAATATCTGTTCCTCCCTCAGCTGCCGTAACGAATCGCAGAACGGAATAATAACAAGAGTGCCAGAAATTCTTTACGAGTTGGAAAAAAGAAACTTCATAGTCTGGGTTGAAGCAGGTAAGTGCGGACTCGCGAAAACCGTAATGCCAGGACCCAAGCACTCGCGTAAATTTAACGCTTATTGCTAGCAGACGGCGCATAAAAACGTTGTCTTGTGTTTATTTTCCATGCAAATTTATGGTTATTTGACGAAATTTAATTCCAGGCGCTGATTACCTGAAACTAAAGCGAGGAAGGGTTTCTCCGGAGATCTTTTGATCTGTCCCTTTCGGAGCTCGGGTAAGAAATTATTGCTACGCTCGGTGAAGTCCTTATTGCTTTCATTTGGTGTCGTGTGGCAAATGAGTTGTATACATTGTTCGGATTTTCCATTCGTTGATTTGCTTTTTTGCGTTGGAAGGTTTTATACATGTGGCGTTAGATTGGGGTGAATGGAATGCTTGATTAGACAGTCTTGAAGGAATGTTTTGATTAGTTCCTCTGTAAGTAGGAGGTCTGCGTATCGTAATATGACCTTCCATTCATTCTCAATAGAAAATACATAAAAAATGGCTGTTATATATGGGTATGCGAAGCGAACTCAGACCTGGGATAGAAATATATTTCAATAAATTGATGCCTCCATTCTATAGTTTTCGAGGAAGTTTTGAAAATAGTTTGAAATTCATTACTTAACGTACATATTTCAACAATACGAGTTATTGAAATAGTAATAACTTTACCCTTAGAGTGGTTGACTGGACTAGGTATCTTGTCATTATCAAAACTGACCAGATCATGATGGACCTGATATTTCGATCATCAAGATCTCGCCGTCCCTTGTAATTAAACTCTGTAACAAAAGAATCAACTAACCAAGGAGGAGTTTTCCGATAGCGATAAAAATGGGTGAATGTGAAGAACATATAAAGAAAACAAACGATTAAAATATCAGAACAGTTGAATCATTTATTTCAGAGTTTGACCGTTACAAAAGGGAGGAGGTCAGTTAGGCTTTGGACCACCTCTGGCATGGATGCGTCATCAGACTTGGAAGAGACTGAAAAGTTTCTCGGATGGTGTCCAGTGGAATTTCTTGCCGAATTGTCCCCAACTGCCTGGTTATAAATGGTCAACATTCCGGGAGGGTTGCAATCGCCTTCTCATAACGTCCCAAATTTGCTCTGCTGGAGACAGATCAGGTGACCTAGCCGACCAAGGAAGTGTTGGGAAAGATTGAAGACAACTCATGGCAACACGTACCGTGTGCGGCCGGGCATTATCTTGTTGAACCGTAAGTCAGGGATGTTGTAAAAGGAACAGTAACACAACCAGTCGTCTACTTCCCGGAGTGCCACCTATGTGTTAAATGTAATTTTAACGTTGTGCAACCGGTTTTGCATTCTTGGTTTCCCAGGACTCCGGATGATTGTTGTAATTTTTAACATAAGGCCGGAATGTTACCGAACCATTATAATTCTCCCTTGGGAATAAAACAACCGCAAATATGGTGTGGGTCCTCTTGGGCCCCCTTTGTGCTGTGGAAGTCGCCCTCATCCTTTCCCCCTGGACCACAAATACACTCTAAACCTAACGGTGAGTGGGTCCATGAGGGTCTAAAAAAAAAACCAGTCGTCTACGTAACGCTGTGCCATAAGTGTGTCAGAAACGACTACCAAAGGGGTCCGGCTATCAAAGAAGATCGCACCCCAGACCCTAACACCCTGTTGTGGGCATGCGATAGTAAGGGCAGGATCCCCACACTGCCCTGTAGTCCCCTGACATGTCTGAGATTGTCGTCAGGATACAGTTGGAAATGGGACTCGTCACTAAAGACTATACTTCCCCAGTCAACACCGTTCCAAGTGGATCGAGCCCGGTACAACTCCTGGACAACTCCTTCTTGGAACGTGAATTTTTTTTTCTTATAGAGTGTAAAACAAAATTCCTAAGATCTTTATCTCGACGTCATATAAATCGGCAAAATCTTGGTGACGAGATACCTTGTCATTGCAAAAATTAGTCAGGTCTTTATGGACGAGACACTTAACTCGTGGTAATGACTTGGAGAGTTATAAGCGATATTATGCAAATTATGTTTGTTCGGTTAAGTTTTAAGACAATATAGCCATATTTTGCCACACTGTACCAAACACAAGACCGCGTCAAATAAATACACACATCTGGAAGGTTCACTGATACAAGTACTGAGAAGCCATACTCAGGGTAATAAGCAGATTATGGGTGGAAATATTTTTAATTTAATGCTCTTGGGTTGGATTGCCTATAAACAGTAATTTTTGTAGCTAGAGTTACATGTCTTATAGATTCGCTTTAATAGAAGTTACGTATTTAATCCTAGCTTTAATACTTCAAACCCCTTTGATAGATATGTAAATGAATTTATTAAGTGTTTATGGTATTTTGAAGTGCTTAAAGTTTAACTTTTCGGAACTACAATAAGGTGAATAAGAACATAAGTAAGGTAATGAGATAACGTTTAGCATGCTTAATTAAATACTTTATGCACGCATAAAATCTCCAATTACACTACGACGAATTAGTAATTTCTAAGAGTTAGTACAGTGATCCTTTCTGATTTTACCTTAAAACCCTACACGTACGAAATTAATCTAATTGTCAGAAGTCTTGCTAGGAGTATAAGACTGAGAGAAGTTAGGATTTAAAGGAAGAAGTTCAAATTTGTCAGGTAACTCTCAGGAGACTTAGGCGCTCAAGAATACCGTTGGTTCTCTGCGTCATCAAAGATTATGGTTACATTTACCTGCCTATTGAGTTATCCAAATGAATTAAATCTGCTAAATCTTGTAGATTACACAAATTGCTTCTATGCTTCTGAACCTGTTTAATCATTTTATTAAATGTCGAGTACAGTGAAACCCCGGTTTATCGTATTTCAAGGGTCCGGAAAGGAGTAACGTTACATGCGGGAAAACGTTAAATCGGGGTCGGAGAAAAACAAAACAGAGCATGAAATAAAGACTAATTTAAGTAACATATGTTTTATTTCTTACTTTACAATAGTTTATTGCTTACAGAAATCTGCTATTTTGGTTTGCGTTTTGCTTTTACTACCTAAGTGATTAACATCACGGAAATTAGTTTTTGTAAGTTTTTCAGTATATCTAATTTGTAATTGACGCATTGGACGAAGATATTCATTACGAACAGGAAAAATACTATTTGACTATTTGTGGTTTCTATCTTCGCGAACGTTAAAGATAGTGAAAATTTGAATGGATTTGAAATCTGGAAAATTTTACACTAAATCTGTACCTTGGGTAGTCCGAATTTTATGCGTATTTGTGACATGCCCGTGTCATGTCGGGTGAAGGTCTAGGACTCATTCTTAAAATTATTATTTTATTCTTTTTAATGTTTTCTGTATCAGTAAGGACAGAAACAGAAGTGTCACGGGCAACGCCGTGCTGGCCTGTAAGTATCTGACTAATTTAAGAAAATCGTTTTGAGTTCTCCCGCTGAAAAAACGTTAAATATAGGAAATATTTCGAAGTGATAAACGTTAAATACGCGATTTGTTAACATTGAAAGCATAGGGAATTATATGGGACAAATGAAAAGTGACGTTATAAGCAAGAAATCATTAAATGCGGGTTACGTTGAATCGGGGTTTCACTGTATTTATATTACTTTTAATCTGACATGCATCTCTCATGGATGGATTTATCTTTGGGGTACACAAGTTGTTCCTATCATTCCAGAACGAGTTTGACGTTTTAAGTAGGTATATAGCTATTTAATTAACGTCACACTTAAGCAAACAAATGTGTTATTGATGAAGGTCTGGAATCCAACCCGAAAGGAAAGATCCGTGGACCAAAAGACCTAATTTTGAAACACGATCAGATACGGGTTCACACCTGAACTGGAAGTCCGCTATCAAAACTTCCAAACCAGGACAACATAGGGACATTTGAGGCTACGGCAGATTTAACGTGCACCACCTCACCTCTCCATGTACTTGTCTGTTATTGTTTGGATTCAAACTCACAACTCAGAGGTTGCTAATCCGTTTCTCTTCCAAATGGAATATGACGTTGTTTTCTGTATAAAATGAATACAGTAAAAAGTCCCAAACCCGGAAACCTCCGGACCTCGGCCATTCCCGATTTTGGACTTTTCCGGGATTCGGATCAGTTCCATTTTTTGATTTTTTTGTCAAAAAACCTTATTCAACCCCCCCACCTTCACATGAATTTTGCGTTTGTAATAGCAAAATAGCATATGTATAAACAAGAATAATTTTAAAAAAAGAAAAAAAAACTTTTTAATGCAATGCAAAATTTTACTTTTAAATTTTCTAATTTTTCTGTGGAATTTATTCAAAACATGTCCATTATTTCGCATTGTTACATCAATTATGTAAAGGTTTAACTCCGTGTTCTTCAAAAATTGTTGGAAAGATTGAAAAAAGTTAGGAAAAAAAAAACGCCGTTTAACAAAAAGTCCGGATGTTGGCAATTCCGGATATGGGACTTTGTACTGTATTTATAATAGCATCTAGGCCTTATCTGCATCACAAATATATACACACAAAAGATAAAAATAGAAATAATCCACAAAACAGAAAAATTTTAATTATATTGAACAATGCATTTCAGGTGATATGCTTTAGAAGTATATGTTCATATTTTTGCTTTAAGGAGTACATAACAGTCTATTGTTTAAACAGAAAAACAGTATGCCCTTTAATTAAACAATACAACACCACTAGGATATAAGAAAATAACTTTACCCAAACATTATTAGTCTCTCGGTAAAAGAGCAAAATCTTAAACTCCGTATTAATCTTTTCCTAGTGTATTTGTGCACAAACTCCAGACATAATAATTGAATTCAGACTAGGTATTACTATCCCGAATCAATTACTTCTAGCATCCTTTGAGAAATAAGAAACCCACTCAAAAAAATTAGTTTGAACTTGAGGTACCTCGCTTAGCAAGCGAAGTGTAGAGGAGACAAAAAAATCTGTCTAGACTTTACAATCTAAAATAGGTTCAGAATAGTTCCAAGGGAGGAAAAAACGCGGAATACCATGTGTGAAATGTCTTTGAAGTGACATGGAGTAGTTAAATTTAATCAGTACGCTAAGAATTTCAGACATAGTTTTTTTTTTACTTTTCTTTCATCTTCTTTCAACGACTTTTCTTCATGCTATCCAAAGCAGATGACATCTTGTTCAAAATTAGATGAGATTAGCCCTTAATACCGCATTTACAGCTATGGACGAAAAACTTGAAGATTTTTCTTTCGTTGAATAATTTAAATTTGCCCAGTTTTTTAGGGCTGCGCTCCACACTGGCAGAATATTTAATTTAATTATAGTTAGATCGCTGGTCTGAACTGCGCATTTAGGTTCTCCTTGTGGATATTATCAAAGGAGATATGTACAAGAGTTAATTAGTTCTTAGGTTTTAGCAAAGAAATTTTAATAACAGTTTTATTTACAGGAATTTGTGTAAATAGTTTTGTTTTATTGCAAAGGTATTGCTGCTTTTCATGTTCAGTTATAGATAAGACCTCAAACCTTTAATTAATTTGAGCATCAATTAGTTGTTACTACTTAAGATTAACTAATATAAATATAATTATGTATACTGTTATTTTTAATATGAAACATAAAATATGGAAATATATATTTCGAAACTCCTTAAGGAACGTTGATAAAATTTATTTGTTTTAATTTTTAATCCTTGAATACAGAAATTTAGGCAATTCTAAATCATATAAGTGCATGAAGATATGTCTTGTTTCTTAAGATTAAAGGGTGAAACCTATTAACAAATTTCTTCTTCTTTTTTTCTTCAAATCTTATAGTATTTGTAAAATGTATTTCTTAATATACTCGTAAGTATCATCTCATCTGAAGATCTTAAAATATCATCACTTATAATGAGATCACTTAAAATTATAGGTAGAAATGAATTTTTCAAGTAGTTAACAAACAATATTCTTCAGCAATGCACGCATAACACATACTAGCGTATAATGCATACAAAAATTCAAAAAATTTTAGTAAATTTTTTGAATTTTGAATTTTACGAAATTTTGAAAAAATATTGTAAACTGTTTTTTTTATACTGGTTTAAGAAGGTACTCATCTGCGAACATAATGAACCGATTCATGCAAAAATCACCTGAAACGGCGTCTTATTAAATATTGTTTTCATAAAAACTACTTCTATTCAATCAACTTGGTGAAGTTTATTAGAATTTCTATTCGATTAAAGGTTGAGAGAACCTTTACTAGAACGAATTTTACATACTTGATCTACAGGTGGTGGTAGTATAGAAATTCTGTAGCGTTGTTATCCGACACAACAGTTGTACAATTAGCTTAGGTGTTCTTAATGTGGGGTTTCGTGTTTAACTGCTTAACATGAAAGGGTTAGTTCACCAACATTAATTCCAATCTTCTTGTACAATTGAGAAATCGGAACAAATTACTGACTTCAATGTAGATACCCAGCCATTTTTGAGA
Source organism: Metellina segmentata (assembly GCA_947359465.1). Taxonomy (NCBI): domain Eukaryota; kingdom Metazoa; phylum Arthropoda; class Arachnida; order Araneae; family Tetragnathidae; genus Metellina; species Metellina segmentata. The sequence continues at coordinate 120,719,735 of OX375876.1, forward strand.
AAAAAGTACAGAATATTATATTTTAAAAAGCAGTTAAAGCCACACAAGATATGATGTACACAAGTTAATACAATACAACACAAGATATGAAGATGTACACACAGTTAATACAATACAAGGTATATTTGAGGTATAGTTTTCCCAGACTTTGATACATGCCTTCTGGCATTTCCTTTGACAGTCTGCCAGCTGAGATGTTTGAATTATAGCTCTTGATCCTCAAGTCGCTATTTTCGAATACCGGTATTATCATGGAATATCCGTTGTTCCCTCTTACTGGTAGGATTGAAAATTATTGCACCGTGACCGACCAAAACAAACGGATACTGCTCTGTGGCCTATAGTCTTTGCATTGGGGCGCTTATATTATTTTCAATCGTCTCACAGAATGGCTTTTCTCTTGATTCTCCGAGCACTCATACATAAGTACCTAACTTGAGCGATAGGGCAGTGAGTGGCCTTCTACCAAAATTAAGTCACCCGACAACAGCCAACGCTATCGGAAAATAATATTAACACATCTACTGTGAGCTATCTCTGAGACCGCATGGAAAAGTAAAAGTATTAAAATTAAAATTAAAAAAGATAGCTGAACTAGATGTGTACTTTGATCTTGGTAGTTACTTTTACGAAGGTAGCGATGAGAGCAGGGACTATTATTCATTTTAAGGGGTGGAAACGTTCCACAAAAAACGACTCGGGGTCTGTCAGACCGCCTACAGCAGCTAAAGGTTAATACTATATACAATTCATTATATTCCAATCCGTTTCGTTTCGCCAGTTAAGTAATGTTAGAGAATTGTTTATTCAAACTGGGTTAAAAATATCGTAACGAACAATTCATCCAATATTATACCCTAAGTCTTACTACTGTTTAATGGTTGGGACAAGAAAGCAACTGTCCGGTTGTTTAAGATCCACTAAAGCTCATAACACAAAATGAAATATTTTTTCCTTTAAAATATCCGAGAAATATCAATTATATGAGGTATTTAAGAACACATTTTGGCAGCGATATATGAAAGGAATCAGACATCAACGATTTGAATGTCAGTGATCTATGACTTCTTTTAATGCGTTCACTGAAGCCTGTTAGCATGTTGGGTTCTGAACTTTTCAATTCCGATTTCTAAACAAAGTTCAATGATTTCCAAATAACGGCATGGCCATTTGAACAATCACAAAATTTGCTATTTTCATATTCAGGCTTCCTTTTCACAGTATAGGCGAGGCGATTTACCTTTCCTTTGCTATCGCTGTTCTTCTGCAAGCCCATTGTTCTGGAATACAAAGTTAACATTATTAGGGGCATTGAGTTTCCAACAATTGAATAACGAATATGTCTTTAGACTACCATCCAAGTCCGAGATAAATGACACCAATTTGGAGTTTTTCAATGCAATTAGTTTCTCCAGATTAGTCATAAACTAACAAATTTCAATTTGGACATGGATGGTAACAGCATTAGTATCTACCCCCTTTGAACCCAAGTATCCAACCTACTACTAATTAACCGGAGAATGTAAACCAAGACAGATCACCTGTCTATCAGACACAAGAAAGTGAATTGTTATCTATAACGTAAGCCATACCTTTATATCGAAAGTCCAGGGCTTCAAATACGATGCCAAGAAGAGGCTGGGACGATTAGTTCTTAACACAAACAAGGAAATTAGTTTATTTTAAACATCTGAGAATTTGGAAACCTAAATTAAACAGAATTTTCAGACATAAAGGCCTAGAGTTGCCTTTTCAGCTATACTTTGTCTAGCTTGATGCACGACTTCTGACACTGCGATCGAATCACTGAAGGTACCACCAAGAATTTGACTATATATTCCCAAGTTCTGTCACAGATTGTTCAGCGATTTCAAATCCATCCGTGGCTCTCTCCTGCAAAACACAAAAAGTTGCATTCTTATTCAGACTTTCTTTTTGTGGCATAGGCAGTCAAGGCGGGTCGCTTTTCCTTTTATGCCACTGTCCTTCCGGCACACCATTGTTGTGGCACACAAAGTTGACATTGTTAGGGGCATCGGGTCCCCCACCAATTTAATTAAGAATCCGCTTTACTTCAAACGACTTGTCTCTCTTTGGCCGGGTTTTGGTTTCCAAAAAAAATTTCATTAAGTTGTGGAAAGCCGATTGAGGAACGGGAGTAGCCACAGAAGGAAAAGAATTAAAGGCTTTGCATAGAGGCGAGTTTTCCTTTCGTTTTGAAAGGATGGTAACAATATGCTCGGCATTAATTTTAGTCTGTTGTTCATCGCCTTTAATTATTCTTATCAGTCGTTCTCTTTCTGTGTTTTTAAAAGTTATAAGCGCTGTAAAAAGTACAGATTTTAGTCCTTCAAACAGATGAGATGGTGTGCAGTAAGAATTCAAATATCTGCATTTTAAAATTTCTAAATTTAATAATGATAATTAAAGTACTTGTTTGTAAACATGGGGAAAGGCTTACAGAAAATTAATTCACAAAATGTGGTTAAGTAAATATAAAGGTGAATGTAATATTGTTTTACTCTATATTACGGAGTTAATCTGATTGCTATTTCATGTTTATTAAATCAAATGTGTCAAACAACTATTAAATAGTTATAGAGGCCATATCATTTTTTTCTTCCATCGAACACATCTGCGTTCATAAGAGCTCACGGATGTCGGCAATTGTCCCAGTTCTGAAAAAAAGGAGCCTTACGCACTAAATGCTTCCTCACAACTAACCGTCCCTTGTAGTCCTGGTCCATTATAGTTAGTCCCTTGTAGTACCAAAGGTAGAAGATACCAGAGTTCGGGCTTAAAAAAAATTTAATATCATAAATGGGTCCCAACCTCATTGATCTAACATATTCTTAAATTGTGTAACCCCCGTGAGCGTGATAAAATAACCAAAAGTATTTTAATTTAATGTTTTTCTGTATAATTTTGTAAATAACTAAATGTTTGACGAATGATCAGTTTAATAAAGCAAAGTTTCAAGATATTACATTTAAAAAGAATACCCATTTACATCTAAATGAAACAAAATAGGACTGATATGATAAAAAAATATGGCGCTTTGCTCTTAAGAAACGTCAATTCGATACGTTAACCAGTTAATTTTAATTACTTAACCAAATAAAACAGCACTTACTAACTTAGTATTAACTTGTTACCAACTGTAATATATAACACCGACTGGCTTTGGTTTAAATTAAGTTGAAGTATTTTGTTATCAATATTCACAGAACATAGTCTAGAATTGCAAAGATAGTAAAGCGATTCAGAAACCTTGGTTAGATTTCAGAGGTGCTTTACTATCTTTGCTATCCTAGAACATGTTCTGTATACTGATAACAAAATATTTCAATTTAATATAAACCAAAGTCAGTCGGTGTATGTAACGAGAAATTTTAAAAGTTTTGGTGTGAGATATATACGTCATACTAAACAGAACCAGCCATACGAAACAGCCATTAATTTAGTAATAAATCCACGAGGATATATCTTCGAATTTCATAAAGGTGTGTATTCATTATTTTTTTAAAGGCTCATGTCTTTTTTGTGCAATTGTTCCATCATCTATACGCAGATGTAATACATACACGTCCTATTCAGGAGAACGAAACATAGACTATTTGTTGTAGCGTTAAAATCCCATAAAGACCATATTGTCAAATCTCAGAAAGGGATTCATTATTTTTAGGATAAGGCTCTTGTCTTCTCTATTTGTATTCTTGTCCCATTATCGGAACGCAGGTGTCAGACAAAGGAAACCTTTCCCTCCCTCTAATAAACCCATCCATTTCAGGCCAGATCCGTATCAGATATTAAGACACACTACCCTTCCCCCCAACATTATAATTAGTCCCCGAATTATCCCTAAGTCACATTATCGCCATTAATAAAGCATTTGAATATTGGCGATAAATCCGAGATAAGAGAGTGTGTATGAAGACCAGTGGATTGCACTTGATGCATCACATGGCTTCGTTATTAATTGCTATAAATCCTCTATTTACAGACATAGCGGGCTAAACGGGCACACTTCCCCCGACATGCCTGCAGAATGGCTCCGGATTAGCCATTACAACGTAAACGAGATTTGACTTTAACATTTTGGACAAGCTTTATGGACTAATGATGCATTGTTGCTGGAGACAATATTGCCCGCGCTGAACGTGGACGGTTAAAGCATTAATTGTTCCCTCGCCCCCACGCTCTGAATGCCATTTAACCTTTTAGACATCAAACAGTGATCGGAGTCAAATGTAGGGCATTTGAATTATTTAAAGTTGATCTCGTGTTAGTTCAGAGTTTGGGGGACTATTCAGGGTTTACCGTTCAGGCTTGAACTGGAGGTTCGGTATTGTTTTCCAAATAGTTGTTACCGGTGTAGTATTTCGATTCAAAGAGGAAAAGAGCATCTGAATTAGTTGCATTACTGGTTATGATTTAAATTCGAAGGCAAACTAGTATGGACCAGAGTGAACACAATTCGTTAGTGATCACAAAAGTGAATGGTCGCAGTCGATTTTAGTGTGTTTTCATTGATTGAAGTTGATCTATTAATTCGGAGAATCGTGTTAGGATTTTTTGTTGAGATTGAAATAGGGGTTCAGAACTCTGTTCCAAATTTTGCTAAGTGATGGGTTATTTCGATTCAATAGAAATGCCGGAAATAACTTAAGATTTCATTTGCGATAAATATGGAAATAGTTTCAAATTAAGGGAAAATAATTCGCTAGTGGCCACAGAAGTGTGAATGGTCGCAGGCGGGAAAAGGATATTTGAATTATTTACAGTTGATCCGTTAGTTTAGGGTCTGGGAAACTATTCAGAGTTTATAGTTCAATTTGAACGTGAGATTCGCTATTGTTTTCCGAGTAGTTCTTATTGATATACTGAGTAGATTCAAAGAGGGAAAGCAATTAGCTTATATACATAAGCTTTAATTATTTAATTACGAAAAAGGCGAATGGGTTTGGGCTAAAATGATTTTAATTCGTTAATAGCCAGATAGATGAATTATTTGTTTAGTAAGAGTTTTATTGATTTACTATTCAAATTCAGGAAGATGAAGCAATTATTTTAGATACATAAGCTATTTAAATACGAAAAAGGCATTAGTATGAACTAAAGTCAGTGTAATTCGATACTAACCAAATAAGTGAATGTTCGCAGAAAATTGAACTAAAAGGGTTTTCATTATTTTAAATAGGATTATTTGTTCAAATGCGGGAAAGGATTCAGGGTTCGATGTTCAATTCGAACTCAATATTCAGTACTATTTTCTAATTATATCAAAGGGTCAGTTACTTATAGTTATTTTCACCTTTGTAAGATGACCAATAACTATATTATGTTGATCTCTTAGTCTCTCTAAGTTCAATTATTTGTCTCGTTATCTGGAAGCAGCATTTATAATAAGAAATTGTAAACACTCTGCAGGAATTTATCTTTATTTAGAAATACTCTTACTATTTTAGTTGCACAGAAAAATACACGATAACTCACATTGTTTAGAATGTCTCATCATTAGCAAAACTGATTATACCTGATGAACGATATATCTCATCATTACAAGAAAACTCGGAATCGATCCTTATCTAGCAATCATAAAATCTCGGCAATGATGACACGCTATTTCGGTAAGTATTAGTAAAATTGCCCAGATCTTGATGTACAAGATAGCTTATCGAAACTAATGGGAGGCTTGATAAATTTCTAGTTAACAAATTCACAAGTTTACTTAATTCTATTTCAAGTTAACAAGATCACGTGTTTTTAATTGTAGCAAGTAGTTCACATATATATCACACTACTTAACATGGTAAGTGGTTTGACGAGATAACTCGTCCATCAAGATCTGACCAATTTTCAACTCGTTTTCAAGACATTGACTATTTGTAATGATGACGTGATAAAGATATGGTCAGTTTTGTTCTGATGACGAGGTTCCTCGTCCATCGAGATCTGGTCAGTTTTGCAATGACAGGATTCTTCGACTAGACGCTCACCATAAGAGTTAAGAAAGTTAAAATTATAGTCAAAAAATTAGCAAGTTTACTTATTTCTAATTCAAATTAACAAATTCACAGACTTCCAATAATAGTTCACTTGTTTAAAAGGGTTTAAATATAGTTAACGTGTTAAAATGTATATAAAACTCGCTTAACATGTTCCTAAAGTACACTCATTACCATAAAAATTTGCGCACCAAGAAATATAGTGGGATCGTATCGAAACTTGGCATGAAGGTACATGTCGGCCAGATATGCAAATTATTAGAAATGCAGCGTGATTGCGCATTGCATAATGCCACTAGAGGGCGTTGAACTTCGTTCTCCTTGGAGTATAAAACAGGTAAGCAGAGCTTGTTTGAGTGTACTTAATCTTTTGCAAAGGATACGCTGAGGTAGACATGCCGTTACGCCGCCATCGAAGACAATATGAGCAGCTGTCAGAGTTCGAGAAGGGAAGACTCATCGGGATGATGGAAGCTGGGTGGTCAGCTCGGCTAGTAGCTCGTGAAGTAGGCCGTTCTGATTTTAGTGTGAGGAGGTGTTGGGACCAGTGGACAGAAGAGACGTCATTTATACGGCAAACAGGCCCAGTCGTCTAGAAGACCGTCATATCATACTAAAAGCACGCGTAGAGCCAACTGCTTCATTGGCCGCTATCCAGACACATGCAGCACCTTCACTACGGGCCCCTGTGTCTTCCCGAACCATCGGAAGGCGCCTGGCTGAAGGACATCTGTTATCGCGGCGCCCATAACGTGTGCTGCCAAAGACACCCACCCACCGACGCCTCTGTTTAGTGTGGTGTCACTCACGACGGGATTGTACTGCAACCCAATGGAACAAGGTCGTCTTCAGCGACGAATCTAGATTTAATTTGAGCAGTGATGACAATCGTGTTCGTGTATGGAGGCCCCGTGGAGAACGCCCCAGTCCTGCCTTCGCTTTAGAGCGACACACCGCTCCCACAGCTGGTGTGATGGTATGGGGTGCCATTGCTTACGATACACGGTCACCCGTAATATTTATCCATGACACAATGACAGGCCAGCGGTACGTCCATTACATCCTTCAGCCACATGTGATGCCACTCATGGCAGGGCTCCCAGGAGCCATTTTTTAACAAGACAATGCTCGGCCACACACACCACGGATGTCACAAGACTGTCTCCGTCACATTACCACCCTTCCCTGGCCTGCTCGATCCCCAGATTTGTCGCCAATCGAGCTTATCTGGGATCATTTGGGACTTCAAGTTGGACACCCTACGAGTTTGGTCGAACTACAGGCGCGTTTACAGCAACTGTGGAACGAGGTGTCTCAGGACATCATACGGAACTTGAATGCCTCAATGCCCGCTCGTATCGCATCGTGCATTCGCGTTAGAGGAGGTCCAACATAATACTAAAACTTCTGTTCATTTGTGCTTTTTTCTGCAGTAAATGATCCTTTTTCTTTGATTTTCTAATCACTTACTCATATCAAAGTAGTACTTACATATGTAAAATTTCGTCTCATTTTGACGACTTTTTCTTGGTGCGCAAATTTTTATGCCAATGAGTGTATCTTATTCAAGATAATAAGTTAACAGGTTTCAGATTTTAGTTGTAATTTTAGTATAGCTTCATTATTTCTAATTTTAATGTTACTTAGTGGTTTTATAAGTTTTTAATTTTAGTTAACAGGCTAATAATCAGCTATTTGCCTATTTTTAATTCCAGTTCACGATTTTTAAATATTGATTTTAAGTTACTTCGGAACTTTACTTTTGCAGTTGAGTATAAACTTGTTGTAATGTTAAATAAATGCAGTATAGTCAAAGGAAGAATTCATAATGCAATGCTTCACCACACAAAAATCAAAATGCTTTAACCGAAATCCTATATAAGTAATCTAATATAGAAATGGTAAGTTTAACTATATGAATCTAATATATTATCTTCAGTGGAAGAATAAGTTTTCTCTTTTGTGTCAAAATACTTTGAGACAAGTTTATCAATGCGACAATTAGCATTGTTCAACAACTATTCCTAGATATTTACTCTTATATTTGTGATCATAAAATTATTATCTTAGGTACTGACATAAACTTAGAATAATTAGTATAATGTTATCAAAGTTTAGAGTATACGGTTCCAAATGTCTAGGATTGTCTAGAATAAAACGCAAAACTTAAACTAATAAAGTCGCAAAGTAAGCTAATCCCTTTTTATTGCGATGACAACTACGTTTCCAGATCAGAAATCGTAATTGCAATTGCCTAGTTCAATTACTGCATTTCCTGTATCAGTCTCTAACTCAGCCTACCTGATGAAATAATGAATAAATTGCTTACAATAAGACCTAAAGGGGTATGAAGCCGAAAGATTGGAATTTGATTACAGTACAGTTGTGGAGGGATGCAATATGTTCGTATGTATATTAATTACGTATAATTTGTGATAATGCAATTTAAAACAGTTGTAATATGCAGTAGGTTTAAAATACATACTCTGGATATGGATTTCTCGGGATAACTTTGCACCCTAGAAAGTAGCCCGTGTGTGTTCGGTATGAGTTGACATATTTGTAAACGTCATTGCTTGGTTAGACCAAACTGTATAACTCAAAGGAAATATTGTGGAAGGTGTGCCAAAGTCAAGTAATGGGTCTACACGAGAGAATACTGACATTGAAAAGAGAATTATACCTATCATAATTTACAGTAGTCGAACCTGCACTTTCTTCAACTCACGTTGGATTTGATTTTGTAACACAAAGGGGCTATATCTGACTGAACTGAGCCACACAAATACAGATACAAAGAGGAACCGAAACTGCGCCGTCAACAGCTGGCAGGTTGCTAGCGCTATGAGCAAACACATTGAAGCACCGTGACGCCCTATAACTATCAGATCATTGGAGGACGAAAAATTGAATTTGATAGTGACAGGTTTAAGGTTATCATTGATACTTTCAAAGTTCTTTATTAAGAACATGATGTTATATATTGACTAATTGTCATAATCAAAAATATAAGAGGGTTCTTCTGAAAGTAATACCTGTTTTTAAATGAAATACATACCGACTAAAATTTTTGAACCCCATTTGTCGTATCTTGTGACGCGTTTTTGAATACCAGCGTCATACTCCTCTGACGCCATTCCATTCAGATAAACAGTAAAATATTTAAGATTTTGTGGTCGTCATTGAGCATGCGTAGCACCCATCTTCCTCAAATTTATCTGAATTTTAGTTGATATGTTACCACTTCGTAAATGATAGTGCGAGACACAAGTGGAAATTTATCCGAAGTTCCACCACGATCTTGTTTGATCAATTTGTCGACAGACTTTACAAGCTCATCCGTAATGACACTTGGGCGGCCACATCGCTCCTCATCATGGACGTTCTATCTTCCCTCATAAAAATTTCGGCACCGACGACGCTAAAGTTTATAGCGAATCGTGATGAAATACACTTTAGAACCGTGAATTTAGAAAATGGTAATGGTAATTTTTAATTAATTTCGTACTACAGCAACACAACGGGCTATTGACGACAGTCCGAGATCAATCCCCTAAGGGAAAGTTCCGAGGACACCACCACGTAATTTTGAACCGCGGTCATATGATGAGGCAGCACCTGAGTTGGCATCCCACTCTTCAAATTTCCACACCAACGCAGCGAGAGGACTTTCGACCACTGCAGATTTAAGGAGCACCAGCCGCCTGCAAACATACGCTTACAAACATACATGCACTGACTCGGTTTCGAACCAGGAGACTAAGCTAGAGACTAATTCCCTAACCACCAGACCAGTTGGTCGGCTAAAGATTGTGGGAGGAGTCGCTGTTATAAGATCACGGATGCTTAGGTCACGTGGGCTTGGGAAACGACCTGTTTTGATTGGCTATCATAGAACAAAGTAGTGGTTTTCATCACTCTCGGCAATTAATCCTACATCAGATTCGTGCTTTATTTTACTATCAAGGGATCTTCAACCTGAGATCTGCAATCGGGGCGTTAAGAAGAATTTATATAAAATTATATGCACGAGTGCTATCTATTATAACTTCTAGTTGTTTTGAAAATATATGTCGTCAATCGCGATGAACTAATTTTGATAATGACAAGATATCTCGTCAATCACGATGAGCTAATTTTGCCAGTGATTTTTTTAAGATATCTCGTAATCAAGATACTGCCAATTTTTTTATGATGACGATATCAAGGTCTGTCCAGTTTTTCTCTAATGACGAGATAACCTGTCCATCGAAATCTTGTTAGTTTTCCTAATGATGAGATACCTTGTCAAGACAGTAAGCATTGGGTCGATGAGATAAACAGAACCCTGAAATGTTCTCAACAATATCAACATTTAAGAAAAAATGAAGTATTAATGACAGTTATGTAAATATTATACACTCTACCTGAATTCAAATTGACGAGGTTCCTAAATTTTATCATTGAAACATACTTTAATTAGGTAAATGCCTTAACGAAGCAAAGTAAATTACTTTCATTCAAACCTTCTGAATTGATCCATGGCTTAACGCATGCATATTTCACAGGAACACAGTACTCTAAAAATGCCTCAAATATATAATTTTATTACATTCACTCTAAATATTTAACCTTCAGACTACGGCCGGTACAACAGTTGTACCATGATAGCGGCAAGAAAGAATTTAGACAACGGTCAGTACACCAGTTTTCCCTTGAAAGTTATAGGAATCGCGCCATATATAATTTAGACAACGTCAAGTACAGCAGTTGTACCTTAAAAGTTCCAAGAGTCCCACCAAGAAAGAATCGGGGTTGTTATATTTCTACAGTGTTCGTATATATTACAAATCGAATAAATGCATGCTTTTTAAAATAGGAATCAAATTTATTACAAAAGCTACACATAATAATTTAACAACCTGATCGGCTTATCAAATGCACAAGTATCAATCACTTCAACTGAGAAACAACTTTCGGAATAACGATGCGCAATCCAAAGTTCACACATACCAATAAAACGAAATGCGATACCAAATAATATACACGTCCAATAATAAAGTCAGTCAAAGAATATTTGATACGGTAGTTCTGATTAAGGCCCAGTGCAAACATCCGGTTTTTCAACGTGCGGCACCGAAGCCCAACTATCCACACATATCCGTGAAATGACGTAAGTACTCCTTTCGCGCCATTTTCGATAAATATTCTATCGGAAAAACGTGTTTATTTCGTTTACATGGTGTAAAAAAGTATATTTTAAAACAAAATAGACGTTACTGGATACAACCATTTATTAATTTTTATTTTTATTCCATTTATTTATGGGCGCCGTCTGGAACTGCGGTACATATTGCACACAAGTTGGGTGTGTGTCACCGCAGCGGCGCCGGAGGCAAGTGTACATTACTACATTGAATCTAACGTATCTCAGGCCGCACTTGCGTTTACCGCAACGGCGCCGCACGTTGAAAAATGGGTGAGTGCACCGGTCCTAAGAACACAAATTCTAAAAAATCCTATATAAAGCCGTAGTCAAAAGTTTAAAAGATGTATGATACCTAGATAGCATTGCGATTTATTAAAGTTTTCCATTGAATGCCAGATGTAAAAGTGACTAACCGGTAAACAATAAAGTGATTTTCTCAGTTTTTATGTTTTCATGACTAAGGGGCTCCGCAACCTGTTCGCTATCGCTTGCCAACCCCCGATGACTGCTACGCAATCACATTTAGTTTGCTTCGTGAATTATTCTTTTTTTCAACGTGTGACAACGCTGGATGGCCAATGTTTACTTGCAAAAAGGAATCAAGGGTAAATTATTATTATTACAAAAGTTAATTAAGTTTGTGCTGCAACAAAGGAGACAGCTTTACTTCTATTGTTATGAATTAGATTACAGTGAAAACTGTAGAATAGACGCTGGCGCCCCCAGCGGGGGAGCCAGACCCTACTATAGCGTCGGGTCTAGACCTCTTTTCCATAACAACCAAACTAGGTTCCCATAACAAATAGGTTCCCGCTACCAAGTGATAGTGGACTGTATGAATTTTATTGTTAAATCATGAATTCAATCAAAATACACAATTCTTCCCTGTTATGAAAATAACACAGAAGGGTATTGAACCCCAAGGCAAAATCTCTCACGCTGCTGTCAACCCAGAATACGAATACAAAAAGAAAGAAGTTGGCGCCTAAAAAAACTAAGATATTACCTGACTTTGTTCTGAATGCAAAAAAAGAACATAATTCAGCTACTGTTACTCGCTTATACATATTTCTGTGTGATCCATCTAGAACAATTTTAACATAGCAAACGAACAATAAAATACGCAACAGGATATAAAGGAATGAAACACTTTGGTAAAATAAGCAACTTAACAAGAATCTTCATTTGCCTTCCAAAGAGTAAAATTCATTGTTTAGCATTCATAAACAAGCTAACTCAACTTAATTCACCATTTAGAGTAGCACATGAATGGATAATATTACTTATTTTATTCATTATTGGAGCTAAATCACACAATTTTTCACCATTCAGTGTAGCATATAAACAATAAAATACACAACAGGATGCGACAATTTGTGTATCTCTAAAATCTTCACAGGGAAAGTCTAGTTTCAGGATATGTTGATTTAAATCAAGTTATTTTTGTAAAAAAAATATCATTATTAAAAACAAACTTTTAAATTTAATATTATTTTTTCTGTATTAATTTCACAGTGAGTATCACACAAAAGCATTCCAATTTTGCAAAAATATCTTTATAAATGTTGACATAAAACCGGTTATAATTCAGAAAAAGGTAAATTTTAATTACACAAAAACAGAATGTAAATTTAAAAAATAAACAAATACACAAAATGCATAATGAATAGAGCACAATTGTACAGAATTCTGGGTACAGCTACACTCTACGTTTATGAGTAATGGCAACGGTTTGCCGATTTTTTTTTTTGGCGCACTTTTAGTAACGAGTTACGATAACTTAAGCCAACCCATCTTTCGTTACTGATGCTGTGGTTTTCATGGCAACCTCGGCAAACGGAAACTTTCAATTTTCATTTTGAATATTCTGGAAAGTTCTTCCAAAATCCGTTAAAATCGTTTGATTTCATTGATTCGTTTGAAATTTTTTCTTTCCTCCCATTGGTTATTTTGTTTTTAAAATATCCTTTGATTGCATTGGTTCTTTTAAATCGTTTTCTGTGATACTATTGGTCCATTTATTTGTATTTTGACAGTTGTAGAATTTTTATTTTACTATAGTAGTTTTTTTTTTTTTTTCATGATAGGATTAAGAGTTTTGTTTTTTTGACCACTTTCGTTTTCATTTTTTTATACGAAAGAATTCTGACGTTATCAGGTTGCATTATTTCTTGCTTTGTTTCTTTTGTAAATCTTTTTCTTTTTCACCATGCCCACTGTATTCAGTGTAATTCATAAGTTTCAGGGTATTCTTACCCAACATTCATAGCTTTGTTTCTCTGCTGGTTCACAAATGTGTTTTGATATGTGCTTAAGCTTACTACTTTTATGAAAGTTTTTAAAAAATATACTTTTTAAAACGTTCTGAAATGTGTTAAAAAAGTGTGTTGTAAAAAGAAGAAAATTTGTGACAGAAAAAGAGTTAGGAAATAATTATTTCCTTGGCAACTTTGGAAGTTCGCCAAAAAAATCGCCAAGGCCGTTGCCATCGCTTATAAATGTAGAGTGTAGCTGTTTTGAATTCTGAATACAACATGTTTCTTAAATTTAAGAACGATTGATTTTGATTAAATAAAAAATGCACAAACTAACACTGAAAGATTTTTAAAAATTAGTTATCTTGGGAGAATAGTCTTAAAATTAAATAGAACGATTTCATTTTTCCTTTCTTTAATTGGGTTTTAAAATAAGTGTTACTAATTTTACTTGACTGTAAAACGATTTAAAAAATGGGACATAATTCACATTAGTAGTTTCCAAGTTATGATATTTAATGAAAAACAAAAGCAATTTACCTTTTAACGGTTTTTACAGGCGGTAAACTTGAACAACGGCTTTTCTATTGATGATGGTATAGTATTTTAATTAACATCGCACTCACTCTACGCATTGAATCAACACAGCTAGATATATTTGACGTTTGGGGATCAACCTTTTCTGTTGATGGATAGTACAGTTTTTAAATAATTTTTTAAATGATGCAAAGAATATTCAGCTGCATGATGCTTCAAGAAGTCTGCAGATTAGAAAATAAAAAATGGCTTCCGCTCTGGCTCTGATTGAAACATTTCAAACTCCGCCCACAATTAGGGACTGGCTTCCCCACTGGAGCGCTATACGTCATGGCTTCAGTGAACCCTCTGTATACTACTTCTCTGTGTTCGTGCCCTTGTTCCGTTAAGAATCAGCTCGTCTCCTGTTCCTTTACAAATCAGAATGCAACCATTTTTTTGTACATAAAGCTTTGTAAATATTCATAGTTTAAGATAGTTTAAAGTGAATAGTTTTGGTCAAAACGGATCGATCTAGACCTGGCTTACTTTGCGAGTAAATTTACTACTATATGCGTGGATAAAACATAAGTCAGCGCAACCAAATACAATGTATTTAAAAAGATAAGGTTTTTGAGAACTAATATATTCGGAACTTTTTGAAGTTTTCAAGATGCATTTGATAACATAATGCATGGAACAAAATATCAACAAGAACAGTTACGTGTTAAAAATGTTAACTAACTCAGTCAGTATATCTGTTATAGAATTATTCCCAAAAACTAAATATCAACAGTACATGAAATCGATGCACAAAAAGAAACTTTTCGCGATAAATGTATATAATTTTTGGAAAGAATATCTGTTAAGAATTTAGGTGTTTTTAAAGTCCTAAGCTCCAACATTGTTAAGTCCTTCGTAAAGTTTTCAAGCATAAATGAAATATTTGTATCAGCATAATTGAGGTCAAACGACCACATCTACAGAAGATTAGAAACACCACAATTATTCCTCCATGCACTCGAAAAGTTTCTTTTGCAGTAATAATAAGCAACAAATAATTATAACAATAATGTTAGGGTGATTAGGCTAAAAATGTGAGTTTTCAGTTCATGAATAGAAAGAAAAAAAAATTATAATTTGACTTTCTTCTTTTGCGCTAAGTGTTTTTGAGACTTAAGGCCAACGACACAAAAAAGAAACAGAAATGGCTTCAAACAAAACAAATTTCTAAAGACTAAACTGCACTAAATAAAGCAATACGTGCAAGTATTGTCTCTGGCCTGAAGTAATCCTCATTGGACCAACTTAATAAATTGCTGTTTTTTTTATAAAAGAAGCACTTACTAAACACATACACCGAACCAAAAACAAAAAAAAGTGCATCCGTATAGTTCTCGAAACAACAAACAATTAACGAAACTGTTCTTTTTATTGCGTTTTTTTCTGAAAAGAATAATTAACAGACGGAAGATTCGACAAAAGCACGTAGAGGTTTTTCGTCGGAGATAGAAAAAACAGACAATATTCTTTTAAATAAAACAGACTGCTTAAACTAATAACTAAGGAGTCTAATTTACGTTTCAGGAGCTCTGTGGAAGGCTAGATAATGAGATAAAAGTGAAGTTGATTCTGAGTGAAGAAATCGAACCATCTCGTTCGAATCGGCTTAGGAAGTTATTTATGTCGCTATAGAAATGCAGCATCTCGAAAGCACTTGGGAAATAAGATTTGTTATCTACTCTTTTTGTTCCTTTCGAAAAATAAGCCTTATATTCTTAAACTTTTTCCCATTTAATCAATTTGTGTTTTTTTTTTTCATTGATGTTGTTGCCGATTTGAAATATTTCTTTCATGTGTCTCCCGCATAATGTTGTTAAGTATTTCGCCGGCATAAATAACTTTAATTAAGATTCCGAAGTTACTCTGTTGTTTTGATAAAATAAAGTGTAGTGTTTTTTTAAAGTCGCTAATCAGCGAGTGTGTTCTTTTTATAAATTAAATTATCGAAAATAAAGATTTCAGTCAATTTTTGAAGTTCATGCATTTGTGATGAAGATAAACACATAAAGAGATAAAATTCGCTATTAGAAATATATAGATTTTCTCAAGTATTTCAAGTATAATAGATTCTTTGCATCTAAATTAAATACTGTGAAGGAAAACGGAAACAAAGCATCTATTAAAGGTTTTTATTTGTGTAACATAATATCCTCTTTTGTTTTTGATATTTTTACACGATTTAAAATGAAGCATATAAGCTATTATTAAGGCTTCAAATATAGGGTGTTCCAAAACTCACGCAAGATTTGAATTTTGCACCATTTGTACGATAAAGTGTAGCCAACGATATAAAGATGGACAGATGGATAGGAAGTTCAGGGTTATTAAAAATGGAGCTCTACAGGAAAGAACAACGCGTTTTCATTGTTGAGCAATATTTTAAAAGTAATGAAGGGTGTTTGGCAGCTACACTTTGCAATTTTCGTACAAAATATGCAACACGATAATCCAATTTTTTGTGCCTAAATTACAAGATATGAATGTAGACGACATGTTGTTTCAACAAGATGGTGGTGCTACATTCCATACAGTTCAGGAAGCAATTCAATTACTGCATGAGTCATTTCCTGGTCTTGTAATTTTCCGTTTTGATCAGAATTGGTCGCCCAGATCATGCGATTTAACGCCGTTGGACTTTTTCTTTGAGATTTTATGGACATCTAAGGTTTATGCCAACATGCCCACGACCATACACGCCTTGAAGGAGGAAATTGAGCGCTGTATCAACGAAATTCAGCCACATTTATGCAAAATGGTCATGGAAAATTTTCAACAAAAGAGTAGGTATGTGAAAGCAAAAGCCTTGGAGGCCATTTACCCGATATGCTATTCCATACATAACCCTATATTGTATACTTTATGAATCAATAAAAAATTTACAATTTTTAATTATGAACCTGTGGTTTCTATCAAAAAAACTTCTTGCGTGAATTTTCGGACACCCTATATTTCTATAAACGTGATATACCATAATTTTATTGCAAATATATCAAGTAGTTATTACTACATTGTATTTTATGGATTAAAGCGCTATGTTACACACTATCTACCGACAAATAATTAGACACCCCTGCAATCGACAGTGTTTCTCCCGGTATAGCACAGGACACTAGGTCACAATTCCAGGTAGACTCAATTTCGAGACCTACTACACCATTTTGGATGACTGTGCTTCCTACGTTGTGGCAGTTTTAAGGGGTGGACTTATGTTACATTCAGGATGACGATGCCACCTGTCATGTAGCGAGGTCCACCATGACTTGGTATGATGACAATGGGGTACATCGAATGTACTGACCTACGCCGAGCCCGGACCTCAATCCGATCGAGCAACTCTGAAACGAGTTGGAGCGTCGACTGATGGGGTGCCACCGTCCAACAACGGTGACGGAACTGACCTGCCTTCTTCAAGCCGAGTGGCTGAACATACCGCTAGCCGTCGTACAACATAAGCTTGAGAGAATGTCCCGCAGGATCAAAGCTGTTATAACCGCTCGCGGTGGCTCCACCAACTATTGAAGGTGAATAAACTTCGTTTCCCTTTGCTATCGCAAGTGTCCAATTATTCGTTGGTAGATAATGTATTACTAAGATAAGCCAATACCAATTATGTTCATAAATACTTTTATTTCATGATATTTTAAAATTACTAACGTCGTGAATAAATTATACAGATGGTTGTTTCAAATCCTTTGTACAAACTTAAACCCTCCAAGTGTTTTTGTCGAGATATCTCGTCCATCAAGATCTGAGCAATTTCACTAATGCCGAGATTTCTCGTCATCAAGATCTTGCCGATGATGAGATCAAAATATGGCCAGTTTTCTTCTAATGACGAGATATCTCTTCCAACGATCTGGTCAGTTTTACTAATGACGAGTTCTATCGTCCAACGATTTGATTAGTTTTACTAAAGACGAAATATCTCGTCTAATGATCTGGTCAGTTTTACTAAGGACGAGATACTTTGTCCAACGATCTGGCCAGTTTTACTAATGACGAGATATATCGTCCAACGATCTGGTCAGATTTGATAATGACGATATATCTCGTTGAGATAACCACCACTAGAGTTAAGGGGAGTTTACCGTAACTTAAAACCGTAAAGCTAATTAAAACACATTCACACACGGATGTATGACAGGAAGCACAACTTGAATGGGTATGTGCACTCAAATCTATAAATGGAGGCATCAAGTATGTGAGCAACATGTTTACGAGCCCTAATGTTACAGTCTCACTGTATGGACTCAACGTTCTGACTATCAATAGTAAATATCACCTGAAATTTTCGACGCATTGATATCTGTGCAAACTGGCCAAATGTCCAACAGCGACCTCTATCAAATTCAGGTGTTGCGGACATGCCTACCTAGGACAACACCCTATATCTCTGTATTCCCTGACTCTCCTTGAAACATGCAAAGGAAGTTTTTAAATATACTTTAGATTCACTAGTATACCACATTTATCTAATTTATTTCGTCTGGGTAACAGTACACCAATTATATTTAATTTATGTCAAGGTCTTCGCTTCCATACTTAAAGATTTTCGCTGATTGACGAAAGTCTAGAAACTTTCAGTTGGATGGGGAGTAGATGGCAATCTATTTCTGATGTCCCACCTTGAACCTGTTGTTCTTGAATGAGTATGGATGTCAGCATGGGCACTGGCTAGTGTCCGGTGCCGATATATGGGACACTCGTCCCTTATCACAACAATCCAGTACGGTCCTCCCCCACTCAGTCAATCCTCTTCTGTCTTAAGGCAAGTCATAGTCCCCCCCTCCCTTTTTTTGCCTAGACTATACCCAGACCAGCAGAAATCCTCAAGTTTTGCTCATTCATAGCTGCAAGAAAGGGACCACCAAAGTTCATAACATAAAAATTATAATTAAAAATAATTTTTTTTTCAATTCAGCTTAAAATTTTGTTTTAGGTAGTAAGCACAAAAATCTACTGCTAAAACAAGGACATTTAAATACTGCTGGAAAAATAGCTATACTTAATAACGTTCTATTAAAATCAACGCAGATATCATTAATATCAAATCTTTCTATATTATACTTTTCCTAAGCACTCTAGCAAATTCGGAAATCAAAATGATTTACCAAGCCCATTTTCACTTTACTTATCACAGAACCTTCAGCGAGGATTTCATAAAACACGGAGCTAAAATCCACCTAAAGAACATCCCTCACCAAAGACATGAACTTAGTACCGATCTCTTTTCTCCGCTTCAATCAAATTCATTTCTGGGAGTAAAAAGGAAGGATATCCAATTTAAAGCTGTCATTTTCGCCCTTTAAAGTGAATGGAAAATCCGTAAAATCCTTCATTTCTTCTACTTCCCTATCCCTTGCTCGTTGAAGCTTGATTTCAGATATTCATTTCAAAGAAGTCTGTGATAAAGCCTGGAACATGTTTGGTCCTTTTTCGAATCTGAGTTTTTCTGATATTTCCAGGAACCATTCAGGGTATTTGGTGTAAGCTCCTGTTCGGTTTCTGTGATATGGCTAGGGAATAGTTAGCTTCGGTGAGAATACAAAAGAAAAGATGTAGGTTTAGTTCTGTTTGAAGAAAAGAGGTGTGTGACGTAAGGTTTTTCTTGAAGTTCAATTCTGAGTTTAGGATGTGAAATTATTTTATATTTCAATAGCACATATTTGGTTTTATTTGGTCTTTTAATATGGGAACGTTGATTTTGGACTAATAGTTACTATTTTCAGAGCATTTGATGTAAGCTTCGGATCGGTTGCTCTGATATATTGTTGTTGTTGTTGTCGTGCGGGTAATATATGGCCCAATTGCGGGTGCCATTAGCCCGGAGGGTTGGACTTCTTCATGCATGACACATCCGTTTTACAGGAAGGTCCCTTTCACACATCCTTTCACTCACACATATCGTAATTTAGATCCCAATCAGAGGCCCATAACCCCCTGATCAGGTACCCCCAGAGGTATTGATTTTGGTATGGGAACATGGGGGACTTTGTGACCACGACCTATCCTATTTAACGTGCCCCAGACACCATTAGCGAACACGACGGTCTTTAGCCAGGTCCAATCGCCGATCTCGCAACCATCAGAATTGCTGGCTCCGCTGTGGACAGAATCCACAACCCTTCCGATGCGAGCCCGACGCTCTACTAACTGAGCTACCGTGGCTCTAATATATTAATTTAGATTATATTAGTTTTTCGTTTTTTTTTTATGACACAAGGGCCAAATTATCCATACTGCACCGGACACAAGACATACAATATCAAGTAATGTACAAAATGAAAGTTTTACTGACACAGACGAGATAAATACATCCAGGAAGGAATGCACCTGACAGGTATTGAACCTGCACCACCAACAACTCGAAGGTTGTCAACGCTGTGGGCATACCCACTGAATCACGACGGTTTGTAACTTGTATGAAAGAAATCGAATAAAATATGTTGGTTTTTTAGTTATGTGTGTAGTTCTGTTTATGGAGGTATGTAAAGTTTTTCTTGAAATTCCGTTCTGAGTTTCGTGAAATCGTCATTTTTATTTTCACAATCACTTAGTTTGGTCTTATTTTTATATCTTTTAAGCCTGATTTTGAGTTGAAAGATGTTTTTTCTACGTATTTGATGCAAGCTCCTTTTTGTTTGATGTTATATGAGTATGGAATATTTAACTTCATTGAGAATAGAGAAGAAAATATGTGGTTTTAAGTATGTTTGAGGAAAAGTGGTGAAAAAGTTTTCTTGAAATTTAGATCTGAGTTTAAGAGAAAGTAAAAATTATTTTTTTTATTTTCACTTAAACACATATTTTAGTTCTACTTTTCAGTCTTTCTGTCTATGAAGATGGGTATCGGATTGAAACTTGTTTCTTTATTTTAAATCTGATGTTTTACATAGCATTTACTAAACTCACTTGTATTAAGTTGTGATATTTAAAAAATAGCGAATAATTAGTTGTGAGAATTGTATAAACTTTTGAGGAAATGCTAGAATTTTAGTTTTTTTTTTTTTTTTGAAGAAGGGGGGGAAGTATGATTGTGTTTTATTGTTCCGTGATCAATTTGGAAGTAATTGAAATTCAAATTAAATAGCTTGTTTTGCTACTCGAAAGCTCATTACAAAGCAACAATTATAGGAACACATTAAATTGTCTTGTTCAATAACACAATTTGAAACTCTTTCTCTATCGAAAGTGGAACCCCAGTTGGTTTTCGAACTCATTAATTAAGACATCTGCATTAGCATTACAATCGAAGCCAATTTTAAAGCATTTGCATCCATTCACAGTTATGTGTTCCAATGTACGTAACACTCAATTTTGTAAGTAAATTCTAGATTCTAATTGAATTATTTTCTACTTAATACTCATAGGAAGTTACATTCATAATGAAAGAAGATATAACCAATTAGCAAATTAATAACTTGAAAATATATGTGGAAGGCAAAAGGAGGGAACACAAAAGCAATGATTTAGAAGCACTTCAGAAATAATTGGATTTTCTGACATTCTAAAAATCTAATTTGGCAGATCGTAAAAACTCAAAACCGTAGCTATATGTAATTATATCGATGATTATAATGGTTTTTCCAGTGCCATGTTAGGGATCATATGACCCTTCATGTACTAATTGTAAAGGATGTGTCAGTTTTTGCGTTACCCTGAGACACCATTGGATATTTTGCTATATAATAGTACCTGTTACAGACGAGTACAATGATTTGTTTTTCTTATTTATTTAATTATTTTCAAACTATTCATATACATACTATATTATGTACGGTAGGATTCTTATCTTATTGAATAAAATATACCATATACAAATTTGACTTGACTTCCACACTAATCATAAAATCACTACGTTTGTGAACATTTCATGCGATATGTACTATTTGTGTGGAGGTAGTATCATGGTTACAGAGGCAGATATTATTAGGGGTCAATTATGTATTGGTGGGAAGTTCAAGAGGGTGTAGGCCAAACCGGCTGGTTTTACCATTGGGCTCTGGGGATTGTATAGGGATACATTCTTAATTCCAACCAACCAGATTCTCTTTCCCCTTGCCTTTTAACCGTAATTAAGGTCAATTCCAACGTTTTTCCTGCCGACTAACCAGTCTAGTGGTTAAAGTGTTAGCATCTAGATCGGAAGGTTTTTGATTCGAATCCGGGTCAGTACATGGTTGTTTTAAGCGTATGGTGTTGAGGAGTCTCGTGCACCTTAAATCTGCCGTTGCCGAAATTTCTCACATTAGGTTGGTGTGGAAGTTTGGATAGCGGGGTGCCAGCTCAGTGTTGCCTCGTCACCTGACCGTGGTTCAAAATTACGTGGTGTTGTTATCGGATATTTTTTCTTATGGTATTGATCAGGACCATCGTCACTATCCCATTGTGTTGCTCTAGTAAGACGTTAATTAAAAATTACCAATTACAAACGTATTTCCTCAATGGCGACGAAACACTAACGCCAAGCTCAAGGTCGTCGCGCCAGCGATATTTCAAACAACGATTCCATACTTTCTATCCATTCTTCAGGCCAGTTCAAGATGCAAGCATTCTTTCACAACCGTTGCTTTATTGAACTCACTCAAATATGCCTTCAGGATCGGAACGCTGAGACTCGCCATCAAACCACTCTTCGACGTAAACAAGCATGAACTAAATCCCCAAATTGTGATTTCCAGCAGCACTAAACGAGAACTGAAAATCCCTAAGGATATTAAAGGGCCTGCGGAAGGTTGGATACCTCCTTAGGAATAAAAGGTAGTTCAGGTTTAGTAAATATTTCTGATATATCCTTCATTCGATTGGCCTAGAGCCCTCTTCAAGTGAACATCTTCTTTATGTCACTTTATGAGACGGACTTATTGCGTGCTGGGATTGGACTCTGGATGTTATTGCGACGCATCAATGTGGTTTATGAGTTTGAGTCGGGTTATTTTGATCCGTTGAAACCATAGTTTCAAATTCGATTGTTTCTTTCTTTACTTGGGTCTTAGTTTTATGAGTTTTATTGAGTTGGTGAAGCCGTTTTGAAAAGGGCACCATTTTAAGTTCCTTTGAGTGTCGTGTACGCATTATTCCACCGTGCAAACTGCAGTTTGTGATAGATGTGGAAATGTAGTCATTAAAGGGGTTGCATGGTAATAGCTATGGTACGTTGCTCAAGGACAATGACTGCTTTTATTGAAAGAAGCAAATGGAAAAGAGTAGTCAAAAGTCTTAATAGCTTTAGGAAATGACCAATACAGCAAGATGATACAGTACCTTATCTTCATTTAGACGCACCTAAACGTCTATCACAAACACCTAAACTAAAGAGATAAAATACTCAAAAACGAGCAAAAGAAACTAAATTTGCTCTTCCTTATGCTGGTCCTCATGTTGATGGCTGTTTAATTTCACTGAAATGGACATAGACAGCATTACCAGCATTTTTCCATTCTTTACAATTTTAAGACTGGAGTATTGAATACATTTTGCTACATTTTTTCTTCGATAAAAAATAGTTGTTTCATTACGAATGTGTATGCATGCGTGTGTGTATGTGATATATAGAGAGAGAGCGTTATGAAGGTCATTTTCAACCGCTGAAGCTACAGTATTAAACATGATTATTTTTCTTGTGTCCATGTCTGTTTTTATGACTTTTTTTAAGTTCAGGAAGGCATTTTTCAAAATGGTTTCATTTTCAACCCTCATGGTGGTTGTATTGACATGGTATCTCACAATTAGCAAAACCAACAAAAACTTGATGGACAAGATATCTCTTCATTAAAAAAAAACTGACCATGTCTCGATCTCGTGATCTTAAAAAAAAATCCGTAATATTTCTATGACGATGTCCCACTTTGTAGTCAAAATTTGCCTGACGTTGATGGACAATATAACAAGTGGAAAACACTTATAGGATGAAAAAAGCATATATCCCCTCAAATGTCGCTTACATTAATCTTCTCCGTCCAAGGACTAGCTGAAAACATTGGTACATCATTTACGTCAACATTATTTACGTCCATTTAGTTATTAAGTATGTTGAGGGGTAAGCGCTATTCTGCACCTGTCGGAAATCTCATTACTCGCAGATTTTTTTTTATTAACTATTGAAAAATGTTTAACGTATACCTTTCTTTGAAAAGTTTGACCAGTTGACCATTCATCTTAAAAGTACCGTAAGAACGTTTCTCAGTTGCACTTTCTAAAGCGTTTTTAAAATTTACATTAAAAGGGGCAAGATGGAAGGAGAAATGCAACACAACTTACTGCTCTACAAAAGAGACGAGCTCTACACCACATTATAGAAGAGAAAATAAGGAAGAAGAAATGTAACCACCAACCTAAGTTATGGCCCAATACACACTCGCTTGCTCTTACTCTTATCAGGATATCTCAGGGTCTTCCTGAATTGTTTTGCAGTATAGAAGGTGGGGTATGTCTATAAGGTCAAACTGATTACAAAGCGGGCTGAAAGGCTTGGTACCAATGCCAAATTTATATTGATGGGTGACAAGGCAATTATGCCCGGTTATAAATCTAAAGTTTTCCACCGCATCAGACATCGGTTTGTCAGGCACCTCTTCAAAACAACTCTACTCCATTCTTTTGTATACATTCTACATCTCTGTTCTTATTGGTAGTCGGTACTTAACCCACTGGCTGATTATCCAGCGATTTCCACGGGCAACTCAAATGTAGCAAAATTTGCTCATCTCGCGATTTTCGAGGGCAGGTGTTTTTCTATCTTTATTGGGGAGAGCATCCCGCTTTTTCACCGTTTAACCAATGAAATAAATTACATACAGTGTTAGACGTTAAATTTAGATTTTGGTCAACAGTTGTCGCTAGTCGTCCACTAAATTGCGGCATTTGAAGGTACTTTGTATTTACCGCTCTAACTTCGCGCCTTTGTTTGGCGTCTTTTTCTAATCAGAAATGGCTGCTAGAAAACGTTCAGCGATTGACAGAGTATATATTCCTGATGATTTATCAGATTCTGAAAGTGATTTTAGTTTTGATAGTGATAGTGATATAGATTTTTCGGACTGCTCCTCAGATAGCGATGAATCTGATCATGATTCAATAAACTTGCAAAGCGTTAGGCAGTGGTGCAAAATTGATATGAAGAATATTCCTCCTCCTCCAGTTCCTTTTCGTGGAAATCCGGGAATTACTGTGCATATAGCTAACAATGCAAGTATATTGAGTTATTTTGAACTTTTTTTTGATGATCAAATATTACGAATGATAGTCCATGAAACAAATAGATACGCTGAACAATATATCCATAAAGCAGTTTGTAAAGAGAATTCCCGTTGGAAAAAATTGAGAGAAACGAATGTTGAAGAACTAAGACTATTTTTTGCAGTTTTGTTATTCCAAGGAGTCATAAAGAAGCCAGAACAAGAGCATTATTATTATTATTTTTTTTTACTTTTTTATGTTATGTAATAAATAGAAATTAACTGTAATTCAATTGAAATTTTTTTTTTTGCGATAACATCTGAAATTAGGTTTTCTGACAGTTTAGTTTCTCATGATAAAAATCTATATAAAAAGTATTTTCTAGAAAGAAAAAAATGCATATTTCAATTCTCCAATATATATAGATTTTTACTATGCAAAAAAAAATACACGATTTTTGTAGCGATTTCGGTCTACAAATTGAACAGTCAGAGGGTTAACAGGTGTTTCAAGGATAGTTTTGGTGAATGGAGGTCTTAAAGCTGAAGTATTGCTTTGTCCAATACAATACGTGCGCGCGAAAAGAATTGCATTAAATTTATGATTAAATAAATAATACGATACTAATTATAATAAGATTAAATTTCATTGTGTTATTTTAATTTAGTACTGAGATTATTACAATAAGTTTGAAAATATCTATTGTATTTGAACCACGATCAGATGACAATGGAACACCTGAGCTGACGCTTCACTATCCAAACTTCCACACTAACCCAAAGTGAGGACTTATGGCCACGACAGATTTAAAGCCCACCTGTCACCTCTACACCATACGCTTACAAATATCCATGCACTAATCCGGATTTGAACCAGGAACCTTCCGATCTAGAGAGAGAGATTAACACCTTAACCACCAATATAAAACTAATGCTTTATTCGGAATGATTTTTCTGTGTTTTAAAATTATGTGCATTTTTAACAACATATCCTATACTTATATTCGAAATTTACTATCAAAATGTAAATGAAATTTATAAAAACAATTTTCGATGTACATATATATATATATATATATTTATGATTTTTAATCAAAAATACATATTTACTCTTTTTTTTTTCAAGGTAGAGTAATTACACTGTCAAAAGAGCATTTCCAGATTTAAATTGGAAGAAAAAATCTCAAATTATTATACCCTAAAATTACTTTCCTTGTCGGTAAAGAATGACCTTCATTAGCTTTAAAATTTTCATAATTATTCAAGCAGATTCATTAAATATTCTACATAGAGATTTTCACAAAATGATCAAAGGATAATGTACCTCCAAATTAGAACTACAAATTATTCTAACCAAAGAATAAAGATTGCCTCTCATTAGTTAGTGACGAGCTTCATTCTCAAAAATGGAATTCGCTCATTCATTTAATGCACCTATATTAAGTCAGAAGTCGTTTCTTTCGTCTCATATGAAGATATCTGGAATTAGAATAGTTATTCTAAAGTTAAAAAAGTTCTCGCATTATATCCATGTAAAAATATAAACATGCTCTAAAAGCAAATGTAATTTCGGAATAGCTTATGTGCAAGTCTCTTTGAATATGAAGTTCTCAGGGAAATATATTTAATACTTTTGTGATATTATAAATACGTGAGCAACAAAGCAAATGTTTTCTTGGATGTTGAAGTTATTTTTGTGTTATTACGGTTTGGTCTCGAGTTGCGTTTCGAATTTCAAATGACTGATTCGGGTGGAATAAATTACAAAAGTATGTCTGGATTCCTTTGTCGATATGCGCCAATTCGGTTGGTGTTACTAATCAGTTTCCAATGTTATATGACGTGAAAGAAGAAAATTTTCAAATCTTCGAATGCATTTTTTTTGCAGCATGCTATACAAAAGATAAATATTCTTACTTCCAAGCAGAGCTAATTCTTAATGAACCAAATCCTCAACTCAGAACAACATTTAGCAATTTATAGAAAAATCGGGTTGCGTAGTTTTCAAAGTAGTTATTAGAAACGTATTTGGAAAATAAAAATAAACTCCAATTTCCTTTTTCAACCTTCATAGTGTATCGGAATCTCAGTCAAGATAAATCAAACTTGCGAAGGAAGGGGTTTCTTGTCAAGTCAAAACTACCCCCTTATTCCAAAGGGTAATTTTTAATAAACGTCGTACTAGAGCAATACAAAGGGCTATTGACGACGGTCCGAGATGAATCCCCTAAGAAAACGATAGAAGATCAAAACCAAGTAATTTTGAACCACGGTCATATGACGAGGAAATTTAATAATTTCTAATTGACGTGTCGTATTAGAGCAATACAGCGGGCTATTGACGACAGTCCGGGATCAATCCCCTGAGAAAGATAGAAGAACATCACCACGTAATATTAAACCACTGTCGGATGACGAGGCAATTTGATAGTTTTTAATTAACGTCGCATTAGAGCAATACAACGGGCTATTGACGACTGTCCGAGATAAATCCCCTAAGAGATAGATAGAAGAACAACACCAAGTAATTGTGAACCATGGTCAGATGACGAGGCAATTTAATAATTTCTAATTGACGTGTATTAGAGCAATACAACGGGCTATTGACGACAGTCCGGGATCAATCCCCTAAGGTAAAGGTCCGATGACAACACCACTTAATTTTGAGCCACGGTCACATGACAGGCAACACCTGAGCTGGCATCCCCTTCCCCACACTTTCACACTAAACCAACGTGAGGATTTTCGGCCATGATAGATTTATTGTGCGCCAGCCGCCTCTACACCATACAATAACAAATATCCATGCACTGAACCCGATTTTAACCAGGAACCTTCCGATCTAGAGGCTAACTCCTTATCCACCAGACCAATTGGTCGTCTATTCCAAAGGGTTAAGAATATACAAGTTGAACATTGTCCCATGCTTTGAACTAGTGACTGTTTCGAACAGGTTTTTGCTTATGTCCTTATGTGTGGGCCGAATATAATTATTCTTTTAAGGAGGTCTATGACTTAAAAATTCTAAAATTTTCACTTTTTAAGTTTTTTTAAATGAAATTGTTTCTGTAAGTATACACACACACACACACACACACACACACACACACACACACACATTGTATTTTGAAATTATACTGACTATTTTAAATTTTCAAAACTTAAAATTTATTTTTAATAAAATAAAAAACTTAAAAATTTTGACGTTTCGCAAAATTGATTTATTTAAAAATATATTTACTTATCTCGAAATGTTTCTTAAAACTATCAACAAATCTAAAAATAACAACATTTTTGCATTAATTAACTCTTGAAAGTTCATACTATAAACTATTTTCGTGACTTTAGGTTTAAACATTTAAAAAATAATAATTTTTAATATTTTGTTCAAAAACTACACAAAACACGCATCATACAAAGTTCAAAAAATTATATAAAAGCTTAAGATATATGTATACCCAAATGCTGAAGACAAATTAACGAAATATATTTGAAAAGTAAATGTAGTAAATTTATTTCATTTATGACAAGTAGTGTTTATGTTATATTCATTTTTCATTATTGAAATCCCATTTAACACAAAAGGAGAAAAGTAGCATATAAAATTATGCAGACTCGTATGATTTGCAGCTGTCTTCTTATAAAAAGTTGAATATTTCCGGTTCTAAACAAAATTTAGGTGTCGTTTTATTCAGAAATATCTTCTATAATTTGGTCAGAGAAAAAGGGCATTAACCTCCCTCGTGACTGTCTCTACGAGGTGTCTTATCATCAGCAAATCTGACCAAACCGTTATGTACGAGATATCTCGTCAATCAAAGTCTTGTCGTCTCGACATTAGAAGACAACGGACCAGTTCTTTTATTGTCTTAGTTTAAAAAATCGTCACTACCTTGATGACGAGATATCTGGTTATTCGTAAAATTGGTCAGATCTTGATAGACGAGATATCTCGTCAAAACCATGAAGAGTTATCCAGCATACAACGAAAATGTTACTTCATTAGGTAAGATGATAGTGATATAATTTGATAGGTAATATTGTTATTTTGTGCGTGTGTTTGTATTTACGAGCGTGTGTGTGAGTTGGGAAGAGAGAAATAAATCATTTGATGGAATACGATGATCGATTATTCAAGTAAATTGTTGGTCATTAAAATATGCTTGTGCCAATTACTCTTAAGATTCGATTAAGATTTACCATTTTCGACCCAACTTTTAGAAGCTGAAGATCAATTAGTTAATCTCTTGTATCCATTTCTGTAACTCATAGCATAAAACACATTTTCTGTAATAAATATATGTATTAGTACAAGAATTTTAGGTGAGAGATAAAAACATGCAAAATTTGATAGAATGTGATGATCGATTATTCAAGGAAATCGTTGGTCATTAAAATATGCATGTGGAAAATACTCTTAGGATTTGATTAAGATTTACCACTTTCGACCCAACTTTTAGAAGCTGAAGATTAATTAGGAAATCTCTTGTATCCATTTCTGTAACTCATAGCATACAAACACATTTTCTGTAATGAATATATGTATTAGTATAACAATTTTAGGTGAAAGATAAAAATATGCAACATTTGATGGAATATGATGATCGATTATTCAAGGAAATCGTTTGTCATTAAAATATGCATGTGCAAATTACTCTTAGGATTTGATTAAGATTTACCATTTTTGACCCAACTTTTAGAAGATGAAGATTAATTAGGTAATCTCGTGTATCCATTTCTGTAACTCATAGCATACAAACACATTTTCTGTAATAAATATATGTATTAGTATAACAAATTTAGGTGAAAGATAAAAATATGCAACATTTGATGGAATATGATGATCAATTATTCAAGGAAATTGTTTGTCATTAAAATATGCATGTGCAAATTACTCTTAGGATTTGATTAAGATTTACCATTTTTGACCTAACTTTTAGAAGATGAAGATTAATTAGGTAATCTCGTGTATCCATTTCTGTAACTCATAGCATACAACACATTTTCTGTAATAAATATATGTATTAGTATAACAAATTTAGGTGAAAGATAAAAATATGCAACATTTGATGGAATATGATGATCAATTATTCAAGGAAATTGTTTGTCATTAAAATATGCATGTGCAAATTACTCTTAGGATTTGATTAAGATTTACCATTTTTGACCTAACTTTTAGAAGATGAAGATTAATTAGGTAATCTCGTGTATCCATTTCTGTAACTCATAGCATACAACACATTTTCTGTAATAAATATATGTATTAGTACAACAATTTTAGTTGAGAAATAAAAACATGCATCTTAAACGCAAATCCTTCCTTATTGGTAATTATTTATTAAATTTAAACAATAAATACTCATATTTTTAGTAAATCTGTAAGTTTCATATTAGTAATTGTTAGCTGTGTTAAAACTGGTTAATTTCATTAAATAATTTATAGTAATATAAATACTCATGAGCTGATCGAAGGATTGTTAATGAGCAATTAGTTTTTTTATTACAATTTACTTCAGATAAAATGTTTTAGATATTTCGATAAAAATTTATTTAAAAAAATCAACAATTTTTATTTCCATTAAAATTAAACTATCGAAATACACACAGAAAATAATGTGAGTTACTTTTTTTAGAGAACTTTTTTTATTTTTGTTGTATTTCCATTGCAGTCAAGATGTATGAACGCAAATTAAAGGCTGTACTGTGATGAAAATATAATTTAACAAAACAGAACAACTACCGATGGAGCACAATATTCCCCATACTCTACACTTGACAGAATTCATTTATTGCATAAAAGCAATTTATCCTACTTTAATAAACTCATTGGAGAGAGCAATTCGAATTAGACGTCATTAAGCATTTGATTCCATTAATATTTATGCATCAATTTTGTTTCGATGAAAAACGCTCATACTCCGAAAAACAAATCCCTCGATTAATTTCTTGAAGTAATTTAGAAGGGAAATGAGTCCTTTAATTTAAGAAGAAAACAATGACTTGAAATTATCTCAAAACAATCTCGTCAAATTGCTATCATGGCATTCTAATTAAAATATCAACTCCGTGTACACAAAGGAGTTCCAGTACACATTATACTAATGGAGCATCCAATTAAAGCATATAAGTAGCTACGGTACCAAAGCAAAATGGAACTCAAGAAAAAGAAGTATGATTTGTTCTGAACCCATTCACGATTCGAGAATGATTTAGAATGCTAAACTCTCATCTTCGGTTGAGTTCTTGAGCATAAATAAACTATAATATTTTATTTACGATGGGATTTTGCATGCGCCTGATTTAATGCCACTCTTATGACAGTCAATTAATGAGCAAAAGTCTGTTTAAGGATTTTCAATTTATTTCGTTCTTCAGGATCGTATCCAGCGGATTTGAAAATTAGAGCACCAGTGGGGATTGAAGTTGAAATGAAATGATGGGTAATTAGGGAGTTAGCATAAATGCTTTCAAATGAAAATATTGAGTATTAATAAGAGATATTGTTATCTTGAAAAGTATGCACATTTGAAAAATTAATATCTTAATTGGTAGTAGGAATGACAAGTATAAGTACATGTATCAATTTTATTCAAACCATAAAGACTAAAACGGAATCTTCATTAAGCTAAAGATGACGATTGATAACAGAAACTTTGGCATATAAACACTGATAATTTTGCATTGCATAAAACCACGTATTAACTTATTACGAATAAATGTACTGTTCAAAGTATTTTGATAGGTTACTTTATACTAGAACTAAGGAATTATAAGTACAAAAATCAAGGAATTGCTATAAAAACCCATTTGATTCTGAATGATTTCTGAGACTGCTAGAAAAGTATATTTCTTAGACGTGAAACACAAATATTTAAAAAAATATTTGCATAATGACAACTATTCACTCAATTTTTGTGCTTGTATGAAATATTTAAATGTAATAATTAAATAGTTACTAAATTAATCTGCATTAAATTAAATAAATTTGATTACACAAAAGCTTTTCGTATCAAAATTTATTTTGTTTACCAATGTACCATGGTGTCCAAAATTAAGGTCACAAACACGTTTTTCAAATTAATTCAGAATTGCTACCAAAAAATTTAATAAAATTTGTATTTTATATATTTTGAAGAATGGGTAGTACAATGTTAGCCTCCAGTTTAGAATAAATAGTGTTTGGCGTTAGTTTTGTAGAACAAATGGAATTACGATGGGATTTTGCATGCGCCTGATTTAATGCCACTCTTATGACAGTCAATTAATGAGCAAAAGTCTGTTTAAGGATTTTCAATTTATTTCGTTCTTCAGGATCGTATCCAGCGGATTTGAAAATTAGAGCACCAGTGGGGATTGAAGTTGAAATGAAATGATGGGTAATTAGGGAGTTAGCATAAATGCTTTCAAATGCGCGTGAAATTTGACCGTATAAACAGCTGAGAATTTCTCTTGCATTGTTGTGAATATTGCGTTAAAACCCACAAGTTTGACTGTTTGGTGTGATAATGATTTCTGATCATCGTTTACATGGTTCAATGAGACGGTGGTTCATTGGCAGGCTTGAAGCGGGGCAGTCTCAAGCAGAGGTGATTCGATTGGATTGGATTGGACGCCGTAGGCGGACACTGTTTCACCTGTGCGGCTTTCAGCTGTATAGTCCGCCTTACGGAGGAGATTCTGGGATAAGGGAGAGCTAAGCAATCCACAATATATACATACACATTTAAGTACACAGAAGGGGAAAGTCAATTGAAGGATAAAACATGAAGGCACAAAAATACAAAATGACAAAAGAAGAGGATGACAAAGTTTGAAAAATTAACACAGAACAAAATGAGAAAAGAACAAAAAAAAATCATTTCCAGAAGGGAAAAAATAATAATAATAATAACAATATTGAATTATACAAAAGTCAGAACGTTAAATACAGATGTCAGACAGCTGAAATGACCTATAAAAGTTTCGAAAGGAAAGAAAAGTTATTTTGAGAACTTTCGACTTAAACTTCTCAGCTCTCACAGATATAATCAATGTTGGAGCTGAGAAATTCCATCACTTTAATGATTTTGTGGTGGCAGTGTATGTTCTTGGCAGTATTTTGGCACCAATGAGAGTAGTGTTGAAGAGAAGGTTTCAACAAATGCCACTGACTTGTGAGATCACAGTCAAAAAGGTAGTGGATGGGATCACCTTCTCGGCCGCATATACACAGCGCACTAGATCGAAGATGAAAACGCTCTAGATATGCCGGAAATGGTCCATGACCTGCGAAGAATTGTACCAGCTTTGGTTGCAAGTGGCACCAAATGTGGTATCCAGGTTGTGAAATAAATTCCAAACGAGTAGTACTACCACCAGGAAGCCCGGCCAAGGCCACTCAAGAGCTACGACACCTGCACAGGATCGCTACATGGCTTTAAGTGTACGACAGCATATGCAGAGAACGTCTACAGAGCTTTCTCGTGATCTTGCTGCTGCGTCTGGGAAACGAATTTCCAGGCAAACAGTATACAGACGTCTAGCTTCCCTTTATGCCCGGCGGCCAGTGGTGTGTTTCCCTTTGAGCACATTACACAGGAGAGCCGATTGTCGTTTAGCTGAAAGCACCATTCTTGGAGACACCAAGAATGGGGACGTATTCTTATCAATGATGAGTCGAGATTTAGCACACAGAGTGATTCTCGGCGAGTCTTCAAGGGGAGAGAACGTGGCGCTCGCTATCATCCCTCTAACGTAAGGGAAATCTACCAATTAGGCAGAGGAATCATTGTCTGGATCGGCATAATGTTGTGCAGTCGTACACCACTGCACGTCTTTTAGAAGGGTAGTGTTACCCCACAGGGATGAGGTTCTTGAACCCTGTGTGAGGTTGTTCCCGGTGCTGCACGCCCGGACTTCCTATCTATGGACGATAATGGGCAGCCACACAGAGCTCACATTGTTGATGATTTTCTTGAAGAAGAGGATATTCGCAGTATGAACTGGCCCGCGAAATCTCCAGATCTCAATCCTTTTTCCATGTTTAGGATGGTCTACGAAAAACCATTGCACGACGCTACCCCCCTCCCAGGACCCTCTAGACGTTAAAAGCCGCGCTTTTGGAAGAACGGGATTTATTGGCGCAAGCCTTTCTCGACACCCTCATTAAAAGTATGAAGGTTCGTTGTGAGGTTTAAATAGCAGTGCACAGTGGCCACACTAATATTAGATGGACCTATCCCGATATAAATGCATCATGATTTGACCGTTTTTGATATAACCTGTGTCTTAACTAACAATTCAACTCTTATTCATATTGTTATGTTCTTATATGATTTCTCTCATAATAATATATCTCTATGCCAAATTTCGTTGCAATAAACTGAATGTTTCTCCAGTTCTCACCCATTTTGCGTTTGTGACCTTAATTTTGGACCAGTGTATAAAACCACCAATATACTTATTTCAAAGAAGTGTAGAAATTAAAATATTTTCTTGCATTACTTTATAATTATTTGTAGACACTATGTGTTTCTGTTTAAAACTGAAAAAAACTTTCTATTCAAAACTAAACATTTGATACTGAACGCTTTCTGAGTCTCTTCGAAAAGTATATTGATTAAAGTTGAAAAATAAACATATGTTTAAACAAAATTCATGCACATAATGGCAACGATTTTTTAAGTAATTTATTCCTGTTGTAAGAAATACTTCAATATATAGCACTAGATAAATATTTTCACATAAAATAAAAAAAAAGGTTTGATACAGATTTTTGCATAAAAACGGATGGTTAAGCATTATAAATCATTTACATTTTCCAAAGAAATGTACACGTGAAAGTATTTTCTGGATTTTCTTCATCAGAGAAGTGCTTTTTAAAACCATTTCATGCTGTACGTTTTCTGAGTCAGTTCGATAAGTGTATTCCCTAGAGTTGAACCAGAAACAAATATGTTAAACAAATCTATAATCATTTTGCCAATGACTCTCTGAGTACGAGTAAGATACGAATTGCTCTATGAAATGGTTTAACGTGTGGTAATTATTGCTGTTTATGACACAAATGTACGAATTTTAAACATAACTGTAAAGAAGATGAAAATATAACTTCCAAACAATTGTATCGAAATAAAAAATGTCTAACATTTTGAATATTTAATTAAATACTTAATTAAATATATAGTTTTATTTACGATTATATTAAATGTGAAAATAAGGAATATTATCAGCACATGCAAATAAATTATACTTGTTATAAGATTAAAGTAAAAAGATTAAGTTACATATTTCAATTTTAATTCAAACTTTTACTTTAAAACAATGCTAAAAACAATATTTTTTAGCAAATACAGTTATAATTGAGAATTAATATATTACATAGTTAATGTTAATTTAGTTAATTATATATATTAGGTTTACACAGCAACTACTCCCCTGGTAACACATGTAAGTTTTAGAAATATTTCCAAAAATAAATAATTGAATAATTATCCATATACTGAAACGAAATAAGTGCAAAAATAAAACAAAATACATTAAACTGCAGTAATTTTAAATTGATTTATTCATTTATTCCTTTACACATTTAATAGAAAGAAATTAACTTAAAATGTTCAGTATTCCATTTTACACTTTTAAATAATCTTTTCTAATTTAATAATCATACGACATTGAAAATATCATTTTTAACCACGTTTCATGGAAGTATACATGTTTAAAGCAATTGCTTTAAAATCTCTTCAAAGATGGAAAATGTATCAGTATATTATGAACAATATTTAAGACCTTTCAAAATTATTTTTCAAAATATCAGTTATTGAATCATGGGTTATTATAAAAATATTAATATCCCTCATTATACTTTAAGTTGTAAATATTTGAAGTAGTAATATTTGATTCTCTGAAATCATTTGATGTTTACGGATTTTAAAACGCCTATTTCATGTATAATATCCACATCCTCGAATCTCTTGTGTGGTATTATTTATTCTTAGAGTCAAATATAAAATTCAAAAATAAGAGTTAATAGGAACGATTCAGATCCCAATTTAAATAGTTATTTTAAACTATCAAAACATATCTCTTTTCCTTCATCTATTAACCAGTTAAATGAATGAAGCAAGAAATTTAAAAGATATCAAGTTGTCACAAAACATTAAGTATAATTTCTACTTAAAAGGTCATGGAAAGAGTAATGTCCAAAAACATCCACATTATTTTTATTTATAGGATCACATAGTTAAAAATTAAATATTGTTTTTAAATGTAGTTTTTCAGGTACAGCTGCAAAACAAATCGAAGCCCATTCATGCGATTGCCATTCACAGTAGAGCAATTTCAAAAGTACTATTTAAAAGGGAATTAAAAGTCTTCCATAAGTCCCAATCCTATGAAAGAAAAGAAAAATTACAATTCAATATTTCTTTCCTATGGGAATTTTTTCATCATAATATTCAGCTATTTGCATTGCACAAACAAATGATTAACTACACTTGAAAGAACACATGCGGAACTGTTGAAGTCATATAAAAACAACTTAACAATCCCAGTCAAAATGTTTTTATTTCTTTGCTCTCCTTCGTTAAAATGAAAATCTGTTTTTCTTTTTATTTTAACGCGAAGGGCAGAAAATGCAATCTGTTTCCTTTACTGGAATACGTTTCGCAGGAGATCAAAATGAATAAATCTCGAAACAAACCAAGGTCTTTCGAATGTGTTCTCACCAAATGAGAAGAAAAACTTGGCATGATTCAAAAGGATGACGGCAAGGTGAGGGTGAAAAGTCTAAATTTTGATGTTTCTTCATTCCTTGGAATTACCGCGTCAGACTGAGAATGGTGAAAAAAAAAACTATTAATTCATTTCAAAATGTTCTAGATTGAATTTAAAATTCGCCTTGACCCTAAAATAGCAAAAAATTCGGACTACCTGTGTGCCAAATTTCTTTACTGTGAATGTCATAAATTCGTCAGGATTTCGCGCGCAAGAAACAAACAGATATATATATATATATATATATATATATATATATATATATATATATATATATATATATATATATATATATATATATCAACCACCGGTGTTTGCTACGCATTCCCATTTGGTTTGTTTCACAAACCAACAACACGGACAACTCCGTGATGGCCTCGTCATTGTGAAATGCGGCGAAATTGGAATTGCGTATAGATCCAATCGGTGTGACGTAACAATTTCTTAAAGAGTCTGGTGCCAGCTGAGGTGTTATCTCATTATCTGACCGTGGTTCAAAATTACGCGATGGTGTCCACGTATATTTCCCTTATTGGATTTAACTCCGACCCTAGTTAATAGGTAGTTGTAGTGCTTGAAAACGTTAGTAAAAACTTACCAAATTTTCTGGGATACTTTCCATTGGGGATTGATCCCGGACCGTAGTCAAAAACCCGTTGAGTTGCTATAGTACGACGATAATTAAAAATTACCTCGGATCTCTCAACTAGGAAATTGATCCCAGACACTCGTTAATAGCCCATTGTGTTGCTTTAGTGTGATGTTAATTAAAAATTACAAATTTCCTCAGATTTCAAATTCGTTGAAATTTTTAATAAAAACTTGTAGGATAAAATAAAATTGTAACATACTGGCAGAGTGCGCAGAAGCTACAACTATCTCTGGCAGGTTAATATTTGTAACATTCAAATGTGCAAATTAACGAAAGAGCAAAGTGAAAAGCAAGGGTATTCAACCAGAAAACGAAAGTTAAAACTAGCCACGCAAGCTCACTGAAAACTGCAGACATAATTTCATGAGACATGGTAAGCAACATAATTTCTAAAATAAGAAGACATCAAAAAAGGAAGTTATTGAAAATGAAAGTATTGGTGTTTCAGGGCGTCATTTTGTTCGACGAATAGGGTGCGTAGTGACATTGATGGGATCTTCTGGCTTGATGAAGCTGATCTTCCGACTGCTGTTGCCGGTTTGATTCAGTTTTTTTTTCTTCTTATTTTAATATTTTGCTTTGTATATTTGCTTTTAATGGTGTTTGGGGGAGTATATGAGCAATTACTTAGCGTTAATAATATTCAAATCAAATAATTAATATTTGAATAATAATGAATAGTAAAATTTTGGTTTCAAAGTCGAGTATAGTTTTTGAAAACAATGAATTAGGTGCACATTTTAACATGGAGACAACCTTCTAAACAAGTGCCTTTATATCAGTTTATTGAAGATGTTATACCCTGTTGAATGACACATTTGAATTTTCTCTACTATGATCGACGGGAGCTAATAAGGGTATGATGTGAATTGTCCCCCCGCAGTTGTTCACTGTTTGCAAGGGGAATTTATTAGCATTATTTCTAAACATTGTACGCTTTTAGGTATTACTGACCTACTGTAATTTGAATATTTTAGTAAAAGAACATATTTTTATTTTAAATAACATCAAGTTTTGAAACAATATAAATGTTAATAAACATAATTTATGTTGCTGCCATCAAACATAGATATTCTTTCTTAAAGGATAGTTTGCTCATGTAAAACTAAAATTATCTTTATTTGGTAAGTACATGTCTCAATTGAGATGCAGAAGAAATTCTACTAAAACACCTAACGTTTTACAAAAGTGCAGAGGTTAAGCACCATCTTAAATCAAAGTTTCAAAATTTCTAAGCATGATGAAATTTGTGTTTCCACTTCGATATATATAACACGATTCAAGGATTATGATAAAACAAAACATATCAAGAAGATCAGTAAATACTTGATGAGAAGGGAACAATTTGAATGATAAGCATGTCAAAAAATCTCCATCTAAGCAAATTCTTTTGGGTAGACTTACTATACTAATCTGCTCTAGGTTGTTGTTGAATGTGTAAATCAGTTAAAAAATTATCGTAATTGAAATGTATTTTGAATTTGGTGATTTTGAATACCTACTGTTCTCTTTAAAATGGATTCTCCTATAAGAACGACATCAAATTTTTATTCCAATGTTCTTCAAGCTTTCCATCTATAATTTCTGGAACATGCCAAAAAAGTCTTCAAACAGCTACTCGTTCTTTGTCAACGCATCTAAGAGGTAGATCAATTCAATTTTAATTTTAAACTGATTTATTTTCTTCTTACCCACTCTCCAATGCGACGTTCATTGCGGTTGAATTCCTCTCTAATAATGCTAATACTGAACGCCATTTCATTTTCTTTCTCTGAAAACTGCTCGGTCGTAATGCGCTTTGTCACAGGCTCCAGCTGACAAAGGGGTGTTTATGGATTGAGACTTGACACCAGACTTCTCCAACTTAATTAGATCGAGACGAGGAAAAATGAAATAAATTCAAGAGCAAAGACCTTAGCGTATTACTGTGTTAAATTTATACGTTTAATCCTGTTTTTATGCAGTCCCCAGGACTAATGTATTTGTCGTGAAATAGATATCTTCAATCTCTTGATTGTGAGACAGACGAAATTGCTTCAAAAGAATCGAGTGTCGCATATAAATGAAATCTGTAGGGAAATTTTTTTATGCATGTGTCTTGGGACTCAATTAAGTGATGGTATTCTAAGTATTTGTTAGTTTTTACAAGTTTTCATGTACTTTAAAAAATATATGGAAGTCCAAAAAACATTCAGAAACTCTTTCATCACATAGGGTTCGAAAGTTAGAAATCGACATTCAAAAGTTGTAACTTTAACTCCTATATTGGATTTTGGGAACGAGCCAAAAAACACTGCTCGGAACGCTTTCAACCAAAACAAGAAAAATCAGTGTAGAGATAAAGGTGACAAATCGCACACCAGTGAATAAAGTCCAGTAAAGAAATTAAATTTGAAGAACTTTTTTTTTGTAAAGGAAGACTTACATTTTTTGAATTATAAAAGGATTTGAAAAAGTAGATGAGGTATAAAAATGAATGACATGTAATTAAAACTTGAATTGAGATAGCCAGCAATTCAAATTTTTTGAAGACACTAAAATCTTTTCCCTCTTATTTCGATTTATAGTCTAACAATATAATATATTTATTATCAGTGTAGAGATAAAGGTGACAAATCGCACACCAGTGAATAAAGTCCAGTAAAGAAATTTAATTTGAAGAACATTTTTTTTGTTAAGGAAGACTTACATTTTTTGAATTATAAAAGGATTTGAAAAAGTAGATGAGGTATAAAAATACAATGACATGTAATTAAAACTTGAATTGAGATAGCCAGCAATTCAATTATTTTGAAGACACTAAAATCTTTTCCCTCTTATTTCTATTTATAGTCTAACAATATAATATATTTATTATCTTCGATCTGCATTAATTAATTAATCAAAACAATACTCGTGTGTTTGTGTGGGGGGTTGGAGTGGGAGGTATGCGTGTGCGTGTGGGTGTGAAATTATATGTTTCTTGTTATACTTTATGCATATTTTTTATCTATTGTCTGACCACTGAAGTGAACTGGTTGTAGAATCGTATTGTGTTGGTTTTTGGATTTCTAGACGCAAGACTTGCGCTATAAAACCAAAAACAATTTAAAGTAGTATAAGGCTAAAAAGTTAAAATCTAAAATATATGAATTGATCCGGTGAAGATACACATTCGTAACTAGCAAAATACCCGACCTTACTAAATTTTAATTTTTTAACTCTAGATGGAAGAGATGATCAAAATGTACAATCACTTAAGTGTCTGTTGTAAAATAGAGCAATATTTTAACAACTTCACGATCTTTATAATTTCTATAACTTACTTTGGATCCAAATCCTACAGTAGCATATCCATTCATGTAATACATTTCACATGCATCGCACTTTTGCGATATGACAAAGCTACAAAATGACGAAAAGTGATACTAAGGTTACTACTATAAAAGACGATTTTGAGGGAGATTTGGAATTACCTTTATTAAGTTCTTTACATGTTCAACTCAATTAATAAAAATGATTAAGACGAGTGCTCTCGCACTCATATTCAACAAAGCAATATGTTTTTACTTGTGGCACTCTTTCGTCAGGCAAGTTGTCGAATTTTACCATCTTCTACTGTCAGTATGACAGATAATTTTTTAACTTTTGAAAAAGTCTAGTTCGAATTTTTTAAACATTATTATTATTTCAATAACGGCATAATTACATTTAAAGTTTGCGTTGTTCTGACTTACCTGCCACTTTAGGTCGAATAATTTCTGACGGTGTTGCGTGTGATGAAAAGAAATACAATTTATTAAAATAATAAATATTTGAAACAGAAAACAAATGAAAACAGCGAGATAAAACGAAATCAAAGTTATCGGGAAAAAGTTGTTCAAGGTTATTAATTCGTGATTCTTTTTTCTTTCTTAATCTTGCACAATTGCCACTAATAACTAAAAAACACGCAAAATTTCGAAATGCGAAAATTAATTCAGAGCGAAAGAAACAGAAAATATATCACTGTAATCAATCAACCAACACGAGTTTTCGTTTCATTCCCGTTAGTTAAAAAATATAGTTCGTTCCAAATCTATATATATAAAACACTAACGTACGTGGACCCGAAATCGACGTTATTTGTGTATCGTCGAATGGCAACAATCAACGTAAATAAAATAACCAGATATTTTGAATTCTTGCTGTTTTCAAATAGCCGAGGTCGACTTCTATGCAAAATAAGAAATGAAATTGTAATATTTATGTTTGAACTGACTTTTTATTTCTTCCTTTGATGTAAAAGTAATTTAAACGTAATTTTGCTATCCGGTATCTGGCCATGTCAGAATTAATGTTTACTTTTTAAATTTGATTTAGAATTCCGTGTTTGGGTATTTGAGTTGACTGCTAGATGTTGCGGACATATTTGAGGATTCCCAAGAATTATAAATATGTGTTCTTTTTGTTAATAAATCATTATTGTCGTTGTCAATATCATTGAAAAGTCTTTTGTCGCATTATTCTATTTCACAATATATTCAGGAAGTCGAAATTCAACACGTTTGAATAGATACATACGTGGTTTTTTTTTTCAGAATTTTGCATTTTTTCAAGGATAGGAATTTTATTTTTGTTTGCATTATGTGTTCCGGTATATTACCTATTGCAGAAATATTATTTAGGACTTTGATTATAATGATATGTCTATTTCCTGCAAAATATCACCAGACATGGGTAATTTTGTAGCGTCATATGTATATTTCACCAACTTTCCTTAAATATTTGATTGAATACGCAATGATTTGAAGAATTGTTTCATAAAAATAAATAAAATATACAAATCAAAACATGTTTAAGTACGGTGTGTAAAAAAGTTTAATAAAAGCACTATTACACAACGCCGAGCGCTAGCCGGCGCAGCCCGGCTAGTATTCAGAAATCGTTTATATTGCTCAAAGTACAAAAATAAGACTAGAAATAAATAAAGTATCAAAGCTGAAATTCTATTAACAGTACCGGTAAAACAATCCAAATAATCGTAGTACTCAATACACTCATCAGTTTTCCGAATACTACCAAATTATGATTGATTTACTTACTCAGGTGTTTTAGCATGAAACTTATCTTAATATGAAAATAAAGAAAAAATTAACATTGTATTCATTAAACTAATATATATCTAATGTTGTAATAGAAAGTGTTTCGTTTGTATTTTTGCATCTTGCAAGTGACATCCGAACGAATCAATGGCACTTACAGTAATGAGAATTGGCACACAGGCAGTCCAAATTTCTTGCAATTTTTGGATCGGGGTGAATTTTAAAATTAAATCTAGAACATTTATAAGTGAATTTAATGAAATTTAATTATTATTGTTTTCTTTGGAATGGCAATAGCATAAAGATATGACAGATTCTAAATTAATTTTTTCCGTTTTCATTTTGCACAGAGGAATGATTTTCAAGCATATACTAAAAAAATAAAGTTTAAACTTTAGTTAAGTAGTTCTCTTTTCTACCTCCTAGACCGTTAAAGATAAAGTAAATATTTCAACGTATTTGAAAACTGCGGAAAATTTCACATTAGATTGTTACCTAAAAATAGGATTTTCTTTAAATAAATAAAATGTTTAAACTGAATATAATTTATATTTTTGCAAGAGAATGTGACGTCACGCTAACATTCGTGTCCCAAAAAAAAAAAAAAACAGATTACATTTGCAATCCTCTTACGATTTCAGCGAAAGAAAGCAAAGAAATTAAAAAACCTTTTGGCTGGCATTAT
Organism: Metellina segmentata; assembly: GCA_947359465.1. NCBI lineage: Eukaryota > Metazoa > Arthropoda > Arachnida > Araneae > Tetragnathidae > Metellina > Metellina segmentata. The sequence goes on from OX375876.1 coordinate 120,763,096, forward strand.
TTAGTTCTTTTTTGTAAAATCGGGATCGTTAAAGATAGATTGAAATTTTCAACGGAATTTTAATCTGCTGAAAATTTGACACCAGATAGATAACTTATACGTTTGATTTTCTTTAAATAAAAGATTTTTTAATTAAATATTTATATTTTTTGGTTTGCGAAGCAAACCACCACACGGGCAATGTGACCTCCACGAAAAAAAATTTCACAGGCAACGCCCATGTGGTTGGCGAAGCGAACCAACACCACGGGCAATGTGACTCCGACGAAAAATATCCACAAACCAATAACCCCACAAAAGCAACTGGCATGGGCAATGCCAGGCTTGCCACGCAGTGGCTAGTGTATAAAATAAAGCACACTGTACTCAAGTACCTGGAATAAAATTCATGTGATGCATGTCTAAACACACGAACACAAAATCGAACATAGAACAGAAAGACGAAAAGACAGACTTACACAACCAAGTTCTGTGTACAAATGAAGATACGTACTCACAGTATGAAAAGTGTCATGAAAATATATTAAACCGTGTGGACGTGTATACAGCACACACATACAGATAGACAGACGGACACCAAACGGGCAAGAGGCGGACTTGGAATCAGAAGGGTCCAAAACGGAACTTGAAATGGGTCGAAAGTACTCAATATACAAACACTCTATTCGTATCTATATAGATTTACATATATTTGTTTTAGTAAGTCAATCAAACATTGTAAATTTTAAAATGTACTTTTAAATTATATATTGACCAAAAACAGATAAAAAATATGATGACAAAAATCATCTGATTATTAGAAATAGGACAGCCAATCAAAATTAATGAAAATTGAAAGTAATTGAGGTTATTTTACTGCAGAAGTACTCAGCATAAGATGACAACAAGTTACTCGAGAAAGTTCAATAGAAATGCAAGTCAGTTTGACATATCATTGGACCAACAGTGGGTTTAGCTCTTATCTGGACACCCTTATCTTTGTTAACCTTTCAAGATATTTCAACGAGATATCTCTACCATCAAGATCTGACAAATTGCGAAAAATCTCGTCATAAAAATCTTTCCGATTTTTTATGATGACGAGATCGAAATTCGGTTAATTTGCTTCTAACGACGATATGTGCGTTAAAATCCGATTAGTTTTTCATAAGACCAAGCAATTATATGTGACATGTTGAAATGGCATTAGGTAACATTACAAATTGTACCACTTGTTCGGACATAGAACAGCTTTACAGGAAAACGCATTTCTTACTTTTTATTTAAGAATGGAAAGTTTTTGGTTAGAGTGAATTTTTGTACGGTTTGTACCAATATGGTATATATTTTGCAAATTACAATAGATTGATGTTATCGATCAATCACTAAGCAGTAGTATGGAATTTAGTTTTTCTAAATCACTAATTCATTTTTATTTAGTTTAGTAGCAATCATGGAGTCAAATTTACAATTTTAAAGTTCCTTTTTTGTCATAAGAAATGCTTAGATCTGAAGTAGTGATGATGAAAAATTGATATGCCATACCAACAGGAATACATTGCATAATTTTGACTCATTACCTTATTTTGAAATACGTTGTTCATATGAAACTTTTTCGACTTCATTAGATAGGAAAGTTACTTTCTCAGCAACATTTATTTCCATCAATCGTCAAAGAACTTATTTATTGTTTGGCATTAAACTGAATCTATGAATTTTAATTTTGGATTCTGATAAATTATTCAGGTTTTCCAGAATTGATTGTCAAAGGCTTTTGAATCATTTGTTTTTTAAACTTACTTCAAGAGCAAATGCATTTTTTTGCTTCCTGTTGTTCAATCACCTTTTTCTTCGACAGATGTTAATTCTACCTCTTTCTCATTCATATATATATGAACTGAACACATACATTTATGTTATCTTCATGAACAACAAAATATTTAATTTAGGGTTTTTGAGTTTCGTGAAATAAGCAGACAAATCGAATCTTCCATAGCCTGGTTACGACCCATAGAAAGGCAAATTCGTGGATGATCGCATGGATACAAATGGGAAAATGGCATCAAAATTTATAAAATAAATCTTAATTTCCACTTTAATGCAGTTACACTATATCAAACACATACTTTCTTCCTGTTTCTTATTACACCACCCTCAAAGCGACAGCTTAGAGCAGAAACTCTATATCTGACACTTTTTTGGAGACACTAAATTGGTATTTGTATTATGAAAACTGGATAATCAAATTATAATCAGTTAAAGTACTATAGGATATTATCATAATGTGTGATTATAACCTTTAATTTATATCATATTGACCTATAAACAAAATATTGGCATTCAATTTTGGTGAAGTAAAACAACATTTACGTGTAGCGATGAGTTACATATACAGAGTTGGACAAAAATATGAAAAAAAACATGGATACACCTAAAAAAACATGTAACTCTTGCATAATATGTTGTAAGAAAATCGTTGGCATTCAAAACATCTTGCAGTCTTCTTGGAATGGATAAATACAGTTCATGTATGCTCCCCAAGAGGATATTGTACAATTCTCGCTTCAAAACGGTGGCATGTTCTTGTTCAGTCCTGGACGATGTGAACTGTGTGAACAGGGGCTTTGTCGTCTTGGCAGACACCATCACCAATGGGGAAACAAAGTTTCTACCATGGGATGGACTTGATCGTTTAACATTTTCACATCATCCTTCGGTTTAATGTGCCCTTTCAGAGTAATCATGCACAGAAAACCATGATATGGCTGCCCAAACCATCAAAAAACCCCGCCATGTTCACACTTGGCAACAAGCAGTCTGATTTGAGGCTTGGGTTGGCGTTCGCCAGACGTAAATTCGGGTCAGAAGTGGTAAACAGTGTGAAACAAGGCTCATCCGACCAGATTACTGTCTTCCATTGCACCATAGTCCAGGCTTTATGACTTAAACACCACTTTTTCCTGTTAGAAGTACAGATGAATGGTTTTTGAAAATGCAACTTGGCCCTTCTTATGGAACTCATTTCTTATTATTTTGGAACTCAAAGTGTTTGTGAGACACAGTGTTCGACATTCATTTCAGCTGTAACTTTTGCAGCTGTGGTCTTCTTATTTTTAGTTACAATACTCCTTAATGATCGTCTGTCACGATCACTCAACACACGATCGTCCGCGCTGTGATTTCGCGGATGATGTTTTTCCGCTTTTCAAAAATGCAGAATAAGTCTTAGATACAGTACCTCTTGAAACACTAAACACTTCGGCTACCTTGCTTACTGAAGCATACACCAGACGAGCTCCAACAATTTATCTACGTTCGAACAGTACCCCGACAACGACTGACCTGCGCAGCTTACTTAAGACGTTGTATAGGTGGTGTCAGTAGGCGAAAACACCAGCGTCACTTACACATTTCACTAAAATAAACCTTTCTATTCAAGCATGCATTTCACGAGGTGTTTCTATTTCCAAATATATATAGAATCAGTACCGGCTATTTGGTCATTCTCTTATAAGGTCATCCCACCTATATGGTCAGTTTTTTAAAGTCCCGTCTAATTTAATAGGAACATGTGTTAAAGCGCACCGCTTATATAGTCATTTTACTTTCCTGGTTATCTGTTATATGGTCGGTTTACTTATATTTTCAATGAGGTTATCGTTTTTTTTTTAAATAGTTATTATTGTGACATTTCTTGAGGCGGGGAGAGCAACACAGAGAGTGACTAGAAGAAAAAAAGAGTTTGCGACCCCGGAGAGAACCTTAATTTACACCTTCACTTCCCCCCACTTCTCTTATGCGTTGAATCATCGTCGGCGTTACCCCCCCCCCTCAATTCTCTTCCTCCATAAGCACAACAGGGGTACATATGTCTGTTTATTGATTGAAGTTATCTTTCCCTGTTCGAAAAGTACGTTGAAATTGAGACGAAAAGAGTAAAGGAAAATTTTGTTTTATTTGGATTATACGTGACGAATAAGAACGTTAATCTGTGTTAAAAATTTTTATTTGTTTTTTTAGTCTGCTGACAAATTGTTCCTCTGCGTAAAATAAAAACGAAAACAAAAAAAATTAGAATCTGTGATCTTTTATGCTGTTGTCATTCCAAAGAAAATAATAATGATTAAATTCCATTAAATTCATTTTTAAATGTTCTAGATTGAAATTTAAAATTCGCCACGGCCCGAAAATTGCAAATAATTCGGACTACCTGTGTGCCAAATCCCATTATTGTTAGTGCCGTAGATTCGTCAGGACTGTGATAACGAAAAACACAGCTTCCTTTTATAATAGTAGACATACGTGCATTGAATATGGATGCAAGTACGAATGCGTACTGAGATTGGTAAGGCAAGCTAATAAATTTCACTTAAAAAAATATTGCATATTTCTTTTTGTAGTTTTTACTTCTCGAATGAATTTTTAAAATGTTCTAAAAAATTTAATTATTTGTTTATGAGCACTTTATACTTATTGGTGAATATAATCCTGCCATAATTAAATAGTGTAGTATTTTTCGGCATATATGGTCCAGTATATATATATATATATATATATATATATTTATTTATTTATTTATTTATTTATTTATATCCACAGGAAGAGATGGAAAAAGAAGCAGACAATCGGACATAGCAAACAATCCCCAAAAATAAGCAAACAACCCCAGGATTGGATAAAAGTGACACGTGATACATCACAGAAGGGGTAGAGGCGATGAAAGTCGTTTTCAAGGAAACTCGCACCTGTGCTAAGGAGGGAGGGAATTCGAACCATGAGATGTGCCAGGGCTAAGTGACGGAACGAAAGAAAACCTTCTGCAAAACAATCTGATCATTTGACGTTTTCTGAAACGTGATTGGTTCTTCCTGTGGACAGAATTGTCAGATTGATCCCGCAGTTTTGATTTCTCTCCATATTCTATGTCCAAACAACAGGAGGCCAAGAGGAACAAATCCAACTGATTTCTTTTTGAGCTGATAGATATCATTGATGCAGAAATATAGATTCATTGGGTGGACAAGTTATGGAATTATTTTTAGGAATTGGTATTCCAGATTAGGAATCGATAGAAGGGATAGACAAGTCATGTATTTATTCAGAGGGCATGATATTTCCGCATTATAACATTGATTCATTGGATAAAAAAGTTGTGGATTTATTTTTAGGAATTGGTATTCCAGATTAGGAATCGATAGAAGGGATAGACAAGTCATGTATTTATTCAGAGGGCATGATATTTCCGCATTATAACATTGATTCATTGGATAAACAAGTTGTGGATTTATTTTTAGGAATTGGTATTCCAGATTAGGAATCGATAGAAGCGATAGACAAGTCATGTATTTATTCAGAGGGCATGATATTTCCGCATTATAACATTGATTCATTGGATAAACAAGTTGTGGATTTATTTTTAAAAATTGATATCTTCACATTGGAAATTGATTTAAAGACAGATAAGTTACATATTTACTTATAAGGTATGATATCCTCGGACATTAACATCGATTTATTTGTTGGATTGGTTTTTTTTTTGGAATTGTTAATTTCACACTTTAATATAGATTCATTGAATAAACAAGTTATGGATTTATTTTTAGTAATTGATATCTTCACATTGATTCAGAAACAGACAAGTTACATATTTACTTTTGAGGTATGATATCCTCGGACATTATGATCTATTTATTGAGTGGATAAATTATTATTTATATTTTAAGGAATTGGTATTTTCACACTATTACACCGATTCAGTGTATAAACAAGTTGTGGATTTATTTTTAGTAATTGATATCTTCACATTTGAAATTGAGTCAAAGAAAAAACAAGTTACAAATTTACGTTTGGGTTATGATATCTTCACACTATAACATCGATTTATTAACTGTAGAAGTTGGAATGAAAATAAAATTTTACAATGGAAAATATTTTGTAAGAATGTTTTGTATCCTCAGTCTATGAATTAATTTAATGGACGGGAATTCATAAAACAAGTTTCATTTATTTTAAAATACGTGTAAAAAGTAGGTTTCAAAGCTTAAATATAGTTGATAAAAAGCTAGTTTTTCAAAAACTCCTAAGATTTTAATATGCTTCGAAAATGTATCAAGTGTACAACAAGTATTGTAAAATAATAATTAGTTACTCTTTGTGCCCTTAAATATGACTTAACCTTTAACTGCTGTCATGGATCTCACAGACCCCGAGTCATATCTGACAGGTCGTTTCCACTCCTTAAAGTGAATATTAGTCCCTGTCCTTTTCAGTACCTTCCTACTACTTCCAACAGAAGCCGCATTCCAAGACTGGTTTGGCTGCCCACACTATTTCGTGTTTTACACTATTTGCATTTCCCGCGTGATCTCTTAGACCCCTTCACGGCATTTGCGTTACCGTTCTTGTTGAATGAATTCGTCTAGGTTTGAGTAGGGAATTTCGGCAGAGAGCCTAAAATGGCAACAAACTTTACTAAGAAACGACTTGTGTTTTTTATACAAAAAGAAATTCAAGATATTGTTGATAATTGGTCGGAAATAGAGTACTGGGACAGTGAAATTTCGGATAATATTATTGAAAGCGAACACGAGACGGATTCGGAAATTTATACAGATGAAGATGATGATATTTCAAGTGTGTCTTCACAAGAAGAATATTTCTGCTTAAAAAGTAACTTCAAATGAGATGCCTGGGAGGGGGGGGGAACCTAATCGTGCCGTTAGAACACCAAAACCCAATATAGTTTTTTACAGTTTCCAGGGTTGAAACGCCCTGCAAAATTAGGTACGAAAGCTGAGACTGAAGAGACATGGAATCAACTTATATAGTAATAAAAAATATATTCCATGTTAAGAATTGAATTATATAAATTTAAAGTATATAAATAATAATTATCTAAAGAATCTTTCATTAGTATATTGTATTAATCAACTTTATACGCACTTTAGTGAGCGAAGTCTTAGAGACCCCTCCACACAAGTTACGAGACGGTTTATGACACAGCAGTTAAGGGTTAACAAAAATACCATGTTTGCCAATAAAAACAAAAAGGATTTCAAATGATCCAATACAATTTTATACGATTTATGGTTAATCAAAGTTCATCTCTTCTACTAACTTTTTTATTCACAACATATTTCGAGATAGTTTCAGATGTATTATTTTAGTTATAGCATCAAAAAGACACAACTTAAAATCTAATTCAAGAACAGCATAAAATTATAAAACCTCATACATTGAATGTTTTCCTCCATTCCCAATATTTACCCATGAGTGCATTTTTGTTATTGCATTTGAGTGTATTTGCTTTTCCCCGTCCGGAATATTCGAAGAAATCCATCGAATACGCCTTCCCAAAAAGGCCCATAGAACAGTCACTCAATTGGATTATGAACCTTTTAAGCCATGCACTCCCTCATGGCTATATAACATTATAGAATAATTTTATTACAGGATTTATTTTACTGGGGTGGCATCGGGAGAGAGCCCCATCACTTGTTGATGGATGGTCGTCTTCTCTGTGCAGAGTAATCCCTGATTAAATAGGTTGGGCTTCATTTAAGGTTACAGGATATAAGATATTGGTTGTAAAATTGCATTTGTATACTTTCATTCCTTGTAATCCTTTGTTATTTTATTACTACAGTTAAATTTTTAAGATTTGTATAATAATAATATTAGATGTTTGTATTTAGGAAGTTTTTAATATTTGAGAGCTGTATATAAGTACCAAAGATTTTACGAAGTTGCATCAGAACACCAGTGACTTTAAACTCAAAGCTTTAATTTTAAGGTGATCAATAAAGTGTTCAGTTTTTAAAATGTTGTTAAGTATTTTAAATATGGATAACAATATTGATTGGACCGCGATTCAAACTTGTAACCATCTGGATGCTAATTCGTGACGTAAACTGACTCACCACATGGAAACCTAAAATAATAGTATGTATAAATAATATATAGCAATAATTATTAGAGGAAGCTAATAGCAATGCATATTTAAATATATACGGAGCCTGAAGATACTACAATTAAAAGTGAAATCTTCAATTAAATATTGTTAAGTATTTAAAATATGAATAACAATATTGATTGGACCGCGATTCGAACTTGTAACCATCTGGATGCTAATTCGTGACGTAAACTGACTCACCACATGGAAACCTAAAATAATAGTATGTATAAATAATATATAGCAATAATTATTAGAGGAAGCTAATAGCAATGCATATTTAAATATATCCGGAGCCTGAAGATGCTATAATTAAAAGTGAAATCTTCAATTAAATATTGTTAAGTATTTAAAATATGAATAACAATATTGATTGGACCGCGATTCGAACTTGTAACCATCTGGATGCTAATTCGTGACGTAAACTGACTCACCACATGGAAACCTAAAATAATAGTATGTATAAATAATATATAGCAATAATTATTAGAGGAAGCTAATAGCAATGCATATTTAAATATATACGGAGCCTGAAGATACTACAATTAAAAGTGAAATCTTCAATTAAATATTGTTAAGTATTTAAAATATGAATAACAATATTGATTGGACCGCGATTCGAACTTGTAACCATCTGGATGCTAATTCGTGACGTAAACTGACTCACCACATGGAAACCTAAAATAATAGTATGTATAAATAATATATAGCAATAATTATTAGAGGAAGCTAATAGCAATGCATATTTAAATATATCCGGAGCCTGAAGATGCTATAATTAAAAGTGAAATCTTCAATTAAATATTGTTAAGTATTTAAAATATGAATAACAATATTGATTGGACCGCGATTCGAACTTGTAACCATCTGGATGCTAATTCGTGACGTAAACTGACTCACCACATGGAAACCTAAAATAATAGTATGTATAAATAATATATAGCAATAATTATTAGAGGAAGCTAATAGCAATGCATATTTAAATATATACGGAGCCTGAAGATGCTACAATTAAAAGTGAAATCTTCAATTAAATATTGTTAAGTATTTAAAATATGAATAACAATATTGATTGGATAGCGATTCGAACTTGCAACCATCTGGTTGCTAATCCATGACGTAATTTGACACACCAAATCGAATCCTAGAAGAATAATGGGTATAAATTATAGATATAGCAATAGCTATTAGAGGAAGCTAATAAAATCCTATTATCAAAAGTGAAAACCTCAATTATTACATCAGTATACTTTGTATAGACCCGATTTAATTTCATTAATATGGGCTCATTTTTGTAAATCGTTCAACACAGTTAGAATTTTAAATTTTCGAATCAAATAATTCCAAGGGAACTAAGAAGTTTTAAAATCCAGTGAGAAATAATGAAAACACTAACAATAAAATGAAAGTAATCGTACCAATATGTACATCCCGTTTTACTTTTGAAAAAATAATTCTTTTAAGACTTGTGTATGATAATTTAGAGATATTCACAAAACAAAAACGCGTATTTGAATCGTATCTGAGTTTAAAGCATAAGAACCACGCGGATACACTACTACATGTAATTCAGACTAATTAAGTAGCAAGCCTTATAAGTTTTGTTCTTTTTAAGGGGGGGGACACAAAAATCGTCACATTTACGAATTTTGTTTTACTATCTTAAGAAATTTTCTGTGTTTTTCTGCTTAAAATGACGACTAAATCATGTTTCTATCTTAATTAGAACTAGAGATATAGTTATTTTTGTGATTTGTAGTTTTGAAAATTTAACACTCTTGACAGTTCTTGTCATGGCAACAACAACTGCGAAAGACGTTATTTAAGTCTACGGAGACCTTTAAACTATATAGAAAAAAGGTAGAACTTACAAAAATCAAATCAAACCAAGGATTTAAGAGGAAAGAAGGAGTTAGTTACTCATCTGGATGCTTTTAAAATGTATTTAAGCATTTTATTAGTTGTAAATCGGTCTTTTGAACTTTAAATGCGTTTTTCTGCATGATACATTTTTTCAAGATTTCCTGTATTCTAATTGCTATAAGTCAAAAACTGATGAAGTTTAAGGGTTGAAATTTGAAATATATTTTTTTCAAACATTATACTTTAATTAGGATTCAGCAATTTTGAAACAAATATTTACTTTTAAAACTATGATTTAAAAAAAAAGGCACCTTAAAATTTTCAAAAATTTTCATTCAAATATTTTTTATTTTTTATTAAATAATATTTTTTAAATTGCTGAATAAAAATTAAAGTTTATAAATTTGTGAATCATTTATTGCACGAATTTTGTAGATTGATCAAGAACATTTTGAGTTTTAGCAATTTTAAAAAAAATAATCTTTTTTTCAGAAGATTTTAATTTAAAATTTAAAAAAAAACTTCTGTGTTGTGATTTTGTTTATTAGTTAGATGAATAATTAGTACAAAAAACTTCAAAATTCTAAATTAATTAATAACCTTTTTTTTTTTTTTTTTTTGTTCAATGTGTTTCGGACCCCCTTAAAATTAATTCCGAATAAGCTATAAATATAATTTACATTTGTTTCATACCTTTTATCTTTGTATTTGATAGATCTATAACGCTCTATTTATCTATTTCAAATCCAGCCACGAGTAGTTTAATTTCAGTCTGACGTGTGTCTGAAATTCCTCTTCCCAGAAAAAATAACTCTCAACTATATCCACCTAAAAGGACTGAGTACACTAATACTTAAAATTGTAAAAAAAAACACTGAAAATATCATATCCAATTTTTGTTTCGGTAAACATTAAAACGTTTCATGGATAGTGAAATCTAAATGACAGCAAATTTTTACAGTTAAAAACGCAGATTAATTTGCGTTTTAATTATTTTAAAGGATCTACGCTTGCTTTTTTTCCGTCTTACTAATTGGTTCAATGCTACAAAAAATTTGAAAGGGATAACTCGAATCTTCTTTAACTGTTTAAGCGTATCAAATGCTCAATGCATTTTAAAGTTGCAGATAGACATAAATGGGGTAATTAACAATCACTAGTACACACAAAAAAACGTTTTTAATGATAATTAAAAGCTCTTTAATGCCAGTAGCTGGTATGTTATGGTCTCAGAACATAAAAACAAAATAATGAAAACTGAACATAGTGGATGATAGTCCTTTTCAGTCAAGCTTCCATTTATTTCAATTTAATGCAGCGTTTTCTTTTATTTTTAAGATTAGAAAAATATCTAACTTTTCTGTATTCAATAGTTTTATTTCTCAGATCCGAAACTTTATGCATCATTTGCTCTATTAAAATGTTGCTATTAAATGCGTTTAGCTTTTCGTAATTTTTTTGTTTCAAACTCAAAGTTGCTGAACTTTGATACTAGATTCCTTGTTCATCGATGTTAAATACATAAAAATGGGAATTATCCTATTTAAAAAAATTTCAAGCCCTTCAAATAGGGTTGCTTCATTATTTTTAAATTACTGATAGCATTAATGTATATTAATGACCTAACAGGAGAGTTTATTTCGTGTTTTCCTTCAACCGATTAATGCCTTGTTTTATTTCTTCTTAGCCATTGGTTTCGGTAAACTTTAATTTTTTCCTTACGTACTCCGAATACGATTTTAATTTCCCCAGCTTTTTGTGATGAACAAAAACTGTTATTTTAATGGTTTACCTGAAGCTTTAGTGAGATGAAATTACTCTTTATGTACCGCAGTGTAGAATATATCACGTACAAAAAATTAGATGCAGAATTAAAAATACATTAAATCTGGTAATAATGGTTAAATTACTTCTTTTATAAGATATTATTTTTTGTATTTCAAGAAAATAATTTACTTTTTCTGATTACTAATAAATAAGCATTTTTGGCAAAATTACTGGTAAAGATTAGTTACGTACTCTTTTGAAAGATACTTTCAGGAAGAGAAAAATAACGAAATTTAACTGTTTCTTGAATATTCTTAAAATATTCATGTGACCAACTTAGGTTTTCTGAAAATTTATGATTAAATTCAATCAAAAACTTCAAAATACTTCAAACATAACGTTGTATTTTCTTCCATTTCTTAATATTTATTTTGCTTAACGCGAGGTATTTTAGAAGTTTGCGTGTTGTTATCCCTTCTAGGTCACTATTGACTGCTTGTCGAAAGATTTAGTGTTGAAACACATTTAATTAAAAACACTTAACATTAATTTCGTTAACTGAAAATAGGGATTGGAAAAGTTACTGAAATAAAGAAAAACGCAAATAAATTAGAAACTTATTAAATTGCAATTCATTTGAAACCTACAACTACTCTGACAAGCAAAACCTAACAACTAAGCATTTTTACAACGGCAAAAATCTCAAAACTGAACGAAAAGTCTGACAATTTGCATAACCTAGTGTATTCTGTATTAAACTGGTGCATATTCAAATTTTTGATTCGTGAAGCCAAAAACCTCTAATATAGGATTGAGTTCCGCTACCACACGAAGTCTGCCACAACCTCATTTTCTGTGTGAAGATACGAGGCATAACCTATGTCAGTATTCGAGGAGGTTTTATCGCTTACAGGGTCAGCGGTAACCCAGTTGGTTGAGTAGCGATTAGCAACCGAATAGTTGTGATTTCAAAACTTGATCCATCCAAACAGCGGCAGGTACAGGGTATCAGCTGCACGTTAATTGTTTCGTGGTCCCAAACGCTTTGAGAGTTTAGAGAGTTGGATGCCAACTCAGATGCTCTCCTCATCACACCAAGGTTCAAAATAACGAGAAGTTATTCTTTGATCTTTCTTTTCGGGATTAATCATCCTGGCACATCACCAAAATTACGAGATGTTATTCTTGTATCTTTTCTTTCGGGATTAATCATCCTGGAACATCACCAAAATTACGAGGTGTTATTCTTGGATAATCATCCTGGAACATCACCAATATTACATCACCAAAATTATGGGGTGTTGTTCTTGGATCTTTCTTTTTGGGATTAATCATCCTGGAACATCATCAATATACATCACGAAAATTACGAGGTGTTGTTCATGTATCTTTCCTTTTGGGATTAATCATCCTGGGACATAACCAATAGTATATCACCAATACGGAATTATCTTTTGGAATTAATCCTCCAGAAACATCACCAATATTACATCAACAAAAATACGAAGCGTTGTTATTGGATCTTTCCTTTCGGGATTAACCATCCTGGAACATCACCAATACTACATCCTCAAAATTACGAGGTGTTATTATAGGATATTTCCTTTTGTTATTAATCATCCTGGAACACCACCAATATTATATCATCAAAATTATGAGGTGTTCTTGGATCTTTCTTTTTGGGATTAATCATCTTGGAATATCACCAATATGCATCACGAAAATTACGAGGTGTTGTTCATGTATCTTTCCTTTAGGGATTAATCATCCTGGAACATCACAAATATTACATCACCAAAATTACGAGTTGTTGTTCTTGGATCTTTCCTTTCAGAATTAATCATCCTGGAACATCACCAATATTACATCACCAAAATTACGAAGTGTTGTTCTTGGATATTTACTTTCGAGATTAATCATCTTGGAACACCACCTGTTGTGTTGCTCCAGTGTGGCAAACTCAATTACCTATCTTTATACAACTTATAAATGATCGTATGCTCTCTTTTTACAGTTTCCCTTATGTCTCATAGCACCTAGTACAATATCAATACATCAGTTTAGACTATTTTACTGTTCGTTTCTGTTTTTTAAAGTTTGTTTTTTACTTACCACTGCTTTATTTACTTAATATCACAAATGATTTTACGTACTTTCAGTTTTCAGTTAAAAAATATCTAAAATAACAAACTAAGGTTTCTCGAGGAAACGTTTGGATTTACATAGCCCTTTGCCTACGTCACTGGATACTGCTGTTATATCAAGGTAGGGATGAGAAAGCTTCTTTTGTGCTATGAAGTTTATTCGTTTGATTTGTGTCTAATTTGTTAGGACTTGTGTGTTTTGTTCTTTAGTTTACCCACGTTTAATCGAACACCGAAAAAGTTTGATTATTAAAGAAAAGAAACTCGGCCACCACTGAAAATTATTTATCATGAAAACCAGAATGAATATAGCGACCTCTAAAAAGAAGTGACCTAAAAGAAAAATACAATTAATCGATTACTAAAAATTAGTGGTCGCAAAGAAAGGCAATTTAGCAAACACTTCAAATTAGGGATCGCATAGACGAAGCCAAATAAACGAGCATAGAAAATTAGGAAACACCAAGAAAAATCCAATCCCGCCTAAACTGAAAATTAAGGGTCGCAAAATAAAAGACAATTCAGAGATCAAATAAAATTGACGATAGCTAAGAGACAAGACAATGAACACTTAAAATTAGGGATCGCAAAGTTAAAGACAAGTAAAAGAGTACTGAAAATTAGTAATCAAAGAATAAGACCATTCCGCGCAGACTGAAAATTAGAGATCGCAAAATAAAAGACAATTCACAGAACACAGAAAATTAACGATAGCAAAGAACGAGTCTCTAAAACTAACACTGAAAAGTAGGAATCGGAAAGACAAATCGAAGTAAACGAACACTGAAAATTAATAACCGCAAAGATAAAAACAAAATTCAATGATTGCAGAAAATGAGCATGCGTGCAGAAAATGCGCGTTCGTATAAAAAACTACAATTAAACTAACTCTAAAAATTATTAATCGTAAAGAAAATCACAGAAAATTCGTGGTCTCAAAGTAACGAAAAGGAGATGAGATTTACAGTTATGAAATGAGTGAATACCACACATTTTAAATAATTTCACTGGGTCGTTCGTCAAGGCAGGTTATAGAACGATTTGGATAGATCAGGCTTACAAATAACCGATCTAAGAAATAAACTACAATATAGCTTGAGTGATATAATTTCAATTTATATGGTATATGTGTTACATTAATATTAGCCTATGAACTACACATAGTTATGTTGTGCTATGTTATGCGAGCAAATCTATATATATAATTCTCTTACGTGGCACGCAAAAAAGACGTTATTTGTAATCGCGTTTTGGCAATACTGTACGATTGTTTGTAAATCGCGAAGTCTCGCGCATCGATTGAATTTATAGCGTTATCGGATGAAATTTTATTGAAAAAAAAAAGAATTTTAGTCGAGCTGTTGGTGTTTATAATTAGAAATCAAAGAAAGCGGATGATCTTTTCAGGGCCATTTAAAAAACGGTCCTTTTCAGGGCCAACAATTATAGTTCAACAAGACGCTTGCACTACAACTTTCGGCAACAAACTCAATGAAAAAGTGTGGGTCGTTTGAGTGCTGGGAAAATGTATACACAAACAGCATGCTGGGTATTCAATTTCCAAAGCAACGCTCACATTTCGAGTCAAAATTTGCACAAAGTTTTCATTTGAATTCTGAACTTAGATATACCGTATATATTTTTTCTGTAATACAGCAAATTTAGATTTGAAAAACATTTTTTTGGTAACATATTTTGAAAACAATCCCTTCTGCTAGGACACATGTCTTCATTGAGGCGAGCGAAGCGAGCATAGGTTCGAGCAGCGAACCAATGAGGATTGCGAAGAAATCCTCTGGGGGTTGGCGAGCGTTAGCGAGCAGGGGGCAGGCCCCCTAGTGATAAGAAATATCGTTAGACGTGTCCTTTCTACCCATGAAATAGAATTAAAGTACTATACAATATGTATCCGTGTTACTTTTGTTCTTTGTCTGGCCTATGATGAAGACATGACAGAAGCTAAACCCTGTGTCATTCACATTGTGTCAAATGAAGATGGATGACAATACATGATGTATGACGCAATCCAACGCTTATCCAATCAGATGACAGCAAGAAGAGAGATAATGGTCACGTTCTTCTTACCATTATGTATCATAATAGTTCAATATTAACTTTGACAAAACTTTATGTATGTATGTGAATGCTGAATTAATTATGGTATTATATTGAACTAAAGATAAACAGTGTCCTAAAAATAATCGGAATACAGAAATTTGTTAATGTTTCGTTTCAAGAATATAGCTTTATAGAACATTAGTACAAACTCAAAAGCTTTAATAATTAAGCCTCCTGGTGGTTGTTTCGATGAGAATTCTCGTCAATAACGAAAATGACCAGATCTTGGAGATTATTATTAGAAGGAAACACGATTATAATCATTGATAGAAAACTGATAACATTTGGATCTTGCAATGGTTTAAAAATAAACAACACCTCGGTGAACGAGATTTCTCGTATTTAGAATTTATCAGATCCTACTGAACGAGATATCTCGTCATTAGGATTTGGCAGATCATGATGAACGAGATATATAATCATTAGAATTTGTCAGATCTTGATGTACGAGATTACTCGTCATTAGAATTTGTCAGATATTGCAGAACGAGATATCTCGTCAATAGAATTTGTCAGATTATGATGAACGAGATACCTAATCATTGGAATTTGTTTTACTTCTTTTGCTTGTATTACTGCTGCAACACTTCAAAGCATACTTTCCAAAAGTTCTCTGCAAGTCTAGGCAGGAATAGTTCACCATGTCTCTTGCAAGGTTGTGAGAAGAGATAGTTATGAAGATGGGCGTGCTTGGCGTATGTCGTACTTGTCGCTCTAGTTTGACCTTCAAGTGCTCGATCGGATTGAAATTAGGGATCGAAACAGGTCAGTTAAACCAATTCACCACATTTTCAGGAAACCAGTCCATCACACGTTCTGCAGTATGACCCCGTGGAACTCGATCCTGTTGGAAGAAACAACCATCATCGCCGCAGTGTTGTTATAGTGTAGACAAGACCGAATTATCCAGAACGTCGAGGTACATGTCAGCGTTCATGGTACCAGGTGCATAAAAAAATGGGTCGAGACCTAACCAGAAAAACAACCTTACAGTAAGACGGATCCTCCTCCGAATTTCTCCAGTGTCGGAATACTTTTGTCCATATTGTGTATGTATGCAATTTCAGAACTTGATGAAACTTCCAGAACATAAATAGAGCGTCGTGCAGACAAAGAAGGTCCGTACCTAACATGACCTTTAGATCGAGTCCGCAGACCCACTGAAAGCGGGAAGGGAGTTTACAATATACAGTAGAACTCCAATTATCCGAACTCCGACTATCCGAATCACTGATTATCCGAATTGCTGATTATCCAAATCGCTATCAGAATTTTAGAAAAAAAAAATTAAAACGGAAACGTACTGCGATTCGAAAAATAATGAATCTGTCTACGCGCGCTATTGTCTTTCTCTCCGCTATGTTCAGCAAGCAATGACTTTCATTTACAGTACGGTAAGTACATACTGTACTAATGTACAGCACTTGTGAGTGCGCGTAACATGTAAAAGTGTTGCCTTTTCATTTAATTAATTAAAAGCTCTTTTTCTTTAAAAATAGTTTTTTTTCTCCCATTTTCAACATACCATACATACAGTAATTAATTAAAATACAGACTAGACCCTTTTATCGGAAAAAATACAATTATCCGAATTTTTGATTATCAGAATGGAGTCCGGTCCCAATTGATTCGGATAATTGGAGCTCTACTGTATGTCGAAATTCTACTATGCTGGACAATCAACCACAAAAAGGACTAGTATCGATTTTCTATCTTTGCGATCATTAAAGTTAGAGTAAAAATTTCAACGGATTTGAAATCTGCGGAAAATTTTACACTAGATCGATATTTCAGGTGACATGCCTGTGTCATATCGGTTGGAAATAGGACTCATTCTTAAAAAAAATTAATGTTTTTTTTTATTTCTTTTTTTTTAACGTTTTCAGTATTGGCAAGGAAATGAAAAATAATTGTAACGGACATCGACGTGCTGACCTGCTAGTTGTATAATAATACATTAATTATATTTTGAAACTGCATGGATCTACCTTCAGATAGCGGACATATTTCAATCTTTGTCTGATATAAGTTCCCCTGTTTCTACACCCACTCTGTCATACCAACGGGGGTGAATCAACCACTGGCCCCTTTCATCGAACTGACCAACCGACGGTAGTAAAAAGGGGGGGGGTCAGCTTGATGAAAGGGGAGAGAAATCAGTGCTGACTCAGCAAGAGATGGGGAAGATCAAAAGTAGGATATAAGAAAGAGGGTAGCTTCCTTTTTATAGCCTCAGGATCCAGAACTTGCGAAATATTATAAAAATATTTTCCCTCGGCGATTAGATTTAGTGTGATTTTGCAGCACTAATTCCATCTAAAAGAATACACAGGCGATGAAAATGGACTTCAATACCTCCATCTTTATTAAATGCTTTTATATGAAGAATAAAATGGTAACAGACTTCTTCAAAAAAAAACGAAAAAGTAGAACATTGCACAAAGAGAAACTTGAAATCTTCTCAAGTAGTCAAAAACCTGAAACTATACCACTAACATCATTATCCAAGATCTCCATTTAAATCAATGACCGAAAACGTAGACAACCACCAGAAATACACAAGAGGGAAGACAATAGTAGGACTAGGTACCATTCCATTACACCCCATTCTGTGTGCATAACTCACAAAAGAGAACACCAACACAGAAAACAAAATGTTCTACTTATATTAAAGGAAAACATAGTCATCAGCTTTAACTTATTCTTTATATTTATCGCACTTTTCTTTAAAAGAGTAATCAATTTCAACCCCAATGCCAACACTCCAAATAAATGTTCTTACAGGAATTTTTTTAGACATTTTTTGCCTATGCTCTTACATACAGGACAAAAGTAGTATGTATACAATTCTTAGCTCAGATTTGTCATATGCAAAATAATAGATAAGACGTTGAAGTCGTGCATACAGATAAACAAGGTAGAACATGTGGAATTAATTTTAAACAATAAACTTTGCACTGCGCCGCTTAGATTTTTTCAATCGTCTCCAAGAACGGCTCTTTCGTCTCCATGTCCGACCCCCTCCCCTTGGTTAATTACCTAACATGAGCGATAGAGCCTTGGGTGGAATTTACGACTGACGCTTTCCTTTCACAGTATTGTGTGGCGTATAGATTTCACCGAAACAAATCTGACTTTCTCCCAAAGCGTTCACACTTCTCGGTCCACAGGGTAGGGTACCGAACATAAGAAGAGATTCTCCAGAAGGTCATTCGCTGACAGCTCGTAAAGTGCGATCGATGCCAGCGGTCACTTAAAGTGGGATAACATCCACCGCTACCATGCCGCTGGTGTAAGCGATATTTTAGTGGTAACAAAAGTCAATCAGCCGTAAGGTTAATTCAAGTTTGAAAGAAAACGTCTCCACTTTTTTGCACATCTACCGCTACCATGCCGCTGGTGTAAGCGATATTTTGGTGGTAACAAAAGTCAATCAGCCGTAAGGTTAATTCAAGTTTGAAAGAAAACGTCTCCACTTTTTTGCACATCTACCGCTACCATGCCGCTGGTGTAAGCGATATTTTGGTGGTAACAAAAGTCAATCAGCTGTAAGGTTAATTCAAGTTTGAAAGAAAACGTCTCCACTTTTTTGCACATCTACCGCTACCATGCCGCTGGTGTAAGCGATATTTTGGTGGTAACAAAAGTCAATCAGCCGTAAGGTTAATTCAAGTTTGAAAGAAAACGTCTCCACTTTTTTGCACATCTACCGCTACCATGCCGCTGGTGTAAGCGATATTTTGGTGGTAACGAAAGTCAATCAGCCGTAAGGTTAATTCAAGTTTGAAAGAAAACTTCTCCACTTTTTTGCACATCTATCGCTACCATGCCGCTGGTGTAAGCGATATTTTGGTGGTAACAAAAGTCAATCAGCCGTAAGGTTAATTCAAGTTTGAAAGAAAACTTCTCCACTTTTTTGCACATCTACCGCTACCATGCCGCTGGTGTAAGCGATACATTGGTGGTAACAAAAGTCAATCAGCCGTAAGGTTAATTCAAGTTTGAAAGAAAACTTCTCCACTTTTTTGCACATCTACCGCTACCATGCCGCTGGTGTAAGCGATATTTTAGTGGTAACAAAAGTCAATCAGCCGTAAGGTTAATTCAAGTTTGAAAGAAAACTTCTCCACTTTTTTACACATACGATATTTTAAAAAGGTTTTTCAATTCAAGAAACGTACCGTCACTTTCACTGTAAAATGCCATTATATCGCCCATATTTACATCCGAGAACGCAAAATCCATCAGAACTCTTCAACTGTACGGAAACGTGAAATTCTCCGAGTAATCAAATAAGAAACAAACCCACCGCCATCCTAGCACTTCATCCGATCCACAGAGCCCCAAAAGGCAACGCAAAAACACAAGAAACGAGACAATGGCGCGGTTTGATCCCATTCCATAACACCCATCATGTGTGCATAATAACTCAGAAGAAGACGGAACTGCCCGTACGGAAGCGGGGGGTCGACTCAGGGGATTGCTCATGTTAAGCTAATCAGTGGCGAGGGTCTCAGCTGGCGAAGAGCGGCCAAATGGAGCAAATGCGTAGTGAGCGTCGTTTGCCTTAAAAGCTACGCGATCAGCCGCTGACCTTTGCTTCGCGCCCCCCTTTATCTGAGTGTTTTCTGCCCCCCTTCTTCTTTCGAGTGGCGTTTGTTTATTTATTTATACATCTCCCCGTTGCTTTGGATTGGGGGATTGGGTAGAAATTGAGAGGGTATGCGAATTGGAATGCATGTATTCGATTGGCTTTGTGGGGTTTGGGGGTGCCTGTAACAACGTGGAGGGAAGTTCAGTTTTGAAAGAGAGGGAGTGTGTTGTTTTTAAGTTGTTTGTCTATTTGTTTGTAACATAGAGTGGGTTTAGGGGCTGAATAGGAAACAAGTCTAAAATAATTGTAGGATTTTGGAAAGCAAGATTTGCAAACATATCGTTTTTGACATTTTTGGAGGATATTAATCGTTTTAGGAAACAGAGATAGGAAATAAATCAAAAAGAATTGGGTATTTTATAATGCAAAATTACAAGAAATATCACTTTTGAAATTTTTGGAGGATATTAATCGTTTTAGGAAACAAGGATAGGAAACAAGTCAAAAAGAATTAGCGTATTTTGGGATGCAAAATTACCAAAAATATCGCATTTGACATTTTTGGAGGATATTAATCGGTTAAGAAAACAGAGATAGGAAACGAGTAAAAAAGAATTAGGGTATTTTGGAACACAAAATTACAAAAAATATCAGTTTTGAGATTTTTGGAAGATGTTAATAGTTTTAAGAAACAAATAAAAAAAATTGGGGAATTTTGGAACAAAATATTACCAAAATATTGCTTTCGAAATTTTTGGAGGATATTAATCGTTTTAGGAAACAGGGATAGAAAACAAGTCAGAAAGAATTAGGGTATTTTGGAACAAAAAATTACCAAAATATCGCTTTCGACATTTTCTGAGGATATTAATAATTTTAGGAAACAAGGATAGCAAACAAGCCAAAAAGAATTAGGGTATTTTGGAACAAAAAATTACCAAGATATCGCTTTCGACATTTTTGGAGGATGCTAATCGTTTCAGGAAACAGGGATAAGAAACAAATCAAAAAGAATTAGAGTATTTTGGAACACAAAATTACAAAAAAATATCAGTTTTGAGATTTTTGGAGGATATTAATCGTTTTAAGAAACAAGTCAAAAAGAATTGGGGTATTTTGGAACAAAAAAATACCAAAATATCGCTTTTGACATTTTCTGAGTATATTAATCGTTTTAGGAAACAAGGATAGGAAACAAGTCAAAAAGAATTAGGGTATTTTGGAACAAAAAATCACCAAAATATCGCTTTCGACATTTTTGGAGGATATTAATCGTTTTAGGAAACAGGGATAGAAAACAAGTCAAAAAGAATTAGGATATTTTGAAACAAAAAATTACCAAAATATCGCTTTCGACATTTTCGGAGGATATTAATTAATCGTTTTAAGAAACAAGGATAGGGAACAAGTCAAAAAGAATTAGGGTATTTTGGAACAAAAAATCACCAAAATATAGCTCTCGACATTTTTGGAGGATATTAATCGTTTTATGAAACAATTCAAAAAGAATTGGGGTATTTTGGACCCAAAATTACCAAAAATATTAGTTTTCAGGTTTTTGGGATATGAACAGTGTTTTGTTTTCTCTTTTGAAACGACATTTCCTTTTCCTTTGAATTCTTAGAAAGTCTAAACAAATAATAACTGAAAAAAGTAAAGACAAAAAGATTTAACCCTATGAATATGTTACGATAGTTTGGAGTAATGTGAAATTGATTTTCTCTTACAATATACACACAAATACTAAATAATCATATTTATTGATAGAAAGAGAATCTTAGTAAAGATCTTATAGGTCATGAAGGACAAAACTGTTATTAGTCATACAATAAATAGTGAAAGTTAAGAATTGATACCTGTGAACTTCTCGGCGAAATACATGTTGGGCCACAGATTTTTCAAAAATATCAGTTTTGAGAATTTTTATAGACAATTATAAGTATCTTTTTTAAATGTTGTGGAGAGTACGCAATGAAAATCTTGGCTCTTGCCAAAAGCAGGCTATATTTTTTCCAAGAGCAGACAATTAGCGATCTCTCCTTTTTGCACAAATTTGTAATGATCGAAGCATAACGCGCGCGAGAGCCGATAATAATTCTATTACTTTGCTTTCCAGTTGTTATTCGTCTTGTCTTGTCTTCGTCATAACTCGTCTTCGTCTTATTAAATAAGATGTCATTTTTACTAATTCTTGAAGTCTAATTGCTCACCACAAGTACTACAGTGTAAGCAAAACAAAATTATTATCTTGGGAAATTGGTTTTATAGTTACTTTACTAACATGTTTGAGCGAAAATCAATTTTTAAAGAAAAACTAGTTTGTTGGTTCCTCTATTTATTTGACAGATAATAGTCTAAAGGACTTAAGTAAAGTACAATAAATAAAGTAAGATATATCTGGGTACAGTACTTTTTTAAATCTCAATTTTGAGATTTGTGAGGATTTAGATTTTTTTTTTCAAATGATTCTTCATTTATTCAAACGTTTCTGAAAAGGGTAATTTATTATTGTAACTATAAATGCAGCTTTACAACTATAATTTGGATCCAAGAGATCCATCCTAGTCACCTCTAGACTAGATTTAAGTCCCTTACTGGCTGGCTGTTTGACTTGGTTTATAAAAGGCAAGTCATATCGTATACAGTACTGAAGTAAATTTTTGTTACAGGTGCTTATGTGATGTAATACTAAATCCCCATTTCATATGTAGGTAAATGTTTATTGAATATTTAAAATATTTTTTACAGTATCTATATAAATAAGAATGGAGTGTTTGTTTGTACATTCAATATTTTCGACCCATTTCAAGTTTTCTATCCGTTTTGGACCCTTCTGATGCCGAATCAGCCTTTTTCTCGTTTGGTGTCTGTCTGTTTGTCTGTCTGTCTGTCTGTATGTATGTTGTGCCCTATACACGTCCACGCGGTTTAAGATATTTTCATGAAAATTTGCATACAGTGAGTACTTATCTTCATTTAGTGAGTGGCATTGGTTGCGAAAGTCTGTCTGTCCGTCTTTCTGTTCTATGCTCGATTTTGTGGTTGTGTGTTTGTGTAGACATCACATGAATTGTATTCCAGATATTTGATTGCATTGTATTTTCTTTTATACATTATCTATTCGTTTAGTGAATGCAATATTAAACATTTCTTTATTGTTATATTTAGTTGAGTTTCATGCTAAAACACCTGAGTAAGTATACTTAAATCAACCATAATTTGGTAGTTTTGGAAAAATTGGAATGCCTATTGAATATTACGATTACTTCGATTGCTTTACCAGTACTGTTGAAAAAGTAATTATTCTTCAATTTTTTATTTTTTTATTTTATTTTATTATTATTTTTTTTTATGGAATTTCATTTCTGATACTTCATTTATTTCGAGTCTTCTTTTTATTCTTTGCGCAATGAAAACGATTTCCTAATATTTGGGACAGACGATATTTTTCAATGAAACGAGAATGAACAAGATCGCGTTAGCAGTGATATTTTTTCTGGTTCTTTCGCTCTGAATTAATTTCACATTTCTAAATTTTGTACACTTTTAGTTGTAAGTTGTGGCAACTGTATGAGATCAAGAGATAAAATTTAATCACAAATTAATATCTTTAGAACAATTTTTTGCGACATCTTTTATTTTGTTCTACTTCGCTGTTTCCTGTTTTAAATATTTATTATTTTAATAAATGTGTTTTCCTTCTCATCACACGCAACAGCACCACAAAGTATTAGACTTAAAAATGTTAGGTAAGTCAGTATAAATTTTCAGTAAATTTTAAGTGTAGTTATGCCATTATTGAAAGAATAATGCCGTTATTTAAAGAATAATGCCGTTATTGAAAGAATAATAACCTTTATTAATCCAAACTGGAACTTTTTCCAACATTAAAAAATTCGTTGTAATAATGACAGGAGAAGATTGCAAAATTTCACAATGTCGCATACCGGAGGCAAGAGTGCCACAAGTAAAAAAATATTGTTTCGTTGAGTACGAGAGCACTCGCTGTAAATCGTTATTTTAATTAATTGAGTTGAACATGAAAAGAACTTAAGAAAGGGAATTCCAAATCTTCCTATAAATCGTCTTTTATAGTAGTAACCTTAGTATCACCTTTCGTCATTTTGTAGCTTTGTCATACAGCAATTGTGCGATGTATGTGAAATGTATTACATGAATGGATATGCATGTGTAGGATTTGTGTCCAAAGTAAGTTGTAGAAAATATAAAGATGGTGAAAGATGTTAAAATAAATTTTTATTCTACAAAAAACGTAAGTCATTATATATTTTGATTATCTCTTCAATCTAGAGTAAACCAATTCAAACCGAGTAAGGTCGGGTATTTTGCTAGTACTTAATATATCTTGAAAAATTGTACGTAGGTTAAGTATGGTCAGTTCATCAAGAACCAATGGATATTCCTCATAATACACATTAAAAATTCAATACATAGGATTTTTACCTGAAAAAGGTCGAATTTACCCTATTTTAGCTTCAAATTTCCGCAAACCAACCATTAAAAAATGTACGGGTCATATTTTGTGTCAAACTGTACAGTCTACAACCAGACCACCTCCGATATTTTTAAACTCGTCTAATTTTGTTTCCCAGTTATGTATAAGAAAGTTTGTAAATTTTTAGCTTCAAACTTGTATTAGTTTTTATGTATATTAATTTTACTTAAATTTTAAAAATTATGCCATTTTCATTATTTTAGTCTGTACCTTGCTGTATAATCATTTTGAAAGACAGACCATTGTGTAGAAAAAATGAAACCTTCCTAATGACGTATTATATGAACTTTTAAGTGAACTTACCAATTTCAAGGTCATTCAATTTTACCTTTGTCCTGCAATTAAAAAACGTTTTTTTTAAACTAATTTTTTCTAAAAATTATATATTAAAGGAATACTGTTTACGTTTGGGTTCTAAAAGTTTCAAAATGTGACACTTGGGTTCATAGACACAATATTTGAAGTAAATAGAAATATGTACTCAGTACCCATAAACACCTGAATCGTTTTACCTGTTTGTCCTATCGAGAAGAAAGAGGGCTTAATTTATAGAAAAAATTGCATCCCTTCTGATGACATATTAAATGATATTATGAATGACATTTCTGATTTTAAGGTATCACTCATAGTATCATATAACATAATCATGAAGTTTACCTTGAAGATATTGAAATTCAAGGTTTTGACCTTAAATTCCATAAAAGACATTTCATTATGTTTTCCCTAAAATATATCATCATGTAATAATACATCAACAGAAAGGTTAAACGTTTTTCTGTGCAATAAGACCTCTTTCATTTCGTTTGGACAAGCAGGTAAAAAAAAAGGTGTTTATGGGTACTCTTTATATACTTCTATTTATTTCGAGTATTTTTTTTAACTACGAACCAACATATATACGTTTCCTGCTAAGAAATTTTCAGAAAGCAAAGGTAAATAGTATAACTTCAACGTAATTTTTTTTTAGAAAAGAAATAAAATAAACTTTTTTTGCAGTTGTTGGTTCAAGGACATATTTACTGACCTTGAAGTTGAAAAGATCACTTAAAACGTCATATCATACGTCATTAGAAATTTTGAACAGTTTATTTCAAACTGCGCTCTCAATAAGTATGGTTATACATTTAGATTCAGAGGTATAGGATATTTAGTAAGTTTAAAATCAAGAAATATTGCCGATTTTTCAAATTTTAAATTAATATACATAAAAAAATATTGGTAGGTATTGGAAGGTAAAAATCTTACCCATAACCACCATAATACTCAAACCTTGACAGTATCATTGTTGCGTTCCTTGGTAGAACCTTTGCCACTACTTTTTGTAAAGGAGAAATCCAATCTTTATGAAATGAAGAAATCCAATCTTCATATGATGAAAAATAGCTTAATGGGCTTCACATGTCAAACGATGTGGTTTTAAAGAGTTGTTTTTAATATTATATCTTGACATTTTAGGTTTGGTGTATTTCCGTTTAAGGACAACGATATAACATTAAACTTATAAATAAATAGACGTCTTTATTATCTATTATTCACCATTACAAATCTATTCTGACCAATTACAAATTCACAAAATTCCCAGCAAAAAAAATCAGCAAAAAGTCTACAAAAAAAACCTGCAGGTTACCTGCATGAATTTCGGACAAAATTCCTGCAGGAAACCTGCAGTTTTTTGAAAGGTTGTCATGAAAATGAATGACTGGTGGCGCCATCTAGTGGTAGGATGAGCAAACACATTATTTTTTAATAAAAAAAATAATTTCGTGATAATAACATCTTTTCAGAGTTAAACAACTGGCTATTGACAACGGCCCGCAATCATTCCCATCAAGGGAAAATATGAATTTCGGACAATATTTCCTGCAGGAAACCTGCAGTTTTTTGACTGGTTGCATGATGATGATAAATGACTGGAGGCGCCATCTGGTGGTGGGATAAGCAAACATATTATTTTGGATTTGTAAAAAAAAAAAAATTTCGCGGGAATAACGTCGACCTATAGCTTTAATACTTTTACAAAATAAGCAACCAGGTGATATATTGCATAATATAAAAACCTATCACATATTATTGGTATATTATTGGTATGTGATAGGAATTTCCTGTCTTCACATTTGAATTTAGCATTGAAAATATTCTGAAAATATTAACATCTCAGACAACAAATTTATTACAGATTAGTTTTATAATTCCAAGATATATGCAAATTATTAATTTTGTTGGGATTATGTTTGTTTGTTTAACAGACTAAATTCAGATACAATAGATGCGTTGAAATAAATATTTTAATCGAAAGTTGGCCAGGAGTATTACATTTTATGGTGGGACTGAAAAATGAAATATACTGCAATAATTACTGTTTTTTTACTATGGAAAATTTTCACTTTTTTTAAAGAAATTATTTAAGATACATGTATTAATTTTAATTACTAGGGGGCTCCGCCCCCTGCTCGCTTCCGCTCGCCAACCCCCGGGGATTGCTACGCAATCCCATTTGGTTTGCTTTGCAAACCAACACTCATTTTACATATGGCATTTGGTTTGCTTCGCAAACCAACATTCCTTTCGCAGAGTGAAACTATCTGAATAATTTGTATTATCCTGATTTCCCTTTACGGTCCATCACGTCACAGCGAGGGCTTCTCCCCTACGCAATCCCGTTTGGTTTGCTTCGCAAACCAATACCTCTTACGCAAGTGATTTCACTCTTTTTTGCTTTAACACTTAATGCACCCTAAACTAATAGCCGCCATCAGTAAAATATCTTCTGCGTCTTGTTCCCTGTACAATTTTAAATAAACCCTGTTAATCTCCAAACTTTACGATGTGTACTTTGTACTTTCTCGGTAAAACGTCTGAGAACAGAAGGAAAAAAGCGAGCCTTTTTCCTCGCCAAATAAAAAGAAATCGTTTTTATGGCAATTGTTGCTACGATAAATTTGATATCTGGCAAACCCGATAGTCAAAAATACAACACTCCGCGAATACAATGCTCCGCGAATTTGCTCCGCGAAATAAAAAATACGAAATTTGTGTCACCAACTTTTGATTGCATCGAATTTATTTATGAACCAATTTTAAAAATAATGGTACCGTAAGAAATAGTACAGTCTGAGGTATACTGCGCTATTTTCAAAATAAAAAACTAATAGTAATACGATATAGATATGACAGTTTTAGTTAAAGGTAGTAACAAAAAGTAGCGAAAATATCCGAAGATTCCGAATTTTGTATGACCAACTTTTGATCGCATCCAATTTAAGTATTAACCTATATCAAAAATAATAGTACCGTAAGAAAGAGTACATTCTGAGGTATACTGCTATATTTTAGAAATTAAAAAATAATAGTAATAAAATATAGATATGGCAGTTTAAAAAAAAAATAACAAAAATGTCCTGATTTTTCCCGAATTTCTAAAAAATATTATCAAGAACCAAATTGAAATTTAAAAAAAAACTCGACGAGCTGCAAAAATTTACGTTGAGAGGTACTCTTTAAAAAAAAACTCACGGCTGAAGACTGAAAATTTGTATGTGTTTTGCTCACTCGCGGAAGAAATTTCGCTTCTTCAATTTTAACACTTAATAAACCCTAAACTAATAGCCGCATCGGAAAAAAATCTTAATAATTGTCCAGGGAATACGATGAAGAACAAACCATGTCAATTTTGTTTTTTTCCGATCAGTACTTTCTCGGGAAACCGTCTAAGAATCGAGCTAAACAACATAGTTTTCAATTCTGCGGCGTCGGCGGCGGCGGCGGTAACATTTTTTTAATATAGAGAGAAACATATTAGTTGATAATTCAACATATTAGTTGATAGTTCATAAAAACTGCATTTTTTATGAAAAGAAAACTTTAACTTCAAACTTCATTTTTCCTTCAAAAATACTGCAGTTTTTATGAAGGAAAAATGCCTTTATAAAATTCCTTCGTTAAAACTACAGTTTTTATGAAAGAATTTTTTGAAGGCATTTTTACTGCATTTTTCCTTCATAAAAACTGCAGTTTTTATGAAGATAAAAATGAATTTGGAAATATTATAAATGTAATTTCAGAAAAACTGCAGTACTAATGAAGGAAACCATTATTCCTTCAAAACCTCTGCATTTTCTCTGCGTAAAATCTGCACTTATCTAACTGCCTTCAAAAAACTTGCATTCGCCTTCAAAAAACCTTCAAAATGGATCTTTTTTTGAAGGAAAGATGCTGATTTTTTTTGCTGAGAATTGATACATGTTTTAGAGAGTTTCTCAACTGTAAATAGGTTAATATCAGATTTATGGAGAAATTAAGTAAGCAGGAATACGATTTAAAGCAAGTGCTGTTTAAATCGATTTTTAGACCGTTTCCCAAGAAAGTATTCGTCAGAAAATTACGAAATCAACATGGTTTGTTCTTCATCGTATTCCCTGGACAATTTTGAAGATTTTTTTTCCGATGCGGCCATTAGTTTAAGGTTTATTAAGTGTCAAAATTCAACAAGGGAAATTTCTTCCGCGAGTGAGCAAAGGGCCTTTTTAGACGTGATTTTTTTTAAAGAGTACCTCTAAACGTAAAGTTTTGCAGCTCGTCGAATTTTCTTAAAAATTTCAATTTGTTTCCTGATAATATTTTTTTGAAATTCCAGAAAAATCGGAAAATTTTCATTATTTTTTTTAAAACTCATATCTATATATTTTAACTAACTGTATAATGTACTCTTTCTTACGGTAAAACATATTTTTGAAATTGGTTAATAAATTAATTCGATGCGATCAAAAGTTGGTCATACAGATTTAGGAATAATGGGATATTTTCGCTACATTTTGTTAAAACTGTCATATCTACAGCTTAATATTTTTTTAATTTGAAAACATCACTGAATACCTTAGATTGTAGTCTTTCTTATGGTAATATTATTTTTTAAATGGATTAATAAATAAAGTCGATGGTATTAAAAGTTGGCCATACACTTTTCGGAACTTTTTGATCGTAATTTCCGTTTGTTAAAACTGTCATATCTACAGCTTAATATTTTTTTAATTTGAAAACATCACTGAATACCTTAGATTGTACTCTTTCTTATGGTAATATTATTTTTTAAATGGATTAATAAATAAAGTCGATGGTATTAAAAGTTGGCCATACACTTTTCGGAACTTTTTGATCGTAATTTCCGATACAAAACTAAAAGTATCATATCTATAGCTAAATACCATTAGTTTTAAAATTCGAAAATGCCATGTGAAAGTATAGAAATCACTCTTTCTTACGGTAAAATTATTTTTTAATTTGGTTCAAAAATAAATTCGATGCAATCAAAATTTGGTCATACAAATTTCGTATTTTTTAGATGGCGGGGCATTCATTGTTCTTCACGGAAATAAAGGTTACATTTCCTAACTAACGGGTTTGCCTGATATCAAATTTATCGTAGCAACAATTACCATAGAAATGATTTAATTCTGTTCTCAGAAGATTTACCCACAAAGTACATATCAGAAAAAAACAAGATGAACAAGTTTTCTTTAAAATTGTTCAGGGTTTAAAATTGTAGAAGGTTTCTTTAGTGATGCGGCTATTAGTTTAGGGGGCATTATGTTTTAAAGTAAAAAAAGCGAAATAATTTGCGAAAGGAGTGTTGGTTTGCGAAGCAAACCAAACGGGACTGTCACCGAGGGTTGATGAGTGTTAACAAGCAGGGGGCGAAGCACTCCACTCGCTGTGACGTCAGGGACCGAATTATTAAGATAGTTCGCTGTCGCAGGAGATTGACTCTGCGAAAGGAATGTTGGTTTGCGTTACAAAACAAATTGGACCTGTGAAAGGAGTGTTGGTTTGCAAAGCAAACCAAATGGGATTGCGTAACAATCCCCGGGGTTTGGCGAGAGTAAGCGAGCAGGGGACGGAGCCCCTAGTATTAAAAAAAAATAGTGATAATGTAACTGAGAGAGGGTATTATTATCGGATGTATTCATTAATTTTAGCAAACGTACGTACAATATATTTAATGCGAGGAAATAAAAACTATTTTCTTAAACAGCATGCAGATATTTGGCCCGGTTGACTTAAAGAAGGCGTACTAAATTATTTTCCGATTATTCTGTTTCTATAATGAAACATTAATTAAATTAGCGATATAACAATCTACACGCCACTAATTTATAACTGTATTAAATAGTGTACGTTCTAAACGCCTTAAACACACGGAATTAAATGGGTGACGTTGTCTATTCTCTAAAGCTCTCTGTTAATCTGTTTATTTCCTTAAGAGAGTAAATAGTTTTAAAAATCACCCGTCTCATTATAATGTTCTGTAAAAGTCGTTTCTCTGCTAATGTACTTTTGTAAAGGGGAAACAAACAGCATGGGTTTAAAGTACTGCATTATTTCAGTAGTTCTTTTGGCGATTTATATTTTAAATAGCGCTGTGTGTGTGTGAAATCGTAATTATCATCAGTTGCGTCACTTAACGGTCTATATGATTTGTCTAATTATTTTAAATTGAATGGTATAGTTATTAATAGATTTAGGAATAAAATAATGCTAATGTTTTTGGAATCACATTAAGGGAAAGGACTTACGTGGTGTTGTCCTCGGATCTTTCCTTTTATAATTTATCCCGGACCGTCGTCATTAACCCGTTGTGTCGCTCTAGTATGACGTTCATTAAAAATATCAAAATGTAATTCTAAAAAAAGGACAAACTTATATCTCACATAACATTTTCGGATTTTCTCGTGAAAAAATGTGGAGGAATATATTCAAAATTTTTGTTACACTTTACTATGATCTGCTTTATAAGTATTTACTTTTTGTAGCTTTACTATATATTTAATATTGCGCTTGTTACTAAAAATTCAGTAATAACTAATACCTTTCCAGAATAAATATTCCAGAATTTTAAATAGTATGCATGTTCAATTTTACTTTATTATATACTAAATGGCTAAGTTTTAAGTATCATCAGTTGCATTATCTAAAGAGCTATATATGATATGCCGAAGGGGCTTTTATTGAACGGTTCAGCTATTAATGCACTAAGAAATAAAATACGGTTAATATATTTGTAATCACGCATATTAAAAGAAAAGGAAAATGTAGCTCTTGCACTTATTGCAATCAATATCATGATTAGATGTGGAGAAAAAAGTTTAACCATAATATACCTTACGCTACAATACTGCACCGCTGAGAAGATGTGATGGTATAAGGGAAATAATACATGCTTTAATAGGGGGATGGCACACCACATGCTGCGATTACACTAGCAACCCTTCTGGGCACTCTTTCAACAAGGTTTTGATTCACAGTTATGGATATTTGTGTTCATTCCCGCTGCAAGAATGTTACCAGCTCAGCTATAGATTTAAGACGTTGTTCCCTGGTCCGTACGCTTCGCTCTAATTCGTCCCACAAATGTTCTATGGGGTTTAGGTCGAGACTCTGAGCAAGAGAATGAAGACGTTTTACATCCATATCGTGATAACACTGCTTGACAGAGGCTGTAACATGACAAAGAGCGTTGTCGTCCTGGAAATAACATTAGTTCATTCCGGCGTTCAATTTACCAGGAACAACATGCAAAGGTTCCAGGCCATACCACAAAAAACACCCCCAAACAAGTAGTTGGATTTAATGCAAATCCGCTGGCATCCGGTCTATTATTGTAGGTTAGTGTATTTATTATATTTTATTATAATATTATGTAATTTAACCTCGTCATGAATATTTGTTATAGTTTTCAGAATGTTCCAGAATATTTAAAAAGTGTGCATGTTACGTTTTGCCATACACAGCTATAATTTAGTAAACAAATCTCAAGTTACCAAAGAATCGTTTCTATTAAATTTATACCGTCTATCGCAAACTATTGTTAGTTATTAAACTGCGCTGCTTCAAATATTTGACTTTTTTTGTTGCTATTGAAATGTTTGCAAAGATTCGTTTGACTACTTTTTTGTTATATATACACCAATTTTTCGGTTTCATCCATTTCTTTTTTATACTTAAAATAGACGTTTATTTTCTTGCACAATAATTTTCAGGAGAGATGAATAGATTAGAGGTATGAAGTCGACATGCTAACAAAAATATCTTCATTACATTACCAAATGATTATCTTCAGAAGATTGAGCAGTTTCAGAAGTTTTGAGCAAACAATGTGAACAGCTAAAATACTGACATACTGAATTGTGTACTTGTTTGATTATAGATATACTTCAAAGAAAGGTAAAAAGTAATGCAATAACTAGTTTTAGATTGTTAACGTGTATTTATATTTCATAGGTCCAGACATAAACATAGAACTGATAAATGGAATAATCAGAATTGGATATATATGATCTTATAAGGGTCAAATAGCATATGTACCCTGAAGAGCCAAAACATTATGACCACCTACACAATAACGCGTTGCGCCTCCTTTGGACTGCAAAACATCTGCAACTGGTCTGGGCATAGATGCTACAAGTTCTTGGTACATGACGGGAGACAGGTTGTACCAAATGTCTAAGCAGCGGTCACGCAAAGTTGAGATATTCGGACATGGTGGTCTTTAAGCTCATGACACCCCAAATGTGCTCTATGGCATTAAGATCCGGCAAATTAGGTCAGGATATTTAGTGGAATACATCAGTATGCTCCTCGAACCACTCCAACACAATCCGAGCCTTGTGACATGGGGCGTTGTCCTGCTGGAACATTAAATTTCCAGTTGAGAAGACAGACGCCATGTAAGGGTGCAACTGATCCGTAATCATGTTCAGATAGTTCGCAGCGTTCATGATCTGTTCTACCACAACTACGCGTCCAAGAGTCGCCCATTGACCCCATGAGAACGTCCCGCAAAGCATAATATCGCCACCACTAGCCTGTGTATTACCTGCTGTACAAAAGGGGATCAACTATTTGTATGGCATACATTGTACCCTGACACGACCATCGACGTGATGAATGAGAAATCGGGATTCATCTGGCCAGACAACTCTATTCTACTCATCCATGGTTCAGTCTCGATGTTCCCGGGCCCACTGTAGGCGTAGTTGACGATAACGCTTGGTCTACAGAGGCACACGAGTGGGACGTCTGCTGAACAGTCCCATATCCAACAGTGTCCGCTGAACTGTGTGTTCCGAAACACTTGCGCTTGGACCAGCATTGTATTGGGCTGTTAGCTGAGTCTCGCGCCGATTTTGCTTTACCAAGCGGGACAGTCTCCGACGTCCGTTTTCTTTAATGACGCGTGACAACGTCCCAGCAAAAAAAAAATCAGCATCTTTCCTTCAAAAAAATATTTATTTTGAAGGTTTTTTGAAGGTGAATGCAGGTTTTTTGAAGGTGAATGCAGGTTTTTTGAAGGCAGTTAGATAATTCCAGATTTTACGCAGTGAAAATGCAGAGGTTTTGAAGAAATAATGGTTTCCTTCATCAGTACTGCAGTTTTTCGGAAATTAAATTTATAATTCTTCCAAATTAATTTTTATCTTCATAAAATCTGCAGTTTTTATGAATTAAAAATTCAGTAAAAATGCCTTCATAAAATTCCTTCATAAAAACTGCAGTTTTTATGAAGGAATTTTATAAAAGCATTTTTCCTTCATAAAAACTGCAGTTTTTTTTAAGGAAAAATGAAGTTTTTATGAAAACAATTATCAACTAATATGTTTAATTAAAATTAATACATATATATTTCAAATAATTTCTTTAAAAAAGTGAAAATTTTCCATAATAAAAAAATTCTATTTATTATCAATTATTTAATTTTTCAGTCCCATAATAAAATGTAACCTTGGAATTAGATACTGCTAGCCAACATTCGATTAAAATCTTTATTTCAACGCATCTATTGTATTTCTCTAACATACCAAATATCTGAATTTAGTCTGTTATATTAACTCCTAACAAAATCAATAATTTGCATATATCTTTGAATTATAAAACTAATCTATAATGAATTTGTTGTATGAGATGGTAACATTTTCAGAATAATTTCAAAGCTAAAATTCAATTGTGAAGACAGGAAATTCCTATCACATACCAATAATATGTGATAGGTTTTTATATTATGCAATATATCTATCACCTAGTTGCTTATTTTGTAGAAATGCCTCCAAACAAAATTTAAAACATTTTCAATTTATTCCTAGTGAAAAAAAATACAAGTCCATAACAGAGAAAAAAAAAACACTACATTAATTCACCACGCTTGGATATGTCTGTTACGGCCTAATGAATAGCATGCTGAACTCCAGTTCGTTGGTCCAGGGTTCGAGTCCAATCTTCTGATCGTGATTCAAAGTTACGAGGTATTGTACTCGGTTCGTTCCCTTGTTAATAGATCGTGCACCATTGTCAATAGCCCGTTGTGTTTCTCTAGGTCGATGTTATTCTCGCGAAATTATTTTTTTTATGAATCCAAAATAATATGTTTGCTCATCCCACCACCAGACGGTGCCACCAGTCATTCATCATCATCATGCAACCAGTCAAAAAACTGCAGGTTTCCTGCAGGAATTATTGTCCGAAATTCATACAGGAAACCTGCAGGTTTTTTTTTTTTAAAGTTTTTTTGCGGATTTTTTTTCTTGGGAATAGGCTTGCATTTTGATGTCTTTTGCTCAATGAGCAATGAATCCTCCAAGTGGCATCGACGAGATATCGTGTCATTAGCAAAATCAGTCAGATCTTGATATATTGTCCCAGGAAAAAAAATCAGCAAAAAAACTTCAAAAAAACCCTGCAGGTTTCCTGCATGAATTTCGGACAAAAAACCTGCAGATTTCCTGCAGGAATTTCGGACAAAATTCCTGCAGGAAACCTGCAGTTTTTTGACTGTTTGTCATGATGATGAATGACTTGTGGCGCCATCTGGTGGTGAGATAAGTAAACACATTATTTTGGATTCATAAAAAAAAAAATCGTGGGAATAACGTTGTACTAGAGCAACACAACAGGCTATTGACAATGGTCCACGATCTATTAACAAGGGAACGAACCGAGGACAACACCTCATAACTTTGAATCACGATCAGATGATTGGACTCGAACGCGGGACCAAGGGTCTGGAGTTCAGCATGCTATCCATTAGGCCGTAATAGTCATATCCAAGCGTGGTGAATTAATGTAGTGTTTGTTTTTTCTCTGTTTTGGACTTTGTTTTTTTTCACTATGAATAAATTGAAAATGGTTTAAAGGGGTCCAAGACACAAAAATCGTCAAATTTTCGAAACACTTTTTATTATTTTAAGAAATTATCTGTGTTTTTCTGCTTAAAAAGACGTCTAAATCATATTTCTATCTTAATTAGAACTAGAGATATAATAATTTTTGTGGTGTTTTTTGTTCTGAAAATCTAACACTCTTGACAGTTGTTGTCATGGAAACAACATCTGTCTTTAAAACTTTAAATGCTTTTTTCTCCATGTTACATTTTTTCAAGATTTCCTATATTCAAATTGCTATAAGTCAAAAACCGATCAAATTTAGGGGTTGAATTTTGGAATATATCTTTTTCAAACATTATACTTTAATTTTGATTCTGCAAATTTGAAACAAATATTTACTTTTAAAAATATGACTTAAAAAAAAAGTACCTTAAAATTTTCAAAAATTTTCATTTAAATATTTTTTATTTTTTATTAAATTAATATTTTTTTAAATTGTTGAATCAAAATTAAAGTTTATAAATTTGTGAATAATTTACTGCAAGAATTTTGAAAATTGTACAAGAATATTTTGAATTTTAACAATTTAAAATGACCACTCTTTTTTTCAAGAAATTTTAATTTAAAATTTTAGAAAAACTTTTGGAAAAATTTTGTATTGTGATTTCTCTTATTTGTTGGATGGGTAATCAGTACAAAAAAAATCAAAATTCTAAATTAATTAATAAAAAAAATTTTTCAATGTGTCCCAGACCCACTTAAATTTTGTTTGGAGGGATTTAATAATTTTACAAAATAAGAAACCAGGTGATATATAACAGACCAAATTCAGATATTTGGTATGTTGGAGAAATACATTAGATGCGTTTAAATAAAGATTTTAATCGAATGTTTGCTAGCAGTATCAAATACAAGGTTACATTTTATGATTGGACTGAAAAATGAAATAATTGACAATAAATGCAATTTTTTTATTATGGAAAATTTTCACTTTTTTTTAAGAAAATATTTAATATATATATATATATATATATATATATATATATATTAATTTTAATAAAACATAATAGTTGATAAGTGTTTTCATAAAAACTACACACACACACATTTTTTATGAAACAAAACTTTCAAACTTTAAGAAACTTTTCAAACTAAAGAACTTCAAACTTTATTTTTCCTTCAAAAAAACTGCAGTTTTTATGAAGGAAAAATGCTTTTATAAAATTCCTTCATAAAAACTGCAGTTTTTATGAAGGAATTTTATGAAGGCATTTTTACTGCATTTTTCCTTTATAAAAACTGCAGATTTTATGAAGGTAAAAATTAATTTGGAAAAATTATAAATTTAATTTCCGAAAAACTGCAGTACTAATGAAGGAAACCATTTTTCCTTCAAAACCTCTGCATTTTCTCTGCGTAAAATCTGCACTTATCTAACTGCCTTCAAAAAACCTGCATTCACCTTCAAAAAACCTTCAAAATAGATCTTTTTTTGAAGGAAAGATGCTGATTTTTTTTGCTGGGGTGGTTGTCTTGTCGAGGTATCTTTTGAAAGAACTGATCACATCTTGATGAATGATGTCTCGTCATTAGAAAAATGTAGTGTGACATTAATTGTAATACCTACCTTTTACCATTTTTTTGGTAACTGAATGAATATAATGTTTTGGACTGAATATGAACTTTTTAAACTGAAGTCACAGAAGAATCAAATACCCTGCTACATTGGTCGCTAGCAGATGTGATGATTTACTCAATTTTGAAGCCGCCATAAAAACTCAAAGCCACCGTCAAGACTCAAAGCTACAACAACACTCAAAGCCACTATAAATACTCAAATCCACAGTCAAGACTTAAAGCTGCCATCAATACTCAAATACACCATCAACACTCAAATACACCATCAAGACTCAAAGCCAGCATCAACACTCAAAGCCACCATCAGGACTGTTCTAAGCCACCATGAAGACTCAAAGCAACCATCAGAACTGTTCGAATCCCCCATCAACACTCATTTAAAATAAGGCAAACAAGATATCTGACAAATTCCAGGATGGCGTTGTCCAAAATCGACAAGACCTTCCATGGATTGTGCACGACAAGCAGTTCAACTAACCCCTTCCCAGCAACAACTGTCAACCGCGAATTGAAAGCGCGCATGTTCTACTATCGTTACACTGGGAGGATTTCTCTCCCAGTGTAGTCAGTATAGATTGTTTCTGAGTCAGTATAGATTGTCTTGTCTGTATTCCCTTAACTTGACATTTTCTGTCTTATGTTGGAAGAGTGTAACCAAATATTGCTCAATGCGCTGTAACAAGAAACGCATCCACAACTGTTTGAAACTGTGTTATAACCATGAGGTTAATGGCATAAAGCAAAATACGTCACATCTGAATTTATTATCGAACACAAAAAACTGCCATAATAATGCGATATAGTATGGTATAAATAGTTACCACTCTCCATCTATATTTATATAATATCTCTACTCATCATAAAGTGTATCAAGTTTGAATAGAGCTGATTCATTAACTGCTGGAGCTATGAAAAAAAAAGCCGTGGAAACAAATTAAAAAGAATGTTTTATTCATGCCCTCCTCAAAACTTTTCTACCTCCGTAAACACCACCCGGAAAGCAGTTTGGCAATAATGTTGATTTAAGCAACAAAACAACATTCTAAAAGACTTAAAAGTTAATGGACATGTTTCTTAATCGTCTTGCCTCTGCGATACTGCACACACTTCTTTTTTTACTCGGGAATTTTTCCTAAATACCTCGCGAAAGAGAAACGTCAAGGTTTTCACATATACACAACAAAGAGAGGAGTGAAAAAATGCATACTCTATTAGTGTAGGAGAATAAAAGCCCGGCTATGTTTTCTTTAGCCATCCCCTGTTTCGCTAACAAGGGCTTCCTCTCCTTTCACTTTGTTTGCCCTCTCCCCTCCCCTCGATCCAGCCAGGGGCGAAATAATAGGAGATAAAATTTACAGCATTCAGCTACAAGGCAAAAGCTGCTACTTATTTTCATTTAGATTGTTTCTAAACTTCTCCTTTTACCCGAGAAACAAGCGCAGCTTCAAAGCGTAAATAAAAGTTCATTACTTCCGCTGTTAAGGCAACGCGTTTTAAGTGTGACAACGCTTTAAACTGCTTTCGCCATAAACGTTATAGCTGTTCATTGGGAACTTAATGGGGTCCCCTTTTTTTCGCTTTCTAAAAAGACACTTCGCGTTTTGTTTTCGGGGTCCCTTTTGTTTTTATCTCCCTCTATCTCGCGGCACGTTCCGCAAGGAGCGGTAATTTACGGGAGTTCTCGCATTAGCTACCACTTGATAATGGACTCTCTCCGTGTGCTTTGAATGCGCCACAGACGGGCTGTAACTCACTGTGGCATTAGCACTGGTCGGGAGCCATATTTTACACTGGCTGCGCGCGTTTTTCGATTTTAGTCGCTGTGCCTTGCATATTCTGTAGTTAATCTACGACGGTTTTAAGGATTTATATCAGCGTCTCTTTGAGATGGTAAGGTCTTGAGCAGACCAAAACGTCGAAGTCAACAAGTCACATTTTGCTCTGGTTTTGTATGATTTTGTAGTTATGTGCAACACACTCTTCAGCTCATGCATTACTGTTGTGATGATTCTTCTTAACGACCCTCTGATATCATACGTTACAAATAAAATGGACAAAAATGTCAAAGTAACGAGTACAAGAGTCATATTTGACGCTACGTCAGCCCAATATTGTCGTTATGTGCAACACACTCTTTAGCTAATGCATGACTGTTGCGACGATTCTTCTTAACATCCCTCTGAGATGATACGTTACAAATAGAATGGACAGAAATGTCAAAGTAACGAGTACAAGAGTCATATTTGACACTACGTGGGCCCAATACTGTCGTTATGTGTAACACACTCTTCAGCTCATGCAAGACTGTTGTGCGGATTCTTCTAACGTCCCTCTGATATCATACGTTACACCTAGAATGGACAAAAATGTCACAATAACGAGTACAAGAGTCATATTTGACACTACGTGAGCCCAATATTGTCGTTATACACAACACACTCTCCAGCTAATGCAGGACTGTTCTGATGATTCTTCTTAACGACCCTCTGATATCATACGTTACACCTAGAATGGACAAAAGTGACAAAGTAACACGTACAAGAGTCATATTTGACACTACGTGGGCCCAATACTGTCGTTATGTGTAACACACTCTTCAGCTAATGCATGACTGTTGTGACGATTCTTCTTAACGTCTCTCTAAATTGATGCAATACACCTAGAATGGACATAAATGTCAAAGTAACGAGTACAAGAATCATATTTGACACTAGGTGAGATCAATAGTGTCGTTATGTGTAACACACTCTTTGGCTAATGCAAGGCGTTTTTGATGATTTTGCTTAAAATCCATCTGGAAGAATACGTTAGTCCCAGAATCGACATAAATGTCGAGGTCGGTAACAAGAACAAGAGCCACGTTTACACTGGTTCTGCAGAAATATATTTTTAGCATAATGGGTAACTCACATCCAATAGCAAATGCACGACAAATTTGATGATTGTTTTCAACATCCCTCTGAGACTTTACGAGGTATAATGTGCGACAGGAATGATGAAGTCAGTGCAGAAAACAGGAGTCATGTTTTACACTGGTTACGCAAAATTCGATTTGTGTCCCTGTAAGTAACATGTAACATGTTCTGTAAAAAAGTTCACGATAATGTGCTTTCATAACATCTCATTGCTAATTTGGTAATTTTTAATTTAAATCGTACTAGAGCAACACAACAGGCTATTGACGACGGTCCGGAATCTAGTTCCTAAGGGAAATATCCGAGAACAACACCACGTAATTTTTAACCACGGGCAGGTGACGAGACAACACCTGAGCTGGTACCCCCCCCCCCTCTCCAAACTTCCACACCAACTCAACGTGAAGACTTTCGGCCACGACATTTTTAATGTGCACCAGCCGCCTCAACACCATACACTTACAAACAAGCATGCACTGGCCAGGATTCGAATCAGGAACCTTCCGATCTAGAGGCTAACACCTTAACCACCAGACCGGTTGGTCGGCTAACATCCCATTGCAACAGTTATGTCTGAAATAGATAGAAACGTCCTAGTCAATAACGAGTGCAATAGTCATATTTTACACTGGTTGCCCATAATTTTGTCGTGGTGTATAACACACAGAGCAACAAATGCAAGGCGATTTTATGATTTTCCTTAACGTCCCTGTGAGACGTTATGTTAGGTTTTTAATGACCAAAAAGGCACCTACCCTCCATCAATAAGCTTAGTTCAGATTGAGCAATCAG
The DNA here is from genome assembly GCA_947359465.1 of Metellina segmentata. Classification (NCBI taxonomy): domain Eukaryota; kingdom Metazoa; phylum Arthropoda; class Arachnida; order Araneae; family Tetragnathidae; genus Metellina; species Metellina segmentata. The sequence continues at coordinate 120,804,523 of OX375876.1, forward strand.
TTTGGAGCGTACAACTACGAATTACAGATCGGAGAATCGAAATGAGCTGGTCGCTTATTGTTTGACAGTGTTTATTTCAATTTCTCTAAAAAATAAGGAAATTTTTTTTTAATGTTCAGTTTAACTGCGAAATGTTCTTTGTATACTTGCATAGATATTCTCAAGTACATTGAATAAATACCACGCACAGTGTTGTTGCGCTCTCAATTGTCAAGATAAACCAAAAGTGTTGACCAGTCCACACTTTAACAGAGACCACGATGGAGTTGCAGTTGGTCGTGTCGTTGATTAATAACCTATAGATTTCGATTTGGAAACTCGATCGAACCAAAGACCATCGTGTACGTCTGGTTTAATGCCAGTGAAATGTGTCGTAGACTCAAATGCCCTTATATTGGTGTGTTGCGTAAGTTTCGAAAGAAAAGCCTCCAACTCAGGTGTTGGCCTTGTCACCTGACAATGATTCTAAATTATGAGTTGTTGTCCTTGGATGTTTCTCTTCGGGATTGATCCCGGACAGTCACCAATACCCGATGTGTTACGACCTTCTAACGAAAAAAACAGTGCATGTGGACAGAAATACTGTCGTGCGATCTGGGAAGATAAATCACGTAGGCTTACGAATCGACTTATCCAATTAGCTATTGAAAAGCAGACAAATTTTTTCTCCCAATATCACTCTCACTCTCTCTTTCTTTATCTCTCTATTTCTTTCTCTCTCTCTTTCTTTACCTCTCTTTCTTCCTCTCACTCTCTTTCGACCACTTTTTAGCTCACTCTCTTTCTCACTCACTCTATTTCTCTTGTTATTTCTCTTTCTTTCTCTTTCTCACCCTCTTTCTCTATATTTCTCTCTCTCTCTTTCACTCTATTTCTCTCTCTGTGTTTCTCCATCTCTCCTAATCTCTCTGTGTTTCTCCATCTCTCCTAATCTCTCTGTGTTTCTCCATCTCTCCTAATCTCTCTCTTTCTCTCTCACTTTCTCTATCTTTCTTTATTTCTCTATCTCACTTTCTCTCTCTTTCTCTCTCTCTTTCTTCATCTCTCCTAATCTCTTTTTCTCTCTCTCTTTCTTCATCTGTCCTAATCTCTCTTTCCCTCTCTCTTTCTCAATCTTTCTATCTCTCTAACTCACTCTCTCTTTCTTCCTACTCTCTTTCTTTACATTTCGCTCTTACATACTCTCTTTTTTATACTCTCTTTCTTTATATTTCTCTCACTTTCTCACTATCTTTTTCTCTCTCACTTTCTCACTATCTCTCTTTTTCTCTCTCACTTTCTCTTTCTCTCTCTATTTCTCACTTTCTCTTCCTCTCTCACTTTCTCTCTCTCATAATCTCTCTCTTTCTCCCTCTCTCGTAATCTCTCTCTTCCTCTATCTTTCTCTCTTTTTCTCTATTTCTCTCTCTTTCTCCCTCTCTCTTAAACTCTTTTTCTCTATCTTTCTCTTTCTCTCGCTCAAACTCTCTTACTTTCTCACTATTTCTTTATATTTCTCCCTGTTTCTCTCTTTCTCCTCTCTCTTTCTCTCATTCACTCTCTCTCTCTCGTTTTCCCTCTCTTTCTCTCTTTTTTCTCTCTCTTTCTCTATATATTTCTCTTTCTCTATATTTATCTCTCTCTTTCTTTCTTACTTTCTCTCTCTTTCTCTCTCACTCTCTCTCTTTCTATCTCTCTCTATTACGGTATATAAAATCACTTTAAACAATCATTAATTTAGAAGTTCCTACTTTCACCCACAATAACGTGATCGATACTCAAACTGAGTAACCAAAATAAGTAACATAACGCTACTCGTACAGGCTCCGTCTATTTCATTAGAAGGCTTACGACAGTATCACGTAAATTCATCTAACAAATTGTACAAGAAAATAATTTATAAGACGTTCAGTTTTCCAACCAGTGTTCTTTATACATTTTAATGGATATCATCGGGAACTGTACTCGTGAACCAGTCACGATTGAATAAGATTGAATCGAACGTAGGGCACACCAAGAAATATTGCATCATTTCTACCGCTCATGGGATAGGTGGGGATATAACGATTTAAATTGGATCGAACGAAATTTTTGTCACAGTCGGTCGGCAGTAAGTGGTCCCATACTATACATGAAGTTAGACGCAGTCTTCGTCAAAAGTCAGAGTCAATAAAGAGAAAAATGAATCTCAGGAAAAGTTGATCTTATTGACATTGATGTTCGTCGTAATAATTCTGGGTTATTTAGTCTAGAAATCTGAAGTAGTGGTATTAATCTTTCGATATAATTATTAACCTTCTGAGAGTACCGATATATCCAAATAGAGCTATACGTTTACCCCATAAAACACAAAAGGTCAGAATAACTACATTTATCGACTGAAAGGATTCTCAAAAATATTAAATTGGTCAAGAAGCTCAAAATTCCTTTTATGCTCGATTTATCTTGTCATTAGTAGAAAACTGGCCAGATTTTTAAGTAATGCAGGGCAAATTGCAGGTTTATGAAGAGGTATATGCGTGTTAACCCATCGGAGGGTAAAACGAATGACTTCTTGAAGCTAAGTATGTAAATTATGCTTGATAAAGAACGGTTGAACAGTTAAAATGTGCAATTATACTCAAAATGTTTCCGTAATCATCAACTATAAATGCTTTCAACATATTTATGTATTTTAGAGACCATTTGAAGACTGAATTAAGCAGGTTAAAAAATTATAATTTTCCTTAAGTTTCTTTCAAAGTTGTGTATTGGAAAATAGACGGAGTCTCTTTTTATCGACCCTAAAAAGACACTTTGCGTTTGGTTTCGGAATCCCTTTTGTTCTTACCTACCTATATCTAGGTGCAATTTCTACGCAAGGTGTGGTAATTTACAGTTCTCGCATTATCCCCCATGTGTTAATGGAACCGCTCGGTATGCTTTGAATGTAGCACAGATGGGCCACAACTCACTGTGGGATTAGCGCTCCTTTTGAGTCATATTTTACACTGATTACACACAGTTCGCTACGATCATTGTGTGAAGCACATTCAGCAGCTAATGCTGACGAATGTGATGAATTTTCCTAACTTGCTCCATTTATAGGTTGTTCTAGCGTAGATTAAAAAGGGATAATAATTAACAGCAGAAATGAATGGCAACATATCAAAAAGTAACAATTAAGTCTTGCTCGATGTATTTGAGTCCTTGTATTTTCTGGTATCACATCAAAATTGGAGTACTCCCAATTACCTTAAATTCAATAAGTTTAAAACAAAATATAAGGAATGACGAAAAAAACAAATTTTAACTTATGTTTACCCCTCCTGATGGTAGTTTTGACGAGGTATCTTGTTGTCCGCAAAACTGACCAACCACATATTTTAGTTCGATATATATTGTCTTAGTAGAAAACTGACCCGATTTTTATGTTCGAGATATCTCTTCATTAGTAGAAAACTGACCAGATCCGGAAATCGTCATCATAAAAAAATCGGCATTATCTTGATGGCAAGATATCTCGTCACTATTGAAATTGCTCGAATCTAGATGGTCGAGATATATGTAGAAACCTCTTGGAGATATAACGTTATTTATTACCCTTTGAGTGAAAAGATACTACATAAGCATGGATACAGATCAAAAGCAAATGCTTTTGAAATATTTACGATCTTCTGTGCTAATGTGTTGAATTTTCTACATAAACTGAATTAATTCATTAATTCATTCATAACACTCACTTATGAAACAATTATTATATCGTTTGTAACCTGGGTCATCAGCATTTTGGAACTCGTGGTCATTTTTTGAGGTTTTACACAGCTCATTGATGTTTGTCGTTCTTGGTTTGAAGCACGAAATGTATGTTTGCATGATATAATTTACATTCAATTTGTGCGAATAGGTATTGAAGTTGCCCCTTGGTTAAACCCACACTATCTATTGCTCTTTTAACTAGATAGTGCAGTTATTCTTTACTGTCATGTAATCTACCGCATGATCTACAAGCTAAAATGTAGTGTCACCGCAGAGTGATGGGTAGGAAATGAAATACAATTCATAAATCAATACCAAATGGAACGTCTTTCATCGTTGTGGACATATGGAAATGGGAGGGGACGAGAAGACAGTGATTCAATATGGGATGAATGGACTTGCATAGGTCAGAGCATTGGGTATGAAGTTGGATATTATTAGGGATGGAGCAAACGACAATGGACCGAAACGTGCAATTTCTCGGATAGAGACATATCTTCAGAATGCTAAAAGTGTGTGGTCTGTTAAAAGCGGGCTTCTTGACAACTCAGAAGTTAAACCGTCCAGAATTATCCCGGACCTAGTAAAATTGACATCCCAATAGCATACCCAGAATTAACAACATCCCAACATCTAATGCCAGAGAGCGGTTTGTTAGTACAACTGTCTTGAACTTTCCATGTATTCATATTTCACCCCTCATCATATCGATCAGTATCCATGATATTCACGATACCAATACGACGATATGCAACATCAATTATATATGAAACGGATGTTTTTAAGGTCACTGAATTCAAACAAGCTCTATTTGCGTTACCTCACTTTTTGACTTTAAAGTAATAAAAAATTTACTGTATGCACATACATTATTTGAAAATGAATGAATACATTGATGTTAAACTTTTCACGGCGCATTATACACCTCTGTATACAGCGCATTATATACTCGCGTATTAGTAACCTGAGGGTTTTTAAACTAGTTCTAAACTCGATCCAATCAAAGAACGTCATGTTTTGAGAAGACTGGTACATGTTAAATCTGTCCTGGCATTAAGAAGCGTCCTCAGGTTGGTATGGTGTGGAAGTTTGGAAAGTGTAGTATTTCAGGTTGGGGCCTCGTCATGTGACTATGGCTCAAAATTATGAGATGCTGTCCTTTGTTCTTCGAGATTGATTGTACACAGTTCCAATGACCCGTTGTGTTGCTCCAGTTCAAAGTAAATTCACACACCTACCAACCTAAGTTGGTTTTATTTGGCGTCCGAGTTCCATCCTGTGTAATCATCTTTTTGAAGGGTATTTCAGGTTTAATATATATCTCTAACATTATAAAAGGAAGTGTTTGTCTGTTTCTTTGTTTGTTTGTTTCTTGCACACAAAGTCCTGACGAATCCATGACACTAGCAGTATTGAGATTTGGCACACAGGTAGTCCGAATGTTTTGCAAATTTTAGTGTCGAGGCGAATTTTAAAATTTAATTTAGAACATTTTGAAATGAATTTAATAATTTTTTTCACCGTTCTCCCTTTTTCCGAGGAATGAAGGAACATCAAAATTTAGACTTTTCTTTCTCACGTCACCTTGACGTCAGCCTTTGGAGCCATGCCAATATTTTTACATCTCCCGTCTAGAATAGGAGAGAACAGATTCGAATGACGTTCGATTCAAGATTTATTCAATCTGATTTCCTGAGAAACGGATTCGAGTGTTGAAGCAAAATAAAGTGTTAAAGTTAGCTCTTGCGATCTTCAGTGATTTTTTCAATCTTAGAGATCGTTACAGATAGAATAAAAATTTTAACGGATTTGAAATCTGCGGAAAATTTTGCACTGGATAGATACCTTTTACGTTTGATTTTCTTTTAAAAATAATTTATCAGTTAAATATTTACATTTTTTGGTTTGCTTCGCAAACCAAAGTCACGTGCAATGAAATGAACTGTCATGGGCAACACCCACTTGGCGAAACAAACCAACACAACGGGCAATGTGAACCCACGAAAAAAAATGTCACGGGTAATACAGTTATGCCTGTTACCCAATAGACTGCGAATTCGCAAACCGAAAGGGAATCCATTATGGCTGTTATGCAATAGGCTACGAATTCCCATTTGATTTTCGAAGCAAGCCATTCACCCCACAAAAGCAACTGGCTCGGGCCTAGCCACGCAGTGGTTGGTTATTAGTATATATTCGATGAATAACAATGTATACCAATATTAGCAGCAAAATGTTCTTTTCATCCAAAACCTAATCAACCATCAAACCTGGTTAGTTAGTATTGAATTTCTACCAATGAATACCACCTCTAGGGTTAAGGAACCTTAACCCTAGACTGGTGGTTGTCTTGAGAAGATATACTGTCATTAGCAAAACTGACCAGATCAGGATCTTGTCAACATAAAAAAAAATCAGCAATGTCTTGATGACACGAACCCAACTTCATTGATGCTTCAATACATTACCTTACAATTCTATCCACATGTCTACTTTAAATTTACAACCAAAATGTTTCTGAGGCTAATGGCACAGTTACCATCCAAAGAACAAAACTCCAGTGATTGGTTAACTGTGGGTATTAGTGGCCATCACCCCTTGAGGCTTCCAGTGTCCCATATTTGCATTTCATTCTGAGGGAAATGGCATGTTTATTCACCAAGTCCCATCACACTGGTGCTTAATGCTCAGAGTATAAACCACGATAAACCCCTGCCAAAACAGGCCTATCAGCATTAGTGTTTGTAGCAAATTCAAAGAAGGAAGGCAGTCTTAATAACGTGTCGTTAATTTACTCGCTTTCAAACTAATGATCATGACCGAACATCCATGTCTCGTGGAGTACGTTTCAGGACCAAATGGTTGATAGCGTAACATCCGGTGAGGGGGAAGAATGTGAAATTGTGACATAAATTTACCTCTCCTCCTAATAGGTAAGAGGCCGTGAGTTTCCGAAAATAGGATTTGTGAGATTTGAAGAACTATTTGCGAGTACACATGAGTAACAAATAATACATTGTAGATGGCGGAAATTAATATTTGCTAACACAAATAATGGCTTCTCTTTTATTGACATAAATGCAATAGTCGTAGCAGATAAACTTTAATTTAAACCATATTGTACCTGGCTATTTAATAATAGCATAAATAGTGATATACGGTAGATCATATGTATAAACAGATTACTCAAATTACCCAATTCTACTTTATCAATTAAATTGGTAATTTCTGTTAGAATTCCATACTGCAAAACCGGAAATTAAATATTCGTATTTCGGTAGTTGATTCATAATTAAAATCCTACTTATAGATTGTTGATCTAAATTATTGATGGCGATTCAATTATTACTTCAAATATTAAGGTTGCTGGTTTAGAAACATTAAAAATAAAATTATTTACCATGTATGTTTTTAGATACAACTCCTGATAATACTATAACGGCGTCATGTATTTATTTCACTTACTTAACTTATTTAAATTTTACTGACGATCCATAACATTTTAATAATTTAAAGAGTTTTCCTGAACATACATTGTATTTCGACTATGATGATAGTAAGATCGGGCAATTATCTGTAATTTAGGAGCTATATACTTTAATAAAACTTAAGACACGTTAAAAAATGCCAAGAATTTCAAATGAGGCATTCTATATTTTGAATTCGTTAGTTCCATGGTTGGTAGCTGAATTTTTATATCACACTGGAACACTGGACCAACACAACGGAGATATTGGAATTCGCTACAACCAATCTCGAAGGACCAAGGACAACATCTCCTAATTTTGAGCCATGGTCGCACTACAAGGTCAACCTGCCAACCCACTTTCCAAACTTCCACACTGTGCCACCCTGATAATGTTGTTAGAGGCCATGACAGATTTAAAAGGTAGCCTCCACATACATGACGCTCTTTAGTTGGATCGAGATTAGAACTAGACACCCTTCTTTTGATATTCTAGCAACTGGGAAACCGTGGCCCTTGTTATCTAATGGATTTGGAAACTGTTAAAATTTGTAGAATTCCTAGTGTAGAAACTTTCATTCTCATACGGAATTGTTAATGATTAATTTTAGTAAAATATACTGAGATTTATACAAAAATAGGAAAAAGGGAATGCTGGTTATATTGATTGTATTCCATATAGTTACATTGTTTTACACTTAGCCTTCAACTGGTCCACGGTATGAAAGTAACACGGTACTCCGCAAAAACAATTTAAGCTAGCATCACAAGTCCTTATACTGTCATAGGACCTTAATAGGGACATTTAACTTTATAAAATGTCTTAATATCAAGCCTATTAGGGTTTTTATCCATATCCTCTATAGATATTTTGTGGATTTCGTTACCTTAATAAAAGTACCACCCATCAATCTTATTTCGTTTTGTATAAACTTCAGTCCTTATCTCATTAAATCCAAATAATATCCCATACAAAGGTAATTTAAAATCTTCACAACATCGTAGAATCCTATGTATAGGTACACTTTTTTTGCTATTATTATTAAATGACACGATAATCTTTAGGGATATTATTTTTCAACAAAGGCCATTCATAGTATATTTTTGGTATGGACTTATATCCCACGTGAAAACAATAGAATATTATGCATAACTTTTTTTTTAATGTACCATATGTACACTTATATTGCTATAACGATCTTAAATATCAAAATTATCAATCTATAACAGAAGCATTATATCTTCTAAGTATTGTTTAGCTCAACAAGTGATATTCATAATATTCCTTTTAAAATTAACTTATTGCACTTATCTAACGAATACTCGAAGATGACATTCAAAGTCAATTTAAAGTTCTTCTACCATCATAGAACCATGCACACGTACTAGGAACATCTTAAATGATAAGATACTTAGCGTTGCTTCAACAACCATAGGTAGTCATTCATCGTATTCTTCTGGCAGTTTCTTCTTAAACTGCATATCTAATGAACACCCAAACTTCTTGAGCAAACTCAATTTATAAAGTGGTATTTTAGAACCATGCTTATAAGAATATTTGTATAAGTTTTTAAATGACAAAACCATCCGTAAACCAAACAAAAATTTATAAACATTTTTTAAGAAAGTTGTCTCTGTCAGTGTTATATTATTATTATTTTTTCAATATGCTATTTCCATAAAACTCACTTCTCACGAATAAATCCTTCAAGAAAAGTAATAAAGTAAGATGAGTAAGATGAAGGGGATTTATTAATATCAACAATCACGCCACCGATGACTATTTCTATTTCGTCATTTCCTCTGAGGCATTGGTGTTGGCGTTTTGTTGAAGTAAGTGGGTAGCGGCATTTGATGCGATCTTCTGGCTTGGTGTTGCCGGTCTCCCGACTGCTGCTGCTGGTTTAATTTAAATTTTCTTACTTCAATTTTTGTTTTGTATATTTGCTTTTAATGGTGTTTGGGGGAGCATCTGAGCAGTTTCTTAGCGTTTTGCGGCTCATATTCGTAGAAAACAGCTTTTTGTATTGTATGGGTCAGGCTCCTCCCTGATGACGCCCTGATCCATCAACACTTTCATTTTCAATAATTCCTTTTGGTTGTTATTTTTTGAATTTTCTCTTGTTTTAGAAATTATATATATATCAGGATTATTGCCTCGTGGATAACGTTATTTAAACAATTGTGTATGTTTTTCAATGCCCGACCTATTCAATTTTCAGTACTACAAAGGTTGAGTTCACATTTATTTTTGAAGTATAAAACAGTGAATGAATCTCCGTTGCTCCTAACAACACCTATCATCAGCATTTGATGTGGATGCGAATCGGGATTCAAACTGGATCCCCAGGCACTGAGAGAAAGACAAACTTTATGGACGCTGTGCTAGGTTTGCGATCACTAAAGGTAGAAGGCGATAGACACTGTACATAGTTAAGTCCCCAAACATCTTGCAAAGTTCAGGGATGCAGTATTGTTAAACCCTCAAGTTTCAGTGAAAAGAGGTTGAAGTTTCAAAGTTCCGTTTAAGGATTATTTTAGACATCCTTTCAAATTTGGTACTTTAGTAGTATGGATGTTATATTTAAAAGGTCGAACTTTAAAAGTCTTTGAAACTAACTTTTTAGTTTAACTTGGAAATTTTATAGCTTCTATCATTTAAACTTTAATGTTTATGAACAAAAACATACGAACCGAATTTGGCTAAGTAGAATTGTTTTGCGGACTACAAGATAACTCAAAAGCTAATTAGTCAACAATAACAAAATTTTGTGCACTTTTTATAAGACTCATTGCGTATAAAATGACTTATTTTCAAAATCTTAACTAAAATGTTGTGTATTTTATGCAATAATATATGCGTACATGTGTGCGTGAAAGATTTAAACGTTTATACATTCATAAATAAATGAGTTGTGTTCCAATCTGTTAGTGCATCAGTATACGTATTTCATTTTATATGTAGTTGGCTCTATTACATGTATAAAATGTTCCATTAGTGCACAGAAATTGCTTTTTGAAATATCTTAAAGACCACAAAACAACACTTTGGCTGAAATTTGTTTTTATACTTTTGTTCATAACCATAAAAAATTAAGCGACAGAAACTTTTAAGTGTGTAGTATCCTTTTCAAACATTATAGTCGTATTCAGAAAGTTCTTCATTTGAAAAGCATTCAACAAAAAATAAATCTTTTGATACACTTTTAAACTTCTATTTGTTTTCACTGATACTTGAGCGTTTAAAATACTGCTTCCCATTTATTTAACGTCCTTCCACCATCATAGGTCTAATCGTATGTTACTCAAAATAATTTCTTAAATAATAAACGCATCAACCTGTATGAGGACTACATTTATTATGGATGGCATTTCAACTCTTGTGGTAGCCACGCACAGTATCCTTTTCGGCATCGACTTATAATACAAACCCAAATGAATACCCAGGGACTCTACCCTTCCAACGAACTACCCAGGAATAAATGGCTATTGTCCTTCAATCAGCCCATTCGGCCATTGCCAATGCCATTCCCCAAGATCCCTTTCAAGCGAGCCGAACCCGTAAACTCCACCATCAAAAAAAGTCGCCCCCTCTCGCAATGGGCTCAAAACTTTTTAAAAGCCCACTAAAGCAAATTGTTTCGAAGGTCTTACAAATTGGGCGAATAGTCATAACTTTTAACTGCATCCCCTTTCTTCCGAACATAAGCGGGCAAGGAAAGTTTTAAAGGCACGGCGTTAAGGTTTTAACAGATGCATATAAGTCCACGTGAAACGTCCCATCTCTTGGGACGAGTCCCTTTTTACGAGTGCAATGAGCTGCCACGGAAAGTTCTCGGCGGCAGCTGTTTGTTTGCTCGTAAATTGTCAACTCCGAAAATTAGAAATAGAAATTTATGGAGGGGTTTTATCCTTATTCTTGCAGTTTATCGTCGCTTGGAGGCCTGTACGTTTTGCCCGGTGCATATTTAAGTGCACAAAGCACACGCGTTGTTTTTGCCTCTTGCCGTCCACGCTTTAAAAGGAGTGTCTATTATCTGGTTTATGTCTGCTCACTTTCTTCCGAGCCAGAAGACTTTAATTTCTCTTGAAATTGTCCTTTTTGTACTTGATGCTGGAAACTCATAAAACGCATGAATACGTTAGCATATTGTAAGTGCGTGTATAACTTACCGTGTGGATCGTAAGAGTTTAGTGGTGGTAAGGAAATGTTAAATTTCCTAAATGAGTGTAAAAGACGTTTGGAAATATTAATTTTGTTTCAGACTGCTTTGCATGAAAAATTCATTGATACTTTATGGAAGGTAACTGGTTTTCACTTATCTGACAGGTTTTATAGGCTCTCATATGGAAGCAATCCAAATCCAAACAACAGTTTCTTTTGTTTGTAATTATTCCGTTCACAAATTTTATGTTTAAATTTGTGAGCTTAAGGTGTTAGACTTATGTTAAGTTGTATTCTTTGTCGAAATAAAACAGGTGTCTTAATAAATAAAAAGTTTCAGGTATTCTCATGATTTAAGCACTTAAGTAACTCGACTCTAGTATTTGTAGGGTAATTGCAAATAAACTACATGGTATGTGGTCACAACATTTAACTTTATCCTCCAAGCGGTTTTGACAAAATAGCTCATCCAAAAAGATCTGACCAACTTTGTTAATGACAATATATATGGTCATCCAGATATTGCTGAATTTTTTAACGATCAGAAGATCAAGATCTGGTCAGATCTAATGACGAGATATTTCGTCCGTCAAGATCTGCTACTGGTTTTGTTAATGACGAGATATCTCGTTAAGATCTGCTACTGGTTTTGTTAATGACGAGATATCTCGTCAAGATCTGCAACTGGTTTTGTTAATGACGATATATCTCGTCAAGATCTGCTACTGGTTTTGTAAATGACGAGATATCTCGTCAAGATCTGCAACTGGTTTTGTTAATGACGAGATATCTCGTCAAGATCTGCTACTGGTTTTGTTAATGACGAGATATCTCGTCAAGATCTGCTACTGGTTTTGTTAATGACGAGATATCTCGTCAAGATCTGCTACTGGTTTTGTTAATGACGAGATATCTCGTCAAAATCTGCTACTGATTTTGTTAATGACGAGATATATCGTCAAGATCTGCTACTGGTTTTGTTAATGACGAGATATCTCGTCGAGATCTGCTACTGGTTTTGTTAATGACGAGATATCTCGTCAAGACAACCGCCAGGAACGTAAACCTAGATCTTTTTTTGTGTATTAGTGGATAGTGGAATGCAAATGTTGATGTTTTATAAGTGTGCAACTGACCAGAAGCGAGATCATCAGTAGTAAACTAAAGGTACTTTGTTCAATGACAATCAAGATGAGGGATCTGTATATATCCAATCAAATCCCCCAAATACGTACAAATATTGATGCATTTCCATAGCAAAGTTAGAGTGTCGAATAACTGTCACAAAATCTCAAACAAAACGAGGAAATTATATCAAAATGAGCAAATTCCTATTTACTTTGTTTTACAAACAGGGTAATACAACATGTATAGATATAACACGTATAATATGTTAGTTCATCTACGGGGTGATTATAATTAAAGTTCAATTTTCAAAAAGTGGTAAAAAAAAGAACCACTGCTCAAAATGACCTGAAATGTAAACTGTATATAGGTACTCAAAGAAAGGGGAAATGGTATGACATCAGAAAAAATTGTTCCACATTTTAGCAACAGATGGCGCTTTAAGTGTCAAAACGCTAATAGGTTCTACTATAAGTGACATTTGAATCACAATACTAAGGCTACGGCGTGAGTTGCATTGCACGACAAACCAACTGTACAGTTCAATGTGCATGACTGTATCGGGTTTTTTTGAAAAAAATGACTTCCAAGTCATTCAACAGTTGTGGTAATTGTTAATAGAAAGCCCATCCACCGCGACAAGGTCGTACCAAATCGGATGGGGAAAACTGCGTAAAAAGCGACAGTAAAATGGATGTTAATTATCGCCAGACTTGCACAAGACATGTTCAATATGCTGTCCACTTTTTTCTTCCACAAGTTAAAACCGAGAAACAGCATGTTCTACAGTAGATCAGAGTGTCTCAGGGGGCACGTTGTGAATGTGTTGTGCAATGCGTGCCTTCAATTCAGCTAAGTTTGCAATAGGACCACAGAACATAACATTTTTCAGATAACCCCACAGCTAGAAGGATTTAGATTAGGTGATCTTGACGGCCAGGGTGTTGTAAAACGACGGCTAATAATTCTATCATATCCGAAATGTGTCTTGAACAGCTTCCTCACTGGCTTCGCAATGTGCGGAGGAGCTCCATCGTTCATAAAAATCATGCTACCCACACATGCACAATGTTCAAGTGTTAGAATAACGTGGTTGAGCAAAAGATTCTCATAGCGTTTACCATTGAAGGTACAGGTAACAGGACCCGCACCAATCCATCTCCTAGGAAAAAATGTTCCTACGATAAAAGATGACATTAACACGCACCAGTTGCCTTTGCAGAATGAAGAGTTATTGGCTCATTTGTGAACAGATTTTTCGTTAGCCATATTCTGCAATTCTAAGAATTGACAAGACGTCTGTGTCTTGTTTTTATTTGAATATCGTTGTTCTTTATTATAGATCTGCATATAGTTTTTATTTATGTATATTTCAATTGTAACATCGATAAATCGAAATATACACCGATAAAAACACTTTTAATGCATCTAAATGGCTTCTTGTCCACTTGAAATAAATGTGTCAAAGTTACATGCAGTAACACATAACATAAACATACATCGAAGCATTTTATAGAGCAGATTTGATGTTTGCATTCCTTTAAAAATCCCTTTGATGTCACAAATCGATACCAAAGGAATCATTAGATTAAATAAAACTACATCCTTAAAGGAGAAAATATTTTTATCTACCAAAAATATACATTTAACGTCAGCACAAACCAGATGTTTAAGCGAATATACTTCAACCCATCCGAGAAACGAACCATAAATAAAACTTCCAACCTCACAGAAAGAGATCTTTCTTCAGTTCAATTCTCAAGCAACAAACTCTTAAGAAAAAATGTAAATAAGATTAAAGATGTATTCCAGAATTCTCCTCTAAGTACCGTATTAAGCTTTACGAATTTTCCAGACAAAAACGCATTCCCTTCGATTCTCTCTTTTTTTCCCCTCCCCTAATCTACGGTAAACAGTATGACTCTTTATATTTTAGTGTCCCTCTTCTTCTCGGTAGATAAAAATCTTCATTTTCCAAGCTGCGTGAATGATAGAGCGGAGTAAGATCTCTTGCGTTCTTTAACTTTTGAGCAGTACCCAAGGCACGCAATTTGGTCACGCCATAGCGTTATCAATCTCCAGAGAGGGAAGCCTTATAATGTCTGGTATCCGACTTCAGCCACGGAATGGTGTAAGGATTTTGCGGGGAATCGTTGCACTTCCCCGAACGAGAGGTGTTATTTTTCAGTGGCATTCAGGCTGTTGCAGTCATAAAAATTTGGGTTGGGGAAGTTTTAGTTTATTGGAAAACTCTACCATAGTCGGGTGGGTGCTGTTTTCAATAAATAATATCGGGGGCATATCACGTGAGATAGGCGCATCTGAACGAGCGAAGAACAAAGGTGAATACAACCAAAGGATTTGTGAGTACCTGGTGCATTTTAGCTGCAACACTACTTAGTTTAAGAAAATTAATTCTTATGATTGATTACTAGTACAAGAGAATTCTGATTTATCTAATTAGCATGTTTTAGAGTTTTCTTATGAATAATAAAAATTCCGTCAGTTTCAGAGTAAATCAATCCCTTGTTATTACGCAGATGGAGCCAAATATCTAACTGATGGAAGATTCGTAAGAACATAAATTATAGGGATGTATTTGTAAGGGATTCAATTTACTAAAATTCGCATTTAAAAAAAATTGTTCTGTATTATTTGCATGTTTTTATTGTTCACTAGAAGTTTACTTTCTGACCTGCAGAGAAAAATTAACAATTTTTTTTAAATATTAAAATAACCAAACGCAATTTTTACTCTACTTTTAATTTTTTTTTCGCATGGTGCTCCGAGTTTTCCTGTATTTTATCCAAGCAGTCAGATCAAAGAGATGTTTTTTTCAGTGGCATATAGGCTACTGTTGTTGTAAAAATTTGGGTTTGGGGGAGTTTTAGTTCATTGCAAAACACTAAAGTCGTGTAGATGCTGTTTTAAATAAAAAATATCGCGCGTTTTGGAAGCATATACCATAAGAATAGGTCAGGGCTCGAAATACCCGGGTGCACAGGTGCACTGTGCACATGAAAATAAAATTGTGCACCTAATTTTTTCCAGCTAGGCACACCTGTGCACCTAATTTAAATACTTAGGTGCACCTGTATTAAAAAATGCATTTCGAGGCCTGGAATAGGTGCATCTGAAGAAGTGTGAAGAATAAAGGTGAATATAACCAAAGGTTTAGGCTACCTGGTGTATTTTAAAAGCAGCTACTTATTTGAAGAAAAATAAATCTTATGATTGATTATATACTTGTACAACAATATTAAGATTCATATCACTAGTTATTTGCTCTATAAATAATAGAAATCCAATAATAAAACAACCTTATTACATAGATCGAGCAATTTCTAACGGATGTAAAAAATTGGTATGAACTTAAATTACGGGTATACATCAATAAAGCTTTAGTTTACTGAACTTTATAACATTCTAAAACTGACTTGAAATGAATTATATTTTGAAAGGTTTAGCGTTTATTGGAAAACTGTTCCATAGTCGATGCTATTTTCAAAAGATAATTGATAAAAACTACTAAACTTTATTCACACAGTAAAACTGACTTTGAATTATATTTTTGGAAGGTTTAGTTATTGGAAAACTCCAACAAACTGTTTTCAAAATATAATTTGGCACTTTGTGAGGGTACACATCATGTGAATAGAAGTATCTGAACGAGTAAATAATAAAGTACTATATCCAAACGTTTTTGTATTAAACGACTTCTTGAAGTAATTTGGACAAAACAATGTTAACAGAAACTATTTATTTAAAGAAAATAAATTATTATGATATACGTGTACAAAAGTATTCTGATTTATCCCATTCACATTTTAGGTTTTTGTTCTTACAAATAATACAAATTTAGTCCGTTTCATAGTAAATTAACCCCTTCTTATAGTGATGAAAACAAATTTCTACTTGATGGAAAATTGAGGTAGTACACTTAAATTAAGGGGATGTATCTGGAAATTTCAGTATACTGAAGTTTAATCATTTCTTAAAGCTGATTTGAATTTATTCAGATATTGTTTTCTCACAAGAAGTTATCACTATAATCTATGCAACATAGAGGAAATCGGATGCTAATTGAAATATATTCAAGAAACTATATTTACTTTTACTCTACTTCTACATGTTATCCCTCGATGCTCAGCGCTTAGAACCTATCTCATCAAAGTGGTCAGAGTCACCACTTTGGAGAGTTTTTGGAGTCAACACTATGGTGGTTCCGATTCTGGCCTTCAGAAACACCCCAACTCTTATGCTGGCTTGCAGCTATTGGTTATTCGCTGTTATTCCAACATATTGTCAACTGGGCAAATAATACATTTCAGGAACAGGAAAACGTAATTTATTTAAGAATAACTTGACCAATAACAAATAATAAAATTTAAGATGTCTGACATTCAGACTCTTGAGAACAAAAATCTAAAAAACCGAAATTACAATTACGATTAAGTGAGTAAGAGAAACAACACCACGTGCGACTTTATACTTGGTTTCGTGCAGAGCTGTCAGATGACAGAAGCGTGCAGACGTGCATGAAATTTGCATACTGATTGTTGCCACAAATTGAAAGATCGAATCTCTGAGAGATGTTATCGTCATCTGACCGGGATTCAAATTTACGTGGTGCTATCCTCGAATCTTTGCCTTAACCCTCTAGCGGCCACACGGGTCTCAAGACGATGTCTTCAAAAACCCAGAACGGCCGAGAATCCATTAGGAAAATCGAATAATTTCTTCCCCCTTTACACATCATCTATGGTCATCTAGGTACTTTCTTAATGCACGGGACGTCCCGTGCTTTGTAAGGGGGTGTATATGAAGTGCTTGTTTCAACTTGTAAGTCGCATTGGGTATTGGACATTAGTTACTTATATGTATCTATCACGCATTTTATTAGTTGTGAAGAAAATATAGCAAAAAATTATTGACTACAATTTATATCTTATCACTTGTTAATTCTTTATACTTAAATATGGTTTTCCTAAATAATATATTCCTCAATCTTTGATTAGACTAACACATTTTTAAAGAACAAAAATTAATTAATATATTTTCTAATACTTGACTGCTACTTCATCATAACGTATATCTTAAAATTCTCTTGTATCTCCGACTGTCTAATACATAAGCAAGCATGCGATTAAAAAGCGTTTTCAAGTCTGTTAAGTCCTATGTATATTAAAAATGTTTTGCGGTAGAACATTTAGCGTTATAGTTATAATTTTGCTATTCGTATAAAAATCAAATTAATTTTATTAAAAATTCTCCTATCCAGTGTAGTCATATTAATTATTATATATTTGTGTGTAAAATTTTATTTGAAAGTACTCATCTCTACGATTATAAAAGTAAGCGTTTGTCTGCGTGCGTGGACTGTCCTGATGAATCTATGGCAGTTATTAGAATGAAATTTGGCACACAGGGAAGCCCGAATGTTTTGCGATTTTTGTACGAAGCCCGAATTTTAAAATTTAATCTAGAACATTTTCAAATTAATTTAATAGAATTGAATTATTGTTGTTTAGAATTGAATTGTTGTTGTTTAGAATTGAATTATTGTTGTTGATTTTTTTTAATAAATATTTTTTCAATTAAATCTTAACATTTTTGCAAGAGATATGCGTCACCACGAAAAGAACTCACGGGCAACCTCGTGATGAACAAACCCCACTAAAAGAACTGTCATGTGCTTGCCATGCAGTGGCCGTAGTGTTGGTTTGCGAAGCAAACCAAATTGGAATTCGTAGTAAGAACTTTTCATAAGGGGCGAAAAATGATTATTTTATGTTTCACATAAATATACTCATTTTATAAGATATTCTCAGTTCATAAAGAGGAATTATTAATTTGACCGAGAAACCTATGCTAAAAGAATAGCATTGACATAATTATGTTCCTAAAATGCTTCATTTTTTAAGTAAAATTATTAACATGCTATACAAGAAAATTACATTTCCAAATTGTAGGTTTGAAAATAACTCTGTGATATTATTTACCGTGAAAATATGTGATTTCTCGCGTCCGTCAGGAAGAGTTTCAAATAGTTTAATGGTGAAGACCCAGGCGGCAAGTCATGAACAGGACTAGCATGCGAATTAAAGTTTGGAATGGATATATCATCGTTCCGTATATTGTTCGATTCCCATTCAAAAAATATCATCGTTTCTTTCAATTTCCAAAAGAATTCTTTCTATTTCTTCTTTCGACAATGTTTTCCTATAACGAGCCTGTTCGATTGTGAAGAAACCAAGCTTGGAAGAAGTATGTGAAAGGGCGCAGTTAAAAGCCGATCCCTAACTTGTTGTTTGTCATTAAGGGAAACTACCCTACTGCTTCAGGCGAAAGGAGGGAGCATTGTAGTGAGGGAATGACGGATTGCCCTTCTCTGGGTTAGGGGGATAGCCAGTAGCTTTAATGACTTAAGCCGGTTCGGGCGGGTGCTGGGCTTTTGCATGTGAAGCCGTTTCGGCCGTCTTGGGCGTTAGAGGGTTAAGGGAATGATTCCGGACCATCGTCAATAGCCCGTTGTGTTGTTCTAATACGACATTATTTGAAATAACCATTAGCTTACCGAGAGATGTTAGTTTCGCATCCAGGCTATTGGAGTTAGTGCTTTCCCAGGCTTTGGGAAAGTTTTCTAATTGGAAAACTCCACCGTTGTAGAGGCTGTTTTCAAAAATTCACAAGCCACTTTTTGAGGACATATAACGCGATAATAAGTGCATTAAACCGCGTTTACACTGGAGTTGCAAACGCTTCCACCCCTCGAAAGATAGAACATATTCTGAGAAACGCTCATTTTATCGTCGAGATCTCGTGTCGGAGTGGCGATTTGATGAGTTTGCAACTTCAATTTTGTTTTACATCAGGATTCGGTAAAGATCAAAGGACTGCAACTTCTGGGGGACATTTCACCGCGACGAAATTTGAGATGAAAAGCCCCCCCCCCCTATTTCGTCCCCCTTCGGTATTGCAGACAATCATCACTACAATCTTGCCTTCGGGGCAACCAGCGGTTGCTCAAGTCGTCTTTTGTTCGCTCTCTGTGACATAATTTTCCCCTCATCGCTTGCCTCTTGACCACATCTCTCGCCCAACTCTCATTAAGTGACCTGTTCGATTAGAATGGCATGGACTAGAGAGTGGGTGATAAGATTAATAAAACTATTTAGAGATAAGCCTGTCCAATTTGTGTTGCCAATAAAAGTCGACAAATCTTTCACACCGGAGTGGGTCGAAGAAAAGTTTCGAAAAGGGGGTCATAAAACGTATTCGTCACAGAAAAGGGGGGGAGGGGTATTTGCAACTGTAGTGTAAACGCAGCTTGGAGAACGATACACCGGAGTTGTACATCTCTCGTCCACGCCCTTTTAATCGAATAGGTTAAGACTGAGAGTTTGTCGGAAGATGCGATCAAGAGGCAAGCGATGAGGGGAAATGTCAAAGAGAGCGAACAAAAGACGGAGTGAGCAACCACGGGGTGCCTAGGTCCAAAGTATAATGGTGAGTGTCTGTCTGCAATACCGTAAGGGGACGAAATAGGGAAGTCTTTTCATCAGAAATTTTGTCGGTCGTGTAGAAATGTCCCCAAAAAATTGCAGTCCTTTGATCTTTACCGACTCCTGATGGAAAACAAAATTGGAGTTGCAAACTCGCCAAATCGCCACCCCTACACGAGATCTTGACGATAAAATAGATGTCGTTTCTCGGAATATCTTTTAGGTTTCGAGGGGGTACGCGTTCGCAACTGCGTTGTAAACGCGGCTTTATACAGAGTGAAGAATTAAGGGAAATATACCTCATGGTGTTAGCGTTGTGTCGATATCTGATGTATTTTGGAGAAAACTATTTTAACTGCAATGAATTAGTTTAAGAAAATGAAAATTTCCCATGATTAATTACTTGTACGAGAATATTCTGATTCCGTTGGGACGGTTTTCATTTGTTTCTATGAATACAAAACTGTGCCTGACAAGTTAGTTCACAGGTATCTGGCTGATTACAGGACATGACTGCCTTACAGCTCGTTTGCATCGCTTTGGTTTTTCCATCGAGTCTCTTAAGTTCTGGAAATGTAATGGATAGTGTAGCGAGCTTAGCTACCACTCCAAAACTTAACTTACAAAGGGGTAGTATAAATACCAGTGTAACCCAACTCTACCATGAAGTACTTTTTGGTAGACACTAAGTTACGCTGGTTCATTCGCGCTTGCTAAATTGGTGACCCGGACGTGATTTAAACATGCTTAAAAATTTACAAAAAAATTCGATGGATGGCACACAATGTCCAGTAGAATTCGCCATGGTTGATACTAATTACATTTCTACCACTAGGGGGCGCTGTGATAGCAGAAACTGCTAATGTTATATCACATCCTCCATTCGTGCAATTGCCGCATGGATAAAATAACATGTAAAAGGCAGCACGGCAACTGTAATCTTAATACAGCTCTTACAATCAAAAAGCAAAAAAAAAAAAAAAATGGCAATCATTCTACAAGTGACGTCAACTATCGAATTTCGGCGACTGCTAAAATTCTGGAGGGGGAGTACTGTAGTGAGCTTAGCTACCACTCCAAAACTTAACTTACAAAGGGGTAGTATAAATACCAGTGTAACCCAACTCTACCATGAAGTACTTTTTGGTAGACACTAAGTTACGCTGGTTCATTCGCGCTTGCTAAAGATAGCAACCACCTGCTCCAATGTAGAACCCTCTTCTGACTTTCCGAGTTGTGTGGACATTGGGTGACGATAGAACTTTCGGGGAAATGACATCCGTTTTGTCTTTGTGCCTTTGTTGTTTGTCGATGTGTGTTATACTTGATTCTTATATTTTAAATACCATTGTTAGTTGTGGTTCTCTATGCGTCATGCTTAATCATACTATTGTACAATTGATTGTGCCATAGCTAATGAGAACTTCAAAGGTAATAACAAAACAAAACTAGAATAACAACAGCTTCCTACAAAAGGGAAGATATTCTTAACAAATAAAAAATGGGTATAAACTTAGTTTTACCTTTACGCTGCGGCGCCTAGATACTTTCAATCGTCTCCAGGAATTGTTCTTTCGCCTGCATGTCCGGCCTCCCTCACCTAATTACCTAACTTGAGCGATAGAGCCTTGAGTGGCATTTACGACTGAAGCTTTACTTTCATAGTATTGCGTGGCGTATCGTTTGGCGTGAGATAGATATCAACGGAGCGAGACCTTCCGCCTTTCTCCCAAAGCGTTCACACGTCATGGGCGACAGGGTAGGGTACCGAACAAACGGATAGATTCTCTAGAAGGTCAGTCGCTGACAGCTCGTAAATGGTGATCGATTCCAGCAGTCACTTAAAAGGGGGATAATATACATCGTACACAGGTCAATACCAGGCCGGTGGTGTAAACGAAATTTTAGTGGTAACAATTCTCCACTTGCCGCAAAGTAAAAATTGAGAAAATACATTTAGAATGCCAAATTACTGATCTTTATAACATTAACTTTTGAAATTATCTACATATTTTTATCTTTAACCGGAATTTTATCATTTTTATTTTTATGATTAAGCGAAATTTTATCTACATATTTTTATCTTTAGCCGGAATTTTATCTACATATTTTTATATTTAACCGGAATTTTATATATTGTCTATCAAGGGAAAACTTGCATCAATTTTAAAAAGTTTTAATTTTACTCTTCTGTTTCTATTTTAAACATTGATTTTTATCCTGTTTTGACCTTCTTGACAATAGATGTGTTATTTGGTCACCATGCGTGTGTTGTGGAAAAGGTAACACACTTTGAAATTTTGTGGCCCTCAAGGACTGTTTCCTTCAAACAATAGATGTTATTTATTCATCATAACTGTTACGAGGGGAAAACAATATTGCACTATTTGGAAATATTTTGACGCTAGGGAACTAGGATTCTTTCAAAAAATATATGTTATTATTTAGTTATGTGTGTTGTGGGGAAAAGGCAATGCTACTCTACTCGTAAATCTTGTGTCGCTCAGCGGGTTAGGATTCTCTCCACCTATAGATGTGGTTAGGTAATCCTCCAGTGGCGTGAGATATAAGTGAATGTTGCATCAATACTCTGAAATCTCGTAACGCTCAAAAGATTAACAAACATATATCTGTTCACTTTAAAAGAACTTTCTGTTAATATAAGAAGAAAATTATTTACACTATCCACTATTCTACAATAAATCTGGAATTTTAACCCTATTGGTGATTGTCCCGTCCTATTATCTCGTCATTAGGAAAAACTGACCACATCCCAATCAACGAGATATCTCGACAGAAGAAAAACTGACAAGATCTTGATTTTGTCCACAGCAAAGTATCGATATTATCCTGATAATAATATGGCAATTTTTGGAGTCGTACTAGAGCAACCCCACGGACTATTGACGACGGTCCTAGATCAATTCCCTAAGGGAAAGATCGAGAACAGCACCTAGTAATTTTGATCCACGGTCAGATGATGAGGCAACACCTGGGCTGGCACTACAAACTTCCACAACACTCAACGTGAGGAATTTCGGCCATTGCGTTTAAGGTGTACTAGCTGTCTCTACATCATATGTTTACAAACATCCATGCACTGACCCGGAATCTAACTAGGAACCTTACTATCTTGAGGCTAACACCTCAACCTTAAGTCCGGTAGGTCGGTTGTAATATCCTGATGACGAGATATCTCGCCATTAGCAAAATTGGTCAGGTGGGTCGTTTAAAATGCCTCAAAATTGGACTATATTAACGAGATATATCGTCCTAAGAAAAGAAACTGACAAGATCCAGATCGAGTCCACAGCAAAATATCGGCAATGTCCTTTTAACGATATATGTCGCCATTAGCAAAATTAATCAGGTTCGTCGTTTAAAATTCGTTGAAATTGGCCTATATTTATAAGATATCTCATCGAAACCAAATAGGGTATTAATTTAAAATATAATTCAATCAATATAAGTCAACACTTACTATTAATACAACTCCACTCGGAAACTTCGTAATGCTCGGATGGTTAAGAGAATAGTTTCATCTATTATCTGTGCGTTTAAGTGATACTAGCAGAAATATACAGTGAAAATGTTTTGGTAAAATCTCTTCCACTTGATCCTTTAATCAAATTAATAGCTTCCGCTTGCTCTACTTACAAATTCCCGCAAAAGAAATGCGACATTAAGACCACGGATTTTCTCTTCCAAAAAAGCAAAACAATAACAAGGATACCCGGTTAAAAGCAAATGAAATCAAAAGAACAAAAACAAAATTCAGCAACGCATTCATTTTTCGGTCTCCCCCTAACTTTCCCTTAAAGGGATTCTCTTTCCGTTTCTGAGGTTATTACGGAGGCAATTTTACTCTCCGGCTGTGAAAGCATTATTTGATTTACTCGTTCCGAAGGCAATTTACATATGAAAGAGTAGACTCCATTTACTGCGAAAAGAGGCAAAAAAGCGGCGGTCCATACCCCTACGCACCTCCGGGTGTTTGTTTTTGTCCTTCCGTCCCGACCGAGACATTATCCTCGGAATTGGACTTCTTCCACTGCTGATTACTTAGGCAAACTCAATCTACTCAGATTTTTGACTTTCACGGTAGATTTCACGAGGTTCGGAACAACGCAAGACTAAGAAGACGGGAAGAAACTAGACTGTGGTGCTTCGTAGTCTGAGATCTTTAATGTGGTCTAAGAGCTATTTTTGTTTCTTCAGAGTAATGTTTTACATTTGCAAACACAAGGGGAAAACGAATTGCACTTTTTGTCTTTGTTTCCAAGGGCGCGGAAATAATCGTTTATGGGTTGAAAATACGAATAGGAATCACTTTAACCTGCTTGGTGGTGGTTTCGACGAGGTATCTAGTCCCATTAGCAAAACTGACTACCCGATGAATCACGTTTTATGCTCCATCGGACAGATGGACGTTGGCGTATTTGGCTTGAAACGTCTGGAAGCAAACACCCTGCAACAATTGCCGGAAGAATCCAGGCTGGAGGAGGGAGCATTATGGTTTGGGCAATGGTTTCCTGGCATTCACTGGGTGCACTCATCATCAGAAACCTAATTGACTCTCTTCCTGCACGTCTCGCAGCGGTCCGCTCTGCCAAGGGTGGTTATTCTGGCTTTTGACAGGTGGTCACATTAATGTGACTGGACTGTGTATATTGATGACGAGATACCTTATCATTAGCAAAATTGGGCAGATATTGATTTATGAGATACCTCATCAAAACCACTTCGAGTTTTAAGGAAGGATACGCAACCAGACTTATTATACACTAGCTGAATAACACTGCGTTGCTCGGTAGTCAAATATGACCGTGATAGCAAAAAATAGAACCGCGACATTCCCGTGTGTTCACTAAATACACAAACTCTGTAGAACGTGTTTCGTACCTTGACGGAGAAAATATGACTACGACATTTCCCTGGGTTAACTCATACACAAACTCTGAAGAACGTGTTTCCTTATCCATGTCCATTTATTGCAGAAAAACAAACTTTAGATTTTAAAATTCGGGTTTCGGGAACCAATTTTACGACTACCTGAATACCAATTTTCATGGCTTCAGATTAGTCTGAAGACAGGGAAGAAATAGGCTGTGTGAAATAGGCTGAAATATATATATATATATATATATATATATATATATATATATATCAAAGCGGATTTAATTTTTTAACTGACAAGACATGTCCAACTAACTTTTCAAAGGATGAGATATCTTTTAATCAGGAGGCTACCGAAATTTTGTTGTTAGCAAGATCTTGATCTGATTAGCTTTTACTTAGGACGGGATATCTATTCCCTAAATATCTGGTTGGTGTTGCTAAAGACCAGGTGCCTAATTTAAACATCTACCAGAGTGGTTAAATAAGGAATTTCATTATTTAACAAAGTTTTCACAGAAAAAATATGCTTTGGGAAAAATTTTTAGTTCTTGAGTGAAAATTCGGAGCGTTCAATGAACAAACAAATATATCGACTCACTTTTTTATAATCCTTTTTATCTTTTATTAATATATTTTGTGAATAGTGCAATTCTATGCAAAATTTATTGAGTTGCGTGCAAATATAGGGATGTCTACTGCATTATTCTTTCTCTTAAACATAAAAGAAAATTTATTTTGAGAATCCTTTCAACAATAGTCATGGAAGCATTTCCCAGATATCTTTCATCAAAAAATGTGTAATATAGGAATTACCCTCGAACAATTGATGTCTACAATACAACCCCAATATCCTTCCTTCGTTGTGACTATACAGGTTTCTATAAAATAAGGGACAGATGAAATTTCTACATGACTCAATAAATTGTTTGATTTGAATGAGATTTGGGGAAAATATTTATATTATATAATGCTGCAGAAAATCACAGAAACATATGAGATGAGTCAGATAAATTTGTTCTGAGACATACGCAGAACAAATGTCAGAAAAACTCACATACACATGAAATAGGAAAGATTACGCTATAAAAGGTCTTTAGGGACAGCAATGCATAACACCCAAAACATAATTTGGTGCCATCGTTTTTTCTAACTGATTTTTATGTGTATTTCATTTTCTGACTACAAATACTACATTAGTTTTTGCACATCACCTCTTGTTTCTGAAATATGGCAGTAGCGTTATTTGCGCTAACACACTAAACTAAGCTTAGGGTATTGGCGTTAATTCAAAAAACATTTTCCATAATAAATTTAAAAACATTTTCCATAATAAATTGAAAAACATTTTCCATGATAAATTAAAAACATTTTCCATAATAAATTAAAAAACACTTTCCATAATAATAAATTTAAAAAAATTTCCATAATAAATTAAAAAACATTTTCCATAATAAATTAAAAAACATTTTCTATAGTAAATTAAAAAAACTTTTTCCATAATAAATTTAAAACATTTTCCATAATAAATTAAAAAACATTTTCTATAGTAAATTTCAAAAAAAAAAACATTTTCCATAATAAATTAAAAAACATTTTTCATAATAAATTAAAAAACATTTTCTATAGTTAATTAAAAAAACATTTTCCATAATAAATTTTAAAACATTTTCCATAATAAACTAAAAAACATTTTCCGTAATAAATTTAAAAACATTTTCCATAATAAATCAAAAAACATTTTCTTTAGTAAATTTCGTTAATGGAAAAAAACATCGCCCTCACACATAACACTCCTGTAAAAATCTACAATAGATTAGTAAACAATTAGATATGAGGTTCAAATAAAAGGTAAGGAAAAGTTAATTTTGTTGTACACTGAAAGCTCCTTTTGTTTGGAATTCTTGAGTGAATTTTGTTTACACAGTTTCTATGCAGATTCTAACAGAAATCTGTCATCATATGAGTATCCCATTTGCCCTGGTATCGGTCCTCCATTGTCTTTATGTCACGGTGAAAATATTTTCGATTTTCAGGGAAACGGTCTAAGCGGCTGTGCAAGTAATGAAAATTATGCTCACGTTACAACTAAGGTCTCTAAAGTTGGTAAGCATATTGTTAACTAGTTCAACATAGGTTTCAGCCTTGTGGTTTATTTTCACCAATACATTCTTGATACCAAGGACAAAAGAGATCCACGCTTTTCGATTTGTCGCATTCTTGTAATATACGAAATGAGGATTGTTTATGAGTTGTTGGATTTGAGGATCATCAAAAATTAAAGTTTTAAATTTTTCTGTACTTGTTCCAGGCATTTTCTGTACTATGTATGCAAATCAAGGGCCGTCCTGATCAATAGCTATCCTGAACTGTTTCATTAACCCCAGATTTTTATGCAGCTGATGGGAAATGATTCTGTCTCGTCCAACTAAGGGTTCACCCGAATGACATTTATTTCTCCAACAACCATATTCTCTCTTTTGGACCACTTTTCTTATCCAGTGGTATTGTTTGGCTCTGCTTTCCCTTGGACACAAGAAGCAAGGATATTTCGTGTAGCCCCCTTGCTGATCAGGAGAACGTTAACAATTTTAAGTCTGAGTGAGGAACAGGCCGTCTTATAGAGACTAAATCAGGATCTATCCACTTGTTGCGGTTATTTTGGTTTACGCCGATAGTATTCACAATACTAAACTAACAGTCATGATAGTGGTTTATGGATTCCCTCCGAAACCATTGGGACACCAAATTTCATACTCCATCTCTTCCCATTAGACCACTGTCTTAGAAGTTCTGTACACGTTTTACACATATGTGAATCCCAAGCTTTAGCTTGGTCACCAATCTTAATGCCAAGGTACACAAAGTAAGCTCTTTTAACAAATAAAAAATGCTCTCTTTTAGGGTATACTCACCTAATATGTAGCAAAATACATCAGGATGATTAAAACAATTTCTTCGATTGGATGCCATTCTGTAAGTTATGTTAGATAACACTAGGTTATGTCAACAAATATGGCATCCTTCAATCAGCTGACAGCAGTAAAGAGGAGAAGGAATAAAAACAGGAACCAATCCACCTTAAAAGCCTAACCCCTACTGAGTGAGTTTAAAAAAAAAATTATAATTTAGCTACGCTTAATCTCAAAAGGTAGAGCTGAGAGAGTAAAACTGTTTTCGTATTTGAAACCAGCACACTAAATGTAGTCAAAATCAATTAAACAATTCCCGTCATCAAACAAAAAAAAAACAAAAAACAAAAATTTACGTCTGTGTAATCATTGTAAAGGTGGATTCATCCATAAATTGGTCTTTCAAAATTTTCAAAATCGATCACAATTCCATTTTTAAACTTTTGTGGTTCACAATGAATTGGAATTAGACTGTGGATACCAAAACAGTGTTTTAGTTATGATAATTTCTCATGAATAGCGCTTACAACCTAAGACGTACTACTAACAAACATTGTATTCTATGATTAAGATTTGTTGATTTACTTCTCATTTCAAAATGTTCCCTTCGCATAAGGTCATAAATTATTTCCTTGACATTTTTGTTTACGTGAATATTTGCTTGTTTATATGACTAGTGTTAACATTTGTCAAACATCTGTAAATACAAGTTACTATCGAAAGTAAAAAAACAATAAACAACTTTACAGACAAGAATGAGACTGGTTAACCTAAGAATTGGTTTTGAGTCCTTGTTTTCTCTCTGGCAACAAAACATTTATTTTATCTTTCTTTTTGTCGATACATTAGTTGTCTGAGACAACTTGCATTTGTACTGCTTCAGGTTTACGTACTGATCTAATCTCTACTTAGCAAACAATTATTCTTTACTCAAGGGAAACAAGGAACTTCATCGGCTTCTTCGAAAACGAAACAAAAGAGACACATTCTTTTAAACCAGAAAAAGTAAATTGGCTACAATGCTTTGATTCGGAAACTAAAAGTTTAATGGTAATAAACGTAAATAATGTGTTTACTATAGTTCGAATTAAAAAACTAAATTGCGTTGGAGTTGTTTTTGCTTAAAATTTCAAGAGAATTGTAAATTAAAAATTCAGAATTAATTAAAAGGTACACAATTTAATCCTTATTTAAGAGCAGTTTATTCCTTTTAACTATTGGTATTTCAGAGATAAATGGAACAGTTTGGCAGCTTTTGAATTTCGTAACTATCGCTGTCCGCAAGTCTTCATCATCTCGTCTTTGTAGAGCACTTAATTATTTGTTCTAATTTCAATGTCTACTAAATAAAAACAAACCTTTTAACCCGTTCAATGTATCTGTGAAAAACAGTTGTAGATTGGAAAATTTAAATGGAAAAATAAAACAACGATTCGTATATATACAGAGTGTTCGTAAACTGTATAGGAAAAAAATGAAGGGATCATACTACTCATCAATATTACTATTATTTACAATGGAATCTATAGTCGCAAACCACTCAGAGTGTCAGAAAAGCATATAGTAATCTATCCACGTTGAAGTTTCAACAGGGAAAAAAAAAGACACATAACGAAATCATAAGTTGCACAATCTTGTGTAGATCAGCGAAAGACTCAAATGCGATGCTCAAAGTGACGTCCAAGGGTTTCGTTGCACAGTTTACACCGGCGAATGGAGTATTGGAGCAACCTCTCGTAGATTCCTGGTGTCGTTTTTATATTGTCTACTGCAACAAGGATTCTTGCAACAATAGCTTCCACAGAATGCACAAGTGTCTCTTACACCAATGATTTCATGTGGTTCCACAATAAGAAGTCCAGTGGATTTAGGTCCGGTGAGCGTGAAGGCTAGGCCACAGGTCCACCCTGTCCAATCTATATGTCCGCGGTATATAGCATTCAGAACATTTTGGGGCCGCGGTGCTAAAATTTGTTGGGGCTCCGTCATACCGAAACCACATGTCCATCTGTATTGTGATCGGAACAGGCTGCATCGTTCTAGATATTTGCATACGGCGAATGCCTCGTGGTGATATTCTGGAAAAGTGTCGCTTCCCTTTCAGAGCATAATTGACGTCAGATGTGATAATCTTCTTGCGATTGTTGGACACGTCTCTAAGTTTCACTTTTCTTACACAATGGTTAGATTGGTATATATATTGACCGTTTCTTATTTGAGAATCTATTAGTGCCTTTGAGACAGATCCTGGATGATCAGTAGTTCGTTTCTTTGCAACTGGTATTGTATGGTCTTTCGGATTTGGCCATAATTGTACTTTGACCAAGGGGAATCAGTAACAACACAGGATTGTGAGTTTCAGTACTTCGTGCACTTAGTAGTGACTAATGCTTAACGTTGTTGTACAATTCGACAGTTCATTGATAGAGCCAATATCGTAATTCAATCCAGAGTTAGGTGAATAGAGATGAGATCCTGTGACATGACTGGGCAATCAGAGGCATACATAAGGTTCATTTTGATATGCCTTGCACTAGAGAAAGGACAGTAAGTCTTGAATTTACTTGGTTGAGCCTGAAAGAGCAATATTAAATTGATAAAAATAAAAATACAATATACTATTCACTGTTTATTAGGCTATATATAGCACTCCCGCTCCAAAAGTACATTTTTCCTGAAAAGGCATTTAAGAATTTTGAAACCACAAAAAACGCTGTGAGTACTACTAGTTGCCATATATTTCACACTTTTGGAATTTCAACTCTCGAAAATCTTTCAGAACATGGAGATAAGGCCGGATATCCATAATTACTCAAACATTCACAATTGTCAATATTGAATTATGGCACTCAATTAAGTTTTGGATGTAAGCATAAAGTTATTGCTACAAAAATTTATAATATTTAAAGTATCATAGTATATTTATTTTATTTTTTCTATAAGTGTGACAACAGAGCAATGAATCTTTATAGAAATAAAACAAAGCATCACATACATATTTAACTCTACTAGCTGTTGTCTTAACGAGATATATCGTCATTGGAATAAATCTGACCAAATATTGATTCCTTCATCATAAATCAATTCAAAAGGCAGGGTGTAAAAAAATCATGATTTTTTCAAAAAAAAATCAATTAATCGGATTTATTTGATTTAAATCGGATTTATTTGATTTAAATCAAAAATCAGATTTTTTTATTTAAATTTCTGTAGGGCCTATAAATTTGTTAAATAAAAAATTGAGTTTCTGCCATGACATGTAAACTAATATTTAATTAAGTAAACAACCGGAATTTGTGATATGGTAATTTAATATTTATTTTACTAAATATCATTGTGTGTTACATGACAATACATTTAAAAAATGAATTTTCAAAACAAGAGTAAAAGATAAGACTTTTGTTTAACTTTAAAACACAAGTTGACATCCTCCATAGTTTTTCTTGACTAATTAACATAATCATGTTAACAAATGTATCAGTAAGTGTAAGTGAGACCCAAATTAGTCTTATTAAATAAATATTTGTTATGGGTGACTATTAAATTGAAAGGTGACTGTTTCAGGGTGCATTTTGCAAAATAAAAGATGTTCATTGTGTTTAAACTTTCATCCTTTCAAATAGAAAGCTCAGTTGAATTTTTTATTTAATAAATTATTAATCACATTATATATAACTGTGTTATTTTGTATTTATGTCTCAATTAAAAAAAAGTAGTTGAAAAATCACTAGCTAAGCCATTGGTCAATCAATTAAAGGGGTAACAAGTAGTTTAGGCCTACTTTGTGGGGATTTTCTTTGGCTGTCTTGACATTTACGTAGATGTAGGCCTACTGCTTTATTGTTTGTAACATAAAATTATGCATGAACATTGTAAAAACTTTCAAATAGATGTCAACTTATTTTTTACTTTACTGTTTGGCAGAATCCCTGACTCAACAGATTACTTAGTCCATAGACACCTCAGATTATTTGCAAGTGTCCAGTGCCAAACATTATTTTTAAAAGCTCATCAGTACGAGGTGTAGCCATTAGTGCTGAAATCACCATGTGTGCAGAAAGTTCAAAGCATTTGACAAATTCTGTGATTTTTCTAGAGTGTATTTACTTAGTTATAAAAATGTAAGATTGGTTGTGATTTAAATCAATGATTTAAAAAAAAATCATTTGATTAAAATCATGATTTTAATCGTTGATTTAAATCAAGTGATTTAAATCTTGACACCCTGTCAAAAAGCAATTTCCGCCTTGATGAGATATCTCGTCATTTTAGAAGTTGGTCAGATCTTGTTGAACGAGATATCTCGTATAAATCAATCGGAGGGTTAAATATATTAATTACGGTACAAAATAAATAATATAATGAAATAAATCCTCAAGTATTTAGCAATAAAATCAATCTTGATAGACAAATATCAACTTCAGATAAATTAAAGTACTCTCTTATCCATGTATTTATCTTCATAACTACGACCACTTTTAACTCTCGTCTATCAGGAAAAAACGGTATCGTCTGAGCACTGAGGTTTTTTTTTTACAATCCCTCACACGGCAAGGAAGCTCTAGTTAATTTCGCTTCGGTCTGTTATCCCCGGCTTTCTCACGTCTTTTCTTTCTCTTCCTCCTCGGCAGCAGAGGAGTCCACCGTTTCCATCGAATCCATCCACTTTAGCTCAAAGATCTACGATCTTCCCGAAAACTCTCTAGAAATGTTCCGGGGAGCTTTATGCTCCTCCTCCACACACGCCAAGTGGGAACGATTCCGGCCGGAGTGGACTTCGGAGCCTCGGAAAAGCTCCCCACTCCGTCTCTTTGTGTGCCTTTTTTTCCCCATTCTCCTTCCTTCTCCGCGCCTATTTAAACCCTGAGTGCCGCTGCTATTTCTTCGAGGAAGATCTCTCAAGTGGATGATGTTCAAAGGTCACGGTAAAAACCCCATTCGCTGAATCCAGAACCTGGAGAACATCGAGTGTCGTCCAGGAATATCGCTTCAACTCCTGGAGAAATAACTCCCGTAAAAAAACCAAGAGGGCTGGAACAGGTACAGCAGAAACGGAACGGGAAGCTCTTGAGCAGCACTGAGGAATCCAGAGATTTCTTTCGGGAAACATCAAAATTCATTCCTCGCTGGGGGTAATTGGCATTTAAGAGGCGAGTGGCTTTTAATTAAAACCGAGAACTATCGCAAACACTGACAACTAGCTCTGCGAAGATGTTCTCATTAATGTCAGCCTTCATTGTTAGAGACCTAATGAGAATTTTATTTATCACGCGGGGAGTCTGTTAAGTCAAATAAAGAGCCTGTAAAAAAACAGGAATATCGCGTCGAATTCTTTAGATAGAATTGTGCGAGTATTTGTTCGATGAAAACAGCCCAGTTTGAAACCCTTAGTTAAATATATTTTTTTAATCTTTGAAACATTGCCTTCCTTGATGTTTTGTCCTAACGCCTCTAAACCTAAGTCTGTGCATGAGGATTTAACTAGTAGGGTTTTAAAGCGATTTCAAATATACAGTTAAATATATGTTTGAATAGTTATGTAAGAATAGTTAGGAGATAAAATTGTTTCAATTATGTTCCGTTTGAATAAATTCAGTAGTTTTTATTTTTTGACATTTGAGCTTTGACTCTTTTCAACCATTTCTCTCTCTCTTTTATACAATTTAAAAAAATAGATATCTGGAAGTAAATCAAATTTTGTTCTTTAAACTATCCATTAGGATTTTAATCTCAAACACCGGTTTCTACTGTTCATTTAAATGGTATGGATTCAACAACGAGATATCTCTTAAGTCAGATACCAACTTGGGCAATTATAAATAAATTCGATTGCCGCGGTAACCCAGTTGGATGGCGGTTGGTTGATATTTGGTATTTAATGGCTCAAAAGCCATATTTGGCCTAGCTGTGCCTCAGACACAGGACATACAGTATCAAGTAACAAACACACACAATGAAGCAGACCTTCACCTCACAATCCATCGGGGCTATGTATCACCTCGAAACCACTAAGAACATATTTGCCATGACCAGACAGACTTCTTGAGCAGAGAGCTCTTGAACCGATGATCGAAAGGTTAATAGCACGGGCTACCAAGCCATATATTTTTGTATAGTAAAACTCACCCTTTAATCTTACCACATATCATTGCTCGATTCAAACTTGTTTCATTAAACAATGTTACGAAATCTTCAGATTCGTGGTTAAAACCAGAACTTCAAGGCTGTCCTTCAATGCCAAATAGAACTTTGGCTTCTCAGCCACAGTCTTTCCCGTCCACCGCTCACCATCAAACCACTATGAGCATCCTTGCCAAGTCGGTGACATGAGTCAATTACCCATTGTTCCAAAAACCAGACTGTCCGGCTGCCAAACCCAACATTTTCGTCTGTTAAAGCTCACCTTTAAATCTTACCACCTAACATTATCCGAACCAACATTTTGTAACAATATAATCAGTGAACCAATTGGTCAAGAGATCAGGTTGATGGATCCTGGATGAAAAGATCCCTGTCTTAAATCCGAGGTAGGGCATAGTTGTTTGGGTTTGTAGGACGCAAGGTCCATATTTGTCCATGCTGAACAAGACACAAGATGTAAAATATCATGCATTGGACCTGCACGTATAAATATTTTACTGACGAATAAAAGCAGTGTAGGTGGCTCTTATAGTAGTTGCTTCAACATCCCAGTCTCTACCCGCGATATACTTGAGAGTATTGAGCATTCTACTGACACAGAAGATAGAAATAAGTACACCCAAGGAGTAATAGAACCTGCTCCATCAACAACTCGCAGGTTGTTAACGTAGTGGGCATACCCAATGAGCCCCGACGGCACAGGCATAGAGGTTTGGCTCTGGGAACGGAAGTTGTGGCCTGTCTACAAGCGGGTCGCTGATAGGTAAGGTAATTTTATTGTACTTTATACTAGAGCAACACAACAAGATATTGACGACAGTCCGGGATCAATCCCCTAAGGAAACTATCCGAGTACAACACCCCGTAATTTGGAACCACGGTCAGATGATGAGGCGACACCTGAGCTGGCACATCTAACGTGACGAATATCTGATAGAATGAATGTTGAGAGTTGTGAGATACCGAGATATACTTGAGGGTATTGAGCCTTCTACTGACGCATAAGATAAAAATAAGTATACGCCATGAGTAATCGAACCTGCTTCATCAACAACTCGGAAGTTGTTAACGCAGTGGGCATACCCACTGAACCTCGACGACACAGGCATAGAGGTTTGGCTCTGGGAAATGAAGTTGTGGCATGTCTACAAACGGGTTGCAGATAGGTAAGGTAATTTTAATGTACGTCGTAATAGAGCAACACAAGCTATTGACGACGGTCCAAATCGACGGTCGGGATCAATCCCCTGAGGAAAATATCCGAGGACAACACCCCGTAATTTGGAACCACGGTCAGATGATGAGGCGACACCTGAGCTGGCACTCCACTCTCCAAACGTCTACACCATCCCAACGTGACGAATATCTGATAGAATGAATGTTGTGAGTTGTGAGATACCGAGTTATACGTGAGGGTATTGAGCCTTCTACTGACGCATAAGATAGAAATAAGTATACGCCATGAGTAATCGAAACTGCTTCATCAACAACTCGGAAGTTGTTAACGCAGTGGGCATACCCACTGAGACTCGACAACACAGGCATAGAGGTTTGGCTCTGGGAAATGAAGTTGTGGCATGTCTACAAACGGGTTGCAGATAGGTAAGGTAATTTTAATGTACGTCGTAATAGAGCAACACAACAAGCTATTGACGACGGTCCAGGATCAATCCCCTAAGGAAAATATCCGAGGACAACACCCCGTAATTTTGAGCCACGGTCAGATGACGAGGCAACACCTGAGCTGTCACCCCACACTCCGAACTTCCACACCAACCCAACGTGAATCAATTACCCATTGTTGTCAACTACCCAGAGCAACACAACAAGCTATTCACGACGGTCCAGGATCAATCCCCTAAAGAAAATATCCGAGAACAACACCACGTAATTTTGAAAAACGGTCAGATGACGAGGAAACACTAGAGCTGGCACCCCACTGTCCAAACTTCCACGCCAACCGTACGTCACGAGTCGCTGATAGAATGAATGCTGTGGATTGTGAGACACGACGTAAAGCCATCCTGAGTTGTGCACCAGTTCAACGCGAAGTGGTTGATGAATGTACCTTCTCAGTGTCACTCTTTGTGTGTGTGTGTGTGTGTGTGTGTGTGTGTGTGTGTGTGTGTGTGTGTGTGTGGTGTGTGTGTGTGTGTGTGTGGCCCGGTACTGAATAAAAAGCATAACCCAACCTTCGTAGATTCGTGACGGAATCCAGAAGTTCGAGTATAAATCCGTCGACGCTGGATACAACTTCAACACCACATCCTCCCAGCCTGCCGCGTTCGCATTTCGCCTTCACGCGCAGATCAATTTTCAAAACCCATTTCGGAATGAAGTCAGTAACGACGTGAGAGCTTATCCAATTTAGAAACCCGGCGAAACTCGGGCACCACCTCCGGTTCCCATTTCTCGGGAATTTGCGTTTCGAAAACCGAATTCCGATAACGGCCCTCAGCCGCTGGACTCAATTACCGGGAACAGATCATTGATCTCGCTCGTCCCGATTAAATGAGGGGTGAAAACAAAAGCATTAGGGGAACAAATGAGCAACATATAAATAGATTTTCGTCATCTTTTGCCTAACCCCTGTTCCAGGAGTGTGATCCTGTGGCTTTTTCATTAGGACGGGCGACCGTCGCTAAGTAATAGGAAACGGGTCCTTCCTTCCCCTTGTAATGAGAGGCGGGGAATGTATTGTCTTTTAATTAGGGCGACGGCGACGACTAATTGAAATGGCGTGTTCGTGTTGCATGCTAATCGGAAGCGGATTTCGACGGGAGTCGATGTGCCATTAGAAAAAGTTGGGTCGTAAAAAGTATAAATTGCGCGTTCGCATAAGTTGGGGTCAACTCGGGTGGAATTATTGGTATGATATGGTAGAGGTGCTTTAATCATATCGGAGATATGTTTCTAGAACTATTGATTTTGTTTACAATGTCTGACTGACATTCAAACAATACTGTGTCGCAAAATCCAAACGCCTCGAAGCATGTTTCGATAGGAATGAAGCATGGCATGTATGGCATGCATGAATAGATATAGAAATGATAACATTAAATACAGGCGCCTTTTAAGTACTGAAGAGTTAAATCTGAAATGTTCACTAATCCGAGTTGACTCGCGGATTATCGATAATCCACGGGTTATCGAACAAACCGTATTCACAAATGCCTGGTTTAATCCGTCGTTTAAACCGCTGTTGTGTTGGATTTTGTTTCTACGAAATCGGCGAATTAACTCTCTGTCGAGAGTTACGCATGAGCAGTACTATCTTTTTGCGAAGGAAGCGAGATGAGCGGCAAACAAAACAACTGGTGCACGAAAAATCTGTCGTGGTCACAAAGTCCTCCATGTTCCCATAGTAAATAATTACCTCTGGGGATGCCGAACCAGGGATTAGTTGGTCTCTGGATTGGATCAAAATTACAACCGTGTGCCTGAGTATGATTGAATGTCGTGAAAATGTGACCTCACCGTAAAAACGAGTCGTGTCGATGTGCTGCCATCTGTTGGCTAAAAATTCGAGCTAAGTCGGACTTCCTCCCAATGGGGCTCACTTGCATGGAAGCCGCATCCCCCTCGCCTCTTGCCGTCTTCGACGGGCCTGGCACTCCTTTGGTCTGTCAGTGTAGGCATAAGAAACAACAACAAACAAAACAAAATGGTTGACGCACTTCATTCTATGCTAAATTACAGTATTCTTGAGACGACGCGCATTCAACTGATCTTGTATCAAACGGAACAAGAATGTGATTGCATATTCTGTAAAATAGATATGCTCAGATGTGATATGGTTTGAACAATATTCTGAGTCGCCAGTGCAGAACCCAATGAGAGAGCAAACGGTCGAATATGACCATGGCAGATGCAAATTCGTCGTGGAATAAAAATTATTTTGTTGATAGATTACGAATGAATGAAAATTGGCAGTACAAGTTACTTTTCACACCACCAACGCAAACCCAAACTGGCAAGTACAAAGATAATCGGATTGCATTCATTTGTCAAAGCATTGTGAACAATTCTTTTTTGCTTTTAGTTTGTTTCCATAAAAATTCAATTTGAAATTAAATAACTTTGAATTTCTCCATATTCAAACCCAAATTAAAATATCGTTCTGTTAAAATCATAATTTGGAATCAATTCTGCGTCGAAGTACGTGCTTCAACATTATGAATGCGGATTCGGGAGTCGTAAAAATGTAAACAATTTCACTTGATCGTGAGGAGACAGTAGTAGCCAATCACAGCGTGTATATCATTTTAATCCGTCCATCACTTAACCCCGCCGTTTGAGAATACGGTTCTTGGTGATACGCGATTTCACTGTGGACTACGGATTAACTGAACATCGGGTTTTCTCGAGACTTGGGATTATGGCCGTTACTCTACTAAGTTGTAAAGCCCAAACATTCTTGTTTGCAAGTGATGATAATTCGAAACGCCAAATTATTATACCCACAGTGACTTTGTGAAGCACCTTAAACCTCAGGATGACCACTTCATACTGTAGGTTGACGTGCGACCTTATTCTTTTTTTGGTGCCCTAACCTAAATCATTTGCATTAGGAAGGTTTCTTGGGACAGAAACCTCTTTACCAAATGATGAGAGATTTCTTCGGAATAAATTCCATGAATATCAATAAATGTGTTTGGGTGTTTTGAATAATTTCGGTTTAGTATGTACACTGCCCTACAATAATGGACCGTAATCCAGCGGATTTCCATAAAATCTGACTACTTGCTTGAAGGTGATTTTCGTGGTACGGCCTGGGACCTTTGCATGTTGCAATAATTGAACTTAAATTGAACGGTAAATTCAACTACTTGGTAAATTGAACGCCGACGACTACATGAACATTTTGGATAATCAGATTCTTCCTACGCTCGGGCAATTTTATGGAATGGACGAATGTTATTTCAAGGACGACAAAGCTCCATGTCATGTTGCAGCCTCTGTCAAGATGTAGTAACAAGATATGGATGTAAAACGTCTTACCTGACCTGCTCAGACTCCCGACCTAAACCCCATAGAACATTTGTGGGACGCGTTAGAGGCACGCTTCCGGACCAGGGAACCACGTCCGAAATCTACAGCTGAGCTGGTGACATTCTTGCAGCAGGAATGGACACAAATACCCAGAGCTGTGTATCAAAACCTTGTTGGAAGTATGTCCAGAAAGGTTGCTAGTGTAATTGCAGCACGAAGGGGACCAACCCCTATTAAAACATGTATTATTTCCCTTATACCATCACATCTTGCTATCTGGTCCAGTGTTGTAGGGTAATGTATTTGGAGAATATACCATTGAAAGCTCTTCGTTGAAACGTGACTATCCAGCGACACAGTGGGGAGGTCTCGTGGTCATACTTTGACCAGACTACAACCACCTGAGAGAGTCATCAGAAATCTTGTCAGCCATCCCTTACAGAAACACGTACATGGGGTGGTTTTGTCTTAAAAGTGCAAGGGCTCCAAAAACCAATCATGTAAAATACTGGTATGTGACAAGAACGATTCAATTTAGACAAATTGATGTATTTGGTCACATAATCAAAATTGTAATATACAATTTGATAGAACAAATTACAAACGGGTCATAAAGTTTTGGGGTCATCAGAAGGTGATTCAACGTCACAGTAAAAAAAATCACATGTTGCCATTTGATTTTTATACAATCTTTTGGAATGTTTTATTTATTTTGATTAGTACTGTACGAAGAAGTCCCTCTTATATGTGATATTTACTAATTGCATAGAAATATCATTTCAATTCGCGAAAAGCTACGAAAGCCATTGTTACTTAACCTTTCAATTACGGCCGGTACAGCAGTTGTTCCGTGATCGCGTCAAGAAAGAATTTATACTACGGCGAGTACAGCGGTTGTATAATGAAAATTATAAGAATCGTGACAAGAGAAAGAATTTAGACTACGGCCGGATCACGCCAAAAAATAGTCGCGCCATGTATGTATATCTGTAACCGTAGTCAAAAGGTTAACAGACCTAATAATAATTCATAATATACATTATTACAGGCTGAAAACAAATATTGGGAAGTATATTTTTATAAACTAAGTCCTGTACCTTATACCCAGGACAAACATTTTTATACTCCTTCAGATAAAAAATGTTACTAAGAGCAATATGTAAGGTATATAAACGCGCTTTTGATATAAACCATTAACATACTCAGAGTTATAACTTATCTTTATTTTCCAACTATTTCAATGTCATGGGTATTACAAATTTCTACAAAAGCAAAAGAACCTTAAAGATAACTTAACAACTATTACAAACTGTGGATAATCGCATTATAGTCCGAACGAAATCAACAAAACTAATGAAAATTGCCTTCCTTACAAACGTAATGTTCTCAATTACAAATGCGCAAGCACTTCAAAAGTATTTTAAAAGACCCAGAACTTTTGTTTGGTACCTCGTTTCGTTTAATGGCTTCTAAATAAGATAAATATCATTTGCATTAAATATAACTCC
Source organism: Metellina segmentata (assembly GCA_947359465.1). NCBI lineage: Eukaryota > Metazoa > Arthropoda > Arachnida > Araneae > Tetragnathidae > Metellina > Metellina segmentata. The sequence goes on from OX375876.1 coordinate 120,844,950, forward strand.
CGCAGATTAAACTTTTTCAAAGATAAAATATCCTCATTTGCGAAGACTCCCTTGAAAGAGCTACGAGGCAGAACTTTAATTGTTAACAGGAAAACTTTCGCGAAACTTTCGAGTGAAAAAAAGCAAATGTCAACCGAAACCACCTCGAGAAAAATCCCATTAAAAATCCCTCTTTGATCGAAGACAGGGAATTACGAAAATGGATTAAATTATGCTTCGAGGAAAATGGACAAGAAAGACAAAGGAGGAATCCCCTTAAACACAAATAAAACTCCAAAAGAAGACGCTCTTGTAAATATCATTCCGAAATAGTAATCTTAATTGCACTCATAAGTAAAAGCGGGCGATATTTTTCCCTTCCTAGTTTTATCGGCAAGTGCAATCGTACGCATCGTTAAAGGCAACAATGAACAATTTAATGGCCTCCCTGGAAGCTTCGATCCTAATTTACGTCTTCGGTTCTCGAAATAGAAGGGGAGAGGAAGGATCAGAATCAAAAGAAGAGCGGCTGTTCGAAATATCGAAGGCAATTATTTCGATTTAAAATCAGAGTAGAGCACAAAAGAAGTGCCTAATTTATTCCGGAGTGCTTTTGACTAATCAAAAGTGTTTCTTTCCAGCATTTAAATCCTTTTCTCCATTAGGATCTAATCACGATTCCGGGAAAATCTCCCAGCCCTTCGGTTGAAGCCCTACTAATGAACTGTAGTCAACAGTGTCACCAGGTTAATTATTCACACTTGCGTGGATTGCGACGGCCGGAAGGGAAAAGAAGATCTCGATTCGAGTAGGGCTCCATTGCAGGAAAGAAAACAGTACAGTGGAGTTAAAAATGTTAACCAGCTTGACAATTGCTCATCTTTACAATTTAATATTTTTTTATCCCCACGGTTATATTGTTGGTAATAGTACAAGCTAAGGTATTGTAAAAATGCATTTTGCATTTTATACTACTTATTACACTTATGAATTTATGTATTTAAACTTAATAAACAATTTTTTAACCATCCTGTTGGTAGTCTCGACCAGCTATATCGTCATTAGCAAAATTGACCTGCTATTGATGAACTATATATATTGTAATTAGAAGAAAACGGACCGAATCTTGATCTCTCTATCATAAAAACAATCGGCACTATCTTAATGGTGAGGAATCTCGTCATTAACAACAATGGTCAGATCTTGTTGGACGATATATCTCATCGAGACCTCTTGGTAAAATGTACATTAAAGCGTTCTACTAAACTAATTTTATATTCATTTAGGAAATGATAGTGATTTTTCTTAGAGTTAACAGTTTCTGTACTTGCTAATAAATCCGCTTAATAAATGGTAAAGTAGTTCAAAATGAAACCTCACTGGTTTCTTTAGGAGCTACTTTGTCATCTATTTTTAAGGTAAAATTCCGAGAAATTTCAAAAGACTGGCTTATTTACATTGCATGAGTGTCTACTCAATACATTAGTTTTTCTACTCTTAAATGCAAATTCACTAGTTTATCTATTTATATAAAAGCAATGACCACGATTAGTGCCTATCAGGAGATATTGTGCAAGAGTTGCCAGCCAACTTTTACGTAGATACTTGACTTAATAACGATTCTCTACAACATTTACCTGGAATTTTGACGTTTATATTTCGTTGCTGAAGTTTACATCATGGTTGCGCCCTACAACAGAGTTACAAAGGATCATCAAGGCCCAAAACTAGAGCAAAGGCCAAATAACCGAACATGCACAAATGTACCCTTTTAACCATCTCCCTTGGCTAGCTCAGTTTTTGGGTTTTAGGGAAAACGATTAAAAGAAAGAAGGGCTAGTTTGAATTTAAATATAAAGGTTTATTTACATAAGTAAGGAAAATTAAATAACGTTACACAGGATCAACTTGATCAAAAGAGTACGATGTATCTCGCATACAAATGGCGAACGCCAGTGAATTGGACAACCAGTCCTCACGAGAGCGGGGAAGCTAAGTGACTCGTAGCCTCTCTTCAACTACCAAAGTACTTGTGGTGCTCTTGGCGCCATTTGTTGGTAGGAGAATGAAATGAAATCTATGACTGTCACACCCTGATGTATTCAACAAGCTGCAATTAATGGATGTTAACTGATTTCTAGGAAATAATCATGAGCAAAAGTTAGAACAGTAGATAGAATAACGTGCACATACTTTTCATACTGATGTAATGTACCAGAGGTTCATATAGAACCATGATGTTCAATAAAAGGCAAGCAAGGGTTCTTTCGAAGAGTACTCGGTTTTCAATTTTCAACTAAGGAAATGTTAAATTATTGGTCCCGGTTTAAATTGCTTGGTAAAAAGAGAATTGCTGTTGATTGTTGTATAATTGTTATCCTCACCTATACATTTTATTTGGCTGAAGTTATTTTATTTTAAGTATTTTTGGTGTTTTAAAATTATAACCATATTGCTTTGATTGTCCTTGAATAAGAAGTTATTTATATTTTCATGTTTACAGAGTATGGAAGCTGTATTTAAATTACAAATTCTTCATCATTTTTCATATCTTGATTTATATATAATGGAATAGCATATATATATTATATATATATATATATATATATATATATATATATATATATATATATATATATATATATATATATATATATATATATATATATATATGTGTGTGTGTTATTCCATTATATATAAATCAACATTTTTAATAAATAACTAATAACAAATATTAAAGAAAATGTATTCTGTAAGTGGGATATTAACTAGATCAAGCAAAAGCCAATTCAGAAGTCAGGTGGTATTTATTCTAACATCCTGAAGATGTCCATTTCCTTTAGTTCTAACCAATTATTTTCATATAAACACTTATATACTAGAAAGAAGCAGAGGTAGTTTATATAATTTTGGCAGAAGAAAATTATTTATCTTTTTTAAAGGTACATGGAAATTGAAAACTTTTTTCAAATATCGATCACATGCAGATTCTAAGAGACCGTCTGGTGACCATAGCAAAGAAAAATGTGTCTGAAATTTTAAATGGGGGGGGGGGTGATCAGGTGATTGAAAGATCAGTAAAAAAACAACATTAAACCCAATATAACGCTATCTCTACTATTATAAAAGTAAGTGTTCGTGTATCTCTGTGGTGTGGACTGTCCTAACGAATCTATGGCACTTACAATAATGGGATTTTTCACACTACACTGGTAGTCCGAATCTTTTGCGATTTTTCAATCGCACCCAAATTTTAAAATTAAATCAAGAACCTTTTTATATGAATTTAATGGAAATTTAATAATTATTGTTTTCTTTGGAATGGCAAAACTATAAAAACATGACAGATTCTAAAATAATTTTTTTCCGTTTGATTTTGACAAGGAACGTTTCCAGTCGAAAATTCTACACCAAATAGGTTTCTTGATAACATTCTATTTTCTTTTAATAAATAATTTTTCAATTAAATATTTATATTTTCGCAAGATATTGTGACGTCACGCCGATTTGATCTCTTCGCAATTCCAATTTGGGACGCATTTGACAGTGATGTGGCCATCACGGCGTTGCCCGTAGTATTGGTTTGAAAAGCAACCAAACGAGAATTCGTTGCAATCGGGAGTTAGCAAGCAGTGGTCACACCTGACCCCACGAAAAGAACTATCACGGGCGACGCCGTGCTGGCCATCCAGTGGTTAGAAGGAAATCTGCCACTTAGGCTATTTATGTAAACATTTCTTAACGTTACTTCCAAATCGTATCAGAAACGAGCTATTTCTACTTTAATCCACACCAAACAGAATGTAAATCTTATCCAGCACCACAATGCATATTAGGTTTATCGGAATCACATTTTAAAACCTGTTAGGCATTCTGAAAGTTTTCCTTAGTAACGAAACCTGCCGTGTAGTGGTCAGTCACTTTTGAAAATGGAAAACTGTAACCAGTTCTAAGCTTGGGATAATTTGTTCTTCCTATTAGGATCTTCATTTACTCTGGAGTAAATAGCGCAAATTTGTCTCAACCAGGTAACTGGTCATACGAAACATTACCAGATCATGGACGAGATATCTTGTCGAAACCTTTTTGAGGGTTTATAAAAACACATATCAATTCCACTTTTAATTCTGAAGACAAAATAAGCATATTGTACAAACAGTACTGCAATAAAATTTATTTTAATTACAACATAAGGACATGAATGCCTTCCAGGAACACAGATATCACATAAAAAATTGATCTATACAAAAAAGGATGTGGTTTGCTAGCTCCGTATGACCTATCCACACAAAATTTGGTACACTTATACCTTAGAACACTGCGGAAAACATCGGCTATTTCTTTCCTGTCTTCAGACCGATATGTAGCTATGGAAATTGGCACACAGGTAGTCGTAAAAGTACTCCTCGAAGTCTCAATTTGAAGATATACAGTTTGTTTTCCTGCAAAAAATGGATATGGACAAGGAAACACGTTCTACGGGGTTTATGTATTTGAGTTAACACAGGACACTGTCGTTTTCATATTTTACCTGTCGAGGTAGGAAACACGTTCTACAGGGTTTATATCAACACAGGAAAATGCCGCGGTCATATTTTAGCTGTCGCGGTCACATTTGAAACTCGTGCAACGCAGAGTTAATACAAAAAATCAAAACTTGCACACTTCAACCATTACATTAATTTCAAGGGGCACAAAATAGGCTTCTCCATCGTTAAACAGTCAAATAATGCACAGCACCCGGACAATAAATCAGACACTTTATTATTAGTTATCAAAAACTTCCATTACCTTGGCCACGGGACCCAACTTGAACCGACGCCGGTCGTTTTTAAAAATTTATGATCCTCCGCCATCAGTCCTGAATAGCAATAAACACAGAACCATCTAGCCAAATTGAGCTCCGCATTTTCTCCTGTTTTACAAGGCTATCAATAATAAGCCAGGCTCAGGTCCATGTCAAGTGGAGGCACATTAACGGAAGGGAGCCTTTATCCATCACATTGGGCAACATCGATCTCGGAACCCTTGTGACGTCCATTCTCCCCCCAAATAGTCATCAAGAACCATCCCTCCGGTCCTATTAGCGCGGCTGTAAATGGCCCCATGTACTGTAATCCCACGACGTGACTCGTGGACTGGAGCCTAGGCTTAAAAAAAGACCGATTAATTTAGCTCGTACTAGGTAGGCTCTGGTTTTGGCATAACGCACGCTTGTGAATTGAGTGATGAAAAAACAGCCTGTGGGTATTAATGAAATTTTGTTTCTGGTGGTGTGGAGTGTAGGAGTCACGAATATGCTACGATAGTTAAATAGCTTTTTGGCAGATAATGAGGTTTAAATCGGTCTTCTGTGTAGGTTTTTTTCTTTATTTTATCGTGGTTTGTGGTAATTATGGTGTAACTGTATTTTTGATCATCTTTCTTGTGTGTGCAGTGTAAACATTAGGGTGAGGACACAATATGTTGAATGGTTCAATATTTGTTTTCAAAGGATTTATGTCCTTTAACTTTCTTGACACATTCCTAAAATATTCTATGGCTGTACTGCATTAATCATAAAACTCTTACCTATAAACCATGGTAATTACTCGGTAGAAAAAGGTGACATAAAATGTTAAAAGGTTCAATATTTTTTTTCTAGATAGTTCATGTCATTTACGCATTCTAAACGATTCCTAAAATATTCAATAGCCCGGTGTGTTGCTACAGTGTGACGTAAATTCAACTACCTCCCTAAAGCATTCACTGATGGTACTTCAACTACTTACCTACCAACCTAAAATATACCCAGAGTATACTACATTAGTACATATGCACTATATACATATAATTATCTTCTATTAGTCATGATAATTTCATGGCTTGACAAGCAAATTATGCTAAAAAGTTCAGAATACATTTCCAAGCAGATTTATGTCATTTAACCTTTTACCTTCTTTGGCGTATTTCTAAAATATCCTCTTATTGTCCTACATTAACCATAAAATTAACTTATAAACCATTATAATCTATCGGTAAGATCCATGACACGTAATGTTAAAGGGTTCAATATTTATTTCCAGACAGATTTATGTCAATTACGTATTCTACACGATTTCTAAAATATTCAATAGTTCCTTGTGTAGCTCCAGTGCGACGTAAATTCAACTACCTCCCTAAAGCATTCACTGAGTGTACTTCATTAATCATAACACCCTAACCTTAGAATTTCGTGTCAGGATGAGGACAATATGTTAAAAGGTTCGGTTTATTTACTTCGAAGATTTATATCATTAAATTATTTTGCCCGATCCCTAAAATATTCACTGATAGTACTACATTAATCATGTAACCTAAATTTATGAATCATGATAATTTATCGGTAGAACAAGGGCAATATGTTGAAGTTTCAGTATTTATTTCCAAGAAGATTTAAGTCATAATTACCACATTGCATGGCAGGATGACGGCACAACATTTTAATGCTTTATTTATTAATTTCCAAGCAAATGCATACAGTTTACTCATTACGGGTACAGTTGCTAAATATATACAACGATTGTAATATATTGATCCTAAAACCGTATAAACTATAAAGGTTGTTTATCAGGGATATGATTTTTTGGTTAAATTTAATGACACACAGTCAAAAAGCGGATCGTCTTAGCTAATCCAATGAAGTAAAAACCTGGAATGATCTTTAATAATTGTTCGTTTATCTCTACTGTTATCAAAGGAAATGTCTGTCTGTCTGTGCTCCGTACACAGTGTACTGACGAATCTATGGCACTTACAATAATGAAATTCGGCACACAAATAGTCCAAAATTTTTGTAATTTTTCTATCGCGCCAGAATTTTAAAATTTAATCTAGAACATTTTAAAATTAATTTATTGGCAGTTATTATTATTATTGTTTTCCTTAAAATGATAACAGTATAAAGAGATCACAGATTCTAAATTTATTTTTTCCGTTTCAATTTTCCAAGCAAAGATTTCAGCGGACGAATAAAACAAATAAACGGTTTTAGCTGGAGTTATGTAGTTCCTTTTTCAATCTCGTAGATCGTTAAAGATAGAGATAAAATTTCAACGGATTTGAAATCTGCCGAAAATTTTACATTAGATAGATACCTAAAGATATGATTTTCTTTAAATCAATAATTTTTAAATTGTAACTTTTATATTTTTAACAATGCGAGTTTGGCCGCTGGTAAGAATTTGACCTTCGAGGTTAAAGAGTTCATATTCCTTCATTTTTATTTCATGAGTAACAGATTCGAGTGAAGCAAAACAAATAAAAAGTTAAGACTGGCGCTCTTCAGTGCTTTGTTCTATCTCAGCGATTGTTAAAAATAGAATGTAAAATTCAACGGATTTGAAAAAAACACAAATTCGTATCTCTCTCTCTCTCTCTCTCTCTCTCTATATATATATATATATATATATATATATATATATATATATATATATATATATATATATATATATATATATATATATATATATATTCAATATAAAATGAAGGAAAGGGTTCTCTCTGGGGTTCAATAAACACGGTGTAAAATATTTTTTTGATTGGATAATATCTTCTGCCCCCGCATCGCACTTGAATTTTGGAAATTTGGGTAAAAATTGGCAATTTTATTCGGCATAGGAAATATAATTATTTTCAATATTGCTATTATAATAGTACGGAAGAGGTGCCCACTGGGTTCAATAAGAAAGGTGCAAAATAATTTTTTCGATCGAATAATATCTTCTGTTCTCGCATCGCAATTGAAATTTTGCTATTTTTGAAGAAAATTGCACTATTTTCGTCTTTTTATGCTCCCTGTATGTTGAGTGACTTTCTTGACAGGAAGTGAAAGGAGGGTTGGGGGGTTCACAGTTCACATTCCTCTGCAGATATATCTGAAGTAGATTTAAATCTCGACATTTACAAACTATCGACAGCTAACCATTTAATCTCTCTTACTGATCGTAAGTACAAACATTTATAACTAACTCCGTTTCTATCTAAATCATCACAAATGCAACTTGGCCTCCCTTCAACTGCTATGGTTGCTGACAGGTTTGGAGTCTCGTACGGACAGGGATGTGGCTTCAATTTTTTCATGTGTTCTTCACGATGCCAGACTCATAACCATAAACAACTCAGATTTGGTGGTTGACAAAAACAAGCTGCAAAGGGAAAGGCTAAAGCTATAAAGGATTTAAAATTTCAAGTTTTAAAGCGAAGCTCAGGCATTACCGTTGAAGGGGCTGTATTTCGATGGTCGTAAAGATTCCACATTGATAGAGGAGAGAGTAGATACTAAAAGATACGCGAGAAAAGCAAAAGAGGAACATTTATCTCTTATTGAAGAATCGGGTTCACGTTACATTACTCATTTGTGTCCATCATTTGGCACCGCATAACAGATTTCCGCGATTATTATCGGATATTTTGAAGGGATCACAAGATATCTTTCACAGCTTCTGGTAATTGGCTGTGACTGTACATCTGTTAATACCGGATGGAAATCCGGTTTAATTTGGCGTTTGGAATTGAAACTTGGTAAACTTCTTCCTTGGGTCTATATGTCTGCTGCATTTTAATGAACTAACTCTGAGGCATCTGTTTGAAACGTCGGATGCGCAAAAAAATGGTCCAAAATCATATTTTGTAAACATTGGGAAGGCGCTCCTTACATGTGAAACTTTGCCAGTGACAACTTTCGAAATTATTGACGGCGAGTTACCAACAACTGATAGACGTGACTTAAGCAAGGATAAAATGTACTTACTAGAAATATCTCAAGCGGTACGATTGGGTAATTGTTCTAATGAACTATCTATACGCAGTCTGGGTCCATTATCACATTTACGCTGGCTAACTACTACAGATAACATATTTCTAAGACTATATTAGTTCTCCAGATCCTCCTTAGAAGTTGAAACAAATCGCTGAGTTTGTTATGAAAGTTTACACTCCAAACTGGTTTAATATAAAGTCTAAACATTAGCTGAAAGATGGAGCTAACTAAGCATGTGTAGAATACTATTTCTAGATCCAGGTATTTATCTCAAGTCCTCGCCGACCAACCGGTCTAATGGTTAAGGTGTTGGCTTCTGGATCGGAAATTTCCTGGTTCGAATCCGGGTCAGGGCATGGATCTAATTTTGCTGTCCTTTATTAGGGACATTGATGGTCCTCCCACTGGGTGCTCCTCCACAGTGGCCGTCACTTCCGGCCTTGTAGTGGCCAATGATTAAGTTCATATGTGCCCGCCATTGGATTAAAAAATCTCAAGACCTCAAGGTCTTCGTTGATGGAATAATGTGTAGAAATTCGATATTTGCTCTTGTCTGAGTATGTTGAACGATGAAAGACCATTCTTTTCCCCGTTTTATTATACCTGAATTCGAAAATATGGCTGATTTCAAGCCTCTTCTTGCTGATGAAGTGTAAGTAAACTTTTGGTATTGGGCATGTCATAACATTTCTAAGGTTACAATATTCTTAACAAATATTATATTAATATATTGCGAATCAGCTAATATTTAATAATTTTCAGGCAATATAATTAAATGTAAAATACAATACAGCAATAAACAGTACTTGTACTCTTTTATATTTCGTGTTTGATTTACTTCTATAACTATAACACATAAAAAATAGCAGTTTTCTTCAAAACTGCAAACTTTCAATTGCAATGCGGTAACAGAAGATATTATTCGATCGAAAAAATATTTTACGCCTTTCTTATTGAACCCAGTGGGTACCTGTTCCGCACTATTAGAATAGCAATATTGAAAATAATTATATTTCCTACACCGAGTAAAAATTGCCAATTTTTACCCAAATTTCCAAAATTCAAGTGCGATGCGGGGGCAGAAGATATTATCCAATCAAAAAGATATTTTACACCATGTTTATTGAACCCAGAGAGAACTCTTTCCGCACTATTAGAATAGTGATTTCGGAAAAAAAAGTGTTTTTTCGGCCCACCCTAATACTATATTGGGTGATGCAAACATACATGCGCAGTTAAATACTGCCAATATCACCGCTTTGAAATCACTGTGGTAAAAAAAATACAAGTTGAATGCCATTTTACCATTTATGCCTACTAGCTCCGGTCTTCCCTACATTCAAAAGTCATTGAATGTATACAATTTATAGGAATTTCAATAATCCATCAATATCCAAAAGAGCTATGTGCATATAACAAGTACTCACATCTATCGAATTAAAAGTTCATGTCATGTGTAAAAAATAATATTATTTTTGCTTTTTTCTGGTATTGAAATACGCTTTGCTCATTATAAAGAAGCTGTTAATTACTCTATAGAGAAAATGTGTTTGAACAATGTGTGATACCACCTTTTTGAAGGTTACAAAACACCTTTTCTACGTTTGTAAAAATTCATATTCAAATTCATCATCGTTTCAATTATTTCTTACACACGCATTCATGTTTATTCATGTTCTCGAGGTAAACGTACGCCCTTTTCTTCACTCACAATATACTGAATTTCTTTATCACGAACTTTATTATTTCTCTTTATCACGAACTTTATTATTTCTTTATCACGAATTATTCTTTAATAAGTTAACATGACTTGGTGTTCCAAATCAATCTCTTTACAGTCCTCTCTTCCAAAACCAACTCAGAATTTCATCTAGCTATTCAATCGCTCAAATCAAATTGGTATTGGGTATAAAAATGTCGGCAAAAGCCACTTTTCGACCTGAAAGGAACGGTATGTCGGTTTTAAAAGATGATTCAGCACATAGTGATTACTTTATTGTCCGATAATAAAGTGTGCCCTCTTAATCAGTATATTTTGTTGATATCCACGTTAAAATGGTTTCAGCTTTTGAAATTCTTATTTCCTTTTCAATTTGAAACATATACTTCACAACCGATTTCAAATAATGAAAGTTTCAAAAAATAATCACAATATCTTGTGTTTACTTAAAGTGTATCAGTGCTGAGAGAGTGAAGTTTTAGTTTTCGTAATCGTGTGTTTACATAACACATATGCATACTTATACCGCTTTATATAAACAAATGTTTTAAGTCTTATAGTACCTTTAACTTTGATCGAAGCGACCAACTGGTCTGGTGGTAAAGGTATTAACCTCTAGATAGGAAGGTTCCTGGTTCAAATCCGGGACAGTGTATGCGGGCTTTTAAGTGTATGATGTAGAGGTGGTTGGTGGTACCTTAAATCTGTCGTGGCCAAAAGTCCTCATGTTGGGGTGGTGTGGAAATTTGCAGAGTGGGGTCCCAGCTCATGTGTTGCCTCATCATCTGCCTGTGGTTCAAAAACTAGTGGTGTTATGCTTGGATCATTCCCAGTCTTGGATTCATCCCGGATCGTCGACAATAGCCTGTTGTGTTGCTCTAGTACGACGTTAATTAAAAAAAGTAACTCTGATTGAAACGTACTATGTGTTCAATTTATATTCATATAATAATAAAAATCTAATTTATAAACAACAGAAATAGATTTATCTCTCTAAAATATATCAGTTTTTGTAGATATGATTCAATTTTCTAAATTGTGTAGCCCGTTGTGTTATGCTAGATCGACGTTAGTTAAAAATTTCAAAATTAAAATTTACCTTCCATTGAGTATTTTTTTCATAGTTTAGTGAAACTCTTTCATCTAACTTTCTGACGTGATAGCTCAGTTGATAGAGTCGCAGACATGCAACTGGAGGGATATGTGTTCGAAACTCGATTCAATCAAAAGCTATCGTGTACGGATTTAAATCACTCATGTCCTCAAATGTCATCACGTGGGCGTGGTATGACGTTTGGGTAGTGGGATGCTAACTCAGGTGTTGAACATGTCATCTGACTGCGGTTCAAAATCACGAGGGGTACATAGTAGGGATGCGACATCGACAACAAAACATCGATGGTAATAATACATCGCCCAAAAACCATCGTTGTTAGTAATATATCGCCCCAAAACATCCATGTTTTAAACATCGATGTATTTAAACTTTTTTTCTATATTAAAACTGGTTTTGTAACTTCTAACATTACTGTTAAACCGGGGAGGGGGGATTTAATATATGTCAATTGCCGTGTTTATTAATTTATATATACATTTTTTTAACTGCCAAAACAAAGTCAAAAATAATAATTAGAACAATTAACAAATCATTTGTTTTCAAACTGAATAAAACAAAAGAATATATATATATATATATATATATATATATATATATATATAATGGAGCCTATAATTATTACATGCCCTAATATTTGTTATTTACAGTTTGTGAAACTGAAACTTTTTTTATTCTCAAATATAAAACATCGACAATGTAAAAACATCGATGTTAAACAAACATCGGTTCCAATAAATCAAAACATCGATGTTTTGAAAACATTGGCATCGATGTCGCATCCCTAGTACATAGGCCGAGTTGGAAGAGTAACAGATTAGCAACTGGAAAGTTGCAAGATTGAAACTCCTTTCAACCAAAGACCGACGTGTACGTGGAGACTGGTACGCATTGAATATGCCGTGGCATTACATTTCCTCACCTTGGCATGGTGTAGTCAATAAGGTGTCAGTTTAGCTGTTAACCTCTTGCAGAATAACTATGTTTTGTCCTCGAATTACATCTTCTTTAGGTTTGTACAGGTTTCGTGAACCAGAGCTTTTCTAATGATCTTTTCTTTTTCCTTGGGTATTTTGTCTTCAGTAAACACAGGTGTCACGCTCCCGCGGTAGTCCAGTGATATTTTCCTCTTTTCATGCCTGTGATGATACTCGTCACATTACATTAGACTGTTTCCTTATGGCAACCCCTGAATTTTATTCCCGCTCAGCCATTGAGCTATATTACTACGTATACTATCTGGCAACACCGAATTAAAACTTAATCGGCGGTTTTTAAAACTCCTCAACCGACAATCTGGTGATACACGTGTTAGGAGGAGGTTGGATTGTTCGTGAAAGTACTATTTAGGCCTATCCACTCCAATTAAGCCAGATCTTCCAGGATTTCCAGACCATTTTTATGTTGGAATTATGGATACGAAGAAAGCTTTCTAGTCGTATCATTTGCTGTTGACTTTTGATTTCCGTAGCTCGTAACTCATGGTAAGATTCCACAAAAAAGTGGTAGGTTTATATGACTTCATGCACAACGCTCGCGGGATCAACCTTCCCTCCGGTGCCTTGCCCTATTACCACTGCGCTATGACGGATAATTTATCCTCTCTTATTTAATTTCAAGCCCCCACAATATCACAATGCATTACCTATCTGTTCACCCATCCCTCTTTTCCTCTCTTATCACGACATTTTATGGACGTTGTCCTTGGCGTGACTGTCAAACTGTCTTTTTTTACTGTCTTTAGTAAGCACGGGAGTCTTAATCCTGGGGTACCCAAGTAATATTTTCCAGCTTCATCCCACTACAATTTTCCACAATTTTTACTTTTTTCCGCTTTTAGGACATTTTTTACATGTCGTTGTCTTTGGTCACATATGGCCCTTGCGCCATAAAATGCCAAAACAACCCATAAGTTTCTAACAGCTATATACAATACATAATTTGTTCTCTGATAAATCACTCTACTACTTCATCATATAAAAATGCTGCAAAACAAGTTACTCTTTATCATTCACTAAACTATCGAATTTTTACCTGATCACCTCGGTCTCTTGTTGCCACGTCTTTCGATTTAAAATTCCAAGATTATTAATTACTCACCAGTGTACTAAGGTCGTCAAATATTCAGACTTCCTCCTCCAGAAGTAGCATAGGAAGTGAATTTTTAAATAGCCTTTCAAATAAATGTATAAAATATGCTTATTTCATATTTTATGAACATTTGCGTCATGTTTTACGAGATACTTTTCTATCAATTTTCAAGGCTTGTGGGAGTCCAACTATAGGGACCAACGTATCCTGCGAGATTCAGCATTTGAGTAACACGAAGCAAAATATTATCTGCCATCTGGTTTGCTTACATTTAATGCGTTCTACGTATTCAGGAAACATGAACAGGTTAAGTTTAACAACTATAAATTTAATAAATAAGATAAGAAGGGTTTAAGTTTAGTTACAGAAGAGTTGTAGCAGACACAGCACGGACAAGGTTAAAATGCTAAGTGAAGAGCTGGAACACAACAGCAGATTGAGTTCACTACAGTTCCACACTCTGGAGTTGAGTGGTTGCTGTCCGCTGCATACTCCCCTCCCAGTGTCAACGATACCTAGCTGGGAAGCGTACAGTACGTCCTGAACGAGTAGTTCTTGCCTCTGCCGGTGGTGTAGAATCAGTTGATTGGAGGTCAGCTGGTGGCTGTGGTAGGATAGGCCCATTGTTTGTGACTATGTCCTCAGCGTTATCGATGAAGGCAGGTTTTACTCTATCCACGGACACTGTCACAGGTTTCCCCTTTATGTCCAAGTTAACCGTCTTGTTGTTGCACTTGAGAACACGAAAGGGTCCGTCGTAGGGCTGTTGGAGAGGTTTCCTAACCAGGTCTCTCCGAAGGAAAACGTGTGATGCCGTTGAGAGTTCTCCATGGACAAACGTCGGACGCCTTCCATGGTGCTTGGGTGGCTGTGGTCGTAGCAGATTCATGTGGGCATGGAGCTTACCCACAAAACTGGCAGGGTCGCAGTCAGGTTTGCTTTTGTGGAAGAACTCTCCTGGAAGTGTCAGGGTTTTTCCAAAGACTAAATCTGCTGGGGTGCAACCGAGATCTTCCTTCAGGGACGCACGAAGACCAAGAAGGATTGTTGGAAGAACCTCAGTCCAACGTTCGGTGGCGTGGCACTTTATTGCAGTCTTGAGTGGCCGGTGGAATTGTTCAATCATGCCATTGGCTTGGGGATGATAGCTTGTCGTTCTGGAACGGTGTGTGCCAAGGAACTTGGTAAGGGACCGGAACAACGAAGCTTCAAATTGCCGACCCTGATCTGTGGTTACTGTGACAGGGGTTCCATACCGTGACACCCAACAGGTAAAGAATGCCTCGGCAACTGTCTCTGCAGTGATGTCCTTAAGAGGCTGTGCTTCAGGCCATCTGGTGAACCTGTCAATCATTGTCATGCAATACGTGTATCCGTTGGATGGAGGGAGTGGGCCAACCAAGTCCAGGTGAACATGGTCGAATCTTTGAGAAGGTTCAGTGAAAGTTGATAGAGGTGATTTGGTGTGGCGGTGGATCTTTGATTTCTGGCAGGCTAAACAGTGTTTTGCCCATTTGGCAGAATCAGAGGATATCGAAGGCCACACGAAACGACTCTTCAACAAGTGAGTGGTTCGGCGTGTACCTGGGTGAGCCAAGTTGTGTAGAGCCGAGAACACACTCTGACGGTGCTCCTTAGGAATGTATGGCCGTGCCACACCAGTTGAGAAATCGCACGTGATCTCAAAGTCACAGTCCGGCAGCGTTACTCTCTTCAGCTGCAGGGCCGTTCCTGATGTCAGCAGAGTGTTAAGTTCAGGGTCCGACAGTTGGGCTTCAGCGATGGCTTGGTAGTTGATGGAACTTGGCATAGTTATGCTTGATATCCTAGACATGACATCAGCAGCTATATTCCTGGGCCCTGGGACATGCTGGATACTCGTAGTGAATTGGGACAGGAAATCGAGTTGGCGTGCTTGACGAGGAGAACATTTATCGCTTCTCTGTCGAAAGGCGAAGGTCAGGGGCTTGTGGTCAGTGAACAAGGTAAATTCTCGACCTTCCAACATGTGTCGAAAATGCTTGACACCAGCAAATGCGGCCAAAAGTTCTCTGTCGTATGCACTGTAGGATAGTTCAGCTGGGGTCAATTTCCTGGAAAAGAATCCCAGTGGCTGAAGTTCCGAGTGTACTATTTGGTGCAGGGCTCCTCCAATTGCGAAGTCTGACGCATCCACATGCAAAGCAAGTGGAGCTGAGGGTGCTGGATGAGCTAAAAGTGTCGCCTCAGCAAGTGCTTTCTTGCAATTTTCGAATGCTTCAATGGCCTGAGAAGTCCAAGTGATTTGTCGAGCATCTCTTTTTCCGCGAGAACCCTTCAGGAAGTCGTGCAATAGGCGTTGATGCTCCGCAGCGTTGGGTACGAAGCGCCTGTAGAAATTGGTGAAACCGAGAAATTTTCTCAAGGCCGTGACAGTCTCAGGCAGCTTATATTGGAGTACTGCACTCACTTTTTCTGGAAGAGGTTTCAGACCTTGGGGTGTGACGAGGTGTCCCAGGAACGTTAGCTCGGCTACACCAAACTCGCATTTGGAGATGTTCAGCTTGAGACCGTGGGACTTCAGTCGTTGAAAGATGATCTGCAAGTGCTCCTTGTGTTCCTCATGGCCATCAGAAAAGCAGAGGATGTCATCTAAGTAGACGTAACAGAAAGGTAATCCTCTCAGAACCTCATGCATGAACCGCATAAAGGTCTGTGGGGCATTCACTAACCCGAAGCATAGACGAGTATATTCATATAACCCCCAAGGTGTGGTAACAGCAGTCTTAGGAATATCCTCTTCGGCAATCGGGATCTGGTGGAATGCTTTAAAGATGTCTAGCTTTGAAAAGACACGTTTCCCGTGTAGGGCATGGGCGAAGTCGTGCAAGTGTGGTATGGGGTAGCTGTCGAACTCTGTCACTCCATTGAGGCGCCTGTAGTCTCCTACTGGACGTACGGTGGAATCCTGTTTGGGGACTACATGTAGGGGGGAACTCCAGGGGCTCTTTGATGGACGAATGATGCCCTGTGCAATGAGAAATTCGAATTCGGCTTTTACTGCGTCATGCACCTTAGGATGTAGTCGCCTGGGCCTTGATGTGATTGGCGGACCTTTGGTTAGGATATGATGGACTGTGTTGTGAGGAGTTGATCCTCCAAGTGCAGTAGGATTCGTAATCTCCGGGAAGTGTCTCAGGATGTTTCCAAAATCATCAACAGCTGCACAAATGGTGGTAACTGACGGCTGGGATGCAGGCATCACTGAGCAGAAAGTGTGTAGAGATGTTAGTTTGTTGATAAGCTTCTTTTGTTTGAGGTCAATCAACAAGTCAAAGTGCATAAGAAAGTCTGCGCCGATGATCGGTGATGTAACATCAGCGATGATGAATGTCCACAAAAATGGCTTTCTTAAACCAAGGTCGAGTTGTTTGTTTACAAAACCATATGCAGGAATTTTGGTGTTTGCAGCATAGAGGGCGAAATTGGATTGTGGCGCTGTTTTCTTGTGCGATGCTGGTGGAAGAACAGAGATCTCTGAGCCAGAGTCGATCAAGAACTTTAGTCCACTCTTGCGGTCGTGGACAAAAAGCCTGCTGGTCTTGGTTGCAGCCTCCGCCATGCCAGCTACTGTGACGGGACTGACACGTTTTTTTGGAAAGCACAAGGTGGTTTACAGTTTAAGGCACGGTCACCAAACCTGTTATGGTAGAAACACAGTTCCTGGTTGCTGCTGCCCGACCTGGGTTGTCTGTTCGGGTTCGAACGGCTGCGGGACGATCTTCGATACGGATATGGGCCGCGGGAGAAGTTGCGGCTTCTTGACAGCTCCGCAACTTGCAGAGACAACTCCTCTAGCTTCTTGGCCAAAATGTCCGTAGATGATGGGACGGGCGGCCCAGCTGACGTGGCACACACTGCAGGGGACACGATCTCCGCGACTTTATCCGCGAGTATTGCCAGCTTATCCAACGAATCCGACGACGCCGAGAGGACCGTCTGGATATGAGGTGGCATCCGCTGTAGCCACAGATTCTGTAGGAAATCTTCCTGCAACTGTGTTCCGGCAAGGCCGCGCATCTTCCTAAGAAGGTGGCTGGGCTTCTCGTCGCCCAACTGGAGATCACATAATAACTTTTTAATCTTTTGTTGATCCGACTCTGCAAACTCCGAGATTAGGCGAGTTGAAAGTACCTTGTACTTTTCCGCCGTGGGTGGATTCAAGACGATGTCTGCCACGTGCTCCAGGGTTTCCGCGTCAATGTTGGCCACCAGCGCTGAGAATTTAGTATCGTCGCTGGTGATACCGCTGTACGCGAATGCGTTGTCGCACTGCGCAATCCAGAGGCGAACATTACTCCTCCAGAATGGTGGAATACGCAATGCGACGCGGGCAATCTGAGCTGACGCTGGTGACGACACATCCCCAGCATTGGCAGCGTCCTCAGGTGCCATGTTGGAAGCCGGAACGTAGAAGGAACACCGCTGGTTAAAAAAGAAATTTGCTCAGGAAAAAGCACGGGAGAAAGACGTCAAGGCCGGGATTTAAGAACCGCGCGGGGAAAAAAACTATGCGACTCACGCTCGCCTCGTGTATAAAAATTCAATCACGATACATCGTAAGTAAAAAGTCCGTGTCACATGTAAGTGGTTTAAAAATCCGGCTGCATCGGCAAAAAGAACGTCGCTGGTCACCACATAATGCGTTCTACGTATTCAGGAAACATGAACAGGTTAAGTTTAACAACTATAAATTTAATAAATAAGATAAGAAGGGTTTAAGTTTAGTTACAGAAGAGTTGTAGCAGACACAGCACGGACAAGGTTAAAATGCTAAGTGAAGAGCTGGAACACAACAGCAGATTGAGTTCACTACAGTTCCACACTCTGGAGTTGAGTGGTTGCTGTCCGCTGCACATTGAAAAATCCCTGATATGAATCTACAACTCAATCTTGCGATACAAAAGGCTTAAAATTTAAAGTTAAGGTTTTAAATTTTGAATTGTGATTAAGTAAGGTTGGCTAGTAGTTAAATTTAATAGTTAGACGAATCAAATTCCAATAGCCACTAATGCAATCTCTAACTCATCCAGTTGCCATGTCGTTTTCTGTCTCCGTGGTTCCAAATTACGTGGTGTTGTCCTCGATCTGTCCCTTTGGGATTGATCCCGGACCGACGTCAATATCCCTTTGTATTACTCCAGTGCAATTTTAATTAAAATACCTTCCTGCCTTTCAGCCATAATTAAAATACGATATGGATAATTTAAGGCTACACAGTACCCTTTTTCAAAAAACTTTTCTACAGACAGTAGCATTAATAATAATTAATGATTTTTTTAGCTTATATTATTAAACTGAATGCAATAACAAAAAGTCAGTTTAACAAGGACCGTTATTTTAAAATTTAAAAAAATTGAGATTTGTGAAGTTTTTTTTAATTTTTATAAAATATTCAATTTTTAATATTTTTAGTTATTTTAAGTGATTTTTATTTCTTGGATAATTGTGGGGGAACAAAATTTAGTATGGAATTGACCATCAGTCTCATTGTTTGACTTTAATAATTATTTTTGTAGCTAAACCTGAAAAAAACAGAAAAATTCTAAAAATATTAAATTTGACATATTTTTTTTAAATACTAGAACACTTTCAGACTTTAATCCATACTAACTTTTATAATACATATATATGAAAGTATCTACAAAAAAATTCTAGACTGTATCTTGTACAGAAAAAAAGCCTTAGGGAATTGAAAACACTTGCATCCACAAAAATAATAGTCATAGAAAAATGCATTTAAAATTTTTGAAGTCATAAAACAAAAACTAATAATGCATGTAGAGGTCTAATTTTTAATATGTTATTTACCAACTTATAAAATGCAATAAAACACTAATTTAACTCAATGTTATTGAATATATTTTTTGAATTCAAAATTTTATGTTTACCTATGATGAAAAACATTTGTTACGGCAGCGACAAATTATTTAACTTAATCCTAACAAAATATTTTCATACCAAATATTTACCAAATTTTGATTATAATATATTATACATAACAATCGTAACCAAATATTGATTTTAAAAAAGACCTTTTTATCAATATTGGTTAGTTAGTAATGAGTCTCAGAAGAGAACGCAGAACATAAACTAACAGATACGATTTGAGTAGTGAAAGTTGAAAATAATAGCCATTTCACCAAATGAATTGATTTTATTCAAAAATATTTTTAATTAATTGTAAGAATGTAAAATTACATTAAAAAAACGAATTTAACCACGCCCCCTCCTCTATGCTGTCAAATTTTGACACTGACAACACTCAGAAAACTTCAAATATCTTTAAAACTAATTGGATATCAGATCTAGAATTTTGAGGCCAGCTTTCCAACTGTATAGGCTATCGAAAAATGCAAAAAAGAATTCGATATTTTTGTTATTTTTAGGGTACTGTGTAGCCTTAAGTTATTTTACGATTTAAATTTATCGTACTGAAAATATTGAACACTTTGTTCATTTGGATAAAAAGGCTGCAGACATATTTTAAAAAATCCACATAAAACTCTGACTGCTAGTTTTTTTGCATATTATTCATATCTGCACTCTCTTCCGCAACTTTTTACAGTTTGGAGATGACCCTCCAGCGATAACTATACTGAGCAGCGATGTTGTATAATCTTAAAATATGGCTCTTCATTTCATTCTCAGTGATTTAAAGAATATGTTATGCATTCCGCATGCGAGCAATAATTTAACCTAAAGTAATTGTTAAAGTTTGATCGGAAATGATAAAATGACCCATTTTCATTTAATGTGCACAATCTATTAGTCTGGAAAGTTTCACGTCTGTAGATAATCATGACAAATATCATTCTTCGATTTAAAGCAAGAAAAAGTTTACAAATGGTCACACAAATGTTACGCTCAAAGAAACCAAGCGTTAATAGTGCAGTCAACAGAGATTCATAGTGTATGCAAGATGGGTCTGTTACACTGACGAGTGAAGTGTTGATGAAGTGTCAAATTTATTCAACTACCGACCAAAACGTGATGGAAGTGGTGTCCACATTGTACAGCCAATAACCTTTCTTATAACGGAAAAGAGGCGATAGAAGTGCACTGTAAAGCAAGGGGATGAGGTTGAAAATACTGTTATTGTAAACTACTTATTTACATATGTAAACAGTAAGGAGATGAAATAAGTGCATTTAAAAGCAAGGGAACAAATTTTTAATTACTGTTATTGTAACTAGTCTATTTTGATTGAAATGAAATTGCATAATTGTGGATGACGAGTAAACCTCACATAATATGCGTATGCATTTATACTTCTGCACATATGTAAACAGATAATATATAAAAGAAGAGCATTGAAAAGCAAGGGAAAAAGTCGAAAGTAATGTCATTGTAAACTGTCTCTTATGATTGAAAAGAGGTAGCAGCATTCTCGTATAACGCATGTATAAATTTTAATTTATGCATGCAAAAATATTTATTTAAGCATGTATAAATAATTATTTATAAATAAATAATTATTTATTTAATAAATAAATAATAATTAATTAATTAATAATTATTTAAGTATGCATAAATAATTATTTAAGCTTGTATAAGTAATTGTTCTTGGTTAATCACCATATTTTATCTTGATAGTAAATATAATCTTAGGATTGGGTTTTATGGCACAAGCACCTCATTTAACCAAGCTACGTCAAAACCGAGACAGACAATGTCAAGTAAATTATATATACGCACAAACATAGAGAATGGTGATGCTCAACGTAGATAAAATATAGAAAGTGGTACGTCATAGCTAAAAGTAAGAAAATTCTGTATGGATGGTTTTGATATGAAACTGAGAAACAAAATATTTAAATTTCCTCACAAGCCATGGTCAGAATAATGTTTATTAAAGCTAGTTATTAAATATACTCATGTTAAACTCATTGCAATTGCATATTAAAAATTCGATAATTCTACCACCATACAGCACTCGGGCGCTGACAAAAGCAAACACAACGCGTTCTTCGACACCAAATATATTAAGTTAAATATTTACTA
Organism: Metellina segmentata; assembly: GCA_947359465.1. Lineage (NCBI taxonomy): Eukaryota > Metazoa > Arthropoda > Arachnida > Araneae > Tetragnathidae > Metellina > Metellina segmentata. Next base: position 120,866,676 of record OX375876.1, read on the forward strand.
CTCTAAACAATGCACTCCATGTTTACCCAACTTCCCTCGCACGCCGAAATGAATTTAGTAAACCGTGTTAATTCGATTGGGCCGCAAACATCGCAAAACAAGCCAATTATTCCCCGAGCAGCGGCAGGTATGATTTTGTTTTAATTGTTGGTGCCGGATCTTATTAAAAACAACAACAAAGATCAAATTAACCCAGCCGAGTATCGGCTCCTAAAAACACAATTCATCAAATTACGCCCTTTTATCGAATTACCTCTACACTAAACGATAAGTGAAGGTTAAAACCATCGCTGGCTAACCAAACGGAAACCGACTGAACTATCCTCGAGTCGAGCAGGCTAAAAAACGGCCAATAATTGCAACAGTAATTGACGTGGTAATTATTACCTCACGACCGATTCTGCGTCCCTAACTGAATTCAACCCCGGAACCACCTCCAGCGCCTTCACTTAAAAAACAAGTCGCCTTCTTTGCTTGCAGCGTCGCGAGTCCATAAATAACGTCCCTGGGAAGATTCTCCAGATTTTCAACCGTCGGCGCTCTGCCCCGTCGATAGAAAGGGGATAATTGCATCAAAGTCGATTTTCTGAGTTTCGGGGAGTCATCATCGTCCATCAAAGAGATAATATCATTACGGAGAGGGACGTTGGGGCCTTCAGCGCTCAATTATTCAAAAGTCTTGTGACGGAATTAATAGGGAAAGCACTCCACCGGATTAGGGCTCTCTTGCACACTCCGGTGCAAAACAAAGAATCGTTACAACCGGTCCGCCAGGAGTCATCAGCGCTTTCCGGGAAAATCACTCTGTCTCCTTTCTTTTCCCGGGGCCTGAGGAGAGATTTAATTTGAAAAGAAGCTGTCTGTGGAATGTGTCTCTTAGTGTTGGATGGTGGCAAGTTTACGCTTATTCTGTGATAGAAGAGTCTTTGATAATTAGCAATTTTATTTTAATTAACGTCGTACTAGAGCGACATGACGTGCTATTGACGACTGTAGGGGGTCAATTCCTTTTGGGAAAGATCAGAGGATAACACGATGTATTTTTGAGCCATGGTCATATGACTAGGTAACACCTCAGAAGATCCCCTGCTCTCCAAACTTACACACCAACCTAACGTGAGGCCACGACAGATTTAAGGTACACCATACGCTTACAAACATGCATGTACTGACCCGGATTCGAACCAGGAACCTTCCGATCTAGAGGCTAACACCTCAACCACCAGACAGGTTGGTCTGCAATGAAATACAAGATATTTTGGTGTGAGTACTTTGGTGTACGGGTTATTTAGAGGGAGAAATTTAAATTATTGGAAGAATAAATGATTATTTTTGTCTGTAATGATAGATGGAAAGCTAGTCATCGTCAATAAGGAAAGCTGTGTATCAAGATTTCTAAAGGTAAGGTAATTGTTATTAACGTCGTATTATACCAACACAACGGACTATTGACGACAATCCCCTACGGGAAAGATCCGAGGACAACACCACGTCATTTTGAGACACGGTCAGATGACGAGGCAACACTTGAGCTGGCACCCCACTCTCCAAACTTCCACACCAACCCAACGTGCGGGCTTTCTGCCACAAGAGATCAAAGGTGCACCATCAGTCTCTACACCATAGTCTTACAAACATACATGCACTGACCCGGATTCGAACCAGGAACCTACCTTCCGATCCAGACGCTAACACCTTTACCACCAGACCAAATGGTCCGGCTAGTAGAGCGTTTGGATTTTCATTCTGTGACTAGCAAAATACCCGACCCTACTCGGTTTGAACTGGTTAGGTCTAGAATGAAGAGTCCATCTTGAAAATTTGTACCACTTATTTTGGACACAAATACTACACATGCATATCCATTCATGTAATACATTTCACGTACATCGCACCCTTGTTGTATGAGAAATCTACAAAATGACGAAAGGTGATACTAAGGTTACTACTACAAAAGATTCCAGACCTTTCTTAAATTCTTTTCATTGTTCAACTCAATTAATAAAAACGACGAATTTACGGCGAGTGCTCAGGCATTCATGGTCGACAAAACAATATTTTTTAAATTGTGGCACTCTTGTATCAGACATGCGGTACTGTCGAATTTCGCTTATTATTCTTTCAATAATGGCATTATTCTTTCATTAACGACATTATTCTTTCAATAATGGCATAATTACACTTAACATTTGATTTATTCTGACTTACCTGACACTTTAAGTCAAATACTTTAAGGTGATGTTGCGTGTGATGAGAAGGAAAATACATTTATTAAAATAGTAAATATTTAAAACAGAAAACAGAGAAATAAAACAAAATAAAAGATGTCGGGAAAAAGTTGTTCTAAAGAAATTAATTTTTGATTCCTTTTTATCTCTTGATCTCACGGTTTCCACAACTTACAACCAAAAAGTGCACAAAATTTAGGAATTCAAAATTAATTCAGAGCGAAAGGAATACAAAATATCACTGCAAGTGATCAACCAACATAAATTTCTGTTTCATTACCGTTCGTTGAAAAATATCGTCTGTCCCAAATATTTGGAAATCGTTTACATTGCGCAAAGAACAAAAATAAGACTTGAAATAAATGAAGTATCAAAGCTGAAATTCCATAAAAATAATTAATTTTTTGAAAAATAATTGCTGTTCCAGCAGTACTGGTAAAGCAATATAGTAAACGTAATACCCGATATACATTCCAATTTTTCCAAAACTACCAGATTATGGTTGATTTAAGTATACTTACTCAGGTGTTTTAGCATGAAACTTATCTAAATATAACGTTAAAGAAATGCTTAATATTGCATTCACTAAACTAATATATAATGTATAAAATAAAGCATCTATTGCAATCAAATATATGGAATAAAATTCATGTGATGTCTGAAAAGGTATCTTCAGGTGGGATTGTGAATAGTATAAGTTTAATCGTGATAGCCATAAGAATCTGTTTTATATTCGAAGTAATGAGACGAAGCATATTAGACGAATGGCTGCTGAAAGATAAAGGTGCTTTGGCTATTTTTCGGATAAATCCTAAACAAGATTGATTTGACTAGTTTAGTTGATAACTAGTTTAGATACTGCTTAGTAATAGAGTAATTATTTTCCTGTCTATGGGATACTAAATAAAGGATGTTTAAGATTAACTTCATGTTCAAACGCTGAAGTCTCCATTGTATTTTATATTAATTTTCCACTTTGGAAAATATATGAAAAAACGTTATTGCGCGCACGAAACTAAAAATATTTAATCTAAAAGAAACTATCTATGATGTATTTGTATTTAGTATCATATAATTTTCTAATAAAATATTTCTTCTTCCGAGATCTGAGTAGAGATTTACTTTTAAATGAGATGTTTATGGGATCTGTCTCTTGATGTTTGATCGTGATGAGTTTAAGTTCATATTCTATGATAGTAGTGGCTTCTGGGTCTTACAAAGGAGGAGCTTAATACGGGCCTAAATTAAGCTAAGTTTCATGTAGGTTATCTAAAATGCTATTTTATCTACGAATTATGAAGAAATTATCCTCATGTTGGTTGGTGGTAATTAAAGTCCGTGATAGCAATGGTCGTCAAGACTGAATGAATCACCAAATAAAGGAGCTCAATCTCCAAATAACTAAACTTCATAGTAGGATACATTAATTTTTCACTTTGGATAATTTGTTTGAAAGAAGCTGTCGGTATGTTTGACTTGTGGTCATCCGCATGTCTTCTTTTTTCCCCCAGAAATTGAGACACGTTGGCGTGATGAGCAAGTTTGTAGAGTGGGATGCTAGCTCAGATGTGGATATCGTTATCTCACTATGAGGCTCTTCTTTCGAGATTGATGCTGGAACGTCGTCTTTATCACATTGTATTGCTCTAATCCAACGTACATTCAATAGCTCGTTCTGCTGCTCTAGCCCAAAGTACATTAAACTATCTACCTCAACTACCTACCGAGAATTCAGGAGTGACTTAATTTGAAAAATAAGCTGGATACAGGATGAATTTTTGGTGTTTGACGGTGGCGATTTCACATTTTTCATCCGACAGTAATACTAATACTGCCATTGTGGTTTACAAAAGAAAGGAAGTTAATGGGTTCTCATGTATAGGCTCCTTTTAAGATATCCTAATTCCGGGATTAGATACGTTATGTGTATAATAGATACGTTATGTGTATAATACATGTTCTTTCCTACTGATTTATCATATTTGTTTTATAAATTTAAAGGTTTACTATATCAACCCATTACTTGATTACATTGTATATCCTTGAGATCAATCACCCCTAACCAAATGTGAGAAGTGTTTCTTTCCCGAAACACTAAATATTGAAGGGGGATTAGTTTGGTAACATCTTTCGCAACTTGGCATAATATTCTAATGCAATTTCATGCGCTTACATTAAAATTTAATACTAAATATCACCAAAATAGCAGTACATCCTATTATTTTAAGCACTATTTTTTTTTCTTTTTCGATAGTTTACCATGAAAACCCCTCTCTTATGTGTAATAAATCAAACTATTTTTAACAATTTATTTTGCTCAACTCTTTGCAACTTTAATTTCTAGATTTCTTTAATATTGATATAAAATATGCAAAGCTGTAATTAAGGTGGATTTTGCTGCAATGCTATGTGGTGAAATTTATTGACGGCTGTAGAGCGGATTAAGGATTATTTGGTCCCAAAAGTAATAAGTGATTAAAAATTGACGACACAAATAATCTTCGATGATGATGATAGTGATACGCGATTTTGCGTATGGCAACTTCCCATGGTGAATTCACCCTCTTTCTAAATGTGAACTTTCCGAAGGTTACAAATATCTTTTAAGATGTTGTTACAAATCTGTTCTGGTGAATCCGTTGATAATTTTTTGATTAGTTTGTAATTAACGACGTACTAGAGCGCCACAGCGGGCTATTGACGACGGTTCGGTTCAATCCCATAAGGTAAATATCCTAGGATAACACCACGTAATTTTGAACCACGGTCAGATGACGAGGCAGCACATGATCTGCCACTGCACCCTCGAAACTTCCACACCAACCCAGCGTGAGGACTTTCGGCCACGATAGATTTAAGGTTCATCAGCCACCTCTACACCATACGCTTACAAACATCCATACACTGACCTGGATTCGTAGCAGGAACCTTCCGATCAAGAGGCTAACACCTTAACCATCAGCCCGGTTTGTCGGCGGTGAATCAGTATGAGTGAAGACGTTATGACTACTTGATATGTAAACTTGCTATCCTCCAAAAAACAATTCCTAAATTTACAAATGCTGGGTTTTGGCTTTATTTGGTTTATTGCTCAATGGTAATTTTTTGCTGCACGAGGGTTAATTAGACTAGATTTACGAACACGTAATTGTAACCTAGAAGCATCTCTCACTCTTGTTTTTCAGAAAAATCCGAACCATCACTCATCCCCACTGTTGAATGACCAGTTTCCAGGCGGTAATTGACGACAAAACCAATCTCACGCTCTTTCCAATACTTATATTTCGCCCTAAAAATCACTTTCGCCGATTCCAGCAAAACAAAAACCAACACGCAACCCTTTCCCGATCTGTTGAACACTTCCCTTTCCCGATCTTTCCCTTTTACTTACTTGCTTATTATTATTTTTTTGTCTGTTTTCTAACACCAATCCTGGAGTACTTTTCCCAAGAGAAATATGCCAAGTCCGAGTTTCCCCGGACCCCTATGAATAATAAATGAGGTAAAGAAAACACACCGATTGCGTGCTTATAAGGTTTGCTTTTACTCGAAAGCATGTTATTAGATCGATCCTATTCCTGCCCTCCACACGCGAAAAGCAAAAATTTATCGCCCCTTCTCTTCAACAGCCAAACCCCCCTTAACGTTCCCGTTGCTCTCGGCAGGCATGATCTTTTTAGCCTTATCCTGTTTTCGAGCAATATTAGTTCGGGTTTCTTTTGGCTGTCTATTAATTTATCGACCCACTGAGTGAGGGCACGTATGGGAATAATGAGGGGCATTCATTTGCTTTGTTCACGGGCAAATCCCTCCAACCCAATCCCCCCCCCTCCTGAGTGAGTTTTATTAGCAACCTTTCGCAGGGGCAGCATCAGGTCTCAATAGTTTAGTTCCGTGAGCAGTTGATAACTCGCACTTTGCGTCTAAGGGAATAAAAGAGACCTAGCTGCGAGGGGTGGAAGACTTCCCCACCCCTCTGCCACCATTGCATGGCGTGTCTTGTCACCATTTCGAAAAAGAACTAAACCCGAAACACATAAACGGCCGGCATTATTTAAATTGAGTTTCTGCTACTTTTTCCAGCCGGGAAATGGTAGGTGGGTCCCCAGTTCGGCGATGTTTAAGTTTTCGGGGTGCTTTACGAGTTTCGGCGGTTTTGAGTTACCGTCAGAAGGAACGGAACGGCAGTTTTCTAAAGCTGAGTTATATTCCTTTACACGTATATTATAAATCGGAATCTTATGAAATTCTCCGTGAGCTAATTGCGTCTTGTGTAGAGCCTAAAAATTGACATTCTCGATACTTGTGGAAGACTGATAAGTTGAGTTATTCCTTTAAAACATGTAAAGAGTAGTTGGTGCCTCGTTAAAATTTTGAAGGTGCCTTACATTTTCTGCAGTTTTAAGATACAGTATTAACGGAAGAATCAACGAAATGGCAGTTCTCTAAAATGAAGTTGTAAGGCTTTTCTTATTATGAATAGGATTGTTTCATAAAAGACTTAGTTGAACTTCTCGTAAAGGTCTACAAAATAAATCCGCAATGTGGTACTCGTTGGAAATAGATATTCTTTTTACAGTTGCTGGAACATTAATAAAGTGCATTTCTGCTTCTATTTCAATAGGGGAAAGGTAGTTGGTTACCCGGTTTGGCGATATTTTTAAGTTTTCGGGGTGTTTGCTAGTTCTGTAGTGTTGATTTACACTGCCAAAAAAGGAAGAGAATTAAAGCTATCTAAAACTGAGTTGGATGGCCGCTCTTTGAACGTGTTATTAAACGGAAAAAAATTATGAAATACTTTTGAGCTGTTTGTTGTGGTATGTCTTATAAATAGAACCGTATCGATTTCGTCTATCGATACAGTTCTGTGGAAAGTTGATAAGTTCGGCTTCTCATTATGTATCCAATATTTAAACAGTAGGTGGTGCTCCGTTTTGGCGATGTTGAAGCTTTATAGCTGTGTTGCTGTTTCTGCAGTTTTGAACAACTCTGAAAAGAAATGAAATAATCTTTCTCTAGAACACAAGTTTGTAGCTTTTCTCAAACATAAGTTACGAGATTTTCTGAAAAACACTTAGTTTATGGTCTAAAATCTAATTCTTCATTGTGGTATTATTTAGAAATCGGTATTTCCTATACAAGTTGCTGCAGTATTAAAACATTGACTTTCTGCATCTTTTTCAAAAGGGAAACGGCATATAGTGCAAGATGAGACTAAATACATCATAACAAAGTCTATTTGATTTAGAAGTCCTAAAAATACAAACCTAATTTCATCACTAAATGAAACGCCTTAGTTTTGCTAACCTAAACCCACAATAATTGCTAAGTCTTCAGCATTTTGCCCCGTAACGTATAGTACATATAACTTACCTTCGATATGTTACATTAATATTTTCAAAACAAAGTCGCAAAAAAAAACCGAACCACAACTTTATATCGAGCTTTGTCCACAGTAGAGAAAATTCAAAGCAAATCCACTAACAAATAGCGTCCACTACAAATTCAAATGTAAAACAGTTGTAAGAGGCTATCTTCCCATTGCATTTTGCACAACTAACTAAATTTTCAGTTTCTACATCGTCAAATTAGTTTAAGAATTAAATTTCATGAATTCATTCTTTTTATATAAGATATTCAATGTTAAAGCCCTTGTTCATTTTTGGGATCATCTGTGCATTAAAAGTTGCTAATGTAGATCGATATTATCTGTAGTTAATCAGGAACTGCACATTTGTTGCTTGACTAAAAGAGGATTACAAAGAACCTTAACTTTCATGGAGGATGGCTCGACGAGGTATCGTAGCATAAGAAAAATTGACCAGATCTTGATGGACAACAAATTTGGAAAGAATCATAATCAATATTAGCTGTTTAATTTTGTCGTCAACTTCTATTTTTGACAGTTAACAATAACTGTTAAACTTATTCCATAACTGTTATTTTTAATATAAGAATCAGAGCAATTTTTTTGATAATAACTTAATAATAACTGTTAAACTTATTCACTAACTGTTATTTTTAATATAACAATCAGAGCAATTTTTTGGTAATAACAGTTAATAATAACTGTTATGACAAGTTACCAATAGCCGTTACAGACTGTTACTGTAATAATGGTTTTGTTTATATATACTATTATATTGACGATTATTCAGCTGTATCACATGACAAGAAGAAGGCAATGTCCATTAGATTACATAAATGATATTTCCAAACATTTAGCTTACCTAAAACTTGGAACTATGAAAAGAGCAAGTGCGGGATGTACCGTGTTCTTATAAAATAAATATTAATCAATCGACGTCATCTGACTTAAGTTCAAAATTACGAGTTGTTCTGGGATCAATTCCGAAGGGACAGATCCCAAGAAAACGTCTCCTAATTTTGAACCACGGTCATATAACGCGAACAAGACCTTATCAGACACACCTATCTATAAACTTCCACACCACGTCAAGGTGAGGCCATTTGAAGATGCGACAGATTTAACGTACACAAGTCCCCGTGTACACGATGGTCTTTGTTTGGACGTAGTTTCGATCCGCAACCCTAAGGATGCTCATCAGTTCCTCATCCAACTGGGCCCCAAACACCCCCTCCCCCCAATCAGTGTTCAAAAAATTCGTGCATGCGACATTTGGTTACAAGCGTTATCTACTGTTTGCTGCGTAATTACACTTTAAAAATAAAATTCCATTTTAACCTAGCCTCCTACGTCAACAAGCAACATATAGTCACCGAGCAACATATGGTCACCTAGCACAGGCAGGCAATTGGCCCTGGAAGTTATTTACAACATTTCTAAAAAGGCCATTAAGATTTATTCTGTCAGCAAAACAGATGGTCATGCAGTTAGTGGCATTTATATAGAGACCCCTCAAAATAAATTGTCTATTTGCCATCGTAACCTAGACTCGTGTTTGGTTTTTAGAATCGGATTAATAGCTATTTATCTGGAACTTGAGGCTATATTAACCGAAAAGGACTTTGGTGAACTTTGGATTCTATCTGATTGTCACAGCTTTCTCCAACACCTTTAAAACTGGACACTTGTGGGCGACAAGACCAGTATTTATATCCTACATAAACAAAAACAGCTTTATTTGCATCATGAGGTCCACTTGTAATGGATTCCTTCCCATGTGGATATTCACGGCAACGAAAAGGCAGACAAGCTCACTAAGGATGGCTGCGGATTTCCCACAGCCTCTTCTTCTGCACTCTTCTACCTGGAACACTTTTCCCTGGAAAAATCCCGTTTAATGACAAAGTGGCTGGAGCCTCCTGTTCATCATTGGTATTTGGATAAAAAACCTGGACTGATGTTTTGTTTGATCCCTTGTTTGTGACAGAGGCTCCAAGTCTGCGCTCTCTCGTCTTGCTAGCGGTCATCTCAAGAGCCTTTCTTCAATGAGGAAGAAAAGGTTTGTTTTCGACACATGTACCAAGTGTCTCGGCCAGCCAGTCACTGCTGAGCACATCTTGGACATTTACTCTGACCCCCTTATTGTGCTTGATTTCCTAGGAGTCAGTGGACTTATGGAACTTGTCTGACTTTGTCAGACACTGGAGGATTAGTACCAACAACACAACAAAAAGAAATTTTAAATTCCCACTCCCAGTCATCGATCGATTGGTAATTGGTAATTTTTGTTAACGTCGTACTAGAGCAACACAACGGGCTATTGAAAACGGTCCGGGATCAATCCTCTAAGGGAAAGATCCGAGTACAACACCTCGTAATTTTGAACCACCTAATTTTGTCATCGATCGAAACAATATAGATAAATAGTTAACGTCACACTTGAACGTCATCGCACTGAAGCACCAGAACGGGCTATTGGCAATGGTGCGGGATAAATCCCCGTGGTAAAGATCCGAGGACAACGCCTCGTAATTTTGTACTAGTCTGATGACGAGGAGTTGACACTCCACTCCAAACTTTTACATCACGTCATTTAAATAAAACATACACATACCATCCAGTGATCGCTTTTGAACCGATCTGCAATAATAACAAACTGAAACCCATGCGTACGCTGAGCAGCCTTAGGTACAAAACCTTATCTGAAAAAAGTATAGGAAATTATGAAGTAAAAATTATTTTGTTTGGCACACGCTTGCCGGAATTGAAGGGATGTGTTTGTTCTCCGGAAAAGTTAATACTTATGCATGCTTTCATGAATAAAATATTTATGTAGAATGTCGAAGTACAGTAAAACAGTCCTCAGTTTGTTGGAGGGAATGAGATGCAAATGATAAAATCATATTCATGGATTTATAGCCTTTTAGCACACGACGAATGGAAACATTCAAGGCCTCACCTCAATAATCACCAAGTGAAATTATATCAATGGATCACAATGTAAAGGTCAAAGGACCGTTACAGATGTCTCTCACACTTTATGACATGTGCCTTTACCTTTAGCAATCCTGATTACATTGATTCACACTGTAAAGGTTAAAGGAGAGTTACATATGTCTCATTTCATGACATCTGCATCTGCCTTTTGGATTCCTCATTACTCTGATTCACATTTAAAGGTCAAAGGATAGTTACAGATATCTCCCACGTTTTATGGTATCTGCTTTTGCCTTTTGTATATCTATTTTTAAACGCCTACATACGATTTTAATAACGCTTATTAAACATATGTATTGATTTATTATATCTACAACCTTAACAATTTCTTATTCGCATGTGTTCGTAATAATCAGCAGCTCGGATACGAGCTACCAAATGTCATGCTGCAAGACAAGTAATTCAATGGATTCGGTGTCCCCTATGGCATGATGTGCGCAATCGAGACATTGCGATTGCTTAGTAAATATCGCTTTTATTATGTTTTGCTTCTGGTGATGAAACGATTTCTTTGTAGAGTTCTGGAAAATGTTGGTTCTAAAATGGAGTTTCGATAGCAGACTAATTTTATTGTCTGCTTTATTTTCGTTTAGTTTGTATTCACTCGATATATAATTGAATCTAGGATTCATCACATAATATAGTTATTCGGTCGCGTTTACTTTGAAATGCTTGTTTGTATTTAGACAGGTATGTCTATCCATAAACACTGACGAGCCAAAACATTATGATCATCCCGCATTTTTCAATGAACTCGTCTGGTTGACATGGAGGGCACGTGATTAAGTGAGAATGGCATTTAACTGCTGCTGGAGAAGGTGAGTAATCATTATTGCACTTACTTTGGCGAGTGATGGGAAAGGCTGCTGATCTAAGCGAATTTGATGGAGGGTAGATCGTAATGACTCGAAGACTAGGAAGGAGTATCACCGAAACTGCACGACTGGTTGGTTGTTCACGATCTGCCGTTATTAGTATTCATACAAAGTGTATAAAGGACGGTGACACCAGCAGTAGACGCCAAAGTGCTGGTCGTCCAGGCGTCATAAAAAAAAGGACATCGGAGACTGTCCCGTTTGGTAAAGCAAAATCGGCGCGAGACAGTGGCTCAGCTGACAGCCCAATACAATGCAGGTCCATGCGCAAGTGTTTCGGAACACACAATTCAGCGGACACTGTTGTATATGGGACTGTATGTATGTGGTCATAAAGTTTTGGCTCTTCAGTGTATATCATTATAATAATGTTCAAATTCTTAGTATTTTCTTCAAAAGCTGATTTGCATCTTGTGTTTCATTACATTATAAACTTTTAAGACAATTACTTCAAGGTGATCTATTCAGAGATGATAATAAGAATGAATAATACCAAATTCTTCACCTTATCTCCGTCCATTGCATTTCCTCTCGCATGACACATTTTCAATACAATTGCTTCATGATTGTAATATCCAAATTTTAAAGATTTCTAAGCATTCAGATATAAATAACCAAAACATTCAGTCACATCCATTCACATAATTAGGATCAGTACTAAATTCTTCAATTAGTCTCCAATGATTCTTTTTTCGTATTGGGTATGATTGTATGATGAATCAACAATCCACTAACACATACTTCATGACTTCCGAATACGAAACCTTCAGCAATCTTTAACATTTGAATATGCATAACCAAACTTTATAAGCTTCCAAGCTTCGAGCAGATTTATATTGTTAAAAGATATTAAAAAAGCCTAAATTTTTTTAATGGCTTACAAAAATGTACGAAATTTGAAAGTGAAACCTGGAAGATGACGAAAACCTGTTAGAGCTTAGGTGGTGGAAATGTAGGAACCAAAGTAGAAGTGGACGGGATATCATACATTTCGGTTATAGTCAGTATTCGGCTGGTTGCACAATCTTTGGATCAGTCTTTTTCCAGTTCCCAAAATATAGTCCGTTGTGTTGTTCTAGTACGACGTTAATTAAAATTACCTTACAAATTACCAGTTCACAAAATTGTTTCGGAACATCAGGTGTCACTATCCTTTAACTTTTAAACATTTTTATTTGATCATTATTTTTTTTTCTTCTGAATACGTTTCCCTTTTTTTGTGTATTGTTTTTGCGGTAATAAAATTGTGATTTTTTTTTTCCTTTCCCTTTGTACTTTTTAAAATTATGTGATCCTTTTCTTTCGTCATTTTGTATTTTTCTGCTTACATGTTTTGCCCTTCACTTATCTTTTGTTTTCTATGTACTTTCTTCTATATTTTATATGCATGGTGTACTGCCTACTCTGCTCTCTCTTATCTCCTAATTTCCTTCGTAAGACGGACTTAGAGCTGGAAGCAGCCCAGTGAAACAGCGTCCGCTTACGGTGTCCAATACAATCCAACGTTCAACAACTGCTGCTTACTGATTAGCATACACGACAGATCTTCGCATTACAGTTCTCAGCTCAGATCGAGGTCCATTGTTACGTGGTTGAATGGCGCAGTTAACGAGCCCAATTGTTGCATTAGGACTAGTGGGGATAGATATCAATTTATGTCTGGAAATTTCTTTACTTTTTCCAAAATTGAGAGTTTTGATAGTGTTTCATCAACATTTATTCTTAGACCACTTTTCTTTGGAGATTTCAAGCCCACAGTTCCCATTACATATTCCGTTACTGGCAATGGATACTCGTAACGGTGCTCATACGCGCAGGGCAAATTGTGCTATACAAGTACTTAGAAATCATTTTCCTTATGAAAAAGTCATCAGAATTGCTGTTTTGCCAGCCTTTCGTTCAACAGTTGAATATGCTATTTCGGGATTTCAAATGGTGGCATATAATGGTGGATAAAATATTGAACATGTTTTAAATTGACAACCCAAATCGCCACTGTGCCAAATCGAAATACTCAGTGTAATGTTACAAAATGCCCATGATAGTAATTTGGAAATTTTTGGCCGTGAATTTATTTCTACCAGGACAGGTGAGTTTTTTTCTAATGACGAGATATCTCGTCATTAGAAGAAAACTGACCACATCTTTACACACTATGTATCATTCCATTAGATGAAAACTGACCAGATCTTGATTAACAAAGTATCACGACATTATAAGAAAATTGGGCAGGCATTGATGTTTTCACTGTCGAAAAATCGCTACTTTCTTGATGACGCGATATTCTGCCATTGTCAAAATTACCAGACCATGATGGATGAGATATCGCGTCAAAACCAATTGGAGGGTTAAAACGTATTGAAATTTGGAATAGGTTGTCGATTTTGCTACAGACTGCTTAGTATAAGTAGCACTTCAATTATTAACAACCTACATGTAACTAAAGCCTTCAAATATATACGAGGTCTGTCAGGAAAGTAATTACACTTCTTAAGAGAATTTACAATTTATCCACAATTCTACACTATCGCATTCAAAATAGGTCACTTCAGAAACCACACATCGAGGGAGACGTTGATCCCACTCTTCAAAGCAATGCTGGAACTCTTCAAAGCAATGCTGGAACTCTTCAATTGAAACCTTGTTTAGTTCCTGCGTTACAGTCTATTGAATGTCATTGAGGATGTCCATTGAGGTGATTTTTAATCCTAGCAAACAAGAGGTTTCACGGATTCAAATCTGGAGGAGGCTGTGGAACCACTGCAATGCTCTTCTTCGTCAAGTACTCGGTGACAGAGATTGCCCTGTGACAAGTGGCTTGTCACGGTGGAGCATCCAACGATATGCAATTTCAGGACCCACACGAACCACCCTTTTCTCTAGCCTTTCAAGAACTTCTTTGTAGAAATATTGATTGACTGCTTGTCCTTAAGGTACAAATTCTTTAAGGATAATGCGGCGGTGGTGAAATAAACAAATCAACATCGATTTGATTTTGGACTTGCTAATCCTTGCTTTCATGTGATGTGGAGACTGACTCGTGTGCCCCTCTTCACTTTGCCGCTTCGTTTCGGGGTTGTACTCGAACATCCACGATTCATCATGCGTGACAACGGTGTCGTGGAATTTTCCATCCGTTTCAATCCGATTAAAAAGATCCAAACCACGTTCGGTTTTTCTTTTGTATCACTTTTTGGGAACAACGCGCAGACCTTGCGCATGGGCAAATCCTGAGTCAAAATTTCTTAAGGGCACATGGAACATAATTTGGCTCAAATTTTCGATTTTTTAATTTTGGGCTTAAAAAATAGCGGGAATTAAGACGATTCCAAAAATGTATAACTTGTATAGGTTTGAAAACTATAAACACATTTAAACAGACGTTTACGAATGTAAACAACGCTTGTCACACACCCGTTGGCCTAGCCCTCTCCCAGTAAAATCACATGTACGTACGTTTTGACTTGCACAATGTTTCGGCTAGTTTTCAGCCTCATTTTTACTGCAATATTAGTAGGTTTTTCTTACTTTTTACTTTAATCTGTGTAAGTACAATTAAATGCTTCTTTATACATTACCTGCACAATGCACATGTCTTTTTCAAGACATGTGCATTGAGCAGGTGATGTATTTTTGAACCGAGCTAAGGGATTGAACCACGTGTTTTATGATTTGGTAAAAAATACTGCTTGATATATTGATTAAAAAGTTCCTTTTGCTTGTTTGAAGTGGCGAGAAAAAAGTTGTTTGGTAGACACAAATTTAGTGGAAATCGGTTTACTGTTGTGAGGAAGGTAAATGCTGCTGATGACTCAGTGGCCGAAATTAATGCATCTGAGAAGAAGATTGACACAACTTTTCCGGAAGCTATCTAAAAATGCCAGAATGAAGTTAAAGCTGTTGAAACAAAAGAAATGTGATTCAGAAATGCTGAATAAAAATGATTATGGTGCTGGAAAATTTTAATCTAGTGAATTTTAAGCATAGTAAGTGTTTTTATGGTTTTTTTCATTTTTCTCAAAATGTGTTTTTTTTATGCTTTGGTACACTTTTCTTAAATTCTATTGAAGTTACACTTTTCAAATTTTACACACTTGTTCAAACAAGTGTTTTCAATTAAAAATACCTATTATTTTAAATTTAAATGCAGAACATATGGAAATATCACTAAAAAAAGTTTTAAAAATTCTGTTATTTTTGAAGAAAAAAAATTTGTAATCTAATTTTATTTCTATTAGATTAAAATTAAAAATCTTTCTTATTATTTTCAAATGGGATACCTTTTGTTGCCAGGAAAATTTTGGAGACAATACTTGCAATAGTGTTTGAGAAAAGTGTACCAAACTGGGATATTGTGAAAAAAATATTTTCAAACAGTTAAAAAGTAAGTAGCTACAGAAAACAAAATTATGAAGGGAATACATTTTGTTACAGTTAATTATAAAATGTAATGCGTATATTTTCAAGGAAAATTTTTTTTAAAGTTATATGGTTATTTTTAAATTGTATATGGCTTGACGAATGGTGAGCTTAAAATTCATGCATTTAGTCTATCGAGGTGGTCCGTGTGCCCTTAAACAGCTTGGGGAATCATATTAACCTCAGTGCTAATAAATCTCACCATCAAACGTCAATCGGATCTCACTAGATCCTTCACTTTTGCCACATTTTCCTCAGTTTTAGCATATGAAGGCCGTCGTGACCTCGGTTCATCGGCCATACTCTCACGAACCTTCAAAAAGGCATTGTGCCATCAGAAAACCTGCTATCGTGATAAATTATTGTCTCCATACGCCCTTTTAACTTTTCAAAAATCTTTAGTTGCACTTTAAGTTTAACACAAAATTTGATAAGATAACGCTATTCGAAGTTTCGTCGTTCCATTTTCGTGACTAGTCACCACTGCAAGCACTTACGGAATGGGCTGCTGTACAGCACGTTCTGGTCGCATCGATTTCAAACTTACACTGAAGGTCAAATACATACACACGTCTCAGGTGACAACCAAAATTTGGCGATACAGTCACCTACTGCAGATGTATTCGTCTAGTCTCATTCGTTTACTGAAAGACCTCGTGTTGCAGAGACGTTATAAATGTACCATTTCCAAATTCTTTATACTGTCTACAGCAATCGTTTAGCTTCTTGCAAATCAATGCAAACTTTTACAATAATGGTTTAACAGCTAAAACATTCACCTTTCCCCAACAATCTGAAAAGGTCGCTGGCGGCTGTATTCGGCTAGTCTCATTCGTTTCCTGACACACCTCATATGCAGAGACGTTATACACTTACCATTTCCAAATTCTTTACATTGTCTACAGCAATCGTTTAGCTTCTAGCAAATCAATGCAAACTTTCATAATCATGGCTTAACAGTTAAAACATTCACTTTTCCACAACAATCTGAAAAGGTCGCTGGAGTACATTTACGACACAATAAAATGGCGAGAAGAAAATAGTCATCTAGAAATAACTAAATTAATTATTCACTATCGTCCAAATGAGGGTTGACACGATTCCAAATAACTGTTTGTTTGGAATTTGGGAGAAATCTCCCGGGTACAGTTAAGCTGGATTAAAAGTTTACTGAACGACATTCTGCTTTGTAGTGAACTGCTTCAAGGACCAGTCCATTTGGGTGGACGTGCCTCAGAGCGATCCCCCCTTGGGCGACGAATTACGACTAATTCCTCCCTTAATTGACAACCATGATTTAAATGGTTGCCTCAAACTCAGACCGGCTTCCTGGAGACTCACGCAAAGTCACACAGCTTCTTCCATTATTGCAACGTCATAAAGAGGTTTTAAAGCGGGGATGGCTTTCGCTGAGGGAACTCATAACTGAGAGCTGTTTGGGTTCCAAAGATAGAATTTACATCCCACGTCGTTACTCGCACTCGTTCCGTTTGTCCGTAATTGTTTTCGTTGAGAACCAAGATTGGGAGCGGTGCTTACGATAATTGTTAATGCATTATGATTTCTTCATTTTGCCCTGATGATCGGATTGTGAAACATGGTTATTGACGCTCCGTTTGTCATTTAATTATTTAAAAAGGTGACCTAGCAATTCAAAGTTTCTGAAATTATGCAGAATTTTGAGGGGTCTTATGTAGATCATATTGTAGATTGCAGTACGAAATTGTTTCGTTTTCTACTTCGCATCGACAGGCTTCGTTGAACAAGGAATGAATGGGATGGTCTTTAAATTTTCTCCAGATTTTCGTGCATTGTTGTTATTTATCTCACTTTGGCATAAATAAATTCTGCTAAGTCCATTAGCCCATGATACTGGAGGTTCCCAAGAACCAGTTACGGATAATGTAAAAGCTGATCTGAGGGACAGGTGAGTATGGAGAATCCGGAAGCACAGAAATTTCTTAAAACTGCGACGTACGTCTCAGAACAAAAGAAGTTTTTGCAGAACGCAATTTTTCCTTAATTTTATCAACATATTGTCCGAATTGTTTTTCATTCATAAGTTACGATCTATTGCAGTGCAAAGCGAGCCCCTTGACACACTATTTTTTTTCTTTTCTAGCTACAGAACAACCTCCCTACACCGCCCAAATGACCACAAAAATTTTATAAATAACACATATTCTATGTCAATGAAAAAGTATTTAACTTCAAAAGTCATCGACAGAATTGAAAATTCTGAAAGTATGCCTAGATTTTAAATAAAGTAAGTTAATTAATTTGATGCGTTTCATTATAAATTTGTAACACATATTTAGCCGATTATTATGTTTTACGTCTGTATTACATTTGACTGCAGTTTTCAAAATTCAGACAAAATGCCTGCAGAACAATTGCAATTGCTTGGAGTTGTGTTGCAGTACACTGAATATAAATCTGCACCTGTGCGCACAGGGATGACTAGACCGAAGACGTGCCAATCAGGAGTAGTAGGGTCAGTCCTAATTATGATCACACTCTTTAATTTTGGCAATTAATTTTTGCATGGTTAAGTTTGTCGTAAGATGTTAACCAATCTAGATCCAAAAGTCGGCGGTTTTGTTTCATTGCAGGCCATCACGTGTAGGAATCTAGTGAAGATGTATTGTCATGTTCTTCTCACACAGATATGTCACACTTTTTGCCGATGATTTTTTCTGATGCTATATTTTTATGTTTCTTCACTTGAATTGAAATGAGAATAACTCAGGTCTTTTGGTACGAAAGTCGTTGAATTATGGGTCATACGTGAAGGGGGAAAGAAGTCGAGAAATTCTTTAATCAGTTTCATTTTATTAAATACTTTTTCATACCTTGTAATTATATATTTTTAGACATATTATCAACATAGTATACCAAATTATGAATTTGCTGTGTGATATTAAAGATAATCTCATTTTGGTCATCAGGACCTCACTGGTTAAATGAATTTGAAAACATTTCAGAAATTGAAAAAGTAACATGTTTGTAGACTAGTCTAATAAATTTAGTTATTTGTTTGTTGAAGCATAACAGAACCTATATTTTCAAATATTCTCAATATTTTAATACAATGTATTTTTTCTTGGTTGACTAAATAATTTAAAACATCTGAAGTACACGAAGGTAACTACTAAGCTAAAATGGCTATATCACACATTTTCAAAACATTCCCACAAAAATAATTAACTAGGTATGGTATGGTATTTTAAATTAAAGTCACACTGTAAAACACAATTGGCTATTTAATTAAGAATTCTATCAAACATACATGTTATGAAATTTTTTATTAATTTACTGCATTTTTTATGATTTATCCCAATTTTAAAACATTTATAGAAGAGACAACTAGACTTTTAAGCCACATGAAGAATATTGTTAATACGATCTTAAATTAAGCTAATGAAATAAATCTTGAGGAATAGTAAATCCAATAATTTTAAAGATTAAAATCCTGAAACATGATGGGCTGTTTATATTTATAATCTAATTGCAATAAATTGATTAATATTCACTTTTTTAATTACATATTGATGCTTCTTATAAATCATACGTAATTTTGAAATTAATCAGTTTAATCTTATTTAAGGAAAACCAGTAATCGTATTTAAGGAAAACCAGTAATCTTATTAACTATACACCTATTCTTCACAAAAAAATTAAACCCTTGTCATTTCGTTTCTTAATTAAATTCGTCTCTCATAAACCATTTTAAAGACAACACCAATAATTCAAAATTGTTTAAAAAACGCTAATCATTCGCACACATGAAAAGCGCAAAATCATAAAGCAATAAACTAATTACTCGATATTTTCAAAATAAGATTTCAAGTCTTGAAAACCCACACTAAAGCAAGACCCAAAATAAACAATAGAGAATGTTTAGAATGTATCTGCAGCTCCATATTGTGCAGTGTAGGATATATAGAAAATGGTTATTTCTTCATAGATAGTGAATTTCCAATTGAATGGAGTAAATCTCACCATTTAAATACAAATCATAAAACATTTAAACAAAATAACATAAATTTCATACTTCCAGCATTATTATTTATGTGGTAAAAAAAGTGCAATACATCTGCAAAATACGCATGAGCAATTTTTTCTTAGAAAAATAAAAAAAGAATGAACTTTTCCTTTACTTTGTTTCTGAAGCCAACTTTGTCATAAACCACTTAAAACCAACATAAATAAATCACTTTAAAGGTATTTAAAAGACGCCTATTTGGTTCCCCACACAAAAAAAATTCCGAAGTAACGACCAATAACTCGATGCTCTCAAAATAAGTTTTCAAGTCTCGAAAACACACAAACACAAAAGCAAGACCCAAAAAAACACCCGAGATTGAATGTTTAGAATGCATCCGCAGCTCCGAATTGTGCAGTGTAGGATACTTGGAAAAATGGCTATTTCTTCATAGATGAGTGAATTTCCGGTTGGATGGAGGAAAAAATTCCACCCAAACCCCCTCCGCAGACACAAAACACAAATGTCGGCTTGTTCTCCCGGCAATTTCCTGCTTTGCCGAGCTTCCAGATAGCGTCCCTTTTTTTTCAGTTCACCTGGGCCGCCCACCCAAAGACGGGAAATTGGGAAGTGGAGGCAATATTTTAAGCAAGGGTTTGATTTTCCCTGAACAACGTTATTTCTGCTCCACGGCACTCCTTGGGAAATCATTTTGTTTTTGCTGCTTTGATGGATTTTTCATGGTGTATGAAAAAGAATGGGAATAAGTGGCTATTAAGCGGGGGAATAATGTTTTCTCTCTTTCCTTTTTAGCCTGAAGACTACACCGAAGAGGCGGAGAAAGCGGTATTTATTTCGAGCGATGCGATAAGGCTTTTCGTGATGGGAATTTGTTTGACTTTTTGGTGTGCAGAAGAGGTGTAGATCTTCCTGTTGCACTAAAGGAAGGACGTACGAGATGCAATTCTACATCGATCTCTATTCAAGTCTTTAAATTTCTACAAGCAATGGACTTTTAAATTATACAAATGTAGTGTGTTTTTACCTTTCATATTGATGGGTCGCGCTGACCAGTGTTCGTTCCACTCACAAGTTATTTCAGGCCTCGAAATAGAATTTTTAATACAGGTGAACCTTGTGCACCTAAGTTTTTAAATTAGGTACACAGGTTATATTTTAGGAGCACATTAAAAAAAACGTAATATAAGAGCATTAATGCACGTAAACTACTTTATTAGTTGGGTATTTTGAGATAGGATAGTAGTAGATAGTAAATAAAAATATTTAAACATCTAAATTCTTCCTTCTTCGGCGCACGACTGTCGCGACAGTCGCTTCAACAGAGCCATCTGGAAAATGTTTCGATCATCGGAATGTTCTGGTGGCAGTGGTACAAGTAAACCTTCCTCCTGTATAAACCCGTTACGGCCCAGCGATTTTTTTTTTCGTATAGTGTGTATTTAGGAATTTTAGTTATGTTTCTTTAGAGTGACAGAGGTCGATACTAATATTTTGTTCAAACATCAAAATAACATAAAACACGTCCCTCTTCTTTTTTTTCACGTTAGGTGAACTGCGTGCACCTAGCGTTTAAAAATTAGGTGTACAATTGTATTTTCATGTGCAAAGTGCACCCGGGTATTTCGAGCCCTGAGTTATTTTACATACGAAGTAAATCAGGTCCAGATCAATCCATTTTGACCAAAACTATATCACTTTAATATCTCTAAAACTATAAATATTTACAAAGCTTTCTGTCCAAAAGATGGTATATTCTCGTTCTTAACGGAACAGTAGCACGTGTTCATTCTAAACGGAATTGGAGCACGAACGTAGTGTTCGTGCACGTGAAAACAAAAATGAAATTTGAAAAAGGCGAGACTCGTAAAATAGCGCGCAAATGTTACTAGTGATATAAAAAGTGGAATATCAACATAGCCGTAAGCGCTACGAGAGTTTGGTAGAGACTAATAGAAGGAACTATTAAATCGACCCCATATATTTTAAATAGTAAAATATATCTGTATACAGGTAGGAATCAGTTCACTGTCCAAACATTCATAAATTTTCAGTTACGTCTAAAATTGAAAATGTATACAAATTACTTCCTTCTTAGAGGACATTTGGGGGACACCTTCCTGGAGGACTGTTTGCAAGACGGCCCAAATGTGCATGTCGTCTGAAAGAAACTAAGACATCTCAATCGGACATTCCAACTCAGGCACAAACAGGATCCGAACTCTACAAAGAGATTCAGTCAACAATTTTTTTAAGGTTCGGTTGCTTGGTTTTTTATGGTGTAAGGGTCATATTTGGCCAATGCGCCACACACAAGATAATGTCAAGGAGTGGACATACATAAGGACATTTTTAATGACTGGAAATACATGCAAGGAAGACTCGAACCTACACCATCCTACTCGGAAATTGATTGCGCAGTATGCGTATCCAATGAACCATGATGTCTTCCCAGCTTCCTTACCCGCGTGGTGATTGTCTCGAAGAAGTATCTTATCATTAACAAAACTAAACACGTTTTAATTTTGTCATCACAAACAATACATTAATGACGTGGTATTTAGTCATTAGCAAATTCACTATAATAAACACCTTACAATAATGGACAGGACAGCAAGATGTGATGGTATAAGGGAAATAATACATGCTTTAATAGGGGGGGGGGGTCCCCACGTACTCAATTACACTACAACCGTTCTGGGCATACTTTCAACCAGGTTTTGATACACAGCTCTGGGTATTTGTGTCCATTCCGGCAGCAATAATGTCGGCAGCTCAGCTGTAGAGTTCAGACGTGGTTCCCTAGTCCGTAAACCTTGGTCTAACTCGTCCCACAAATGTCTTATGGGGTTTAGGTCGGGACTCTGAGTAGGCCAGTACGTTAACACGTTTTACATCCATATCTTGATAGCACTGCTTGAAGAGGCTGCAAGATGACATGAAGCGTTGTCGTCCTGGAAGTAACATTCGTCCATTCCATAAAACTACCAGAGCGTAGGAAGAATCTGATTGCCCAAAATGTTCATGTAGGTGTCGGAGTTCAATTGACCAGAAACAACATGCAAAGGTCCCAGGCCATACCACGATAAACACCCCCAAACAAGTGGTCGGATTTTATGCAAATCTGGTGGCGTCCGATCCATTATTGTAGGGTAGTGTATATTGATGGACGAGATAACTCGTAAGTTGCAAAATTTACTAGTTCTTGATGGGTGAAATATCTCGTTGTTAGAAGATAACTAACCAGGTGTTGAACTCGTCATTACAAACAAATCGCCAACACCCTGATGACAAGATACCTCGTCATTATCAAAAGTGGTCAGATCTTTGATTCAAGAGATATCTCAGCGAAATCACCTGGAGAGCTAATAGAAACTCCACTCAGCCACTGGTTGCATACTATACAAAGACACAAAAATAATACTTTAAATAAGATATTACAAAAGCGGTTAGTTATCAAACACCCGACTTATTATCATCCCGTCGGATAAACGAAACAAATCCAAAAACATTTCGGTCACTTAAAATCCCTCGTGAAATTGCTTATATATTAATACTACACATGCATTTAGATTCAAGGTTTATATTTTAAACAACTTATTCCAGAAGGTATTAAAATTGTATCAGAAAATATTTCGAAGATTGTTTACACAAAGAACAACAAAAATTTAAATGTTGGGAGCTGGCGATTAGTTTTCCGAAACATTTGGTAAAGTATTCCCCTTGGTAACTGATTTCTAGAGTCTGTTTTGAAAAAGCAACGTTATGCGTTACCCATTAAAGGATTCTATTTTTATTTTAGTTATTTTGTCCCCCTCCATTAGCCTCAGGCTAATTTTTGACAAACTGAGACAGTAATACTTAAGCCTAACCTATTAGAAAGATATTCTTGCAAGGAACGATCCGTATATTTAAAAAATAATGACTCGTGAACTGTGGTTAATTTGAGAGATAATCTATTTGTTTACGCTAAATTATTGCAATTACCGAACGGGTTGGTATAGAAAAATTCATAGCATAGTTATTGGAGCTATTAAAACTGCACCGAGTATTTTGAAAGGAAAAAAATATTTACGATGTAATAATAATTGAATTGTGAGGTATACAATCGGTGTTTCGATTCTTAGTAAACATTTTAATTCTGTAATGTGGTTTTATAAAAATAAATTTCTGAATTTAAGAATTTTAATTCAATTTTATAGTTATAGAAGTTATAATATTTATTCACTCCACGAAAAGGAATATATATACTTATTTCAACTGTAAACAAAATTGTGAAATAGGTTCCTCAATTCTAACTACTAAAATAACTGCTACTAATTGTAATAAATAATTATCGCATAAAATTTACAATATGGATGACAATCGTGTCCAGAAAGAATTGAAAACAAAATTCTCTATCCATACATCCCGCAGAGCAGGATGAACAATACGGTATGACTATCTGAGCCATCCCACCAATGATTGACTTACGATATATAATAAATTATAACAATGCAACACATCTCATCCATGAAGTACTTTTTAAATAAACTGGTGTTGCACATTTACCATCCTCTATTACACTAGTCAATAGAAGACATAACTAAGAACATTCGTGCTTTCAGACAATCCAGACGGCGTTGCCGACAAATTTCGAATGGTGCTCATCACAATTCATGGGCATTTTGATGGATGGTCCGAGATGAACATTTGAATTGCCAAACATCTTCCAACAGCTGTCTAAATCAGCCATAGCACGGTTACGTTCTGATATTAATACAGCTCACCTTATCTCATGTAATTGACACCCAATACCACAGTCCTTATCTTAATGAAGTCCTTATCTTACACCATTAGTTCTCATAAAATTGCAAAGCTTTATTTATAATTGTTTTTATTGCATTACATAAGTATAAGTTTGTTACAAATCCTGATTTTAACCCTTCCCCCCCCCAAGTGGTTTCGATGATATATCTAGTTCATCAAGATCTTATCAATTTTGCTAATGAATAGATATATCGTCAAGATATGATGAGGTTTCATCCATTGCCGAGACTTTTCGTCCACGAAGTATACTGTCAAGAGAAGAAGGGGATTAATTCGTGGTAATAATAAGGATATGTTTTCTCTGTTGTACACAATTATGCCACACATGAGAAGGAAATTAAAATATTTAACCTTTTGACTACGGCTATAGATGTAACAAGCGCTATTCTTTCGTGGCGCAATTTTTATAACTTTAAGGCCCGGTGCACACATCCGGTTTTTCAACGTACGGCGCCGCTGCCGCAATGCAAGTGCGGTCTAAGGTACATTAGATCTAATGGAGCAGTGCACACATGCCTCAAACGCCGCTGGAGCGACGCACGTCCAACTTGCATGCAATTTGTACCGCAGTTCCTCACGGTGCCGCACGATCGTCGCACATGAGTCTCCGTTCTGAAGTACCTTGTTTTCATAAACAAATGGAATATAAATAATGACTAATAAATGGGTGCATCCAGTAACGTCTATTTTGTTTCAAAGTACACTTTTTTTACACCAAGTAAGCGAAATATACACGTATTCTTCGATAGAATGTTTATCGCAAATGGCTCGAAATGAGTTCGTGCGTCATTTCACGGTTATGTGTGCATAGTTGGGCTTCGGTGCCGCACGTTGAAAAACCGGATGTGTGCACTGGGCCTTAAGGCACAACAGCTCTAACAGCCGTAATCTAAATTCCTTCTTGGCGGGATTCTTATATATTTCAAGGTTCAACAGCTATACCACCGTAGTCAAAAGTTAAACACAATTTTAGAAGCAAATCCATTTAGAGTCCTGGAAACATTACGGTTGGTTGTTACAAGCATTACGTTCTGTTTTATTCAAAATAATAATCAAGACAACCATCCGAGTATTGACTTCACTGCCTTTTCAAAACTTTTTGTACCCAAAGTCATGATGACGCATCCCATTGAAGCATTGTCGCTGACACCATCGGTGCTAATGGAGGAGAACAGAGCAGATCTCGATTTTTATTCACACTCTGCCATTATCGGATCAGTTCCCCCTCAGCAAATCCCCGAATCGTATTGCGGAAGGCATAATCGTATCATTAAGATTCCCTCATCCTGTGTGCATTGAATCGGCGATAATCGTCCCGATACACCTGGGCCCGCCCCCTCTAGCAGCAAAACGCACTAATTGCGTTGCCAGGAATAATCCTCCTCAACTCTCCTTCGTTTTCGTGAAATCCTATTTTCCAACTGCAAGTCTTCGGGTCTTAAACAACGCGCCTACAGGATCTGGAGAGGACGGAAAAAACTCTCCAGACTGAGATGAAGGTAGTGATCCTGATTAAGGTGTTACCTTCATTAAAAGTTTTAAGTCTTCTTAGCAGAAGTAAGAAGGTGAAAAAAAGGTCCGGATCCTTTTATGTAATTTATGCGCTTAGGACTTTGCAGGAATCAGTCGCTGTTTTGCGGGGTAGAGCTCTTGGTAATTGCCTGTTTACAGTCGACTGGAGAGGTATCGGCTCTTGCGAAGGACAACTGGATGGCAAAAAAAAGTGTGTTTCTTCGGGATAGTTAATACGGATCTGCTTGCATGTACATAAATAAAGTAAAAACCCGAGGTCTAGTGATTCTTGCACGGTATATCAGGTAATGAGTTTCGTTTTCATGAATACTTTTTGTATGACTCAAAAGCAAGAATGAACACTTGAATAATAAGGTGAATACTCGATTAATTCGTTCATGTTTTTTGTATTGAAGTGGGGCTAATAATATAATGTAGAAATAATCGTTTTCTATTTTTGAGTCAGGATTGGGGAAATAGTTGTTTTAGGAAAAGGCAAATGTATCGAATAAATTTGAAGAGTAAATTGCATGATTATTATCCCGTTATATTTTTCGATTCATCTGAATTTTAGAATTTGCATAAAACGGTTGCTGTTTGTGGGGTAGAGTACTTGATAATTACCTATTTGTGGGGTAGAGTACTTGGTAATTCCTTGTTTGTGGGGTAGAGTACTTGATAATTGCCTGTTTGTAGTCATCTGGAGAGGTATCGGCTCTTTTGAAAGGCAACCGGATGGCAAACAATTATTATGTGTTTCTTCAGGATAGTTAATACGGATTGGCTTGCATGTACATAAATAAAGTAAAGAGGGGACTAGTGATTTTTCGGTGGTACATCAGATTATCAGGTAATGGGTTTTGTTTCCTTGAATACTTTTTGCAAAACTCAAATCTAAGAATGAATACTCGAAAAATACTCGACGAGCCTCTGTTCATGTTCTTCGTATTGAAGTTAATATGGATCGAATTACAATGTGCATAAATTAAGTAAACCAATTGGATTACAAGATTCAGTGATTCTGGATGTTTATTGGAGAACCAAGAGCTAGTTACGATGTGCATAAATTAGGTAAACCAATTGGATTACAAGATCCGGTGATTCTGGATGTTTATTGGAGAACCAAGTGCTAGTTACGATGTGCATAAAGTAGGTAAACCAATTGGATTACAAGATCCAGTGATTCTGGATGTTTATTGGAGAACCAAGTGCTAGTTACGATGTGCATAAATTAGTTAAATCAATTGTATTACAAAATCCAGTGATTCTGGATGTTTATTGGACAAGCAAGTAATGATTTTTGTGTTTCGCTAAATACTTTTTGTATGAATTTGAAGTAGGCATTCGGAATCTAACTGTGGCAGCATGACTTTGGAGGGTTTTCAGCTAGACATTTTATTTATGTATAACACCTCTAAAGGCAAACAAAACAGTGTTCTATATTTTTGGATAATTGTATTTCATTAAGAGGCATTAAATCAATTTTTGTGAATACAGATGATATATTCAATACAAGTTAATTGAAATAAACTATGTGAAGTATGAGAAACTTCACATTGTCAGTACGAGATATAAGCAATCAATTAAAGTTTTGTGAATCTGCTTATATCGGATCGCAATTCATTACGAGGCGCCAAAAAACGCAATCCAAGGAGTTCAAACATCTGCTACATTTTCACCCAACCTTAACCTTGAAATTGCAATCCAAAGTTCCACCCTCCCCTCACCAAACCACAGCAAAACTCCCTCCTCCGGAATGCCACCTTGCACTGCTCCGGTAAATCACGGACACCTCACCTTGGAAGGAGCGAGAGAAACTCAGGGCCGTATCGCACGTAAACCTATAAAACTAATTTTTCGTGAAAGATTTATACCTGTTCCATTTATCTAATGGCACGGACTAATTTACGCGGCACTAGGGACATAAAAGTTACACATCAAATTCCATTCCTGAGCACGGTGCCAGAATGATGCATCGCCAGTGACTACTCACCGGGCGGCTGCCATATTTCAATGTGCCGTAAGTGACAAGACAAATATGTGGACCCGAACAACGCTATTGAAACTTCTCTGGCGAAAAATTCCCATATTTTACATCCCCCATCCTGCTCCCAAAGCAACCAATAAGACGGCCCGGGTGAAGTGGAAGAGGTTTTGAAATGTTTCCAAGAGGACTCGCAACTGATAAATTCGTGTGAATGCTGCCGCTGCTTTCCCAAGGTGGGAAGGAGGATTTTGACTTATTTTTCCTTTCCCTTTAGTGTAATCCTTGGATTCGAGCGTGGCCGGTTTAGGGAATGTTAAAGTAGCAATGATAGTTTCTTACTATTTCTTTGGTATACTTATATCGCAGGGAATAATTAGCTCTAAGGCCTTGGTGAGAGAGTTAGTGTGAGATCACTACCCCTTGCTGCAACCGAAAGGCCTAGGGTGCTTTTGAGAAAGAGTGCGGGGAAAAGAGGGACTTTGTGTTGGAAATCCTTTTGGGATTTTCCCTTGTATGTTCGTATCCTACCGGCTGCGCCAAATAGTTGTTGGATTATTTTTGGTTTGATTTGATGAAATGTTGTTGTTGTCGTGCGGGCCATATATGGCCCGATTGGGGGTGCCATTGCCTCGGAGTGTTGGTCTTCTTCATGCATGACACATCCGTTTTACAGGAAAGTCCCTTTCACTCACACCTATCTTAATTTAGATCCCAATCAGAGGCCGATAACCCCCTGATCAGGTACCCCCAGAGGTATTGATTTGGTATGGGAACATGGGGGACTTTGTGACCAAGAACTATTTAACTTGCCCCAGCCACCATTAGCGAACACGACGGTCTTTAGCCAGGTCCAAGCGCCGATCACGCAACCATCAGACTTGCAGGCTCCGCTGAGGACAGAACCCACAACCCTTCCTATGCGAGCCCGACGCAATACTGACTGAGCTATCTATTTGATGAAATGGCAGCACAGATTAGAAAAGGCGTGAGTTTCGAGTGCCGCACGTTTATTTCTACAGTAGACGAGGACAAGCATCATAAATAACAGATAGTATGTACAGGGTGGCAAAGTGGGTAATGTTTGAAACGAATAGAAATTAAATTTCAAAACACATAAAAGGGATGAAAAGATTTTAATGATATATATCGAAATTAAATAGTGGACACTTAATGATAAAGAGGTTGAAAGTGACCGTCTTATTTAACAAGGACAGCAGTGAGGCGATTCAGAAATCCATCCATCACGCGTGAACAGACTTCGATGTCAATCGTGTCGACTGCAGTTGTAACGACAGTTTTCAATTCAGGAAGTGTCTTAGCACTTGTCTGCCACACTTTGCTCTTCAAATAACCCAACACGAAGGTTTAAATCCGGGGAATAGGGCGGCCATTCAATACTACCTTGTAAGTGCGATGGGTAATCCAACCAATAATTCCACCGTGAAAATACTCATTGGGCACTTCGAAAATTTCCGTTGTACGATGTGGTCTTGCACCATCCTGCATAAACCAATGACCATGGACCAAGTCATTACCGTGAAGAAAATGTATTCACTCCCCGTCCGGAAACTGTCTTTATTTTGTAGCGTTAAAAGTGCCGTTGATGAAAACTGGGCCATACACACATCATGGGAGGATATTGCGCACCACACAAGAAATTACCTACTGTAATGATCGCGCACCAAGTTTGGCCTCACTTGATCGCAGCTAGCGCCATCTATTAGACTTTTGTGTGGACATCTTTGGAAATGAGATTGCTGATGATATGGCGAAGAGAGGCTCGGTGGAACTGTCTGCATCAGGAAAATCAAGGACTTAAAGGTGTAGAGGGTTCCCCAACCCATGGATGGTATCGGAGGGACGGTCTAGGTGGATCAATTGGCCTTTCTTGTGATAGAGTCGACCAGATGGCGCTGTCTAGATTTGCTAGTGATCACTCGCGGGGCTGGTTTTAGAACCATGGTATCAAAAGGTTCCGGTATGCTCTAAATGTGATGAGGAGAGTGCATCGCCAGAGCACATCCTCTCTTGTCTCCAGCTCTCAAGGGAGTTTTTTGAGAAGGGTCCTTTGCAGGTCCTTGACTTTTGAGGGTGTGGGGACTCGTGGATGCTGTTCAGCTGTCGCTAGTCCGTGAAGAACTAGTAACAACAACTTAGACCTTTCTTTTTCAAACATTACCCGCTGGGCCACCCTGTACAAGAATAATTGAGGATTAATATAACGGAGCAGGGGACACACATATAGTCATAGTGAGTGGGGAGGTCAGGAAAGCCCTGGGTGCTGATTCCACTAGGGAATATTGCACCAAACCCCATTGTTTTTAGACACTCCTGTCAAAGAAAGCCAGATTCCTTAAGAAAGGCTTGACAGGTTCTTCATGAATTGTATCAAGTTCTGTTCCAAGACCTAGACTTGAGTGCCTTATGTGAAGCAGAGCTTCGCATTCAAAAACTATATGGTGGGCTGTTTCCTACACCATATTGCATTTCCTGCATAGAGGTTCTTCTTTAAAGATTATCATCCTATGAAGGTGTTTTCTTAGGTGATAATGGCCTGTGAGAAATCCAACTATCACCCTCATCTTATCCCTGCTAAGACGAAGGGTCTGAGATGACAGAAACCACACATATGCCCTCCCTGGAGCACCAACAGGTAGTCCCTTTTTTCCTCACCACACCCAACCGTAGCTTTTTGGTTGCTGTTAAGAATGGTGATCTCACAGTTAGATTCTTTACGCACAAATTATTTTCATCGAAAACTAATTCCCGGGATACACAAATGATCTTTGTGTGCTTTTATTTCATTTCTCTACTCACTATTCTCTTATTTCCTTTTCAATACGGAGTCGAAGTAGCCTGCTTGGAAGAGTAGCGAAATAAAAAAATCGGAGGATTACGAGTTAAAATCCAGCCAGCGACTATAGTGTACATAGGTGGTTGGTGTTTTAAACTTGTCATGGCCTCCAATTTCCTCCCCTTGGCTTGGTATGAAAGCTTGGGAAGTAGGGTGCATGCTCAGATGTGACATTCTTCTGACGTTGTACAAAATCACGTGTTTTCTTCGTATCTTTCTCCTTGGGTTTGAATAGCCAGTTTCGTTGAACTATTGTTATTGAATTAAAAAACTATAACTTAAAAACTATATTTTAAATACTATCACTTAAAAACTATATTTTAAATACTATAACTTAAAAACTATATTTTAAATACTATAACTTAAAAACTATATTTTAAATACTATAACTTAAAAACTATATTTTAAATACTATAACTTAAAAACTATATTTTAAATACTATAACCTAAAAACTATATTTTAAATACTATAACTTAAAAACTATATTTTAAATACTATAACTTAAAAACTATATTTTAAATACTATAACTTAAAAACTATATTTTAAATACTATAACTTAAAAACTATATTTTAAATACTATAACTTAAAAACTATATTTTAAATACTATAAATTAAAAAATATATTTAAAAAACTATTTAAACTATTTAAAACTGAATTATAAAATATCAAATACAAACATCCTTCGAGTTTGTTCCCGGAGCGTCGCCAATAGCCTGTTGTGTTGCACCAGTACGACGTTAATAGAAAAGCCAACCTACCTTGATATTCGTATGCCACAGGCAGAAATTAACTCGAAGGCCTCTTAGTGAGATAGTTATGTTCTTTTAGGATTTCTTTTCACCAAAAAATAACCAAATAAATTGTCTGCTTTGGAACTCATTGTTCGACTCCCTAATCCCATTTTTATCTTTCAACATGGTTTTACTTACATTAATTTGTCTTGCATTTGGCGCAACTTCGCCAAAAGTACCAAAAACAGCCAATCAACCAACAAATAACGAGGCGTAAATTTATTCCCCTGCCAACCTTTTAGTCGTAGGTGGCGCAGGTTCGATTTCTCTCTGGGTGCATTTCTTTTCTGTGTCATTAAAATTCTCATGGTGTGTAATTTTGTCCACTACTTGACGCCCTATACATACGATTAAATGAGGAAGAATTTTATCTACGTGTATCCGAAGCCCTTTTGATGCTCTTACACCTCACCATTTGTCCGCAGGAAACAGGCATCCTCTCCTGAATCGATATTCGCAGAATGACCACCATAATGCCCATCGATGCAAGCCATTAAACAGGAATCTCTACACCAACACTACAAAGCTTCCCTCCAAAACCTTAACCCCGTGTTCAATAGTCGAAGGGAAAGCATTTCTCACTTTGCAACAGCTTTTCTAGCTGTTGAAACCTCATCTGTGGCCATCTACCCTCTCCAGAGATACGCCCACGAAATGCATTAATGGGTTTGGCCATCTCTTTTGATGTCACTCCCATTTGTGTCCGGCGCTATAAATTTATCTGTTTTTCCTTCTTCAAAATGTGTTCGTGTTACAAGTATTGACAGGAAGTTTGCTTTCTCTTTCTATGTCGGTTGGCTGAAGGAGTGTCAATCCATTAACTCCGTTAAATAACGATTGAGTTTCTTTATAAATAACTTTTGTATGATTATTTATGGAAACAATTTGTAGACTGTCAAGACAAAATGCAAGTAGCGTTAGTGCTTTTGTGGTGGAACCTGTTTCCTACACATATTCCGGTTGTGGCGTCACTTGGGTTGTTTTCGAATATGATTTCAGCACGTCGCCAATAGTAATTCTGTATTGATTTTACAAAAGGTAGTTGGTAAACACCAATTAGATCAAATGTCCAACGCCGTCAGAGCGGCGATGAGCTGCATTTTAAAGTAACTCCAAATATATTTATAATTTTAGAGCACTTGGGTAACATTAAAAGAAATACTTGCATTCCATCTGGTTTGTTTTTACAGAAAATTTCCTATCGAAGAAATACTTGTATGCCATTGGTTTGTTTTTACAGAAATTTCCAATCGAGGAAATACTTCAATTCAATCTGGTTTGTTTAACATAAAATTTCCCAACGAGGAATTCTTCAAGGATGGTTAATTAATGTCTATGGTTGATTAATTGTCCTTGTGATTGTCTCTATGAGGCATCTCGTCTTTAGATGAAAACTGACCAGATATTATGAACGAGATATCAGGTAATTAGAAGATGACTAGCCAGATCTTAATACTGTCAGCATAAAAAGTTGAACAGATACCTCGTCATCAAAGAGCCATAAATGTAGGGTATGTGAGGATACAAATGAAAGGGAGGAAAGATCACTCGAATGCCCCAACGTTGTGACGCTCCTACACACCTAAAGAAGAAGTATATATAAGAAGAAGATTTATTTATAAGAAAATGTATATATAAGAAGAAGATGTATATATAAGAAGAAAATGTATATATAAGAAGAAGATGTATATATAAAAAGAAGATGTATATATTAGAAGAAGATATATATATATAAGAAGAAGATGTCTATATAAGAAGAAGATGTATTTATAAGAAAATGTATACATAAGAAGAAGATTTATATATAAGAAGAAGATGTATAGATAAGAAGAAGATGTATACATAAGAAAAAAATGTATAGATAAGAAGATGTATGTATAAGAAGAAGATGTATGTATAAGAAGAAGATGTATATTTAAGAAGATGTATATATAAGAAGATGTATATATAAGAAGATGTATATATAAGAAGATGTATATATAAGAAGATGTATACATAAGAAAAAAATGTATACATAAGAAAAAAATGTATAGATAAGAAGATGTATGTATAAGAAGAAGATGTATATTTAAGAAGAAGATGTATATATAAGAAGATGTATATATAAGAAGATGTATATATAAGAAGATGTATATATAAGAAGATGTATATATAAGAAGATGTATATATAAGAAGATGTATATATAAGAAGATGTATATATAAGAAGATGTATATATAAGAAGATGTATATATAAGAAGAAGATATATATATATATATATAAGAAGAAGATGTATATTTAAGAAGAAGATGTATATATAAGAAGATGTATATATAAGAAGATGTATATATAAGAAGATGTACATATAAGAAGAAGATATATATATATAAGAAGAAGATGTATATTTAAGAAGAAGATGTATATATAAGAAGATGTATATATAAGAAGATGTATATATAAGAAGATGTACATATAAGAAGAAGATATATATATAAGAAGAAGATATATATATAAAGTTTTATATATATCCTGAGTGTATACATAAAACTAAAGACGGAAGCACGTAGTTACAAGTTTAAATCTTGTATGTGCTGAAATTTGGTTGATGGCTTCAAATTTCCTGGATTCTTCTCAAATACCGGCCATCTTCCCCAAGTCCCTCTTGAAAGACATATCCTCCCACACACAGTCCATAGTGGTTGTAATAAAGCAGAACCTCCCATGGTGGGCCAGCGGTAACGCTATCCTTTACTTTCTCTTCAATTAGTGCTTGAAGGATCTTATGTTTCGTACGCTGGCACTGGAAAGTCTCAAATTAAAATTACTGAAGAGTTTACATCAATACTAATCGCATGCCGATTTAGAGCTGATGGTTAACGGTTTCATTAAATTGTTATAATATGCAGTATACATACGCTATATGGACAAAAGTATTTGGACACTGCTGAAATTATGGAGAGGATCCATCTTAGTATTTCCTGGCGCAGAAGACAGGAATACACCCAGGATGGAATACACCTGACAGGAGCATTTTTCCCCCAAGAAAGGAAAGTTAAATGGAATCCGTAATTGAAGGTTGTTTTGTCGTTTTATAACAAATGGCCATATTTGGTCAAGATAAGCCAAAGAAAAAAATAACGTCAAGTAAAAGGTGTAGGTAAAAGAGGGATTGTGGTACAGGTAGTAGCATCAAAACAGGAAGCGATCGCTCGGGTAATACGGAAGCACGAAAACTGTGTTTGGTAAAGACAGTAAACCCCATGGAAAAGGAAATAAAATCAATATAGTATCTCGTGTTCGGAAAGCCCGAACACACAAAAAGGAGTTATGCCCCTGATGGCCTCAAACTGAAGAAAACCAGCATTGATTAATTATGATCAACGCATTGGTAAGAGTTGCCGTTAACCAAAGAAGCATTTCAAAAGGCTGTTCAACCTAATCCATCCAGGAACGAAACTTCCAACTAAAAGTTTTGAAATGGCCTCTTTTAACAGTTCCATTTCCTGAACTATACGAAGCAAGATATGCATTATTTTCCGGGAAGAAAGAGTTAAATTGGATCTGAGGTTGAAGGAAACCCGTGAAGTAGAGAGCAGAGGACCTTTTGTTCTGCGAAGGCGAAAAAACAAAGGTGGGCACAAGTCCCTCACTCGGAATAGAAAAGCTGTTACGGGGAAACACGCGAGCAAAACAAAGAGAAAGAAAGCTCCGCTGCTCAGATACTTCCTCAAAACGTCGAAAGGAAACTGCATTCTACGAATGTAAACAACAGAAGCGAAAACCGTCAAGTTTACGAGTCGGGAAGGTCGGCGGAAAAAACGCATAAAAAGCCCCAGCAAGAGAATGGGGCGACTTTGAAAATATGACTTCAGATTTGGCTAAGAACGCGCACTCTCCCTTGCTTAATCCGTCAATGTCAGAGCTTTTATCTGGCTCTCTTGTGCTGCGTGTTTGCCTTTGAACAAGCCTCCCGGAAATTCTATTTCTTTTCTTTCTTTCGTTTCTTGCTGGTGTTTTTGTGTAGACGGAGGGGTTGAGTGGGAAAAAAAAAAGAAGGAAGGGAGGAAAAGTCAGGAACATCGTATTCCTTTTTTGTTCCTCGGGTGGCGTTGTTGTTCTTGTTGCAAATCGATGTATTGTTCTCGCCTGTAGAACACAGGACGTAAACAAAACAGCTGTTAGGGAAAGATAGAGTCACTATGGAGGAAAAGAGTCGGAGTGAAAGGAGAAGTCCCTTTTTCAAAACGCGGAAAGAAGTAGAGTTGAGATGGTTAAAGAATTTTGGGAGAACGGATTTGTGTTTTTTGTGAGAATACAGAAACGCCTTCTCTCTTCTTTGACATTGGAATTCGCAAAGTAGATTCGGTAAGTATGCAAAGTAAAAACGAAGTCGAAACCAACATACAATGATATCTTTAATTTACATTTTCTGTTCTGGAAAAGGCAACAGTGGTATCCCAGTTGTTCGAACAGTGGGCTAGCAACCGATCTAAACTTGTTCCCACCGCCGTCTTGTACGTGGGGTCTGGTGCAGGTTAATTTTTTCATGGTCTCAAATGTTCTCACGTTGGCGTGGAGTGAGGTTAGGTAATTTTTATTAACGTCGTATTAGAGCAACACAGAGGTATATTGACGACGGTCCGGGATCAATCCCTTAAGGGAAAGATCTGAGGACAACACCACGTAATTTTGAACCACGGTTAGATGATGAGGCAACACCTGAGCTGGCACCCCACTTTCCAAACTTCCACACCGACCCAACGTGAGAGAGAGAGAGAGACAGAGAAATCGGTTACGAGTACCATTGCAATTTATGCCACACGTTGAGAAAGATAGTATGAAAACTTCTGCACACCGTATAGAAAAATCCTCTCATCAGTCATAAATTATCACAGATAAAATGTACCTGCTATTGTGCAAATTTGATTCATTGCCACTTTGGTGATGCCTGACGTTAGTTTTAATATGTTAGCATGTTAAAATGTAATTTTAATAACATGCAATTTACACCATAAGCTAAGAAAGAAATTGTGAACGCATTAATCTCCAAAGTATTTAGTTTTATAAGAAAAAAAGTGTGTCTCTTCTCAAGGTCAAGCACAACATAGACAGTTATAAAACATAAAAACCACTGCTTAAGAATACCTTTTATTTACCGTTGTTTTGACAATCGTCGTGCTGATATTACAGTAAAAAATCTGTCATATTATACGTCACAATATGTCTATAAAACAGGCTACTAAAACACTTGGATTCGAGGTTGAACTCAGACCGTTGCCACTAGCTCGTTGTGTTGTTCCATTGTGATGTTAATTAACTGCCAACATACCTGAAACACTTATCCCCCGTCTGTATTTAACTTTACAGAAAACCCTCTCCTTAGTGTAAACAACCGACAATCGGTCTGGTGGTTAAGCTGCTAGCCTCTAGATCTGAGAGTTCCGAGTTCAAATATGAGCCAGTGCATGGATATTTGTAAGCGTATGCTGTAGAGGCGGTTGGTACATCTTAAATCTATCGTGGCCGAAAGTCCTCATGTTAGGTTGGTGTGGAAGTTTGGAGAGTGGGGTGCTAGTTCAGGTGTTGCCTCGTCATCTGTCCGTGGTCCAAAATTAAGTGGTGTTGTCTTCGGATCTTTCCCTTGGGGGATTTATCCCGAACCGTCGTTAGTAGCCCGTTGTGTTGCTCTGGTATGACGTTAATTAAAATTATCAATTACCAAAACATTCCATGTACATTTTGAGTAATGTTGCATGAATGTTATATTTATAAAAACAAGTATACTGTCACCAGATGCGAAGACGGACTTCCTGCAAATCTTTCCCATTACAAACAACAATCCTCACGGTGATTTCTCAAAATTCAAAACTTCTTCACATTATTGAATCCATTATCTCCCCGTCGTCAATAGCCTGTTATGTTGCTCTAGTACGTTGTTAATTAAAATTTACCAGTTACCAAAGCATTCCAAGTGCATTTCAATTGATCTTGCATGAATGTCTTATATTTATAAAAACAAGTATACTGTCACCAGATGCGAAGACGGACTTCCTGCATCGGCAAGCATCTTTCCCATTACAAACAATATTCCTCACAGTGATTTCTCAGAATTAAAAACCTCCACATTATTGAATCAACTATCACCCCTTCGTCAATAGCCTATTGTGTTGCTCTAGTACGACGTTAATTAAATTAATTTAACTTAGTGTAAACATAAAACAAATTACCGGAGTACAAATATCTATTAAAAACTATAATTTATTGACTTTTGCTAATGTTTATTAGTAATTTTAAATTTAAGACACTTGGGAGGTTTGCCATGACAGTTTACTTCACTGGTGTTGTCCTCGTATCTTTCCCATCTAAATGGATTGTCGGCAATAGCCATTGTGCTGGTCCATCGTGACACTAATTAATTGCCAATTGGCTTCTCAAAATGCGTAATAGATTGCCTAAACAGTTGCGCCCTCTGTATTTAGCCTCACAGAGAAACGCTCGAATTCAACACGCTACTCTTCACACATGTGCATTAGTTTCCACTTCTTGGTTATGGAATGAAGCGATGACAAATCGCACAAAGCCCAAACGACAGACCAGCCGACGCCATATCACGCTCTCATGAACAACATCAAATATTCATGGGGAATAATAACGAATTTAACTGAAACCTGGCAACACTTCCCCTCGCTTAACCCCTGGAACATCGAACCTCATCAATCTGCAGATGTCAACCAATGATCACGTTAATGTTCCCGGTGGAGCTTTTCTTAATTGCCTATCCACTTTGAAGGAAAAACTTGTTTTGCGGGAAGTGGTCCTGCGATTAATAAAAATATGAGCAATTGTCCCGTGGACTGAAGCGAGGCGATCTTGTTAAATCGCCGATCATGCCCAGAGTTTTGACAAGTGTCTAAATATACTGTTTGGTATGTCAGCACGGTGTGGGAAGGCTCGGGACGAGGACTGAGGGCGCTGCTATCGCATCGTAACTACTATACGCATCGCGATCGTAGTTAATGAGTCGGTTTTAAATGCAATATTCAATGGATGGGCTCTAGTCGAATAGGGTTATAAATGATAGTGTAATGGGTTCAATGATGGGAAGATTTTAATTTTCAGAAGGCACGAATTCGTGGCTTTTAATGTTTTATAATGGAAAAAAGTTGGCCAGAACTGGAAGAAACTCTGCGCATCTTTGAGCATTGTACTTTTATTATTGATATTAGACTTTCATGAAAGTTCTTACATGGAATGTTTTTGCAAGTGCCCAAGTCTTGTTTTATACGTCATTGTGGTCTAGGAAGTCTCAAGATAAGAACCAAGGATGATTATTTTGTGTCTAAGACTACTATAGTATCACGATCGCAGTGACAAGTTTATTTTAAATGCAATACTCAAAAAAGTGTATGGCCTCCGATCAAGAAACTGCGCATCTTGGAACATTGTACTTTTATTATAGATATTAGACATTCATGAAAATTCTTGCATGGTGTGAAGTGTATGGCCTCCGATCAAGAAACTTTGCGCATCTTAGAACATAGTACTTTAATTATAGAAATTAGACTTTCATGAAAATTCTTATATGGAATGTTTTTGCAAGTGTCCAAGTGTAATGTTTTAATCGTTATTGTGGTCAAAAAATGCTCAAGGTAAGTACCAAGGATGATGATTTTGTGTCCAAAATTTGTATACGTATCACAATCGCAGTGATGAGTCTGTTTTAAATACAATACTCGATAAAGTGTATGGGCTCTAGTCGAATGCTGTTTTTAACGTTTGTGTTATGGATTCAATAATGTGATGGCTTTGATTAATACACAGCATACATTTTGTAGTCGTCATTATTTGTAATAAGAAAGAGGTTGACCATAACAGGAAGAAACTGCGCATTTTGGAACAGTATACAGAAATATTAAACAACCATAAAAACAAATGCAGATGTACTTGGAATGTATTTGGTAAGCACTATATATGCGATAGGTTAATCAGGTTTGGTCTTTGTTACATAAAATATTACAAAAATTTAAAATTTTGTTTTCATTGCATAAATTTAATAGATTGTGACATTCATGAAAATTTTGTCATGGTTTCGAATTAGTGAGCATTATTGCTTGTAATGGGAAAAAGTTGGCCAACCATGAAAACACTACGCATCTTGGAACAGTGTGCTTTTTTATAGAATTTAGACTTTTCCACCAAAATTCTTCAGATGGAATGTTTTTCGCAAGTGTCTAAAAATATTATTTTGTACGTTAGTGTATTATTATGTGCAGACTCATGACAAAAAACAACGGAACGGCTTTTTAATTCATAGCTACTAAACGCTTCGCTTTTTCAATAATGAGTCAGTTTTATATGCAAAATTAAATGGAGTGGACGAAGTCTAGTCGAAGGTGTAAATGTTTGAATAATGGGTTTAATGATGTGAAAAGAAGTTTTTTAATTTTGAGAAATCATCGTCAGGATAATTGTTTGTAATGGGAAAGTTGTTTGCCGTAGCAAGAAGTCCGTCTTCACATCTGGTGACAGTATACTTGTTTTTATAAAAATAAGACATTCATGCGACATCAATAGAAATGTACTTGGAATGTTTTGGTAATTGCTCATTTTTAATTAACGTCGTACTAGAGCAACACAACGGGCTACTGAGTACGGTCCAGGATCAATCCCTGAAGGAAAATATCCTAGGACAACCCTTCGTAATTTTGAGCCACGGTCAGATGACTTGGCAACACCTGAGCTGCCTCGCTCTCCAAACTTCCACACCAACCCAACCTAAGGACTTTCTACCAGGACATATTTAAGGTGCACCAGCCGTCTCTATACCATACGCTTACAAACACTCAATCACTGACCCGGATTCGAACCAGGAACCTAGAGGCTAATACCTTAACCACCAGACCGGTTGGTCGGCGGGAATGTTTTGGAGTATTTGCGAAAAATAAATCGGATATGAACTCCCTTTCGAAAATTATCTTATGAGAATTTTAAACTTTCAACGCATTGCACAACTTATTGGGTTCGCCCAGAGGTTGAGCCGATAGGGGGCGATATTACTCTTCCATTTCCCCAAATATAACATTTTCGACAATGATGTAGGTTATTCCATTCTTGCTGTAAGGTCTTGAATTGAACTTCAAAAGCGATCGTCCCTCCTTCAGCTAGCTGGCAGCATGCGCAGGAAAATCCATGTATCACTCTTCAAAATCTATTAGCCTCCAGGGTCCATTTCCTTCCTTGAAGAGCATTAGCTTTAGTACCACATGCTTTGTTACCACGATGTATCCCGCTTTGGAATTGACATGGAGCCCTCAGTGCATTCCCCGAATATATGCTTTTATAAATAACCCCTTAAGCATCACTGAATGCTCCCGTTTATTTCTCCCGAATCCGAGGAATTCTTTATGGCAAACAATCGGAGAAATCTTGTGTTGGGAAACGGGAAAATGCCAACCCCGTTGCGTTCCCACCTTATAAGCAGTTTTGATGGCGCCGTTGAAATTTATAGTCGTCATCCAGCATTCTGCTTCTAGATTCTATTCCGGAGATCTATCCAAACTTCATATTCCCTCAACGAAAAAAAGTTAAACTGACGCATTTTTCGGGGGGATTTTATTGCCAACTGCATCCCATCCCTGGAGTGCCCGTATAAAAATAGCGCAGTGCAAAAACGAGATAAAATCCCGCCACTTTTTCCCATCCTGTTCTTCACCGTTCCCATAGATAACCACTTCTCCGCGCGCCAGCGTAATTTATCGGGCACAATTTACGGATACTTGCTCTCTGATCTACAAAATAACGACCCTCCAGTTTGTTTAACTTTACCCCTCCGAAAGTAAAGCGGGCTCGAAGCAAGAAGGAGAAAAAAGGAAGGCGAAGATCTTAAAGGCGTCTTAAAATCGCTTTTGCCACGGTAAAGACAGGCTTTTCTTTTTTTACCCCTACCTCCTCTCGTGTTTTCCGCTTCATTTTCTTTGATAAAAGAAAATGATTCCCGAAATGGAAGAAATAAGGAGAGTTATGCCCTAAAACAGAACACAAGGAGATGGCGGGGTGGGGGAAAGGGGGCACGGCTTCTCGAGTCTCCGAAGCCCCGAAAAGTGAGTGTAACTGTTGTCATGGATACGGTAATCTTCTTTTGTCGGACTAGATCTTATCAGGTTTTTTCTCCAAGCCTACTCCTTGTTGTTTCCGCGCGCGATAAAGCAACGGAGCGCTAATTAATTTAAAGTTAAGACATTATTTTACAGTGAGACTTAAAAGTTTAATGAACACTTTTCTGAGGGACGGCGGGCAGGGTGCGGACTAATTGAACGTGGGCCGGGGTTTCTTCAGCGCGCGGGTTTCGTGTTTTTTATTTGTTTGTTTCGTTTTGCTCTTCATACTTACCGACGTTATCCAATTTGCGAAATGTAACATTATTAACCAAAGCCTTAACGGCATTATCTGCGGAAACCACACTCTGTTAGGGAGGGGTTTTTTAACAAGGAAAGGTGAGTAAATGTGCTTCTTTTATCAAATAGTTAGCTCGCCGTGGGTAATTGCTTGTTAACTAGAGTAAATTTGTGAAGGGAGTAAAAAGTGCATTTTTTGTTTCAAAACTATTGTTCAAGTTAACTTTGAAGTGAGTATAAGATAATGAACGGGTAGCGAAGAGGTAAGATAACAATGGCAGAACTTTTCAGAATACAATGGTATAGTGGGCAGAATACATTTTTAATAGGGGAATGGTCCCTCCACGTGCTGCAATTACACTATCAACCCTTCCGGGCATGTTTTCAACAAGGTTTGATACACAGCTATGGGTATTTTTTAGACCCTCCCTGGACCCACTCACCGTTAGGTTTAGAGTGTATTTGTGGTCCAGGGGGAAAGGGTGGGGGCGACTTCCACAGCACAAAGGGGGCCCCAAGAGGACCCCCGCCGGCCGATCGATTTTTTTTTCTCATTAAATATTATATCTGTGGTTGTTTTATTCCCAAGGGAGAATTATAATGGTTCGGTAACATTCCGGCCTTATGTTAAAAATTACAACAATCATCCGGAGTCCCGGGAATCCAAGAATGCAAGACCGGTGGCACACCGTTAAAATTACATTTAATACATCGGTGGCACACCGGGAAATGTAACTTAAACGCAGAACAAGAAACACAAACAAACATAAAACACAACACAAACACAAAACAAAAAGACGTTGCAATACAGAAAGAAGAAATACAAACATCAATTGTTAAATTAAAATAATATATTATTTTTAAAAGGTGATAATGATTTGATGTTTATAAATAGGATTTAAATGAAGGTGAAATAAATATTTTATGAGAATGTTATATGGTGGTGAATTTAATGTTGTGGTGTAAGAAGTGTGAATATTATATAGATGAAGCGCATATACGAACCCTTAACGGGATGGTGATATGATTTGATTAAAAATTTATTATAAAGTGGTTTAAAATAGACGGGGGCATAGTCCCATCTCTCCACCTAAAAGAAGGGGAACAGCTATGGGTATTTGTGTCCATTCCCGCTGGAAGAATGTCTCCAGCTAAGCTGTAGATATTTCGAACGTGGTTCCGTGGTCCGTAAGCGTTGCTCTAACTCGACGCACAAATGTTCTATGGGGTTAGGTTGGGATTCTGAGCAGGCCAGGGAAGACGTTTTACATCCATATCTTGCCACCACTGCTTGGCAGAGGCTGCAACATGACACGCAGCGTTGTCGTCCGGGAAGTAATATTCGTCCGTTCTATAAAATTGCCGGAACGTAGGAAGAACCTGATTGTCCAAAATGTTCATGTAGGCATCGGCGTTCAATTGACCAGGAACAACATGTACAGGTCCCATGCCATACCAGGAAAAACACCCCCAAACAAGCAGTCGGATTTTATGCAAATCTGCAGGCGTCCTGTCCATTATTGTAGGGTAATGTACTTATGTGATGTTCATGCAGTTCGTTGAAACCCGGATGACAGAGTAACGGATTTAACAAACGGAGGTTTGCGAGTTTGAAACTCGATCCAACCGCGACAGTTGTGGATGAGGGCACTGATGCAGTTAAGTGGACGTGCCCACAAATGACCTCCCTTTGGCGTGGTGTGGAAGTTCGGACAATGGGGTGCTGCTGAGGCTCTCTGGTGCAGAATGATATTCAGTGTTCTGCAACACAACTCCAAGCAATTGCAATTGTTCTGCAGGCATTTTGTCCGAATTTTGAAAACTGCAGTCAAATCAAAAACAGACGTAAAACACAATTATCACCTAAATATCTATTCCATATTTGCAATAAAACACACACATATCAATATTACTTAACTGATTTTATTTAAATCCAAGGCATACTTTCAGAATTTGCAATTCTGTCACTTTTGAAGTTAAATATTTTGTCATTGACATCGAATATATGTTATTTATTAAGTGTTTGTGGTAAATTGTTGCGATGTATGAAGGTTGTTCCGTAGCAAGAGAAGGTAAACAAATGTGGCAAGGAGCGCGCTTTGCACTGCAGAACATCGTTACTT
The DNA here is from genome assembly GCA_947359465.1 of Metellina segmentata. Taxonomy (NCBI): domain Eukaryota; kingdom Metazoa; phylum Arthropoda; class Arachnida; order Araneae; family Tetragnathidae; genus Metellina; species Metellina segmentata. The sequence goes on from OX375876.1 coordinate 120,911,019, forward strand.
ATGATTTTTAAAAAATCGGCCAAAATTTTGATAAAATTAAGGAAAAATTGTTCTGCAAAGACTTTGTTTGTACTGCGACGTACGCCGCAGTTTTAAGCACTTCCTGCTCCCGGGCTGAGACGTGAACGCGACATCTAGCCGTGTTTCAAATTTACGAGGCGTCTTCGGACCTTTTTCTTAAGGATTGATCCCAGATTGTCAACAATAGTCCTTTGTGTTGCTCCAGTGGTACGGTAATTCAACTGCCTCCCTAGCTATCGTTTATGTGAACTAGGTCCTTCATATACCTTCCATGCTTTATAAATGCAATTCCCCACAGATGTAAAATTATCACTGAACAGTTACATATGTTTTCTTGGACTGCCTTGATTTAATTGTCTGTGCAGGGGCAGTATGCCCAACACGAATAAAGACTGTTGATCTTCTAGAGATATAGACAGAGCATGAGAGAGCAGCTTCCTGTTATTTCTCCCTATCGCTTGGTTTCAAGATCTCCGGTGGAAGGTCATGAGGTATTAAAGAAAGAAGGAATCTTAATGCAGGACTAATAGACAAGGCTGTACACTAAATCTGGACGATTTGATTACAAGAAATAGGAAAGCGTCAAATGAGTTTTAGAGGTATAGATTGCTACATCTGATATATAGCTCTCTTGTTAGTCTCATTTGGCCTCAAAGAATAAGCTACACATAATTTAATTTAAAATATTTCTCTTGGAAGTAGATGGTATATGTCGCCACATTTGATCTTTTGAGTTATAATTAGTAGCCTATTGGGTCTCGAAGATTTAGCTTCATCTGATTTTATTTTCAAAATTTCTCTTGAAAGTAGCGGGGGTATGTAGCCACATTTTTTTTGTATTGTGCTATTGTTAGTATCTTATTTAGTCTCGAAAGGACTCCTAAACTCATATTTATAGTTCTATTTAGCTTCATGAAGAGGATCGGCTCTCAGAAGTTCATGGATTCCGTTTCCGTAAAATGAAATTTGAGTTTTGACACTTGTAAAATTGGATAAAATACACTACCCTACAATAATGGACCGGACAGTAATATGTGATGGTATAAGAGGAAGAATACATGCTTTAATAGGGGGATGATCCCCCCCACGTGCTGCAATTACAGTAGCAACCCTTCTAGGCTTACTTTCAACAAGGTTTTGATACACATCTATGGGTATGTGCGTCCATCACTGCTGCAAGAATGTCGCCTCGCCATCTTAGCTGTAGAGTTCGGACGTGGTTCTCTGGTTAGTAAGCGTCGCTCTAACGAGTCCCACAAATGTTCTATAGGGTTTAGATCGGAATTCTGAGCAGGCCAGGGAAGACGTTTTACATCCATATCTTGATTCCACTGCTTGACAGAGGCTACAACATGACATGGGGTGTTATCGTCCTGGAAGTAACATTCGTCCGTTCCATAACATTGCCAGGGCACAGGGAGAACCTGATTGTGCAAAATGTTCATGTAGGCGTCGGCGTTCAGTTGACCAGGAGCAACATGCAAAGGTCCCTGGCAATACCACGAAAAACACCCCCAAACAATTAGTCGACTTTTATGTAAATACTCTAGCGTCCGGTCTATTATTGTAGGGTAGTGTATTCTGGGAGTGTGTTTAATTACATCTTTCTCCTGAACAAGAAAGGAAAAGAAACAAATGACAAATGATTGATACTTTAAGGTTCCTTTAAAATTGGAAATCCAATCATCATGACATATCTGCTATTAACTCTGTTTAAAAGTGTTGTACTAAGTATCGTTTGTATTTTATTTACTACCTCAGTTTTGCATAATTTGGTGTTGTGATAATAAGCAATAATGCTATGTCGTCACGGAATTCTATCTGAAAGTGTTTTTAAAAAAAGAGCAGCACCCATAAACATTTATGTATATTTGGAATGAATTATGGACTCGGATTGAATCAAGTAGCTTTTTTAATTGAATATTGTGTTTCAGGGAGAGTTTCGCAACGAAGTATTAAGCAGTTCTGATGCAAAATTCTTGTAAAATAATGCACAGATCTACTGTTTATGTTAGTAATTTCATTTGATAATAATATATATTAAAATATAACGTTACGTAAAGTTAAGGATATATAGCCCCAAACATATATACATGTAAATCCTCTTCTTGTGTAATTTTATTCCACATATTATATAAAACTAAGACAAAAATTTCTGTAGGCAAGAGCCTATATGTATAAAGGTTTTAAAGTTAGTTTCATCACAAGATATCCTCTACATCATTTTCTAGGAAGAGCAAAATTAACATCCAATTCGTACTATGTTATACTGCGATCATTTGAATAACCATTTCAATAAGATTTGAATCGCTATGTATCAAAAAAATAAATTGAAGTGGGAAATGTTAAGGCAAACAATATTACACTGTACCAAAAGTTATTTAAATTACCATGAAATCATAGACCGAGAAAACTATTTTGAATGTTACAAAGTGTATATCCACGCTTGATTTTCCATTAAAATTCTGATTTTCTATTAAAATTACACAAAATGGCTCCGTTTAAAAGGAAATAATTCATACTCTTTTAATTTGTTCTCAGCTCTTTTTTAAATGAAAATTATTAATTTCTATCTTCATTATTATTATTTAACTAAAAATAAGTATTTTCACATGCAAATAAAGGCAATTTTAAATAAATAGTAATACGAGGTAGCCATAATTTCTTTGTCATTAAAATCATCACTGCAGACGAATTGCAATAATGTGTACAGAATTTTAAAAATCTTCATTTTAGGAATTTTTTAATACCTATGCGATAACAGTTCCTCGAATAAAAAAATAATATTCAGAAAAACATTTTCATTCAATCATGAAAAAAAACTATTTCATTAACATCTAAAAACATGTAAAATAAAATTGCTCTTACCAATAAAATGAAAGTAATTTTAAGGAGCCACCCGGAAATACTTCAATCATAGAAAAAATAATCTGAAATATTATACACACAAATGTAGTTACAGTAAAAAAAAATTCCATAAAACAAAAAAAAAACTTTTCTTTCAAGCAGCGCTTTCAAAATTTCACACCAAGTATGACAATATTTTTTCGCTACTGGTTTAATTAAATTTAAGAGCAGTATTGTTGCCAACGAATTTCTTGCGTTCGTTTTATCGCTTTTTAATTACAGCCGGTTAGTACCTAAACAATGTCGTAATTTTTTGCTCAATTTAATTTTGAGAAAAACTAACAGTGCTTAAAACTTTTTGGTGGCAATTTTTTTGCGTTATTTTCCCCCCATTCTTTGTAACAAAGACAAGCTCGTTTTTTCTCGGAGGATTGTTTGTTTTTCGTCCACATTTCGCCCTCTTATCCAGTCATTATGCCCTCTTTTTAACATTTTGCCCTTTTTTGGGCTGAGGAGCTAACTCGTTTCAACTTTCCCCTCTTCCACTTACGTCGCTTATTAATTCGGTCAACATTTGCTGACTGCAAACCACACTCCCCGGAGGTCAAAATTAAACAAGCAATTTCCGGGAATAATTTTCTCCTCTCGTCCAAATCCCAATCCCGTTTGTCAATTAATTCAAATGAGAAACGCAAATGCACTTTTCTTGGAGACCTTTGAAACAAGTTTTAAGAAAACTGCTCGGTCGAAGTTATTTGCATAACTATTCTCTCTTCCCAAGAAGGGGAGAATTAAATCTCTAGTTTGAATCTCTATAATTGAGTTGTAAAAACCTCATCATTATGTTACGATTCGACGTAAATTTATGTTGGTAATAACTACTAACCTGATATGTGTCTCAAAGGAAATTCATCAGAATTTGAATCGCGTTGAGAACATTCAAAAATGTGATATTCCTATTTGCATATAAAATTGGTTCACTTTGGAAGAAAGGACAACTGCGGTTAATTTTGACTTAATTCAAATTAACACTGTTCATCCATATCGACTTAAAAGATATTTTCACGACTTTTGTACCATTAATCACCATTATTCAGCATTAGCTGAACTTTAACCGTCTGTGAGGTTCACAGGCTTAGTTCGACCTTGCAACATGCAGTCTTTCCTGCTTGACTTCTATCCAGTTTTGATATTCCTGACCAATAAAATCTTTCCAAAGATTCCATTCTGATAAGAACATCAATACAAAGAAATCCATTCAAGAAATCCATTCATCCCAAAGAAATCCATTCTAGGGTCTTCTAAGGAAGTCTTCTAAACTCAAAAGGATTATCTGTTTCATTAAGAATTTTACGGACCTTTTTATGGCTAATTTTCAAACAGAAATAGTGGACTATTTTCACTGGATAAAAAATTTCTTTCCTGTAAGATAAATTTTTACTCATTCATTAACATGCAATAATACTGTCGAGTTACTGCTAAAACAAAGTAACTACATTTTTTGTCTAGCTAAGTACTCTTTCACACATGTAATAAAGCGCCGTAAAATGTTTCTGATGTGTGCATGTACTCGATACATTTCAAGTAGAGTTCACAGTTGAAAGAATCACAGTAAAAGTGTCTTGTTTCCGCAGAATATACCACACACAATTATGTGTTAAAGTGTTCGTAACTCAAAAAAAGTCATTGGAATTATGTTGTTTTAGCAGCAACCCAACGATATACTTACTTGAGAAGCCTCTTCAGTAGATATTAAAAGATAACTCTTAATATTATCCACTCCTCTCTAATCAATATTGCCGTCTGAATCTTATTTAATTAAAATAAATCAGACAACAACACTTACCACTGTAACAACCTACTTATCTAGCATCTAATAAATCTCAATTCAGTTAATATTGAATTCATTAACATACTACCATCGTCCAATAAGACCGACATGCCTCAGGGCAGGAATGGAATATTTCATTACACAAATATGTAATACACGGTGATAGAGTTGATATTACGGAGGATATGCTTCTCTTTTCAAAGAAAACAAATTATATCTACCTTTAATTTTCTAAGGGGTTGTTTACCTATACAAAAACTGCTAGATTGCGTTGAGGGCAGAAACCGTAGATTTGGCATGACTACACGGAAATGTTGTTGTTGGATTGTGGAATGAATGAAGTTTGTTGCGAATAATCAACAATTAATTTTCTGTTTGAACGATTAAAGTACACTTTGATTTTAATATTGATGGATAATATTATTGATTAAGGACTCGTAATTGTAGCGTAGCTCGGGAGCTTTTGAATGACATCCCTTACGCAGTCCTCACTCTATGGAATTTAAAGATACACTGGTCCGATGCTCGCCCAGCACCGCAGAATTTCAGTATATTGCTGACTCCACCCCGAGCAAGCCCGCCTGATTACAAGGTCCGAAGGTCGTATCAGGAACGGACTTCTACATGGCGTATATTTATTTTGTATGTTCCTTCGAGTTCTGAAATCGTAAAAAGTTTCATAGATATTTCATTTCTACTCAATTATCTCCAAGTTATCCTCGTGTGTGATTTTTACTGTTCAATATTAGTTGTACCCAAGTTTAGTAGATTTCGAATGAAACCACTTAGGGAGTCCACATTCCAAGTAATCCGAGGTTACACTGACCCAAAGTTAGCCCTGGACCAGTGCTGTAGTCGTAAATAAATCAGAGGGTATACCATGGGGTCCCCTGCACTAGTATAGACAGGGCTCCATGGTATACCCTCTGACGGTACACTCTTTGTATGGTACACTCTGATACTACCCGCAGAATTTTTTCCATGGGGAGGCGAAATATATGCTTGCTATTAACACTTTTCACGGGGAGGGGACAAAAAACATGTACACACACGTACATACATGTATATAAAAATGTAGGAAATCCTTTCTAAGGACTGGGTAGGTATTCATTGAACTAAACCCTCGCTCGCAAACGGCCGTGTAACATGGTAATATTTCAATTGTTTTTAAAAGAGACTTTAATTTTTCTGGAACAACTTGGGCATTTTCATGGGTCCCTCAAACCCAGAATAGTGCACATTTCATCTATACCAAAACGTCAACAGATCCTTTTTACCTCCTTTTCTACACGGCGAATATCCCCTATATTTATATTTTCCGGATCAAAGATGGATATATCCTTCAAAAGTTGTCAATTTTTTACTTTAACATCAGAACAAAGTTTGAATCTCATTCTATCGACAATACTTCGAATGAATTGCTTTTGAATAATAGGTACGATTTTGGAATTATGTACCAAGGTGATATCTTGAAATAGAAACTTTTCTTTTGCTGTCCCATATTAGTAATTGCGATCTGCGTTTCACGTGATGTTTCGCGCAATGTTTTCTCGGAAAAACAAAGCGGTGTTCGTAGTGTTTAATAAAAAGCAGAGGATATACGGAATTTTCTGGAAAAACCAGAGGGTATACGGCGTATACCGCCGTATACCCTCCACTACAGCCCTGCCCTGGACCATATAATTTCGACAGATTGCCTAACCAATGTTCACGCTACGTATGCCAGTACACTTGGTTTGAATGTCATGTATGGTACAAACAGCCGTAAAAAAAAAGGACTCAACGATCGCAATTGCACAACTTACATCGCAGTAAAAACGGAAGGTAGCAATTGATAGGGATGAATGTTTTCTAAAAATATCAATACTTAAAATTTGTCTAGGGGCCGTCTTCATATTAAATTGGGAGCTTGCTCCAATATTTTCAATACAAACCCCCATCGTTTATCACAAATTTGGATTCTACACACAATTTCAGGCGGATTTGAGGAAAAAATAACAAAAACAACGTACAATTGACAGAGAAAATCCATAAAACCCATTAAGGGAGCGTGTTAAAATTGAACACCGCAGTATAAAAGGAGTATTCTGATCAGATAGTCCGATTTCTCATGAGTACGTGCCACTTTCAACAACTGTTTGATTACAGTTTTTTAGAATGCGACACGTAGATAGTGTCGTTGTGTCAAATAAGTGGATTTTTACAATCCTAACCTACAGTAGTATAAGTAGGTTGTTAATTATGTTAAAAAATACCTGAATTATTTCTAGCAAAACGTCATAAAATACCCTTCATACAAAAGCTTCACAATAAATAATTTAATAATATTATACAGTCACATTATAAATATTAATACCATGTGTAGTCGCTGTCACAGTCAATCATTTTGCTGTTTGTTACAGGAGACTGATAGAGGCTGTTGACAAAATGTCCACACAGTCAACAGTATTCAAATTTGCTGGGGATTTATATTTCCTAGAAATTTCTGTCTCCACTTTGTTAACCATCCCCAATAACGATAATAATCATCGAGTTTTGCAAACAGCCTTACTGCGCTACTAATTATGCACGTAATGAGCTGAAAAATTTGCAATTCCGATGTTTCAGTATCAGTTGAATCACATATTATCAAAATTTGCCTATTCATAATTTTTCTGAATATGAACTTCATAATTGATAAAAAATAGAAAATTTAGTTTGATGATTAAAATGTTTGTAGATTGTGTTTCGGTTTTTAGGTATCAAGGGATGGAAAAACAATTTCCAAGAAAAATTAATGTTTTTAGCAAATATAACAAAAAACGTCAAACACCAATTTAACATTTAACATTAGATCTAATTTTCAAACACTTACAAATTGGTGTAAAATCCAATACAATTGATGATTTTTTTTATTTCCGCCTGAAATTGTGTGTAAAATCCGAATTTGTGATAAAAGATGGGGGTTCGAATTGAAATAATCGGAGTAAGCACCCAATTTAGTTAGTAGCCCCTTAGACAAATTTTAAATTTTTATAGTTGTATAAAACATTTATTTCTATCAATTGCTACCTTCTATATCGTTCTGCGATGTAAATTGTGCAATTGCGATCGGGTGAGTCGAGTTTTTTTTTTTTTTTTTTTTTCAGACAGGTGTATATCTTTTGTCTATACCACGCCATATTTATATTCCGATTATTTTTCTAGTTCTGAAGTCACAAGACAAAACAGTTGTGTGTAACGCATTTCTGTGAAGCTAGATTTATCATGCATACCTCCAATACTGTTCAGATTTTAAAGACATAAAAATGACTAAATCTGTTACATTGGCTCTTTATGAGGAAATTTTAAATGTTAAAAATCGTCTAATCCTTCTAGTTTGCAAATGAAATTCATTTCATCTTTCTAAGTAAGAGATTCGTTAAATTACAAAAAAGGATTTGCTAAACTATGTATAACTATTTTATTCTCATGTGTTAGCAACTTATTTTCACAGGAAAGGTGATTTTAGGGACCCGTAAGTATATAATTTGTTTATTGAATCGCATTTACTTAATTTTTACAGTTGTAACTTACTCTCTTAGCCTTCGATGGTAAATGTCAAAGTATTTCCTGCTAACACCTCGGGGAATGGTTTCCTGGATTCGTTTAGAAACTTTTATTTAGCAATTATTATATTAGATATTTTTTATTTAGAATATTCATTGTTCGGAAATCGCTCTTTTTTTCTGGTAAAATAAATTTTGAATCAAACAAAACTATACCAGATTAAAACCTTTTTTATAATTGGAAATAACTTATGTAGAAACGGTTGTACGATTATTTATAAAATCTATTTTTAATCACCCCTTTTAAGTAAAAACTTCGTCTTCAATTATAGATAAGTCTCAGTCATATTTTATTCACTGAAAAATTGAACAGCACTTAAGATATTATTGATGCTGCGCGAGAAATATTTTTACAATTTGAACCAAATTTAAATATTTGCAATCACACCTTTAATTACACATATATTCTGCAATTATAGATAATTCAGTCATATTTTCATTTAGAAAACTGCTGAACGGATTTTTAGTTACTTTTGAAGTTATACAAGTAAAAAATTAGACACATGCAAACCCAATTTTAAAATTAAAGGAATTTTATGTCCTACATAAAATATTTTAGAAGTTGTGGCCTACGCACTTCATAATACTTTTCAAAGGAAAAATGGTTAAAAAGATAATCTGTATTATGTATTTTTGAATTCCTCTTTACTCCATGTTTCCAATAATAGATAATTAAGTGGTATTTTCATTATGTAAATGACTCTTTTAGGCGTTCTTGAAACTACTCTGGAAAAATTTAATCATCGTTAAGGGCATCTAAAATTTTAGTCGAATCACATAACTTACATAAAATATTTTAATAGTTATAGACTACACACCTCATACTTTTCATAGCGAAAAATGGCTCAAAGATGAAGCGTAACATCCATTTTCAATCCATACTCAACGTTTCTTCTTAAATTACCGATAATTAAATTGAATTTTCATTCAGGAAACGTCTTTTTTAGGCATGCTCGAAACTTCTCAGGGAAAATTTACGCACCGTAAAATCCAACCTGAATATCGAACGAGTTATTATAACCAAAATAAAATATTTCAGAAGCTACATCTTACATACTTCATCTACAATATTACCTAAAGCTATCATAGGATCTTATTAAAAATGTTCGAAAATTCAGTTTTTACTGCATAGCATCAAAGCCCTATTTAGAACGCACTTTGCCTAATGAAACAGTTGACCCTCCCTTATTAATTTCACCTTTTTTTTATCGCCCATAAACTGCTCTCCAAAACTTCACGTACTTAATTTTTAATACCCTTTCACAGATCCTTTTCCCCCTACTGCGTCCTAGGAAAATATTTATGCTTGTTAAGTCCTACATCATGAGAGCTCGTTAGCGAACACGAATCAACTCTAGCACCCTTATGAGGATCGAAACTTCCCTCCACATCCGAACAGCGTCCTTTTTTCACCGCACACATAACAATTTTTTTTAATAATTATCACCCAAAAAATAAAGAACATAAACCTCTCCTTGGAAATAAAAAACAACCAATATTTTTCCCATGCTGATCGTCGTTTTTAGCTCGAGAAAAAACAACCATAGCCCGAAACCATGTAAGAACGAAACGCTTATGTCCACCCCATTTATCAAGCGCTGTAAGTAACACGTGTCAAAATGAAGTTCTCGTTGTTGAGAGGGAGCAACCTTAGCAACGCCGCGCGTTCTCGGTTCCCTCAGGCCCTCAATTTATGGGGCCTTTCGCATGGAAAACGAGGCCTGCCAGACCAGGCTCTTCTTTTTCTCAATCCCCACGTTGACTTTTAGCCCCGTTTCGTTGTTGGCGAGAGGGTTTGATTTCTTCTAGAGTGCAGATAGCTGATCCTGCTCTTCCCTGCTGAGCTGATAAAAAGAGTTTTGATGCATGGCCTCCTGCCGGCATAATGGGGGGAGTTACTCGCTATGTTTTAGTGTCTGTGTGGGAGTAAATCAAGTGGTTCTTTCTCGAAAGTGCCCTTCTTTTCACAAGCATCCCTCGGAGGACTTTTGGGCTGTGGGATGTGCGGAGAAATAAGCTTTAAACAGTCCTATTACTGGTTTATTTTATGACGTTTACTGAGCCAGTACTGTTTTTTTTTTACTCTGGAACACATACAAACTTGCTGTAATTCCTCCAGGTGCGTGTTACAGTTGTAGGTACCTCGTCAGTCCACTTTTGGCCACACTTCTACGACTGTATTTTTTCTCTGTTCTCAGGCAGCAGTTATAGCTCTTACCAATCTTAGTAGAAATTAATAAGATTTTGTAATACACGTATAGAAATATTAAGTTACCTTGGGAAGACTAAAAAACAAGTTGCCTTCAGTGTATACCATGCTACTGTGGCATACAATACTATATGGTCAAAAGTGTTAGGACACTGTTGAAATTCTGAAGAGTATCCATGCTTGTGTCGGGCTGTTTTCCTGGTTTTTCCGGGCCATTAATTTATGTACCTGGTACTATGAACGCTTACGTGTACCTCGACGTTCTGGATGATTAGGTCTTTCCTACATTATGACAATACTACTGCGATGATGGTTGTTTATTTCAACAGTATCGAGATCCATGGGATCATACTGCAAAACGTGTGCTGGGCTGGTTTTCAATAAATGAGGTGAATTTGCTCGATTGGCCTACTCACAGCCCCGATCTTAAACCAATCGAGCAATTGTGGGACGAAGTGAAGCGATGACTACGCACGCCCATCTTCACAACAATCTCTTCTCATAGCCTTACAAGAGGCATGGCGAGCTATTCCTGTCCAGACTTACAGAGAACCTGTGGAAAATATGCCTCGATGTGTTGCAGCTGCAATACAAGCAAAAGGAGGGCCTACCCGTTAATAAATAGAATAATGAAGGACTTTTTCTGAAGAACATGCAGTGTCCAAATACCATATAGTGTATATGACATTGAACAAACTAACGGATTGAATAAGGTAAGATCACATTTACCCCGATTCAAATCCCATTTGCCTCTTGGTAACAACATGAGGTTTATTTACTCTATTGTTACTGATTTTAATAGACGTTCAGTAGTTTCAGTACCCCGATTTAAATCCCATTTGCCTCTTGTTAACATCTAGAGGTTTATTTACTCACCTATTGGGCCGGATTTTAATATACGTTTATTAGTTTCAGAGATGTTTTCAACAGACGTTTCCTGTAGACAATCTAAGCAGTCTACAGGAAAGAACTGGAATGTTTTAGTGAGGAATGAAGCCAGATGTCTTGGATAGAACTGTAGGAGACTTCTTATCAGACATGACAACCTACAAAGACAGTTATAACGTATAGGAGTATCAAGAACAGCTATCTGCCATCTTTGTGGGCTGGATGAAATGACTGGAGGACCACTTCAAGGTAGTCCCTACTATAATACAATTGAAGTAGATAATGTTTTCAAATCATATTTAATCACATCAAACCTCTATTGGGCTACTCATTGACTGATGGCCGAGAAACCGGAGAAGAGTAGGGTAACAAATAGCTTCTTAAAAACGAATTCAGTAACTTATCAGAAAATTCTCCAAAATGACCAAATAGCTAGATACGAAAAAAATATATATGTTTTCTAGAAATTTTCCTATAAGACTCCTATAGAGTTACGAAGGTAACTGATTCAAATTAAAAAGAAGTAAAAAATGTAGTAAAATTGTTTGCTCTAAAACAAGAGAAAAGGTTGTTTTGATTATTTGTGACACAAGGGGGTAATGCTGCAGTCTACGTTTATAGCGGGGCAACAGCCTTGGTGATTTTTTGGCGCACTTTTAGTAGCGAGTTATGGTAGGCTAAGACAACACATCTGGATTTATGGTTATTCGAGGTTTTATGACAACCTCGGAAAATGGAAAGTTTAAGTTTACATTTTGATTATTCTAGAAAGTTCCTTCAAAATTCGTTAAAATAGTTTGACTTCATTGATTCGTTTGAAATTTTTCTTTGCTTTCATTGGTTATTTTAATTTTAAAATAACCTTTGATTACATTGATCCTTTAAAAAAAATTTTCTTTGGTTTCATTGGTTCATTGAATGGTTTTTCGCCAGTTGTGGAATTTTCTTTTATCATAAATTTTTTTCACGGTACAGTTCTGACGTATCAGGTTGTATTATTTCTTGCATTACGTTAGAACTAATTACTTTCTATTGAAAAAAATTTCAGTTTAAGATTATTACTTTTTATGGATCTTTTAAAAATAAATTTTTCAAAACGTTCACAAATGCATTTTGGAGCTTTCATTTTCCGTTGTAAAAATATTTCATTAATTCCGTTGTAAAGATTTTCAAATAATTTATTCACTGGCAACTTTAGAAGTGCGCCGAAGAAATTGTCAAGGCCGTAGCCACCGCTATAAACGTAGACTGCAGCTGTACCCACAAGGGGAATACTTGTTCAAGCTGTACCAAACATTTGAAAATATCAATTAAAAAATGTCTTCTAAAGGAAAAAATGGAACTGTGGAACACATTAGTGGGATGATCCAAGAAGCACACCCTCATACTATTTATTAAAGACAGGAAACCCCACGAGGAAAGAAAAGTTAGCTATTGCACTTCGATACCGTAAAGTCCATACACACCTAAAAGAGATGTGTCCTTGTTGGACAAGAAAAAATAAATCACTTGGAATCAGCTGTTAATTTTAAAATTGTATTAAAAACAAAAACATGGAGGGTGTAAATTTCAAGTTTGATTTTATATACTAAAATTTCTAAGTATAAACGTGAAAATTACATATCTAGAATTTAAAAAAAATACAAATAATATGAAGCTCAACACACACAAATTAAATTGCGGTAATGGTAATTTGTAATTAACGTGGTACTAGAGCAACAGAACGGGATATTAACGACTGTCCGGGATCAATAAGCTAACGGAAAGATCCGAGGACAACACCACGTAATTTTCAACAGCGGTCAGATGCAACGAGGCAACATCTGAACTGGCATCCCACTCTCCAAACTTCCACGCCAACCCAACTTGAGGACTTTTGACTACGACAGACTTAAGGAGCATCAGCCGCCTGTAGCCCATACGCTTACAAGCATTAATACACTGACCCTTATTCGAACCAGAAACCTTCCGATTCCAATGCTAACACCTTAACCACCAGACCGGATGGTCAACAAAAGAATTGTCACGAGTGAGGATTGAATTCACGACCTTCAGCTGACTCAAGATGATTGATTATGAGAATGATGCGCTGTCTACATTGCTACCGATAATTCAATTCAATTACGGATACTATAGAAATAACTGGTATTTTTTTAAAGTTTTTTTTCCTCTCTTATTTTATACCCAATGACTATTTTAAATTGTCTCTTGATTATTTTTCTGTAATGTGCTATAAAAGTTTTTTCAGACAGGAACGACAATTACATCATTAAAATTTACTCGAATAGTTTTATTAATCCCTTCCATATCCTTATAAGACTTTACTACTTTCAGTTGTAGATATCTTTCTAACCGTCTCTCTTGTGGAGATTACGATAGAGCCTCATACTAAATCACTACTTATTGCAATGGCTCTAAAATTTGTAAGTTGTTTCGCTTAAGTACCACTTTTTTTATGTGAAAAAATCTTCTTTGAGAGAGAAACGGAGTGATAGATTTATCTAATTTTCTCGGATAACTGTTTGATGACCATTTACTTGTAATAATCTTTTAAAGTATATGGAATAAATATTGATTCACTAATGCACTCTCTGAAAAACCAAAAGCAATTTCAAAACTAGACATGCATGCAGTCTAAAATTTATAAAATATTTGATATCGCACCCCGGCAAGAAAAGTGACAGCTCAAAATTGCAGAATTTGGTAAACATCAACTTAAAGGATACTATAAAACTTATATTGAAATAGCATAAGCTTCTTTTAAAGTTTAGGTAAGTATTTACTTTGGTAACTTCTATCATTTTCTATAGAATAGTAATATAACACTCTGGGGCGTACGTACATATTTTTCAATGACATAACATCAAAATTTTTATTTTTTGATCTGTGTCACTTTGCTAGCCGTGGTGCGATATGTTTTGAATATACGTCATTATTTAAAATTATACTATCAATTAGTTTATTTCTACACAAGACTAGAAGTTAAATTTACAATGGTGAATAACGCATAAAACATTATTTACAAACTAAGAAATTCTGTAATTATGAATTGATCTGTCCTAAAGCTAATTATCATGTATAATTTATTTCCTAGAGAGTATGATTATAGTTATTATTTATGTAGGATTTAGTTAACCAGTTGCAATATCTAGCGATAGATGGCGCTACTAGTCCTGTATTAACACTTCTCTTTTGGCGCGCTCTTGCGATAAGAATGTTGCTTCTAGAATAGAAAAGATCGCCATTAACGTCGGTGTGAGGAACACGCGTTTTTCGACTGCGTCGCTTGTTGTGATAGGGCGCCAAAAGGAGAGAGAGAAACGAATGTAAGATAATAACGCTTTATGTAAATATCTGTTGTAGTAATTTCCCCCCTAAACTATATAATTATGAATAAATGTTTTGTTGTTTTTTAAGAAGTTTGTTGTCATTTTAAGCAGTAAATTCATACCCCCTAGACACCGATCCACATTTATAAATAAACTAAATAAATAAAATTATTTCATTTACGTAGAGAGTTCCTGAGATATTTTTACCCGCTGTGAAAACCTTTTATAAATTGTGTAATCTCGGATCAATATCAGTATTGAACTTAGTGATAAAACTTTCATGTAGATTCACTCAAAACGTTGGATTCACCGGATTTCATTTCACTTATAATTTTGTTCAACATCCATGCTCAAATTTGTTTACAAAATTCCGATCGCTCATACAGGCATGTGCAAAATATAGGTAAACAGATTTATAGAATTCCTTTTTATCAGCTTTATTTGCAATCCATATCATTACTTAACATTGCTAGAAAAGCTTTCCCGCAGATTAACTTAAAACGAAAAAACATTTACTGACTTGCGTTTCACCCGCAGAATTTTGAAGTGATACTCTTTGAAGAGATTTCTTGCATATTAACTTAAACTTTAACTATTACAGGATTTAGTTTCGCGTTTTGTTCCATTCTGAGACTTAACAAATCGAGAAAAGCTCCCCTGCACATACACAAATAACGTAAGAAAACAGATTTACAGGATTTTGTTTCACTCCATAGTTTTAGATCAGTATAAGCACTTAAATTTTGAGTTTCCTCAGATTTTTAATACAAACGTAAGGACAACATATTTACATTATTTAGTTTCACAGCATAGTTTTCGATCAATGTGGGCACTTTGTGAGAAAGGCCTTGCTGAAAAATTGCTTAAAACGTAAGTAAACTGATATTCCATAGTGGATTTTGGAACGAGTTAGAAGTCAGACATGAAAGACTGGGTATTGCCGAAAGTATATACAATGTGCGCGAGCTTCTAAAGGGTTGGATAAGAAATTTTTAGATTAATCAGAATTTTCATTTGTTCGCCTTAGTGTTGTATGAATTTATTTCAGGGTACAAAATAAATCATGAAAAAAACCGTGCAAAAGCAACCTTTTTACGTATAGTTTGAATACTATTTATTGATTTTCAATCATATCTAAGGTGTTAATTCAATTGTTTCCGAGAAAAGGTATTTGTATATATTGTTTAAAAATTAGTTCCCCTGAAGGACTTATCAATTAGCAATTGCACACTCGTGAAAAATTATGTAGTTTCGCTATTATTCTTATACAATCTTCATTACATATAATCTGTGAGGAGGTTATAAAAAGATATTAGTGGGTGAAGCTCTTAGAGGGTTAAATGCCTTGGAAGGAGTCGGTTCCCATATACTCGTGAATGTGGAGAAACTAGGAATCTTCAAGCCCCTTGGTACATTCGCCCTCGGGGTAACAACTTCTGGTAATTTTCCGTTAACTGGGTACTAGAGATGCAACATCGATGTCAATGTTTTCTAAACATCGATGTTTTAGAGCAAAAAACATCGATTTATTTATTATCGATGTTTTGGAGCCGATATTTTGTTAACATCGATGTTTATACTTGTAGATGTTTTATTTTTATATGAAAAAAGTATCATTATAAAAATTTAAAAAATAACTAAGTAGGATAATTTTTATTATCAGTAAATTGAACATACTATTCGACCAAAGTGGCCAAGGATGAAGGATCTGAAAAGTAAGGATGCGATATCAATGTCGATGTTTTCAAAACATCGATGTTGTATAAAAAATACATCGATTTACTGTGGTCGATATATTTTTAACATCGATGTATATTTTTACGCTGTCGATGTTTTATTTTTGAATGAAAAAAGTACCATTGTAGAAATTTAAAAAATAACCGTGTAACTAAGTATTGTCAGTGATGGCGACATCCAACCCGCCAGAAAGAGTTTCTTCCCTAACTTATGGGATGGTTAGTGAAAAAAGGAGTTGACTAAAGGTGGAGAAAATTAACAAACTTCTTTTTTACAAACTGTAAATAACAAATATTGGGGCATATAATAATTATAGGCCCCAATATTTTTTATTTGCAGGACATAAAAAATAAGTTTATGTTCCCCGCATAAGTTAATAAATAATTAATAATAACTAACACTAATTATTGTTATGTACCTACCTACTTATACTTATAGTTAGTAGTACCAATGTCAAATTGTTGTAAATATTATTTTCTTTTATAGTAATGAATTTGAAAATAAAATATTTGTTAATTGTTCGTATGAAATTTTGTGACTTTGTTTTGACATTTAAAAAGAAATCTTAGTTATAAATTAATAAACACGGGAAATGACAGACTAAATATCTCCCGCCCCCTGGCGACCATTAATATTTGAGGTCGCTAAGCCAATTTTAAGAGATGGTTGTAAAAACGTTTCAATACACTGATGTTTGGAAACATTGATCGTTTTCCGTAAAACTACAGATGTTTAAAAACATCGTTTTTTGGGCGATGTACTATCAACATCGATGTTTTAATCTTGAACATCGATGTTTTGTTGTCGATGTCGCATCCCTACTGGGTACCAGACAAAATCCGCCACAAATTGCAGCGATAACTGAGCCAAACCAACAACCTTTAACTGCGCCAACTTTTAAGCTTGGCAGTTTTTTGGTACCCAGCTAAAACGGAAAAGTACTGATCTGTACTTTTTCGTTAGCTGGATACCAGATAAAAACCGCCAAATTTCAGCGATACCTCAGCCAAACTAACAACCTTTAAATAGTTTATCTTTTAACGTTTATAGCAATCCTATAACAAATGCCTGGAAATATTCTTTTCGCATCAACATTTAAGCTTGGCGATAACTGCGCCAAATTTTAAGCTTGGGGGTTTTTGGCACCAAGCTAAAGGAAAAAGTACACATCTTTTTAAGGAAATTATTCTACGCACATCACAACCCCCAGGTACCCGAGTGATCTGTTCTTTCTTTCATTTATACCCTGGTGGCCAACACTTCTGCCTTTTGAATTTTCTTTCTCCCTCATTGTGCTGCCTGTTTTGTGTTTGGTGCGGCTTGGCCAAATATGGCACCCAACCCGAAAACATCCAACATGATACATTCAAGATTGAACCGCACAAGGACACACTCCAGTCCAACACCTGCCAAACGAGTCTTCTGGTCACCCACTCACTTAATCCACGCTTAGCAGAGTCCGGCTCATCAGTTCAACAATCCGAAGATCATCAGTTCAGCTTCACCACAGCGTTCAATTAGCAGCGTTAAACGGGCTCAACAGACAGGGCCAGACTATCAATTAACCCCACCCCAGGAAAACTTAATTGTGCTCGTAATTACACCCACAGCACCAAAATACACTTTGTAACAAAACATTTAATGAAAATAATTAACAAAGTATCATAATCCACAAGCACTCCCTTCGCAGCTCCGGGAGCATCCACTCGAAAAAACGTCAGACTAAATAAATAAAATATTCCACGTCGTTATAGCCGGTACGTGACCAAGTCCAGCGGCCAGTGTCCGACCCGGCGATTGTTATCGCCCTGGCCACGCCCAATCTATGTCGGCCTCGCGCCCGGTATATTTACGCCACATACATTACATCCGAAGGCCACTTAAAATAATTACGTCCCTCCATTTTTGAAAAAGTAATTCCTTTTTTCGTCTTTTTCGCACCGTTTCTATTTCGGCTCTCTAAAACGCATTAGACTGTCTCTCTGTGACGATAGCGTAATGACGCTGCCTGCTTCTTTTTCGGGCCGTGGACTGTTTCGCACTTTCCACCTCCGTTGGCCATTAAAAATATAAAGAATAAAAACATAATACCCCTGCAGAGTGCGGTTAAAGAGAAGTGGTGAGGTGGGGTTTTTTTCACTCTCTCTCTCCCCTTTGGACACCTCTCTAAAAGTGTCTCTGGAGTTATGAGTTATTGGAGTTTTCTGGCTTTCAGGAGGGGGCTATTATCCGCTGAAGTCGTTTACACACATTCGGTAATTATTAGAGCGCTTCTCTAACATTCGCGCTCTCGTTCTGGATTGTAATTTGGTTATGGCGGGAGGTGTGAGAATTAGAAACGACAGTTAAACCATTGTGGGGTGAAGAGGACGGGAATTAAATGGTTTTTAGTTTTCGAGTGGAAATTCTATTTACGTCAAGTCCTACTTGAAAATTACGCCGCGACATCGTGAGATACTCCGACCGGAAGAAGAAAGCAATCATAGGAATGTCGAATGTATTCTGATTGGTTGTATTTTGGCACCAGATGTTGTTCTTTACGAGTTGAGAAGAGCAGGTGAAAATAGAAGCGTCCTCTGCAGGTGGTGTTCTTCCGGAATGATCTCTGATTGGTCTTTTACTTTAGCAGTTGGGCGATTTTTAAAACGACGTCAGAGGCCGTTGGGAAGACGACAGAAAAGAGAACCAGAAACGACGGGTTAGGTTGTTCCCCCCGCTCTGGCCTGTGATATATTGTGTAAGTGACGTAAGTGAATAGGCCGACCAACCGGTCTAGTGGTCAAGGTGTTGGCCTATGGATCGGAAGGTTCCTGGTTCAAATCCGGGGTCAGGGCATGAATGTAAATTGTGCTGTCCTTTGTTAGGGGAAATGATGGTCCTCCCACTGGGTGCCCCTTCTCAAGTGGCCATCACTTCCGGCCTTGTAGTGGCCAAGGACAAGTCCTTAGTGCCCGCCATTGGAAGTACTGACCATCGCTTCCGGCATTGTAGTGGCCAAGGAAACAAATGCAGTGGGAAAAAAATGTAAGTGAATATGTTAATAGGTATTGATGTAAGTGAATATGCTGTTGCATATCGATGTAAGTGAATATGTTGTTGCATATTGATGTAAGTAAATATGTTGAAATGATGATGTAAATAGTGCATATACTCGTAGTAATAAAAACGTAATTATCTCAGCAGTTGACTGTCTTCTTCTTGTGTACGATTCGAACAGTTTTCATGCTATTCTTTTTTTTTTTTGGGGGGGGGACGACACCGCAACGCCCATTAAAGATATCACAATCCTCAAAGAATTTTCGAACGGAGTGGAGACGCTTATGCAAATTAGCACGTCTGAGAAAATATTCATTTTCTTTCTTCTCTGATTTTCAATTGAATGCAGTTTGGTGTTAATCCCCTATTCAACAAGTCTGTCGTGGCTCAGTATGTATGTTCAGTGCACTAGCAACCTTCGAGTTGTATTTCAGAGCAGATTCGATTACGTCTTAGGTGTACTTCTCTTCTCTGTCAGTAAAACGTTGTATGTGTGTATGTTAATTACGAGATATTTTAAGTTTCATGTCTGGCACAGCATATGAAATATGACACTTGCACCAAAAAAATCCAACCAATTTTACACAGAAATTCATTTATCTCACTCTGTGAATGACTTCAACTTATCAGGCATAAGCATTCAATAAATGTTAATGTTTTATGATTCGTACACGCTTTATTTGTTTCATTCGCATACATATTAATTTATTAGACATACGAGTGTTAGCCCGTTGTGTTGCTTCAGTGTGACTTTAACTAAAAGTTTCAATGCCATTAGACATGTGAAATATGTAGAACAAAATCATAATAGCGTTAAATCGCCGGTAAAGATACGTTTATGTAGTATTTCTTTATCCTTTTCAGTCTAACTCATTGGAAACCTCCCTAAAAATGTCTCTAGGGTTATTTGTGCTTTCTAGCTTTCGGGAAGAAGCTATTATCTGCAGAAGTCGTTTACACTTTTCTGTAATTATTAGAGCTTCCTTGACTTTCACGCTCTCGTTTTGGGATTGTAATTTGGTTATAGCGTGAGGTGTGAGAATTATATATATATATATATATATATATATATATATATATATATATATATATATATATATATAGAAACGACTGCTTAACCATTATGGTGTGATGAGGAGGAGAATTAAATGGATATTAGTTGTCGAGTGATAATGGCATGTCCAACGGAATGAGTAGAAACCGATTATACCAAAATAGCATGAAATAAATTAAACGAAGTATCTTAGAGCTGAGCCGTGGTAGCTCAGTCAGTAGAGCGTCGGGCTCGCATCAGAAGGGTTGTGGGTTCTGTCCTCGGCGGAGCCTGCAATTCTGATGATTGTGAGATCGGCGCTTCGACCTGGCTAAAGACCGTCGTGTTCACTAATTGTGACTGGGGCACGTTAAATAGGTCGTGATCACAAAGTCCCCCATGTTCCCATACCAAATCAATACCTCTGGGGGTACCTGATCAGGGGGTTATCGGCCTCTGATTGGGATCTAAAATTACGATATGTGTGAGTGAATGGATGTATGAAAGGGGCCTTCCTGTAAAACGGATGTGTCATGTATGTCGAGCAAAGTTGGACTTCCTCCCAATGGGTCTCAATAACATAGAAGGCGCACCCCCTCGCCTCTTGTCGTCTTCGACGGGCCTGGCACTCCTCCGGTCTGCCAGTGTAGGCATAAGAAACAACAACAAACCTTAGAGCTACAACCCTGCTGGTGGTTGTCTTTCGACGAGTTACCTCATCATTAGCAAATCCAACCAGATCCTGATCTGCGAGATATCTCGATCTTAGAAAAATCAGATCAAATCCTGATATGCGAAATATTTCATTATTAGAAGAAATCAGACCAGATCCTGATCTGCGAGATATCTCGTTATCAGAAGCAATCAGACCAGATCAGGATCTGTGAGATATCTCGTTATTGGAAGAAATCAGACCAGATCCGGATCTGCAAAATATCTCGTTATTAGAAGAAATCAGACCAGATCCTGATCTTCGATATATCTCGTTATTAGAAGAAATCAGACCAGATCCCCATCTGCAATATATCTCGTTATTAGAAGAAATCAGACCAGATCCTCATCTGCGAGGTATCTCGTTATTAGAAGAAATCAGACCAGATCCCCATCTGCAAAATATCTCGTTATTAGAAGAAATCAGACCAGATCCTGATCTTCGAGATATATTGTTATTAGAAGAAATCAGACCAGATCCTCATCTGCGAGGTATCTCGTTATTAGAAGAAATCAGACCAGATCCTCATCTGCAAAATATCTCGTTATTAGAAGAAATCAGACCAGATCCTCATCTGCAAAATATCTCGTTATTAGAAGAAATCAGACCAGATCCTGATCTTCGAGATATCTCGTTAATAGAAGAAATCAAACCATATCCTGATCTGCGATATATCTCGTTATTAGAAGAAATCAGACCAGATCCCCATCTGCAATATATCTCGTTATTAGAAGAAATCAGACCAGATCCTCATCTGCAATATATCTCGTTATTAGAAGAAATCAGACCAGATCCTCATCTGCGAGGTATCTCGTTATTAGAAGAAATCAGACCAGATCCGGATCTGCAAAATATCTCGTTATTAGAAGAAATCAGACCAGATCCTGATCTTCGATATATCTCGTTATTAGAAGAAATCAGACCAGATCCCCATCTGCAATATATCTCGTTATTAGAAGAAATCAGACCAGATCCTGATCTGCGAGATATCTTGTTATTAGAAGAAATCAGACCAGATCCTCATCTGCGAGGTATCTCGTTATTAGAAGAAATCAGACCAGATCCTCATCTGCAAAATATCTCGTTATTAGAAGAAATCAGACCAGATCCTGATCTTCGAGATATCTCGTTAATAGAAGAAATCAAACTGCATCATATCCTGATCTGCAATATATCTCGTTATTAGAATAAATCAGACCAGATCCTCATCTGCTAGATATATTAGAAGAAAACTGATAAGATCTTGATCTCACCATCATCAAACAATCAGCAATGTATTGAGGACATTATATTTCGTCATTAGCAAAATTGGTCAGATTTCTCTGGACGAGATATCTCGTCTAACCACTTGTAAAGGTTTACTTATAAACGAATGTGTCCATATTCATATTACTGGCAAGTAATTGTACTATTGAGATTTTGCAAGACTCAAAACAATAAAAATGGGGTCTCTAATCTATTTTCCTTATACATAATACTCTTCAAATATTCAGATTAGCAAACAGCATGAAACGGCTTTGAATCAACTAAGGTATGGTTAGGTAAATGATATATGAAATATTTTATACATCAGAAACAAAAAAATATTTAAAAACACATCAATCTTTATTTTCTACTCTTCTTTTTAAGAAAATAAAATCTTTTCTAAATTCTCCGTTTTCGCATGTCTTTTGTTTGATCAATAACGCAAGTTTTATCTCGGATGCGATCTTTTCTACAACATAAATCAATCTGTCGCTCATTTATTTAAATTTCTCTCGTAAAGTGAAAACAGATACCTTAGACTATTCAATACTTGTCAGACACATGGATACAAATTATGTCACGAAGTATACCTAGAGACTTTTTCTAAATCCATTAAACGAATCGCTATTTTCATGTTGTCTCTTGACATGTAAAATTCACAGCTTAAAATGTAAATATTTTCCCTGCCATTAAATACATGGGTACTTAAACGTGTATGAAATATAAATGAAATAAATTTCGAACATTATTCGTTTTAAGGGAATAATATTGGGATATTCCATGGAAGAAATAAAAAACAGTATATTTTAAAATATGGCTATCCGAAAAGAAATGTTGTCTCGAGAGTTTTATTCAATATAATTTTCAACTAAAGCCCATCCATATTTCAGAGTTGTTTTATTTTCTGGTAATATATTTCAGTCTAAAATGATCTTTTTGAAATAACATAGGCTAAAGGACAATTATTCACACTGTATACACTTTGTGCTTACTACGTTCCCCCGTGTTGCTATAATAAAATCTGATAAAAATATATCTGTATTTTACCAGGAAATTTATTATGTTTCAATAAATAAAGCGTAGTGCGCACTGATGTGCTAGAAAAACTCGTGCAGAGGAGACTATATAAACTACATAGCAACTCCACCTATCAACGTCATTGATTGCGTGTTCCAGTGCATATATACGTAAAGCGATAGACATCCATAGATATCATCTAGATCTGTTTCCGCCGTGAGAATAGTAAGTTATCACGATTCAAGAAGTTTTTAAAGCGGTTTAATAGTTGGAGATCGTGAGATTTATGCATAATAGCATTTTGGAGATAGAAGTTGGGATTTTCGCGTACTACCATTTCAAGTGTGTACCGTGACTTCACGAATTAAGGAAAAACCAGTATCCTACGACAGTAATATTCTTATTATAGGAAATATGCAATATAATACAGCACGCGGGAACTATTACCTCCAATTTTACGCTGTCTAGAACTGGATCTTTTTGACGCAATAAGACATTTTCGGGTACAAAATAAAACGCGAGCAAAGTCATACCAAAGCAATCTTTTTGCCTTACAGTTTGAATATTATTCATCAACTTTACAATAGCATCCATTTTACGCATTCAATTGTTTTCCGATAAGTAATATTTGTATGCCTTAATTTAGTTCCACAAAGCGTTGGTTTTAACTATTAAAATTATGGCACTAGTGAAAAATTATATTTAAAAAATTCCTTTTGTAAGGGCTTAACCATCCAAGAATTTTTACTCGTGGGTCTGAAATAGCATTAACTCTCTGAGGGCATAGCCGCATACATACATCCAAAGATGTATTCTTTCCTACATGACTTCAAACCAGTTTGATCAAGTTGACCTATAGGATGCTTACTGTGATATGTTTAAGTAATTGATGTGATTAATTAGTGTCATCATTAGTCTTTTAATGTGACATAGGATAGCCGCAATATTACTCTATTCGGAACTCTCGTGGCGCTTAAAATATTAGAGCGATTTAATAATATAATTAATCATAGTGCCTTCCATAAGTTACATAAATGTAACTGGTTTATGAAACACAAATCAAACCTAAAACATCATTTCTCATGTAGACTTTACTGAATACGAGTAAGAGAAATAGACATCGAGTAAATGTGGAGCTTAATTTGGTTGCATTCAAGTTTCAAATGCGCCTTTTAGCGCATAGAAAATGCGCCAAAAGTTCGTAAAAATTTTGAAAAATCATAACAAAACGAACAAGTAATGATAAAGAAGTGATCTCTGCATGAAGACACGATTAGAGGGAGGTCGGAATTTTTAGTAGCAAAAGTGGTTTTAGTTTTCAAAAGTCGCCATTAGAAGACAGTGACAACTATAAAAGAATTAACAGAATAACTGAGCGTTCCATCGCTATATTATAGCAGCAATTGCACAACATGACCAACAACGCATGGTATGGCACAAATAGGGCTGATCACAATGACCGTGACAGCTGAGTGCAGAATTTCGGGAGGAATACCAAATACCATACACTAAATGCATCTTTTCAAATGCCATTTTATCGATCTGGAAGATAAGGGATGGTGCACAAGCAACTTTAAATAACCTTACAGACAGAAGTCGTCAGGAGTCAAGTCTGTCTACCACGGGGACACGCGATCTTTCAGTTTCGAATGATCACCGAAGGTATCCAATAAGTAGAATGTGTTCACTGTATTGACAAAATGTGTTGGCTATGTACCATCCTGCATGACACTTACCAAAGACAACACAATTATTTTGTGTAATGCGGGCATGGCATTCTGACGCAAAAGAAAGAGCAGTCCTGTGCATGTTTTCCAGTCAGATACTAGAATACAACGATCTTTACAGAAGAAAGGACATACAAAGAAAAAGGTGAAGCCACTCCAATATCTAATGTAGGAAATGCATTGACTGCGTCGTGTTCCCACGGGTATTCGCAGTCGAACATATGCGAATATTCTGCGTGTTGATATCCGCTTGGAGTACAAAGTGGGCTTCATCCGTCCAATCACAGTAGTTCTCATTCCAATTTTTTGCCAGACGCCACTTGAAGAATGATTCCCTCATAGTTGTATCTGTTTGTAATTGATGCAGTGACTGCAATTTGTACGGATACAGATGCAATATCCCGCGTTGGATGCGTCGAACATCTAACTGAGCCGCGCTCTCCAGTTGTGCGAGCACTGCTACTCTGCGTAGACGATTCTGCTACAATATCGTCCATGCTGGTTTCTATGGTATTGACATGCAACTCCATCGTATGAAATAGGCTCTTATCTCGTTTAGAATCGTTTCGCCCTGCGACATTTTCTCATTGTTGTTGGTTCATAGTTAAATCAGAAAAGCTTTACCAACAACGATCTATCTGGTAATTGGTAAAATTCTTCCAAGGAAACATTGCTGCCCGAATCGAATAAAGAATCCACTTGCATCCAGGTGTTTTGTTACCAGCCCGATGTGCACAGATCTGTATATCTTGAATGTTATCTCCCTCTATCGGTGACTTTATTAACTACGTTTTGTACCAAAAATATCCAACCTCCATCCTAAAGGAACATGGCAGATCGGTTGGAAGAGCAAAAGCTTAGCAACCGGAGGGTTGCTAGCTCGAATAATGCCACAGTCGTGAACAAAGGTAGCTGGTGCATGTTAAATCTGTCGTGCCTCACATGTCTTCACGTTTGCGTGGCACGGAAGTTTGAAGAGTGGTATGACGACTCAGGTGTGACCATATCTATCTGACCGTCGCTCGAAATTACGTGGTGCTTTCCTTGGGTCTTTTTCTTTGGCTTTGATCCCGGACCGTCACCGATGGCTCGTTGTGTTGCTTTAGTGCGACGTTTATTAAACCATCTACCTACCAGTCTCCATCTAATTCCTTTCTTGCAAATCGCACTTCATTTCCATCATTTATTACTTTTGAATGAGGGGTCGTCAAGGCTCAGTGACGTTGTCCACTGCTCTAGCAGCATTCGAGTTGTTGGCGTTGAAGATTCAATTCCTGTCAGGCGCCCAACCAATTTGGGTGTGTTGTGTGTGTGTCAATTACTTGATGTAGTATGTCTTGTGTCTGGCACAGCATGGTCAGTTTTGGGCCTTGCGCCATAAAACCCCCAAACCAACCAACCTTTTGCATGAATTTTTAAAGCTCTTACGAACTGTCTGCGCTTTGTATATAAACAAGTAAGAAACCTTAGTCCATATAATAGTGTCCACTCGCATATAGCAATCACCTCAAGAAACCAGCCAATAACACGCTACCAGGCTTGGGCAACCAACACAATCAACAACATTCAGGCTCAAATAAAAATTACGAATGTAATGAAATTCCAAATGGAAAACATTAACATTATCACGAACTAACGATCAGACATATGTATTATATTGTTAGTTTTATTGTTTCTGTCTCTTTTCTGTACATATTTATTGGAATTAATCGTTTACTATCTAATTATTAGTGTGATTTACATAGGATAAGAAATGACTATTATTTCCTTCAATCAGCTTTTTGTAAGTGAGACTGGTGGGAAAAGCAGGACATCACCTAAGATTAGAATTCAAAATTGGAGACACTATAAGCCTTGTGAAAAGAGGAAAACTATACTAAAATTAAAGGACGTGCAAAATTGTTAGAGATAACCCTAAAGACCCTACCGGCCCGTGTCTCAAATGTATTATCAAAAAGATATGTATTACTTATGTAAAATGTATATTAAATGTATTTTTACAAGTTTGGTCACGTGGTTGACAGTAGTCAACACCGGGGCTACATCGGTTTCCTTCGACGGGTTCATTCCACCTTTCCGTGGGTGACTAGTAAACACTTTAACCTGGCAAAAGTCGGGGGGTGAGGGGGTCACCGGCGGTGACCTACCAACCAAAGCTCCCTCGTGTCTATTTTACTTCGACAATCACTTCTATGTCCAACCGTCCCAACTCGTTTTCTGCAAAGAACTTCCCGGAACATCCCACACCACAAAAAAATCCCTCCAGCAGGCGTCTCGGGAGGGGAGACCCAGAAGATGCCGCACATTCTTCCCTAAATCTACTCTAACTTCCCGATGGCGGTCACGTTACGGATATAGCAAAGCCTCATCCGTTTCTTATTAACACTTAAGGCAGGCCCCTAACAAAATCGGATATTACTTCATCGCGGCGTCGAAGGCTTTAATGAAATATTTGGCGTGCCGCGAAGTGTGGTGGGAAAATCGAAAAGCCCCCTCCTTTTGAGTTTGATGAATAGAAGCAGAAGAGCTCTTTCCAAGACGAGTCGCAAACTTTCGCACTTGACCCCCTTGCTCCATTCATCATCTTTTCTCGGGATCTGAGGGGTGGATCAATTTGCTTCCTGCTTCGTCCTGCCCTCCCCACTTATGCACGCTGGGGATGAGGAAAGATTCCATTTGGATGCTTTGCGGAATGTGTTGCAGAGAGGGGGTTGAATCGCTTGGCACTGATTCCGTGGTATTGTATCAGTTATTCTGGTTTAATCTTTGGGGCGAGATTTTTTTCCAATATTCGAATATTTACTGTGTGTATTTTATATACAAAGGCATAGATAATTATTGATAATAGCAACTGGGTATAGTTGTAGATGTACAAGTGCACAATACACAGATAGATAATAGCAATTGGGCAATGTCAAAAATATGCAAGTTCATAGTACATGGATATGTACATAAATGCATGCAAAATTATGCACAGTACATTGATATGTACAGTCACGGAAATAAAACCGAACACTTCTCCTCATTCAAGCAATTTTAACAGTAGAGAAAATTCAAAAAAATTCAATTAAAAGGAACTAACATCTTCTATAAATTTGAATTCGTAAAATTTGTATAAGGAAACGTCGTATAAAATTCAGCACCAACATAATTTCCATATGAACCCCCTACTTCAACACACAATTCAAATCTATAAACAAAATTTAACTTCACATACCAAATTTTATGTCATTAGGTCCTACCATTTAGAATTTATGAGGACAGAAAGATTGGAGCTCCTAATGTTGAATCAGTTTCTTAGACTTTTATAAATATATTCTTAAATAATATTTCTATAGCGCTGAAGTTTTGAACCCTGTTACTGTTAAACAACACAAAGAAAATCCACCTAATATTTTATTTAAAAAATAGTTTTATTATGCAGTAATAATTATTAAATTATGTTTAAAAAATTTATAAATTGGAAACATTATTATATTTTGATGGGAATTGATGGGGAAAAGAAAGTCTAGGTATGACCATGCAAAATTTTAGCTCATTCCAATGATTAGTTTCTGAGCTACATTAAATTTTCCTCACTGTTGCAATTTTGGGGGGCAACCAAAAATTTAAAAAGCATTTGTCTAACCTCGGATTGTTCTTGGATCGTTTGCACTTGCATAGTAAATATAATAATGTAATCCTCAAATATGATAAATTTAATTCTCGGATAGCTGAAAAACGTTTGAAATAGTGTTCAAATTCGAAATTCCGGTAGCTATAACAACAAGTAATCTCGATCTGCGAATAGCGACTTTTTATATCAAGATGATCCCTAAAATTGACACGAATTTTAGGACTGAAAATCTCAGGATTCAAAGGTAGTAAAGTCATGCAATTTTATATTTAAATTAATTTAACGATGTAAAATCTCATTAGGGCATGAAACACGGTGTTTCCTTTATAAATTTAGCTGTTTGTTCAAAATTAGATATAAAGACGTACCCTTATGCAATTTTTATTGTAGAGGACGTTATTCCTTATTTAATGATACCTATGAATTAACTCTCGTATGAATAGTTCTCGAAATAAAGGAGGTAGGTCTTTTTTCCGTATCCAAATGCATATTTAATTGAAGTCAGTAATGATAAATTTAAAAATGTGAAACATTAATTCGTGTTCTTCTATTGATATTAATTTTTAGTTGCAATAATGTGCACACAAAATATTTCGCTCTTCATTCGTGTTATCACAGTTAGTTTATGAGAGTACACTTCAATTGCATCGATTCACTTGTTCAGAGACGAATTCTGGTACTTTCATGCGTCTTATCATGTTTTCATCGATTATCTTCGCTCATATTTTCTTTGCAGCGCTGATATTTCTGTATTTCTCACTCTTTTGTATAGACATTTAGTTTGGTTAACCTTCCGATTGTAGCTGAATTGATGTCACATTGGAGCAACACAACGGGCTATTGGTGACGGTTTGGGATCTATCCCGAAAGTAAAGATCTTAGAGCAATACCTCGTCATTTTAAGCCACGGTCTGATGACGAGGTTAACACCTGAGCTCTTCAAACTTCCAAGCCACATTTGAGGCCAAAGCAGATTTAACGTGCACCAGCCCTCACATACACGACGGTCTTTGGTTGGATCAAGTTTCGAACTCACAGCCTTCCGTTTTATAATCCGTGTTTCTTCCATCTGGGCTACCTCGGCCCAGCATGCTTTGCGGAATGTGTCACAGAAAGAAGTTCGAAACATTTAGCAGCAATTTCACGGTAATATGTCAGCCATTATATTTAAACCTTGTAACGGGAATTCTTCCAGGAAATCTACGCGATTGTTTATTGTATTAGTTTAGTTTATAATGAGGTACTATAAGCAAGGTTGTGAAGGAAAGGTTTTAAGTTCATCCACGTAAATGCATACTTAATATTCAAAAAAGTACAAAATTAATCAATATTCTTTCATTTTCTGAATAAGTGAATTGCATGTTTCCATTTAATATTGTTTACTCTTTGGTTATTAGTTTAATTTATTTAGATTTATTATCGTTAAACGGAAGATGGGGGCTATAAGAGCTTCTTGGAATAAAAATTAAAAACCTTAGCTTAACTGGTACTCATAATTGAAAAGCTCATATGAAATAATTAAGATGCTAATATTTCTGAGAACCAATCACGTTCTCATGAAGCCTTACTAAAATTAAAAGCATTCTCTGAAAGAAAGATGCAATGTATAATATTAAAAGAAGGTATTTTAGTTGTATTGTTTACTTTTTGATATGCTTTCCGTTTTAAAAACCTTAGGTGGTATTGTCATGAGCACATTATAATTAAATTCCCAAAAGTAATTTGGCTATATATACATTGTAATATTAACATATATACATTAAGTATATCGATTGTAACATTGTAAGATTTGGCTATATATATATATTAAGTATATCGATTTAAGCATATGATATTTATAGAATTGAATTTATGCGAATTAGTCTACTCCAAAGATTAAAAGTTGACTCACCTTGTTCCCCAAGATCTATCACCATTGATCTATCACCACAGGAAACAATACGAATTTAGAGTGAATCCGATTCTTTGTTGTTCAGACAAAAGTAATACAAAATGCGCGGACGACTACAAAGTGCGTAGACAAATACAAAGAGAAAACGCGCTGACTTCAGCAGTTGGGCATAGATTGTACAAAAAATAAAAATGAGTGTTCAACCGGTGGCGTCCTCTAGTGGCTAATCTAAATCAACATACATATATGGACATATCGCTCACTCCTTTCAACAACGTCATATCTCAAAAACCAGCGATTTTTAGAAATGCCTATTTTCAGAAAACCCTGAAAGAGTAGCATATCTCACTCAAGATCGTTATGTCTCACCGCTTAATATTTAGCCGCTAGAGAGAAGAAGTAACGTTTATTTTTAATACATTTTATTCTACTTTTAAACTTCAAAATCACTATCCTAAAAAATCAGAAGATATGAAGTTGTCGAAAGGAGTGTGAGCGATATGTTCATATATATATATAATATATATATATATATATATATATATATATATATATATATATATATATATATATATATATATATATTTTTTTTTTTTTTTCCCCTTAAACAAGAGGAGATTCAAAAAATGAAAACCAAGAGGAATTTATTGAAAACGAAAGTGTTGGTGGATCAGGGCGTCATCAGGGAGGAGCCTGATCCATACAACACAAAAAGTGTCTTTTAATGGTGTTTGGGGGAGTATATGAGCAATTTCTTAGCATTTTGCGGCTCATATTCGTAGAAAACACCATTTTGTGTTGTATGGATCAGGCTCCTCCCTGATGACGCCCTGATCCACCAACACTTTCGTTTTCAATAAATTCCTTTTGGTTTTCATTTTTTGAATTTCTCTCCTCTTGTTTAAGAAAAATATATTCCTTACCATGCTATGTCTGCAGCTTTCAGCGCGCTTGCATGGTTAGTTTTAACTTTTCTTCTAACTTTCGTTTTGACTTTCGTTTTCTGGTTAAATACACATACTTTTTATTTTTATTTTGATCTTTCATTAAATTAAATATTTGAATGATATAAGTATATATATATATATATATATATATATATATATATATATATATCAGAATTATAAATCTGACGTGAATGTTTTTTTATACTCCAAGTAGTTTCGACGAGATATCTCGTCCATCAAGATCAGGTCAGTTTTGCTACCTCGTCGAGACAACCACCATGAGGATTAACTTGGGTTTGTTGTCCGGCTTCGTCCGAGAGGTTTTGCTGCTTCAGACAAACCTAGTATCACCTTGGTCTGCAGATTCATTGCGTCGTCAAGCAGCTTGTGGATCTTTGTCAGTCTTTTCCGTCTTATTGCTTGATTCATGACAACATTTAACGTTGATTGTTGAAACGAGTTTCATGTAAAATTGTATGATAGCATTGAGTTAATATAGTTTTGCATTTGAGTTAACTGCTATAGTTCAAAGGTGATAACAAAACCAGCTGAAACCAGTTGTGTCGAAGTAAAATCTCCAGGCAGGTAATTGATTAAGCCAGGTAATTGGTAATGATAATTAATTTACTTCGCACTGGAACAGCACCACGGGCTTGGCGATGGCTTGCGATACATCCGAGGAAAGATCCGAGAACACCAAATAATTTTGATCCATTGTCAGATGACGAGACCAGCACCTGAGCTGGCACACTACTCTCCAAATTTCATGACGACAGAGCCCAGCCTTTGACGAGATATATTTCTGCTGTATTTATAAGATTACTTTACAATCAATAGGCGGCGTTAATACGTTTTTGTTATTGTTACTCTCTGATTAAACAGCACTGAAACCATTAAGACCAGTAGAGATTATATAATCTCGACGATAACGAAAAGTGACTCAGTCTTATTGATAAGTAATTTAATTCGAATAAACTACTTTTTTTCTACTAATAATGTCTAACTATGTACAAGGGCGCACGCCTAAATGTTTCGTATTCATTCGCTTTCGAATGACACCTCTAACGCAATCCTCACTCCACCGCGCAATGCAATGTCACACTGGCCCAAAACTCGCCCAGCACCATAAACTATCGCCATATTGCGGAACCTCTCCCCGCGTTAAGTGTTACTTCGCATATATTTTACAAAATATGTTAAATATTTTTATCAATCATCATGATCCTGACCAAAACGAGAATTTTTAACTCAAAGAGAAAAAAAAACAGGTCAGAGGTCGTGTTACCATCATTACAAACACTGTCCAAACAGTTACTGAGCGCATTCTCTGTATTAAACTCCACAGCAAAGCTGGATGGGCTTTCAATGCATACACCGTTGCAAATATTGAAGATGCATCGCACTTCAATATCAATACCGAGCGCTGTTTAATGATATTTCCCCAGTGAAAGTAATCCATCGCCGAAAGCAGATAATCCTACACTACTTACAACAATGGGGTAATCTCATCGAATAAAAATTACTCCCCTTGCTGCAAGACATAGCACATTTTAACATGAAATCAATTGCCCTTTTTTTACAGTAGCCGTGCATAAAGTGTTTGACATAATAGAGAGTTCCGACTCAACAGAAAGATATATCGATTAAGTCTTATCAACTCGATTAAAGAGCCCCCGCTCTTCGGGAGATATATCGGAAGGAATTTATTTCTCCTGTTTTTTCCCCCATTCAAAAGGGATAAATTGTGTGTCTTTCTTCCGTCGTAAGGATCGATAGGGTCCTAGCGGGACATATATAAGCCACCATATGACGGCCCATCGCAAAAATAGATAGGTTTCAAGGCAACACATTCGATTACAATTCTTTTTTCGATTTTTTTTTATCTCCGTCCCTTTTTAGTCTTCCGTCGAATATCAAATCAGAAACAGAAAGGGACATATTTCACTCCTGTGACTATAAAAGATTAATTTTTGATCTTTTATTGATTTTGGACTCCCCTTTCCTCCAGGAAATCACAATGGATGTAGAGTGGGGGACAATGTTTTGTAACTTTGTAACAACATCGTTGGTTTTTGACGTAAGATGAATCATTTTATAAATGGTTCTAAAGCGATACGGCCCACTTCGTTCGTAGAGGAATTCCCAGATCTAATTCAGGTTTCATAAGTATCGCTTACGAAAATACATATCTGGAGGAGATAAGGGGACGTTTCGGAAAGCAAATGCTAAGTTATCAAACACGATAATAGATGTTCCTTTCGATTTTTTAAAAATACGTGAGCATGAAATTATGGTATAGAAATTACAAAACAAAATCTGCCTCATAAAGGTATTTTTCGTAAAATTTATCCTGGTAAAATATCTTACAATGTCATTGAATGTTTGCTAAGAAATTCAATGATAACAATAGGCGTATTGAGGAAAGAGTTTTTACACTTCCGTTGAATATCAAATCAGAAACAGAAAGAAATATATTTCATACCTCCATTATTGA
Source organism: Metellina segmentata (assembly GCA_947359465.1). Classification (NCBI taxonomy): domain Eukaryota; kingdom Metazoa; phylum Arthropoda; class Arachnida; order Araneae; family Tetragnathidae; genus Metellina; species Metellina segmentata. The sequence goes on from OX375876.1 coordinate 120,945,186, forward strand.
TTACCAAATACTTTTTTCAGTTATAAGCACAGTGGATGTTGAATATGGGACAGTGTTTTGCGCAGATGCAGAATTATATTCAGTGTTCTGCAACACAACTCCAAGCAATTGCAATCGTTCTGCAGGCATTTTTTCCAAATTTTGAAGACTGCATTAAAATAAAAAATAGACGTAAAACACAATTATCGGCTTCTTATGTATAACATATTTATAATAAAACATTCAAATCAATTAACTTACTTTATTTAAAACCAGGCATTCTTTCAGAATTTTCAATTCTGTCGATAACTTTTGAAGTTAAATATTTTGTCACTGACATAGAAGATGTGTTATTTATAAATGTAACTTTTTTTGGTAATTTGGTAATTTGGGCGTTGTAGGGAGGTTGTTCCGTAGCTAGAGAAGAAAAAAAAGGTGTGGCAAAAGGAACGCAGTTTGCACTACAGAACATCGTAACTTATGATTTAAATAATTCGACCAAAATTTTGATAAAACTAAGAAAAACTTGTTCTGCAAAGACTTTGTTTGTTCTGCGACGTAGGTAGCAGTTTTAAGCACTTTCTACTCCCTAGGTGTTTTGTAACTTTGTGATCATATAGTTGTGTTTTACGAAAGATGCATCATTTTCTATATGGTTCTAAAGGTTTCATAAGTATAGGAATTTCCATATCTAATTCTGTTTCATAAGCCTTGGTTACAAAAATACATAAATGAAATAGATAAGTGGAAATTTCCGAAAGTAAATGCCGTTATCAAACATGATAACAGATGTTCCTTTTGATTTTAAAAATTACATGTGAGTGTGAAATTACTTTTAAAAATCTCAAAAACTATCTTGTGCCTTTCGGTCGAAAAATTTTTCCTGCAAAATACATCTTAATGAACAATCATATAATTACATTACATATTATTTTAGAAACCCAAAAGTACTATCCATATCAAAGACAGACTTCTTACTCTTCAGCGGAACATCAAATCAGCAATAAAAAGTGTCATTTCATTCCTGTAACTAAAAGATAATTTCTGTTATTTTAGTGATTTTAAAATATATTTTCTAGAATCACTATGAATGTTGAGGTTCCATAGAAGCAACAGTTATATTTTACACAAGATGAATGATTTAAAAATGACTCTAATTAGTTAAGGAACGCTTCATACATTGAGAAACTTAGACTAATTCAGGTTTCGTAAGACTCTTTGACTGAAATATTTAAATAGAAGAGATACAAATACAAATACAAATATTGACGACCCGCTACAGGCTCAAGCCCAACAAGGCTTTTCCTTTGTTTATGAATTCTCCAATTTCCACTGACTATCCAATTGTGTCTTAAATTCGTACACTCCCTTTGAATTAACTATATTTTCTGGCAACGCGTTCCAACTGTCTATTACCCTATTAAAGTAGTAGTTTTTCCTTAAATCCCGATTAAAATGTGTCTTATTCAATTTATACCCATGACCCCTTGTTCTGTTATCCCTATTGAAATTTAAGCCCTCTGTGTCCCCTTGTTTTACAAACTTGAAAAGCTGAATCAATTCCCCCCTCCTTCTTCTTTCCAGTGTATACATGTTTAGCTTACTTAAACGTTCATTATAGTCGAAATTTGCTAGCCCCTTTATTATTTTTGTAGCTCTGTGCTGAACTCTTTCAATTTATTCTATGTCCTTTCTCATATATGGAGCCCAGAATTGTACAGCATATTCTAGATGTGGTCTTACTAAACCCTTATATAACGGCAAGATTATATTCTTATCCCTTGAAGTTACAGTCTTTTTAATGTACCCCAGTAACCTATTAGCCTTTTTACCCGCAGCTGAACATTGATGACCCATTTTAAAATCCCTGTGAATTATCACCCCAAGATCCTTGACTGTTTCTCCCTCCTTTACCTTTACTCCCTGCAGCCTGTAATCGGCTCCACTGTTCCTGTAACCCATATGCAGAACTTGACATTTCCCTACATTAAATGACATACCCCATTTTACAGCCCATACGGATATCTTATCAAAATCACCTTGTAAATTTTCTATCTGTAACTTGGTATCCACTGTCCCCCATATTTTTAAGTCATCTGCAAATATACTGATTCTATTCTTGATCCCCTGACCTATATCATCTATGAAAATTATAAATAAAATTGGTCCCAAAACTGATCCCTGAGGCACCCCACTTATAACTTCTGTCCACTGTGAATAATTTCCTTTTACCTGCACTCTCTGCTTTCTACCCAATAACCAATTCTTTATCCATATTAATGTTTTTCCCTGAATCCCCAGCCTTTCCAATTTAAACAGTAATGCCTCATGAGGTACTTTATCAAAAGCCTTTTGAAAATCTATGTACATGATATCCACACTGCTCTTATTATCCAGCTCCTCAATAATTTTTTTCGTAGAACTTCAAAAGGTTTGTAGAGCAGGAGCAGATAAGAGACATTAAGCTGTAAATGAAGAACTGTTGGTATTGGAAGCAAGCGTGTTTTGAAATAATGTTGAATTTAAGGTTGTAAGCAATAAGTATCCGTTTAACGAATACAAGATTTGCTATACGTATATAAAGGAACACCAATTACACATATATGAGACTCCAAGACTTACTTGTAGCTTTCGTGCTTGTGGCGGAGGACCTACCATACATAACGAAACAGTATGGCCAGTACCTAGGGAAAAACTATATCTAATAGTAACATTATCTCATTTGGTATGCAGCAAAACATTTTAAAGCCTTCAGTGACGTCTCAGGTACCAAATACTTTAAAAATGCTCTAGCCGAACTTTCAGAGAATTTCCATGAAAGCATGGTGAAACAACACCTCAGGCCTTCCTGATTGACCAAGGAAGGGAGCCGTAGCTGAGTTCCACTTTGGTAGAAGTCACGTTTAGAGGTATTCATTTATTCAAGATGTATTGTACTTTCCATTACAACTGCGCTTCGTATAGTTTTAGAACCGGTATAGTGGTTAAGGTGTTAGCCTCTGGATCGGAAGGTTCCTGGTTCGAATCCGGGTCCGGGCATGGATGTTTGCAAGCGTATGGTGTAGAGGCGGCTGGTGCACCTTAAATCTGTCGTGGCCGAAAGTCCTCACGTTGGGTTGGTGTGGAAGTTTGGAGCGTGGGGTGCTAGCTCAGGTGTTGCTTCGTCATCTGACCGTGGTTCAAAATTACGAGGTGTTGTCCTCGGATCTTTCCCTTAAGGGACTGATCCCGGACCGTCGTCAATAGCCCGTTGTGTTGCTCTAGTACGACGTTAACTAAAATTACCATTACTATCTCTCGTATAGTTTTAGAAAGATTCCTAATAATCTAGCAACAAGACCAGCAAGTTCGCACGAATCATTTATTAATGTCAACCTTCTTGGTGGTTGGTGGTCTTGACGAGGAATCTCGTCTTCAAGGTATTGACAATTCATTTTTGGTGACGAGATCAAGAACTGGTCGGTTTTATTCTATTGACGAGATATCTCGTACATCACGATCTGGTCAGTTAAGCTAATGGCAAGGTACCTCGTCTAAATAATAAACAGGAGGGATAGCATTATATTTGCTTTCAATATTGTTCTATATGGACTAATAAAACAAATCCTATATAAGGAATAATGTAAAAGCTTCAAAACCAAGATAAAGGTTATTAAACTTGTCTTCAGGTATTCGGTGGATCGTTGTACTTTGTGGCGCAATGACATATTTTTCCAAGCTGTACCAAACTGAAGACGTCAAGTAATGGACATACATCCTCAAGATAAGTGTTTACTGATACAGAAGAGGTTGGAACATATTTGTCCAAGGTGTTCCAAACTCAAGACGTCAAGTAATGGACGTACATCCATACAAGGTAAGATTTTACTGATACAGAAAAGGGGGTCGTATTTGTACAAGCTGTACCAAACTCAACACGTCAAGTAATGGACGTGCTTCTACACAAGGCAAGTTTTTACTCATACAGATGAGGGGGCCGTATTTGTCCAAGCTGTACCAAACTTAAGACGTCAAGTAATGGACATACATCCACAAGGTAAGTTTTTACTGATACAGAAAAAGTTGGGACCATATTTTTCCAAGCAGTACCAAATTCAAGACGTCATGTAATGGACATACATCCACAAGGTGAGATTCTACTGATACAGAAGAAGTTGGGGCTATATTTGTCCAAGCTGTTCCAAACTCAAGGCGTCATGTTATGAACATTCATCCACAAAGTAATATTTTACTAATTTTACTAATACAGAAGAGGTTGGGGTCATATTTGTCCAAGCTCTCCCAAACTCAAGACGTAAAGTAATGGACGTATTTCCACACAAGGTAAGTTTTTACTGATACAGAAGAAGGGGGCCATATTTGTCTAAGCTGTTCCAAACTCAAGATGTCAAGTAATGGACATACATTCACAAGGTAAGTTTTTACTTATAAAGAAGAGGTTGGGGCTATATTTGTCCAAGGTAACTCACAAGAATTGAACCTGATCCGCCGTCTACCACTCGCATGTGATAATTTTCGTACATAATATCAAAAATAAGCAACCATCCATCATCCAGAATAAACAATATGAAGAACACTCGGGTATTCATCATTCTTCACCAAAATAGCTGAAGGTCATTTTATCTCGTTCCTACTATCATAATTAGTCATTTTGTGGATCTTAGCATCATCTACTACCAGTTTGTGATTATTGTTTTTATCTTTTGCCTTCAAAATGGATACTCCTTTTGATTTTTTTTAATGCCATGCGCATCAAATTGTGCATTCTAAATCGCAAAAATTCTCTCTCCAGATCTTCGTGGAGTTTATATTTTTTACATCCTGATAAAACATCTCATTATTCCAACTCGTGTTTTTTACACAATTAATTGCTTCAGCAGTCCAGAGGATGGCAAGAATAAATCACTTACTCTGAGCACGATCCTTCCTTATTTTGCCGAGCGAGGAAAGAAAGTTACAAATAAGAAGGAATGGAATAATTAATTGGATACATGGTTTATTTATAAAACAGAGTTGGCATGAGCTCTAATGCTTCCATATTTTTCCCCTTTAAGGAAGTCTAATGGGGGGAAAAACTCCTTTTTCATTAGTTTTATTCGACTACGCGCATTTCGGAGATTATTTTTGAAACTGTTGAGAACAGTTCTCTGATTTTGAACGAGAGATGTTCGTTGAATTATTTAAATATTTTGTTCACTTCTGACTTTTAATATACAGACACAATTGATTAACCCTCCTGGTGTTTAAATAGACGGAATATCTCGCCATTAACAAAACTGACCAGATCTGGATGAGCGAAATGCCTTGTCATTAAAAGAAAACTGATTAGTTCTTGCTGGACGAGATATCTCGTCATAGGAACAAAACTGACCAGATCTTGATCTCGCCAACATAAAATAATCTGCGACATCCTGATGACATGGTAGCTAGCTCATCAATAGAAAAATTGATCATATCTTGGGGACGAGATATCTCGTCGAAATTTTTTGGAGGGTTTGAACTCGTAACCAAGTGCTTTCAGTGCACCGGTCGAAATGTCTTTAGCCTCTTTGCTACTGGTGGCTGAAAACAAGCTACCAAGACTACGTATTGGAGGAATGTAGACAGTGCCAAAAACTTTTGTTTTCGAGATAATGCACAAATAATTCCATGAAAATGTATTTTTATTTAATTGAGTAAACCTGGCACGATAATATCAAAATAAGAACCTTTTAAAACAATGATAAACACAAAAGTATATTTTTTAAACCCAAATAGCACAGCCACTGTACCGAAATAATACAACATTTTAGGACATTACAAATACGTTTACTTGGGACAAAGACGATACCAAACATGTGTTACAGGGAACACAAGGAGAGCATTATAAATGCTAAAATCTGAAATTAGTCCGTTGTTACGGAGACGTCAGCACCAGACGAAGTCCGCAAGACAACTACTTTTGTTTTCCATACGCTGGCGCAAACAACGTGAACAAGGCCCTTGAGCGACCGGGAACCTCCGAGACCTACTTACGATGCAGCTGGCCAGTTGATACAGCTGGCTATAATACTTTACACCGTGTTCCTAAGATATGTTGACGATATACACATTGGTTCGTGAGTGAGACGCTCAGATGTCAATGGCGCATGCTACATTTTTCTCTCTATCAGATTTATGCTGTTAATAAGATGAATAGCTGAGTTAGTGAAGTATGTGGCTCAATTAGTGACAAGTATATTTTTGAAATCCAAGTAGCACAGCCAAGTATGTAAGATATGTTGATGATATTAACATAGGTACTCGAAGACTCTGTCAATGGCATGCTACATTTTTCGCTCTGTCAGAATTATGCTGTTAATAAGATGAACAGATCAATTAGTGTATAATGGGGCTCTGTTAATGAATAGATATGTGGTAAAATCGTGTTTAGTATGTAGCGTGGTAAGAGGAAACTGACCTGGAACAGGACAGTACTAGTTCACTAAGTATTGGTTCGATGAGTAGAAAACTGTATTGGGGAATCGTTTCCTCGTCCGAAGTGTGGGGACCTGCTAATGACCCAAACACATCAGGGGTATGGTATGGAATGGTTAGTTAGAAAGAAATCGTCATTTGACACTGCTAAGTTAAAAGATGGGTCTTAAGATAGAAACATAAACGATGTATTTGTGATGTCTTTAGTGGTATTGTTTTGCGATGACGCGATACGAATGCACCGAACATTAAAAATGTGAAAAAAAAAACACATTGTTGAACTATTTCTTTTGCGTGTATGAGATAGTTGCTCCTTTTTGCGATAGAAAACCACCTCTTGTACTAGTTGGGATCCTTCTCATCCACACTTTTGAGACATAGATGCTTTTGTAGGTTCAGTTTGAGATAACATCGTCAAACAATTCACCCCTTTGAACTCCCAATTCTAAAGAAAGAGATTGAGATTTTTTCAACTGATTGGGAAAGAAAGCGGAGGTCAATTTAAAAATGAGCATTACCAGATATACTATATTGAAGCGCGATATAACTTAATACAGGATACAAGAAGGGATTACTGCTTCTTAAAATTGTTGGAATGTCACATGAATTAACCTGATTAACGATCGCAGGCCATCGGTGTTTTTAGCAACACATTTACTGCTAGGCTTTTATTCAATACGCTCGTATTTGAGGCTTTTATATGTTGCTGCTGCAAAAGAAATGCTCCCAAACTAAAGATGATGAAAAAGACTTAAAATACCCCAGTGCATCACCAATTTCAGTTCGTACGCTTACAATAGTTTCGCCACATTTATTCCATGTATAAAATCTAGCAAATTTGAAGGATAGAAAGACAGTTTCATTTTTTGCAATCCAAGTCCTACAAGGGCCATGGTAGCCCAGTTGTTAGAGTCGCGGATTAGGAATCATAGGGTTGCAAGTTCAAACCCCGATCCAACCAAAAACCGTGGGGGTTGTGCACTTACAATGTGCCATGGCCTGAAATGTGGTGTGGAAGTTTGGAGAGTGAGGTGCCACCTCAGGTGTTGTCCCCGTCACGCGACCGTGGTTCAAAATGACAAGGTGTTAATCTCGGATCTTCCCCCTCGAGATTGATCAGCCAATAACCCGTTCTGTGGATCTAGTGCGACGATAACTAACAACCTACCTACTTACCCAGTAGGACGTAAATTCAACACTTTATACCTATTCATTACTGTATTCCTACTATAACAGCACAAAAATTTGCAAAAAGAAAAAAAAACTTCGAAGTACTATTATGCATTTTAATCTACTAAAAAGAAATTTTTGAACTGAAATAGTTTTCTTTGAAATTTGAAAGCAATAAGAAAATTTAATATTTATGCATGCGCATTAATTGAAAATTTCAGACAACCTTTTTTTAATGTTTTCTCAATAGAAATTATAAATATACCCTTAATGTTGCAGACATATGATGTTAATACAAATAACATTCATTGTTCTAACAATTATTCATAAGTCAGTGTGTGCTTGAAAAAAAATAGTTTTAAATGATTCACAAGAAAGAGTATTTAGTAGTCAAAGTTTTCTTCTAAATCTATAAAATAATTAGCGAAACGTATGCACACGGCTTTGTTTATTTTTTTATAAATTGTTTTGTGAAACGTGTGCAATTTTTTTCAAAAAACTCGGTAACAAATATACGAACAATAATTTTTCCAGAGTGTAGGATTCTCTGAAACACTACGTTCATAGTCTTGTAGCGCCATCTTTTGGACATTATTCAAATCAATTATTTGCTCGGAAAGCTGAACCGAATTTTGCGCTTCCTTCTTTGAGAAAGATTGAGTTGCATTTGTACTTCAATGTGTTACAACCAGCATAAAATCTATGGATACGAGTGCAACAGATAATGAATTCATTAACTTACTTTCAGAATTACCATACCTAACTCGGATTGATTTGGTTAAATGTAAATTGAAAAGTGACCAGAATGATCAATTCTCTATTTCTTAGAAAAATACCAATATCTTTTGAGTGTGACAAATATAAATTTTAAAATTTTTTCGACATTTTTATAATTTTTGTGGAGAAAGAGTAACCGATTACCTTTTCTCAAAAAAAATGTTTCGTTTTGACATGGCTTTTAAACGAAAATCACTGTTTTAACAAACTTGTGTACCAGGTATAAGATGATTAAATATAGTTTCAACTCATAATGTAGGTGTTACGGGGTGACTGCGTGTCTGCGTTATTTAAGTGTTAGGATCTAACTTGGAATGAATCCATTGCGTAAAAAGTTTTGGCCAAGTAGGTGATCAAAATAGTGATTCCAAAATGTTGTACCGTAAAAATACCAGGCGTCCTTCTGGTGCTAATTCACTTTAACTATTCCCTAGGATAGAAAAAGAAACTCAGCATACCTGAAAGAAGACTAGCTCCATTGGTGAATTAAATATATTCTTTATTTTGATTATAATGAAAACTTCCATTCTTGAGTTGGGAAATTTTGGAGGTATGGAATCCTTTCTCAGTGAGGTCATCGTTGATTGCTTCAATATTGGTGGAGATCGGTAGTCCTTTGATCCCTGCTTAAATGGGTCGGTCGTAGTAGGGTGTGATGAAATGTCCTTCAATCTTTTGTTCCTGTAGGTAATTTGTAATGGTTTAGTGCTGGGTGAGGATCTTTGCTCTGATTTTAGTGAAGTCTTTGGCAAGGTGATTTTTGAGGTCTTGGCCGAATTTGTCTCTGATGGTTTTGAGGATGTTTTGGTTGTCTTCCGTAAGTTTAATCATGATGGGTTCGATGTATTGAGGGTTTTCGGTCTGATCATCCAGTGCTGCAAACTTGTTGGCAGTATCGACGGGTTTTTTTTCATTGGGGGGTTGTGATCTCTGGGGCTTTTGTTTGAAGTTTTTTGGTTGGAGTCTAGGATGGCGGGTCAGCCTTGGTGGGGGAGATTGGCAGTGGAGGAAAGTCCACTGCGCTGAGCTGTGGTGGCTTTTCTGGGGTCTTGAAATCAAGGCTTCCAAGCTTTGAGATTTCTACATGAAGATATTTCATGTTGTCCGACAGTTTTTCAAGTCGAAAGTACCGGGAGTTTTCGTCTTTGTGTTTTGCCACGAGATCTTAGTATGTTGTCAGGTCTTGACACAATTCATGTTCAAGTTCTGTAATCTGGTTGAGTCGATGTTCAATTATTTGAAGGGTATCATCCAGGTATATTGACTGGATAGAGACATCCATCATGTCATGTTCTGAGGCCATTAAATTGATGATTTGGTAGTCTTGAGAAAGACTGTTAGAGAGCTGGAGTAATGTCGACCGTTCTCATGGGAATGTTCAGAATAACTGATCGGAACAGGTCTGAGAAGAGCTTTATAAGTTCGAATATTTCAGAACAACCCTCCAATGGGCTTCTTCGGGGCAGATCCTCACTGGGGGCGTAATCAGCTGGACTTGGGATTTTTGAAGGGCTTTCGTGGTTTGGTTGATTTTCTCGTCTTGGTTTCATGGTATTGGCGTAGAAAATTCCTTGCCGGATTCTTGACGGAGCTTGGTTGGAAAGATTCTCATTGAATGGTCTTGGTTTTGGGAAACTCTTGCATCCCTTCCAGGAGGCGATGTGTCCTAATTCTTGGCAGTTTATGCATGTTTGTGTTTCCTGTATCGGTTCGGTACACTTATTGGTACGGTGATTTTCACCGCATTTCAGGCATCTTGGCTTCATTAGACAGTTTCGTGAACTATGTCCGAAACCGTTGTAGTTGAAACATTGGATTGGCCTCTTTGTGGCTCTGTATTTTTCGATGGTAATACCCATGTAAACACATTCTTTGATGTTGAAAATTTCTTGCGCTTCCTTGGATCTTGGGATTTTGACTAGGAATAGATGGTATTGGGTCTTGGTGCAAGGGTTTCTTAGTTGGGAGATTTTCGTTACCTGGAAATTATTTTCGGTGATGTCTTGAGCGATTGATGGAATGGGAGCTGTAATGGGGAGGCCCTTGATCACCACTTTAATAGGTCTTGCGGATTGGGGAGTGATGAAGTAGCCTTCAATGTTGTTGTCTTGAAGGTGCTGGAGAATTCCTTTATGTTGTTCAGGGGTTTCTGCACGGATCTTGATGTATTCGTTGGAAAGAAAGTTTTCGATTGTCTTGTCCAAAAATATCTTTAATCTTCTTGAGTACGTTTGAGAAGTCGTCTGTGAGTTTAATCATAATTTGTTCCATTCGGTGGGTGGCAGGTGGTGAGTTTTCTAGAGCAGAAAATTTGTTATTCGTCTCCACTGGTGCTGTGGGTGGTTTGTCCTGGGCTTTGGTACGGTGCTTCTTGGCTGGTGTTTTGAAGGGCTCTTGCGGCTTGGTGGTGGGGTCCAGGAGTGGTGGGAAGTCATTGTTTATGGAGATAGATGTCGGGGTTTCATAGTTTTTTGAATTTGGCGTCTTGGAACTTCATCCGCTCTGTGATGTTTTCCAGGTGATCCTGTAGTTGGGGGTTCTTTATTCCTCACCTGGATAAGACGCTATCATCTCTGTATATTCTGTTAGGTCCTTACGGAGATCTTTCTCGCGGGAGGTGTTCTCTTGGAGTCGTTGTTTTTCAATTAGCTGCAATCCGATTTCCAGGGTGTTGGGTGTAGGGGCGACATCCATTGGTTCTCCTTTTCTACGGCTCGTAGATTGATAAGAGGCCATTATAACAAATAGGTAGGTTTAGTATTAATAAAGACTGTTGGGAGCTCGTAATGGTGCGACTGTTCACGAATGATTTCTGAAATGTTTCTTTCTGAATGAATGAATGCCGTCTGTAGTCATCTGCTCAGTTGTGCTCTTTTATAGCTTCTGCCTTTGGATACAAGGTGAGATGTATATCTTCTTCTTAATAGTCTCAAAAACATTTTCCCTTGCTATCTGCTCGCGTTGAGTTGTTTTAATTTTCCTTTCCTTTGTCTTTCAAAAAAAAACGCCTACCTTTGGTATTTTAATATGGTTGCTTTTCAAACGTTCCCCGGGTCCTTCGTACCCTTACTTGGGTTCAGCGATTCGGTAATGACATTTTCGTGAGAAGGTGGTACGCCCATCGCAGACAGAGATGCTAGGAACGTTGTAAAACACTCAGACGTATTCTGAGGTAGGTCTCTTCCATTCTATGAATATTTGTATGTGCAGCGTTACAACGGCACAGTAGGCAACATTGATCTTTGTTCGTAACAAAGAATTTTCCAACGTCCTAGTTTGGATTTTTTTTCTGGCAATAATATTATCTCAATATTGACAAAGTTACATTTTTGTTTGTTTAATTGCATGCAGTTTCAAATAAAATCCTTTGTGTGGTTGCTGCTGCATGTGAAGAATGGGAACAACGATTTAAAAAAAATCCAATGTTATTAAATCAACAACCACATAAATCAGAATGAAATAAAACTAAAGTCGGTTATATACTACACAGGGTCAACGAACACGAGTTTCATTTTCCTTTGAGCATGGGCTGCACACAAAAATAGTTTCGATTGCAAACGATGGTGTTACTTGCCTACTTGCAGCTTTCAATAAAATCCCGTAATTTTATTTGAAACAGAAAAAAAAGTCACGCTTTAATTAGTTTTGATCGAGATCAGATCGTGATGAACGAGATATTTCATAAAAAGCAAAATTGAATTGACCATATATTGACATCTCGTCGGGTACAGCTACACTCTACGTTTATGAGTGATGGCAACGGCTTGGCGATTTTTTGGCACACTTCTAGTAGCGAGTTACGATAAATTAAGGCAACCCATCTTTCGTTGCGGTTGTTGTGCTTTTCATGGCAACCTCGGGATACGAAAACTTTCAATTTTCATTTTGAATATTTTAGAAAGTTCTTCCAAAATCCGTTTAATTTCATTGGTTTGTTAGAAATTTTTTCTTTCCTCCAATTGGTTATTTTATTTTTTAAATATCCTTTGATTGCATTAGTCCTCTTAAATCGTTTTCTGTGATACCATTGGTCCATTTATTTGTATTTTGACAGTTGTGGAATTTTATTTTATTATAATAGTTTTCACAAAAGTTAAAAGGTTTTTTTTTTTTTTTTTTTTTCCCCTATATCGCGTCCTTTTGTTTTTATTATTTTTTTACGAAAGAATTCTGACGTTATCAGGTTGTATTATTTCTTGCTTTTTTTCTTTTGTAAATCTTTTTTTTTCAACATGCCCACTGTATTTAGTGTAATTGATAATTTTAAGGTATTCTTACCCAACATTTGCAGCTTAGTTTCTCTGCTGGTTCACAAATGTGTTTTAATATGTGCTTAAACTTACTACTTTTTGTGAAAGTTTTTAAAAGATATACTTTTTAAAACGTTCTGAAATGTGTTTAAAAAGTGTGTTGTAAAAAGAAAAAAATTTGCGACTGAAAAAGAGTTAAGAAATAATTTATTCCTTGGCGACTTTAGAAGTGCGCCAAAAAAATCGCCAAGGCCGTTGCTATCGCTCATAAACTAAAGAGTGTAGCTGTTCCTCTCGTCGAAAACATTTGGAGAGCTAATCTGACTGTCTGTGACCAATCAACTACCATAAATTCAGAATTTATTTTTTGGAACTTTTATTTGCCGAAGTGCTGAAATCGTACTTGAAAAACAAGCCGTGGTGTCACGTCCGAAAAACCACATCGACCTTAAAATGAAATCGACGGAGCAAGTGCCCGTAGCTTCATGTTATTTCTTCCAGTACCTCAGTTTAAAGATCTGTCACGGGTTGTGGGTAAAAACAAGAATCCCAAATTATTGATTGGTTATCTGCCATGATCAAAAGCACGTCTGCTATTCGACTGCAAATGGACGAAAGCGATTCGTAACCACGTGGTTTACCCTTCAGAGACCTTGCGACAGTGACTCCGCCCATAGGGCCCGTCTATTTCATTAGTAAGTCGACTTGGAATACGTATACGAAGCACCATTTCACAGCAGACTACCGCCACCTACATTTAACTTGACAGAAAATCATTCCATACACGAGCATTTCTTTCACATTTGTCGAAATACTACGAAAAGATGGCTGTAGGCGAAGATGAAACTCGCACTAAATAACGCCATTTATTATTGTCAGAGAATAGAAGTAAGAATAAAAATTCATCAGCAAACACAATGCATCCTTATTAAAATACGAAAGGAGAGCCAATTTGGAACTCTTCTCGATTACATCCTTCCTCTGTTTTTCAATAACCAGTGTTCCATCGTATGCGGCTACAGAAAACATTCTACACTTCCCACTAAAGACCGAGCAGTAATAAAAAGCAAACACTTCCGCGCGGGGGAAAAAAATTCGGCAAATGCTTTTAGTATCCAAAGGAAATGCATGCGACGTTCTACAAATGGCTTCCGAGGCTAGGGTTGAAATCGGAAGCAAAAACAAACTGTCGTATCATTTCCTGTAACTAGCAGAATTATTATATGGCGTGGCTCTTTTTGGCTCTCCCCGCCTTTTACTGACAGAAGGGAAGTAATTTTGCATTCCATGTTCCAAGATATTTATTCTGTCACCGCCATGTCGGAAGTTCTTGAAGAAAAGATTTAGAACATGGTTCACCATTAAAAGGCATGGCAGTAATAAAAGTCAAGCTTTTAAATAACTTAGAAGATGGATTATTCTGAGTGGCGCACATTCAAATTGCATTTGAGTTTCATGGAGAACGAAACTGTGTTGATTTGTGGAATAGGTTTTAGTTTGTTGATTTATTTGTGTTTAACCCTTTTAGTGCTCTACGCAAAAAAAGGGTAATAAAAGCGGCCCTCAAATTTTTTTCCATGGGGAGGCGGAACATATACTACTTACTCTTTCCATGGAGAGGGGAGGGGCGAAAAAAACATGTACACACACGTATATATATATATATATATATATATTAAATCAATAAACCAGGGAGTTGACCGCATCCCTTGCCCCCCCCCCCCTCCTTCCTCCCTCCTCCAAGCGCCCATGAGGTGCTCAAAGGACCGGAAAATGTGTACGAATTAATTCGAGGAATTATCGAAAGAAAAAAGTCTATATTAATTTTAAATAACAGGAGGGAGGGGATTGTGGAACTTTGAAGAAACTTCGACTAAAGCAGAAATTCGTGTTCACAAGGTTCGAGAGTTATTGGGAGTTTATTGTATTTATGCAAAGATATATATGTAGACAAGCATCGATTGATATTCAAATTTGAAAATATCACTATATTAATATTGAAATATCATATAAATAATTTTGGAAATGTTAAGAGAAAAATATTTACACATATAAAGTAGGATGTAATTTTTTTTAAACAAATTTTTGGCCTACCTCTATTATTTTCATTGAAATATTTTCCAAACTGCTTGACGACAGAAATCCGTCTCTGTCTTTTTGTAGCACATACTCTTGATCTATTATCTACTGAGAGCCAACCAAGAATTTACGCATTTTTTCCGGTTGAAAGTGTTCTATAGGTGATCCGTTTGCATTAATAAACATTAGATTAGAGACTTTTGAAATCAATAAATATGATCTCAAATCTGTTACACAATGCTTTTCATTAAAGAAAACCAGCGCTCGCACTCGGCCGTGGAACATGGTAATATTTCAATCGTTCTTAAAAAGAAGTTTTTTTTTTTTTTTCTGGAACAACTTGGGCGTTTTTATTAGTCCCTCAAACTCTGAATAATGCACATTTCATCCATACCACAAGGTCGACATATCCTTTTTACCTCCTTTTCTCCCCCCCCCACCCCACCCCCACCCCTGTATTTATATTTTCTGGATCACACAAGCATGGATAAATCCTTCAAAATTTGACAATTTTCTTCATTAATATCAGAACAAAGTCTGGATTTCATTCTATCGACAATACTTTGAATGAATTGCTTTTGATTAATAGGTACGATTTGGGAATCATATACCAAGGTGATATCTTGAAAGAGAAACTTTTATTTTGCTTCTACAGCTATCTGCGTTTCATGTGATGTTTCACGCGATGTTTTCTAGGAAAAGCAAAGCGGTTTACGTATTTTTTAAGAAAAAGAAGAGGGTATACGTAATTTGCTGAATAAACCAGAGGGTATATGGCGTATACGCCAAACAGAGAGAGCTTTTCTCAAACAAGTGAACTTTAAGCAACCACATCTCGTCATGCAGAGAAAATCCAAAATATGTTTTTTCGACCTCCAAGAACAAAATCACCTCGGCCTTCAAGGGTATGAGTCGTTTCAAAACCTTTCTCTTAGAAAGCCAACGCACTTAGGTGAGGTACAAAAGAGATTTGTAGTCGAAATCTATTGCGTCGTACAGCTGACAGAAAATTCGGGATTTAAGTGGTCGACACTTGTTGAAATTGACCACTTTTATGACTTGGTACATTACAATCAACATATCTGGAGTTAAAGATTTTGAAACGAGATATTCTTTGTGAATATTTGGATTTTCTTGACGCACAAATGTGATAAATCCTTTTTAGTTTCCTAACATTGATGGACATCCGTCTGTGCAAACACCAACGCAGTTTTTCCACAGCAAACCAAAGCTTGAAATATTTTCTTTTACAAGCTCAAATATGTCTCTTCCTGTCGTCGTTCTCTTCAAATCTTTGGAGAAAAAATACTCACTCAAGAATTTGTCATCATTAACAAATCGAATGCAAGCAAGGAGCTGTGCTTTTCTACTTATATCTGCCAACTCATCATTCTGAAATGACCAGAGAGCACTGTCGTGCGATTCGAAAGGCTGAACCATTTTTTTTTTTAAGTGTGAAGATAAATCTTCGATTCTGCATGATTTTCTGTCATTGAAAAATGGTACTTTCTTGACCATTCTCTCCCGATTTCTTTCCCAGCATTGTTACGACAATGATAGCTAATGCTGGTGAAATGACGGAGTCGGCATTGTTGTGTGCTTTTTTGCTTTGTGCTATTACTTGTGCAACCTTGTAGCTAGCAATCAACTCCTTTTCTGGCATCTTCATATAGTTTTCAAAAGTTTTTTGCTGTTTTATTTTGCTGCGCTGCCAGGTTTTCAAAATATTCTCTTGATTTGTTTTTGACCTCTGGGTGTGAAGAGAGAGAGAGAGTGTTTCCAAAAGTCTTTTCAGTTTACTAGGAACGAAAGCCTCTTTGGCAAGTTTCTTTTTGAAGACTACACAGAATGGTATATGAGCGTCTTCCATTTCAATTGCGATGAATCCGAAATCGATGCAGTCATCTTTTTCTTCCGTTTGTTACTTTGTTTATCTTCTGTTTGTGAAACACCAGATTTTATTAAATATTTGTTCATTATGGCTAAATGAATAAAACATTTGTTAATTACACTGATGTCCAAAATTATCTTTACATGCATAGAATCACGGACTTTTCAGAAACTGTAAATTATAATTTTATGAATTTGTCTGGAAAGAGGCATAACATCATAACACATAAATACAAAGGAAAAAATTTAAGAACACTGCATATGATATGAAACTAGCATGACGGAACCACCTTTCGGCGATTGGACGGAGCCAACTTTCGGCGATTGGACGGAACCAACTTTCGCCGATGGGACGGAACCAATTTTCGCCGATTGGAGGGAACCAACTTTTGCCGATTGGACGGAACCTACTTTCGCCGATTGGACGGAACCAACTTTCGCCGATTGGACGGAACCAACTTTCGCCGATGGGACGGAACCAACTTTTGCCGATTGGACGGAACCTACTTTCGCCGATGGGACGGAACCAACTTTCGGCTATTGGACGGAGCCAACTTTCGGCGATTGGACGGAGCCAACTTTCGGCGATTGGACGGAACCAACTTTCGCCGATTGGACGGAACCAATTTTCGCCGATTGGAGGGAACCTACTTTCGGCGATTGGACGGAACCAACTTTCGCCGATTGGCGGGAACCAACTTTCGCCGATTGGCGGGAACCAACTTTCGCCGATGGTACGGAACCAACTTTTGCCGATTGGACGGAACCTACTTACGCCGATTGGACGGAACCAACTTTCGGCGATTGGACGGAACCAACTTTCGGTAATAGATCGTAACCGACTTTCGATAATCGGACGGAATTAACTTTCGGCAATTGGAATGTATATTGCATACGTTGTATACATTATTCCACTCTGCAAGCGCTTAATATCTATTTCGCTAACCCATACCAAATCAATCAAGAGTTTGAAGACATCAGACAGAAGGGCTCACTGTTAAAAGCGTACGTCCGACAATACCGGGAGCTGAAACAAAAGCAACAAGTTAAATAGATAATAGAATAATTTATCACTATTATTGAACCATGCTCGAGCACTTCAAACGAGTCGGACAATTGAGAGAATAGGTGAAAATTCACAATCTGTGCTTCAGTGGACGAATCCACAGCACCAATTTCGTAATCCAGAGCCAGAGCTCTACCACTTACGACAGCTGCTATAGTACATAGTTCACACAGCAATGCAATCACATTAAAGAGATTTAAAAACTTACATATTTTACAAATCTTTTGATTTTAAGAAAGAGCCTGTTTGAATTTTCGGCAATTACAATTAGGGAAAAAATAATATCAAATAAAAACGCTGGAAAACTAAATTAAAAAAAAAATTTTTAGTAACCGTTATGGTAATTTCAAATACTATTTCAAAATTACAGAACCTATGCAATATGTATTATTTGTCAAAAACCTTCGCGGTACATTTGACAATCTCTTCAGGCACACAGGTTGAGAAACACTGCTTTAGACTATGGCTATTTTGTTTTACGTTTGTTTTAAGTAGAATTATTTGTATAATTTCATTAAAACTATGTCCTTCCCTAAATTTTTTTTTGAGCAGTGTATTTAGTATTTGAGCAACTAAAAATTATTTAAGACCATTTTAAACTTTTTTACTATTTAAACTATACTAACTACTTAAAATTATTTTAGGCTTATAATTTTAGTGCTATTTCAGCCAAGTCAATTTGACAACGCCGCAAGCAACACCAAGTTGATGAAACTCCAAACATAGCCTAAATAGCGATAAAGTGTATTTTAAGGTAGCTCCAATATGTATCATGCGCATAGAGCATTTGGGTAAAATCACTGCATTCCGTTTGTCTTGTCTGTTACACAGAAAATTCCTTACATACACGCCAGTTTACCCTTTGTACTTAATGCCAAAGACATCAGAGGTTGTGCGTTAGAAAAAAAATTATCATTGATACATTGTCTATCATGACTATAATGAGGTTTTTACAAGTCATACACTCTATAACAAAAAAAATCGACGCACCAAGAAGGAGTTGTCCGATGGAGACAAAAATTGGTGGATAGGAAAATTATGTACAGAATAGAAAATGATTAAAATATCAGAACAATTGAATGATTTATTTCAGAGTTACAGTAACGAGCTCAATAAGGTGTTGACTCGTCTCTAGCCTGGATGCAAGCTGTCACACGGCGTGGCATAGACCGATAAAGCTCCCGGATGCCCTCCTGCGGTATTTCTTGCCAAATTTGCTCCAATTGTTGGACTACGTCATCAACATTCCCTACCGGATGCAGTCGCCTTCCCATCATATCCCAGACATGCTCGATAGGAGAGAGATCTGGTGATCTGGCTGGCCAAGGAAGTGTTTGACAAGCTTACAGACAGTTCATAGCAACACGTGCCGTATGTGGTCTGGCATTGTCTTGCTGAAAAATAATGCCAGGGTACTGCGAAAGGAACAGTACCAAAACAGGTCTCAGAATGTCGTCAACGTACCGTTGTGCAGTAAGGGTACCTCTAATGACGACCAAAGGGGTCCGGCTATCAAGGGAAATGACACCCCAGACCATAACTTCTTGTTGAGAGCCCGTGTAGCGTGCAATAGTGAAAGCAGGATCTGCACGCTGCACTGGGCGTCTCCAGAAAAGTCTTCGATGATCGTCAGGACACAGTTGGAAGCGGGATTCGTCGCTAAAGACTATACGTCCCCAGTCAGCATCAATCCAGCCTGATCGAGCCAAGCACCACTGTAATCTGACTCGACAGTGTGCAGGCGTGAGTGGCAGGTGGCGTAACGGTCGGTACGAGCGTAGATTTCGCTCTCTCAGCCGTCTGTGAATGGTCATGGCGGACACTCGAGTGTGGATCGCACGACTGATGGTTGATAGCGATGAATCAGGCGCTGTGACAGCTGATCTGACAGTCACTTGTCCTCGCGATCTTTTGTGGCCCTACGTCGACAGCTACCATCATGACGCTGAAAGCTGCCATTGTCCACCCACTCTTGCCAGCATCTTCTAATCGCCGCATCGCTTAGACTCACATGACGAGCGATTCTCCGATTTGCCCAACCTGCCTCTTTCAATCTAATGAAACGACCTCTTTCAAACTCTGAAAGTTGCTCGTAATGAGCTGGAATCCTGCGGCGAGGCATTTTTTTCAGTCATTGAAAGGTATCCTAAATCGCAATGCAGCAGAAATTTTTAACAACAGTTCAAGAACAACTCCTTATATACATCTGCTGGATGCGCAGTTCCGATGCGCTGGAGATCGCACTATTCATTCATTGGACACCAAATTTTAATCATTTGCATATTTGGTCAACACATTTTTGCATACGAAATTTCAAAGCAATCGGATGATTCCTTCTTGGTGCGTCGATTTTTTTTTTGTTAACGAGTGTATATTTCCACACATATCTCTCTCTCTCTCTACTATTATAAAAGGAAGTGTTTGTCCCTCGGTACGAAGTGTCCTGACGAATCAATAGCACTTACAATAATGAAATTTATTGAGCTACCGCATCTCACTTCAAAATGAATACTTGGTACAGCTACACTCTACATTTATAGCGTTGGCAACGGCCTTGGCGATTTTTTTTTTGGCCCACTTCTAGTAGCGAGTTACGATAGGTTGAGGCAACCTATCTGAATTTACGGTTATTATCGTTTTCATGGCAATCTCGCCAAACGGAAATCTTTCAGATTTCATTTTGATTATTATAGAAAGTTCCTTCAAATTCTGTTAACGTCGTTTGATTTCATTGGTTCGTTTAAAATTTGTTCTTTGATTCCATTCGTTATTTTATTTTTAAAACATCCTTTTATTGCATTGGTCCTTTAAATTGTTTTTTCTTTAATTTCATTGATTATGACATTCATTGTTTTTTAGCCATTTCTGGAATTTTCTTTTTCAGTAATTTTTTTCCTGAAACAGTTCTGACGTATCAGGTTGTATTATTATTTGCTTTTTTTTTCTTTTATAAATATTTTTCTTTTACAACATACCCACTGTATTTAGTGTAATTGATAAGTTTCATGGTATTCTTACCCAACATTCGCAGCTTAGTTTTTCTGCTGGTTCACAAATGTGTTTCCAAGCTTTCATTTTCCGTTGTAAAAAGAAAAAAAAAATTTAAATAAAAATATTTTTTAAATAATTATTTTTTTGGCGAATTTACAAGTGCGCCATAAAATATCGCCAAGATCGTTACCACCTTTATAAACGTAGACTGTAGCTGTACTGAATATTTTCTCTGAAGTTCAATTTGCTTCCTAGTTCGTCTATTTTTATCATTCCAAATGCATGAATTGAACCCGTGTAATTTCAAAACAAAATTCTTAAAAGACCAATTTTGTTAGAAGAAAAATAGTATTTACGCCATTAATTTTCATATTTCCTTACCTGGAAAAATTAATTTGAGGTTGGTAGGTATTTAATTAACATCAAACTGGAGATACACGCCGGGGTATTGGCGACGGTCCGGGATCAAACCCGAAGAGAAAGATCAAAGGACAACACCACGTAATTTTGAACCACGATCAGATGACGGGGTCACACCTGCGCTGGCACCCTCATTCTCCAAACTTCCACATCAAGAACAGTTGAGGCCACGAGAGATTTAACGTGCACCAGTCCCCTTTGCACGTGCCGTCTTGGTTTGAACTCACAACACTCCGGTTGCTAATCCGTTACTCGTCCAACCGGACTACGGCGACCCCATTACCTAATCTGTAAAAATCAATTTGACAAAATAAGAAATCAATACAAAAGATCTCCGAATCAAAACTAAAGAGCAGTTTCTTAGCTTTAAAATAAAATCTATTTGGACAGGAAAGGAATACGTAATGATTGAAAAGCAACTAGAAAATATCAAAAAATTCTCGCGACGGCTAAAACTAAAAGAGAGAATATATTACCAATAAAAATGTATACTTTTGTCTAGATAAAAAGTAATATTTACGTGAACTCAGCATCGAATGCAACTTTTGAAGAAATCTTTCGGCTGTTTGATGATCTCAATAAAAGCAACACTTTCACTTTATCTCTGCATTAAATAAAAGCAGTTCTAGAGAATAGAAGCCGAAATCGAATTTTCTTCTCTCATGGCCTGTAGTCTTATGTACCAAATGTTTGTAGTCCTGTGTGTATGCGATTCTTTTGCAGTTCTACTTAAACTATGTCTGGATTTGTTGTTGAAGTTTGTACGGTTCGTTGCTTGTTCTGTTAGAGAAGGTTTATCAGTGTAAACAAACCAATCGGGAAAAGGGAATTTTACTTTCTGTTACCGAAATTCTCTAGCATTATACACATTGTGAGTAATCTTCAAATTCAATTTATAGTCATTTTGGCGGCAAGGTTTATCAAATTGGTGTTGACCCCCCTCTCAATCAACCTTTTGCCCTGACGCAAGATATGTTACCTGAAGTGAATAATTCCAGATGTACATGGTTCAGAAAATGTAACTATTTTTCATGGAATTATACTTTCTTCACAGGTAATCTTAGTCTTTACGACAGATTTCGCTAAGACCGTAAAGTAACAGAATATTCGAGATTAGATATAATCGAACTTAGTTAAGAAATTCATGTTTTTCTCACGTTCTTTGTCACTAAACTTGGTTCAAACGCAAAGTCATTCACGGCAAATGAATTCCTCGGATGTATTTATAAGTAAATATTATTAATTCATGCGAAAAGACGCGTCTGGTGGCAAACTAGGAGGTTGGATAGTCACTACAGAAAATTTCCATATCAGAGAAGAAAAAAGTCCTAATCATCAAAACTCTTTTTTGATGTTGTTTTTCTGGTAATTAGTTTTGTACTTTTTCAAATCACAAACGGCCTCAAGCATGATGTTGATGGGGTTAATTATTAAACTGAAAGCTTTTCCAATCAAAATATCAGCATTTTTTACGTTCATTACCGTCATGCTGCCATTAATGTCGGAGTGAATGATTGTAAAAAAAATAATATTCGTCTGTTATGAAAAAAGAATCTGTGTAGTATTTTTTACAGATTAGAAAATCAAAGGTCATTAGAATGAAAGATAAAAGAATATTTGTATTAACAAATCGTTATATTTTCTGCTTGCGTTTGTATTCAGAATGCAAGAAATGTATTCATGCTTATGAATTATCTTAGAGTACGTTATTTAGCCATGCTTACGCAATTAAATGGCTACTTAAAATTTAATTACCTCATACTGAGTAACTTCTAAATATTGCTGCAGTTTGAAAATATTTTTTCATAAAAGTACAGCTACTTCAGTGGCAAAAATCACATATAATCGATATGCTAAGTACAAATAAAACTTAAAGTAAACAAAATATGGATTTATAAAAATTGTAATAATTATTATCTAAATGAACAAAACAGTGAAATATTTATAAAACATGCAGATTTTTACAATTAATTAATTCTGTCACCTCTATTAAAGTGTTTTTTCTATAAACCTAAATTTGCACATGACGGTAAAGATCTAATAGCGTATGCTTCCTGTGCACATTCCATATCTGGTAACTGAACGTGAAATCATCGCCTTTCTTCGGTGGTTTGTGTACATTGAAATTCGTCTCATACCAATGTATCTCTACTATTATAAAAGAAAGTGTTTGTTTGTCTGTTTGGAGCCGCGAAATCCTGACGATTCTATGGCACTTACAGCAATGAGATTTAGCACACAGGTAGTCCGAATTATTTGCAATTTTTGGGTCGCAGCGAATTTTAAAATTCAATCTGGAAGATTTTAAAATGAATTTAACAGTTTTATTCTCCATCGCTTTTTTAAACGCGGAGAACTTTTTCTACCCGTGTGACCTTGCAGTCAGGGTTTGGAACCGTGCCAATTTTTTTCATCCCCAGAACGCGGAGAAAATTATTTTTTTCACTTTCGCTTTGATTTTGCTCGGACGAATAAATTTCCAGCCAGATGATAAATCTTTCAACTGAAGTCAGTTCTGTTTTCTATCTCCTCGACCGTTAAAGATAGAGTAAAAAATTTCAAAGGATTTGAAATCTGTGGAAAATTTCAATTTATATTGGTACCTAAAAATATGATTTTCTTCAAATAAATAATTTTGAAATTGAATATATCTTCAACGGATTTGAAATCTGCGGAAAATTTTACACCAGATTAATACCTTACACCATGGGCACTGGCAACGCCGGGCTAGCTACGCAGTGGCTAGTTATTATATAAAACGCAACCTTTAATGCAATTTTGATCTTAGATAGAGATATTGAACTGTGTTAGATTTAAAAATCAGTAATGAAAATCCGGTTTGGAAGAATGGTGGAAATTACCACCCACATACACGACAATCTTTAGTTGGATTGAGTTCTGAACTCGCAACCTTCCGGTTGCTAACTCGCATCAAACAACTGGGCTAGCAGGGCCCCCTATTCAAATGTAGGAACGAACAGGAACAATAACAGTAAGGCTCTGATGAGAAGGCAGATGACCTTGAGGTAGTCATTTATAGAATGGTAGTAATATCGCCAGAGTAAAGTGATGTCATATTCAAAATCATGTCTGGAGGTTGCTGTATGTTACGCTAACTTGTAAACACTGCTATTCCCTGGCACCTATACTCTGTTTCACCTTAACTTGTCAGTAGAGTAAAGGCTACGTTGACCGCATCACAGCCGTTGTCGTAGAAACTAGGGTTACAATGTCAGAAGAAGTCAGCTATAAGCGAGGAAATTCGCCCTTTTTGGCAAGGAGAGATAAAATGCACGTGGAAATTCTATACGTTTCACAGATCTTTAATTTCTAATGGCTCTTGCATTACATTTGTTAATTAAACAAAAAGCTACTCTATGTTAATATAAATGCGTTTTGATTTTTCTAAATGAGTATTATTTTTAGTTATTTAAAAATATATATATTTAAAATTTTTTTACAATAAATGTTGTTTAAAAAAACAGTCTATTTAAAGATGTGATGAACCATAAAATTCATTTTTTGAATTTACTTACCTGAAAGCTAAACACCTTGATTAATACTTCTTTTTTCAATTTTAATAATTTTATTAAAGGAAATTAATCCAATTTAATTACTCCTTTGGTCTTACATTTGGTTGGACAAGGTAGGGGAGAGTGCGTCGTCTGCTAAAATATGTGTTTTTCTTAACAGCAAAATATAGTCTCCAAATTAAATCAAATTTATTCTGATATTAAAGAAAGTAAATAACAAATAAAAATACATATAACATAGAGGATATAAAATACATTCACAATAAATAAATAGAATATAAAAAATACAAATATAGTGAATACACATACAATAATAAAAAAAATGAAACCATTTTAAAAATTAGAGTTAAAAAAAATAAACCTTATATGTGTGAAACATATTCTGAAACTCGCGGAACGGTGTCGGGTTGATTAGTAGTAAATTATTAATTTTATGAATAATTTAAAATAGTTTACAAGAAAGTGTACAGAAGAAACCAATCTCTTTCATGAATAGTAGTTACAATGAGAAAACTATATTTACGTTTTACTTATTCATCACATGCATTTATACATCATCAATATATGTAAAACATAGCAAACATCATAACAAATCTATTTACATTATAATATACTTATTCATCACATGAATTTACACATCATCATCACTTAACATTTCCGAATCGCTATCAGACTCACTATTAAAAGAAATTACCAAGTTCTTACTTTCCCAAATATCATCCACAAGTCCATCTACTTCCCACATGTATTTCTCTTTTTCAGTAACATGGTTTATGCAGTTTTTCCAATTTTGTACAGAGACCTTTTCAATCCCTTGGATGACTAAATCCTTCACATCGTTCAGTTGAAAAGTCTTGTTTTCCCTGGCAACGTGTCCTTTTACTTGACTCCATATCATTTCAATGGGATTAAGCTCACAGTGATACGGGGGAAGTCTCAAAACCTTATGTCCAAATTTTTCGGCAATTTCTTCAACTCTGTATTTATCAAACATATGTTTGATTTCGCTAACTTTTTTCAACAGTTCAATCTTGATCATGTCCTGGTTCCACGTAATGTTTTTCAACGATAGCCATTCTTGAATTGCACTTTTTTTCCAAGATGTCGTCGGAATTTTTTCTTTCTTCACCGAGTGATAGGGGGCATTGTCCATCACTACAAAGCTGTTTCGTTTCAATTTAGGCATGATATCTTCAAACCACTTCTCAAAATGGTTACCATCCATTTCTTCGTGGTAGTCACCGGATTTTTTTCCTACAAAAATGTCAGCCGCATCAGGTACAAATCCTTCATCACTTCCGATATGGGTAATGATGAGTCTTCTTCCTTTTCCTTTTGGTGCAAACAAGCCTGTTGTCAAACTTGAAGAGGAAGCTTCATTGGTGCTTTTGATGTTTTTGTCTTGCCATACTCGACTTTGTGAGTGTCCTTCATTCACCCATGTTTCATCTAAATAATAGATTGAAGCATTTTCATTCTTCAGTTCTCTAATTTTTCGTAAATAATTTCTTCGCCATAAAATTATGTCGTGTCTTTCTAAAAGCATAGCCTGCCTTTTTCGCTTTTCAAAGGAAAATCCCAAATCTTTCAGTATCCTGTACAGTGTACTTCGGCTAATGTTTGTCGAAAAAATATCCTTATCATTGTTAATTTCATTTAGAACTTTGTCCAATGTAGGAATTTCATTTCGACGAAAACAATCATGAATTTTTCGTCGGATGCACGATAAAGTAAAGTTGTCATATTTCATCATTCTTGTTCTTTTTCCAACGGCATAAGGTCGTTTTTTTCCTGGAGTACTCAAAGGACTTGTCGTCTTCTTTTCTTTTTTCAAACGAAAAACAGTTCTTTTGGAAACACCAGTTAGTTGAGACACCTTTCCGACGATTTGGTTAATGGAATCACTATGGTTTTCTTCTCGAAGTCTAGAATAAACATTCAATATGTTCCTGCGAGCTCCACTACCAATTGATTTTCCTTGCTTTGATGGCGTATACAGCTTGGATGGTGACGTTCCTTTTTCAGCCATGTTCAGAGTATCAAACACACTCCAATAAAATAGCACAAGAGAGATATGAACGTAAATACACACGCTAGCAAAGACGCAGAGCGAAATGGCGCAGACTTGGCCGGAAAGCGTATTTAGCTCGCCAGAAATGTTACCATGGAAACCGGTTTAGAATTCCGTTTCGGATATATTCATTCGCTTCGGTCAAAAAAAAATGCTTTTTACAAATAAATAACCGATTATAAAGGTTCAAAAATCACTCCTTCATTGTAGGACAATTTTTACACGTTTATATGCATTTTCTTTATTTTAAATTCCAAATCAAGTTGGAATTATTTTTCATGCGGATGAACATCATTTCTGCCTTTCCCAATACTGACAAGTTAAGGTGAAACAGAGTATAGTTGGCATTTGAGTCAAGTGGTTTTGCGTCTATTCTTTCTTTTATGGGCCTGAGAAAGCATTAACACAGTTGGTGGCGTACGCTTTTGCTTCTAGTTTATTGTTTGGTGCCAGAAGCAGTAGTCTCTTCGGAATTGATCCCGGACCGTTGTCACTATGCCGTTGCGTTGACGTTGCTGTCCAATCCGTACCCATTGAACCGTAGTTTGCGGAACGAAAGGAAAAAATAGTCTGGCTTTGCGTGTGGTGGATGAATTTCCTATTATTGTTACATCGAATGAGAATTATCCTTGAAGATTATTTCTCTCTAAACTTGAATCTCCAAATCAGTCATATTTAAAAAAATTAATTTACTTTAAGCAGAGCAAGAATAAAGTGCAGCATAGGAAAGAAAAGGATTTCAAATGACATTTTTTTAGACGTTTCAATGCTTTTGCAATTTAAGGTTGGCGAGCTGGCGTTTAGCAAAAAATAATCTTCCTGAACAATCTTCATTTGATACTGTAGGAAGAGTTTTCCAATCACTCACGAAGCCAGACGGTTTTCCACATTGCTGCGTTCCACGATCTAGTGTATTGAGATCCTAATACTCTTCCTACCCGGAAGCAATAGCAATGATTATACGTTGACAAAACATCATCCCTACATCATTTT
This sequence comes from Metellina segmentata, assembly GCA_947359465.1. Lineage (NCBI taxonomy): Eukaryota > Metazoa > Arthropoda > Arachnida > Araneae > Tetragnathidae > Metellina > Metellina segmentata. The sequence continues at coordinate 120,972,861 of OX375876.1, forward strand.
ACGTAAGGCCACCCTTTATCTTTGGAGAGCTCAACAACATCTGGAGGTTAGTTTGTACCAGACGTTAGTTTTTTTAAGTGCTATTTTAAATTAGCGCAAGTAATAAATCATGTAAACGTAGCATCAGAATGGATAAAACTTGATTTACTATGACATATTTACAATTCCAGAAATTATCCTATTTAAAAAAAGAACACGATAAAAAAGTAGAAGAATATTTACAAAAACGACATTGATGTTTGTACTTTTGAAGATGAATTTGTGACCATTTTTGAATAGTTCCAAAAGAAAACGAGGACACCATAATAACTATACCAGGCATCTGTCGAGGCGCCAAAGAATGTCTTCCACATTCCCGAACGTCGAAATATTATTAAAAATTTTTCAACTCCCTTATCTAATGTGTCAGGAGAAAGATCGCTTTCTGTTTGAAAGCGTGTAAAAATTTATTTATGTAGTACTATTGGAAAAGAAAGATTAATTAATATGGCCATTCTGCATATAGAGCAAGAAATTTTAAACCGAATCGACGCTGCCAAAATAATTGACGAATTTGCAAGAAATAAAGCAAGGCGGAAATTTATGCTGCTGTTCGTAAAAAAATGCCACACCATGAAGGAGTCATCAGAATTAAATGAAATTTAATAAACAACGGCTTGTATTAGTATAAATAAATTAATACATTTTCAAAGCAGAAAAACAATATTAAGTGTCCGAAATCAGTATTTTGTGTACCCACCACGCGCTGCAATAAGTACTGCTATACGACGTGGCATGGAGTGAAACAGATGTTGAATGTCTGCTTGTGGAAGAGAATTCCATATTGTTTGTATGCGCACACAAAGTTCGTCTCTTGAAGCTGTAGGACGCGGATCACGAGCGCGACGCCAAACAACCAAATCCCACACGTGCTCAATAGGCTACATATCCGGCGGATAAGCATGCTAAGGAAGAAGTTGCATGTGTTGGACTGAAAAGAAGTCTTGAACATTCCTTGCAACATGTGGTAGTGCATTATCCTGTTGAAAGATACCTCCAGGGATGCCTTGAAGGAAGGGAACAACTTCGGTCTCCATCACTTCACGGACGTACCTGTTGCTATTCATATTACCCTCAATTTGTAGCAGCTGAGATCGTCCATGATACGAAATCGCACCCCAGACCATAACTCCTGGTGTTAGGCCACTATGACGTTCCATAACGCACTCTGGTAGGCAGCGTTTACCGGCATAGCGTCTAACATGAATGCGGCCATCATGGTTCCACAAATTGAAGCGGGATTCGTCAGAAAAGACAACTTGTTGCCAATCAGCCCGCTAGGCTCTGTGCTCATGAGCCCATTGCAGACGCAGACGTCGATGGTTTGGCGTGAGGGGGATCCTGTATAAAGGAATCCTTGCACGCAGTCCACGGTGCAGCAGACGTCGGCGAATTGACGAAGCGGAAATTAGTACACCTGTAACAGTAGACCCAAGTGCTGCCAACTGTCTGGAGGAAGTTGTACGGTCATTCACCGCCATGTGGACCATGTGTCTATCATCGCGCGCTGACGTCACTTTCCGTCGTCCACTCCCAGTTTTTCCAGTTGACCTGTGCTCTTCGGTCCACTGCTTCCAAACTCGCATCACTGTGGAACTGTTCCGCTGCACACGAGCTGCTATTGCGCGATAGGAAAATCCTCCTTCACGAAGGCCGATGATTCTCCCCCGTTCAAATTCCGTAAGTTGTTGAAATTTCATCCTATTTCGTCGTGGAGGCATACTTAGATCTCACTAAACGTTCACCACTAAAAAATAGCCATGCACTATTTTCAACGTCCCTCTACACCCCTCTATTTATATGCTTTTAGCATCAGTTCAGAGGGCGCTGGTCACACCACGCATGCGTGGTGGCTCTGAAACTTTACTACTTTGCATAACATCCTTAATTGACATTTGCTACAAATTTAATTTCATTCGAATGATTCCGATGTAAAAAATATGTTTTTACAGTAAATTTATTTAATGTGTTACGGTATGAAATTTTTGACTACTTTTCTTTTTGTTAATAACTTAATGAGTTTTTTCTTACTTGATTTTGAGGGCACAGAAAATTTTACCGCTTGAGGCCCTCACTTGACTTGATCCACCACTGTACATCATTACACGATAAGCACAGGGTAGAATCCATGATTGTGGAAACGCATTGCTTATGATCAACATACCCTTTACTTGAACGAATAGACTCGTCCGAAACCACATGATACAACTGCATTTCTTCGTGATTCCTGCTCTAACGTACCCTTCAGGGCTGGATTATAATACTGGGACAAGATCTACCTAGTTATCTTGCCTATACGACGTCTTGACGCTAAAGTTCTAGCAACTTGTTCAGAAGATAACTCATTGTCTGAAGGCCTAGCAGAGGTTAGTTACTATGAGTTCCAGATACCTTACGTAATCGAACTAGAGATTCTTATTTCCCTAAAAGTGGTGATATTTTGGATTGTATGGTGCAAGAGCCATATTTGGCCAATCTTCGCAAACACACGACAGACAATGGCAAGAATTCGAGAAAAGAAAGGGAAAGATATGAAAAGTAGGTACACATCTACAGATGTATCCCTGAGGGGTTCCAGTTAGATACAAGCAAGCGTCTGAAGACGAAAAAAAATGTTAAATTTCTTCACTAAGTCTAAATAAATGTTGTACGCAAAGTGTGTAAAAAGTACATTATTACTTTATAATTCAACTATAATTCGAAATGTTGTCCAGCGATAATGAAATAGTAACTACAAAGAAAAATATTAATGAACTGCACATCACTCTTCATGACTGACTTTTCTCACATTAAATAACGCCTCATCGCAGTGAAAATATTGCAGCAGAGTTATGAAACGCGTTCGAAAACGCAATATACCGAAGCAAAAAACAAATAAGCCCATTTTCTCTCAAAACGTATGCGAAAATAGTACTCAAATATATGAAAAGAAAGAGAAAAGGAAGGGGTGGAATATTATTCATATACACACACACAGCAAAGAATTCCAAGGAACATGATTTTGTTTTATGGCTGTGTGAAAATTCTCAGCTGGGGCATGGCAAAAGGGTGGAACTAAGTGCTGCGGATAGAACATTTTCGCCTGCTTAATGAAGGTCCATTTATTTTTATCGCCATCACCCCACCCACAATTGCGTCCCCCATCCCAGGCAAGATTGCCCAGTGATAACGCAAAAGTATTGGCGAAACGATATTTTTTCCACGCACTACCCACACTCCGCCATTTCTTTTTTGTTATTTCCTTCCACCGTGAATTTAAAGATCCTTCCACTTCTTCGATAGACTTGGAAGGTCCTGAGGAAATTGAATCAATAAAAATTTCAGCCCTCCCGAAACCTGTGAATATTGGAATATTTTCTTCTGCTTCGGGAAAAAATTTACGATCGGATTTGGGTAAAAAGACGCATGGCAAATACGAAAGAACAAAACTGGGAATAAAATATTTAACGAGGATATGGGGGAGGCTACAAGATTCTTCGATGCAGCTGTACTCGGTGGGCTATGAAGCGTACGCCATTTTTATTAAGTTTGCTGTTAGTGTAAATTTAGTCGTAAAACAAAGAAGTTTTGCAAATTGCAATTTCTCTTTGTCTTGTCTCTTAGTGCTCAGGAAATTGGATTAGATCTTGAATAGGAAACATTTTTTTCTGAGATTTTTACGTTTATGTAGCTGAGAATGGTAAAGGATAGAATAAGATTTATGATAGATTATGGAAGGTTCGTAAATATTTTTCATCGAGCTATGATTTTGTTCCCTGAACTAACATAAAGGAATGGGAAGTGAAATTTCGCTGATTGCGAGTCTTCGTATGTGAAAAATTAGTTGTTTTATAATGCATCTTGTGAACTAATAAATTTGAAGTGCTTGGATAGAGAGCACAATTTTATTGAAATGCGATTTAATTTCTTTATTTTTGGTGAAGAGCATCTTAAAATTATTACTAGCCATATGCACTAGCGATTAGCATTGCCACCTGTGCTACGTTTCATGGTAAATGCGCTATTGGTGACGGACCAGGATCAATCTCGAAGGGATTTTGAAACTACGTTCAGGTTATGAAGTCAACACCTGAACTGGCCCCCACTCACCAAATTTCTAAGCCAATGTCAGGACATTTGAGGCCTAGACACTTTTAACGCGCACCAAACGGTCTTTGGTTGGATCTAATTTCGAACTAATCCCCGACTCTTTCCAACTGGGCTACCACCGAGGCTCAAGTCATACCAAGAAGACGAAAATTCGTAATTTTCCTGATTTTTTGGCTGTAGAACAGATATATAGCATGGAGGTAGGAAAGATAAAGGAAATGCCTTTACTTTGAACTGTTGAAGCCAAAACCATAACCACGGCGCCCTCTTGGCGCGTTAAAAACATTGTGCTCATGCATGTTAATCAACGTCGTTATACCGTTTTTGAATTTCCATGGTTTTTGATTGACGATTTTAACCAAATAATCAGCACCATTTTCTTAGTTTTGATTTGGATATGACGTCTTGTGTCGCCTACGGGTGTACAAACCGAAATACACTCATTGAAATAAAAATTTGCGCACCAAGTCGAAAAAATGAAACGAAATTTTACACATGTAAGTACTAATTTGATATATTGATATAAGTGATTAGAAAATCAAAGAAAAGGATCATTTATTGCAGAAAAAAGTACAAATGAACGGAATTTTTAGTACTCTGTTGGACCCCATCTAGGGCTAATGCACGATGCGATACGAGCGGGCATTGAGGCATACAAATTCCGTATGATGTCCTGAGACATCTCATTCCACAGTTGCTGTAAACGCGCCTCTAGTTCGACCAAACTCGTAGGGTGTCCAACTTGCTGTCCCAAATGATCCCAGATTTGCTCGATTGGTGACAAATCTGGGGATCGAGCAGGCCAGAGAAGGGTGGTAATGTGGCGGAGGTAGTTTTGTGACATCCTTGCTATGTGTGGCTGAGCAAACGGAGGCGTCGGTGGGTGGGTGTCATTGGCAGCACACATAATGGGCGCCGCGATACCAAATGTCCTTCAGCCAGGCGCCGTGCGATGGTTCGGGAAGACACAGGGGCCCAAAGTGAAGGTGCAGCCGATGTCTGGATAGCGGCCAATGAGGCAGTTGGCTCTAAGCGTGCGTTTCGTATGATGTGACGGCCTTCTAGACGACTGGTCTGTCGAGGGCCTGAGCCTGGCCGCCGTGTAAATGACGTCTCTTCAGTCCACTGGTCTCAACACCTCCTCACAATAAAATCAGAACGGCGTACTTCACGAGCTACTCGCCGAGCCAACCACCCAGCTTCCATCATCCCGATGATTCTTCCCCTCTCGAACTCTGACAGCTGCTCATATTGTCTCCGATGGCGGCGTAACGGCATGTCTACCTCAGCGTTTCCTTTTCTAAAGATTAAGTACACTCAAACAAGCTCTGTTTACCTGTTTTATACTCCAAGGAGAACGAAGTTCAACGCCCTCTAATGGTATTACCTAATGCGCAATCAAGCTGCATTTCTAATCATTTGCATATCTGGCTGACATGTACCTTCATGCCAAGTTTCGTTACGATCCCACATTTATTTCTTGGTGCGCAAATTTTTTTCATGGCAATGATTGTACAAAGAAGATCCCTGGAATATCGTTTCATAGGTAAGTTTAATTTGATGTATCTTTAGGCTGATATCTTTTTGACCTGTAACTTCTAAGTGTTCAAGCAGCATTAAATTCATGCCAATGATAAACAAAAACAACAAAAAACTAGCATAGTTAGTATTTTGTTTCTTATATTGTAATTATATTATAGCATATTCAATCACAAATTTAAAAGCATTTAAAAAAACAAATATTGCCGAAATTAGTAATATTTCATTTGTTTAGCATCGCTCAATTGCAAAATGAATAAACACATCTTAATATGAAAACAAATGCGCATTATAAAAGGTTTTTAACAGCGCATACGCGGCCACCATCTTGGTGCGTTAAAACCATGGAAATATCGGCTTCAGTTAAATTGGTAGCGAAACCTCTTTAGGGCACTTCCTTATCTTTCCTACTTCCATGAAAAAACATACTAATCACTCCAGAAGGTTAAACCAAACAGCTTCGTAAAGGCAAGGGAATAAATGAAGTTGGTAAAGATACTAAACTCGTTAAAAAGGCACAATCGGACGCGTTTAATACGAACGTTTACTCACAAAATGGCTGCAAATGATTTCAACTTATTTATGTATTTTAGAATTTTTAAATACTAAATATTGCCAGCAGGGTAGAACATTTGAAATTACTTTTAACTACTTTACCAGGATTAACATATTTGTTCATTTTTCCTCCCTAAAAAGATTTTTTGGTTCTTAAACACAGGGAGGCAAAATAAGAGTAATCAATGTTCTGAATGGTGTGCTAGCTTGAGGAAGGAAAACAAATAGGTACTGCCGCGCGCGATACCTCCAAATTTAAACAAAAAGGTCAACACTTTGTAATCAGCTTTCTGGCAGGGCCGTTGATCAGCAACAAGAGGTTTGCAATTTCGAAACTTGATCCATTCAACGGATGTCGTACGAATGCCTCAAAAAGGTCCTCACGCTGACATAGTGTCGAATGCTAGTTTAGGTATTGTCCTCTGATCGTGGCTCAAAGTAACTAGGTTTCGTCCTCAGATCTTTCCAGTGCGACTTTCAGATCTTTCCAGTGCGATTATTCAACCATTAAAAATTTAGAGGGTTCCCACTCTATTACATAAATAAAATTCCCTGACTCTTCCAGACAAACTTTTACAAAATTCCAGGTCATACGTAAGAAATTCATGACATTTTTAAGGTGACAAAAAACCAAGAAATAATTTAGCATTTCATTGCCAATAATTAAAACCAATTTAAAAATTATACAAAGTAAAAATTAATACATAAGTCACAAGTAATTTTGTGTTCAGATAATCCTACATAATTGTCTTAAATAAATTTGTGATTTAATGTATCATAAACATGAGATTCTTCAAGCCAGTGGAAAAAAAAAATTCTTTACCTGTTAAATCTTAGCTGTTTCTTTTAAAATCGGTTGAAAAATTCAATTCATAAAATAAAGTGACAAGAAACCGTGTACGAATCTCATTGGCTATTTTTCTCCAAAGTGTCTTCTCAGACACTTTGGAGAAAACACATGATTAATCATTTTCCATGTCATCGGAAACGGACAACTGGTAGATCTTAGAAGAATCCGAGATGAGATCCCTCTTGTTATTGAGGGGTCGCCATCAATTTCGATCAGAGAATAGGGAAAGTGCAGATTCTGAGCTACTTTATTGAAAACTGATGGTGAGCCATTTAGGAAAATGAAAAAACTAAATTCCCTTTTTTTGCCGTCAGACATTTCATTACCCAGGATATGTCAATGAGCGCTTTTCAGATACATAAATGTTCAATACTGGTTCGACATTGTGTAAGATCAAAAGAAGCAATCCTTAGGAATGGATAACTTCTATTTTATAGTAAACTAGCAGAAAGACCCGGCTTTGCTCAGGTTGAATTAATAATATGTTGATTGAAAAGTCATCATCAATTCCTTTTCATAAAAGAATCTTAGCATCATTTAAGTGTACGGAAAAAAAATTTAATACCAATTTAACTTCTCCATCGTTTCTACAATTTACTTCGGACGCAAATATGCATATATATGTTGTATCCAACCATATAATCCATTTCATATTCGTCACATTTCTTCTGAAGTTGATTTTAAGTTTTCGAGTGACTACAAATATTCCGGTGCATTCAATTTCAGTAAAACTGGCGAATTTTTCGTGGATAGTCTTGCACTTAGCTTTCCTATGAATATGTTTTCATTGTGCCATTCTTCCTCTTGTATGCGATATTTTCGAATTTCATCATCAATTTGGGAAGATGGTAAATTAAATTGTTACAACATTCGTTACTAATTTAGTTTGAAGCAAACGCAATTTTTCTTGAAAATTCCATTCATCTGCAGGTGGAATAACGGAACTTCTGTTAGATATATAAAGCAGAGATGACGTTTGTCTGTTCTCTACACTAATCCACCTTTTGACCAATCCACACATTTAGTACATTTATATTTTAGAACCCTGCGGATTCCAAGTTGCACTGAAACTTCCGTCTGAGTACGCCCACATTCCAGGCGGCCGATAATTCTACCACGTAAAAAATCATCGACATGCGTCCTCCGTGCCATAAGTATTCGGTTGTGACTCTAAGCGGCTTACAGAACGCTTGTGAACAATTTTACTTCTTTGCTACCATTCCTTATATACACTCTCTTACACTCTCGTCATTGTGACGTAATATCGCCATCATCTGATGGCTTCCTGTATTTGGATAGTATTCTTGAAGATGTGTGCGATAATTCTACAAGTGAAATTTTTACTTTATAGTTCAATTTCCTTGTGATTCTGAATTATCCTTAATTTATGGACATGTGTGTAGAATAGGGCTCGAAATACCCGGGTGCACATGAAAATAAAATAGTGCACCTAATTGTTTCCCGCTAGGTGCACGCAGTGCACCTAAAGTTTAAAAAAAGGGAGGGAACGTGTTTTATGTTAGTTTGAACGTAATTAAAATTCCTAAATACACACTATGCAAAAGTAAAATCGCTGGGCCGTAACGGGGGTTATACAGGACGAACGTTTACTTGTGCCACTGCCACTAGAACTTTCCGATGATTGACACATTTTCCAGATGGCTCTGTTGAAGCGTATGTCGCGACAGCCGTGCGCCAGAGAAGGAAGAATTTAGATGTTTCAATATTTTTTTTTATTAACCATCTACCACTAAACTATATAAACATACCCAACTAATAAAGTAGTTTACATAACATTAATACTCTTATATTACGTTTTTTTTTTAATGTGCACCTAAAATATAATCTGTGCACCTAATTTAAAAACTTAGGTGACCCTTGTGCACCTGTATTAAAAAATGTATTTCGAGGCCTGATGTAGAATGATAGATGTAGTTATTTGACTATGAAGTAGCTTTCAATAACACTCATGAAACACGAAATTTTTTTTTAATTAAATTGATTTTAATCGCTTTCAATATAAAGCTATATCAATTTTGAAATATATTTGAACTACAACTTATACAAATACAAATACAAATATTGACGACCAGCTACAGGCTCAAGCCCAACAAGGCTGGTCCTTTGTTTATGAATTTCCCAATTCCCACTGACTATCCAATTGTATCTTAAATTCGTACACTCCCTTTGAATTAACTATACTTTCTGGCGACGCGTTCCAACTGTCTATTACCCTATTAAAGTAGTAGTTTTTCCTTAAATTCCGATTAAAATGTGTCTTATTCAATTTATACCCATGGCCCCCTTGTTATGTTATCCCTATTGAAATTTAAGCCCTCTGTGTCCCCTTGTTTTACAAACTTGAAAAGCTGAATCAAATACCCCTTCCTTCTTCTTCTTCTTTCCAGTGTATACATGTTTAGCTTACTTAAACGTCCATTATAGTCTAGATTTGCTATCCCCTTTGTTATTTTTGTAGCTCTGTGCTGAACCCTTTCAATTAATTCTATATCATTTCTCATATATGGAGCCCAGAATTGTACAGCATATTCTAGATGTGGTCTTACTAAACCCTTACATAACGGCAAGATTATATTCTTATCCCTTGAAGTTACAGTCTTTTTAATATACCCCAATAACCTATTAGCCTTTTTACCCGCAGCTGAACATTGGTGACCCATTTTAAAATCCCTGTGAATTATCACCCCAAGATCCTTGACTGTTTTTCCCTCCTTTACCTTTACTCCCTGCTGACAGTTCTTGGCTCCACTGTTCCTGTAACCCATATGCAGAACTTGACATTTCCCTACATTAAATGACATACCCCATTTTACAGCCCATTCGGATATCTTATCAAAATCCCCTGGTAAATTCTCTATCTGTAACTTGGTATCTATTGTCCCTCATATTTTTAACTCATCTGCAAATATATTGATTATATTCTTGATCCCCTGACCTATATCATCTATGAAAATTATAAATAAAATTGGTCCCAAAACTGATCGCTGAGGCACCCCACTTATAACTTCTGTCCACTGTGAATAATTTCCTTTTACCTGCACTCTCTGCTTTTTACCCAATAACCAATTATTTATCCATATCAATGTTTTCCCCTGAATCCCCAGCCTTTCCAATTTAAACAGTAATGCCTCATGAGGTACTTTATCTAAAGCCTTTTGAAAATTTATGTACATGATATCCACACTGCTCTTATTATCCAGCTCCTCAGTAATTTTTTCGTAGAACTTCAAAAGGTTTGTAGAGCAGGATCTGCCCTTTCTAAACCCATACTGATTCTCTGATAACAGTCCCCCCTCCTCCAAGTATAACATTATATGCGTTTTTAACAGAGATTCAAATATTTTGCAAATTACTGATGTTAGACTTACTGGTCTATAGTTGCCCGGATCACTTTGTATTCCCTTTTTGAAAATTGGAGTTATGTTGGCCAACTTCCAATCCATTGGTACCCAACCCGTGCTATATGTTGAATTAAATATGATGTGAATTACGTCCCCCAATTCTTCCGCGCATTCAACTAGTACTCACGGATAAATATCGTCTGGCCCTGGTGCTTTAGATGGCTTAATTCTTTTAAACTGATGTACTATTTCTTCCCTGTTAAATTTGCATTCTTTAATTATACCCCCTGCAAAGGCTCCATCCTTGGGATCCTTTTTTAAACTATAGTTACCATTGAAAACCCCCAGAAAAAAAGTCATTTAACACGTTTGCCATTCCCACCTCGTCTTGAATTAATTCACCTCCCCTCCAACGGGCACAGTGTAGTACTAAATTTATTTTTACCACTTGCATATGCAAAAAATTATTTTGGGTTTATAGTTATTTCCCTTGCTAATTTTTCCTCCAAGGACACCTTTTGCTTCCGATTAATAGTTTTAAACTCCTTTTTGGCTTTCAGATATGCCTCCTTGTCCCTGTCGTTACCAGTGCTTTTATATACCCTGTATGTTCTTTGTTTTAATTTGAAAGCTTTGTGTGTTTCCCCTAAAAACCATATAGGGAGCAATTTTCTAGATTTTCCTTTTTTCCGGAACGTTACATGTTGTTTTAACACCCTGTCTAACATATTCTTGAATTCCTCCCATTGTTCAGAATGATGCGGTGCTAATAATCCCCCTTTGAATGTCTCTTTTAACTCTTCCCTTATGCTATGAAAATTTACCTTTCTGAAACTTGGAATTATCCTACTATTGATTGTGTATGCTGACTGAAAATTTATACTTAATCTGATACTTCTATGATCACTTCCTCCCAGTGGCTCACCTATAACCAAATCCTGCACCCTATCCTCATCATTGCTGAAAATCAAATCCAATATTGCATTGTCCCTAGTATCCTCCTACACCATCTGGTACAAAAACAATCCTGTATCACTTCCAAAAATTCTGCCCCTTTCCCATTTGTAGCTAGATTGTTTGTCCAGTCAATATTTGGATAATTATAGTCCCCCATTAAAATTAATTCTCTTTTTTGACATGCTTCGTTTATCAGATTGCTAATGCCCTTTTCCTGCTCTTCACTACAAACAGGTCTATACATAGAACCCACAATTAGTCCTTTGCCTTTGTCTGTAATCAGTTTCACCCAGACTGATTCTATACCCTCAGTTTTACTATTTAACTTTATTTCCGTACAGTTTAAGAATTCTCTCACATAAATCAAAACCCCACCCCCTTTCCTATTCACTCTGTCCTCCCTAAACATTGTGAATCCACTCAATTCTAAAATTTGTGCATCTTCACTGCTTGCCCAACTTTCAGTAATCCCAATGATATCTATATCCTCTGCTTGTGCAATTTCCCTGAGCTCATCCATTTTATTTCTCACACTGCGAGCATTACAATAAAATACTTTTAGCTTATTTTTTACCCTTATATTGCACTTTCCCCTTGTATTATTTGTCTTGGTATTGTTATTCTCCCTTACATTGCACTTTCCCTTTGTATTGTTTGTCTCCTGCAATTTAGACCCTGTTAGTTTTCCTAAGCAATTACAGTGTACTGTCAACCCTCTATGTCCTTCCCATCCCTGCTTGTATTCTAGTTTTTGACTCCAGAATATTCAAAACCCGCTTGCCAACCTCCCTATTACCTATCAGGCTTAAATGCAAATTGTCCCTGCTTATCCAATCCCTCCTACACTCCTTCTAAACATCTAAAAATCTAACCTCCTCCCTCTCACACAAATCCCTTAACAACCCGTTCATCTTATCGGCCCTTTGATTTACCCACCCATTACCTAGGTAGTAATCCTAATACTGTTACCTCTACCCCATGAGACTTAATGCCTCTTAAAAGTGTTTCCGTTTCCCTCTTAAACTCAACATTAGTGGTCCTCTCTACATCATTAGTTCCCACCCACACTACTGCTTTTTCCTACCCTTTGACTACACCTGCCTTAACTACATGTTTTACCCTGGCGCCTGGCAAGCAACACCTTGCAAAATTGCGCTTTTTACGCCCTACCATGTCTCCCAAAATCCTTACTATTGAATCTCCCACCGCAACCCCTTTAGTTACCTTATCAACCTCATCCCCCTGATCTACATTTCCCAAGTCTACACATTGAACACCCTTTTCCACTCCCTCTGCAAACCTCACCTTCAAAGCCTCCAGCTCCTTCCTCAAATCACCCACCTCTAAGCAACTCTTACATGTAAATTCAACCTTCTCTGACATTTTAACCCCACTCACACCACCCTTTCCTGCCTCAACAATATTCCCACACAAGTCACATTCCACATAGAACTCCCCACTGGCTCCCTCTGTCCTCATCTCCTTGAACATTCTAACTAAACCCATGCTAATCCAAAGTAACAAGCAATGCACAAAAAAAGCACTAAACAAAATCAAACATCAGAAAAAGCACTAAGTCAAATACACAGAAAAAGCACTGCACTGAAACAAATATACAGAAAAGGCTGGAAAATATCCTATAACCTTATAGTAGTCAACTATCCGAATGAAAATAAACAAGACCGTAATGACTACCGTTTCAATTTAACGTAACCCATCTTATTTTAAAGTTATTTTTTAAATTTACTTTTTTTTTAATAAAAAAATTACACGCTTTAATAATATTTTGATGTGTATATTTTATTTATTTTATTATACAGTAATCTTCACACTGTTACGTATTGACGGATTACGTCACGGATTTAAAGAAAGTTGATTGAAATATACATATACCACAAAGGTCTAGTGATATTTTGCAGGAAATAAACAGATCATTAATATCTAACTCCTGAATATTTCTGCAATAGGTAATATATCGGAACGCATAATGCAAATAGAAACAAAATTCCTTTACTTGAAAAAAAAATATGTTCTAACGTGTTAGACTTCCTGAACATATTCTGAAATGGAACAATTAGACAAAAGACAATATTGATAGACGTTAATGATTTATAAGCAAAAAGAACACTATTTATAATACTTGGGAATCCTCAAATATGACCTCAACATCTCGCTGTCAAACCCAAAAAAGAGTTCTAAATCAAATTGAACGTTAATTCTGATGTTGCCAGATACCGAAAAGCAAAATTACGATTTTATGATCAATGAGTTATAAGTTTGGACTTCCGTGTTCCATTACAAAATGTAAGTTATGTAAAATTAATTGCTTTAATATTCTCTTTCTTCATCAATCAAATGTTAATAAAGTATTTACATCATAAAAAGTCAACTCAAACAAATTTTAAAATTTAATTTGTTTAAAAAAAAAATTTTTAATCAACACTGGTAAAGCAATTGTTTTATACTCAATGTTATTTCTATGGCGATTTCGAATTGCTTTTGGCTTAGTCCTTAGGTCAATTTTAGGCATCTTAGGAGTGAATTCTTTTCAAAATTTTCTTAGTGCACCCCTACAGTATAAGAAGAATCACCCTGCAAAATTTCAACTTCCCAGGACTTGTAATTCTTGAGATAAAGTGATAAGTGAGTCAGTGGTACTTGAATTTTATATATATAGATTGAGGACATTGGACGAGGATCAATCGGTCAAGGTCTTAGATTCTGTATTGAATCTGGGATAAGGCATGGATGGATGTTTGTCTAATGAATGTAGATAGCCTCTATGAATGGGTTGTTCCACCTTTTAGTGCTGTTGGTAAAGCGAGTGGGTGGTACTCCCATGCTCATTGCAGCAGCCACTGAAATACCTAAAATCTGATGACGTGGATCTCTGCCATTTCTGACTCGGACACTTAAAAATCTCCTATTTTTAACACATCTAAAAAGCTTTACTAAAAGGAGTCTATTTTAACTTGTTGACATGAATGTGTGATTTTGTTTTGGGATTACCCTATGGCAGTCAACCTAAATCATCGAAAACTAACAAGTGCCATAGATGTTCAATTGGCTGGGCATTAAGAAAAAAAAGACAACACAGCATAAATACAGTTCAATATTTACATGAAGCGAAGAGAATTGGGTTAACAGGACAGAGTAGGGGACAGCACACCCACTGTCTTGAGCTATGACAGGAAGTCCTTTCGTAGTAGTTGTTTCTTTCCCACTTCAACCACTCAGTTAAGTAATCTGAGAGTAACAATGAAGAAATTGTGATGGAATGTTTCGATAAAATTGTAGATGCATGCGAGGTAAAAAGGAAAGAAGATGGAAAATTTTTACATGGTTTGTGATAAACTTGTGAGGGAATTGGTAAGGGGTATTGTACAAATAAAATTTCAGACTCCAAGAAGCAATATATTTGGTGTTTGTTAATCAAGCTGTTTTGATAACTGATACTAAAACAGTAAACAAAATCCGAGATCCAACACGCAAGTTTAGAATATTATGAGCAATCCGATGAATGACTAGGTAAAACTAAAGAGAAAATTACAGTGCAAGAGAAACAATTAAAATGGTTGATTGTTAATTTTATTTGTACAATACCATCGAGGCATTCTGATTTGAACATGAAATTCAAATTAGAATACCTCGATGGTATTGCACGAAGCATTTTGTGGAGTAGGTGTCTTCTTTTGCTCAGCAGATTAGTTAACAAATGATAGAAAGACAAGTCATGTATAAATTTTATTATAAAATCAAATACAGTACATTTAAAAATTTTCATATTTTTAAACTTTCAACCCTCTTGCAACAAAAATGGATGGAATGTTTCTGATTGTAAAAGATTGGACAGATTAACAAATAGAATAGTAAAAATATTCATAGCATTATAGTTCTCACGGGTAAATATATCACATTCTCATCTGACCTGGTATTCATTTCAACATATCTCCATTTAGGCCAATATTTTCACAAAAGAAAAATAGCATTGCATGATTGTCTATTTAAAAAACGGCAAAACATTTATTGCAGAACAGCTTAATGTAGGTAAAAGCTTATCAATCTAATCAAATGTTAAGTACAAATCATACTTTTGCTTGATTAGATTATTACAGAATACATTTTTAGTTCACATTTATGCATCACATCAATTTACCATGGAAAGCATTTTTTTTTGTCGCTTTTCTCTACAAAAGCTATGATTATTACACAGAATTTATTCTATTGTTACTAACATACTACCACTTTTGAAAATTAAATAATTTAGTTATTTTTTTCTTCAATCCAATTGCTAATAAGTCACAAGTGAGAAATGCACCACACAAATGTAACTAGACCTACATTTCATTACAGATAAAATATCAACTCAGGAATTGCCCAATGCTAAAACAGCAATGACAATATCAATATTATGAATAGTATATTAATTAAAAATCATGTTTCGATTGCATTGAAAAACTATACAAATTAAATTTTAAGATAAATAAATTAAGCACCGAGATAAGCTGTGAAGTATTTTATCTAATACAAAGAATAAGAATTATCATTAAAATTATTAGAATGTGCTATACTACTTTGCTTAGTGAGATATAAGTTCACATACATCATATAGCATTAACTCCACATTGAAGGCATAAGCTGTTGAATAAGGCACAAATGTGTTCCAAAATCAGGTATAAAGTCTCAACATCACTGCCACTTATATTTTATGTCCCAGACTTCCAGAAGGAAAAAAAAAAGATTTCACATTTAAAAATGTCATGCAACACTTTCTTTCAGATTTAAACTAATAGATTACTTCGGAATAAACTAACGAAAAAAATACTTGTATTTTTAAACGAATAAAAGGGATATTTGCAATAAAGATAATAAATGTAGAGAACACATCAATAAAAAAGGTATAAAAAATATTTAGTTTCTTAGAAACACAATTTACGAGGTATAATTGGTGAATATAAATGAAACTCATTCTTAGTCATCTGAAGATACATAACTTCAGAATATATAAGCTAGAAAGCTGGATCCCAAGGATACATCTCAAATTGTATCTACATGCGACATAGAAATACCAGTTTCAATACGGTGCACAGGAACCATTCAATGAAGGTGCAAAAATACTTTGTAGTGTCTTACAATTTTCCAATACTGATACTTATATAAATGCTATTCATTAAAATTTCTTAATTTCTTATTGCATCAAAAATTTTCACACAAGGAAAGAATAATTTTTTAACATAAAAATGCAACCCTAAATTTAAAAACAATACAATTAAATGAAAATAAACCGAAACAAAATGAGATTACAAATGTAAGATCACGACTAAAAACCTAAGAAAATATAACAGAAACCAATAAATCACAACAAATACTCAAGATTTATATTATGTACAATGCCTAACCAAAAAACACATGCAGAGATTAAAAGGTGTTATAAATGGAACATAAAGGAAATACATAAATGTACAAAACACGATTTAAAAATGAGCATTTATAAATGATAATATACATATATTTACCCCTAAACTAACCTCCAGAAATAAAGTATGTGACTAGTCTATAAAAGTGTTAATATTAATTTGTAAACTAAGATGCCTGAAACCCTTTCAGATCAAGTTTTTATGTCAATAAAGATAATTTTTAAACTTGAATTTTTGGGAAATAAATAAAGGGACTTTGAAAATATTTTTACATGAAAAGTTAAAATAAACATCTGATAAAAGTAGTAGTTTATCATTTAAAAATGTTCATAACACAAACTACTGAGATTCATAAAATGAAATATAACTTATATAAAATAATAAATTAAAATAAATCATAACTTTATGCAAAGAAAAATATGTACCCATAGCAAATAATAAGAGCTTGTTAATATTTTTGATACTTAAATTATACAAATAAATTAAGTACATATTTATAGGTAAATAAATTGGAATGTTTACAGTCAAATCTAAGAAAATAGGATTTGCAGAAATGATGAATTATATTTATAAATATAGGGAGAACAAAATGATTACCACTTCTCACATAAAAAATTCAGCAAAATATTTCAAAAACAATGGTGCCAAACTACAAATTAATAAATTTGGAAGTTTGAAAACCATTTAACATATATCTTACACAGCATTGATCACTTAGTGCAATATAATATGAATATGAGAAAATAACACAAGTAAAACACTTAATTTAATAAAAAATATAGCCTTAAAATTTAAATTTCATTGATTTTAACAAAATCAATATTTAATGTGAACATAAATTCACATTTTATCGATCCCCAATACTTAGTGCATTCCATAAAATATATCTACAAAAAAAATTAATAATTTGGAATAGAAATATGTAAAAAGATTTGTACAATAGGATATTCTAGAAGGCATAAATACTTGTATAAGTCATGCTTTTGTGTAGGGGGAATATTTATCAACGATAATGTTCATGGACAGTTTTAATTAAGTTATGAGTTAATTAGTTGCCATGCTTCAAATTGTAACGCTTTACATTTTTTACAGCCCATAAATTAGCAACATTTCACAGAAATAAATTGAACATTTCTTGACAGGGTTAACAATGAAACATTTTGCCAAAATTCTGGTTAATTTAGTGTTTCTATTTTCCAAAAATACATTCAATACCATAAAAGTTCCATGTTACGAATCAAATACTGAAGTGAAGGACAGACAGAGATCTTGTTCACTAGTACACAGGAAATATGTAATCTGTACCTATAAGGCATACTCTGTACGAAGAATCAAATAAAGTTCAAGAATCTAAAAGAAGAATACAAGAGGGGATATTAATAATTTGAATTAATTCAATAGTTATATTTATTTGCATTACAATTTATTATAAAGTGTGTTAATCAGAAAAAAAATGTACATGACTGGATTTATTGATGGCATAAATCACACACAAAAAAGGTGAACTTTGTCAACACTTTGTCATGCAATGAAACCAAGTCTTATGGAGTTTCAGGTGGAATCATTTTTCCTTGGTATTTACCTGAAACCTACCAAACCTCTTAACTCATCAAATGGTTATTTTACTTATCATTAAATAAAAACTTTCAGCATCCTGACTAGCTTAAGCAGCTTGTACTCGAAGTCATTCACGGTGGATTTTAGATTTACACCGATGGCTGGTCAAGTTTTAAAGGCAAAAAGGGCCATATTTGGGCTTGGCCATGATGTACGAAATACAGATAGACGTCACATCATGGACATACACACAATGCAAAATGTTACTGTTACACAAGAGAGAAATACAGTCAGTAACGGTTACGAGGGTTGCTATTTATATTTCTGGCCTAATAATGAAAAACCAAATATTAATGATCGAAATTGGTTTTATTGGTTTTCAAAATATTCTCCATCAAGATCAATACACTTTTGCATGAGTTTGAACCAGTTTTCAAAGCACTTTTTCCACTCCTATGGAGGAACCTCCAAAACATGCGTTTTGAATGCATCAACCGCTTCTTCGGGTGTCAAAAATCGTTGACCGCGTAATTTATTTTTGATGTGCGGGAATAAAATTCATTGGGTGCCAAATCACGACTGTATGGCGGATGACCCATCAATTCAATGTTTTGGCCGGTCAAAAAATCCTTTGTTAGAGCCGATGTGTGAGAGCTCGCATTATGACAAAATGTTCTAAAAAAATTATGGTTAAAAATATTAAATTATCGTTTGTAAACCTCAGTGGTTGCCAAGGCCTGAAATATAAATAGCAACCCTTGTATATTGTCAGCAGCAGTCCAGAAAAATCAGACCCTATAAGCGGGGTGACCCTATATGCGGAACAATACTACGCTATTTAATTACGGCAGGATTATATTCAAATATCAGAATATAGTGCTCATAAACAAAATAATTAAACTTTTAAGAAAAATTTTTAAATTAATTCGCAAAGTAAAATCTTTAGTAAGAAATATGCAATATTTTTTTAGTAAAATTTATTAGCTTACCTTACTAATCTAAGTACAGTACGCATACAGTACGTGCATCCATATTCAATGCACTTATCTGTACTATTATAAAAGGAAGTTTGTTTTTCGTTATCACAGTCCTGATGAATGTACGGCACTCACAATTATGGGATTTGGCACACAAGTAGTCCAAATTTTTTGCAATTTTTGGGTCACCGTGAATTTTAAAATTCAATCTAGAACATTTAAAAATGAATTTAATTATTATTATTTTCTTTGGAATGGCAACAGCATAAAAGATCGCAGATTCTAAATTTTTTCGTTTCTCCGTTTTTATTTTGCGCAAAAGAACAATTTGTCAGCAGACAAGAAAAAAAAAAATTTTAACATAAAGGAACATTCTTATTTGTCACGTATAACCCAAATGAAAAAATTTTCCTATGCTCTTTTCGTCTTAATTTCAACTTACTTTTCTAACAGGGAGAGATAACTTCAACTAATAAACAGACAGATGTACACCTGTTGTGCTTGGGGAGGAAGAGAATTGAGGAGGGTGGGTAACGCCAACAATGATTCAACATAAAAAAAATGGGGGGGAGGAAAGTAAAGGCATAAATTCAGGTCCTCTCCGGGGCCACAGACTTTTTTTTCTTGTGGTCATTCCCTGTGTTGTTCCCCCATCTCACAAAATGTTGCAACAATGACTATTTTTCAAAAAAAAAGAAAAAATAAACGATCATTGAAGAAAAAAAAAAACATATAACCGATAACCAGGAAAATAAAAGG
The DNA here is from genome assembly GCA_947359465.1 of Metellina segmentata. Lineage (NCBI taxonomy): Eukaryota > Metazoa > Arthropoda > Arachnida > Araneae > Tetragnathidae > Metellina > Metellina segmentata. Next base: position 120,992,962 of record OX375876.1, read on the forward strand.
ACTATAAAGTGGTGTGCTTTAACACGTTCCCTATTAAGTTAGACTGGACTTCAGAAAACTGACCATATAAGCGGAGTGACCTTATAAGAGCGTGACCATATAGCCGGTACTGACTGTATAGACAGGGAAGAATTGAACTTGCGCCAACTACTACTCAAATGTTGCTAACACAGTGGACAAACCCATTGATCTGATAGAAGTGAATATGAATCAGGCATTGAACATGGAAACAAATTTAATTTTAATTAGGTGTATCAATTCAATATAAAACAGTAACTAAGCGTCATGAATTAGAAAATATTTTAAATCACAAAAAAATGTGACATAGAGCACAGGTCTGCAGCTTCAGAAATACAAACACTGCAGTTAGGACTCTTTTCCCTTCAAGAATAATATTCTTTATCTTTCATAAAATGTATTTTCCTTCAAGTCAAAATGTACCATTTCACTTTCAGCTCAAGCTCAGATGCAGTCATTATTTGCCTCTTTTATACAATCAGGAACTTTGACCAGCTACATTAGTTTCATGGCCAAATGCAGTTCTTCGTGAAATAGTCTCGGTAGCAAATAACATTATTTTTTCTCATTTTATACAACAGAAAAAAGACAATATTGTGGAATACAAGTTATTAGCCCCCAAGCAGCAGTCTATGGTTCCCTTGAGAGTCACAACAATTTGAACATTTAAGTAATAAAGTATGAATTATTTTGGACTCAATTTAACAGATGGTCTGTCCCAAATTATAAACACTTGAACTTTCTCTCATTCCAAAATAACATAAACTTATTAGTAATTTATACACCCATTTAAGAGTTCTCACAAATCAAATAAAACAAAAATTAGGGATTTTGCAATGTGTTTTTTATAGTAAAAACCAAGTAGAGATTAAATGATAGTAACCAGGGAATGTTTCAATTAAAATTTTCATATGAATTCAGAATAAAACTAAAACATGCTAAAATAACCAACCAATACCCTAATTCCCTTATGAAACCTAAGATAGGTAAGGTAACTGAATTAACATCACACAGGAGCAAAACAACTGGCTATTGACAAAGGTCCGAGACAAATTGGTAGTCCCCACCATTGGCTTTATCAATTAAGTCATAAGTTTTGCATGTAGAACTGTACTAAAAAAGCGAGTGGGTAACACTTCTCAAGAATCAGATTTAAAATTGCCCCCCCCCCTCCATATTTCACTCTTATCATGAAAAAGGTGGATAAATTGCTCCACCAAAATCGATAGTGATGATTTTATCATGTGTTTTAATCTTCACAAATCATTTTATTTCGGAGTTTTCAAAATTTTGGAATTCTCCAAGTCTTCAAAAATGCTCAAAATAACAAAATTATCTAAAAATCTGAATATATCATCAATCAACAATGCAAAACGAAATTTCTATATATATGGGCATTCTCTACAAAGTGCCAACAAAAAGGTGACAGGTTAAAAAAAAACAGGCTCTGGTCATAAGAATATTTCAAATATAGAACGGGTGCAGCATTAAAAAGAGAAACAGATGTCCATTCTAGTTTTAAACTAAAAATAACATAACACTTACTTTAATTTATCCTAAGAAGGATATTGAATATAAAAGCAAGTTGGAGATAAACATGCAACGAGCATGTTAGTCCAGAATTCAATATCATAACTCTCTCGGCTATTGGCCGATATGGATCCGACCCGTCATCAAAATACATAGGACAGTCATCATCTAAAGAGAAAAATGTTTGAAACTTTAATATAATATTTCAAAGTAGTTCAAATAATTTGTGATCAGAAATTATTGGATTCAAAAGTGCATACAAGTTCATAACATAAATGCATACAATAGTTACTGAAAGTTTTCAATGACATTTAGCTAATGTCCTTCGACATCATTAACCTCAAAATCTCGAGCCTGCAATATCATAAGCATATTAGTGAAACACACACAAGTCAAAACTTTCTCGGTAAGAGTTTTTTAGCTGGTCTAGACCATAATTTGGTAATCTGGTGAATGTGAGAATAGAAGTTCACTACGCCATTTTTCCTTTCCATGAATGTTAGATTTCTTGAGAGCTAAATGAATAAATGTAGATTATTGTAAGGCTCCCCGATGGCTAGGCACCTTTACTTAAATCTCAGATTGCTGTTTATTACATCCAGTGGGATGAATCAAATGTCAATCATACATTGCCTGATTTTATTTCTGAAATACTTTTGGTCAAAATGAGTCAGTGGCGTGTTCAATAAAAAAAAAAAAACAGGTCGATAAAAAACTGATTTTGTAAATAGTGTATAAAGCGATATCTGTTAGTAAAGGTCTTGTTTCCTTGGTCCTTTGCAGCCAGTTATTTTTTACTACCTACCAGAAGCCGTACTATAATTTATTGCAATTTTATGAATAAGTTGCCATAAAAATACATCTTACCAGAATGAAAGCTCTTCTCAGAATACTTGAAAAATACAAAGTTACAAACAAGTTTGTGATCAGTGCATGGCCAAAATATAATCAAGCATATAGTTTTTACTAATTACTTATACTGAGGGTTCATCCTTTATTAGGAATTATATTTTAACACTTAGCTCTAATATGAACAGATTTTACAATCAATAAATGTATAAAAGCAAGTTCTCCCAATTCATAATTTCTCTATTCAAAACAGCTAGAAAACTGAAATATGGAAAATATATCATATTGAAGCAAAGAATGGGGATTGTTGTTGTTTCTTATGCCTACACTGGCAGACCAGGGGAGTGCCAGGCCCGTCGAAGACGGCAAGAGGCGAGGGGGATGCGCCTTCCATGTTATTGAGCCCCATTGGGAGGAAGTCCGACTTTGCTCGACATACATGACACATCCGTTTTATAGGAAGGTCCCTTTCATACATCCATTCACTCACACATATCGTAATTCAGATCCCAATCAGAGACCGATAACCCCCTGATCAGGTACCCCCAGAGGTATTGATTTGGTATGGGAACATGGGGGACATTGTGACCACGACCTATTTAACGTGCCCCAGTCACCATTAGTGAACACGACGGTCTTTAGCCAGGTCGAAGGGCCGATCTCGCAATTATCAGAATTGCAGGCTCCGCCGAGGACAGAACCCACAACCCTTCTGATGCGAGCCCGACGCTCTACTGACTGAGCTACCGCGGCTCAGAATGGGGATTGAGTCAGTGTAATGTTTAAGTATGTTTGAGTTCCATATTCTCTTATGATTGTAAGATGATTCTCTTATACATGAATTTAATGACCATCCAAGGGTTCAAACTCTATTTCAGAAATAAAATTCCCCGACTTTTCTAGGTTTTACAAAAATCCAGGTCATACTCAAGCAATTTAGGATATTTAAAAGGTGAAAAACCAAGAAATAATTTAGCATTCAATAGCTGATAATAAAAATCAATTTAAGAACAATACACTGCAAAAATTAAAACACAAAGCACAAGTAATTTTACATTAAAATAACTTATTCAAATAATCCAACATATTTGACTTCACCTGAGAAGTCATGATCAATTAGTTTCCAGGTCATTGAGGAAATTTTCCAGGTTTTAGATGAAAATTTGTAATTTTCCCCGATTCTTTTTGACAAAATTAATTTCCCTGGCAATTTTAGGTTTTCCCTGTTCCATGGAACCCTGCATCCCTTTTCAAGGAAGTAGTGTTCTTCCCTCAAAGGGGATGATTAAGATAACTCAAATTGATGATCACTCAAAATAGGTTTTATACTGTATTTCCATACCTCTTCTGGAAAACTAAAATAATTTCCAAAAATAAAAAGATAATAAATACATAAAACTAGTATTAAAATTTAACATACACACAAAACATTTCAAAGTAAATATTACTGCAGAAGAAAAAAAAAATATTAAAAAAAAATGTGTTTGTTAAACTAATAAGGGCACTATCAATAAAAGGAGGTACAACAAAATATGAACATATGGAGATTAGAAGTCTTGGGTTGAGCCAAGTTTTCTCTAAGATAATGCCTTGGATAAAATTCAAGGATTAAATAAAAAAAATTGTAAGTACTTTTCCAGAGCCCCAAACTGAAAAAATAAAATATGCATGTATTTTATGAATTTTCAGACCTTGGGAACAATGCAATTTTTGACTGATCAAATCATGAGACATATATGTATAGAAATAGTATTAAAAGTGTAGTTTTAAAAGAGAAGACTTTTACCTACATTTAAAACAGTGAGCTTATATTTCCAAGCAAAGTACTAGTCAATTTACAGTTATTTTAAACTAAATAATAACTTACGCTCTCTTTCATATTCATCCATGTACAAGGAAACTTGAGCACCTTCTGATGCATTGTAACTTGTAACATCTTGTCTTATATGACAAAAAGCTCCAACGGATTCTGACATTAGAAGACGGTTCAGATCTGCCTTTTGATACACCTAGTTCAGAAAGATAAAAATTCATTTAACTTTATACATACAACTAAGTAAGGAAACAAAATATTTTAAAACACTACTCAAATTCTCATAGTACATTTGTGGAGATTAAATTTAAGGATTTTACAAGATGAATATAGCAATATTTTCAAAAAAATAATTTTTTTTTCAGATGTAGTGCTGAGAAGAAAGCTAAAGTTGTTAAAAAAAAAAACGGGTTGTGACATCAATATCATACAAGCCAATATATGGAAGTTTGAAATCAATATTATGAAATGCAGCAGAGAAAAAAAATTAAAAATGTATATTGTCTAACAGAACATAAAAATTATGAACATAGAAATAACTCTCAAATAACTGTTCTGCAGTTCCAGCACTTGAGTTTTATTGTTTGCTGACTTCATGCCTCTTGAGTAAATAAGAATGAATTTTAAAGGATAGTTTAAGGTTCTTATGTTTTATAGATCAGAATATCCCTTATTTTAAGCCAAACAATCATTCATGCACAGTAAGTCCTTTAGGTCAATTTCAAATTTTTATTAAAAAAATATTTCAGTTTTGACGAGTTTGAAATATTTATAAAATTTATGTAGTTTGCGGAGACCAGGAGCTAGTAGTATTTAATAGACTATAACAAAAAGAAGCTAGTTCAAACAAATATTGTGGTTAGCGTAACTAGCCAATTTGAAACAATTGTTCTCAATTTCTGGTGTTCATCAACCTACTTATGCATGAAGGCATCTCACTAAAAAGGTTCATTCAAACAATTAATTCTTTTGAATTCCTTTAAAAATATAAATTATTCAAATAAATAACAACATGTATACTGACCCAACATCTGTATCTGCTATAAGCATCTTCTTCATCATATGTTATTAAATATGACTTTAAATTCTCCTTCCAGAATCCAATGCATTTCATTTTGTAATCAGGTTCACCTGTGTAAAAAAAAAAAAAAAAAGACTAACTTCAAAATCATGCTAACTTTTAATTCGCACTATCAAATAATTTCAAGATTATTGCTGTTGCATTAAAATATCAACAATAGTGAAACAGAAATGTATTTATATGTTTTCTAACCAATTACAATAATAGTTAAAAATAATCAAAATTCCACATAAACCTCAGAAAGTAAACATTAAATGCTAAATGCAATGCAAAGTAATTAAAAATAAGAAGTTAAAGGATCTTTTGTGAGACATTTAATAAAAAATTTACTTTTTTAATCTCAGTTTCGTATTGTCACTTTTAAAATAGTAAGCAAAGAAATATTTACCCTGAACTAATATTTATCCCTTTAAATATATATGGTTATGTACAAAACCAATAAATAAATTACACACAATTTATAAGAATATGAGCAAGCTTAGGGTATATTGTTTGTTCTTGAGATCAGAAACTATTTCACAGAGAGTTGATACAAATTCTAATCAATAATCAAAAACAATGGTATCGTAACCACCACACCAAAATAAAAAGCTGTCAAAAAAAGTTTAAACTTTAAATTTTTATTTTATTTTTAAAGGCAAATTGCAGTCTTTTAGCATAATTTGTAACCTTGTAATGCCACTTTTTGGAAATCTCATAATACCTGGACGGTTAAGAAACTTTTTATAACGTATACAAAATTAATTTCTCTTCAATAGTTTTTCGATTGTGATGTGTTTATATGACTAGGAGAGCAACACCTTAACCCCAAATAATACATATTCATAAATAAATAAAAAGAGCAGAACTCACTGTAAATATCCAATGGACGCCCAAAGTAATCTACAGATATGCAATATTCCGCATCAATGTAAATAATTTTCTGATCAGCATCACATACGGAGAAATCGGATATCACATCTTGACATTTCACATTTGGTCTGGGACTGGAAGTTACACCACCTCTAATTCTAGTTTCAAAGAGGATATCCCCCCTTTGTTTGAAACGAAATTTTCCAGCAACTGGGCACTTAATTGAGACAGGGTTCTGAGCTAAAACAAAGTAACAAACATTCATAAACCAAAAATTATGAGTCAAAAAATACTTTTACAAATCAAACCCTTTCTTCATAAAAATAAGAGCATTCACTGAATGGAACATTTTTATAACCAATTTTTTATAGTATAAATCACATAATTAATAAAAGGTAAATGAAAACTTCACTATTTTCTGAGGAATAATAGTATCATTACTCACAAAAAGTATACCTAATATGACCTAACATTTATCAAGAATTAAACAGTACTCCTAAGGATACATACTCATATTTATTTATATATACTCCACTCGAAACATAACTATACACTTCACTACTGGCATCACATCAACTAGACGTGCATTGAACTAGCAATGGAACTAAAAAAAATCTAGCTTAGCATATGATAAACGTAACAAAATACAATCTTAATGAGATATGTCATTTTTTAAAGGAATTAAAATAACAAATTAGTAAATAAAAAAGAAAACTGAACTCATATTTAAGAAATTATGTACAGTTACTTTTTTTCTAATACAAGAGCAATGATATATTTGTAAAGCAGAGAGAGAGAGAGAGAGTTTAGATAATAATTTTGTTTAACTTACCAATTAAAATATCATACCGCCACTGATCTTTATTAGGAAACATTGCCCAAGAGCATACAGTTGAAAAATGTTCATTTATCAAAGACTTTCCTATGTGAAAAGAACGAAACAAAGCATTTTGAATGTACTCATAGATAGTTACTTATGAAAAATGTTCTATACTGAACAATGAATTTAAAACACCACAGTACAAAATATTTAACAATACTAACCATTTTTAGAATTTTCAGTAGATATAAAAGAGATATTTTTAAAATTTCAAAATATATTCGACTGATAGGAATTTTTAAACTTAGAGTCAGGGAGAATAAGTTTCATATGAACTTCTGTTTGAACATGGAAGTTGGTTCCAGTTCATCGGCTCCTCAGCACTTAATTTTTTTTTTTTAGTCACAGGTAACATTTTAAAGCGTGAATTTTGGTAGTCTTTGTTTTAGTTACGATCTTGGTGCTATTTCAATTTTTTGTCACCAAGTCATTTCCAACTGATAACAATGGCTTGAAAAGCATGCCACACAACAATGTGGATAAAATTTTCATATTTTGGTATAAGGTGCCAATCTTGTGTAAAAAGAGTACTGGGACCATTTTTTATCAAGCATGATTTAACGATTTCACCAGAATGCCATCATTAAAGAATAAAAAATAATTATGGAAAATCTGCAATGGATGGCCTTTTTTAATTGTATGTGGAGTGTTTTGCCAATGCATATGAATTAATTTAATCCAACCATATTGTAAATAAGAAAACAGGAGAATTAAATGCATGTGATGAAACTTCATTTAAAAGTTGCCGAAAAACCAAGAAATGGTAGAAATGCAATGAGAAAATTATTTATAACTAGATTTAAAAAAGTATAGAAAACTAGTACAAAAATTAAAAATTGCAAAACAATTTGTGAACAAATTATACTTTAATGTTAGAGCAAAACTTTGGTACAAATATCATAAGGAAAAATGGGATAAAAAGTACTATCGGAGACAATGAATTGAAATGTATTCAAGGATCATCACATTTACATCATATGAAAAAAACTGACCTTTCCTGTATCTTATGACATTGTGATGACGTGGAACGAAATCAAAACACATGAAATCTTTTTGACTGAAACACAAAAAGCCAAAATGTAATTGAAAAATTAAAAAGAATATATTTCAAGTATCAAAAAAGAACTTAGAACTCATAAATTACAATTTTATGTAAATATCATCAAATTTTTTTAATGCGGCACATCAAAACCTAGCACGAACTATTTATAAATACTTTTGACAATATTTAAACCAATTGAAAAAATAGAACAGACATTAAAATATAATGAAATATTACCATCCATTGATTCCCATTCTGGCAACAACAAAGCGCGAATCTCTTCGCTCATGACATATATAAACTTGTTCCTTTTCTCTACCTTGATCAGGCTTCCAACGCTCCACAATGTGTGTAGCATTGATTACAACCTCTGCATCAAAATTAGCAGTGTTGATCCAGACACCAGTAAAGTTGTCATGAAACTTGCAACGAGGAGGAACATATTCGGCCTTAACTGAAAAACATCACATTTAAATCATTATAGTTTGGAACTAATTAAAGATTAGACAATATTTCTAGTTGGTGACATAGGAGGAAAACACTTTACCAGGTGTCAAATGTAGCCTTTCTGGACCACCTTGGGCAGTTTTTAAAGTGTTGCACTCCGCTGTTATTGATACTGATATAAAGAAGTCATCGTCCCTATTCGCAAGCTAAGAAAATATATATATTCATTTCAACAATATAAAAAACATTAGAGAAATTTTATTTCTAAACTTGATGACAATAAGAATTGTAATACAGTGAAACCTCTTTGAACGGACACACCTCTTAATGGTCAATTTTTCATGGCACAGATTTTTTTGTCCATAGGCCAAATGTTAAAACAACCCCTATCAACAGCCACCCAATCCCTCCGAACTGCCGCCGTGAGGGTTCGATCATCCCATTTTTCAGGAAAATCTACTCACTTCACGTTTGTAACCTTGAGTCCAGGTTAAGGGAGGTGGTTAGGTCACATCTAAGGGAGTGGGCGCAATTTGGAATGATGCCTGTCAAGTGCATATGTACGTCTTGCCTCCTATTGGCTGTTAGCGCTGATTCCGATAATTTTGGAGCAAAAATGTCATTTACGCTTGTTTTATTAGTTGGTCAGTGATCTGAGCTGCAACGAAGTCGAAGCGTATTTTTCTTGATCTCGTGCAGTGCATTGAAATTCTGCGGCAATATGAGAACGGCATATCGGTGAGAAAGTTAGCTGAATCTTTCAACAATGGAAGAACACAAATTGACAAAGTCATTAAAGGAAAGGATTTGATTTTGAAAGAGTACAAAGCCTTTAACTTTCGTGGTGTCAAACGGATGAGACACAAAAAGTATGTCGACATAAACAAGGATGTTTTGGAATGGTTTAAAACTGTCTGGGCGAAGAAAATTCCTGTCATTGGACCTATGAATCAACACAAGGCAAAAGAACTTGCGGTTGTTCGGGGAATTGAAAATTTCTCCGCCAGCAATGTGTGGCTGGACAGATTTTGCATACGGAAAAACATCACCTTTTGATCCGATGTTGACCCCAGTTCCTGAGAAGATTCGCAGCAACGTCTTCCACTGCTTTTAGCTGTATATGATGACATGCTCAACATAGACAAAACGGGGCTCTTTTTTCGCGCTTTGCCAAATAAGAGCATGATTCAAAAATCCAAAGAAGCCAGAGGTGGAAAAATTCTGAAGGAGCGGCTTACCATTAGTTTTTGTGCAAGCACAGCTGGAGAGAAAGAGAAGCCCCTTGTCATTGGAGATTTTAAAGACCCAGGTGTTTTAAAGGGAAAGATGCAAACTGTCTTGGTGTGTCATGGTACATGAATAAAAAAGCATGGATGACATCACCCATTTTTGAAGAACGGCTGGTAAACTTCAACAAAAAGATGAGGAAGCAAGCCAGGAAAGTTCTTGCGTTGGAGACCATCTTGATGGAATACAGATAGTGCGCTCTGCGAGACATCAATGCAAGTATGGATGCGAAAGTGCTAGTGAACTTTCAAAGAAAAATTATGTTGGAGATGCTCTTGACTGGATTAAAACCTCTTAGGAAAAATAAGGTCAAGAAGTGATCACTAAATATTTTATTAGTCATGGAATCAGTAGTAGAGATATCGAAAGACAATTAGATCTATTCCATGGCAGAAGACCAATTAGCAGAGCTCTCGACACTTTCTGAAATAGAGTGAGATCCCGAATCCTTCCAGCAAAAAGCAGCAGTGGAGTGCTTTGATGATTACAGTGCCAGTTGGGAGGAACGCCTTTTGGTTAACAAGTCTGCCGAAGATAAGCATTTTTAAATGCATTTAATCAAATCTAAAATTAACTTGAGATTGATTTAAATTAACTAGACAGTATGTGTGTATATAAACGTTTATACAAATTAATTTTTGTGCTTTTCAGGCACTAATTAATTTTTGTGCTTTTCAGGCAGTAATTCCGACTCTGACAAGGAATTCTCTGATATGGTTTGTAATCGTCAGCAAGCTAAACTTTCAACTGAAGCAACTTTGGGGGAAATATATGAAGTCCTTGGAAATTTCGACGCAATGACAAACAAACCGGTTGTAGATTTACTTTTTAAACTGAAAAACTAACTTGAAAAATTTACTGGGTAAAAAACAGTAATTTATAATATTACTTAAAATTGTACTACTTTGTAAATAATTTTGTCTCTAATTTAAAAAATAATTAAATTCATTTTTGATTAATCTGGCGCAGTTTTAACTAACCTAATACTTCATTTAAAATGTGAACTTTCTATACTTACAAAGCATCTGTATGCTTCTTCTATCCTCGATTCACGAGCATTTACAACAGCCCAGTAGTGATTTTTTCCAATGTACCAATCTCCTAAACACTTATATTGCACCTCTGTAAAGACAATTCACAAAATTCATTTGAATTCACAAAATAGAACAAAAGAAATCTTCATGAAAAAAATAATGCAAAGTAAATTAAAGTTAAATAGCGAAATAAAAATTAAACATATACCAGGGCTGTAAAAGGTCTCTATTGAATAATATAAGATATCCCAGTCCTATGAAAGACAAGCACTAATTTCAAATGACTCCAGAACCATGATTCAGATGAAGTTTACTTTAAAATTTAAACAATATAACAAGAGACAGCGGAATCTTAATTTTATGAACAATTAAAAAATTTAATCAAAATTCAACCCCAAAAAAAAGTTGATAAAAATCCTGATCTAATGAATAGTTACTGAAATAATAGAAATTGTTACAGTTTAACAAATTCGCTTTCTCAAAACTCATGAGCCTATTTTCCTGTACAGATTTGCACATTGCTGGCTATTAATTGATAGTGAATTACATTTTCAAGATTGAGCTTTCAATAAGTACTTTGGGAAGAAAAATGATCATTTTGACTAGGATAGGTAAATCAATGTACACTCATGTCCAAAATTATCTTTACATACACAAAAAAAATTATATTCCATAAAATATCCAATAGCTGTAATCCATTTCTGCAGGGCATGTGTGAAAGACAAGCCTAATTAGAATTATCCTATCAAAAGCGTTCAAACGGTTTCTGATATGCAAATCAGGCGTTACGTCATCCGACAGTGAATCAAGCGCTTTGCGCAAAGTGAATTTCTGCTTTCAGTGTGTAAGGACTCAAAGCAGCCTGTTATGGCTCTGAAGTATCATTTGGAAGAATCTGTGAAGTGGCGAAATATTGGCCTATTAGAAGCAGGGCAGACAATCATGGAAACAGCGATATCTGTGAATATTTCAAAACAGATAGTCTCTGAGCTATGGAAACAATTTCAGAAATCTGGAAATGTTGTGAGGAGGATTAGACGAGGTCGTAAACGTATGACAACTGCTTCTCAAGATCGACATATGGCAATAAATGCCCGTCCTAACAGGAAGCTTGGTAGTTAAGTTCAGAGTTTGCAGCTGCCACGTAAACTGTCATATCACAGCAAACTGTATACAGAAGGCTTAATGAAAAAGGCCTTTATGCCAGAAAGTCAAGGGTATGTGTTTCACTGTCTTCACAACACAAGAGGGATTGTTTTAATTGGTGTAAAGAACATCAGAACTGGAATCAATACCAATGGACCCATGTTCTCTTTACTGATGAGTCGAGGTTTAGTTTAACACCTGACTCTAATCGTTTTTATATCCAGAGACAGTCAGGAATGAAAAATCTTCCTTCAAACAGAATGGTATGAGACTGTTTTGGTAGTGCAGGTGTGGGATGGAATAATGATCAATGGACATGCACTCTGCTTGTCACATATAAGTGCCATTTTTATGGTTTCATGCTAGTTTTATATCATATGCAGTGTTCTTAACTTTTTTTTTGTATTTATGTGTTATGTCTCATTCCAGACAAATTCATAAAGTTATTTTATTTATTTTTAATTACGGCGGGCACTCGATTGCTAATCATAGGCCACTGCAAGGCCGGGAAGCAATGGTCATTTGTGAAGGGGCACCCAATGGGTAACCACCACTACCCCTAACTAAGGACAGTGCAATTACATCCATGCCCTGCCCCCGGATTCGAACCGGGAACCTTCCAATCCCAAGGCCAACACCTTAACCACTGGACCAGTTGGTCGGCTATAAAATTATAGTTTCTGAGAAATCCGTGATTCTATGGATGTAAAGTTAATTTTGGACACCAGTGTATTAAGTATGCCCATGACTTCAATAATAAGCATTCCAGTTGAGGTCAGAAAGGATTAAATATCCTTTAAAAAACACCATCAATAGCATCTGCAAATGTACTGTCAAGAATTCCAGGGCAGTTTTTGAGATGGTCTCCAATTATTTTCTCCACTTTGCAAAGAGGACAGACAACTGATTTCACTACTTCCAATACAGTGGAAGTAGTGAAATGCTTCTGTACGCAATCAAAGACAAGTGACACCAATAGCTTTGGGAAAGGAGCCTCAGGAACAACTTTTTATTTCTTCATGAGTGAATTTTCAGAGGTGTTGGCAGGTAGGAAGTTCAGTGTTTTAACTGATTACCTATCAACACCTCTGAAAATTCATTGTCTTGATAGATGAGCAAATAAGCCTATTGCTATCACACAAATGCAAAGGTGATTAAGGTTGGGGCAACTGTGTTCCAGCCTTAGCAAATTGATCTGCTTGTTCCTTCCCATCAAAATTGAAAGTGGGAACATATTTTTTTTCAAATTTTAACATGATTTTACCGAGAAATATATAAATACCTGCATCTTGAGTTTCAGCAACACCCTCACAGTGACGATAATTCATCATATATTGTTGATTTTCAATATAAAACTGACTTCCAGGTGTTTGACATGCACTTATATTAGCTTCAGGATGTTTACATTCACCAGTGAATAAGAACTGATTTTGATATGCAAATTTCCATACTCCTTCCAAACTGGATCGACAGTTCTTATAAGTAGGATTTTTAGCTTTAAGAAAAGGAGAAATAATTAACAGACAGTAGACATTAATAAATGCACTTCCTACACACTACATAAGTATAGTCTACAATAAAGTGTAACATTTGCATTGTTTTGCACATTTTAGCAACCCTCAACACCAGGAAGCAGGAGTAACCTATCTCTCATGTCCAGTTAATAAACTATTAATCCACCCTGCCTCATAATAGTAATCAGTTTGTCACTCTTCTATTCCTTGAGAGCATAGGTGCAGAATTCTTTACGAGAATGCATCCCTCAAGATGTAGATATAATCCTTCTATTTGTATATCGTAAATATTTTTAGATTAATTATTCCTTTTTATATGTTTGATGTTATTATTTAATTTGACTGAATGGCAAGCATTTCTAAAATGTACTGTTAAATAGTTGCCTTGTGGTTTTTAGGTCTGTTCTTGTTGTGTTTGTGGATTGCTTGATGTTTTTTTGCTGTGTAGTGCAACAAATGTTATTTCATGTTCTGTGATATTCGATTTTTTTTTCAGCTTGCTTGATAAGCAGCAACAGTGTTTGCTTTCATTAACAAAGTTTGAGCAAGGTTATGCATACAGCGCAATTTCTAATCTTACAGTATCAAAGTCAGTGCACAGCTTGTACTTTTACAATATCAAAGTTAGAATACAGATGGACCTTTTCAATGTCCAAGTTATCACGGGAAAATTCTACCAATAGGCAGTTGCAGATTTACTCAAAAATTTTATACATACATCTAAAATTTTGTACAGCAAAAAAACCTGTAATAATTTATAATTTATGTTAAGTGGTGTTTTAATAAAATAAATAGCTATGTAGTTTACACATTCAAAATCGGTTATAAAGAAAACAATACCATTTCTGAAAAGTGATTATTTGTTGAATAATTTTCTGAGACGGGGAATTCCAAATTCTGTAAGAAATGTTTCTTTGCCAATGCCCAGTTAATTAAACTCAACTATTATGGAACTACTAGGGAGGATGTGGCCCATTCAACGTACTTTGGTGCAACATAGGGAGTGGCAGGGGTGCAGAATATGTCCAAACGCGCAAACAAAGTTTGGGGAAATTCAAGCAGCTGTGGGGAAATTTTTGCCAAATTTAAAAAAAATTTACAAATTCAATTGTTATTAGTGACAAACAAATATTTTGGCTAGTAACTTTTTTTCCCCTTTGCAGTGATGCAAATTTTCAAATGGTTTCATCTCTACATTTTCCTGAAATCGGCAAAAGAAGCTTGTACATGGAAAACAGCAGTTTCTCTCTTATCTCCCACTAGCCACTGCGTGGCCAGCATGGCCTTGCCCGTGACCTTCTCTGTGACAGTTCTTTTCGTGTGGTTAGGTGTGACCACTGCTCGCCAACCCCTGGTGATTTCTATGAATTCCCATTTGGTTTGCTTGCAAACCAAATGGGAAATTCTGAAAAAATGTTCAGGAAATGGGAAATTCAGGAAAATAACAGCCAAAACAAATTGTGTTCTGTGGAAAATTATTGGGCCCTGAAACATTTTCTACACCCCTGGTAGTGGGTTTGTGTAAAACCTCACATTCTAGGCACAGCTCATTTTTGGAGTGCCACACATTTATTTTACAAACATGCCTCCCTTAATCCCAGATTCGAACCAGAAACCTTTTGATCAGGAAGGCAGCTCCTGACTACTGATTGGTTGGCTATTAAATTCTCAAGTGTTCTGAACAAAATGATCATTCATGTATCAATCCCAATTTGATGTTTTGATCAAAAAACCATTAATCTACTGATATGAATATTGAAAGGCAGTTAATGACAGTGATAAAACTATTTAATTTGCAGCAGCTCATAAAGATTTACCGTACAAGTTATTGGATGAAAAAAAAAAGCAGCAGCATATTTTTGCTTGATTGTACTGGAATATACTTTAAAGTGAAATAAATCTAAGAATGGAAATGTTCACTAATTTCCCACAATCAAATGCTTGATCTTCCTCTCTAGTAGTTAGCAAAATTTACTCATAAAACAAAAAAATGAAACTTACAATACCAGGTAATCAGCTCCTTGTTTTGATCAAGGTGTTTACAAATTGAATAAATGGTAGGCTTTTCTGAATCTGCATTAACACATCCAGCTGGAAAAAGTTTCTTAATTTTAGAATCAAAAATATTTTCAAGCAAAGCACAGTATAGTGTTGTTTATAAAATGATCTTGTCAAATGTGAAAGTGAAATTTTTATAATAACACTTGAATACAAGATTCAAGTGTCCTGAACCAATGATATTTCAGTTGCAAAAAAACAATGAATGATTGTGTGCATTTGATATACAAAAAGGTTAGGGTTTAAAAATGAGAGAATTTGGTTCATTTCGAATTTAGAAACAGATTGACAACAATTTCTTAACATGTTCATAACATATTTAACACAAAAGCTATGAATAAAGAAAACAGAATTTGAAGTGATTGTAAAATACAATTTTGTCAACTGTTACCCATAAAAGTTTTCTAAATCGTCTATTTAATCAGACCAACTGTCGTACATTTAATACTATAAGACTCAGATTTCTTAAAGAAACAGAGCACTAAACAGTACTTTTTCGTTAGCTGGGTACAAGACAAAAACCGCCAAAAATTACAGCAATAACTCAGGTAAACTAACAACCTTTAAAGAATTTATCTTTTAACAATTATAGCAACCCTATAACAAATGTCTGGAAATATTCTTTTCGCGTCAACATTTAGGCTTGCCAATAACTGCGCCGACATTTAAGCTTGGCAGGTTTTTGTTACCCAAAACTCTGATTACCAACTTCAGATTAAATTGTGGATGGTTGAGGCCTTACTGCATAAGGGCCATGTTTGACCATGCAGCACCAAACATCACATACAATATCAAGTAATGGACAAACACACACAGTGAAAATTACACTAACACAGAAGTTTTGCACCTGACAAGAATCGAACCTGTGCCACCTACAACTTGCAGGTTTGGGCATACCCAATGAGCCACAATGGCCTCAATTAATTTGTGGAAGGAAGGGAAAAATAATTATTTCAAAAGTTAACTTGCTGACATTGCAAATTAAATGCTAAGCAATCGCTCATCCCAAAAATATCATTAAAATTTATAAAAACAAGAGCTTTAAACAATTCAAATAATTATTTTCTCTCTTACAATTTGATAAAAACGTGATTTAACATTCAGGCAAAAGGTCATTAATTTAGCCCCAAAAAATTAGCTCCTAACAACTAAACTTACATGACACAAAAAAATGTCTTGATGATGCTTTCTATAATAGTTTCTTAAAATAATATGCTATACTGCGACATATATCCTATTCTTTTTGGGGAAACAACATCAAATGACCCATATTATAGTTACAGCTAATTCACATTAATGCCCATACCAACTAAATGATAGATATTTTTTATAGCCTCCTAAATAAACTAAAATAAACAAATACCAAATGCATAAACAATTAAAAAAACACAAGAAAAGTAAGAGATACTGATTATAACACCTACTCTCTATTTTTTCTAAGACATTCAGTGTCCTGACTAATATCCGGATACAATGATGACAGGCACTGCAAGATAATATATACAATGTGTGTGTGGAAGACATAGACACATCTTATTGATTACATGTTTAATAATTAGTTTTATACTACAAACACACTATATCTACTAAGAGTTATTCATCCCTAATATTATAAAAGGAATTGTTTGTTTCATGGCTGCAAAATCCTGACAATCTATGGCACTTACAACAATGAGATTTAGCACAGAGGTACTCCTATTTTTTTTGCAATTTTTGGGTAGCGGCAAATTTTAAAATTCAATCTAGAAGACTTTTAAATGAAATTAATAGTTTTATCCTCCACCTGGTTCTTCAATCACGTTTCTTTCAGAGAAGAAACCCCCGAAAATTGACTTTTTCCACCCACTTGACCTTCTTTTATATTTTTACAAGAGATTGTAACGTCGCGTAAACTTTCTCTTTCCAAAAAAAACAAAACCAGATTACATTTTCTGCATTTTGCATTAAAAAAACAGATTACATTTCCTGTCCCATTCCATATCTGCCAATGACAGCAAGAAATAAAAAACCTATTGACTGGGATTGTTAAGTTTTTTTTTCTTCATAAAATCAAAATTGCTAAAGATAGATTGAAAATTTCAACAAATTTGAAACCTGCGGAAATTTTTCTTTAAATAAATAATTTTTTAATTGAATATATATTCAACGGTTTTGAAATCTGCAGAAAATTTTACACTAGATTAATACCTTACATCACGGTGTTGCCACGCAGTGGCTAGTTATATTAGCTCATATTTCAAAATGACCAGAATTTGATCAGGAATATAAAAATAAATAGCTAATAAAATTCAGCTTCAGTTTTCGATAATTTGGGGTATGCATACTATGGATATCATTTTATACAGAAAGAAAAAATATATATATATATATTTAAAAAAAGTTACTGCCGCCGCAGGATTGAAAACTGTGTTGTTTAGCTCGATTCTTAGACAGTTTCACGAGAAAGTAATGATCGGAAAAAAACGAAATTAACATGGTTTGTTCTTCATCGTATTCCCTGGACAATTATTAAGATTTTTTTTCCGATGCGGCTATTAGTTTAGGGTTTATTAAGTGTCAAAATTGAAGAAGCGAAATTTCTTTCGGTAGTGAGCAAAACACATACAAATTTTCAGTCTTCAGCCGTGAGGTTTTTTTTAAAAGTACCTCTCAACGTAAATTTTTGCAACTCGTCGAGTTTTTTTGTAAAATTTCAATTTGGTTCTTAATAAAAATTTTTTGAAATCCGGGACATTTTGTTACTTTTTTTTAAACTGCCGTATCTATATCTTATTACTATTAGTTTTTTAAATATTGCAGTATACCTCAGAATGTACTCTTTCTTACGGTACTATTATTTTTAAAATCGGTTAATAATTAAATTGGATGCCATCAAAAGTTGGTCATACAAAATTTGGAATCTTTGGATATTTTCGCTACTTTTTGTTAAAATCGTTATATCTACAGCAAAAAACACTATTTTTTAAATTTGAGAACATCACTGAATACATTACATTACACTCTTTCTTATGGTACAATTATTTTTCAAATTGGTTAATAAATAAAATCGATGCAATTAAAAGTTGGTCAGACAATATTCGGAACTTTCAGATCATAATTTCCAATACAAAACTAAAACTGTCATATCTCTATAAATATCTTATTACTATTAATTTTTTATTTTGAAAATATCACAGTATACCTCAGAATGTACTCTTTCTTACGTTAAAATTATTTTTAAAATTGGTTGACGAATAAATTTGATGCAATCAAAAGTTGGTGACATAAATTTCGTATTTTTTATTTCGCGGAGCATATGAGGGTTGTATTTTTTACTATCGGGTTTGCCAGATATCAAATTTATCGTAGCAACAATTGCCATAAAAACGATTTCTTTTTATTTGGCGAGGAAAAAAGGCTTGCTTTTTTCCCTGTTCTCAGACGGTTTACAGAGAAAGTACAAAGTACAGATCATAAAGTTTCGAGATTAACACGGTTTACTTAAAATTGTACAGGGAACAAGATGCAGAAGATTTCTTACTCATGCGGCTATTAGTTTAGGGTGCATTAAGTGTTAAAGTAACAAAAAGGGAAATCACTTGCGAAAGAGGTATTGGTTTGCGAGGCAAACCAAACGGGATTGCATAGCAATCCCAGGGGTTTGGCGAGCATAAGCGAGTGTCGTCACAGCGAAGCCCTCGCTGTGACGTCAAGGAACGGAAAGTGAAATCAGGATAATATGAATTATTCAGATAGTTTCACTCTGTGAAAGGAACCAAATGGCATATGTAAAAGGAGTGTTGGTTTGCGAAGCAAACCAAATGGGATTGTGTAGCAATCCCCGGGGGTGTTGGCGAGCTTAAGCGAGCAGGGGGCAGAACCCCTAGTTATATACAATATCTGTGTATATATATACAATTTCTGGAATTTAATTATACTACATATTAACAATGTATTGGTGTGAAGGGTTATAAGTATATCCAAGCAAGTGTTATATAAAACAAAATTTGAAGAGAATATAATACACTAAAAAACAGTACATACTTGTATATATATATATATATTTAAAATATTACAGTTAAAAATAAATTGATAACAACTAAACAAAATGATATTTCAAACAGCATATTGATTTTGTTATCAGAAAAACCAAATCCCCTGTCTAATGAGCAAGGGGTAAGCTCTATGATCATCACATGGAAAGTGTGCAAACATGGATGGCCCCTTTTGTCCAAAATAAAGCTCTTAATGAACATGATTGTGAATGACCCCTGTTGCTTTGTGGATAAGAAGAGAATTAACTGTTTCTTAGTTGTCACTGGAGGGGTATATCAATCAATGAATGCTGTTACTTGGGATGCATAGGCAAAGTTTAAATTTGTTCACCAAAGTATAAGTTTAATCACCAAAATTTAACAAAGGAAAATAAAATTACTTATATATATCAAAGGTTTTTTAAGTTAATTGATTTAAATCAGCATGCCCTACCAAAAATGCTGTTATAATTATTCTTTGAAAAGAGGCAGTTAAAACTTCTTCATGTTTATAGACAATGTAGCCCAGTTGGACGAGCATCAGATTAGCAATCTTAAGGTTGCAAGTTCGAATCCAACCAAACTTTTGTGTACAAAAAGAGTTATAGCATCAATTGTCCTCATGTATATGTGGTGTGGACATTTTAAGAGTGAGGTGCCAGTTCAAGCATTGTCAAAATTACATATAGTATCATCCTAGGATCTTTCCCTTTGAGATTGATCCAGAACTTCTGACTAAACTCCTTTGTGTGCTCTAGTATGATGTTAATTAAAATACCTACTTCCTCATGTTTACTCACACAAGTCATGCTCTTAAAAAGTTTGAACATTGTTCTTGTACAGGATGAATTTACTGCTTGAATATATCAGTTTTATGACAGTTAATAGACACAAAGAAAATTCAAATAGATTGAATAATGAGCCACTTGTTAAACATTCATCACTTACTCATTTTGTAGAAGAATGGTAAAATTATCATTATTGGTATTCAGAATTTCTTTGCATCTCCCTCGTTCTTGTATTGATTTGGAATCTACGGTTATGAAGTTATTCAAACCGTCCTCTCTTGAAAACCATTCCCCATGAAGAGTCTGAGGAAGAGTGCAGGATTCCCCATAGTATGCAGACACTAAAACATTAACATCAAAACCTATTTAATATACAACTTGAACTGTCAGTAATGAAAGTAAATATACGTATCTAAATCAGGGCTGCACAATATATGGCATACCCCATAGGTCTTACAATTAACATAGAAAATTATTTTCAATATAATAGAATTTTAAATTAAAAGGTTGATTATGAACTTATCTTTATTAATAAAACGTCATCAACTGTAGTTTATTAAATCAATAATTCACTACACAGAATCAAAATTAATTATTTTTCAGACAAAGGCAATTCCATGGTAACTTACGTTACATTTGGCAAATATACTGATTTTGAAGTGTAAATATATTTAGAAATATATAAGAATAATGGAAAACAAAAGATTCACTTGAATTGTTCAACAAACTAGTAAAAAACTGATGGGAATGTTATTAATTTAGTGATATTTTTAAGTTCACAAAATTAAATTTAATGCAGTAACTTACGTTACAGTAAAGAGATATAACAGAAAAGGTTCATGAACATTTGAATAAAACTTGGTTCTGTTCTACACGATATAGTTTGTTTGAAAAATATATACTACATTCCTTTCTAGAGCCTTTCATAGTTGTAGTCAAGCAATTTTAAAACTGTCATTCATAAATGAAATTTAGTAAAAAAAAAAAATTAAGTAACTTACGTAACACTTTGTTTTTTTCAATCTTAATTCAAAATTCTAACTAATCTAAAATCTAACTAAATGCAAAAATAAAATTAGTACCCACCAAAGAACTTTGGACTTTTTTAAACCCAAAATACATCTATTAATATTATTTTATTTTTTCCCTTTCAGCATGGAATGACCCACAAGCATTTTGCATAGCCCCATACTTATCATATCAATGCATCAAAGTAACAGGAAACTAAAAGGTAAATTTGGATAATTGAACTGTTGTTATTAAGATTTGAACATAGACAATTGTAAAGAAATTTATATTGGATCAATCGAGATATGTGACTTGCAGGCATTCTCTATTTTATATTTTGCTACAAGAACATTTTGTAGTTTTACCATAACTTTTAAAAATTTTAATTGAAAAGAACAAAAAAATTGTGTTTCTCCATGGGACACCCATCGAAAGGAAACACTGACTATTCTACATTGTATGTCTAGATTTTTAATTTTAGAGTTATGTGTGTGTATTGAACAGGATAAACAAGTATGTTGAACTAGAATTTTCAAGTAATAAAGGTTTTTACGAAATTTGCAAATATTTTCAAGAAAAATACAACAATTTTTTTAAACACATTTATTATTAGCTGATTAATCAAAAAAGTAAATATTAATTATTTGGTAAACAATGAAAACTGCATGGAAAACAATTCACTTGTAACTATCACAGCAGATAAAAAATTATTATGGAGGCGGTAAATATGTGATACTTTTAGCGTTTTCAAAGCATAAGTACATGAACAAATATATGCTATTTTATGACATAGCTAAGCACACAATATACTCAACGGCTATGGGCGCGGTCTATATCAACAAAATTTGTGAAGACAAATAATACGAATCAGCGAAGAAGTAAACAGACACAAGGTACATAGTTTCGGCTGTTACACAATACTATGGAAATTTTTTTAAAGCTTACCTGAAGACGATAAAATTAAACAAAAACTTAAATAAACACAGATTCTAATAGCGTCCATCGAAGGCAGTGTCTATTGAACCGTACAGTACGGCTATATAACTTTTCATTCTATGTAGCCGTACAGCGCAGTTCCTTACTGCGCAGTATTTTCACTTCTGCCGTTAGACGGCAAAGAGAGTCATTCATGTTTTTGGCGATTATGTAGTATTTTGATTCATTTTGCCTTTGCCATAAACTGCCAAAAAAGGCAATCCTTTTTGTGGAAGGAAGACGCATTTTCCCTACCGTTTCCCGCCTTTTTAAGATTCTCCGTATATGAAATGAATCGAGGATGGGTTGTGGAAATGACCGCGGGAAAAATGAATGGTTGGGTTTTATGGCGCAAAGTGCGCGGAATGGGATGGATAATAACAAGTGATTGGAAATTAAAGTAATGAAATGTGTTCCTGGTCAATTCAGGAAAATTTGCACAAACTGTCTTTTAAATATTTTTCATGTTTTGTTTGTGTTCCGAACCATAGATTTAATGACATGAATTTTTAAAGAAGAAATACAAGTTTGCATTTTTGTTTTATAATGGAGTAATTTTGTTTATTTTTAGCCACTTTTGCACACATTATTAAGAATTCTTTTTCACAAAAGAGGAATGCGTATAAATGTTTTTAAATAAACAAATAAAAAAATTATATATATTTTTTTAATTCCTTTTTAATAACATACAACAAATGATCAAATATTTAAAATCCATCAAATTGTGAAATATTTGCCAAGTTGACTACATTTTGCTAACGAAAACAGGTTTTGATCAAATAATTCATTTCTTTTTAAAACCAGGTCCGAATTCTCATGTGAACAGTTGAAAAAAATCCTTTTTATTGCAGATATGCTTGAGAGAGATGATTTGCAATTTGGATGAGAAAAAAAATGTACGCATTAAAATTTTGCACTTCTTTGCTATACTTGATTTACCATTTGAGAGCAATGAGTATTACTAGTTTTAATCTCACGTCTCCAATAAAATAAGTTATTGGAAAAGGTTCTTTTTCCATTTTAAAGACCCTATCGTAAAAATCAAGATTCAATTTCTACTAACAATTTCAGATTTTCCTCCATATTTAAAATTTAATTGGATATCTCTTCACATCAAGCTCAGTAAAAGTGCATTTTCATGTAGTATCTACCATATTATTTAACCATTTCGAAAGATAGATAAAGTACTTGAAACATTCAAGTTTGAATTGTTTTGCAAGTGCCTTTACTTGGCTGGCATATTAAAATCACAATCACATGTAGGCTAAAATATTTTAATCCATTTCATTGAAATATTAATTTGCTTTCTTTGAGTAAAAATGTGGTTACACGTAAACGTTTGTATGGATAGGTAGTTGTCTAAATTATTTGTAACATTTTAAATTCAAATTGTAAAAAACAATTAATCAAACACCAATTTTTATTATTTGCAAACCGCAAAACATACAGAAAGGTTTTATATCCAACACAATAAAATGTGATATGGAAGCAGGAGTTTATCCAGGATTCAAAACTGGGGGGGGGACAAAATTTTTAATGGGGTGTTGATTGGAGATAATTGCATATTTACCCGATGTATCGATTAATTCATTTTTATACTGTTATTTTTACTATGTTGTTTCTGTTTGTTTATTATTTAATGGCGCAAGGACTGCTATAGGTCATGCTGCCCCAAATTAGGTTAATTTCATTATCTTCTGGGGGACTAATTGGACATTGGTGTTTAACATTTGTGTGGGACATTTTAACCTGAAATGCAAAAAACGCTACATCTACTGATCATGAAATACCAACATATTTATTTTAGACATTTCGTATTCTCTTTTGAAGCTTTTGTACAGGGTGTCCTAAAAGTTCCCGTACTCCAACTTTAAAAAAAAATTATTGCCCTTGTTTTTTTTTAATTACTGAATTTTATCGATAATTCTTATCGTTTTTCTATAATTCTTATCGACTCTTTAATTTTTATCGTTTGATTTCCTTTACGCTCAAGTTGTGCGATAATAAAGTTCCACGCCATTTTGTTCGTCATTGCAAGATAAATTTATCACGCATTCAGAGAATTGCGCTGATTTTGAGGCTTCTGGTAAAGTAGTCTATTAAGAGAGATCGAATCATTTTGCATATTTGGTTATTTCTATTATTCGTTATGTTTACCCCTTATGTTTGAGGTTCCTTGGTCTACCATAAAAACTTTTAAGGGGATCAAACTCCTATGGCACGCTTGGTGTAGATGCTCTTTTAACAATTTATCTAATTTCTCATTTGAAATATTTGCATCTCACGTTTGTGGATATACAAGGAGTTCATGACACTAGGAGTTGGCATCTATAGTAGAATAACCCCCCCCCCCAATTGACTATAACAAATTTTTCTTTCTACTCACTAAAAACAGGCAGAGGTTGAATTTCAAATTATTTTTTGGCTAATTTTTTGGCACTGATTCTTCACAGTTGGAAGGTTACAGAGGTTTGAACTGATGCGTTTCAAGAGGGGAATCAACACTTTAAAATTAGTTTTCAGTATGTTAAAAACTAGTATCGATGCCCTCACTTCATAGTTTAAATAGTAAACCCTTTGGAACAAAATAAACTAAGGTTAAATAGAAAGCTAAACTTCAATAGAAAGAACCTCTTAATATTCACAAAAGCAAAGTACTCTTCTAATAAGCCTGCAATTAAGAAAATCCAAAGGCATATAAGTGTTTTGATTTCCTTTGTGAAAACATTGTATTCCAGATATTTCCTTTTGATTCTAGAACAATTTGGTTCCGACAAATTGAAAAGTTTAAATTTATGCTTTCGTGTCTGCCAGACAAAAAGGTATTCAAAGAAACAAATAGGTTAACAAAAAGGCAAGAAAACCTCTCTGTCTATTTTCCTGTGGACGTTTTCTATAATTATTCTGCTGTTATTATTAGGAACGACATACAGATGTGAACTAGTATTTTCATTAATGAAATTTACATTCATGAAAAGCAAAACGAAAGTCACGATTGACTGATTCAATTTAAAAAATTCTCTTCTGTTCTCAGTACCAAATTTAACACCAAACATTCAGACTAGCCAAACCCAGTCTCAAAAGTATCATTAATGGAAAGTAATGTTTATGTGATGTAATACATATTGTTTTACATACAATAATTAATTCATTTAAAAATGTTAATTATGTGCATAAACATACCTTTATTAAAAAGGTTATTAAGAATATGCCTGGACCATGAAAACTTAAGAAAGTAAAAAAGGTGCTCGAGTTGTAAGACGCACATGAATTCGTATGTGAAAAAAAATTGGCGTGTGGTATGTAAAAGGTTAGCCACCCCTGGGCTACTTGAAACTTGCCCCCCCCCTTTCCTGCCCTCAGTAATGATATTTACAGTAAAGTTAGATATTATAAATTTAAAACCAAGTTCAGTAGAAGAAAGGTGATAAAACAATTAAAAACATTTAATCAATAATTATTTTTTCTGATAAAAAGCTTTTGCAGGAGTTTCAACTTTTCTTGTTCATGTAACCCCTGACTGAGCTTTCATACACTTTTATTCTTCTGCGTTTTAAAATAAAGTTATTATATTATCAAATTATTGGAAAGTTCCTGATTCGAAATCGGGTCAGGGCATGGATATTTGTAAGCGTATGGTGTAGAGGCGGTTGGTGTACCTTAAATCTGTCGTGGCCGAAAGTCCTCACGTTGGGTAGGTGTGGAAGTTTGGAGAGTGGGGTGCCAGCTCAGATGTTGCCTCATCATCTGACCGTGGTTCAAAATTACGTGGCGATACACCGAATGGCTTAGGCTGGGAAGGTGGTAACTTGTTGAATATTATCAAATTATTGGAAGGTTCCTGATTCAAAACCGGGTCAGGGCGTGGATATTTGTAAGCGTATGGTGTAGAGGCGGCTGGTGCACCGTAAATCTGTAATGGCCGAAAAGTCCTCAGTTTGGGTTTGTGTGGATGTTTGGAGAGTGGGATGCCAGCGCAGATGTTGCCCCGTCATCTGACCGTGATTCAAAATTACGTGGCGATGCACCGAATGGCTTAGGCTGGGACGATGGTAACTAGTTGAATACCATTATCAAATTATTGAAATGTGTTACCTAGTTGAGCAGAATTGTAACAGTGCACTGTTTAGATGGTATAAAAATGATACAAAAAAATACATTCAAAGCAAAATCATACATTTATATATATAACGTTAATTTTTTTTATTCAAATTCCCTCGATTGTATCTTTAAAATTCAGATTGACGAAAAAAATTTCCGATCAAAAAGCAAAGGAATGATCAGATCTGCTTAGTTTCTGTTCTCACTTCTTCGCTTCGCCCCTTCCAGTCCCACCGGACGCACAGCGTCTCTTATGGGGAGGGGAGGGTAAGAGTTATGGGACAGTTGAAGGGAAAACACTTCGTTCTTCAGTTGCTCATTCGAAGACTTCGAGGAAGAAAAAAATCTGCGGTTTGTACCTCGTGTCAATGACCCTCAAGCAGAGACGGGTGCGTAGGGCCCACAAAATGTATTTTCATTTGGGTCCGAGGAAAGTTGTGCCAGCGTCTTTACAATGTGCATCTTTAAGTGCAGTGAAAAGAGTTTCTAATTCAAGATGGTCAACAAGAACATATGCTATATTAGCTGTAAAACTTAGTTTCACCCATGTTAAAGAATCTTTAACTGAAATTTGTAATTCAGAAGAAGAAAAGAAATACAAATATTGACGACCAGCTACAGGCTCGAGCCCAACAAGGCTGGTCCTTTGTTTATGAATTCCCACTGACTATCCAATTGTATCTTAAATTCGTACACTCCCTTTGAATTAACTATATTTTCTGGCAACGCGTTCCAACTGTCTATTACCCTATTAAAATAGTAGTTTTTCCTTAAATCCCGATTAAAATGTGTCTTATTCAATTTATACCCATGACCCCTTGTTCTGTTATCCCTATTGAAATTTAAGCCCTCTGTGTCCCCTTGTTTTACAAACTTGAAAAGCTGAATCAAATCCCCCCCTCCCCTCCTCCTTCTTCTTTCCATATCGGAGACAACTTCTTAAACAGACAAATATGAAACTGATCCAATGGCAATTATTAGGAATACTATTTTACAAAGAATAAGTGCTACTAGTAAATCACTGCAATCAGTAGAATGCAAACTATTGAATAGATCCATCCTATTAAAGGCATTAGAAAATTTTATCAATAATTTCAGAGAAGAATTTGAAAAAACTGAAAAAGAGCAACTGTTTTATAAGGTTAATGTGGTGCAACTGTTATCATAATAACCTATCATTTAATGTGGAAGAAGGACAAACTCGCAGACAGCAAAAGATAAAAATGTTTTTTGATAAAAACAAAGAAGTCGGACATGAATTTACAATAAGAGCAAATTTCACAGTCAATGCATTTTATGTCATGTAATAACACCAAGACAGGATTAAAAGTAGAACACGACAAAAAAGAGAGTTAAAGGATATTTACAAAAATGACATTAATGTTTGTAATTTTGGGATGTGTTTAATTTAACTTAAGTGTGTTTTTAACTTCCAAAGTTAAATGACAGAATTTTTCATTTCTGAATTTTTGACACTCAGGTCATATCAGATGTTTGAAGAAATTGGAAATTTAGAGAGATAATAATTAGTTTAAAATGTATTAAATGAAAAGGATGAGACTCTTTAAAATGACTGTGTATTTTACTAGAGTAACTACGTCTTCTCTCGCCCTCTTGTGGATAATTACTCCAGCTGGTGCAACAGTCATTTATTCTGAGCACTCTATGTCTATATCCCATTCTTAGAAGACAAGGTATGCCTTTGACAATCTCCGCAATATATAATTCGCTGTTCATATTCAGTTGTATAGTTGAAGTCTCTGGATTAAAAGTCTACTCAAGGCTCTCCCAACAGTGACTGCAGTCTCCAAGTCTCACAGAGTCCGAGTTGTGCATTCACTAAAAGCCCAGTACTTCAGGTAATTTCTTGACAAAGCCTTTTATGAAGCAAAACTGTTAACTGAAGATGCCCATAACAGAGATGCAGAATTCTTTGTGTGCCTTATTTAGAGATAGGAACAACATTAGAGAGAGAATCACATGCAAAAGAAAATTCTTCGAAACATGAGGACACAGAAAAACTGTTCTTAAAACCAATTGAACCGAAACATCAATCTTCTGTCAACTCAATCGAACAACAATGACCCCTATCATTCAAAAGTCTCGGGCAACTCACTCTAGACAACAAGAAAAACCATTAACACGCGCGATGCACCTGTGCTTCCTAAAGGGAATGAAAACGACAAACCACGAGGTGAAATCTGTTAGATTTCTTTTCAAACGGATCGTTCTTAACAAAAGATCTTGACTAGTTGTTCTTCAGAAAAATTAGCCATATCTTGTTTGACGAGATATCTCATCGTAGCTGCTTGGAGAGATAAGCAAATATTTAAAATACCCTTGTTTCTGAAAGCTCCCTTTTACTTTGTGTCATTGCTGGGTATTAGCACTTTAAGTACATGTCAGAAGCTGGTTAAGAGAGAGAAAAGAAAACGAATGCCCAAAAATATTGCTTTTATACTTCAAGATCAAATTAAAAGTATCAAATTTCAGAACGGGGAGAGAATTTTCCCTCCTTGTTCCTGTTCCCTACCTGCCAGTCCTGATCACCTTCTTCTCTGTCTTGGCGCTTCGTATAAGCAGCTGTTGGTTGATCAGGACTTTTTGCAGGTATATGGGGATCTGGCACGACGGGGCCTTCTGGACCTGGTGTAGGCTTTCCTACACCAGGGGGATGTGCAACAACAACAGATCAAATTAATTCAATGAATTATTACATCATGTAAGAAATAATAGTTCATAAATAATATCGATTTATGAACCATTACTTTTCTTGAAGATGAATGAAATAAAGGCCTTCACGCATGCATCTAGAGTATTTCATGTGAAGAAATATTTTAAATATCAGAAAACAATACTTCTGGGGTGAATTTTTGAGCTCCCAGAGCCATTCACTGGCTTACACGTAACCCTTCCGAAAATGAAACTTTCCAATTTCGGGTTCTAAGTTCTCAGATTCTGCAATACAAATGCATTTGGTTAGTCATAAAAAAAACCGAGTTTGTAAATCCCTTTTCACCATTGACAAAGCTAAGTATTTCAATTTAGAATTTAGCTGGGCATAATAGGAACAGTGAACAACCTTTCATCAGAATAATTCAAATGCACCCCCGATTACATAATAACTCTAAGTTACTATACCTTTAATTTCTCTTTTACTTTTGAATAGACATAAATTTTATTTTCTAACTTAGCCAAAATTCATGCGACTAGCTATTTTGAAAGTTATGTATGAAGATAAATTACCGTTTTAGTAAAAGAAATTTTTATGTGTACTTTGAAATTATATTAAATACTTTTATTTTTATATCTGATCAATAATTACAGTAATAATAATTAATGATGTGTCGGGGTTCTCTCTGGTTGGCGCCCCTCGGTACAACCAACATAAAGTACGTAGTATTCACAAAAATCTTATTTTGAACACAAATCTAGCTGACTTAAATACAAATATAATTTTTAAACACATGGAAACTGAAAATGTGAATTCAGTTGACAAGAAAATAGTTTTAACTATTACTTACTTCAAAAATTTACACAATATTAGTCAATATGCTTGGATGTGGGAATTTCTTTCTTGCTCAACTGAATTAGTCTTTTTTTGCATTCCAAAAAGGTCTTCATGAAAAAGGTATAGTTCTAAAGCAGTTTGAAAATTATTTTTATTTTCATATTGGGCCTGGGATATCTGAATTTTTTTCTTTGGTTCATAGATAAATTTGATTTTGAAGATACTTACCCTTGTTTATTGAATTCTTTCTACTGTTGTAATTTGCAAAGTGAATTCAGTACTGTTACACCAGAAGTTGAAAATAAATTTTCAGAAGTCATTAATCACATTTGGGGGTGTAGAAAAGACTGAAAAACCTGGGTTAGGCTTTAATCACCACATCCACTAAATTGACTTATAGTATCTGAAATTTTTGGTAACTGATTTTTATCCATAACTCCCACCCGAGATAATTGATGTATGCATTAATTTAAAAGATAGAAATAATCCTATAATATCCTTTATTGGTTTTTGGTAGCTCTTGTTACTACTTGCTCACACTTACCGAAGAACAGAGTATGGAAATTTCAGCTAAACGCTATTAAAAATGCGCTGGAAAACAAGCATGTAATGACAGCAGTTGTTGATTTGATGTCAGTTTACGATGCAGTATAGAGGGAAATTGTTAAAACTCTTTTCAATTGGTGTAAAATCATACATGTTTAATTGGATTAGAGGTTTTATTAGCGAGTGCTTAAGTAGTCAAGTATAATAGTTGGTAATCAAGGTTTTAGTTTTTTCCAGACTACTCTACCACAATGTGCAGTTTTGAGCTGTGATCTGTTTAAAATGTATAAAAATGACTTTGTTTTAAAACTAAAGTATGTCCCTGGCATTGATTGTCTTTATACCGAGGACTGACTTATGTGGACTAAAACCCAAAAGTGGAGGGAAGTGCTGAACTTTTGACTGAAAGAACGCTACATCAGGCTATCTCGTGTTTGAATGAATAGTGTAATATGAGTGTTTATGCTACAGTAATATGAGTGTTTATGCTTTAAAGTTGGGACTTATACGACCTACGTGGGTTGTCTCCGTACATGTGAAACATGAACCCCGCTCTATGACAACATATTCTCTTAAAAGCATTTGTCTGCCACCAGTAGATCCCTGGCTCAAATCACTGTTTGTAAGTGCATGGATGCTTGTGATTGTTCCCAGTGGCGGATTAAGCGGTAAGCGGCCGCGTAGGGCCCCGAGGTCTTGAAATGTTTTTTCATTAAGGTTCGAGAAAAGTTGTGACAGTGTGTGTATGTGTCTTTACAATGTGCGTCTTTATGAGCAATGAAAAGACTTCGTAACATACGATGGTCAGCAAAAGCAGATGCTGTATTAACTATAAAACTTGGTTTCACCCATATATATGAGGCTTTACCTGGAATTTGTAATTCCGAAGAAACAAAGTTACCATATTGGAGGCGACTTCACTTCTGAGGAAAATGAACAAATATGAAACCTCCCTAATGACAGTTAGTTGCAATACTATGTTATAAAGGATAAATGCTATTAGTAAATAACTGCAACCAGTGGAATGCGAACTATTGAAAGGTTATCTATCCTGAAGTCATTAAGTAAATTTTATCAATAATTTAAAGAGAAGTTGAAAAAGAGGCAACTGATTTATCAGGGCTGTCATTTAATGTAAAAGATGGTTAAACTCGCAGACAACAACAAAAAAAAAAGTGTTTATTTTTTTTTTATAATGAAAACAAAGGAGTTGGACATGCATTTACAATGAGAGAAAATTTCATAGTCAATTAATTCGATTTTTTTCATATGTGATAACACCAAGGCAGAATTATCTCAAAGAACGTATGGAGTTGTTGTGGAGCCTTTTCGAATATTTTTTATTGGGATTTATCAGTAAAAAAAAAGAACACGATAAAAAAAAAGTTGAAGAATATTTACAAAAATGACTTGGGTGTTTGTACTTTTGAAGACGAATTTGATCATCTGTACTATAATAAAAGAAAGTGTTTGTTTGTTTGGAGCCGCAAAATCCTGACAATTCTATGGCACTTACAGCAATGAGATTTGGCACACAGGTAGTCCGAATTGTTTGCAATTTTTGTGTAGCGGCGAATTTTAAAATTCAATCTAGAAGATTTTTAAATGAGAATTTGATACTTTTATTCTCAATCGATTTTTCAAACGCGGATAACATTTTCTACTCATGCGACCTTGCAGTTAAGGTTTGGAATTATGGCAAGTTTTTTCATATGCAGAACGTGGAGAAAATTATTTTTTTCGTTTCCGCTTTGCTTTTGCGCGGAGAAATGTTTATCCAGCAGACGATAAATCTTTTAATTGTAGTCACACTTCTTTTTTCTATCTCCAAGACTAATTTCAACGGATTGGAAAACTGCGAAAAATTTCAGTTTAGATTGGTACCTAAAAATACGATTTTCTTTAAATAAATAATTTTTTAATTGAATATATCTTCAACGGATTTGAAATCTGAGGAAAATTTTACACCAGCTTAATACCCTACATCACGGTGTTGCCCGTGTTATTGGTTTGCACGGGCACGGGCAACGTCGTTCTAGCCACGCAGTGGCTAGTTTTTTAATATTTCTTAAAGAAAACGAGGACACATATAAACCACACGAGTCATCTATCGAGCCGATAAAGAAATGTCTTGCACATTTCCGAACGCTGAAACATTATTGAAATTTTTTTTTAACAATTTACTTTTCTATTGCAACAGGAGAAAGGTTGTTTCCTGTTTTAAAGCGTGTAAAAAATAATTTTAGGAGTTCTATGGTAGAAGAAATATTAATTAATATGACCATTCTGTATATAGAGCAAGGAATCGTAAAACGAATTGACACTTCAAAATAATTGACGAATTTGCATGAAATAAAGTAAGACAAAAATTCATGTAAAAATGTTTTTTTTTTTTTTTAATAAGTTTATTTAATGGGCTGTGGGTATGAAAATATTTTGATTACTTTTCTTTTTGTTAATAACTTAAGGATAGTTTTCTTGAAACTTTTTTGTCTAACTTGAGATTGAGGGCCCCGAAATTTTTACCGCTTGGGGTCCCCACTTGACTTGATCCGCCACTGATTGTTCCTGTTAGGAGTAGCAGGAAACTGAACACTTCTTCACAAATAACTATCAGTTCTTATCTTGTAGTGCCGAAGACAAACAGGTGAGTGGTTGGGTATTGGAAAAAAGGGACACCTGTTCCTTCCCCATTAAGAGAACCAACACTGAAACTTTTTTTAGGGGGGGGGGAAGATGTACAACGTAATTTGTTAAATTTTTCCACATTTTTAAAGCTGCACCTTTTGTAAATATTCTATTTGTAAAATTCGATACATTAAAAAGACCTAATACAATTAAAATGCGTTACGATTTATATTAAATTGAAGAAATTAAATCCCAATAAAATAGCTTTAAAATGAGAGATTACCAAGTCTGTATCTTCCCAAAAATTAATTAGCTATCTTAAAGATGCAGTACATTTTCATTTAAGCTTTAAATAACTGAAGCTTAATAACCTTTTGAATAAAGGACAAAACTTTTTTTAAGTTATTATTTTCATTCATAGCTATGGTAATGTCACTTGCTACACCAAGTTTCATTAAAATTTGAAGGGTCTCGGACAAATCTGTACGCTAGATTTGAGACGAAATTCCTCAAATTTTGGAAATTTATGTAGCTTGAATAACGATATGCAAATTGAAAAATTGTCTGATTTAGAAAAGTATTTTCACAGTCCTAAGGTGTGCCATACACACGATTTTCGCATTACAGTAATTTATTTAACCAGCGAAATTTTTTTTTCGGTCCACCATGTAATTGTCTTGGCGATGACTATTTTGATTAACTTTCCTTAAGACTCCTATGTGTTTGAAGTTTCGAAAAGTAAAATAAATATAAAAAAAAAAGATGTAATCCAAACCTTTTATACAAGTGATTGTTCAAAGATTTTAAAGTTTCGGAGTAGGTATCTCTTACGATATGGTTATATTGCTTAAATTTTGATGGTTTTTACTTATCTTTAATTTAATAATTGTTTTTCATTAATAAATGTACCGATTGAACATCTGATCAAGCCACATTATGACTCTGAAGATGTGTAATCTTAGTTCAGAAATTGATAATTTCTCACCTGAAAATAAGTGCTGTAAGGATCAACTGTCGAATGTGATGTAACATAAGTTTTAAAGGTTTTATACAAAACTGCATCATTATCTCGATAGAATATAAACATTGTATTAATTACATAAAAAAAGTAATATTATTTTGTCGCAATGACAGAAAGTTGTCAATTATTACTAGATGAAACGAAAGTTGTTTTACATTAGTTTCGTTTTGTCTATGAACAGTTATTTGTCAATGTTTAAACACATTTTTTTTCAAAAACGACAGAGCGATTATTTATGCTAAAGAAAAGATATGCTAGAAATTACGAAGAAGGGCTTTATGCTAGAAGGGTTTACTATTTAAACTAAGAAGCGAGGGCATCCATACTAGTTTTTAACATACTGAAAACAAATTTTAAACAGTGCTGATCCCCCTCTTGAAAGGCATCAGTTCAAACCTCCATAACCTTCCAACTGTAAAGAATCAAAATTAGCCAAAAAATACTTTGAAATTCAACTTCTGCCGGTTTTTAGTGAGTAGAAAGAAATATTTGTTACAATCAATTGTCATTCTACTATAGATGCCAACTCCTAGGGTCCTGAACTCTTTGTATCCACACAAACGTGAGGCAAATAATTCCAATGAGAAATTAGACAAATTGTTATAAGAGCATCTACACCAAGCATGCCACAGGAGTCTGATCCCCTTGAAAGTTTTTATGGATGAATGATGATAATCTGCTTTTCTTGAAGGAAAGTCCTTGAACAGATAATAATTGGCACGCAAGAAATCATTCATATCCTATTTTTATTTCATCCATGAAGCACACGAAGAGAACGAATTTCAACATATAAGAGTGCATCACCTTGTTCTTTTTAACGTGCTCATCAAAATCCCTCATGTGATCCTACATCAATTCAGTGACAGCTGGTTGGGAGTAGAGGCTGAAATGGGACATACAGGTTTTTTCAAGCAAAATAAATTCTTGAATTATTTTCTATCTTACAATAACAATTAAAATTGAGATAATTTGTAAAATGTGTCAAGGCATTTGGGCTCATATTTACTGTCAAAACATTCTTGTTTCCACCTAAAAGAACTCACAATAAAGGAATTAAAAGATATTTTCAACATATTTAACAAACTAGCAGAACAATTTAACACAGCAAGAGAATTTTCACTTTGGTGGTTGCAAAAATTTTGATGAAAGAAACGCATACATCACATCTATAAGAAAAAGGAATATTATTTAAACGCAAAATATTCTCAATTAATTTTGCTAGGTAACATTAAAAACAAGCTAACTCAACGGAACTTGCAAATAATGAATAAAGTGAACAATGCATTTGCTGCAAACATCAAGTAATAGACATGCACATAAAGAAAATTTTTCTGACACAGAAGATAAATACAATGGAGGAATCACACCTTCACTTCCTACAGCTCACAGGTTTCTAGTACAGTGGGCATAATCATTGTGCCATCACCCTGGAAAGAGTGAGGGACTACCTAACCAGTTACCATATTATAACAATACACTATGGAAAAGGACAACTCATTTTTAAAATGTATAACTTGGTTAGGGTTTTAAGGTGCAAAGGGCCATTTAAAATGTAGGGAAGAAAGCAATTGAACAAGAATTTTCTTCTGCCAACCAACAAAAAAAACTTCATTCGGTTGCATTTAAAAACAAGCTAAATTCAACGGAATTCACCATTTAACATAGCAAAGGAACAATACTGAGCACAACAGGAAAATAAAGAATAAAATAGGTAAAATAAGCAACGAACCGAGAATTTTCATCTGCTCGCCAAAAAGGAAATTCCGTTGGGTAGCACTTAAAAACAAGCTAACTCAACGTTGTTTCCCATTTAACGTAGCAAATGAACAATACAACACACAAAGGGGTATGCAGGAATAAAATAGGTAAAATATGCACCTGACCGAGAATTTTCATCTGCCTGCCATAAAGTCAATTCCGTTGGGTAGCACTTAAAAACAAGCTAACTCAACGTTATTAACCATTTAGCACAGCAAGTGAACAATACATTTCAAAACGTGTTATAAAATGAAGGAAAAATAAGCAAATTAAGAGCCTTCATCTGCCCATCAAAAAGTGTAATTCGTAGAATAGCATTTAAATACAAGCTAACTTAACGGAACAAAACAATTTGCAAAGCAAATATAAAGCAATGAAAATATTAAATTTCAAATAAAAATATTATTGCTTACATAAATTTAGCTTCTAAATGGAAAAACACTAGGTCGGCACACAAAAGACGTCTACTCATTAAACATAATCCCACGTCCTTCAAAATGGCAAATGCTTTTACTTATGGCTCATCAGGACTGCTAGAATTCTACTTTAGATTGGCGAAATCACCAAACAAAGTTTGCCCATGCGCATTCTACGAGCTGCGCAGTAAGGAACTGCGCTGTACGGCTACATAGAATGAAAAGTTATATAGCCGTATTTTGTACGGCGCAATAGACACTCCGTCCATCGAAACCATCACGACGAAATAATGAAAACAAGTGTTTGATGCCAATTTCATAATACTAACTTATGCTTGTCTTTCCTAAAAGGCTAAACACATAGAGCACTCTGAAATTCGTATCAAAACTGTACCAAGTTAAAAACAAACTCAAAAGTTATGAAAGAAAGAAGTATAAATTGTTTTAGTTCAAAACTATATGTTTGACATTTTATTTTACATGTTTTAGATTAAATGAAAAATACAATAAATGTTTTACCGGTTTTTATCCACAATTTTCGTAGTTGTTATGGTTACTTCGTGGCGTTGCTGTTTCGGAATTGCACTGTAAAAGCGGCAAGTTTTTCGTTTCTAAGTTTACATTATTTTAATTTTTCGCCCGTTTGAGAGGTAAGTTGCATTTTATTTCTTCGCAGAACGAAAACTTTCGTTTTTCCTAAAAAAAACGAGCGAAATTTTTTTTTAATATTTCAGGTGCCAATTAAAATTGAAAATTATGAAAATCGAAGTTACTACTCCAGGCAAAGTAATTTTACACGGAGAACATGCCGTTGTGTACAAGAAGGTAAAATTTGTGTTACATTTGTCAATTTAAATCGTATAGTTTTGTTAGTGTTTCATTTCATCCTCGTTAAACGTATTATAAGTTATAATTTAATTACTTATTTCCATGGCATTTATTCACACTTTATTCTTTATTGTTTGTCCAAAACTTATCTTCTCAATATAAATATGCACTGGAACGTTTTGATATCGTGCTTACATTTGAGAATCTTTTCCTCCCAATAGCAAATCATACTTCAATGCGAACTTTGTAGCATCGCCATCTCGCGCTAATTTCGGAATATGGTATACCGTCTCATGCCATGAAATAGACGTTTGGCGATGGAAATTTTAATCACCAAATTGTTCTTGAATGTTACCAAATAACATGCTTGTTGCAAATTTTTAAGTCAATGTTAATCTGAAATGTTAACCACATTGTTTAATATTAAATTTTTTTTCAGGCGGCAGTTGCTGTAACTGTGAGTTTGAAAACAAAATTAACTCTTTTCCCAAGTGAAAGTATAGTGAAACTTCATTTGAAAAGTTTAGGATTTATGAAAGGATGGGACTTACATGGAATCAACATCGATATTTTTCCAGGCACAGATATAGGTATAAAGTTAATGTGTACTATGTCTTGCTTTTTCAGAATTTTTCAGACATGGCATCCATAAAATTTTCTGTCAAAAGTTAAATGTGCTCTAGTGGTTTCCTTTATATTTATTTACCTAGTCTATTTAATTTTCAAGTACAGCAAGATTTTGCAGCACTTATAGTCAAGAAAACTTAACTTGTTCTAATCTTGTAAGTTATTTGTAAAAAATATTTGTGAAATGTTAACTTTTTCTATATAATATTACATGGACAAGTGTGCTCACTTTATTCAACTATTCCAAATTTCTTTTGAAATACTATAGGAAACGGGGAGTCGTTTTTTACCACAAACAGAAAAATCAAAAATGGTATATAAATAAAGATGCAAAATCTCATCAAATTTACTAACAATTGTTGTGTTCAATAACGAAGAGAAACAGATAAATATTTATTGTAAATCATATTTTCTCCATCAACTATTTATATTTATCATAAAATTGACAAGTGCTTCAATAAGAAAACATAGTTCCTCGAAGTATAAACAAACTATAAAATGAAGGCCTGGGAATTTTTGAAGCTCTGGAAGGATTGACTTTATTTTCTGTAAAAACAAAATTAGTAAAAAGTTAAAAAGAATCAATATTTTCTGTGTTGCATGTTTTCTTAATATTTATTTAGTTGAAATGAAATTACTCAATTGCCATTTATTTTTTAATGATGTAATATAAACTGTTTTCTGATTTATCTTTACTTTCAACTAAATGTATTTTAAATTCATATTTTTACCTCGTTTTTAATTAAATGTTGCATGTGTGCTATGGAATTCAATTTTTATTCACCAGAGTTTTATTGTTAACATTTTACTACAGTTCCATACGATTTTATGTATCTTGTTCTCTCAAAATGTATGGCTAACTTTGGTAATAGAATTGTATAAGACATGGTTTTTAAAATTATTTTCCTCATATGTCAATAATATTTTTCACAGAATTCATCTGTTGTATCTGGTTAATCCTTGAATATAGTGAGGTTTGTAAAAAGTAATGTAGCAACACATAAAATATATGAAACAAGATATGTAAAATTCTTGGTAATAATCTTTTGGGGAATATTTTTCAGCAGGAGAATAATTGAGAATTTTATTTTCTAAATGCATAAAAAATAAAAACATGGCCCATATTTTTTTTTAATCTAAGAATGAATACATACAATGAAAAAAAAATCTAATTTAAAAATGTAGTAATATTTCATTATTACACTTTTAAGTATTCATTAATAATCAAAATTAGTGCTATTTGTTTTAAGAATTATCAGTAATTTAGTTCAATTGGAAGAATTATTTTTCATAATAATCAGTGAAAAGTATAACAAATTATGTAGAATGATAAATTAGGGTTATAATGTTGCATAGCATGCTAACTTTTCCTTTATTTCCAGGTAATATAAATTGCAGATTTTCATTTTTATGGTGATAAAAAAAATTCAATGCTTTTCTACAAAAAGTATGCTTATATATACTGTGAATGATACATGAAATAAGCTTCATGCTCATTTCTGCAGTCACTAAAATGAAAAAGATTACAATTTTCTGAAAAATTAGGTTTCATTGAAAATTCTCAAATATTCTCCAAATTTCAATTGTTGGAGAATGTTCTCAGAATATTCTCCTTCTCAGATAATATTCTTTTGAGAATATTCTCTGTTCACATTTATATGAAACAAAAAGATGTATTACATTTTTTAAATATATATACTGGTTATAAAAATCTTTGCCTAATAAAAGAAATGTAAAAAGTAATCAAGTTAGAAACATAATTTGTTTTGCTAAGTTTAACTGTACAAAGTAAAACTTAATTTAACATTGTTTCCTGAACATTAGTATAGTTCAAAGGGGGCACCTTTTGTTGCATGGGTCAATTTTTTGGAAATTACTAGTGCTTTGAAGATTACTTACACTTCTGGTTACCTTCATTTTTGTTTTCAAATTTGTTGTGTTTGAAACACCTGCTGGGTTCTGTCTAATTCATTTCTAAATTTTCCTTGTTTCATGAAACTGCAATACGCACTGTATTTTGTCTTTCATGTATGCCATTTTTGACAGTTGCCATGGAAAGTCAGCTAGGTTACAGATTAGCAACACTGTTTTCTAACAAAAGGGGTTCATACTAAAAATTGTTATTGCAGTAAACAATTCTAACTAGCTTACTTTTTAGGTAGGATTTTTCTTAATCAAGGAAAGACTATGTACACCCTGTATAATTATAATTTATTGCCATACATTACGTACTATAATAGAATATGTTTAGTTCAATACACATTCTACTGGCCCAGTGTTTCAATTTTTATCTGGTTACCTCTTCAAGCTGCTGTCCTAGTAAAAAATACTTTTATCTGCTAAACCCTGCAAAATTTTTTTTTTATTTTTTTTTCTAAATTTTATGCAATTTAAAATACGTAATTAAAAAACAAATTTTTTTTCAAAGAGGCGATTGACTGAAAAGTATTCACACATCCAATGCAAAATTTTGAAATATCGTTCTTTGTTTGATAATATCTTGTAGCTGTTTATATATATATATATATAGAGAGAGAGAGAGACAAATTCTTTTATTATCAATTCGACTATCAATTTAAATTTTATGCTTTCATTATATGTGTATTGAATCTGGTTTTTTTTTTCAGAGGAAGATGTTGTATTTGTGAATGAAAGTATCATTCAGAAAATTTCTGATGCATTTGGTTTGAATTCTTCAAAGTCTTTCCCAGAGTCTAGTAAATCAGCTGTTATTGCATTTTTGTATCTTTGGATTTGTGTTTTCAAGTACAGCAATGTGTAAGTAAATTTTTACAATTTTTGTAGACAAGCATGAATGTAAAAAGTATGTTGTATGTTACTAAACAAAAGATCTCAAGTACTCCAAATTTCTTAGTGCCTCTCTTACCATAATGTGGCTTCTTTATCCCTCCATTATCAGGCCAATTTTGCTAATCACAAGGTACTTCATTGAAATAAAATACCTACCTTATTATCCTAAGGATGAATCCACAGAGAAAATACTTACAGGTTTTACTATGAGGCTTGCCATTTCTTCTCCCTTTTGAAAGACATCGCAAAGGTGGGCCACTGATCAGTTTTGCGAGTACCCCTTTCCCAATGCTCTTTCCCTTAGAAGTTGAAGGACAGGTGATTTTTGTTTGATTGAACAGGCATGGAAGTTGTTTCAAAATTCTTTTAAAGACAGCTAGGCTGTGCTTTCTCATGTTTCTTGACATTTTTCCACGTGGTTCTTGTGTGGTTTGGCAATAACATTTTCCCT
This sequence comes from Metellina segmentata, assembly GCA_947359465.1. NCBI lineage: Eukaryota > Metazoa > Arthropoda > Arachnida > Araneae > Tetragnathidae > Metellina > Metellina segmentata. The sequence goes on from OX375876.1 coordinate 121,033,995, forward strand.
GAAAATTCTAAAACAAGGCACACACAGAAAGCTGCATCTCCTAGAATTCCAAAAATGCCCAATAGACAAACACTTTTCAGACAATTGAATAGGCTTCAGCTGATAGAACAAATTAGTGAGATCAAAATACAGATAAATCTTGGAAATGCCATTCCTTTACCTCTGTGATTATCCAAAGAAATGTGCCATTGGCACAATTCAGGCTTGCCACAAACCATGATTGCCCTTTTCCCCATCTACATAAGCTTGGTATTGTTAATAGCCTCTTTTGCTCTCTTTTATGTACTAAGTGGTGCACTAAAGAATGCAACACACTTGCTAACCTGTGCAGCTCTAACCAAAACGACTTCCAGTGGACATTACAAGCAGACATGGGACCTTTAGCTCTCCTGGCAAATACCATCTCGTAACTAGGTATAAGTTAGAGATTACTAAATTTGTTGAAAACATTTAACTCTGGTAGTTTTTTGATAGAAATTAAATCAGAATTTAAACACAATCAAGTATTTTGAGCATTTCTTATATCTACTTTGTTTAATGTAAACAACAAATGTTCCAGTTTGTTTTTAATTAGTTGCTTAATTCCTTGCACATGTTGGAATTGTGATATCTTAGTAATTTATTTATCTTATAAGGGGAAGTGTTTTGTAGATATATTGTATGTTTTTCCTTAAATTTGTCTTGTTCGATCTTATGTTTCATTGTTTCCTCAATAGACCATTGCAAGCATGTGAGGTGGAAGTGGATTCAGAACTGAGTATAGGTACAGGAATGGGTTCCTCTGCATCCTATTCTGTTAGTCTTGCAACTGCTATGTTATTATTTTGTAATAAAATTACTCCATTACTGCCATCTAATGATAAGGATCTGATAAACAAATGGGCATATCAAGCTGAGAGAATTTTTCATGGAAAACCATCTGGAATTGATAATACAATATGTACATATGGTAAGAGACATTTTGCAAATCTTGTTCTTTCCTTATAATCATGTTAAACTTCCCTAATGTACAAAATTATCTGCCACAGAAAAGTGGGATGTATTTTTACAATATGCCATGGCTTTGTTACTTGCAATTTTTTTTACATAAATGTTTTGTCATAACATTACCTTTATACTGTAAAGCAGATGCTTAAATTCTGGTCTGAAGATTGATATCTATTGATTCAGAATCTACTTTGATCAGTCCTGACTGAAGTAGTCCCATGAAAAAAAGCTCAATTTGCTGCCATTAAGAAATTTTATAAGAAAATGTTTGAAGAGTACTTTATATGGTGATTCCTATTGATCTGTGGTGTAAGTCTTGGTCTGAGGTGGACCAGCTTTAACCTTTACGCTGCAGCAGATAGAGAGTTATTACAACTAAAATTTTGTTTACACCAGTGGCATGGTATAGATCTGTGTACGGTGAATGTTATCCCCTTTTTAACTGACCGCTGGCATCAATCACCATTTACGAGCTGTCAGCGACAGACCACCTAGAGTGGTTCTCCTTTTATTCGGTACCTACCCTGTCGACCGTGAGGTGTGAATGCTTTGGGGGAAAGGCAGAAGTTCCCTCTGTTGATATATCTCTCAAGCCAAATGATACACCACATAATACTATCAAAGTAAAGCGTCACCCATAAAAGCCACTCGATGCTCTTTTGCTCAAGTTAGGTAAGGGGTGTCGGATATGCCTGTCAAACAGCCTTTCGGTGAGACGATTGAAAAAATATAAGCACCGCAGTGTAAAGATTAGGTTAATAAAGTCAGCTGTGGACATTTTAAGAAATCCCCCTAGCGACTCCAATACAAGAAAGTAGGTGCTCAAAAAAAGACATGCACTTGGTACAAGGTGGCTCCTTTTAAAAGCTCATTGGCCTTGAATACCTGCTTCTGAATCTTGAAAAGAGGGTCTGATCCTTTCTGTTCTCAGAGAACTCAAGGGTTGCACTAGGATAAAATCCTTGATACCAGTTACAGCTTATCTATCTGGATCTTATACCATAAAAGCCAATTCAACCAACCTTGATTCGAGTCACACATAAAAGGCCTCCTTCAAGCTGTCTTGTTTTAAACCATTGTTTTCTTGTTTATTTCCTCAAATCTTAACCTACAAGTCAATAAAAGTGGATCTAGGCAACATTCTGTTTTCAGTTTATCAGCTGTTTTGTTTTACTTGAGGTCAATGTGGGAAGAAATCCACTAAATGTGTATTTTATGGTTTTGAGATAGCAATTTCTATAGTGTTTTGATGATATGTACTCGAGATTTATGGATAGCTCTACATCAATTCCTCAGATGTTAAATTGAGCTTCTGCTAACAGTTAGCATCCAAATGTTATTATATGTATTGAACAATAATGCATAGGAAGAATCACAGAACACACTCACATAAAGAATTTTCTACGCACTGAGCCATTTTTTCAATCCTTTGTGCTGTGTTATTACTCGGTGGAATACTTATAATATAGAAAGCTGTTTACGCAGCATGGTGCGTATTATCTCACGTACAGCTGGTAGTATAAGTTATGAGATTTCAGTGTAATGAGGCACTGCAATTTAGAAATATGAATTATCTGTCAACCCCACACATGTCTAACGATTTTTTTGCCGTAATTAGCATGGAATGTGGAGTATTTTGCCTTTTATGTGCAGCGTAGTAGTTTCATGTAGAATCGAGCACGTCAGCCAGTGAGCAGTTCACGCGTTCCCAATGCTTGGCACCACTGGCAGATTATTTACCTATCTGTCGATTAACATTTGTGCAATAACTGTCATTACTTGTATTTTATGTACCTATCTATATTTATATTCTGTTCAAGATATAAAAATTGCTACCAATTTGTTTATTGTTATTCATTTTAACTTTCTTAATAATTATTTTATTTTATATTAAACCTTTTGCTCACCAGCCGACGTTGACCACATCCTCCAAATTAATTTTAATTTTCCACAGACCTCTTCAGCAGTCACAAGGATCCCTGGGTATCCGTAAGAACCTATTTGGAAAACTCCAAGTTAGACAATTGAACTGGCGGAACTTATTATATACTTATTTTATCTAATAAGTGTATTTATAAACATGCTCATACTATGATTATATCCAGATTATGTATATGCTAATAGAAACGAGTGTATATTCCCACAAATGTAGGTTACTTAAAAACATCAATTTGTTATTTCTTATTAACATCATAAAGAGAACGAAAAAATCTCCAAAACTTAATTAGCAAATTCATCAGTTTCAAAGCTCCTGTTATTGAAATGGGGTTTTTATTTTTAATTTAACTTTTAAATGTTAAATTATATAAAAACAAATTTAAAAATCAAGTATAATATTTCCACATCTGATAGACTGATCTATTTCTTACTTTTCAATTGTTTTTATTAGCATCCTTTTTACTACAAATTGAAAGATTTTACTGATTCTTAAACTATAAGTGAATAACTTAAATGAACAACTAGACCTTGTATTGAATGATGAAATGTTCCAGGAAAGAAGGATTGAACCTTGAAAATCACAGTGCAGGTGTAAAACGTACCTTTTTTTGAGAAATTTAAATAAAATATCAAACACTTCTAACTAGAATATAATTTCTCCTCAATTCTTATACATTTTTTCTGTTAGTATCTTTCTAGAAAGAGTCTATCTTATCTTCTTTCTCATATAAAGTATCAACTAGCATGTCTATAAACTCTTTGTTTTTATCATGTTTTTCACAGTGCAAAAACAAACTGAACAGAATGTGCTTGATTAAAAATATTTTATCCCTCAAAGATTTTAAGAAATTTGTGTTTAATGAGAAATAGAATCCCTTATTCTTAGACTGTTTTGTTACATTATTATTTCATGGAATTTAAATGTATTTGATAAAATTCATTCTATTTAAAAGGTGGAGCCCTCTTGTTTGAAAAAGAAAAAATAGGTGATCTTTTACCTAGGTATGCTTTCTGATAATTATTTCATCTTATACCTTTTTGTAAAATAATTTTAATTTTTAGTGTGGACACAACTATGAACTAATTAGTTATGCACTATAAACTGAACAGTACACAATTTGCATACCATGAAGCAAGAACTGAACTACAAACATTTATTTTGCTTAGTTTAATATATTTTTATAGCACTACAGTGTATAACATCTCTTATATTGCTAGTATATATTTATAATAAAAACAAATAATATTTTGTATAAGATAAGTGTTGTGGTTTGTTTTAATTTAATTTTTTGTACTTTGATTATTTTGTAAAATGGTTTAATGTGCCAGTAATCTGAAGCTATTTCTTTCAGCCTACCGAATATCAAAATATTATTAGTGAATACCAGAATTCCTCGAAATACTAAGATATTAGTAGAGCAAGTGAGAAAACAGCAAATGTGTGTAAGAATTTTTTTAAATAATTTCAGTTTATATGTTTTATATGTTAAAGGTTATGCACTGATTTCTGGAATGAATAAAACTGCCATTTTGTAAATTTTGCACTGCACATAAAGAACTTTAGATTTAGAAATATATAAACTTGTCATTGTTGTAAAATTTGCTGATGAAATGATTGAAATATATGTTTTAAAATTCTAATCATTTTTTGACTAATAAAATCATGAAAGTTTAATATTTCCACCAAACAAGCTTTTATATGCATGTTTGCATTTAGGCACACATTAATTTCTTGCATTCATACTTGAAATCTTCACAATTCAAATTGATACTATCAGAAGCTCTTGAAATATATACTTCAGTGTTTCCTTTGGATGTTGATATCCAACTGAAGTTAGGAAAGTTGAACTGAAACTTTCTAGAAGTATTTACACTTCCATTCAATTTTTCTTTTGTCCATTTAAATACATTTAGTGAGGTAAAGTTGACATTAAAAAGGATTGTTATTCAAAAATTTGGTGTAAATATTGTGTAAGTTAACATTAAGTTTTAAGAACCAACTTTGTATCTCTGATGTAGGTGCACATTTTCATATCAAAATGCATTTTGTGTTCATTCCTCAATAATTGTAGTTTTTTATTAGTGCCAATTAATGTTCTATATCTAGGTCATCAGCTTCAAAGAATACAAAATTAATTTTTAAATATAGTTCCCATCAGGATTGTTCTCGAGTGATGTACTAATCATTCATTTGCTCAAAGACGAAAAATAAGAGCAGTCACATGATCAAAATGTATCCAGTAAATAAAAGTTAAGATAACTTCAATGATGAGGTCAACATTATATAGTTAAAATGTGATAAGCTGAAATATTACTGTTATCAATAACTAGACCTGGAAGCTATAAAATTCAATATTTTATGTTTGTTTTGTGTCATTATAGGTGATATCCATGGATCTATAAGTATATGGATGTCTTGTTTCATTTAAATGAACAAAATTTATTCATATAAGGCAATTTATTTGACAAATGAGTTTTTTTTTCCACTAGGACAGTTTGTTTTAGTTTGTACATAGAAGGACATTTCCTAAGGAATGATATTGTTTCACATGCATAGTTTCCAGAGGTACACTGGAAACTGCTGACTTGCTAACTTCTTCCTTAGTGTGTGAATCTTGAAAACGTTTTTGCATCAAACATTTCTCCTTTATAGGATTTTGAGATGGTTGATTGTAAGTTCTCCCTCAGTTGGCCCCAAGCCCTTTTTTGTCTTGATGCATTTTTAACTTTTGCATGTTTCCCTTAAATCTCACAACATTAAAACATGACACATACATTCAATTTTTAGGTCAATTTGGTTCAAAATATATTAATTGTTTACCATGTACTCTGAAATGAAATTTCCCTCATTTAAAATAATTGTGAATTCTTCAGCATGTTTGGCAGAGAAACTAACATTACAAAATCCGGACTTCGGACTTTTTGGCATTTCAGATTATTTGCATTTTTGTCTAAAAACTTAATCTAACCCCCCTCTGCACGCGAATTTTGCGTTTGCAATAGTTAAGTCACAGATATATAAATATAGAAATATTTAAAAAAAAAGGGAAAAAAACCTTTTTAATATAATGCAACAGTTTTTACATACAAATCTAATTTTTCTGTGTGGTATTTACTCTGAACATGTCCGTTATTTTGCGTTGTTTCATCAATTAGGATCAGATTTAACTCCTTGTTCTTTAAAAATTGTTGGAAAGATGTAAAAAAAGGTGAAGAAAAACAAAAAGAAAAAGCTGGTTTGCAAAAGATCAGAATTTTGGACAATTTCATACTTCTGGATTTGGGACTTTGTATTTAAATGTTTTAAATTAATGAATAAAATTGTTTATTATTCAAAATCAGCAGTCAAGCACTGATTATAATGTTGTGTATATTTCTCTTCACTTTTGGGCATTAATTATCATTTTTTTTTTTTTTTTTTTTTTTTTTTTTTTACCATTCTGATACTTATGACACGAAATTTTCATGAGACATTTTATAATAAAATTTCATGCTTTTACTACTTATAACACATAGTGATGTATTTTTCTTTTCTTGAAAGCATCTTCTCTTTAAAATGTATGATTACAAATTAGATTAAAGATTGTGATATTTAAAAGAGAAAATTGTGTTGAAGAAATGCAATTTTTATGTACTTTTTGATTCAAAGTATAAATAAATGTGTTATACCCTTTATTCCATTTACTGTAAACTCTTCCATAGGTTTTTACTAATTCCTTTAGTGAGAAACCTATTAAAACCAATATTTATTACACACAACCATTACTTAGCTATATGCATTCATTTATCTATTATTCATTCAATAATTAAAGTTTATATTTTTGCTTATTTTCATTAATTTATTGAATTTCTCTCTAGTTTCCATTGGTTGTTGATTCTATTATGAATGCTATTGATGCAATATCCGTAGAAAGCTGGAAATTCTTCAAGACTTTAGAACATTCTTCACACAGAGATGTTAATCTGAAAATACTGAAGGTAGTTTTTATCTTCAAATATTTTTTTCACCTTGTCGTTTGTATTATAATGTAATAGTTTCTTACAAACCTCTTATTTGTCATAGTTAACTACTAAGCATTTGTATTTAAAACAAATGCCTATTCTATAATAAATGTACAAATTTAGCACTCCTCTTGGATTGGTCTTAACTTAATTTCCAATGTTATAAATTTTTATGTATGGAAGAAATATGAATATGCATCTTCTTTCTCTTAAGGCATTTTAATGTTCATAAATATAAACTCTGGTGTTCACTTTAAAAAAGAAATGTTCAAGTAAGCACACACAAAAGCAAATCATCATCTTTAGTGCTTTTAGTATACCATCCTTTTATCAAAGCAAACAAAAACTAATTTTAAAATATATATATATATATATATATATATATATATATATATATATATATATATATATATATATATATATATATATATATATATATATATATATATATATATATATATATATATATACAAGATTATTAAGAGTAAGATTAATTATACAGTATAAAAGGTGTTTCATTTCTGTTCAGTACCATGCATTCAAACAGAGAGATTATTAGTATTTGTGTTCTTCTCTTCAGCTTTCACATAATTTCTCTAATAATCTATTTGCTAATTAATTATACCTTTGCTATGAAGATAATAACTTCACAACACAACTTGAATTCATTTTAAAAATATAAATTCACAATCACTCACTGTAGTTTATTATGTAAATTCAATGAAAACATTTATTTTCCTTGAGCACATTTTATTCACTAGTGGAAGAACTGATACCTGATGTTGTTGCCAAGCAACAGATGTAAATGAATCATCTTTTTTTATGCCTTGTAGGATGAATGTTTGTGTAAATAGGCCCGATCTCAAAAAAAATGTTATGAAATTTACATTGCAAAGAATTTCAGGCTTATGCAAATTATGGTGCAAGACTCATTCATGTCATGATAAAACAAACTGTTAATTGCATCTTTTGATTCAAAATAAGGTACATGTTTTGTTTTTCTATTATGTGTATATCTACATGAGTTGAAGCAATTTAATCTTGGCATTTGGTATAGAAAACTATGACTTCTGAAATTTCATTGTTTTAAAATTAGATTATTTTAGGAGTTAATTGACATGAATCATCACTTACTGAATGCAATAAAAGTGAGCCATCCAAAACTGGATAAGATCCATGATGTTGCCGGCAGATATTCCTTTTCTTCCAAGCTGACAGGGGCTGGGGGAGGTGGTTGCGCAATCGTCTTGCTACCAATGGGAAGTATGTATACCAATTATTACACTCTGTAGCTAATACATTGAATTCATTATATTTGTTGTATGGCAGAAAATAACAAGTTGTTTTGAATCATTTCCATTGTAAAGATGGAGGCCTCCATGACTCAGTGTGTTAGCCGCCCACTATGCTAGCAACTTGTGAGTTGTAAGTGGCACAGGCTCGATTCTTCCCTGGGTGTATTTCTCTCTTTTATGTCAATAAAACTGTGTATGTATGTCCATTGCTTGATGTTGTCTGTCTTGTGTTTGCCACAACATGACCCTATATGGCTCATGCACCATAAATACCCAACCATCTATTGTAAAGATGACTGCTAGGCTGCCCCAGGTGACTAAAATGCAATTTTATGCTACTATTTTTCCTTAGCGACTAGGGGTGTCCTTTAACCCCTTAACGCATTTACCCGTGTCCGACATGGCATGGTCCGAACGTTACCTGCAAATGCCTGTGTCTCCCAATAGTGATCTAGTATCTCACGTTATTTTATTTCTAATGCCCGTCTGAGATTCGTTCTAGTAAAAATAATTAGGCTAGATTATAATTAAACTTATTTACCATAGATGGCACCACAATGCAGCATTTTTCTTGTGTAAACCACATGGATTTTATGATTAATATGTTTTGTTAGGAATTCTTTGTTATAAAGCAGTTTGGTGTGGAAAAGGTAATATATCTATTTTATTGTGTTAAATATCATAAAAGTAAACAGTTAACCATAGATTACTTTTTACTAAGTGGTTTTGTAACTTGTTTAGAAAAAGTTATCTGATAATGAGCGACTCTGACGATTTTGAATATGGTAATTTATCATAAAGTTTCGGCGATGGTATATCAAACCAAACTGAATTTTTAGCCATTCATATGCTTGTAAGTATGACAGTTTGATTTAATTTCATTTTAATACTTTCAAATTCAAAATAAACATGTAATCAAATCATTTACACTTTGTTTGTATAATAATTTTTTTATATAACTTTTACCCCCTGTTCCCAGTTAACCCCCCCCCACACACACACACACAACTGAAATTGCAAAAAATAACTTACACTATACCTATCTATTCATTTTCTGGCAAAAAAATAATCAATAATTTTTTTACCAGTTTTTTCGAGAAAAAAAAACCTGTTTTTTAAGGGGTTAAGGCTAAATTGCCTCTTAAGCTCCTATTTCCAAAATGACATGACTTTTTAAATAATTCACTGTAAAGTCAATGAAAAATTTGTTTCCCCATTTCTAAACAAAAGCATAATCCTTGTTTCAGTCACGAATTCATGCCTTCTGTTTCATCATTGCAGAAAATAATTTTGTGACTTGGACCTACTGTGCTCCAATGGTATCACAGACTTTTGGTAAATGTAAACATTCTGATCACATCAATGAGGCTTTTATTGTATAGAGCAGATAGTATTTTACAGTTAAAAGGTGAAAACAGGCACCAAACACTTCTTCCTACACTACTCAGCTCAATGATATTTTAGTCCCACCACCAGGATGTAGCTGCTGGGGACAACTACAAGTGTTACTAATTTCTAATAAGCCTAAATTTGCTACTATTTTTAAGAATGTATGCTATTTTACAGTTACTTTAGCTGTGGAAGTCTTGTGACTGCTGTGCATAAGGAGTAAAGTTGTGATGTGTGTTAATGCAGTTTCCCAAACTCTTTTGATACAATGCCTCCTTTCTTAGACAATTGCTTTCTCCACCCTCCTCTAGAATATATGTCTCAACTAATAATAAATTACAAGTGGAACTGTGCTAATTATGTTAAATTTCACAAAATCAGTTATATAGTCATGTCTTAATTCCCTAGTTTTGAAATAAAACAATTTAGAACTTGAATTATAAAGCTGTTATAAAATGAAATAAAAATGCACATGAACACACTAGATTGCTCACTATTAACTGATGTTAATTAAATGTATAAATTAAAAAGAATCACTGATAAGTAGGATCAACCTGATGTGCTATAGATTGGTCTGTGTTACCCATTTTCTTCCTTTTAACACCTCAGTCCATTATTTACAGTTGGCTGCTCTTTTTAGTTTAAAAAATCAATGACAATATATCACTGCATTGAGGCATTGTCTGAATGGTTAAGTGGAAAAGTATTAGTGCTCAAAACATTTTTCGGAGACAATTTTTTTAGCATCCCATTCCTTCCGAATGCCCTCTATTTCTCTTGGATTCTGCATTGCCTCCAAGACTCCTTCAGCCTCCCATTGGGAGTGTTAGCATCAACCTTGGGAATGTATGTATTAGTGCATGTAACTGTTTCTAAACACACTTCCTATTTCCTACAATGAACTATTAACTTCTGAGGAAAGTCATCACTACACTGATCATTCATCAGTGTAGTGATTTCAAAAGCTGTTGTATATTTGTCTGCATTCGTGAAATCCCTGCCTTGTTATTGCTTGTCTGAAGGATGGATTAGATAGTCTTGATTAACAAAGGTATACTATAGTATAAGCATTCAAATAAGCACAATTCAAGGTTTCTATGAGTGAATATGTGTTACTGAAGGAAAGATTTTTGAAAATAAAAGACATGTTTCTTGTAAGGATTTGAGACTAGTCCTTACACACAAAGATAGAGACATCAAATAAGGTTAACGGAATATTTGGAAAATGGAGGACAATGTGTAAATGCTATGAGTGCTTAAAGTTTAGCTATTTTTATTAAAGGTTTTTAAATCAATATATAGTTGTTAAAAAGTACCAAACATTTATTATATCTATATATTAAGGTGTAATTTAGTTTCCAAATTATGGACACTATTTGATTGAATTTTATCAGACCCATGTTTTTTCTAAATTGCTTATGTATATTGATGGCAGTGTTCTTACTCTCATTTGCTAGCTCATTTAAGTCCATTCATAATGAAAATCCACAGAACATGTCATATCTTGAATAAAAAAAACATTGGTAAAACTCAATACCACAATCCATTTGGCGAGGGTTTGGTACTGTGTGCTCGAGTTCTGTACCATATACGATAACAAAATATGTACCGATATTTATGTACTAAACATGGCAATGAGATTTGCAAACTGCTGTCAAATCTTTTGCTTAAGACTAATACAATGTATTGGATTAGGTTTAGAGGTTGAGGCTCAGGGGATTGACTCAGTTTTACCAACACGATCTTAAATCAGGCCACAACAAATCTCAGTCGCCATGGCGACTAAAAAATTTGGTCTGGCGCTTAGATTTTCTGTTTCTGTTAAAACGTATGTTTTTCATGAAAAGAAATTTGATTTTTTTTAGGCCATAAAAAGGTTAAAACTGGAGCAAAATGTCTAATGTTGATAATAAAAAGGTTTTTTTTTTATTGCTTCAGTTGCACTATAAATACCATATTATTTACTGTGCGTGTGTGTAATGAGTTCTGTAATATACTCAGTGTTGAAAAAGGCACTAGTATGATTTGTGTTGCAAGAGTCCTGGCTCCTAAATTTTTTTATTTTTGTCATCCCCAGATTTTAAATGCTGTGGAGTCTGAAAGCACTTTCAGCTATCAAATTCTACTAAACAGCAGACTGGCACTAAACAATCCACAAATCAAATGAACAACGTGTCTCCTATGGATAATATGTTTTAATACCTTAAGTTTACCTCACTAATATTGAATAGCATTACATTTCATCATTCTTGTTATTCATTTTGTGGGTCATTCCATGCTGAAAGGAAAAAACTTGAAAAAATACAATAATAATATATTTATTTTACTTAATTTTGGGTTTAAAAAAGACTGAAGTTCTTTGGTAGGTACTAACTATTTTTAGAATTTAATTTAATTTAGTTAGATCTTAGATTAGTTAGAATTTTGAATTAGAAAAATTAAGAAGTGTTATGTAAGTTACTTTAAAAAAATGTATTAAATTTAATTGATGAATGACAGTTTAAAAAAATTGCATGACTATAATTATGAAAGACTAGAAAGGAATGTATATACTTTTCAAACTATATTGTGTTGAACACAACAGAATTTTATTCAAATGTCCATGAACCTTTTCTGTTGTTCCTCTTTACTGTAACAAAGGTTACTACATTCAATTTAATTCTGAGAACTTAAAAATATCAGTAAATTGATAACATTACCATCAAAGTTTAGCTTTTTATTAGTTTGTTGAATAATTCAATTAAATATTTTGTTTTCCATTATTCTTTGCTTATATATTTACACTTCAAAATCAGTATATTTGTCTAAATGTAACGTAAGTTACTGTGGAATTGCCCTTGTATGCTTTTAATGTTTCGTATTTTTCACAACAGATGATCATCAAGATTCTATTGAAGCATTGAAAAGAGAACTACAGTTGTGTGATTGTGATGTATATGATATACTATTAGGCTGTCATGGAGTGCAAGCTGAAGTGACTCATTCTTAAAGTATATCTCGAGCAACAGGTCACAGCATCTCTTTGTGAGCAGATATTTTTTTGGCATTTTACTTAATTTATTTACGAAATGGTGAAAGTAATTTATTATTGGAATAGATTTATGTACCCAACATTTATATTAAATCAAAACTTATTATCTGTATTTACTTTTGTATGTACCTGCATATGTCATATGGACTAACAATGTGTTCTTTTACATTTTCTTGAACTTTGGTATAACTGAGGAAAAAAGTTTGTCCTAATAATATCCTTATTTTTGATTATCTTCTTGATTAATTGTGAAATTTTGTTAAAACATAAAACAGTTTAAAAATCATAATTAGTCAGACTAAAGTTATTTTGTGCACCTTCTATTGAAATTATATTTCATTTGGGTTTGATCTTACTTTGAAGAGCTTTACTCTAATTATTTATGAGTTCATCATTTTTATTTTAGTAGTTCAGATTTATATGTTTGCATATTTAATGTTTCAGTACAATACCGAATTTCTATTTAATTTTAGGAATTACGATATAAAGATAGAGTTATGTTTTTGTTATAAAATACCTTAGAACAAACACAGTGCCCACTAAGTAAAATCACATCTGTTCAGACAAATTTGATCTAGTAAAGTAGCTGGTTTTCATTACCAGTGATTTAGTCCTTGTGTAACCAAAATTAACCAGTGACAAACCAACTATAACCGATGATGTGAGATTTGGACTTTTTACCAAATCTTACACTACTTTGTATATGCTATAAGCAAAGTGAGCCTGGTTAACAATAGCATCATATGTAAGTCGTAAGGAAGTATGGTGTTTGATTTAGTAATAACTAATCTTGATTCATTATGAAATTAATCAATTTATATAGATTTATGAGTACTTTAATTCGTCGATTTTATAAATCGGCACTTTTGTAAAAAGGTTGGTTTTATTTTAAAATGATCATAATAATTTGGTTATACTTAATGGCTGAATTTATTTACTGGTAATTTTATTAATGGCAGGCACTGGTATTTTAATTTTAAAATTGTTGTACCCTCTGGAAAGATTTTTAATGTATTTATTATTGACATTTAAGGTACAATCAAGCATATGTATGGATAAGTTTGTTCAATTTTGTGAAGTATATAATTTAATGTTGAAGTTATTTATTGGTATTAGGTATTTAATCTTTTAGAAAACGTGAGATTATATTGATCCTATTGGGCTGTTTTCAGTCAAAACTGGTTTATCAGTTTCTTCCAAATACCTGTTATTGCTTGTTAATGTAAATAATTATAGTTTGTAACACACACACTTTAGCATTCAAAATTGTAAATTTGATGACATAGCACAGTCAGTTCCGGCTATATGGTCACCCTCTTATATGGTCAGTTTTCTAAAGTCCAGTCTAACTTAATAGGGAACATGTCGAAAAGCATACTGCTTATATAGTCCTTTTTTTCCCTGGTTATTGGTTATATGGTCGTTTTTTTTTTTTTATTATTATTATTATTTTTTTTTTTTAATCTTTTCAATGAGGTTATAGTTTTTTTTTTAATAATAACAATTGTAACATTTCTTGAGACAGGGAGCAACACAGGGAATGACCAGAAGAAAAAAGTCTGTGCAACCCCGGAGAGGACCTAAATTTACGCTTTTACTTCCCTCCCCTTCCCCCCATTTCTCTTTTGCGTTGAATCATCGTCGGCATTACCCACCCACCCTCAATTAACTTCCTCCCTAAGCACTACAAGTGGACATCTGTCTGTTTATTGGTTGAAATTATCCCTCCCTGTTTTAAAAGTACATTGAAATTGAAAAGAAAAAAAGCAAAGGAAAATTTTGTTTCACTTGGATTATTCGTTACGAATAAGAACGTTCATTTATGTTAGAAATTTTTCTGTGTTTTTTTAGTCTGCTGACAAACTATTTCTCTGCGCAAAATAATAACAGAAACGAAAATAATTCATTTGAAATCTGCGATCTTTATATGCTGTTGCCATTCCAAAGAAAACAATAATAATTAAATTCATTTTTAAATGTTGTAGTTTGAATTTTAAAATTCGCTGCGACCCAAAAATTGCAAAAAATTTGGACTACCTATGTGTTAAATCTCATTATTGTAAATGCTGTAGATTCATCAGGACTGTGATAACAAAAAACAGAAAGGCAAATACTTCCTTTTATAATAGTAGAGATAAGTGCATTGAATATGAATGCACATACGTATGTATACCGTACTTAGATTGTTAAGGTAAGCTAATAAATTTCACTAAAAAAATATTGCATATTTTTTACTGTTGTTTTACTTTGTGAATTAATTTTTCAAATGTTCTTAAAAGTTTAATTATTTGTTTATGAGCACTATATTCTAAAATGTGAATATAATCCTGCCATAATTAAGTAGTGTAGTATCGTTCCGCATATATGGTCACCCCGCTTATGGGGTCTGATTTTTCTGGACCGTTGAGCTGACCATATAACCGATACTGACTGTATTTTGTCTCTCAAATGTAAATGTTTTACTGTATTTTATATTTTTTTTAAACAGGGAACTATTTATGTCATATGTTCTCATGTTGTTGGTTGAAGAAAACAAATGTAAAGAGATTATATATTTTGTATTTTTTGCATCTATCTGAAATAAAGATTTGTTATTTTTATAAAGCATTTTTTCTGATGAATATTATATCCAAATTACCAGAAAAAGAATTCAAGAAAACGGATATTGAAAATTAAAATTACTAAACAAACACTAGATAACAATGAATGTTGAAGAACTATGAAATTTGTTATATGAATATTGCCACTATGAGGTAAAAGTATTATCTTTAAAAATTCAAATTTGTAAAACTTCTGTTTAAATACTTTCAGAAAATTATTTGTATCGATGTTCAGCTGTCAATGATGGCATACATGCCACATATATCTTTTGCTAAAGTGAAGGATTTAGGAAAACATTTGTAAGTTAATAAATGAAAAAAAACTTTTTTTTGAAATGTTATTTTTATAATTTTGTGATACTATAGCTTCCATCTCAAAAGCTTATTGCTATTTTATAATAAAGCTGCACACTTTTAGAATCAATTGTGTGCAAAAAATGATCGGTTCATATTTGAGTTATAAATATTAGAATTTTATCTGATTGTTATGTATATCAAGATATAATGCCAAATAAGTATTGCTAATAAGTTTAAGATGTTGAGAGTGGGTTTATTTTATAACCGCAATTATGATCTTGAATTAAAAATTAAAATTATGCTAAATATTTTGAGTTACCTGCAGACCATTAAACTTAAAATTTAGTAAACATTGGCAAAATATATATTTTTTTCATAAACGCAATATTAATAGCAAAATAAATAATGGAAGCCATCGAAACAAAATACATTCATAGTATAACGATCCAAAATTTGACGGAACAAATTTTTTTTTTACAGAAGTGAAAGTGCCTTTTTTTATACAGAATGGCGTATCCAAAAGTCATGTGCCTCTTGAAGCAAATACAACAAAGCTATTAAGGATGACTTGGATCGCAATCAAATTAAAGTTTTTATTTTCTATCTAAAGAAAGTACAGTCCTTGAACTGATGTTATAAAAGTGTGTTTTACTAATTCCTTAATACCATGAACCTGTAGTAATACCTGTGATAACACTGTTCTGAGAATGGGCGTTGGTATGTGGTTCGTTCATTTTGAATAATTATGATTGGTGAATGGCAGAGGAGGCAGTTTACTAGCAAATAAAATGCAATCAAAGGATATTTTAACATTAAAGTAACCAATGGAATTGAAGAAAAACTTTCAAAGAATCAATGAAATCAAACGACTTTAAGTTTTAACGGATGTTGAAAGAACTTTCTAGAATAATCAAAAAGAAAATTGAAAGTTTCCGTTTGCCGAGGTTGCTATGAAAACGACAGTAACCTCAATACAGATGGTTTACCTTAACCAACTGTAACTCGCTTCTAGAAGTGCGCCAAAAAATCGCCTTGGCGGTTGCCACCGCTATAAACGTAGAGTGTAGCTGTACCTTCAAAAGTTCTCCGTTTATAGATGAATGAAATAAAGTTAAATCCATTATATTTTAGTTTTATTCACACACACACACACATGTCATTTTGGAAACTTAATCTAAAAAACCTCAAGTTGTATAAATCTTATGGAACTCTTGCACAACTGAAACCATCCTATAAAAAATATAACTTGGTACTGTTGAAGATGTGTGATGTAGACACCCACCAACACCATATAACGTATGTCTTACACATAGACGTAAAATATAAGTAGAATGAACATTGCTATTGACAGGAGCTTCAAAAAGAATGACCAACACGTCGACTAAAAACTGTGAAAATTCACTTGTTTGGCCGATTTGGCATTGTATCGCCTTGTTTGGCGATATAAACATCTTATGACTGTGTAGATGTGTGAATGCTCATTTCTATAGAATGGTGGAATCGCCAGTCTATTATTATATCGCGCGGACCAATCAGATGAATAAATCTATCAGCGTCTTATCACGTTCTAGGAACCAATCAGGTAAAGAATGTTTGACTCCAACCAGCTGACGAATGTAATCATAAGGAATGTCACGTTAATACGTGTTTTGGTCTCATGATCCTGGGAACATACAAAGGTTACCATTGGTCTCTCTCTCTCTATTTTTATATTTCCTCTGTAGTCATTCATAATAGTTTTGTACGATAAGATCTGATGATCAAGTACTCTTCAAATGTGCATACAAACTATACACTTTTTGGGCTGCATTCCTCTAACAACCTTGAAAAACTTTAGCAAGAATGGCTTTGCTCTCTCTTGAGACTTTTTATTCAATACTTATATATTGATTTTATCTAATTGGGATGACATTATTTATTTAATTTAACTTAAAATTCATTAATCCATCCCATATTTTTTTAAACAGTGAAATCTCAGATGAGTAACAAAGTATGTAAACAAAGCGACTGATTATTTAAAAAATATCCCCAAAATGATTTTAATTTCTTTATTCATGTGTGATAAAATAAAGTGTCAAAATAACGTTTCTTTACTTCGATGTTAAAAAAAATGAATGAATTTATTCCAGTTTTTTCCCCATATTTATATATTCTTAAATAAATACTGGAAGAGGAAAAACGTTTTTTTGTACAATTTTTTTTCACGAAATAAATATTTTACAAATGAGCCTTTTTACATGTAATGGAAATACGTAGCTTCCATCATCAAAATAATTTATTTTTTCTTAAATCTTCACAGCCTTCTCGAATTTCAACAATATTGTAAGTTGGTAAACCTTGTTGTGAAAGGTGTGAGAGGCCCTTAGAGTAAATATGTTAGAGATAAAATGACATTGTTAATTTTATTTTGGCACTCTAGTATCGACTCTATCGCAAGAATAACTTACACACTTGAGATCAAAAGCAAATACGGTTCATTCTATCTTCCTTTCCCTAATTAATTCTAATATTTGCAGTATAACATAAAAGGACATTCATAGAAACAAAGTACCTATGCAAAATTATAAACAATCAATGCTTATGTATAAAGTCTTGTGGGACGTAAGATTAATATTTGTTTTGCAGCTCAAAAGGTAGCTGTTAGGTAGCTCAAAAACAAACAGCAATGTGTAAATAAAAAAATATTTAAGAAAATTTACAATACGCATGCGTGATTTTCAGAGTTTTCTCTCGCAAAAGAAAACAACGTGTTTAATTAATAAGATTTTACCACATGTAACGATATACCTATGTGAGAATGTTTCTAGCACATGTTATATCTAAGTGGCGGTTTGTGGTAGTAGGTGTAGTATGAACCCGGTGGAACGTACTTCCAGTATACGTTTTCTAGACTTGCCAACACTTAGCTAACTTTTCGAATGTGATTTCAGTACGTTGAAAATAAAAATAACAGTGAAAAAGAATTTGGAATTGATAAATTAATTAGCCAGTTGAATTAAACGCCAAAGAGCGATAAATGTTCTTATTTTAAGTAACTTCGACGTTTCTCGCACGAGAGCATTTTGAGAAAGTAAAATCTCCGTGTTCTTTTTGAAACGACATCATTCAAGTCTTTGACGACGATGCTATTAAAGGTAGTCGTCCTAACGGTCTACGTGAGTTTAGTCCCACGTCCTGAAGTCGTCGACAAATGGTGCGATCACTTATTGGATGATCGAGAGAGGTTCCAACTGCCCGTTGGATGTCTGCAACAGTGGCTATTGGATCAGTACGCGCAAGTCTTACAACACGTCGATCGTCTCTCGACCCGGTTTCTCGAGGCCTTCCTGAGCCTCGTTGACGCTGGCATGTCCCTTGTTTCATCTACCGCTGCCAACAGCGTGCAACAGTAACATCACTACAACCAATATGTTGCGCAATCCGTCGATTGGACCGCACACTTTCTTGGAAGCCAATGACTCCGCTTCTGTCAAACTCTCCCAATTGCTTAAATTGCTTGCGAACTTTTTTCCGAGGTATAACTCAATGAGAAATGATGTATCCAACACAACAGCATGAGTCGAAATGAATTTGCTGCGCTACTGGATGTTCTTTTATGCTCCGGTATCCAGCTTGTTTGAGAGCTGCCCTGCGAATGGTGTATGCTCAAACGGATCTGAAATTTTATCATTAGCATCTCCAACGCGTCTCCTCCAAATTTCATTTATACCGGACGATACCTTCCAGGTGGAACTATTTTTTTGTCTTAGAGTGTATAAACATTTTTTTGCCAGTGACGGGCACATATGAACTTAATGATTGGCCACTACAAGGCCAGAAGTGATGGCCACTTGTGAAAGAGCACCCAGTGGAAGGATCATCATTGTACCAAACAAATGGCAGCACAATTTACATCCGTGCCCGAACCCCGGATTCGAAACAGGAACCTTCCAATCCAGAGGCCAACACCTTAACCACTAGACCGGTTGGTCGGCGAGTGTATAAACATAATAAACACCAAAAAAAGATTTTAAGATAATGTTAGTAGGAAGAAAAATCGAGGTATGGGAGGAATCCAAGAAGAACCGGACATTAGATGTTTAGTGTCGACGGGTTCGGAGGGTGTTCTTGAAAGTATAGGCGTCACACTCTCAAGTGAACAAAGCCTGATACGAGTGGAGTGTGCCACCGCTTGATTCGACGAAATAGCATATCTGATAAAACGTTTTTAATCCAACGAGGAAGTTCGACACATAGAAGTTGGTAACGAGACACAGCCTTCAACATCAACAGCGAGTATACCTTTTGTGATATATGTGCTGAGCGATGAACATTTGATGTGTGAAATTAAAACAGCCTAGTACTAATTTCTTTCACCTCGCATTCACCATATGGCCCATTGATATATTCTACGCCTTAAACCTAGTGTCCGCGTCCTGACACAGCCCCGTCGGTACTTTTAATGGTAAATCGATTTGATAGTGTTTCTTCTAAAGACAATCATTGTTTTAAACACGATTTCCTTATATGAGTTGCTTGAATATAGGTTCAATTCGTAAAATAAGCCACTTCGACCTGTCTCTATGACAAAGAATTTACTATTTCACATACAAGTCCTAGTTTCAATCTTTTTAACATTTACAATAACTGTAAAATTCCACTCAAAATTTGCTTCATTTTAACTTACAAGTCCTAGTTTAAATCTTTTTAACATTAGCTATAACTGTAAAATTCCACTTAAAATTTGCTTCATTTTAACTTAACATGCCGCTTTAATTAGAATATTTTGTAGTTGTTCTGCGTGTGATGAAAAGGAAACACACAATTTATTACAATCGATAATATTATTAAAGGAAGTGTTTGGATGTGTGTCTGTGGTGTCCAGACGAATCTATACATTTCACAGTAATGAAATTTGACACACATGTAGTTCTAAAGGTGACTGAACAGACCTCGAAGCCCGAATTTGAAAATCTAATCTAGAACATTTTAAAATAAATTTATTGGCATTTTTTTTTGAAGAAGTTTCCAAAGAATGGCAACAGTGTGAAAGCTTTGCAGTTTTTCGTTTTGTCTCGCGTTAAGTTTCGAATGACGTCACTGAGTGCTAGAAAACATTCAAGGTATAGATAAGTAAAAGACAGAGGGTGTAATGGGGGTGTAATTCTAGTTAACGTCGTACTAAAGCAACACAACGGGCTATTGACGACGGTCCGGGATCAGTCTCTTCAGGGAGAGATCCGAGGACAACACCTCGTAATTTTGAACCATGGTCAGATGACGAAGCAACACCTGAGCTGGGACCCCACTCTCCAAACTTCCACACCAACCCAACGGAGGACTTTAGGCCACGATAGATTTAAGGCTCACCAGCCGCCTCTACACCATAAGCTTACAAACATCCATGCCCGGATTCGAACCAGGAACCTTCCGATCCACAGGCTAACACCTTAACACCTATACCGGTTAAAAGACTGAGGGTTCACTGCCATAGGAAGCAATGGACTTCTAAATAAAATAGAAAATCCCATAGACGCTGGTGCCCTCGGTGAGGGTCACTTGACACTACTATGGCTTCGAAACTAGACTTCGTTTCCATAACAACCAAACTACGTTTCCATAATAACCGAACTAGGTAAACACAACAATTATCTCAGGTTGTTTCAATCCAAATGAAATGCCATTTGCTTTTCTGATTAAAAGCTAAATATTCTTTAAATATTTTTAGAATAAATACTTTAAAATAGCAATTTTTCAATGTCTTTTGAACTTAAAAATAACTTTTATTTATGAATTATGAAACCTCACTACTGTATGAACTTTTTTCTTTAATTTTAGTTTATTCTTTTACGTGAATGCTTCTTTAAACTCACGTAGACAGTTACGACGACTGTCTTTGACAACGTTTCATCACCGTCAAAGACTGGAATCGTGTAGTGCCAGACGGACATTGTGCTTCGAATGGCATCCAGTGGTCTACACTGACGAATCTTCGAATCAGTGTGTGGAGGCATCGTGGTCAGCGCCAAGATTCACGGGTTGTTGTGCGGCGTCACACGTCCGGAAGACCTGATGTCATGGTGTGGGTATCAAATGCGTATGATGCCAAATCGTTAGGTATTCGTTATGGACTTTTTGACAGGTCAGAGTTAAGTACAAGAAGTTTTATAGGCAGTTTTCATTCCTTAACATCCAGGTTCACTCGCTTTTTTAACAAGACGTTGCTCGACCCCATATTTCTGCCGTCTCTAGAGATTGTCTACAACACAACGATATCTCGCCATGGCCGGCATACTCACCGAACCTGTCCCCGATTGAGAATGTATGAGATGCCATTGGACGAGATGTCACCACTCCAACCATACCGCTAATCTACTGTAACTACGTGACAGGGTTCAAGCAGCATGAGATAGTGTCGCAGGATTTCATAAGAGCTCGTATGACTCAATACCAAGGAACCTGGCATGCTGCATTAGGATTAAAGGCGATCACACACCATACTGAAAGATACCACTATTTTTTAATTTTTCTGAATACAGTTTGCACAATTTAGTGTCAAATTTTAAACATTTACTAATTTATAAGCACTTAACCAACTTTGCAAATTTTATTGTGCTCTGACAATTTTTTCTAGGACAATTCTTTTTTTTTGTCCTGTAGAGTGTGCGAGTATATATATATAATTAAATTATATTCAAATTAACAATTAATAAAGTCGTCTCCGAAGTAACATCTGAAGAGTATATTATTCACTGTACGTTCAGCTTGGAAATTCCAACAATACATTATCTTCTGAAAAGGCATTTATCAATTCAAAAACATATTCATGAAAGCTCTGGCAGCGCTTCATATCTTTGCTTCAAATAGAATTGATTAGCGCATCATAGTATGGGTATTCTTTGGTGAAAATCATCATCAAAGAAACGTTCATTGTTCCAAACGCAGCAGAAGTAGTCGGATTAGGGGAAAACGAACAGAATTGTTTCGTTACAAATCGATTAAATAGTTTCATTTCCATATCATCGTGAAGTTCATTTTACGTTTCATTTCGTCTTAGAATGGAGTGTTTGTGCATGTAGTATTTTCAACTGATTTTAAGTTTTCTATCCGTTTTGGGGCCCTTCTGAAGCAAGATCTGTGCATTTAACATTTAGTGTATTTCTGTTTGTCCATCTGTATATGTGTGCCTGTACTACCTCCAAACGGTTGAATATTTTCAAGAAACTTTACATACTGTGAATACTTACGTTTCTTTAGTGACTAAACTAAGTAACGTCAGCCTATCTGCCCGTCTACCATTTTTACATTTGATTTGTGTTTATGTGTTTGTACAAATCGATGTAATTAAGAATGGAGTGTTTGTTTAAACATTGAGTGTTTTCGACCCATTTCAAGTTTTCTATCCGTTTTTTACCCTTCTGATGCCAAATCCGCCTCTTGTGCGTTTGGTGTCTGTCCGTCTATTTGTATTGTGTGTGCCGTATACACGTCTACACGGTTTAATATATTTCCATGAAACTTAGCATACTGTGAGTACTTATCTTCATTTAGTGACTGAACTTGGTTGCGTAAGTCTGTCTGTCCGTCTTTCTGTTCTATGTTCGATTTTGTGCTTGTGTGTTTGCACAGGCATCAAGGGAATTTTATTCCAGATATTCGATTACAATGTTCGTTATTTTATGCATCATATATTAGTTTAGTGATGCATATTAAACTTTTCTTTCTTTTCATATTTAGATAAGTTTCATACTAAAACACCTGAGTAAGTATACATAAATCAACCATAATTTGGTAGGTTTGGAAATCTAGAGTTGATATTTTACGATTACTTGGATAGCTTTACTGGTACTGCTGTAAAAGCAATTATTTTTCCAAAATTCATTTTTTTTATAGAATTTCAGCTCTGACACTTCATTTATTTGGAATCTTATTTTTGTTCTTTTGCGCAATGTAAACGATTTCTGAATATTTGGTACAGACGATATTTTTCAACGAACGGGAATGAAACGGAAACTCGTGTTGGTTAATCGCGTGGAGTGATATTTCCTGCTTCTTTCGTTCTGAATTAATTTCACAGTTCTAAATTTTGTGCACTTTTTAATATTAAGTGGCAACTGTGCAATATCAAGAGATAAAATTAGAATCACAAATTGATATCCTAAGAATAACGTTTTACCGACAATTTACCTTTTATTTTGTTTTATTTCGCGGTTTTCTGTTTTAAATATTCCTTGTAAATTGCATTTTCTTTTCATCATACACAACACCACCACAAAGTATTCGACGTAAATTGGCAGGTGTGTCAGAAAAAAACCCCCAAATTTTAAGTGTAACTATGCCGGTATTGAATATAATAATTAACGTGACCATTTATTTTTTTCTCCAAAACGGGACAGATACTAATTTTTAGGTAATAATATGACTATTCAAGAAAACACATATTTCTTTAGAGTTTTTAGTTATTGATGAAAAGAACAGGAATGTGTGTGAACACGTGAAAACATATAATTTATGTGGATTATCGAGAATCCTTCGTCGCCAAATGAACGCCTGTTAGGAGACTAATAGACGCCAAGTGTGCTTTAAAATGACCCCGCAGCACTCTTCGGGGGATTACATTGCATTGCGCTTTCCCTGCCAATAGAAGAACGAATCGCATTTGGAAAGAATTAACGATGGAAGACGATTGCAGCAGACGGCTGTTAAGCGGTTAACCTTTACTGTTTGGGCACAAGACGGCCCAAAACCCTTGTTAATTTAACCGTTTGTAAATAGTTAATACTTAGCTCTAATTAAATTCTTTTAAAATTAATGTTCACACCGTTATTTATTGAAGTATGGTCATTGTTTCCCACATGTGTGTGGTCTTTTATTTTCTGAAGAACAAATTTGTTTAAGTATATTTGGTGTTGATTTTAAATAAGAATGAAATTCTTGGCAGGGGATTTCTTAAAATTTACTTTTGTGTTTTATAAACGGGTACTTGGTTTAAAAGTTAACACTAAAGTGCATTTACGTTTAGGCATTGTTGAAATGAAAGTTTCACGTACAAGAAATTTAAATTGACTACAATAAAACACGTCGATAGTAAAAAAAAATCAATCGTCAAGAAAGATGCACGAGCTGTCTACGCGTACTTTCAATCTATGAGCCAGAGCTAGCAAAGCTTGTGACTAGGGATGTGGAGAAAATAACAATATGTTCTTTTATAGTGTGAATTCCAAAATTCTAGAAGCCTGAAGTGATTACAAGTACTAAATTGAAACATTTAGGCCAATATTATATCGTTTTCTTCTGACAAAACAAGAGAAAAAAAAAGTCTTCCCGATCTTCCCTATAAAAAATCGTTGACCGCGAAAACGATGGCAATAATTTTTTGTGCTAAAGACTTTCAGGAATTATCTACAAAAAATACTTATAAAAAGATGAGGTCCGTCGGATTTATTTTTTACTTTTCACCCTTCTTTTTGAAATTGGTACCATGGGTTGATCACTTTCTGAAAACGGGACATTTCGGCGTCCCGAAGATGTGCTTGGGGAGAACGGGACAATCTACCTAAAAACGGGACGTTTGGTCACCTTAATAATAATGCCGTTACTGAAATAATAGTAATGTTTAAAAAAGAACTAGAACTTTTCAAACATTCAAAAAGTATTTGTCATAATGACAGTAGAAGATGGCGGAATTCAACAATGTCACTTGCATGATGCAAGAGTACCATAGCACTCGCGTAAATCGTCGTTTTTATTAATTGAGTTGAACATGAAAAGAACTTAAGAAAGAGGGAATTACAAATCTCCCTCAAAATCATCTTTTGTAGTAGCAACCTTAGTGTCACTTTTCGCGATTTTGTAGCTCTATCATACAGCAAGGGTGAGATGTGTGTGAAATGTATTACTTGAATGGATATGCATGTGTAGGATTTGTGTCGAAAGTAAGTTGTAAAAACTATAAAGATGGTGAAAGATGTTAAAATATTATTTTATCTTACGAAAGACATATATTTTGATCACCAATCTAGAGTAAACCAATTCAATCCGAGTTAGTTCGGGTATTTTGCTAGTATCGCAAAATTTATTCAACATATGAGGCGGTTAGATCTAAATAGGATCATGTCCACATCCTCTCTCTCTCTCTCTCTCTCTCTCTCTGGTCAAACACAACCGAACTTCTTTAAGTTGAATATTTTAGTGAATCTTTGAATCAAGTCCCTAGTTGGGAGTTTACGTTCCCGAGAATGGAAGGTATAATGAGCATTGTTACTTAGAGATTGTTTTACCAGTATACTGCTGAAAAATTAATTGCTTTTCCAAAAAATATTTTTGATGGATTTAAATTCTAATATTTTTGGTATTTTTATTTCCTTTATTTTTATTTTTTCCCCTTTATTTGTACTTTTATTTCCTTTATTTATATTTTTGTACTTATTTATTTCCTTTAAAAAATCTGAACTAATTCCGAACATTTCGGACAAACGATATTCTGTAAAGAAACGTTTGCCATGTGCAGTGATATTTTCTGTATTTTTTCGTTCTGAAATAATTTTGCATTTTAAAATTTTGTCAACGTTTCAGTTGTAAGTTGTGGCAACTGTGCATGATCAAGAGGTAAAAAGAATTCACGAATTTATATCTTTATAACAACTTTTTTTTACGCCAACTTTTGTTTTATCTTGCTGTTGTTCTGTTGTTTTCAGTTTTAAATATTCATATCTAGCATTACCCGCATGGCGTTGCCCGTGACTGCATTCTTGTCATGTCCTTACTGATATTGAAAACATTAAAAAGAAAACAATAATTTTTAGAAGGAGTCCCACCACTACCCAACATGACACGGGCATGTCGTTTCATTCCTTGCACATCACCGATCCTTGCTTAGAGAGCTTCATAATACATGGATTCAGCTTCTCTTCTTTTTAGTTTTCTTTCTTTATATTCTCGCTGTCTTGTTTCTCTTTTTGGGGTAGATTCAGCTTCACTTCTTTGTTCTCTTTGTTCCCTCGCTGTTCTGTTTCTCTTTCTGGAGATGATTCAGCTTTGTTTTCTTTCTCTGTCTTTTCGCTGTCTTGTTTCTCTTTACGCAGAGTTAGTTAACGCAGAGTTAACACAGAGTTAGTTTGAACTTTATGTTCATCAAGATAAAGAGAGTTCGTAGAAATGTTCTGGTCTGAAATAGTCTCATCTTGGAGGTGCTGCTTCAAAAGGTCCGGTCTATTCCACCATCGCTTGGTGACAGCAAAGGAATCAGCATCTAGTCCTCTGGAAAGAATGTCCGCAGAATTCTGTTCCGATTGAACATATCTCCAATGGTGGTCTTTGGACAATCGCTGTATTTGTCTCATTCTGTTGCCTACAAATAATTTCAATTGGTGAGGTGGGGTACGGGGCAAAAGCTATCCGTGAATCTGTGAATAACTACACGCTATCCACCTTTACTTTCAGAGCTCTTACAACCTTTTCCAGGAGCTGAACTAAGAGAAGACAAGCTGATGGTTCCAGTCGAGGTACCGTCATGGTTTTCAATGGCGCCACGTGAGATTTGCTACAGAGAAGTCGGCTGGAACACAGTTGGGACTTTGACCCAGTCACCACATAAATAACAGCTCCAAATGATTTTTCTGAAGCATCAGCAAACCCGTGAAGAAGAATCGAGTTCGTGTTGGCAGAAGTAACACATCTAGGAATATTGAGTTTTTCGATTGATGGAAGAGTTATGGCAAATGTTTCCCACTCCTTCGAGATTGGAGGTGGAAGTGTCTCATGCCAATCTAATGTAATTAGCCACAATCTTTGCATAAAGATTTTTTTTTTGGTGACATTTGGCCCAAGGAGACCTAGTGGGTCGTAAATGCATGCGATTTGCAACAGTACATCTCGCTTAGTAATACTAGATGTTAGATGAATTGTTAGTTTGAAGGCACATATATCACAGGAACTATTCCAAAGCATACCTAAGGTTTTGACTGTCTGGTCCTCCTTGTTATGATCGATTGGGAATATACAAGATTCAGCATTTTGCGAGACAGTATTACTGCACCATTTATGCAGTCTCATTCCTCCTCGTTGGAATAATTCAATTAAATCCTGTTTGAGTTTGATGTACACTTTCAAGCCCGATGAGCCTGAAAGACAATCGTCCATGTAAAAGTCCTGCAACATGACCTCAGAAACCAGATGAAATTTATTTACCTCATCTATTGCAAGTTGATGTAGAGTTCTGGTTGCAAAATATGCTGTACAAGCAGTCCCATACGTAACAGTTTTTAGTTTGAATACCTTAACCGGGTCGTCAAGATTTTTTTCCCACAAAATTTGTTGAAGATAGGTTTGTGATGGCGTTATCTCAATATGTCGAGACATCTTTTCAATGTCCGCAGTAAATGCATAAATATGTATTCGAAATCTAATCATGATCGAGAAAAGATCGTCCTGAATTATTCCTCCTTTGTACAATAGATCGTTCAAAGAAACACAGTTTATAGATTTAGCGCTCGCATTAAACAAGCTGCTTTAAACTACCACCTCAGTTTAGTAGTTGCGCTGGTAGGCCGCAAAACACCATGATGTGGCAGGTAGTAACCACCATCAGTATCAGAAACTTCCGCACACTCAACCTCTTCCATATGACCTAAATCTTTATATTCTCGCATGAAATCCAAATATAATGATTTCAGGGTAGGATTTCTTTCTAATCGTTGCCATAATTGATCCAATCTTTTGGAAGCAATTGCTTTAGAATAACCCAAGTTAATTTTCGTGTCGCTATTCAGTTTCAGTGGCATTTCTACAACGTACCTTCCATTAGGTTTCCTTTGATGTGTTGCCTTAAAATGCTCTTCGCAGTATGTTAATTGGCTCGTGTTAATCAACACTTTCTGTTTCCCATAAGGCGGAGATAGCTTTGTTCAGAGTGTTCAACTCTGTCGACAAGAGACAACTATTTGATAATTTATTCGTTTGAAACCTTGAAAATGGAATGCCACCAGAGACTAAATATACAAAACAACTATTTTGTAATAACAATCGGTTATCTTCTAAGCGTATTTTATCTCTTTTCCAGAAATTCATAAAAGAGTTATGCTCCCAGCAACAGATTAATTTTATGAGGTATATAAAACTTTGGATCTACAAGTGGTATATTTTCTGGGATTTGAAGTTTAGAAACAAAAACATAGAAGCTTAGGAGGTGTTATGTCAGTGATTTTCGGAACGATAATCAAAACTAGATCCCATTCGAGATCGTTATTAACATTTGACACTCGAGCCCGTATTTGAGATTTAACGAGCTGAGTGCAACAATTTAATCCACTGATTGAAACAAGAATTCTTTCCTTTCTAAGGCCTAATGCATGAGCACTTTATGTTGTTATAAAGTTCGACTGCGCAGCTGAATTCAAAACTGCTCGAAGTGGTTGATTGATGTTTAGCGCATACCTGATACAAACAACAGCTGTGTTAATCAAAACAAATGTGCTGTTACCGTTCGTTAAAGCTTCGGTTTCCTAAGAAATTGGAGCCGTTATCTAACAGCCGTGATACGTCATGATACCGAGGGCATAACTAGACGGCCGTCTAAACAAGAGTCCAGAGGTGTCACCTTAGATGGACAGAATACGTTGGAGAAAGGGCAATACAGACGGCTGTCGTGGTTTATTTTATTCGAGAAACAAAACAAAGAGGTTTTTATTCTCTAGTTCAAAGTTTCAAACTTCTGGATCGTTAAAGATAGAGTGAAAATTTCAACAGATTTCAAATGACATTTTTTATATGTGTGCTTTTTACCTTAGCACTTAAGACTTGTAATATTAATTAAGTAAAATTAAATTTGAATTTGTGCATTTCATAGTATGTAATTATGGTGTAGTTCTTTATAACATAGGAAAAATCGGAATGCGGTTCGCATAATCAGAACCCCATCCGCCAAACCACCTGCACAGTGGCGACACTCGTAGCGACGCCAGCGCCACGGAGCGCAGGTGCATAAGAGAGCAGAGTAGTGAAGAGCGAAGTCGCCAACAGCGAAGCTCTCATCGATGTTTCCGTTATAATGTGGCTTGTAGTTAGGCTTAAGGGCCTAAAGTTGTATGCTAAACCTGAGAATATATAGTTATTGTTAGAACCTGACTTGTTCTTGTCTTCATACATCAACACCCTAGACAACCCGAACCAGAACATGGGGGCTCAACCGGTTCTGAACTTAGAGAAACAGAATGAACAGCTCTTGGACTAACAGCAACGAAACGAAATTCTACAGCCAAACCAAAGCTAGAGGTCAATTACCCGGCCTCAACGATCGAGTCCAGTGCAACTGTGAAGCAACTAAAAGCGCAGGCCAATTCCCCCGCCTCAACTAACGTGTCCAGTCAAGCAGACAACAACTCAGAGAAAACGGAAGCAAGAGGCCAATTACCCCGCCTCAACGAACGAGTCCAGTGCAACTGTGAAGCAACTAAAAGCGCAGGCCAATTCCCCCGCCTCAACTAACGTGTCCAGTCAACAGTCGAGCAAACAACAACGCAGAGAAAACGGAAGCAATACGCCAAACTCCCCGCCTCAACGAAAATGTCCAGTCGAGCTCACCGACGTGCCAAAATGGAAGCAGTAGGACAAACTCCCCGCCTCAACGAAAGTGTCCAGTGCAACTCACCGACGTGCCAAAACAGAAGCAATACGCCAAACTCCCCGCCTCAACGAAAATGTCCAGTCGAGCTCACCGACGTGCCAAAATGGAAGCAGTAGGACAAACTCCCCGCCTCAACGAAAGTGTCCAGTGCAGCTCACCGACGTGCAAAACAGAAGCAATACGCCAAACTCCCCGCCTCAACGAAAATGTCCAGTCGAGCTCACCGACGTGCCAAAATGGAAGCAGTAGGACAAACTCCCCGCCTAAACGAAAGTGTCCAGTGCAACTCACCGACGTGCCCAAACAGAAGCAAAACGGCCAATCTCCCCGCCACAGCGAAAGTGACCAGTGCAACGGTCAAATCGACGACGGTGCCAAAACAGAAGTCAAACAAGAATCTAAGGTAGGACCAAACCTTTATTTTAAGCATGTATAAAAATACGAAGAAAGAAGACCTCATAAAGGTTGTTCAAGAAATTGATGAAATTGTACCGGAAGGTGCCACTATAATCAAACTAAAAGAAATTATTTAAAAAATGATACGTTCAAACAAGACCCAGAATTTATAAAAGATTTAATGAGTTCAATCTTCGAAGAAAGAAAGGCTAAAGAAGAAGAAATCGAGAAACTTAAGTTAACACAAATACTCGAAAACCGAGAAATCGAGAAACTTAAGTTAGCAGAAAACCGAGAAATCGAGAAACTTAAGTTAGCAGAAAACCGAGAAATCGCTGCGGAAAGAACAAAACAGTAGACTAAACAAATCCCTCGACGCCGGCGATGATTTGTTTTTATGTAATATCGAGCTTGATGCGTCTTTACAGGAAGTTGATACTTCGCACATCTGCGATTTGAATTTGCGGGATGAGCTAACACAAAAAATCAAAGATCAACAACGTCAAACGACAACGACATCAAGCAAATACACCCCTTTTGAACTTTTGACGGGAATTAAAATGCAAAACAAGGATGACGTTAAAATTATGGAGGCACTTCAAGATGAATACATACAGATATCGCTACAAAATGTCCAACAACTACGTGAGGAAGCTAAGGCTAACATTTTGAAAGTGCAGCAGCAAAGTAAACTACGATACGACAAGCGACGAAAACCAGCACAAACATATGGTATAGGCGACAAATTTGCTATCAAGCGAACCCAATTTGGAGTCGGACTAAAGCTTCGACTACGGTTCTTCGGACCATACCAAGTGGTGAAAGTTAGACCTAATGACAGGTATGATGTGGAAAAAGTGGGAATCCATGAAGGTCCACGTGTTACTTCAACCAGTGCAGATTTTATGAAACCTTGGGAGAAGACTTAGTTTTCCCCCCCCCCCTCTTTCTCTCCTTTCATGTGAAGATTTCCTGAATGAACAATTTCAGAAAGCGTTTTGTGTCTGCAAGATAGATTTTGTAAATACTTGTTTTCCCTTTTCCTGTCTTTTTCTTTTGATTATTTTTCAGGTCCTCAATTCACAGCAAAGGTCGGCAGACCGACCAGTCAGGATGGACGAGTGTTGCATAATCAAAATTCCATCCGCCAAACCACCTGCACAGTGGCGACACTCGTAGCGACACCAGCGACACGGAGCGCAGGTGCATAAGAGAGCAGAGTAGTGAAGAGCGAAGTCGCCAACAGCGAAGCTCTCATCGACGTTTCCGTTCTAATGTGTCTTGTAGTTAGGTTTAAGGGCCTAAAGTTGTATGCTAAACCTGAGAATATATAGTTATTGGTAGAACCTGACTTGTTCTTGTCTTCATACATCAACACCCTAGACAACCCGAACCAGAACATATATATAGCAAAAAACCTTCAAAATATTACATTTTTTTATGATGGTGCGATCATGATCTGGTCACTTTTGCTTATGTTGAGATACCTCGTTGAGACATCAACCGAGAGGGTTTACTAAAACATTTCTTCACAAATTAATTATCATTTTATTTGAAATGTTTTCTTCTCCCCATAAGAAGTATTAAAACTCCCTTCCAATACTTTTATTTCAAGAACCAGACTCTTTTTCTATTAGTGTGCACCATGGAAAAAAACTTGGATGTGAACTTAGCCACCTCCACAAAATATATAACTTGCAGTGTTTATTTGTACACTGAAGTGTCAAAAGTCAAGGGATAGCTTAATTCAAATTTTTAATTGATGCGGATGTCGTATAAAATCTTAGACGTACGCTAGGAGTTTTATCAGTTGTGTGGTGTAATCTCGTGGATCAGGTTGCCAGAAGCCGACCATGAATAATCGGATTTTCAACGAGGCATGGTAGTGAGAGATAGATGGATAGGACGTTCAATTCCTCAAAGTTGAGTGAACACTTTACATTTTACGACCCCAGGTATCACTTGTGTACCGTGAATGCCTCGTGGAAGGCATCACCAATTATTAGACTCAATTTATCAATAGCACAGTAGCAGTCCTCTGGTGTTGAAAGATCATTACTACCGCTTTTCACCCGGATTGTCCATGGTAAAAAACAAACGACAGTGACTCAGATAACATCCACATTTACTGTAGGAATACCAGAGGCATATCCATCAGGGCGATGTGGCGTAATTTGACATCCATAGCGTATGGGAGTAGATTTAACTGAGTGTCTGCTAACATCACGGCATCGTAAGCAGAACATCTCCAGGGCTTGTAAACACAGTAATTGGACCCTGGAAGACAGCCAAAATGTGGTGCGTTCCGATGAATCACGCTACCAATTATTAAGATCTGATCTTAAGGTTCTGGTACATAGCAGACCCTAGAGAGCATGGATTCAAGGAATCAACAAGGCACTGTGCAAGATGGCAGAGGTTCCACATCTTAGGCAAGATGGCGGAGGTTGTGTGTGAGGTGTCTTTGTTGTCTTGGTTTGGGTCTGGTAGTCTTCAACACGTCATTAACCAGCAATTGCTTTGGTGCGCTACCTGGGTACAATATTGTCTAATCTCAGAATTGGGAAATTTTACTTTTAAAATGTTTGAGACGATGAGGTTAAAACCGAACAAGATAATAATCATTTGAACATTTAAGTCATAAAGGGAGACTCCCAACAAATTGACTTGGAATAAATCGTGCATGTCCAATGATAAGAGAGTCAATTTGACACCGGCCTTTCGAAATGGTCTGTCGTGAACATTCGGTTTGAAAAAAGGTTGCCAAGTGGCAATTGGCGAGAAAAAGAGGATTTCGCCAAAGGCGAAAGGAGTGGGAGAGTCAATCGGGAAAATCGAAGAGAATCGGACGTATTTGTCCGGGTGCTGTTGAAGATACAGCTAATTGTTTGGACTTGTATGTTTTATGTATCAACTGTGATGTGTTCCTTTATGAGAAAATAAATGATTGGAAACCAAGGCTGATCCTTCCTTTCATAGTTAACGACATTTGGATTCGTGCTACTTCACGCTATAACGCTGGACATGACGCTACCAGGTCGATTTCCCGACATGGTCTATGATGAATGAATGGTTTAATAGAATGGAACTTGTTTGTGACTTCCAGATTCTAAGACTCATGCTACAAAAGAGTTAACGAAATCCTTTATGCCGTTTAAAAGTACGGCTTGCCGCAATGAAGCGGACATTACTTTTTAAGAACTGTCTGCAAGCTCGTTACCTTTATTACCAACTTCACTAACGTACGAAAAGATATATCGACGTTTTTAACACACCTAATGGATTATCTTTGCGTTGAAAACTCCCAGCCGCTGGTGCAAAAAACATGTTCCAAACTGTTACCAGTTCTGTGTAAGGTACAATTTGTTTATCTTTCTTATATCTTCATCACCAATAGAGAAATAAGGCAATTTGTCTCGAAGATAAATCTTGTTCTTAGCAAACTAAATCAGATCCTGGACGAGATATCTGTCCGAACACTTGGAAATTTAAACCAGTTGTCTAGATTTAATTAAGTTGGACAAAATGTTGTAGAGAGATAGACAAAACAACAAACCAACCTTTCACGGGTATTAAATGTACCTGACACAAGATGACAACGGATTTTGAAATGCCCCGAAGTGTATTAATACTCTTATGCCATCAACATAAATGCAGAACTTGCGAAGGCTATTTGAAGATACGTATATACACTACCCTACAATAATGAACCGGACGCCAGCGGAATTACATAAAATTAGACTACTTGTTTGGTGGTGTTTTTTATGGTATGGCCTGGGACCTTTGTATGTTGTTCCTGGTCAATTGAACGCCGACGCCTACATGAACATTTTGGACAGTCAAGTTCTTCCTACGCTCTGGCAAATTTATGGAATGACGGACAAATGTTACTTCCAGGATGACAACGCTATATGTCATGTTGCAGACTCTGTCGAGCAGTGGTATCAAGACATGGATGCAAAAAGTCTTCACTGTTCTGCCTAAACTCTAGTCCCAACCTAAACTCTAGAAGACTAGTCGGACGCGTTAGAACGACGCCTACGGACCAGGGAACCATGTACGAAATCTACAGCTGAGCTGGTGACATTCTTGCAGCAGGAATGGACACAAATACCCATAGCTGTGTATCAAAGTCTTGTTGAAAGTATGCCCAGAAGGGTTGCTAGTGAAATTGGAGAACGTGGGGGAACCATCCCCCTATTAAAGCATGTATTATTTCCCTTATATCATAACATCTTGCTCTCCGGTAAAATTATTGTAGGGTAGTGTACATAAGTGAAAGAAATTCAAATAGCTTCAGCCGTGTATGCGGATTGGATGTTTGGGTTTTATGGCTCAAGATCCACAAGCGGACAAGCTGGGCCATGCGCAAGATAAGACAATAAAACCGCATATACGGAGCAGGCAGTAAAGACACTGCACTTACAGGGTGTTTCTATATAACAGCACATTTTGTCCTGGAATAACCTTTAAACAAAATATTTTTAATCTTTTACATATTTCAACCTTCTTATAAATTGTTTACTCAATCAATAATGATTTATGGAATGCTAGGGGGCCCGTCCCCAGCTCGCTAACGCTCGTAACCCTTTGAAATCCTCATTGGTTCGCTGCTCGAACCTATGCTCGCATCGCTCGTATCAATGAAGACATGTGTCCTAGCAGAACGGATGTTGTTTACAAAATATGATATTCCAATTCTAAATTTGCTGTATTACAGAAAATGTACAGTTCCTCAGTAATCAGAATTCAAATGAAAACTTTGAGCAAATTTTGACTCGAAATGTTAGCGCTGCTTTGGAAATTGAATACCAAGCATGTTGTTTATGTGTACATATCATATCCCCAGCACTCGAGCCAACCACACATTTTAATTGAGTTTGTTGTAGAAAGTTGTAGTGCAAGCGTCTTGTTGAACTATAATTGTTGGCCCAGAAAAGATCTGCTATCTTTTATTTCTATTATAAACTGCAACAACTCGACTAAAATTAATTTTTTTTCAATAAAATTTCATCCGAAAACGCTATAAATTCAACTGAGGCGCGAGGCTTCGTGGTAATCAAACAATCGTACAATGTTGCCAAAACGCTATCACAAATAACGTCTTTTTTACGTGCCACGTAAGAGAATTACATATATAGATGACATCGGCTAAATGATCACCTCTGGTTGCTCTGCAAACAGGGGCTCTTTCAACCACATTTTACATTACGTTTGAGCATTTCTGGGGTGATTTGTTCAATTTATTCAGGATTGTTGTGCTTAAGCAGTTGGAGCTTTGTCGTCTATTTAGCACAGAATCCTTTAAAAGTCACGGCTGGAAAAAAATCCGGCGTGCTCAAATCAGTAGAACCAGGGGGCCGGTTCGTCTCACCGGAGTTTATTTGACCCTGATATACGTCACCAGATATTGTTAAGCTAAAAAAATGCATCCCATAGAATTCACATGGCTGCCATGAAACCATGTGTGCTTTAAATCACGTCTATCAATTTAAGGTAGAAAGAAAAATGTAACATCGCACAGTATCGTTCCAAATAGGCGCTAACCCTACTTTTATTATCAACCTTAAAAAATTGTTCTATAATACCTCCACTCGAAATTTCCAATTGCCACATTAATTGTGAAAACACTATATAACAAAAATTAATGTTTTACTTAAAAGTCCTTTTGAAGAAAAATGGAGCTCTTGCAAAAAACACCTCATGTATGATGAAGGTATATTTCAGTACTGTCAACGTCAGATGATTCCTTTCAACATCGAATCTTTTTGTGAAGATTTTTCTTATTAGTTAATCATTAAAGCGCGGTAGAAGTAAAGTAGCTTTTATTTTTATGTCCACAATGCTGCTTTAGCATTTCATAAATTATCTGACACCAGGCATGTTTCATAATAAAAGAATAATTAACAATGTTTGAATAAAAAATATTAACTTCAACAAGCTAATTCTTCTATTTTCAAAAATATGTACGCAAGAACAACAGACTTGTAATGTACAGACACATAAAAAGTGTTCCAAATTCTGGTTACCAGATACCCGGAATAAAAACTGGAATTTGCGTGGGTTACAGGGATTCAGTCGGGAATAATAAATTGTCTGGATTTTTTTCTGAGGTATCACAAATTTTTTCTAAATGTTGTATTGCTTGAATAGCTTTGAGAACAAAAAACGACAGTTGTTATAGGCAGTTCACATAATTATGTAAGAGTTGTTCTTTATTTGTAATGTGTTGGCATTTATTGTTTGTAGCTGTTTATTTGATTGCTTCATTGTAAAAGATTTTTTATTAACACTCGATCAACTCTGAGTTTTTATACAGACTTTCCCCGAAATGTCAAATAGATAGGTATATATTTAACGTCCCACTGAAAAGCAGAATGGGCTATTGCTGACGGTCTGGAATCATTCCTCGAAGGAAAGATTCAATAAAAACACCTCGTAATTTTGAACCATAATAAGATGACGAAGACAACTCATGAGCTGGCATCCCACTCTCCAAAGTTCTACACCACGACAGATTTAACGTGCACGTGAACACGACTGTCCATGGCTGGGCGAAGTTTCGAACTCAGCCTGGATAATCCATTGCTCTTTCTGAAATAACAGGAGCTATAGTTGAGTTTTTCAGTACCTTTTTTAACATTCAAAATCCTCGAAATGGAAATCCTTTCCAAATCTAATTGGCCTTCATGTGCCCAAACAACAGCTTACAAACTGTAGACGTGAAAGGTTTAAAGATATAAAAAGTAGATATCATTAACTAATCGGCTTGCTTTACACAACAGTATGCAATCATGAACGTTATCGAATAGGCGTTCAAAAGAAATCCTGTGAACTAACTTTCATCTAGCTTCAAAACTGCTGTCATCAATCAAAAACTCTTTCGATTTGTCTTCCACTTGACAAATAAATGTGACACAAAGCTGAGAAATCCTATAATTTAGCGTCATTCTACGATCGAAAATCGAAACAAAAATAGAATATGGATACTTCGCAGATAAAAATAGGAAGAAAACAGTGCAAGATACGTGGGACATTCTCAGTGTGTTTCAACAATTTTTTGCTTGATCAGAAGTCGTTCAAAGACGATTGACTTAATATAACTGACTGAATATTATCTGAGGTTACAAACAGATAGCTTGATCGACAGAAAAGTAACGCCAGTCGAACACATTCCTAAGAAAAACATATTTTTTATTGCCGTATCACAGGTCTCACACGGGGTCATCTGTACTCAAGGTTAAAGGAACATTAACCCTTCTGGTGGTTTATCTTCTCGTCGGAAACCACCTGTAGTACCCATCAAATGATGAAAAAGTATGTCCTAAATAGTCATCAGTTCTGTGGCCAGGCGGAGAATTATATTCAATGTTCTGCAACACAACTCCAAGCAATTGCAATTGTTCTGCAGGCATTTTGTCCGAATTTTGAAAACTGCAGTCAAATAAAAAACAGACGTAAAACACAACTATCGGCTAAGCATGTATTACAATATTTATAATAAAATATAAAAATGAATTAACTTACTTTATTTAAAATCACGGCATATTTTCAGAATTTGCAATTCTGTCGATAACTTTTGAAGTTAACTATTTTGTCATTGACATAGAAGATGTATTATTTGTAAAGTGTTTGTGGTAATTTGGACGGTGTGTTCGTAGCTATAAAAGAAACAAAAGTGTGGCAAGGAGTGTGCTTTGCGCTACAGAACATCGTAGCTTATGATTAAGAAAATAATCTGCCGAAATTTTGATAAAATTAAGGAAAAATTGTTCTGCAAAGACTTTGTTCTGCGACGGTAAGAGACAATTGAAAGGGTGAGTGGAAGAAGGGGTTATGGAACATTTTTGTCGTTTTGAGATATTTGGCCTAATATCCCTTCTTACTGCACCAATCAGAAGTAAATTCCACTATTTACCTACCTTCCCACACCACAGTATGCCATTTTCTTACCGGATTTGGAAAAGGCTTCAAAAATACAAGAAAAGTTGCCATGAATCAAAACAAAGTAGGTAGATACTTCAGTAACAACTCACTGGAGCAACACAACAAGCTATTGACGACCGTCGGGGTTGAATCCAGAAGGGAAAGATTCAAGGACAACATCAGGTAAATTAAAATTCAGATGATGAGGTCACATCTCAGTAGGCACACCACTCGAATTAAAGCAAGGCTCTTTCATTTATATTTCACCCAAATGTCCTCATGTTGGCATGGTGAGGAAGCTCGCAGATTTGATGCCAGCTCAGGTATTGACCCCGTCATCTGACCATGGTTTGAAATTGCGAAATGTTGTCCTCGGATCTGTTCCTTCGGTATTGATCCCGAACCTTCACAGATAGTGCGTTGTATTGTTCCAGTGTGACGTAAATTCGACTACTTTCCGCCTTCCACCAGATATGTATCATTTCTCACGTGCTACAAATTTTAAATAACCTTATGGGTCTTTTTTTTTTCAAAACTATATGTGACACATGGGATCCGTTGGAAAACTGTACCTCTTGGAAATAACCCGCTTGCATAATTATTGAGTGTCCATGAACTGTCTTAAAGTTAAATTTACTCTTTCATCCTCTTGGAAATGCCAATTTTCAACGTGAATCATTTTTTTAACTTTTAAAAAGGGTATAACTAACATATATAATCAATGGTGAGCAATAACAGAAGCTTAGCGTCACAAATGATTAAAAGTACAGACTGTATAGTTTGACATAATACATCTCTTTCTCAAATTGGTCAGTAGGGATCTCTGAGTCATTGTAAACCCAAGCGAATGTCTCTAAATGCCTAGGATTAGACCGAAAAATGAATGGTCCAGATTTGTCTTAATTAATCTCTGACCTAAAGATACACAATTATGGTCTCTGAGATAGATATAAGTTCCAAACGCAATAATTTTTCCTCTTTTGACTGAAAATTCGTTTCTGCAGTAATGATTATTACTTTTCTTTTGTTTTAGACTTTCGTAAATAAGAAAAACTGAAAAGTATTTTTCCCAGCTTCGTGTACTAACTTTAACTCTCCATTGATTTGACGTTTGGTATAATTGGAGTTGACCAATCTATCGCATCGTCGGCTTTGAACAGAAACTCATTAACTGGCGAAAAGAATACATATCGTATAACAACCCTTAAATACTTCGATTTTAGGTCAAAAATTAGTATTACAAGTCTTTTGGTAGAGTTATATTTTTGTTCCAACACATTACAATACTTCAATGTATTTCTAATCATCATGAAAACAATCAGAGTAGAACACCAATTCCAAAGAATGTCAGCTTTTGAGTTTATGCTATAAACAGACTATATATAAATTCGGAATTTTTTTCTTTGGAACATTTACACAGGTTTGCAAATTTTCAGAGAACAAATATTTTTTGCAAAGTAGCAATTGACTTTTTTGTTTTTTGGTATGCTAATCATTCGTTTTTGTCCATCACGTAACAGTTTTTTGAAAATTGCGTTTGAAAAATTAGAAAAATAATGCTTTATAAAATACATTTCTAGCAAGTGAAACAAAGTAATGAGGAAGAAGTTTTGTGTGAAAAATTACTTTAATGTGCTCACATATATATTTAGAATCCACATTACTGAGTCGTTTACTGTCATTAGTACGAAACATATGATTCTGTATATTCAGTAATGGCCGCATAAAGTCAAGTTTCTAAGGCTTTGTAGTACCTTTTTCTTTAGTGTTGAATACTCGATCGAAGTAAATCTTTTGTGTGTAACTTGCGGCTGTTCTCTATGTAGCAACCAGCAGTAATCTATCATGTTTTTGTTCCATCTACCTTGGTATCTGCATTGCATCTGCTTAATGTCTTGGTGAAATCTTTCACCGTGTTCTTCATTGACGGCACCAAGATTTTCAGGAAAATAGTCCAGATGACACATCAGGAAATGAACTTTTAAGCTTACAGAACATCCTAATTTTTTGAAATTTTCAAGCATACTTTGTACAATTTGTTTAAAGTTGGGATCCTTATAATTTCCCAGAAATTTATTAAGAACCTCTTTAAAGGAGCTCCAAGCTTCCTTTTCAACCTTTGTCATACATACTTCAAATTTTTCGTCCTTCTTAAGTTTTCGAATATCTGGTCCCGCAAACACACTTTCCTTGACTTTGGCTGCAGATAATCGAGGAAATGCATGAAGGAAGTGCTTGAAACACCGAACTTCTTTGTCTAAAGCTTTCACGAATTGTTTTATCAAACCACATTTTATATGACGTGGAGGCAGAAGAATATTTTCTCGGTCAACCAAAGCTTCCTCAATAACATTTTGCTGCCAAATTTCAACTTCTCTTTTACTGACCACTCTTTCTTAATCCAATGTTGACTCCTTTCCCTACTGTCCCACTCACACAGGAAGCATGGATATTTTGTACATCCCCATTGAAGTCCAAGAAGCGTGGCAATTACTTTTAAATCCTCACACATGATCCACATGTGATCCTTGTATTTAAGTTTGTTCAAAATGATGGCTAAATTTGCGTAGCATTCTTTGTAGCGCACGGAATGTCCAACTGGTATTGAAGCATATTTGTTTCCGTTATGGAGTAGCACAGCTTTGAGGTTTCTTTTGCATGAGTCAATGAAGAGCCTCCATTCCTGTGAGTCATATTCAATTTA
Organism: Metellina segmentata; assembly: GCA_947359465.1. Classification (NCBI taxonomy): domain Eukaryota; kingdom Metazoa; phylum Arthropoda; class Arachnida; order Araneae; family Tetragnathidae; genus Metellina; species Metellina segmentata. Next base: position 121,075,162 of record OX375876.1, read on the forward strand.
AAACTGTGTCATCCAGCCAGGAATATTGCTGCAATAAACTAAATCAACAACTTCAGAAAAATGAGGAAGAAAATAATTTTCTCGTCTTCTAAACCATGAAAAAGAAACACCAGGTGCCAATAAGTTTTTTCCATTTAGCCTAGAACCTAGTAGTTCTGTGGAATTTTTAGGAAGGCCCAAGTCCCTCACTAAATCATTTAATTCACTTTGTGAGAAGAGTTGAGGACCGTTACTTCCTGCTGCATTGAAATCATCATCAGAACCATAGTCGTCGTTTTGGGAGTCAGAAGATATATCTTTACGTTTTTATGTGGGTTTAGGTTTGGGTATTCCAGGACTATGAGGTACGGGACGCACAGTCAATGGAATGTTTGGATAAACAATTCCTTTCCTATTTTTGGCGTTGAACCCATGCACATTTGAGGAACAAAATTAGCAGTCATCACTGTGGGTAATTGGCTCCCTCCAGATCATCGGGATTCCGAAGCGAAGATATTTTTTGTTTTCCATTCAACTACTGTTTCGATTCTACACAAATACAACAGACGATGTGTGGGGCCAAGATTTATCCTGGTCTACCAGCTTGACATCAAAGTAAGCAGCATAGTATATTCTCTTCACAAAATCTGTAATATTTCTTTGATGTTTCTTGATTGTAAGCTCACCGCAGATGTAGCAAAATTTGTTAGGGTCATTAGAACAACCCCTTGCAGCCATTTTACAAAAATGTCCACAATAACAAAAATAAAATTCAATCACTGATTACATAGTATAATGGTTCAATTGAAAAAAAAAAAAATTTAAATCGGAAAAGAAAATTCTTAACTCTAACTCAGAATGACAGTACAAAACGGAACAGTGGGGATGTACCGACTGCAGTCTACATGGCGCCAATAACGTCTGTTTTTAGAGTTGGTGCCACATGTCTGTCTTAAGATGAAGTGACAGAATAAATGAACTTCACCTCAATGTATATACTATTTTATTAATTTCTTTCACTTTTTATTATTGTATATCGAATATGTTTCTTATTTTATTAATTGTTTATAATAAAATAACAAACAAATATTAGTTACATATATTAATGAATTTTAGCGGGCGAACAAAAATAAATTACATGTTAATTGCATATTCATAGGAACACAAAGACTGAAAACCGAAAACTTCCTGCTGTAAACAAACTGTACATAATGGAATTTTTTTTGGCTATTTTTTCTGAAATCAGAGTCCTAAAATACTACATCAGAAACAATGCTTGGTTTTCAAAAAATATTTTCATCGCAGACCTTTGTTATTTTCAAATTTTGAAATCGTAAAACATGCCACGTGACGTTACGAAGCCCGGTGCACGCATCCGGTTTTTCAACGTGCGGTGACGCTGCGGCATTGAAGCCCAACTATGCACGCATAACCGTGAAATGACGCAAGTACTCATTTCGCGCCATTTGCGATAAATATTCTATTCGAAGAAAACTTGTTTTTTCGCCTACTTGGTGTACAAAAAGCATATTTTGAAACAAAATAGACGTTACTGGATACAACCATTTATTAATTATTGTTTATATTCCATTTATTTATGAAAACAAGGTACTTCACACAGGAGACGCATGTGCGGCGAGCTGCGGCGCTGTGGGGAACTGCGGTACAAATTGCACGCAAGTTGGACGTGCGTCACTTCAGCTGCGCCGGAGGCATGTGTGCATTACTCCATTGGATCTAAGGCCTGGTGCACACATCCGGTTTTTCAACGTGCGGCACCGAAGCCCAACTATGCACACATAACCGTGAAATGACGCAAGTATTCATTTCGCTCCATTTGCGATAGATATTCTATCAAAGAAAACGTGTTTATTTCGCTTACTTGGAGTAAAAAAGGTATATTTTGAAACAAATAAGACGTTACTGGATACAACCATTTATTAATTATTATTTATGTTCCATTTATTTATTTATTCCATTTATTATTTATTTATGAAAACAAGGTACTTCAGGCCGGAGACGCATGTGCGGCGAGCTGCGGCGCCATGGGGAACTGCGGTACAATTAGCACTCAAGTTGGACGTGCGTCGCCGCAGCGGTGCCGGAGGCATGTGTGCACTATTCCATTGGATATAATGTATCTTAGATAGCACTTGCTTAGCCGCAGCGCCGCCGCACGTTGAAAAACCGGATGTGTGCACTAGGCCTAATGTATATCAGACCGCACTTGCGTTGCGGCAGCGGCGCCGCACGTTGTAAAACCGGATGTGTGCACCGGTCCTTAGATCATGAAACACCATCTCAATTGTGGAGTCGTTACGTCTGGAAAAGAAAACGTGTCAACCCCTGCGTGGGTGGTTTCCAAGATGGCAGCCGACAGCCACGTGTTTGGTAGTAACTCAGGCCGCGGAAAGGCTTGGAGATCTCTTAGAGTCGGCGTCCGACTTTTTGGATCCCGATTTCTTGCACTTGACACCTGAATATCTAACAGTCCCAAGATTCGAAAGAGGGAACACTCGCACTTGAGGGATTTGACACCCCTTGAGTGTGGCAGGTGGCATTTTGGAAAACACCCGACCGACATTCCAAGAGAGAGGCGAACGCCCCCGAAAAAAACAAAAAGACGGACTGGAGCGGCAGAAGCCACGGGAGCAAGTGTTAGAGGAGAGAGCTCTCGTTTCGACAGCGATCACGGTGAAGTCAAACACCGGGAAAACAAACAAACAAAGCTGAGAGAAGAGAAAAATGTTTTTCTCTTCTCTCTTCTCTCAGATGAAATATATATATATATATATATATAAATTTTATAAATTAAATTTTAAAATCGTTTCTTATAGAACTTCTATGCCTATCACTTTATATGCGTTGAGTGTGAAATGTATTGATTTATGTGTGTGTGTGTGTGTGTGTGTGTGTGTGTGCTCTCTCTCTCTCTCTCTCTAACTTTAAAAAATAATATATAAATCAACTTATAAATAATATAAACTTTAATTTATTTAACTTTTAAATATTTTTAATGCGACTGACGCGTGTATATTGGGATGGTGTCGATTTTCCTCACACAACAACAAAACAATTTACAAAAATTCAGAATCAAGCCTTTGAAATGGAATAAATAATTCGCGGTCCTAGCCATCCTTAAGGCACATTAATGTTATTCTTGCTGCACTCAGTGTTCCGTGTCACACCACTTGAAAATCTCTGTTACAGACCGATGGAATCGTTTCTAGGAATCTTTTCAACCAAGATATTTAGCTATTTAATCTTTATCTGTGTAATAAGATAAAATAACACCATATTATACAGGAAATCTAGTAACGCTCAGAGAGGTACAGTAAAGCACACATTTGTTCATTCCAAGGGTCGAAAATCAACGCATTCTCCAGATTTTAATTCTATTGAAAACCTTCAGGATTTCTTTGACGGTGCACACTCTGGCCTTACGTTCTCTTCCCCTTACGAGGGAGTTAAATTGATTTTTATTTAAAATGTGAACTTTCGTGCAGTGATGGTTGTTTGTAAATAGGTGTAGATAGTTCTCTATTAGTAAATTTAAATCTTACAAGTGTAATAAAAAAACTTCTACAGGTATCTAGATTAAACCAACTCCACTGTATTACTGTGGTGTCTCCAAACACCACACCACTTACAATTAGCTTGACAGAAAGAGCTTCATCTAATCAGTGGTACCACGCACGCGTTAGTAAAATATGCATACAGAACATTAGTTTCCTCAATTCACAGCTAGTTTGGTATGTCAACTGGGAAAAATAAATGTTCTGGGATGCAATTGGAAACAGTGTATGCGAAAAAGAAATTATTATTGTGTTCGTATTCCCTTCGAAATGTGCGATACTTTTCAAAATGAGCTAACCGTTTAGTATCATTCACATATCATATAACATATTTATGATTAAAAAAGGCTGCATATGTCCAGAATAACAATCTTAGATTTAATTTCACTCCAGGAAATAACGAAAAACACAATACTTTATAAAAATGGGTTGCATTTCCACAATGCTATAGAATATATTAGTTTGTAATGCAGTGATTGCTATTATTTGGTATATTTTTCATGGCGTTTTCGAATATTTGTTCTCCGAATTCGTAAATAGAAGAAATAAACCGTATTTTAAAATAAAAAAATTATTGTAATCCTTATATTGTTGACCAAGTACCTTAAAAATTGTACCTCTTAGAACTTGCTTCTCAAGGATTCACCATAAAAAATATCACGATAAAACACAAGTTTAGAAGAAGGCGTGAATAAATAAATAAGTATTGTAAGAATAATTTAGCAAACATCATACGCTTATCAAATATGGGTCCCAAATACATCATTGTTTTCAAATAATGAAGATGTGTGAATTCAGAACCTCTTATACATTTACAAAAGTATTTTAAAACGCGATCCATTTAAATATTTATTCAAACGTTGGCATATAAGGTTATAATTTGAGGTGATAATCCTTTTTAAATTCAAGAATTAAGTTTAAACAAATTTAAAGCGTGAGTACTCTTTCAGTTTCTTTATCTGTGTGTGTGTTTTTAAAATGGGAATAATTGCTACTTAATCATTTCCAGAAATATGTATAGATTTCTCAAACATTTTATTTCGGATAACTCTAATGAACCATCTCGAATATCATTTGAGGAATAGGTGTTGAACATAAATACGAAACGAAATTCCATTCATAACCATCTACACTGCAAAATAATCCAATTAGTATTTATTTGCAACTTACTTATTTCGAAGCTTCTTTTAACGTTTTGACATTTAAGTGAGGTCATTACTTTTAATGCGTCGGCGGAGATTAATCGGGTTAAACGAAAAAATAACTTTATATAAATTACGTTTCTCATTCCAGAAAGTATATCTCCGTCACACTTTATCTCAAATAAGAACAGGTCTAGAAAATGACTACAACAATAAATTAATTTCTGAAATCTTAGAAGGTATGAACTTTTATAACATCCATTTTCACTAATCTATACACAGTCCAGTCGCATTTATGTGACCACCACCTACTTTCGACGTCAACGTGAAATAACCAATCACAAGAGGCAGGTACCAGCGCATTGTAGTGGAGTGTATATAAAGGATGTCCTAGGACATCGGAAAGCATTTCAATCGTTGGCGTAATGCAGAAACGTAGCGATTTATCCGACGTCCAAAAGGGCATGATTATTGGCTTTCGGGCCAAGGGTGGAAGCATTTCGGAAACGGCTAATTTTGTGAACTGTTCGCGTGCTGCCGTGGTAAAAGTATACCGTGCATGGCAAAATGGCACTATCAAAAATCAGCGGCGCGCCACATGTGGTGCACCACGGGCTATAGATGACAGAGGCTAACGAAGGCTACGGAGATGCTTTCGGGCGAATAGACGTGCAACTGACCACCCAGATGGGGCTACCAAGAGTGTATCCTCAACAACTGTTCAGCGAACGTTGCTGCGCATGGGCCTCCGTAGCAGACGCCTGGTTAATGCACCTATGCTGATTGCTGTTCATCGGCGACGAAGGCACGCCGCGATTTGCACGCCAGTACAGCAACTGGACGTCCACAGAGTGGCGACAGGTGGCTTTTTCCTATGAATCACGTTTTATGCTCCATCGGACAGATGGACGTTGGCGTATACGGCGTGAAACGTCTGAAAGCAAACACCCTGAAACAATTGCCCGAAGGATCCAGGCTGGAGGAGGGAGCATTATGGTTTGGGGAATCTTTTCCTGGCATTCACTGGGTGCACTCACATCATCAGAAAACTAAAAAACTCTCTTCCTGCACGTCTCGCAGCGGTCCTCTCTGCCAAAGGTGGTTATTCTGGCTTTGGACAGGTGGTCACATTAATGTGACTGGACTCTGTATTTAGCTTAACTTTTGGTAACCCGGAGCTTAGCTCCACCCTCAATGCTTCCCATGTTGAAATGAGCTATACTTGATGAACCCGTTTCAGAATTTAGTTACAGTAGGCAGTATATTTTGTTATAAATTTCGTTATTCAATTCATTAATTCATTTCATATTTTGGTATTTTACATTGTTAATATTTTAACCAGTCATTTTGTTGTGGGCTAACATTTTAGCATTAAAAATATGTCAAAAGTTTAAATATTAATTTAATACAAATTTATGCCTACTGCCAATTTCTTGTTTGATTTTACATATACAGGATGATTCTAGATTCCTTGGTCCAACTTTAAAAGCAGGGTGTGTCAGAATTGTAAAACAATGTCCAACATTGTACGGTTGCAAATGTTATACGTAGTCGCTGTTTGGCTTGCTTGGAAAACTTATCTCTTCTCTATATTGTAGAAATGTTCAAGCAGAACACTATATTAGATATTCATAAACGTTTATTATTACATTGAGGACAGTTACACGGTTGGGACAAACATTTAAAGTAAAGGAAAACATTAAATAACATCTGAGTTACATCTTAGCGAGAAACATCTTAGCACATCTTATCAGCGTGACATCTTAGCAGTTATCTAAGAGGAAGTAACTGATGTATAGAGGGCGCTTTAGGAGGGAACTCCTATTGGACGAGAGAGGTTTAGGCGTAAACCAATCCTACAACTCGGCCGTCCTGTAATGGTTGCGACCTCGCATGTTAAGAGCTGGCGCTCAAAATATGACATGACAATCAAGAAAATATAACAACAAAATTATATCTTAAAGTAATCAGTAATTATTTTATAAAGATACACTTAAATGCAAAACAACACTTAAATATTGCACACTGTTAATCAGATAAAACATGGTGAGACATCTGGATAATATCTAACTAAAATCCTGAAAACACACAAAAAAAAAATACAAGCAGAATCGATCACTCTGGAATGAAAAGTAAGAAAGAGGGGAAAACATTCGAAAAGAAGATTAGGGTTGAATCTACAAAACGGGAAATTAAAACTAAACAAAGGAAATAATAAACAGGAAGTCATAATGTAAAAATAATAAAACAAATCGGTATGCTTTAAAGATGGAAAAAATCATGAGCTTCAATAAAAATAAATACAGAAATTAATATTAGAACTATGTTCCTGTGAAATAGTAATATGTACAATAAAATAATGAATAGATGAAATATGCACAAGGTAAAATAAAATGACACAAACAAATGTTCCATCTGAAAAAAGAAAGAAACATGTTTATCGCTGAAATAAAAATAATTAGTTCAGGATATTAGTCCATGGCTTCATAAATTCAGCTACAGTAGAAGTTCGATTAGGTCCATCAAAGGTCGAAAGTTTTTCTACATCGTAGGTATCATGTGGCTTAACTTTAGTAACACGGTAAGGTCCGATGAATTTGGGAAATAACTTCATACCAGGAGAGAGCATTCTTTTGATGGTAACTTGATCATCAATTTTATACTTCTGAGGTTTCTTTCGTCTTAAATTGTAGGTACGCAGGTTTTCATTTTGAACTTTATAAATTTGTTCGTTAGCCGCTTTTCGGAGATTTTCGCGTTGTTGGGTAAATTCGGTTTGAAAGTGTTCTTGTAGAAGTTGCTGGATGTTCTGATCAGATCTGGACTTCATTGTTACACCAAATAAAAGTTCAAAAGGCGTCGTGTTTATACTACGCTAAAAAGTGGAGTTGATGACCTGTTGAACCTTTGGAACAAATTTATACCACTTATGCGGATCATCTTGCGACAGCTTGGAAGTAACCGAAATAATAGTTATGTTCGTTCTTTCGATCTGTCCATTTGCTCGTGGAAGTCCGGTAGTAACATGATGCAGTCTAATATTCTCTTCGGAGCAGTATTTGCTGAACTCATCAGATGTAAATGCTGTACCACGGTCGGTAATGATTTGAGACGGATTACCAAAAATAGCTTTTTGGAGTTTTAACTTCGTTATAACTTCACTAGATGTTGTAGATTTCGTCGGATAAAGCCATACAAACTTAGTGAAGGAATCGGTAACTGCAAGGATATGTTTGTAATTTTTATTGGAACTGGGTAGGACTCCGAGATGATCTATATGATAAGTATGAAGAGGAGTATCTTCCTTCGGCAAAGGATGCAGGAAACCTTCTTGTTTACCAGTCTTGCGATTAGCTAATATGCATGTAACACAATTTTTAATGTATTGTTCCACTTTCTTAGTAAGTTGAGGAATGAAAAACTGAGATTTAATATGCTCTTCTGTTCGTTTCACAGCAAAATGTCCTTTGTCATGAGCATTCTTAATTATTTCTGTCTGCATAGAAGATGGAATAACAAGTAAACTGCACCATTAATGAATTTGTAAAGGATATCATGTTGAACAACATAGTCTTTATATGATTGGTTTTTAAGGATTTCTTTTATAGCACGGAGAGAGAGAGAGAGAGAGAGAGAGTGTGTTTAGAATCTTCGTCTTGTGCACGTCGTATTTGGAGAATGAGGGGATCAGGTGATGTTGAGGTGACCACTTGAACACGGCTGAGAGCATCTACATGTGACATTCGAGAGCCACATCTATGTCCGATTTGATAATCATAGTCCTCAAGCATTAAAGCCCATCTGGCGACTCTGGTACTGAGTTCTCGTTTAGTCATAGTTTTCTTAAAAGCATCACAATCAGTAATAATTTTGAAGGGAAAACCAAGAACATATACACGGAATTTTTTTAGAGCTTCGACGACAGCGAGTACTTCGAGCTCATAACTGGAGTATTTTCTTTCAGGGTCGGAAGTTTTTCTGGACATGTAATATACAGGATGAAACTCATTGTCAGTAATGGAACGTTGCATTAAAATGGCTGCAAGTCCGTCAATGGAGGCATCTGTATGAATTTGGGTATCTACATTTTGGCGGTAGATCTGCAAAACAGGGTTTTGGCAAAGTAATTTTTTAAGGTGATTAAATGCAAATCGTTCGTCGTCACCAAATTGAGAAGGGACATCTTTACGTAAAAGGTTACTAAGAGGACGAGAAATAGTGGAACAAGTTGGTAAAATTTTTCTGAAATATCCTGTTAAACCTAAATAGCGCTGCAATTCTTTAGCATTTTTAGGCTCTGGGTAATTTACAACGGCAGCTGTTTTCGAAGGAGAAGGGTAAAGTTTGCCATCTTCAACAATATGTCCAAGAAACTCAATTTGCTTTTGCAAGAAGTGACACTTTTTGAAATTGATCTCTAGGCCATATTCACTTGCTACTTTAAGAACTTGTTTGAGACGTTCGAGACCTTCTGTTTCATTTGTTGCAGTGATAACAAGATCGTCCATGTACGGCAAAACAAATCCTTGAACAATCAATTCTCGAAAAACAGTATTTATAAATCTTTGAAATACTGAAGGGGATTTGCAGAGACCAAATGGCATGCGTAAAAATTGATATTGGCCGCTATTAGTGACAAAAGCTGTATAGGGACGACTTTTTTCGTCAACGGACACATGAAAAAATCCGTTTTTTAAATCAATAGTACTGAAAACACTAGCATCTTGCAATTTATCTAAAATATCGTCTATGTTGGGAATTGGGTAATGATCTTTTTCTATAATCCGGTTTAAGGGTCTGTAGTCAATACAAACTCTATGATCACCATTTTTCTTTTTCACCACAACCACAGTACTGGCATACTCGGAAGAACAGGGTTCTATGATTTTGTTTGTGAGCCATTCGTTAACTTGTTTCTCGACTATGGCACGTTCGGAGAATGGTAAACGACGGGGAGGACGGAAAAGAGGTTTCTGGTCTTTAAGAGTAATGGACATCTCAATGTTGGTAGTTTTCGTTTTGTTAGGTGTATACTGAAATATTAAATTCTCAACTTGTGACTTAATGTCGAGGGTAACAACGGGTGCAATTTCATACTCTGGTGAGTCATCAGTAATAGCTAGCACAAATGGTTCGTCTGGAGAATTATCGATGGGAAATTTCGTGAAATTTATACCTGTAGGAATTATGGTTAGTTGAGCTTGGTTAATTAAGTCACATCCAATAATTAAAGCAAAAGACATTGAGTTATTGGGAACCACACGAACAGCAGTTGTGAAGGTATGATGATCAATTTCAACATTACTGCGAAATGATCCAATGGCAGGTATTCGGGAAAATCCAAATCCAGTGAGAAAGCCATCAACAGCAACACGTTCTGGGGTACCAATCTTTCGCCATTCATCCTCTCTGAGAAGGGCTACTTGTGAGCCTGTGTCTACAAGTCCTACTAACTGTGTCCCTAAAATTTTCACAGATTTACACATGGTTTGACAGGATTGAACCTGAGAGACATTGTTTACGTCATTACCAGTGAGTTTAGTTTTCAAATTGTTTGGACAATCGTGACTTTTGTGACCATATTTGTTGCAAACAAAGCAACGGGGTCCCTTTCCTTGGTGTTCAGAGTTGCGGGAAATATGATTTTTACCACCACATAAGTAGCACCTTAGATTACTCTTGATTGAATTGTTTTGGTTGAGTGATTCGTTCGCGATAATTTTGTGAAGAGTCCACACGATAATTTGACTGTCGTGTTGACTTTACTGTATGTCCATTAAAATTCTTTGAAATCATGGAAGATAAACGTTCGAAAGAGCAAAATTTTTCGAAAATTTTAATTTTTTCCCTTAAGTCAGCAATTGTCTTACATCCATACAATACTGTTTTATTGCCTCGCTGTTCAGGAATACCATTGATGACATAATCACAGAGGGCAGATTCTTCGATATTACACTTAGAAGCGATTTCACGCATCGTTATTAAATATTCAAGCAATGTTTCGCCATTACGTAAATATCGCGCACATAAGAGCTTATGAACATCAGCACTGTTCAACCGCTCACCAAATTCGGATAATAGTTGGTCTTTCAGAGCATTCCATGTATGGATTCCAATTAAAGAATGCAATAGTTTAGCTGCAGGTCCTCGTAAAGCTCTTTTAGCTAAGGTTAAAGTTTGCAGATCATTTAATTTATATAAAGTTGCCAGATCGGAGACGTTTGATATAAAAGCTTGAACACTGTAAATGCCTTGACCAGAAAATGGTTTAAGAGAGTCTAAAATTTCACGCATAAAGTACATCGCGTTATTCATTTCGGGTAATAAACACTGATCGTTACTTGAACGCACTTGAAATGGATTATTGTGTATAGTTTTTGTTTTGTCGTCGTCCGTTTCGAGAGTGGGGGAAAGAAACTGTTGGGGTGGTGCCGAAATGTCGTCTTCCTCCTCAGCCGAGGAAATGTCGGATTTCTGCTGACGCAAACGCGGGAACCCTTGTTGTAAACAGTCGTCTATGATTTTCAACAGCTGTACACTATTCTGAGTGTGGTCGATATCAATTCGAAGGATACCATCACAAATTAATATTAAATCAGAAGTGGGGAATGCAAGAATCTGTTTTTCCCATTCGGAAGAACGAGCGAAATTAGAACCGAAACCACTGAAAGATCTTAAATTTGACCTATTTTTTCGTTGCTGGTCGTTTCTAAAAACAATGAAATGTAAATTCTTAATCGTTTTGGATGAAGCAGATTTTAATATACGTAACATCTGAGGGATTTCACTTAGAGTCAACATCTTGAGAAATGAACAGTTCACAATAGCAAAGAATAGTAATCAGTTGAAATAGCTTCAATGAAGTACTGTTGACTTATATTCATCAAAAGGAGAAAGAAAAATGCGTTGCAAAAGTACTCACGATCGGATGAGTTGATAGGAGTAGTAAGCAGAGGTACTGGTGAGACGGAAGTGGCGTCATCAAAAGGGGGCGTGGCATCGTGACGTCACAACGTGAGGTCATCATAACAGGAAGTGACGTATTGATTGTTGAGTTGAGGAGTATGGGTCCTGCTGCTGAACAAAAACATTAGGGTCGAGTGGAGTTGAGATGTTGGTTTCGGTTTAAATTTTTTTTAAAGTTTATCTACTGTTGAATGGCAACAGGGTAGTTTATTTTATTGGGAATGGCAACACTTGGTATGTTTACGTTTGGGACTTAGAAGTTTTTTATCTGAGATTTCACTGTGTACGTAAAGTTGAGGAGTAAAGGTCCTGCTGCTGAATTAAAACGTTAGGGTTGAGTGGAGTTGAGTTGTTAGTTTTTGTTTAAATTTTTTTTAGTTTATGTGCTGTTGAATGGCAACAGGGTAGTTCATTTAATTGGGAATGGCAACACTTGATTTGTTTACATTCGGGACTTGAATTTGTTTTCTGAAATTTCACTGTGCGTGTAAAGTGGAGGTGTAGGTATCCTGCTTCTGATATTTTAAAATAATTTCTATTTTCTAGGAAGGGAGTTGAGTTGGATTTTTTTTTCTTCTGAGATTTCGATATGACGTCGCCTAAAGTTGAGATTTTCTTGGTACTCGTGGCGCCATCTATTGGCATTTACTTGAATGAAAATAATTCAAAATGTTTAGAAATTAAATTAAATAAAAATTAGGTGATATTTTGGTGGGGTTTGAACTTAGTACAAAATGTACTCGCGTCCGAGGGTTAGTTTAGTGATTATAACCGTTCGGCCGCGAATACATGCTTAGTTACAGAGATTTAATTATGTGAAGGAAATCTTTCTTTGGTAAATGGTAATTGTGTGACGTCAGATTACTTGCCTGAACATGTCTAGACAAGTTTAGGCATGTTTGAACGATAGTTGTCTTGTTTGGACACGTTTGAACAGGATAGCGTTCACACAACACTTCATGTCAACCGGTGGTAGAGTTGAGTTACCTTCAAGCTGAATGGTGTTTTGCTATTGGTTGTTGATAAGATGTGGGTACCTCCCTGATTATTAAAACTTCTGTGATTGGTGGAGTACTATTTGTTGGAATTTAGTGGCAACGATAATTTTTTAGGGATGTTGTTTTACTGATCATGTCAATACTCTCCTGTCTGAGCACTAGTGTAGTTGAGCTTCTTGCTAATATTTTGTCTTGCTCCGTTTAATTTGCTTTTCATCATGGATGGTTCCAATTCCCTTTGCATTAAAACTATAAAGCGAAATTCTATTCAACCTAGTCCCGTAAAGAGAGTTCGTATTACTAAAAAAAGTGCATTGTCTGTGCTTGGTGAAAAACCAAAAATAAAATCTGTACCTATGCCTGTGGAAGAGCCAAAAATAACAATGGATTCGTTGCCTGATACGATGATACACCTTGGAGACAACATGTTCCTGCTTGTGAACAAGTTCACTGGACTGACCAGAGTGCACATTCGAAAGTACGTTACAGATGAGAGTGAAAGCTTACAGCCTACGAAAGAGGGAATTTCGCTTTCTCCAAAAGTGTGGGACTTGTTTATAAGCAAAGTGAGTAAATATTTCACTTTTGCTACTGTGGAATCTGTTAAGATTCTGGAAAGAGACCTATGTATGTCTAAGGAAGTTGTAGGAGACACGACATTCCTTATCCTACAAAGACTGTTTCGAAAAAGTGATAAGTGTTTTCATTTTGTGCCCGATCGTGTTGTGTTGCGTTGGGAACACATCTTCAAAATCTGTGAGAACTACGAGCGTGTTGCTGAACGTGTGAATAATTCATTATTTGCCTACTCTCTGTATTATTATGTGAGTCATGAACTTGAAAAGTTTTCGTCACTGATTTCCAAAGATACTTACAACGGTGACCCTGACAATCCAGAAGGGGTAGTTGAATTGAAAAATGCTTTGTGTGCACATTTAGAGGATATTATTTCAAAAGGTATAACTAATACTGCGGACTGTTTCGGATGTAAGAATTATATTGTGAACGACGTTGCGCATACCTGTTTAGATACGAGTAAGGAAGAATCTTTTTCTATAAAGTTTACTTCTATTCTTTACAGTATTGATTGGCGTGATTTTGCTGTGACCTTCGTTCAAAAAAATTGTATGCTATTAAATTTTCAGTATTTGATTTTGCAAGGTGACTTTTTTGAATGTTTAAATGTGAAGGAACTCATAGAATCTGTGCGAGAAATGTATGTAAATTCCAATTATATCTCCCCATATTTTACATCAGTGTAATGTTTTTTTAAACTTTTGTTATAAATGAATAAAATTTTGTTGATTTTTACTACACCTGTGTGCGTTTCATTTATTTTTATATATTTTAGTTTTTTAATTATTTATTTTACTAACTTGTTTCTTTGTGTACAGTATGCTTACCAGCGTTTTTGATTTAATTTGTTATTGCTGGTTGTTTTTAAAATATCATTTTTTGAAAATTTCTTCATAAAACTTTAGTTTTTAGCTCTCTATTTCAATAGGAAGATTTTTTTCCTGAAAGATTAGAGAAGTATATAAATAGTGTGTTTCTTATAATTTAACAGTCATTATGAATATCAGCTTTAGGTTAGACCACAACCGCTGCTGCAATGGAAGAAATTCTGAATCAGACATATCGGAATCCCAAACTCCCAGGCAGCTTTGGTGGTATAAATGCTTTACAGCGTGCTTTAAAAGGTCGTGTAAAAAGAAAACAGATAAGAAATTGGCTACAAACGAAAGATTCGTATACTTTACACAAGCCTTTGCGGCACAAATTCCAGAGAAATCGTGTAATAGTAGGAGGATTAAACGAACAGTTTCAATCTGATTTAGTGGACATGCAATCTCTCGCCCCTCATAACGATGGGTATAAGTATTTGCTTACTTGTATTGATATTTTATCTAAATATGGATGGGCCATTCCTCTGTTAGATAAAAAATCTACAACTATAAAAAGAGCTTTTGAAAAAATATTTTTGGAACGTACTCCTCAATCCTTACAGACAGATGCTGGGAAAGAGTTTACCAATAAACTAGTGCAAAATTTCTTAAAAAAGAAGAAAGTTCATTTCTTTACCACACATAATTCAACAAAAGCTTCAATTGTTGAACGCTTTAATCGTACCCTTAAAACTAAAATGTGGAAATACTTCACTGAAATAAATACGAAGAGATATATTGACGTCATAAACCAATTGATGCATAGTTATAACCATACTTGGCATCGTAGTATTAAAACAGAGCCTTCATCAGTGACATTACAAAATGAAGGAAAAGTATGGGATACATTATACGGACAGCAATCTGATGTAAAACAGAGCAGTTCAGAGTTAAAGGTTGGCAATACTGTTCGTATTAGTCGGGAGAAAATGCACTTTGAAAAAGGATACGAACAAAACTGGACAAAAGAAATTTTTACTATTGATAAAATAATACCTCGGATACCTGTTGTGTATAAACTGAAAGATTTAGCAGGGGAAGTGATACAAGGAAGTTTTTACAAAGAGGAATTGCAAAAGATTTCGGATTCCGGATTTTATCCAGTAGAAAAGGTTTTAAAGAAAAGAAAACGTCATGGAAAAATGGAATACTTTGTGAAATTTCAGGGTTATCCTGAAAAATTTAATGCTTGGGTTGAGGATGTCAAAATGATATAAATAGAGCTGTTACTGTACTTACCTTTTATTTTTTTCGCAGTACGATGTCGTTCTACATCACGCTTCCCAGCGACAGCTCTATTGAGTTTTATCCTGGCAATACAATGTCTCACTTCTATACGAAACTTTCCACACGTATGGAACTCTCAGGTGAATGGGAAGTAGGATTAGTTGAAATGATTTATCCCAGAATGTGGAATAACATTATTGATGGTGAAAATTCTTTTGAATATAATCTAGGAAACGGAGTAAAAATTGATGGAAAAGTAGCGTGTGGTTTTTATGATTCTCCGAATGACATTTTAAATACATTTCCAAAGCACATAAAAATTCAAATGAAATATAACAAACACACTAAAAAGGTGGTGGTGCAGCTCACTAACGGTGCAACGCTGCGATTATCCAAGGGATTAGCTGAAAACTTAGGTTTCGAACCTAATCAAGTGATTGGAGAAAATTTTATTCCAGGAAATGGAGGCCCAGATACAGTAATCACTGAGAGTCCTTTTGTCGCGGATCCTCATGTTGATTTACATTTGCTGTACGTTTACACTGATGTCATTCAGCCTGAAATTGTTGGTGGGATCTTAGCTCCTCTTTTGCGAACTCTGACAGTGAAGGGAAGAGATGGTGATATGATTCAGGAACAATTTGAGAGACCTCATTACTTACCAGTTTCCAGAAAAAATTTTGACTCAATTGAAATTATTATAAGGACGCACACTGGTCGTTACGTCTCATTCGAAAGAGGAAAGTTGATAGTGAAACTACATTTTCGCTTGAAACAGATCATATAAAAGAGTGTTCCTTTCTGAATTGATTCATTTTTCATTTTTGCATTCAAGACAAGAAGTAACACAATGTTGGTGCCTTACACGTGTTGTACAAAAAAGTTTGAAAATTATTATGCAGGACAAATCGGAAATGGTCTACCCTACTACAAAGGAGTTGTTTTTCAGAAAGGACACGGAATAGGAGGTTTTTTTGCAAAACTCTTTCGCAGAGCATTGCCTTTATTGATAAGTGGTGCAAAAACGGTTGGAAAAGAAGCATTACGGACAGGAACAATGGTTGCTAACGACATGTTGTCGGGCGAAAAATTCAAAACATCTATTAAAACTAGAGCAAAAGAAACCGGAAAGAAATTAGCAAGAAAGGCAGTTCAAAAAGCAGATGAAATGATTGGTCACGGAAAGTTTAAAAGGAAACGCAAACGCTCAAAACGTTCCATTTCATCTAAAGTCAAGAAGGTGCAAAGACGTGATATTTTTGACTCATGATACTATGGCTTTTCTACTAAAAGATTCTCCAGAATGTGTAAAATCCGAGCTAGAATTATTCTCTTTACCTCCAACGCAAACTGTTATCGAGAGAGGTCAGTGGGTTGAATTTCATCCGCTAGCCAATGTTTCTGATGGAAGCCCTGTCGAATTCAATGTCTCTGGAAGCGGAGACGAATATCTTGATTTATCACAGACTCAATTATATGTCAAAGCTAAAATTTTAAAAAGTGATGGCAAACCAATCACAGACGAAAGTAAAGTAGGGCCTGTAAATCTCTTTTTGCATTCCATGTTTTCCCAAGTGGATATAAGTTTAAATGAAAGACTTGTTTCTTCCAGCAATAACACTTATCCTTACAGAGCCATGATAGAAAAACTACTAAATCACGGTTATGATACTAAAACATCCCAACTTTCTTCGGAACTGTTTTTTAAGGATACCGCCGGTCGAATGAATGTTTTTGATTCGACAGATACTGAGCCTAACGATGGATTCAATAAGCGGACAGAAATGTTCAAACTCAGTACATCGGTTGATATGATTGGTCGATTACACTTGGATATGTTTCATCAAGAACGACTCCTTCTTAACATGGTAGATGTGAAAATTAAGCTTATTCGTAGCAAACCGGAATTTTGTTTACTGGGAGATGGAGAATTTAAAGTTTCACTAGAACATGCTTCCTTATTTGTTCGTAAAGTGAGAGTCAGTCCAGGTGTTGTTATAGGACACGCAAAGAGTTTGGAAAAAGCAACAGCCAAATATCCCATTAACAGAGTTCTCTGTAAAGCTTACTCCATTCCTGCAGGCAATATGAGTTTTGTTCAAGATAACATTTTTACGGGACAGATGCCTAATCGTATCGTGATCGCCTGTGTTGATAATGACGCGTTCAATGGACACTATAAAAAGTCTCCCTTCGAATTCAAACATTACAATATCAATTTCATTGGAGTCTACGTGGATGGTCAACCCATACCTCATAACCCACTTCAACCAAATTTTGACAAAAATCAATTTGTCAGAGCATATCAGAACTTATTTACGAATGCCGAAAACAGAGGTCTATACCTCTCAAGGTCAGAATTCTCAAAAGGTTATTCTTTATTTTGCTTTGATTTATCCCCAGATTTGTGTGACGGTTCACATCTAAATCTTGTTCGTCATAGTAATTTAAGAATAGAAATTAAATTTGCCACCCCCTTACCGCAAACAGTTTCATTGTTAGTCTACGCTGAGTTTGAAAACTTGATTGAAGTCAACAAAGCTCGAAATATTCTCTACGATTTTGGAAACTGATGAATTCGTCAGACATTTATAAAATCTTATCTCGTGACCCTATTTCGGCGAGATATTTCTCGGGTGTTTTTCCTTCGGACAAAATACCAAAAGTTAGAAAGTTTCCCTCTGCTATGGTGTTGAATACTGATAAACATTATGAAAAAGGAACTCATTGGCTTGCCGTCTACATTCAAGATAAAAACACAGTTGAATTTTTTGATTCCTATGGATTGCCTCCCGACGCATTTGGACAAGACATAACAAGATTTGTCAAGACTTTTCAGCATGTTCATTGGAACGAGGTTCCAGTTCAAAGCGTAACATCTAACGTATGCGGACATTATTGCATATATTTCATTGTTAAACGATGTCAAGGATTATGTATGAAATCTATTCTTACTCAACTTAGTGGAAAGAAGAATGATTTTAGAATGTTTCAGTTTGTCAAGAAAAGATACGGTGTAACCATGGTTTTTAAAAATTAAAAGTTAGATTTTCAGTAATACTGTCTCCTGTTGTTGTTATTTCTTCTTTTTTTTAGAGTTATAAAAAGGTTTCAAATTCGAGTGAAATCACCAGTTTATGAAACGTTTAGGATGAAGTAAGACGTGCAAAAAAAATGGCCAACACAACTATACGAATTCTTTTAACAGCATTGCTTATATTTTCCTACCTTGGGTTTTCTGTGTTTATTATTTTGACTTGTCTTAATTGGCCAAAACATGAATCATGCTCTTTAGCACAAAATAAAACGACGCTTGAAATGTATAAAATTTACCAAAAAATTGATTCAGTGGGATTTATTAAATGCAATGAATTTTCCAATCTGTTCTTCAGTCACTCAGTTTGTGGAAAAACAATATGCGATTGTGTTCGCAATTCTTTAAATGTCTTTGAAAACCACTGCTTGGAATTTACTCAAAATATTGTCGATTCAATCAGCGAGTGTGAACTCGTTGCACGCACAATTAAAGGTTGTACAGACATTGTCTGTAAAGTATAAAAGTCCAAGCTTTTTTTAAAACTAAGCACATATTGGAATATGGAGCTCCCTAAGCTTGTTCATCCTTCTACATGTCTTCTCAGTGGCCCTACAGGTTCAGGAAAAACCGTTTTCATAAAAAAGCTTTTAGATCATAAAATGTTTGATCCAATGCCTACGCATATTGTGTACTGTTACGGAAGCTACCAACCACTTTTTAATTCCATGAAGAATGTAACTTTTGAAGAAGGTTTACCCTCTAACCTTAGTTCCATTCGAAATGCTTTAATTATTATAGACGATTTAATGTCAGAGTTAGCCAGTGATACTCGTTTAAGCAATCTTTTTACGAAAGGGAGTCATCATAGAAATCTTTCAATTATCTTTATAACTCAAAACTTTTTTCATCAAGGCAAAGAAATGAGAAATGTTCATTTAAATTCACATTACGTGGTTTTGTACAAAAATCCTAGGGATAAAAGTCAAGTAACACATTTAGCAAGACAGATGTTTCCCAGGAAAACCAAAGCTTTTCAAGAAATTTTTGATGATGCTACCTCAACACCCTTTAGTTATTTGCTCATTGACCTAAGACCTGAGACGAATGAGCGGTTGCGGTTACGTGCAGGAATATTTCCTGGCGATAAACATTTTGTATATGAACCTCGCTAGGTCATTTTCTCTTTTTGACATCTCCTTGTTCAAAGTGACTACATGTGTAGCGGTTCAAAGCCTATATAAAAAACAAAGTGTACAAGCACAAGAAATCATTTTCCATCGGGATGCCGTCTCAGAAGGATGTGGAATACCTGAAACTCCTGCAGAAAAACCGAAGAAAAGCAAATGTATTGAAAAAATGTCCGAACAGTCTTATCAAATCTGTTTGTGAATGTGTATTAAATCTTTTAAAAGGAAATCTTCCAATCAGTAAACGTACAAAAAATCGACTAGTCCCTTTCAAAAAAACTTTAAGAAAATTATCTGAGAAAAAGGTACCCCTGTATAGAAAAAGACGTCTTTTGGTACAAAAAGGTGACGGATTTTTATCCTTTCTCATTCCGACTGCCTTAAGTGTCTTATCATCACTCATCCATGGAACACAGTAAAAAGTTTGCTTTGGTGCCTGTTGATAGTATGCAGCAATTTGAGGATGAGCATTTGAGTGATTTAGACACACAGATTCAAAATATATTGAAAAGAAAAATGGATGATGATGAAAAAGCTAAGTTATATACTCAGATTTTGCAAAAATATGTCTCATTCCCAGATGTTAATGCAATTAATCCTCTCAAAGAACAACTTCTTGAGCCAAACCCTGAAAACAATATTGATACAGAAAATAAAATTCTGGAATCTGTTCCTGTAAAGTACAAAGATTCTACGAAGAAAATGTTGGAATTTTTTAAACAACATAAAATTTCCTGGAATCAGAACAAAGAACTCATGTTGAACGATAAAAAGATCCCTGGCTCGAATATCGTACAACTTGTAAATTTTCTATTGAGAAACAGAATTCGAAAACCAGTTGCCTTTGAACAATTTAAAGAAATATTAAATGTTAACTATTTCCCTCAAGACTTTATCAAAAACAAAAACTTAACTAAAGTTAAGTCTATGTATGCGAAGCCTAAAAAAGTCAATGGAAGAAATGTATCTTCAAACAGATGGCTGAACTTGTAAAATTTTCTAACTTTCGTGTTTTTAATAAATAGTATGGATACTTATTTTAGGCTTGTTGATTTATTTTTTCAACTTTTCCTCATTTCATTAATGTATTATATTGACACTTTTTTTTTATTCTTATGTATTTTTTTTTTTTGAAGTATAAATTTTTTCTAAAAAAAGAAGTATCAAAATTAATTGTTTTCTCTAAAAACACTTTTTAAAAATTTTAAAAAGTAAATTTTTTCTTCAAATTGTTACCATACGTACTAACGAATAGATGATTTCACATGTATGGAACTTTTCACAAAAAATGAAACATAAGCAACAAATAAAAAAAAAAAATGTTTATTAATTTCTTAACAAAATAAAAAATCTTTACAATATAGATTTTACAAACAATTATATAGATATACCTAATACCCATAGGGTAATGTAGTGAAATCGGGTTGAATGACCCTCTTATTGTACACTATCCTGTATACCTTAGTTTCGTGTTTATTTAGTACTCTTCTACGTTTTGCCTCCCTGGTAATTTTGGCGGGATTTACTACTGGAATGGTCCGGTCATCCATATCTAGCACCAGACTTACCATGGAATTGTAATTAATTAGCTGTGTATTTCTAAAGTTGAGAGTAAATCCTCTCACTTTGCAGCAAGTTTTCCCAGTGGCAGTCTGGTAAGCGTAGTTTTTGGGTCCTCCTGAGAAAGAAAAAAGTTATAAGAAAATTTTTTCCACTAAGAAAATTTTTTTTTGGTCACATCCTGGGTGTGTATACTTGAAAAAATTAGTTATATATGACACATTACAAAATACCAAGTTGGGCAACCAAAATTGGGAATTCACGAGTTCTAAAATAAACGCTTACAAGAAATCTGAGTTTCGATATTACGCATGAGGCTATAATGTTAATTCTTAAATATCATGCATTAATTGTTTTTTTTTCTCTTTTTTCATTAAAAGAATAAACACTTTTTTTTCCCGCTGAATGATTTGTAAAATTCTTTTTTAAGTTAATAAAATAAAGAAAATTCTTTTAAAAAAGGACTGCTTACCAGAAACGAATGAGGAAATGGTATCGCCGTCCAATTCGTCAGTGAATTCGCCTAAGAAATTTCCCAAGGGAGGATCATATGTTGAATCTTTCGAATAGATGATCGAATCCGTGTCGTGGTACAGTACTCTTCGCCCTAGCTTGTCCATTTCACCATATAGCTTGATGCGTGCCCAAGCTGTAGTAAAAGCAGCCAAAAAGATGTTTGTGGAGGCGTCTTGCTCAACGAACTCCTTAGACTTTTGCCACTGGATGGCAGCTACCTCTGGCGTGGGTAAAAATACGTCCTTGATCTGAAAAGATAAGAGATGTGTTACAAAAAAGTGAATACGCTGTGTTGCTCCAGTACGATGTTAATTGAACTACCTTTTCTACCAAAACAGAATTTAAACAAATAAGGCATGAAATAAATATAAGAATAGAAATTACGTTTTTAGTAGGGTCCGTCAGCATGTTGTTAAACATAGGTATCGTGTTAACATATGTTAGTTGCCCCTTTAGAGTATTCATTCCCCATCTGTAAGATCAAGGTACTTATTAATATTTACACCAAATAACAGGTTCTCTCTCTCTCTCCAAAAAAAATATGAAGATCTTACCGTCCCCAAAAACTATTTAAAGCCAGCTTTGCCACTTGTCTCCGCCCAGGGTTTTTTTTAATATTGACTGCGTCTAACTTTATGCCTTCACGTTCTTCATATAGCCTAATGTAAGCAAGTTTTTGGACATCGGTCACACACTCAGAAGGCCATCCACTGCTCTCCTGTTTAATTTTTAAAAATAAATCGATGTATGATCGAAATAGGGAGTCGGATTTGTTATCAAAGTGATAAACCTCGTAGATCTAAAATAAAAACAAGATTAAAGAAAAATTTATGCATAAAAGGTAAAAGAAACTAAAACATTATAAAGTTATTTTAAAAAAAAAAAGCTATTCACGTGTGTAAACCGATATCCTTTTTGCTCTGCCAGTTTCAACTCCTCGCTCACCCATGTACCAATAAGGGCCCTATCATCATCGGTATGGGTGCAAGGACTTAGCTGCAAAGTTTCGGCACAAGTTCGGCACAGCGGAAACATTAATTTTTCATGGCATCGGTATGGGAGCACAGGAAAATACAACTGCTTGGGTGGTATAACCCTGCAATGTATTAACCCAAAATAATCATTCACATCCTTGCAATCTTTGGTTATTACTTGAGGATGACCAACAGGGTATGTGCAATATTTGTTAACCTAAACAAATAAATAAATATAAATAAATACATACATACATACATACATATATATATATATATATATATATATATATATATATATATATATATATATATATATATATATATATATAATAAAGAAAATAGCTGTAAAAACATTTAAAAAATAATAATATTAACAACCCACCCATGGATACAGCGAAGTGAAATCAATGTATTTCGCATTTCCTTTGTGGTAAAGTTTTACAGCATTAGTCCGACCACCAAAAAAGGCATCCCTAGGTTTTAGCCGATCCACCAAATAATGCCCTGCAAGGAACGACTTTAAATCTGGGTCTTCCTTCTTTTGCTTGAGGAAATCGTGCTCCCACATTTCTTCAACGTTGTATCCCTGTGCACGTAGGTTGCTGACACCGTCTATGGTTTTGCTCCTCAAAGTAGCCATGGACACGTTCTTCAGGGGATGCAGAATGTCTCCATCGTAACATGTTCCACAGCCGTGGAAGAAACATCCCTAAAAAAATAAAATGTATTAGTTAAATCAATCCTATTACTTAAAAAAAGTTCTGTTCGCTGAAAGGTTGATTAGGTTATTTATAGCCCTCTTTTATTAGAATTTAAGCAAAACAGAGTTCTTCTTCATATTATTATTATTTATAACTTTTAAATGATGTAAAGTATATACGTGGGGAGAGAGTATCCAATATTCTGTATAAATAGTGTCTATTAACACACACACACACACATATATATAACCTTAGCAATAGATAGTATACAAACTAATGGAACTTTTAATTTTCAATAGTTGAAATCGTGTAATCCTTACCTGATATTGATAAATGGTATTATTATCGGGACAAAAACCATCTACCGATATTCCAGCGACTTTTCTCTCTCCTCTTCCGTTGAGAGCATGGTCAATATGGATCCCGTTCTTAAATTGTAAGAAATCCAGCCACCGGATACCATCAGCACTGAAATTTGTTTCATTCACGTATCCGTGCGCGGGAACCATACCAATGGTTTGGGGCTGTATGTGGCTGCTCCTGTATGTAGCCATACAGGCAGATGCAATCGTCACATACCTGAAAAAAAAAATGTTTAGTTAATATAAAGATAAATATAAAAAAAGTAGTCTGATGTATTGTCTCATATATAAAGGAAATATATAAAAAAAATCTGATTTAGGAAAGGTGTTTACCTAAAGGGATCCACACCAGCCACTTCCATAAATTGAGTCCTGAACTCCAAACAACAACGGCGAAGGATGTCAACGTCTGATCTGAAGAAAAAAAATTTTGTTGTTGCTGTTGTTGTTTTAAAAAAGAAACTGTTAATCACAAATAATGCTGAACAAGAAAATGTCAAGTAACATATACCTGCAATAGGAGAATATTTCTTTTGGAAAGTTAAAAACGTCTCCCTTGCGTTCCTCATGCCAGGCCAGGAATGTCTTTCTGGCTGTAGTGGTCATCCCATCAGGGCTATAATAATGAGGGTCAGGGAGGGGTCCAACGTAAGTTTGGTTCTCACGGGTGTTGAAGAGGTGAGGGAAATACCCCTTTTTCAGCTCCGTAAGTCCAAAACAGCCGGGTAGTTTTGCCAAGGCCATTGGCAAGAAATTTAGAGAATCGATGACTCTGACGTCAACCCCTTTATGGTGTAAAGTCATCAGTAACGATCCGTTAGGAATAACATCAGGTGCTGTTCCTTGCTTCAACATCCACTGAATCAAAAACTGACCATCGAACCTAAAAGTAGAAAAAATTAACCAAGTTCCTAAAATGAAAGAAAAAAAGCATGTGCCTATTAAACATAAGGAAATTAATTCATTGGTCCTGATCCATTGTCCATCGTTTCTAAAAGTAGTGCGAACCTAAAAATAGAAAAATTAACTAAGTTCTAAACATAAAAAAAGCATGTGTCTATTAAAACATACGGAAATTAATCCATTGGTCCTGATCCATTGTCCATCGTTGCTAAGAGTAGAGATGACTAAGTTACAAAAAAAAATATGTAAAAAAAATGTTAACATAAACAAATTTATTTACCCTTTCATGTTGTGAGCTACAGCAGTATAGCCCTTGTGTTGAGGAGCAAACAGCCAGGCACAAAAATCGTCACAAGCCGAATACCCCTGAAACACCTTCTCTTCACCAGTTGCATACTGTGCCACCGCAAAGTTCACTATGTGTTCCCCAGAAGATTGATCCGTTTCGAAATCAAAAAATATCAGCTTCTCACTGGGGTTCTTGGCTTCCACGGTTCGTAAGAAGCATAGATGTTCAGCAGCCACCACGAGTTCTTTGCAAGAAGGACACCTTGTATTTTCACAGCGGTGTTTGTCACGGGGGCAGTCCCTTCTCCGAATTACTTTGCAGCACTCCCTGCACTGATAAACCTGAAACGTATAAAAATAATATTAGAAAAATAAATAAGCAATAAAAAAGTAATACTGAGAAAAAAAGTCATGCACATGTATTCTTAAAATCACCGAAGAAAAAAAGTACCCTTACCCGATCACAGAGAGATAGTAATTGGTTCCCTGTGATGGACTTGTGTGCTACAAAGCAATCCTCCGAACTGCAAAGTCGATCACAATCCTGGCAACGTTGTTTCTGACCCGGATCACAATGTGTCCTTAAACACACTGGGCAGGATTCTTCACAACGGTGGTCTTCGACATTTTGAAAGGGCTTTTCACACTTCTCACAATAATTGTTTGCACCAAAAAAACCTTTCAATGATTTCACGACATCATAATGGTTATCGTGAAGCCACAAATTGATGCGTCGGGACCTATCAGGACCTTTGTATGCAACCTACAAAAATAAATAAACATACTTTTTAAATTTTTGTTAATGTTTTCGTTTACACTCTCTTCTTGCACAAAAAAATTTGGTAGTACAAACAAACTACATAATTGAACTGCAAAAAGAAAAGAGGTTATTAGATACAACCAAAAATATAATACATAGCATGTACATATATATACATATAAAAAAAAATATTTAAAGGATGCACATATACAGATAAAATAAAAAAGCATGTACACACACGCATATATATATAAATAAATAAATACTATTAAAAAAAGACATATATACACATATATAAAAATATATATAAAGGATGTACATATATATAAATACATATGACATATATGAAGCATGTACACATTATAAATACTAAAAAAACAACATTTTTTTACAAACAACAACAAAACAAAACAAACACACAAATAAAACAACAAAAAAGTACACTTATTCGGTTTAAGTTCTCTGAAGAGAGAACTACGATTTGAAGATCTAGATGATCCTCAAACTTTCTTATGTCCTCAAAGGTGCAAGGACCTAATGGCACTCCTGCAGCTTCATGGAGAGAGCGGGCTCTGTTCATCAAGGCTGGGCGTCTTCTGTTCCTCAGGGTGTTAATGTACGAGACGTTTTTTTCCAAGTGCGCCTTTCCATACACTATGGCTTTTGCACAGCAAAGACCCTCATCATCAAAAGGTATGGCCAAGATTGATCTTTTATTCAGCCTATCCATAGAAATGTTAATAGGTCTTCTGTTTCGACCGGAACCCACAGGTCGCTGAATGGTTATGACATCTATCTCAAAATTAGAATCCAATTTAATCTCTTCCTTAGATTGAAGTACCTTCATTATGCAGCTAAGTACTTTCTCAACCGTAATATTTGATACCGACATCAGGGAAGTAGACATGGGCTTGTCGAGTCCCTCTGCTTGAATGCAAAATCTTATAAGATCAGATGGACGTAAGGATTCCGTGGTACGATGTATGATAATCTCAAACAGCAACCTGACTGAGTTCACAATGGTCGACAAAGACATTCCTCTAACATCTTGCTGAAGTCGCTCTGGTTCCACTCGTGCCCTGTATGTAATTTCTTCAGCCTGATACTTATTATTCCGCCGCCGTGCTCGTTCTACGAGAACAATAGCATCTTCAATCTGTAAAAAAAAAACATGATTAGTAAATATGATAGTATTGTTTTAGTCACTTCACTCTACTATAAATTTTTTCAGAGGAAAACATACACAAAATTACTTTTTTTTAACAATAGTTAGTTTTATGAGTTATATAAAATTACACTTACAGTGTGGGCTTCACTGTTTTCATCACTGTTTTCACCAACATTAAAAGGATTCGAGACTCCAGAAGTCTAATTTAAAAAAAATGCGATTAAACAAAAAAAAAAAGTTCAGAAAAAAATCTTTAATGAAATAAAATAACTCATATAAAAAGAATACCTCAAATCCTGAACCCACTTGATAATACAATGGCAGTGGTATTGGGTTTTCAGTAAATAATTGAGAACATTCACCAAGAATCTAAAAATGTAAGATCCCATCTTAAATTTAGAAGAAAAACTATATATAAAAAAGTTTAAGCGCGAAAGAAAGTCAATGAAAATAACCTTACATTATCATCGTGTTCCAAGAAGTTTTGACACATTTCATCTATAAGCTAAAGATGAAAAGCAAGATCAATAATAAAATAGGTTTCACTACTTAGAAATGTCAAATAAATACGCTTGCTTTTTTTTAAGTATATAAACCACATAAAATAAAATAAATAATTGATTACAAGCTTACATCATCATCCGAATCTCTCATTGGGAAATCCGTGTCTTGAAAGAGTATCTATAATTCCAATAAATTATTCAGTTGAATTAAAATTGATTGCATTTATATAAAGTAATTTAATAATTTACTGGCTAAGTAGTACTATAGAAGAAAAAAAACAGTTTTGGACTCGAACCAAAAAAAAAAAAATGCGTACTTACCGTAGCTGAAGATAAACCATCAGCTTTTTGAGACTTTGGGTAATCCATTTTTGAAAACACACTTGATGCTAAGAAAAACTAAGCTTTAAGGAGACAAGGTAAGAAATGTACTTGTATTTTCACTCTTGTCATTTAAATATTTTCACCAAGCACAGACAATGCACTTTTTTTAGTAATACGAACTCTCTTTACGGGACTAGGTTGAATAGAATTTCGCTTTATAGTTTTAATGCAAAGGGAATTGGAACCATCCATGATGAAAAACAAATTAAACGGAGCAAGACAAAATATTAGCAAGAAGCTCAACTGCACTAGTGCTCAGACAGGAGAGTATTGACATAATCAGTAAAACAACATCCCTAAAAAAATTATCGTTGCCACTAAATTCCAACAAATAGTACTCCACCAATCACAGAAGTTTTAATAATCAGGGAGGTACCCACATCTTATCGACAACCAATAGCAAAACACCATTCAGCTTGAAGGTAACTCAACTCTACCACCGGTTGACATGAAGTGTTGTGTGAACGCTATCCTGTTCAAACGTGTCCAAACAAGACAACTATCGTTCAAACATGCCTAAACTTGTCTAGACATGTTCAGGCAAGTAATCTGACGGCAACAAGTCCAAACTGTAAACACTGCAATGACGTCACATTTGGTATTGCCACTCACCAGTACAGAAACTTTCATGTAATTAATAAATTCAAAAATAAAACAAATCTCCTATATTTTAAATTAAAACCAAAACTAACAACTCAACTCCCTTCCTAGAAAATAGAAATTATTTTAAAATATCAGAAGCAGGATACCTACACCTCCACTTTACACGCACAGTGAAATTTCAGAAAACAAATTCAAGTCCCGAATGTAAACAAACCAAGTGTTGCCATTCCCAATTAAATGAACTACCCTGTTGCCATTCAACAGCACATAAACTAAAAAAAATTTAAACAAAAACTAACAACTCAACTCCACTCAACCCTAACGTTTTAATTCAGCAGCAGGACCTTTACTCCTCAACTTTACGTACACAGTGAAATCTCAGATAAAAAACTTCTAAGTCCCAAACGTAAACATACCAAGTGTTGCCATTCCCAATTAAATAAACTACCCTGTTGCCATTCAACAGTAGATAAACTTTAAAATATTTGAAACCGAAACCAACATCTCAACTCCACTCGACCCTAATGTTTTTGTTCAGCAGCAGGACCCATACTCCTCAACTCAACAATCAATACGTCACTTCCTGTTATGATGACGTCACGTTGTGACGTCACGATGCCACGCCCCCTTTTGATGACGTCACTTCCGTCTCACCAGTACCTCTGCTTACTACTGATAGGTATCCATTTTTTCGCAGACACGGAAATGGTTGAAAAGTCAGTTTCGTTTCAGCGAAACGCACAAACAGTTCACTTCAATCCACAAAATCGATATACATAGTTGCTTTTGATTAGCACACAACATCAGCACACATCTTGAGCTCTGCTAGGGGTTTGATTTAAGTAAACTATCTTAACTCATCAGAGGGGTAAAACGGAACCAGGAGGCTGAGACCCCATAACTGTAGAAATGTTCAAGCAGAACACTATATTAGATATTCATAAACGTTTATTGTTACATTGAGGACAGTTACACGGTTGGGACAAACATTTAAAGTAAAGGGAAACATTAAATAACATCTGAGTTACATCTTAGCGAGAAACATCTTAGCACATCTTATCAGCGTGACATCTTAGCAGTTATCTAAGAGGAAGTAACTGATGTATAGAGGGCGCTTTAGGAGGGAACTCCTATTGGACGAGAGAGGTTTAGGCGTAAACCAATGCTACAATATTATAAAAGGAAGTGTTTGTCTGTCTGTTTGTCGCAAAATACTAACGATTCTATGGCACTTACAGCAATGAGATTTGGCACACAGGTAGTCCGAATTGTTTGCAATTTTTGGGTCGTGGCGAATTTTAAAATTCAATCTAGAACATTTTAAAATGAATTAAATGAAATGTAATTATTATTGAATGCTACAGCACAGAAAAGATCACAGATTCTTAATTTATTGTTTTCATTTACGTTTTGATTTTGCGCGGATGAATATTTTTCAGCCAGACGATAAAAACAAAAAATCTTTTAACTGGAATGTGAGGTTCTGAGGTTCTCCGGCCAACACAGGGATGAATGTCTGACGGGGGGGGGGGGACGAGACATCCTCTAGGGACGTTGGCGGGGGTGTCTGTGAAAGGTCACCCGGGTCAGGAGGAGAAAGGGGGAGAGCGGAAAGAAAGAAGAGATTCGACCCGCGGAGACGACAGAGGACGGACTATGAAGGGCTCTCTGCTGCTGTTGTATATTATTTTGTAATGTATTCATATCTAACCAAGAAGTGTCCAAATAAATAGATAAAAGATATCTATGAAGTGTTGCCCTCTCCACTAGTCAAACTAACCACACACACTCACCAGAGAGATAGAGAGAAAGGGTGAGGTGTGATATGGAGTCAATAAACTCTTTTTCTATCTCTTAGACCGTTAAAGACATAGTAAAAATTTCAGCGGATTTGAAATCTGAGGAAAATTTCACTTTTAGATCCATACCTAAATATATGATTATCTTTATATGAATAACTTTTAAATTGAATATATATTTTATATTTTCGCACGATATTGTGACGTCACGGTAATTTTCCCTTTCCAAAAATAAACCAATTGCAAGTTCTGCCCCCTTCATTTAAAAAAAAAAAAAAAAGAAAAGAAACATTACATTTCTTGCCCTCTTTGATTTTCCCTAATCATCACCACAGCTCATGCATTTCGCCACTTCTTTTCGGTACTGATTGCTTACCCCTCCTCGATGTCCCCACCCCCTTTGGAACGTGAATTGGACTCCAAATTGTATCAATTATTAAATTCTATCTTCTATCTCAATTATTCACCGTTTTCAAAATGCATTTGTCACTTCCTTTAACTTTCTTCCCTCATTTACTGTTTACAATCATAAACTTTCTATTAATTCTGATGTGGAGGTTCGCAGTTTTCTGCAAGGTACTTCGTAATTGATACGTCCGTTCCGTTCCTCTGATTTCAGTGGACAGCAAAAAGTAAAAAAAACATTTTGACAGGCATTGTTTAGTTTTTTTTTCGTAAAAGCGGATTCGTTAAAGATAGATTAAAAATTTCAACGGATTTGAAATCTGCGGAAAATTTTACACCAGACTAATATCTTATAACGCCGGGATAGCTATGCAGTGGCTAGTTTTACATAAATTGAAGTACACATTACGAATGAAAAGGAACGAATGTTGCGAATGACAAATTTTAGAAAAGAAACAATTTGCACATTTTTTTAGATCAAGTTTGAAATTCGCGTTGCGAATGGCAAAGTTTAGAAAAGAAACAACTTGAAAATCTTTTTTTTAAGACCTCGTGTGAAATACGTGTTTTAAATGGCGAAATTTAGAAAGGAATGATTTGGAAACTCGCCAAATAGGCGACACATAACATCTGCATGCAACAGTCGCGGACATCGCTTACAAGTGAAACAAATTAAGTTCACATTTTTGGGACGTGCTTCTTAAGTTTTTCTAGATCAGATTGTAGTGATCGTTAGATTGGTGAAGTACACTGAGTCATTTTTTATTTGTGGGTAAACTCGATCTCTTCTTGAGAAACAAAACCCAGGAAGAGAAGCCATGTGTTTGAGGCAATGTTCCTTAACCTGTGCGCCACTAGAGATTGTAAAATGTGCCTCGAGGGTTTTTGACAAATAATTAAAATTCCATAGATTTTGTAACTTTGAAATAGTATTTTTAATTACCTCAACGGTTACTAAAAATAATCTTTTATATTTAGTAACCCCGCGTTTTTATTTGATACTATTTTTCTCCCAATTGCAAGTGACGTTGATTCAAATTGCCTCTTTCTTAAAATCAAAAAATTTATGAAATTAAGTCTTTAAATTTCTTTAATGTGATTACATAGCTGTGAACTATGTAGTATAACAGCAGACATAAGTGGTAGAGCTCTGGCTCTGGATTACGAAATTGATGTTGTGGATTCATCCACTGAAGCGTAGATTATGAATTGTTCCTCAATTTTTCGACTCGGTTGAAGTGTTCGAACATCGTTCAACAACTGTGGTAAATTATTCTGGTATCCATGTAACAGTTTCCTTTTGTTTCAGCTCCCGGTTATGTCGGATGTGGGTTTTTAACGGTGAGCCCTTCTGTCTGATGTCTTCAAACACTTGATTGATTTGGTATGGGTCAGAGAAATAGATATTAAGCGCTTGCACAGTGGAATAAAGTATACGACGTTTGCAATATGCATACATTCCTATTGCCGAAAGTTAACTCCGTCCCAATTGTCGAAATTCGGTTTCGATCTATTACCAAAAGATTGTTCCGATCAATTGCCAACAGCTGTTTCTGACCTATTGTCAAAAGCTGTTTCCGACCAATTGTCAAAAGCTCGTCCCAATCTACTGTCAAAGCTGGTTCCGATCTATTGCTGATAGTTGGTTTCGTCAAATCGTTGAAAGATGGTTTCATACAATCTTGGAAAGTTGGTTTCGACCTATTGCCGAAAGTTAGTTCCGACCTATTGCCAAAAGTTGGTTCCGATCTATTGCCGAAATTTGATTCTGACCTATTGCTGAAAGTTGGTTCCGACCTATTGCCAAAAGTTGGTTCCGATCTATTGCCGAAAGTTGGTTCTGACCTTTTGCCGAAAGTTGGTTCCGACCTATTGCCAAAAGTTGGTTCCGATCTATTGCCGAAAGTTGGTTCCGACCTATTGCCGAAAGTTGGTTCCGACCTATTGCCGAAAGTTGGTTCCGACCTATTGCCGAAAGTTGGTTCCGATCTATTGCCAAAAATGGTTTCGACCTATTGCTGAAAGTTGGTTCCGACCTATTGCCAAAAGTTGGTTCCGATCTATTGCCGAAAGTTGGTTCTGACCTTTTGCCGAAAGTTGGTTCCGACCTATTGCCAAAAGTTGGTTCCGATCTATTGCCGAAAATTGGTTCCGACCTATTGCCGAAAGTTGGTTCCATCCAATCGCTGAAAGTTGGTTCCGTCCAATCGCCGAAAGTTGATTCCATCCAATCGCCGAAAGTTGGTTCCGTCCATATTTAGGTTTCAAGCTAGTTTTATATCATGTGCAGTGTTCTTAAATTTTTTTTCCATTGTATTTATGTGTTATGATGTTATGTTTAATTCCAGACAAATTCATGAAACTATAGTTCACAGTTTCTGAGAAATCCGAAAGATAATTTTGGACAGTAGAGTAATTAACAAATGTTGTATTCATTTAGCCATAATGAGCAAATATTTAATAAAATCTGGTGCTTCACAAACAGAAGATAAGCAAATAAACAAACGGAAGTATAAAGATGACTACATCGCAATTGAAACGGAAGACCCACAAATACCATTCTATGTAATCTTCAAAATAAAACTTGCAAATGAAGCTCTCGTTCCTAGTAAACTGAAAAGGCATTTGGAAACTTCACACACAGAGGTCAAAAACAAATCTAGAGAATATTTTAAAAACCTGGCAGCGCAAAAAAATAAAACAGCAAAAAAACATTTAAAACTACATGGAAGATGCCAGAAAAGGGGTTGATTGCCAGCTACAAGGTTGCACAATTAATAGCACAACGGAAAAAAGCACACACCAAGCCGAGTCCATCATTGCACCAGCATTAGCTATTATTGTCGAAACAATGCAGAGAAAGTAAGCGATAGTGAAGGTCCTTAAGTACCATTATCCAATGCCACAATATCACGCAGAATCGAATATTTATCTTCACACTGAAAAAAAGAAATTGTCGAGCATTTTGAATCGCTTGACTCTGGTCATTTCAGATGGATGAGTCAGTGGGAAAGCACAGCTCCTTTATTTAATTCGATTTATTAAAGATGACATATTCTTGAGTGAGTATCTTTTTTGGAAAGATTTGAAGAGCGCGACGACAGGAAAAGACATATTTGAGGTTGTAAAAGACAAATATTTAAGCTTTGGTTTGCTGTGGAAAAACTGCGTTGGTGTTTGGACTGACGGATGATCATCAATGTTAGGAAACTTAAAAGGATTTATCACACTTTGTGCGCCAAGAAAATCCAAGTATTGTAAGTATTGTACTGCCTGATTCCCAGAGAATCTCTCGTTTCAAAATTTTTAACTCCAGATATGTTAATTGTAGTGAACCAAATCATCCAAGTGGTCAATTTCATCAAGATGCAACCTCTTAAATCCCGAATTTTCTCTCAGCTGTGCGACGCAATGGATTCCGACTAAAAGAACTCTTTTATATCACACCGAAGTGGGTTGGCTTTTGAAACGATTCCTACACCTGACCGCAGAGGTGATTTTGTTCTTGGAGGTCGAAAAAACAACTTTTGGATTTTTTCTTCATGACAATATTTGGTGTCTTAAAGTTCAATTTCTCTCGGTCTGATTTGAGAAAAGCTGAACTCTCTGAATTTAAGTCTTCATGGTCCATCCGAGAATATAGCCACATCAGCATCAAAACCGAAGTAATTTGAAGAAAACGTAACACTGTGGAAACCTGAAATTTCAGAAGGAAATTTTGACTGCTTTCCCGGTGTCAATGAATCTCAGTCAAAAAAACATTGTAGACGAAGTTATAAGCACCATTGACGAACTTCAAACCACACTTAAAAGCTACTTTCCTTCGCTTTCAGTTGACGAATATGAATGGTTCATCAACCCATTTGTAATTTGCAAGACACCAAATTTGACAACAGAAAAAGAACAGCTCATTGATTTGAGAAACGATACGTTTTACCGTTCAACATTATTCGAGAAAAATTTGGATGAGTTTTGGCTTTCTGTCAAAAATTTATACTTTGAAATCAGCTTTTAAGCTATTAAAATTCTTCTGCCTTTTACATCTTCATGGTTCTGTGCATTTAGATTTACAGCATTGACAGAAATCAGACTAAAAAGCGAGAAAGACTTTTAAAAGTTGAGACATTGAAATGCGAATTTGTCTGGCGACTTTGGAACCTCATTTTGATTTAATTTGTTCAAGAAAACAGGCTCTGCCCTCTCATTGGATAAATTTTGTAAGTACCCGTAAAAATTTTTTTGGTTTATTTTTTGCATCATACAACTTTTATATATTTTTTATTTAGGTGTGATGCAAATAATTCCAGATATTTTTAGTAGGCCGTCAGCCACAAAAGGTTGGGAAACACTGGTTTAAGGTGTTGATGAAACTCGATAGGTATAATAACATAGGTACGCAAAAAAGACGCTGGTATAGCAATGGCAGAACCCCCGCCTACCTATTTCTCCCCATCATATTTACTGTGTTTGCAGAAACGAACAGCTCAATTGGTGAACAATGGTTGCAACCTCTTGTCCATTATTTAATTAATGAACAGTGGAGATGTGGTGAATGCCGCTTCAATAATAGTTTGTCCTTAAGATAGAAATATAAACTATGTATTTACGATGTCTTTGTGGTGCTGTTTTTCGGCAATACGATGCGTTTGCAGCACCAAGGCATAAATCCGTACTCTTCTCTAATATTATAAAAGGAAGTGTTTGTCTGTCTGATTGTTGCCGCAAAATCCTGACGATTCTATGGCACTTACAGCAATGAGATTTGGAACACAGGTAGTCCGAATTTTCTGCAATTTTTGGGTCGCGGCGAATTTTAAAATTCAATCTAGAAGATTTTTAAATGAATTTAATAGTTTTATTCTCCAACGTGTTCTTTAACGCATTTCTACAGGAGACAGAAGAAACACCGGAATCTAGATTTTTCTACCCTCGTGACCTTCCATCAGGTTTTGGAATCATGTCAAGTTTATTGAACCCTGAAAGAACCTTTTCCGCACTATTAGAATAGCGATTTCGAAAAAAAAAAAGTGTTTTTTTCGGCCCTCCCTAATGGCCAACCCGCGGTACACGTACCACATTGTGGCACGGCGGAGTTTTAACAGTAGCACCCATACACTTATTGAAAAATTACAAAATTTGAAAAAATAATGTCGTTTTCAGGAACTTTGTCAAAATTCGTAAAAACCCTACTAATACGCTATTGAATACAACAGCGCCGAAAAGCGGCACTGCTTGACACCAGTACAACGATGTGGTAAGACAGCGTGGTCATGGGACGAGCCCAATGGTTTGAGTTGCCTTGTTTTGACGCCGTTGTCTTGCTATGGTTGTCCTCACTCACATGTGCCGCTCACATGTGCCGCTGTCTTGTATGGTTGTGGAGCGAGAGCGAGTTCGACACTGGTTGTCTGGCTCAGTTGATTCTTAACTGACCAGCAAGACGTTAAGCTTTCTTTAATCTGTTTTTAGATTTTGGCGTCGATCGTCGTTGTTTTAAAAATTTTATTTTTACTATGTCCATGAGTAAACCTTTCACATGGAAAAGAAAATCTGAAGAGGATACTGCAATTGATTTTAAAACTGTCTATGAAGAACAATTTTTGTTTACGCATCAAAATACTTCCAAGCCTGTTTGATATGTGGAATTTGTGTAGTAGTGCCAAAAAAATTTAACATGGACCTATATTTCAAACAAATGCATAGTGATTTCAACAGCAGATAATACTGTCGGATCACACTTGCAAACGAAATTTATCAATAAAAAATATATCTTTAGCCGGCCAACAATCCTTGTTCCAGAAGAGAAACGACGAAATGGAAACTATGGTGAAGGCTTCTTTTGAATTTTCTCTGTTGTTAGCCCGCAATAAAAACCCTATTCTGGCAGAGATACCGTCATGCGTCGTATAGATGACATTGGCCAGGATGTTGGCACACAAATTTTCTCTGGACTACAATATTGCAAATACTTTTCATTAACTTTGGATGAAAGCTGTGTTATCACAGACAATGCGCAGTTAATCATATTTGTGAGTTACACTTACGATGATTTTGATATTGTGGAAGAATTTCTTGATTTGCAACAACTAGATTTTTCTACATGTGAGGACAGAACTTAAAAATGTAATTGAAGCTAACAAAGTAGAATGGAAAAAATTAGATAGTGTTTGCACAGATGGAGCGTCTTGCATGGTTGGAAAGATAAGAGGTTTTGTTACATTGCTTGAAAATTATTTGGGAAGAAAAGTTTTTAAGTATCATTGTATTATCCATCAAGAAGCTCTTTGTTCCAAGGACTTAAACCTGTCTTCTTTTGTTGACCCTGTAGCGCGCTGTATCAACAAAATACGAGCTCGAGCTCTAAATCGACGACGATTTCGTAAGCTTTTCCTGGAAGAAACGGAAGAAGATGGCGAATTACTCCTTCTTTGTAGTGTGCACTGGCTTTTCAAAGAAAGTGCATTCACGAGATTTTGGAATTTGAAGGAGTGTTTTCAAATATCTGGAAGAAAACAATGAACTGCCAATGAGTGCTTGCTACTCAAGAATGAATATTGGCCATGGGATTTAGCTTTCCTCACCGATATTATGGGACATTTAAATAATTTAAATTTAAGGTCACAGGGAAAAGATTGTATTTTTCTTACCCTAGTTGGTAATATATCTTCTTTTGTGAACAAACTTTTGCTTTTTTGTCTCGATTTTGGAGAAAAAAATTAACACATTTCACATTAATGCAGGAACTAGTTACCAAAGTCAATAATGTTCCAAACTATGATAGATTTAAAAATTTAATATCCATTTTGCAGCATTCATTCAGTACTAGCTTTATGATTTTCAAGATGAAAAAAAAATTATGATCTTTCACAAATCCTTTTTCAATTTCTCTACAAGACGTTAACTGTACCCACTTGAAATCCAAATCGAAATTTTCGACCTACAGGACCATACTACACTGAAAGGCAAATACAGGGTGGTCCCGAATTCATGGTACAAACTTTAATGGTAGGTACAGGACATTGTAACAATGATTTATTGTATAGGAATGTATAGTCGCAAGTGACGCGGTGAGGCGAAAACAGGGGAAATAACGACCGAAAGGAAAAACAAAGATTTTATTGAAAGCGTTGTTGACAAGTGTCATGTTTACAGTAATTGTTCAAAATTGCGTCCACCAGTATCGATACATGCTTGACAGCGTCGGTGGAGCGATTGGCGTACACGTTCAAAGATGCCTGGTATTTCACGCACACCTGCAGCAGCTACAGATAAGCGAACGACGAGATCCTCATCTGAGTCAACTGGAGTCTCATAAACAAGATGCTTTAGATGTCCCCATAAAAAGTAATCGAGGCTCGATAAATCGGGAGATCGGGGTGGCCAAGGGACTGGTCCACCACGCCCAATCCATCGAGTACCAAACGTGGCATTCAGGTAATTCCGTACATCAATGCTGAAGTGTGCTGGCGCCCCATCGTGCTGAAACCACATGCGGTTACGAATGGCGATCGGAACATCATGCAGCAGTTGTGGTAACACTTCTTTCAGAAAAATAAGATAGCTTCCGCCAGTGAGCCGCGTGGGTAGTAAGTATGGGCCAATCAAAAAGTCGTTCACAATACCAGCCCACACATTAATACTGAAACGTTGTTGAAACGCATGTCGACGCGTTGCATGTGGATTATCGGTTGCCCACACATGGGAATTGTGCGCATTAAAGACACCCTCGCGTGAAAATGTCGCTTCATCTGTAAATAGCACATAATCTACGAAATCCGGCTGCAACGCACATTGCTGCATCACCCACAGGCAGAAGTTCACGCGGCGAGGATAATCTGCCGGATTCAATGCTTGTACTTTCTGAAAATGGAAGGGGTGTAAGCGATTTTCGTTTAACACTCTGCATACAGTCTGATGACTCACACCTACGTCACGCGCAACAGTTCTTGTGCTTGACTCGGGTCTATCAGCCACAATGTTCAAGATGCTTTCTTCCAGCCTTGGAGTGCGTACAGCTCTTACTCGACCAGCGCCATGTCTGTTGACGTCGAACGCACCTGTTTCACAAAGTTGACGATGTAACCGTTGAAAAATTCTATGATCCGGCATTCGTCGATCAGGATACTCCGCGCGATACATTCGTAACGCAGCTCTGCCGTTACCATTTGCACGGCCGTACATGTAATGCATGTCTGCTTTTTCTGCATACGTAAAGTCACCCATCGTCTACGGCAGCACAATTGTGAATGGCGCTTTTCCCTACTGCGATGCATCATGTTCAACAGCGGCTAGACATCTACT
Organism: Metellina segmentata; assembly: GCA_947359465.1. NCBI lineage: Eukaryota > Metazoa > Arthropoda > Arachnida > Araneae > Tetragnathidae > Metellina > Metellina segmentata. The sequence goes on from OX375876.1 coordinate 121,113,948, forward strand.
GCCCTCTACCGGCAATGATACCAACCGATCACTCCATTTCTCTTTCCTTTTATTTCCCCTGTTTACGCCTCACCGCGTCACTTGCGACTATACATTCCTATACAATAAATCATTGTTACAATGTCCTGTACCTACCATTAAAGTTTGTACCATGAATTCGGGACCACCCTGTATAAGGAACTTGTTTCAACTGCAAGTGATCCAAATTGTGTATTGAATTTTGGAAATTTGTACCAACAAGCAATTTTACAAATTTACATGCCATGACTGTCGGATATTATTGTAGGTTTGGATCAACATATGTGTATGTTTGTTAACAAATATTTTCTATTACGAACATAATAAAATCAAAAATATCGTTCAAGATTAACTAATATGCACCACCTAAAACACTTAATTTTGTTAGCATCTTCAAGAAATAATCCTATTAGATGATTTGGTAAAAAAACTACAATTTTAAAAACCACATTAATTAGGTACTGACTGTTTAATAATTACTTAGAATTATATGTTTCAAGTTATTCATTTTTATTTTATACATAACCTAACTGACAGAACCTTTAAAAATGCTTATTAACGGCAATACCAAAGTTTGAACTTTTGTTTTATTTATTATATATTTTTTTAATCTCCACTACTCAGACTTACATAGAAAGGATATACCTATCCGAGGACAACATCACGTAATTTTCAACCACTGTCAGTTGACGAAGCAACACCTAAGCTGGCACCCCACTCTCCAAATTTCCACACCAACCCTACATGAAGATTTCGTCCACGACAGAATTAAGGTGCACCAGCCGCCTCTACACCATACGCTTACAAGCATCCATGCACGGACCTGGATTCGAACTATGGGTTGCGATGTCGATGTTTTATCATCGATGTATTGGAGTCGATGTCTTTGTAACATCGATGTATAGGAGTCGATGTCTTTGTAACATCGATGTTTATATTTGTCGATGTTTTCACGTTGTCGATGTTTTATTTTTAAATGAAAAAAAAGTATCATTATAAAAATTAAAAAAATTAACAAGTAGCATAATTTTTATAATCAGCAAATTGAACATACTGTTAAGACCGAAATGGCCAAGGGAGAAGGGTCTGAAAAGTAGGGATGCGACATCGATGTCGATGTTTTCAAAACATTGATGTATTGGAGCCGATGTTGCATCACTAGTTGCTAAACCAGTTTTAAAAAATAGAGAAAAAAGTTTAAATACACCGAATTTAAAAAAATTGATAGTTTGGGGGCGATGTATAATCAACATCGATGTTTTAATTTTGAACATCGATGTTTTGATGTCGATGTCACATCACTAGTTGCTAAACCAGTTTTAAGATATGGGGAAAAAAGTTTAAATACACTGAATTTTAAAAACATCGATAGTTTGGGGGCGATGCTTTATCAACATCGATGTTTCAAAACATAGATTGTTTGGGAGAGATGCTTTATCAACATCGATGTTTCACTGTCGATGTCGCATCACTAGGTGCTAATCCAATTTTAAGAAATGGGGAAAAAAGTTTAAATACACTGAATTTTAAAAACATCGATGTTTAAAAACGTCAATGTTTTTGGGGCGAAACATCGACATCGATGTCGCATCCTTACTTTTCAGACCCTTCACCCTTGGCCACTTCGGTCTAAAAGTATGTTCAATTTGCTAATTATGAAAACATCGATGTTTCGCTGTCGATGTCGCATCACTAATTCGAACCAGTAATCTTCCGATTTGCTAGTTGGGGCCTCGTGAGTTTAGCTTGTATGCAGATTGTTTTCCTCTTCATTTTCTCAAAATTTTGTTTTTTTACTTATAATGTGTTTCATTTAGGTTCTTTGAAAATTTTATTTTTATGCTCTTAATACCCATGAAAATTAAGATGGAGAATTCCAATCACCATGCACTTATAGATTTTCTAAATGCAAGAAATTCCTCAATTCTTTGTTTTACATTACATGTTTAAATACATGTGAAGACAAACAAAAGGTTAAAACTGATATAAAAAGATTAAGAGTCCTAAGAGAGAAATTTCATGGAAAGTTTAAGTGTTTACTTTTGATAGTTTTTTAAGGTACACAATTTCGTGGCAAGAAAAGTACTTTTGAAAACACGTAAAGAGTAAAAGGGCTTATTCTGGGTAACAATTCCTTTTGAAACCAAAATTAATATCTATTTGCAGATTGGAAGCATTCTGTATAGAAGCGTCAAAGAATCTCTTATTTCTCAAATTTCTTCCGATTGAACAGTAAAATGTTCTACATGATCGTAAATAATCACTTCTATATATTCAGCACAACTTGAAGTGTAAATTATTAAGTCGCCTTCATTTCAAAAATTTTACCTGGTATCCGAAAACTTTCTTCACGTAACAACGTTTAGTCTATTCCTTTGCATACTATAAAAAAAAGAACAGCTTCTGAAAAGTCTACTTCCTGAAAGAAGAATTAAAAAGGAAACGAATACTGCGATATAAAAACACTTATAGTATAAATGTGAGATAATTTTTTATAACGGTATTATTTCTCTTTTATTACTCATACAAGCCAGAAAAAAATAAAACACCGGTACATAATTATGATCTCATTAAATCAGTTGCAGTTAACAGAGCATAATTTTTCCCCAAGAAATTCCCATTTAGACAATTTTATTAATTAATTAGTTGGGGATGAAGAAATGTATTAAAGCTTGAAATGCAATAACTCTTCAGAAACGGCAACACAAGACTGCATTTTTCCCTCCTTGTAAGCGTCATTAAATTCCCACATAATTTAAGTATTTGATATGAAGAAGGATGAAAAAACTTAAACAGAAAAAAAAGTTTCGAGATCTTAATTTGTTTAAGTATGACGCAGTCGAGAAAGTAAAATTGCAATGGATCCTGCTGACTTGGCTGAAACAATAACCTTCTTTCGCTTTAAAAAATTGGAAGAAAAAAAATCGAGGGGTTAATATGATATCTGTCTTGTGTAAACGGTTATTTTGAGGAAAGAGCGATATAAAAGTCTCCGCAATTTACTACGGATGGGTGTTTTAATCTTCTAATCGTTTTCGATACATTACTTCCAGCCGAGTGATTATTCCAATTATAAAAACAGCTCTTTCTATTCCTTACTTTTCAGCAAGGTAAATTGATTTTATGTGATCACTTGTATGATTTATATCAAAGACTACGTTTACGTTTAGAGTGTGTTTACTTGATAAATTATCCTTTTGATTGCAAGTGAATATTTTTTCTGCATTCACTACATTATCTCTACTGCTGGATGGTCCTTAAGTCTCTACTATTATAAAATAAAGTGTTTGTATGTTTGTCTGTCTTTCTTGCCGCAAAATCCTGACGATTCTATGGCACTTACAGCAATGAGATTTGGCACAGAGGTGAAATTAATAGTTTTGATGAATTTAATAGTTTTATTCTACATCAGTTTTTCAACGCCTTTCTTCCGCGAAAGAAGAAACACCCGAATCTGGACTTTTCTACCCACGTGACCTTGCAATCAGCCTTTGGAACCATGCCAAGTTTGTTTCATTGCGGGGAACTCGGAGAAAATTATTGTTTTCGTTTCCGCTTTGATTTTGTGCGGAGGAATGATTTTCAAGCAGAGGATAAAAAGTTTTTATTTTAGTTTTGTAGTTCTTTTTTCTATCTCTTAGACTGTTAAAGACAGAGTAAAACGTTCAATGGATTTGAAATCTGTGGAAAACTTCACTTTAGATCGATACCTAAAAATATGGTTTTCTTAAAATAAATCATTTTTAAATTGAATATATATTTTATATTTTCGCAATAGATTGTGACGTCACGTGAAACAGATTGCATCTTCTTCCCTTCGCGTTGATAAAAAAAGAAACAGATTACATTTCCTGTCCTATTCCATTTCAGGGAATGAGAGCAAAACATAAAAAACATTTTGACTGGGATTGTTAATTCTTTTTCGTAAAACCGTAATAGCGAAAGCTAGATTAAAAATTTCAAAGGATTTGAAATCTGCGGATAATTTTTCACCAGATTAATAACTTACATCATGGTGTTGCCCGTGGTGTTGGTTTGCTCCGCAAACCAACACCACGGCAACACCGGGATAGTCAAGCAGTGGCTAGTACAGAATATTTATCAAAATCGATTGTGAATCAGTGCATACGAACAATGAACTAATTCAGAATAATTAAATGAAATTGGGTATTTCTATTTTCCCGCTTGACTGAAAAGGCTAGATAATAATCCGAAGACTGATTTGTAGGCTTAGAAAATGAACAATGGACAACACTTATGGTTTTCAAAGTTGAATTTAAGTCGCACTGTGTGTGTGTGTGTGTGTGTGTGTGTGTGTGTGTGTGTGTGTGTGTGTGTGGAGCAGCACAATGTCCTATTGGCAACGGTTTAGGATAAATCTGGAAGTGAAAGATTCGAGAACACTTCGTAATTTTGAACCACTGTCGGATGACAAGGTCGACACCTGAGCTGGCACTCCACTCTAAAAAATTCCACACCAGGCCAATGTGAGGACATTTGTGAATTAACGTGCTCCAGCAGCCACGACTACGACGGTCTTTGGTGGGATCGCGTTTTGAACCCGCAACACTCCGGTTACTAATCCACGATGATTCTACCATGTAGAACCCTTGAGATATATTGAAGCAATACAATACACAATGAGATATCATCGTAGGATCCATAAGTAAGTTAAGAATTTTGGCGGTGGATTAACAATCCATCCTGTTATGAATTGACATGCGAATCGTTTCAACATTCCAACAAGAATGATCCCGTGAGTCAACCTTCTTCTAGAACCACCCAAGGGGTTGGAAATAATTTTCTTTTCGAAGTCATAAAAGTTTGGTTCTATTACTCTTGCGCAACGATTATTGGTAATTCTTCCTCTATCATTATTGAACACAGGAATCTGCATCTGCAATGGGAATATCACAAGGCTTCGTATGTGTACTTTTAATTCGTGACCACATGCTTTTAATTCAGGAATTTAAAATATTTCTTGTACTACATTTTTATTTTCTTACATATCTTTTACGATGAGCAATTGATAATCTACGTTTTATTTTGTAACTCTCCTACATTTCATTCACTATTTGGCCATTTGTTACAGGACACCCCATACTATTAAGTTAAAGCGGATCCAGCACGAAATCAATATCGTTTAGGGCCGCCTTTCACGGCAATGACATCTGTAACTCTTTGAGGATGACTTTCCACCAATTTGCCATACGTTTCTGTAGGAATCTTGCTCCATTCATCCTTCAGATTGGCAAACAGCTCAGTGGTGCTTTTTGGCTGGGTTGGCCTGGCTCTCAATTGGCGCTCTCATCCCAAAAGTGTTCCAAGGGGTTGAGATCTGGACTTCGGGCTGGCCAATGAAGTTTTTCCATACCCATTTCCTCAAACCACGTGTTAATAACACCTGATGTATGACATGGAACATTGTCCTGCTGAAACAGGTATGGACCAATATCAAAGTGTTGCCATAATGTCTGTAGCGGAGATACAGACAGATTATAAAACAGTTCTGGATGTATGTCCTCTGAACCTTCTGGACTGTTGTCCTTTCATTGGTCCAAATTGAACACCTATCAGCAGTTTCATCCATAGGACAAAATCTGTACATAATAATTGATGGAGATCAATCTGTGACAAGAGGGAATATCTTAGAATTTCAAAGATCTGGGTCAGTTGTCCATTTTGAACTTTAAAGTAGTCATGACTTCTTGTCTGCTTATCTCTTTAGGTTGGGCTTTGCCGACTCTTCCTTCTGTTTTATATGTGACATGAAATAAGTTGTTTTCAGCAATGATCGTTTGGACATGTGGGTAGCACTTAACTGTAATGGACTTGTTCAAAGTATAAGAGAGCCTGTGAGTTGATTACCTTTTTTTTTTTTTATATAGATTTGCAGTTTCTAGAGAATGTAAACTTCTATGATGATGATATAACAAAAAACATCTAACCAAATGTAAATTTTACTCTTCTATAATTTGTTGATTTCGTGTTAGCAAGTCATTTAAAAACAATATTTTTTTACCCTAAATCAATTCTCGAAATAAATTCATTTTGAAATCATCATCTTCTTTCTTGACAATTGAAACGCTTCTCTTCCAAAATTCATTCAACCAACTTCATAATGTTTTTACTATACTGTATCGTCATTCTTTGATTCAAAGACGCTGCAGATCAATTCGTACAGGAGAAATTTTATTCTTGGAGATAGAATTGACATTCGACATCCAAAAACATTCGTTCGAATGGAGATCACAATTTCGAGCTGTCCAATTGAATTTATGCACATTTTGCTGATCAGACTAACTTTTTGAAGTGTGGCACGATTTAAAAACATGCTGAAAATAATAAATCTTTCAACGGACTACGGTGGCGTAGATAATGCAGCGTGTACCGAAAAGAATAGAATTTCTCCGGAATAAATTGTAATAGTGAAAAATTGAGGTAGTTCATCTCAGATGAACATGCATGTTAATTTTTTTAGAATTATACAAAATTATCTTCATGAATAGTTTGTTGGTTGGTTGTTTAACGCAAGAGCCATATTTGGTCACTCGCCAAACACGAGATAGACAACGTCAAGTAAAAAATTTCGTAAAGGGGTAAAAGAGGGGGAGAATATACAAACCGGGAATAAAGTAGAAAAACTAGACGGTGATAGCTAATACCACGTGAAATTTGCCAATAGTATCATTTTATAGCAATGAATAAATTCTTATTAGCTTCTTGTATTTAGCACTTTTTTTATATTAATAAACTATGCATTTAAATTTCTATCACAGCAGTCAATTATATACACTCACTGGAAAAAGTTAAGCACGGAGAGAAAAATGTTAATTTCTAGAAGCCAATCTGAAGGTCGTCGTATAAGAAGCCAGCATTGTGAAGGGTTAGAGGAGTTGCATGTAAGTGCTGATTAAAAGTGTTTAGAACTTTCGCACGATTAGTTTTCAAGTCAGGTGTATTTCTATGGCTTCCAGAAGACGAATGGCAAGATAGTGAGCTCTGGCGTTCTGTGAGTCGCCTTGAAACAGGGCAATCAATCACTGATGTTGCTTACTGATGGTTAGGTCGGTGAACTCGCCCGACCTTAATCCCAATGAAAATTTTTGGGATGCCCTCGACCGAGCTGTGTCTGCACGTTTCCAATCCCCAGCTACTCTCACAGAGTTGCAAACTGCTCTACAGGAGGAATTGGGATTATTTGACTCTTGGGTGGTTGATACTCTCATGGAAAGCATGGTCACACGCTGTAAACTTTGTATTAGGATGAGGGGTGTGGTTACATACTCTATTAATGTCAGTTTTGTATTTAAACATGATTTTGTTATTGACTCCAATGCTCTAACCCTTGACTGGCTTCTTATACGACTGCCTTTTTTGCATATTTCTCGACATGAAACCGTGATTGGCTGTTACATAGCACATTTGCAAACTTCCACCTACCTCTGCAGCAAATTCTAGCCTCTTAAACACAGACTACTTTCTGGAAATTAACATTTTCCTCTCCGTGCTTAACTTTTGGCCGTGAGTGTATAGGTAAAGAGCATAAGTATGTGTTTATTTCAGTTATATATAACTGAAATAAACACATATCCTTGGGTAAATCGATATAAATAAGAATGGAATGTTATTTGTGCATTGAATATTTTCGACCCATTTTAGGTTTTCTATCCGGTTTTGGACCTTATGATAACAAATCCATCTCTTGCGCGTTTGGTCTCTGTCCATCCGTATGTCTGTATTGTGTGTGCCCTATACACGTCCACACGGTGTAAGATATTTTAATGAAACTTTGCATACTGTAAGTACTTGCATTCATTTAGAGACTGAACTTGGTTGCGTAAGTCTGTCCATCTTCCCATTCTATGTTAATGTGTGTTTGTACATGCATCAAATGAATTTTATCCCAGATATTTAATCACAGTGTGCTTTATTTCATGTATTATCAACTAGTTTATTGAATGCAATAATAAACATTTCTTTATAGTTATATTTAGATAAATTTCATGCTAAAACATCTGGGTAAGTATTCTTAAATCAACCATAATTTGCCAGTTTTGGAAAAACTAGAATGTGTATATTGTGAGTATTACATGCATTGTGAGATTGTGTGCAATAATAAACATTTCTTTATTGTTATATTTAGATAAATTTCATGCTAAAACATCTGGGTAAGTATACTTAAATCAACCATAATTTGCCAGTTTTGGAAAAACTGGAATGTGTATATTGTGAGTATTACGATTACTTGGATTGCTTTACTAGTACTGTTTAAAAATCAATTATTTTCCCTCAAATTATTTTTTTTATGGAAATTTAACTCCATACTTCATTTATTTCAAGTCTTATTTTTGTTCTTTGCGCAATGTAGACGATTTCCGAATATTTGGGACAGACTATATTTTTCAACGAACGAGAATGAATGATTGATAGCGTGCAGTGATATTTTCTGTTTCTTTCGCTCTGCATTTCTAAATATTGTGCACTTTTTAGTTGCAAGTGGCAACTGTGCAATATCAAGAGGTAAAAAAAAAGAATAGCGAATTAATATCATTAAAACAACTTTTATTTTGTTTTATTTCGTAGCTTTCTTTTGGGTTCTGTCTTAAATATTTAATACTTCAATAAATTATCTTTCCTGTTCATCCCACGCAACAGAACTATAAAGTATTCGACTTAAAGTGGCAGATAAGTCAGAATAAAATGAATTTTAAGTGTAATTATGCCGTTATTGAATGCCTGATGCAAGAGTGACGCAAATAAAAACAATACTGTTTTGTTGACTATGAGTGTGAGAGCATTCGCTGTAAATCGTCAGTTTTGTTAATTAAGTTGAACTTGTAAAGAACTTATACGAAAGGGAATTCCAAATCTCCCTCAAAATCGTTTTTTGTAGCAGTAACCTTAGGGCGCCTTCACACGAAGGAGATCGATCGCTCACAACGGTCGCCTGTGATAGTCGTTTTGATTCATTTCCTGCAGACAAACGATTCGAGCGAAAAGAAGCAAAACAAAATTTTTTTATCGGCCTTGTCTAGTTCTTTTTTGTAAAATATGCATCGTTAAAGATAGATTAAAAATTTTAACGAATTTGAAATCTGCGGAAAATTTTAAGCGAGATAGATATCTTACATTTGATTTTCTTTAAATAAATAATTTTTCAATTGTAACTTTTGAATTTTTGCAATACGAACATGGGCAATGACGTCACGACTGTTACGTCCTTTGGAATCCTGCCTTCTTTCAGAATGAATGAGCTGGAAATGCTTGCAGTATGGTATTTTAATCATAAGTAAAACAAAAATGTCGAAAGGAAGTATTGGGTACACCCTATCAATAAATTTCGTGTGCAGAAAGGTTTATACCAAGTTCTGTATCGCGAACTGGAAGACGACTCTACTAAATTTTTCAATTAGTTCCGGGTGTCAGTAGCTTCTTTTAGAGAACACTTCAGCAGGATACATTAAGACCACGTTCACATGAGGCGTTTCAACGCACGTATGGGTACGTCCATAGTGCACCGCTTCCAGCTTCCTGCTTTACCGCTAAAACCGCGGCAGTTCCAAACAGCGTTGTAAAACCGCGCGATTCTAGCAGGGGGTGGTTATAGTGCAACGCGCGTTGAACCGCCTGTCAGTTTGCAACATGGAGCTATCACATGAGGATCTATTGCAGGGATGGCGAACCTATGACCCGCGGGTCATACTGGCCCACACAGGCTTTTTAAATGACACACGCGTTGATTTTTATAAACTTATCATTTCATCGTATACATAAATTTTTGATATTTTTCGAACCCTTCTTTCAAAAAACATGAAGAAAATATCAGTGTTAATAAAAACTTAAAATTGAAAAAAAATTGCACAAAGGATTTTTGTAAAATGTTTTAGACAGGGTGTAAGAAAATCTTGATTAAAAAATAAATCAATTGAAATTTTTTATTTAAATCGGATTTTTTTTATTTAAATCAGATTTTTTTAATTTAAATTTCTGTAGTTTCTCAATTGTTTTTACAAAAAAAGTATGAATTTTTTAAATAAAAAATTGAGTTTGTGACTTGGTAAATCAATATTTACTTCATTTGTTTAACTTTAAAACACAAGTTGATATCCCACATAGTTTTTCTTGAGTAAATTACATCATCATGTTAACAAATTTATCAGTAAGAGTAAGTGACAGACCTGAACTACAGTGTGAAAAGTAGAATAGAGGACAGAGAAATAATCAGACAATAGTAAATTCTAATAATAAAACTGCCGAGCAGCAATAATAAATTAATTTTCACTTTTAATTCATATTGGATCTTTCTTTCTTATTGCTGACATTTCAATGGCTGTGTGAATATGTATATTTCTACTCTTTTATCTCTATTGCACACCACAAGAATAAGCTGAGCCTTAAAAAACTTTACTTCGAACTGTGTGTGTGTTTTTTTTAGTTCATGAAATCAGTCACCCCTTTAGTTTATAATTTTGAATCAAACTGTTACGTACTTCCTTTAAGTGTTTATATTATGAGTGTTGTTAATCAGGAATGTTTATACATTACTCTTCCTGGCATTTAGATTTATGATGTCATGTGTATTTACATTACTGTTTCCAGTATATAGTATATTCTAAGTTACAACTGGATGTTGCAATCTTTTATAATATGCAGTAATTGACCCAGTTCCCTCTTTGCTGGGTGTAGCCATTAGTGCTGAAATCACCATGAGTGAAGAAAGATTAAAGCATTTGACCGCTTCTGTGATTATTCTGTGGTGCATTTACTTAGTTATAAAAATGTGTGTTTAGTTGTGATTTAAATCAGTGATTTAAAAAAAAAATCATTTGATTAAAATCAGTGATTTAAAAAAAGATCATTTGATTAAAATCATGATTTTAATTGTTGATTTAAATATAGTGATTTAGATCTTGACACCCTGGTTTTAGATTTATTGATTATACATACATAATGCTGTTTTAAAATTTATGTGAATGCCTATTGAGTAGAATATGTAAATTTATAAAATACCGCTTGTGAGAATGAACAATATGGTAAATACTAATAATAAAGACATTTATTAAGACCGTTCATATGAGGCGCGTAAAACGCGCGTTTGGCGACAACATTTTGACATACAACAATGTTTGATGGCTCAGTTCGGGTCAAGTTCTTAATCGGTTTGTCATTTAATAAGAAGAAATTACGCTCTTTTTGAATGAAAAAAACAATAATTTTGACGAATTTTCAAGTATAGATTAGTTAAATGATTTTATGTTTTTATGCGACATCACACTCAGCATTCTAATGTAAATAAAAAAACTTCAAGGAAATGGACAAATTGTTTTAATGACGTTTGAAAATATTAGAAAATATTTATGACGACACTTGACATTTTTACTTTCGATTTGGAAATGAAAATCATGAAATATTTTCCTCAGTTACAAAAACATTTTCAAAACACAATAACAATGGAAAATACGTTTGACATTTAAGAAAATACAATAAAAAAAATATTTAATGATTATATACAGTAAATAAAACAAGGCCTTTCAAGATATATTTAATCAATTTAAAGATATGGAAAACGCATTTCACTTTATTTTATATCCATACAAAACGAAATTCGAAACAATGGAGTAAAACGAATTTAAGTGGCTGGGTATCCATGATTTAGAAATGGAATTAGTTGAATTTCAGAGCAGTATAGTTTGGAAAAATATATTTGATAACTTGATTTCCGAAGTAGAAGGGAAAATATCTGAAATTAGTGCAAATTAGAATGAACCCGCACAAATATATTAAACGTATGGGATTCTTTACAAAATAAATTATATCAATGAAGAAAGTTGCAAATGCTCTTTTAACGATGTTTGGATCCACATAATCACGTAAAAAATATTTTGTCCCAAATTACACTTTTTAGAAACACTTGGAAATTAAAACATCTTTGTCTGCTTCCGTTTTGTTCCAACAACCAAAGAGCGTAGAAGTGCAGAACGGAATAACACAACAAACTAAACGAGCGAGTCAAGCGGGTAAGCGGTTCAAGCGGGAAAAAGAATTAATAATTCATTCCGGAAAAAGCGGGTGGAAGCGGGTAAAGCAGGCGGAAGCAGGGAAACAGGTGCACTATAACCGCACCAATACAGTTTACGCTACTTTTCCTCCCCGCTCAACTGCCGCGATAAAGCCGGAAGCTGGAAGCGGTGCACTATGGACGTAGCCTATGGCGAGGCTAGCGAGGTCCCGCCATTAAATTATGTTTATTTATTCCTATAATTCAAGTATCTATCTTTGCGACCTTGAAGAGCGGGATCCTGATAGCCTCACCAAAAGCGCATTTTACGCGCCTCATGTGAACGGAGCCTAAGAAGCAGGACACAAATATGAAAGACAACATACCTCCACGAGAAAGGTTGTCGTTAACATTGAGGTTAGTATGACGGAAAAAAATTTACCACAGAACGAAAGAATATTTAATTACCGTCTTTCTAAAAAACAGCCAGTTCATTGAATGCTCTTTTGGTATTTTAACTAATAAATGGAGGATTTTCTATAGACCATTGAACTCTAATATTGATTTGCAATTGACATAATAAAAGCATGTGTAATCTTGCATAATTTCATACGAACGAGGTATTGTTATTCGCACGAAGACACCTTAACGCACACCGGTTTGATGGAAAGCGATGATAATAATGGTTAGACTGGACCTGAGCCTTGGGCTCTTCGAGATAATTTCGGTCAGTATTTTGTAAGTGAATGCGATTTTCCATGGCAGTATATAAAAATATAATAAAATAATGCAACAGCTTATTTAAAATATTATCAAGTTACCGTTTTTTGTCGCTTACTTTTTACTTCTTCGTATTCTTACTATTAGTTTATTAACATAAATTTATGTTAAATTACTATAAGAAATTAATGTAACTTATTTAAAATATTATCAAGCTATCGTTTTGTCATTTACTTTTTTCATACCACGTATTTTTACTATAGCTTGTCAACATAAATTAATGCTAAATTATTGTAATACAAAATAAAGAACTTATTAAGCACATCTTTCTTTTGTTTATCACAATTTTTGCATTTCTTCTCCATAAATAAACACCATCACCGCTCTCCATACTTTTTCTTTTTTTATTTTGTTCGCATAATCTTCGTGAGTTTTGTCCCACAATGCAGGCTGCATTTGCAAAGCAGTAATTGACTTGTAAATACCTAAACTTTCCATTACTAGAAAAATATAATACAATGAAACAAGGAAAATAAATCCAGAACGGCAGGTGATATCGCTAGGAATCAAAAATCGACAGATGATAGTCTCTCTCGTGTGAATGACGCAATACCTCGCAATGTAACATCTGTCTTCTTCAAACAAAAAAAGTCGCCGACGACTGAACTTCCTGGGCGACTATTTTTTAGTCTCTCTTCCAGTCTCCTGATAGTCTTCTCGTGTGAAGTGCTCCTATGATTTCTATGTAAGTTCCGTCGCCTTCAGACCGGTCTGAGCGATCGATCTCCTTCGTGTGAAGGCGCCCTTAGGGTCACCATTCATCATTTTGTAGCCGTGCTTTAAAACAGCAAGGATGCAATGTATGTGAAATGTATTACATGCATGGATATGCATATGTAAGGATTTGTGTTCAAAGTAAGTTGTAGAAATTATAATATGTCGAAAGGTGTTGAAATATTATTTTATTCTGCGAAAGACGTAAGTTTATTATAAATTTTGATCATGCACATCAATTTAGAGTAAACCAATTCAAAAAGAGTAAGGTCGGGTAATTTGCTAGTTAATAAATAAATATGGTCTCATCTGCCAATCCTATTATGGCATGACAATCCTTCCATCTCAAGTTTTGATTGGGATTGGGTGAGAGCTTTTCTTATCAACTTATTTAGAATCTTTAGACGTTCTATTCCATAGAAAGATTTTAGATTACTCGAAAATAATTTTAAATCCGATTTACACCCGAACTATAAATTCAACACCTTTGTAATCTACTTTATAAGTTGATAGGTAGGTAGGTATTTAATTAACGTCGAACTGGAGTAACACTAAAGGGCTATTGACGACAGTTTGAGATCATTCCCCAAGGGAAATATCTGCTTTATAAATTGAATCTCGGTAGTCCAGTAGAGTCGCGGATTAGCAAACGAAACTAGATCGAATTAAAAATTGTTGTATACATAGGAGCTGGTGCACGTTAAATTTGTCGTGGCCTCGAATTTCATCATTTTGACGTGATGTGGAAGTTTGGAGAGTTAGGTGCCAGCTAAGCTATTGACCTCGTCGTCTGACCGTGGTTCAAAATCCTGATGTGTTATTATCGAATCTTTTTTCTTTGGAATTAATCCCGGACCGTAGCCAATAGCCGGTTGTGTTGTTCAAGTTCGACGTTCATTCAATTACCTTCCTACCTACCTGCTTTCAAATCTTGAATAAAAAAAAAATTTCATTTATAAGCATTGTCGTGTACTTTGTATGGAAATTTATAGACAGGGTTGTTCTACATCGGTACACTCATCTTGATACAGTACGATAAAAATAGAATTATAAGTATACTTTTCGTGCAGGAATTTTTTGTCTTTTGAAAGGAATTCCTGCGCATTGTACAAATATTTGGAGTCTTTCCGATACTCAGTTGGTTAAAAAAACTTCTCTAGATTGCTGAAGTAGAAGAAAAGGAAGTTGATCTTCCTGGGCAATTGAATATTCAAGAAATAAAGTAAAGCTCCTTTCCTAGGATCCAGACAGTTCTTATCTTGTTATTCCGTTCGTATCTACGACAACCGAAGTATCAGATGTATTGAATCAAACGCAGCTGCATAGAAAGTTCGAATTTTCTACGCAGGTGCATATTTACCCTCAAACTTACACTTGCGTTCTTTTTCCAGCAATAACCAAATAAACCCAAACGTTTGCTCTAAGAACTTACATCAGGCCTCGAAAGAGATTTTTTAATACAAGTGCACCTTGTGCACCTAAGTTTTTAAATTAGGTGCACATTTAAAAAAACGGTATATAAGAGAATTCATGTAATGTAAATTACTTTATTAGTTGGGTGTTTTACAAGTAGATAGTAAATAAAAATATTTATAAATTTTTTTTTATCTGCGAAATTATTACTTACAAGTAAGTATTCTGTCAACAGAACGTCTGGTGGGAATCAAAAACGTCTACGTTTTTAGCAGACCTTTACCCATAAGGTTTAGTGTCCATCCTTCTTTTTATATTTTTCCTTCATTGCAACATAGCATTTTCTGGATTAAAGTTTTCGCATAGTGTGTATTTAGGAATTGTAATTACGTTCCTTTAGAGCGAGAGAGGTCGATACTAATATTTTGTTCAGACATCAAAATAATATTAAATATGTTCCCCGCCTTTTTTAACGATAGACGCACTGCATGCACCCAGAGGGGAAAAAATTAGGTGCACAAATTTATTTTCAGGTGCACAGTGCACCTGTGCACCCGGGTATTTCGAGCTCTGACTTACGTATTTAGATATTAAATGTAAGAGTATAAATAGTAACGAAAAGAACATATTTAACCCAACAGTCTTTTGGTGATGTATGCAACTTGAAAATGGAATTATTTGAGTGCAACTTCGATCATAAGTGGAAATTCTAAATTCTCGAACCCATATGTAGATCTGATTTATTGAAAACGATGTCCTGATAGTAGGAGAGCTGATGACGAATTTTGGGAAGGTACTTTAGGCACTATGAAATTGTAAAATAATAGAAATTCAATGTTAGTTGAATAGGGAATCGAAGATCGGGAACGCCGTTTGGGGTTATTTCGCTACTGCGCAGCATAGGATATTTGCAAAAAATTCATCCCAGCGAGTATCCTTTAGGCACTTAGAAATTTTTTTAATCTCTTAATTTAGCATTCATAGAATGCAGAAATAAAACTCCCAGACTGTTTGGACGGTTTTAAAGTACAACCAAACTGCCCCGAACTTGTATTATAATGAACGCAAAAAATATTCTTTAGGCACTCTGAAATTTTTAAAGCATGTTTATTAATTACTATTGAAAATATGTGCAAAAAGCCAGACGAATACGGCGGTTTTAAATAATAACCCGACGCAAATAAAGATTTTACATAAGTATTGGCAGCTGCCGGGGAACTGGCTACCCTAGAGGCAGTGCCTTGGCTCACCGGTCTGCGCTTGATTGCGGAGGAACGCTATTAACACTTTAAGCATTAACATATGTACATGTGTATATACATAGTAGTCCGAGAGCTGATGACGAATTTGTGGAAGGTATTTTAGGCACTGTGAAGTTGTAAAATAGTAGTAAATCAATGTTAGTTGAATAGGGAATCGAGAGTCGGGAACGGCGTTTGTGTTTATTTCGCTACTGCGCAGCATATGACATTTGCAATAAATGAATCCCACCGAGTATCCTTTAGGCACTTAGAATTTTTTTTTAATCTCTTATTTTAGCATTCATAGAATCCAGAAATAAAACTCCCAGACTGTTAGCACGGTTTAAAGTATAACCCGACTGCCCCGAACTTGTATTATAATGAACGCAAAAAATATTCTTTAGGCACTCTGAAATTTTTATAGCATGTTTATTAATTATTATTTAAAATATGTGCAAAAAGCCAGAAGAATACGACGGTTTTAAATAACTACCCGACGCAAATAATGATTTTACATGAATGCGACAAAAAAGTCTTATGGGTAGATAGATACGAGTACGAGAGAACGTTTATCGTCTGCGCCTGCAGTTGCCGGGGCTCTGGCTCGCTGAACATCTTGAAAGCTGTAAACTTGTTGTTTCATCACAGCTGAAAAATTTCTGTAACATCGAACATGGTACCCTTTTGTCGTTGTTGCATCTGATAGTAGAATCACTTTAGCAAATTTCAAGCCGTTGTTTTGGCGAATTTTTTAAATGTTTTTGCATTGTGCTAGTCTTTCTTCGTTAAAAATAATAACTTTATCATTATTGTTTTTTTTACAAATTACACAACTCAAAGTTTTTAGTTCCATTATAAATTAATGATACATAACATATAAAATACGTTGTCTCTATAAAAACAAATATTATGTCTATAATAATTGATTATTTCCATGTATACATAGTTATATACATATGCATATGTCAATACTTAGAATGTTAATAACACAACTAGATTTTAAAAAATCTCAAAAAACAGTATGACAATGAACTCAAAATAATTTTCAGCGTGGTCACACATTTTCGTGAAAAAAAAAATAATAAACTTCTCCAAAATGCTTTGCAAGCAGCCTGAGCTGTACAATAAACTAGAGTCACGTGGTTACTCAGCAATCAATCACACACACCGGCAAGCCAGGGCCCTGGCAGCTGCCGGCATCCAGCTGATACTTATGTAAAATCTTTATTTGCGTCGGGTAGTTATTTAAAACGTCGTATTCGTCTGGCTTTTTGCATATATTTTCAATAATAATTAATAAACATACTATAAAAATTTCAGAGTGCCTAAAGAATATTTTTTACGTTCATTATAATACAAGTTCGGGGCAGTCGGGTTATACTTTAAAACCGTCCAAACAGTCTGAGAGTTTTATTTCTGGATTCTATGAATGTTAAAATAAGAGATTAAAAAAATTTCTAAGTGCCTAAAGGATACTCGGTGGGATTCATTTATTGCAAATGTCATATGCTGCGCAGTAGCGAACTAACCACAAACGCCGTTCCCGACTCTCGATTCCCTATTCAACTAACATTGATTTACTACTATTTTACAACTTCATAGTGCTTAAAACACCTTCCCCAAATTCGTCATCAGCTCTCGGA
Organism: Metellina segmentata; assembly: GCA_947359465.1. Taxonomy (NCBI): domain Eukaryota; kingdom Metazoa; phylum Arthropoda; class Arachnida; order Araneae; family Tetragnathidae; genus Metellina; species Metellina segmentata. The sequence goes on from OX375876.1 coordinate 121,131,758, forward strand.
CTACTATGTATATACACATGTACACATGTTAATGCTTAAAGTGTTAATAGCAAAACCGTATTTAAAAAACCTTTAAAAAAATTAGAATGAGCTCAAAATCATTTTCAGCGTGGTCACATTTGCGTGAAAAAAAATTAACTCATCCAAAATGCTTTATAAGGCCCGGTGCGCACATCCGGTTTTTCAACGTGCGGTGCCAATGCGGTAACGTAGCCCAACTATGCACACATAACCGTGAAATGACGCACGAATTCATTTCGCGCCATTTACGATAAATATTCTATCGTAGGAAACGTATTTATTTCGCTTACTTGGTGTAAAAAAAAAGTTTATTTTGTAACAAAATAGACGTTACTGGATACAACCATTTATAAATTATTATTTATATTCCACTTGTTTATAAAAAACAAGCTAATTCAGAACGGAGACTTCTGTGCGGCGCCGTGGGGAACTGCGGTACAAATTTCACGCAAGTAGGACGTGCGTCGCCCCAGCGGCGCTGGAGGTATGTGTGCACTGTTTCGTTGGATCTAATGTATCTCAGACCGCATTTGCGTTACGGTAGCGGTGCCGCACGTTGAAAAACCGGATGTGTGCACCGGGCTAAGTAGCTCGAGCTGCACATCAAACTCGAGTCACTTGGTTCCTCCGCAATCAAGCGCAGACAGGCGAGCCAAGGCACTGCCTTCTAGGGTAGCCAGTTCCCCGGCAGCTGCCAATACTTATGTAAAATCTTTATTTGCATCGGGTTATTATTTAAAACCGCCGTATTCGTCTGGCTTTTTGCACATATTTTCAATAGTAATTAATAAACATGCTATAAAAATTTCAGAGTGCCTAAAGAATAATTTTTTCGTTCATTATAATACAAGTTTGGGGCAGTCGGGTTGTACTTTAAAACCGTCCAAACAGTCTGGGAGTTTTATTTCTGCATTCTATGAATGCTAAATTAAGAGATTAAAAAAATTTCTAAGTGCCTAAAGGATACTCGCTGGAATGAATTTTTTGCAAATATCCTATGCTGCGCAGTAGCGAAATAACCGCAAACGGCGTTCCCGACCTTCGATTCCCTATTCAACTAACATTGAATTTCTATTATTTTACAATTTCATAGTGCCTAAAGTACCTTCCCAAAATTCGTCATCAGCTCTCTGTCACAATGTTATAAAATTGAGCAACAGATAGAAGCGTTACACTAAAGACTAAAATTGATAATTGAGAAGGATGTATGAGAATTTAATTTACATAGCATAAAATTGAATTCTAAAAAAATTAAAAAAGAAGACTGAGTCATTTTGAATTTGTAAAACGACGAGGTTTAAAAAATCAACAGTTTTTTAGACAGTCGTGGTTAAAGAAGGAAAAAAATATATGACAAATAAAAAATGGAATTGCACATGGGTTACTATTTAGTGCGCTCTCTTCTACTTAAGATGATGATGAGTGAACGTGTGTGTTCAATACGAAGACTGGTCAGTTGAACCTCAATCCTTTGCGTTGGACATACTGACCCCTAATGACTGATGTGTTTTACGGGATACAATTTGTTTGTAACTTTCAGATTACATTGATATTATCTTCCTTTCTTCACTTGATTTTGTATGCTTGTTTAGAGTGGAAATCGCCATTTGGTAATTTTCTTTTGCTATTTTTCAGGAAAATAAGCAGCAATAGTTTTATTATCCCTAACATTGTCAACGATATGAATATCAACGACGGTTCAATACTTTTTAGCCATAAAAACGTCTAATTCTGTAAAAATTGAAAAATTTTCAATTTTGCAACCAAACATTCGATTAAATATGACGTTCAAAATTGTTATTTCTAGATCGATACAAAGAAAATATATTTCGCAGATTCCAAAATTTTATATATGCATTTGGAGATCGGAAAATGTTTATATAGACACTAATATTCATTACAAAAATTAATTTAAATATTATATCAAATGCAAGCATGGATACTGCCATCCATAGATAGAAACAATTAGGAAACCTGATCGCGGATCTTTTCTAATTCAATATAGTATTTATTAAAAAACTAGCAAAATACCCGACCTTACTCGGTTTGAATTCGTTTACTCTAGATTGAAGAGATAATCAAAATATATAATGACTTACGTTTTTTGTAGAGTAAAAATTTATTTTAACACCTTTCGCCATCTTTATATTTTCTACAACTTACTTTGGACACAAATCCTACACATGCATATCCATTCATGTAATACATTTCACATACATCGCACAATTGCTGTATGACAAAGCTACAAAAAGACGAAAGGTGATACAAGGTTTCTACTATAAAAGACGATTTATAGGAAGATTTGGAATTCCCTTTCTTAAGTTGTTTTCATGTGCAACTCAATTAATTAAAATTACGATTTACGGCGAGTGCTCTCGCACTCATAGTCAACAAAACAATATTTTTTTACCTGTGGCACTCTTGCCTCCGGTATGCGACATTGTGAAATTTTGCAATCTTCTTCTGTCATTACTACAACGAATTTTTTAATGTTGGAAAAAGTTCTAGTTTGGATTTTTAAACATTATCATTATTTCAATAACGACATTATTCTTTAAATAACGGCATTATTCTTTAAATAACGGCATTATTCTTTAAATAACGGCATTATTCTTTAAATAACGGCATAACTACACTTAAAATTTACTGAAAATTTATACTGACTTACCTAACATTTTCAAGTCTAATACTTTGTGGTGCTGTTGGGTGTGATGAGAAGGAAAACACATTTATTAAAATAATAAATATTTAAAACAGGAAACAGCAAAGTAAAACAAAATAAAAGATGTCGTAAAAAATTGTTCCAAAGATATTAATTTGTGATTCAATTTTATCTCTTGATCTCGCACAGTTGCCACAACTTACAACTAAAAGTGTACAAAATTTAGAATTGTGAAATTAATTCAGAGCGAAAGAACCAGAAAAAATATCACTGCTCGCGCGATCGTGTTCATTCTCGTTTCATTGAAAAATATCGTCTGTCCCAAATATTCGGAAATCGTTTTCATTGCGCAAAGAATAAAAATAAGACTCGAAATAAATGACGTATCAGAGATGAAATTCCATTAAAAAATAATTATTTTTTGAAGAATAATTACTTTTTCAGCAGTACTGGTAAAGCAATCGAATTAATCGTAATATTCAATAGACATTCCAATTTTTCCAAAACTACCAAATTATGGTTGATTTAAGTATACTTACTCAGTTGTCTTAGCATGAAACTCGTCTAAATATAACAATAAAGAAATGTTTAATATTGCATTTACTAAATTAATAGATAATGTATAAAATAAAATACAATGCAATCAAATATCTGGAATACAATTCATGTGATGCCTACACAAACACACAAACACAAAATCGAGCATAGAACAGAAAGACGGACAGACAGACTTTCGCAACCAATTCCACTCACTAAATCAAGATAAGTACTCTCTGTATGCAAATTTCCATGAAAATATCTTAAACCGCGTGGACGTGTATAGGGCACAACATACAGACAGACAGACAGACAGACAGACAGACAGACACCAAACGAGAAAAAGGCGGATTCGGCATCAGAAGGGTCCAAAACGGATAGAAAACTTGAAATGCGTCGAAAATATTGAATGTACAAACAAACACTCCATTCTTATTTATATAGATAGTACGTCAGAGCCTTTCACGAAACCAAAAATATGCTTCGACAGTGTAAAAGTTAAGAAGGAAACTTATAATTTGTCGAAAATATTAATACTTCTACTATATTATCAATCAAACAGCTTTTTTAGCCTTCTTCAAAAGAGACTTGCAGCATTTTTAAAACGCTCTCATACACTTTTAATAAATTGAGGATGGAATTGGAAAATCCGATATCTACAAACATCTATTATATTCTTAAGAAAATTTCTCTGAGCAATGTGAACTAATTATTCATTAGCGCCGCAATTACCAAGGAAAAGATCATTAATTTCACATTTCTTAAAAGGAAAACAATACTGGTTTAGTGTTGCATTCCATTAATATGATCAATCTCAACAGGAAATTCAAATCAAAATTAATAACCCTGAGTACAAAATGGTTTTAAGTAAATACATATTTTTCTAAACTGCGAAACGTTTTTGAACTGTCTAGTTAAAGGCTTAGAATTAAAATGTTTTCTCCTTTATTACACTTTTGCTTCACAAAAAAAATCTCGATACTCTAAACTGTTATAAATACACATGTATTTTGGTTTGGAGATATGATGTTACCAAAATGTGCATTTTTTCTCTTTTTATCAATGATTATAAATTAATTGCAGTGCTTATTAGATTAACATTCGTGTTACGTTACATCATTATAGATTTCAAGCAATTCGTTTCAGATTTGGAACAACTTAATTTTACTTATAATTGGAAACGGTCCGTCAATTTCAGGCGTCGTTTTCAATAAATATTCTTCTTCTGAAATATACGTTAACTTTTGTACCTCTGCTTCTCAAAGACAAGAAAGTAATTGTAAGAACATCCACATAAAACTAATGGAGGTTATAAAGTCGTTGGTTTGCATGTTGAGGGGGGAGCTACTGCGCAGTTAAGGGGGGTGGGAACTGCGCAGCCCTGAAAAATTCAGTACCGTCGTTACTGATAATATTGCTGCCAGGGTGAAATCCAGAGATATGATAAGCAACCAATACCCCCACATTTTCGCATACAGTTGTGCAGCGCACATATTAAACTTATTGGTCGGGATATATTAAAAACTAGCTTTTTGAGTGAGCCTGAAAATAACTGAACACATATTGTCAAAGAAGAAAATAATTCACACTTACTTCTAGAAAAACTTGGAAAGCATTCTAAAAGAAATAATTATCGTAAGTGTTTTTTTTAATGCCGGTTGAAACCAGATGGGGGCAATATTAGAATGTTTAAAAAGCTTAGTGGATGTTAAGTATGCATTAAAATCATTAACTGAACAAGAAGAATAAAACAAAATTTTGAGTAAACGTAATAGCTTCTGTATTTTAGATGAATCTGTTTTCTGAGTCCGTGTTACTCAATTACATAACTTGGCCCCTATTGTAAAATGGATTACAATTTCTGAATCAGACAATACCACAATCATAATGGTTGTTGAAGCATTTAAGGAAATTTAAGAAAAGATGAGAGAACATTTACCACCTGATCTACTTCTAAAAAATGGAAGAAAAGGCCATTCTTGACATGGTAAAAAAAAAGAAGATTCAACCTTAAAACCAATCCACTATCTGCATATATCTGAGACCCGAAGATCAAAAGAACAAGTCTTAGTAAGGATGAGCAAATAGCAGGATCAGAATTTGTTTACAACATGAGCTTTTTTCTCCAGGAAATAAATATCAGTGGAATACGTTTTGTCAGAATTGGCGGAATACCGAGTAAGAGAAGGTTTCTTTGGAAAATCATGTCCTGAAGTCCGCAGAAAGGATAGAAGCTGGAAAGGTACTTGTTTTCACTCTATCTAAGGTAGCTATTTCAGAGACTATTTCATAACAGCGTTTACAGTCCACACCACAATTCTTTCTTGGAAATTAAACGAGTTTGGCAAAGATATAAAGTGGTATCTTTCTCTGATATAAATTTAGATCTAAATTTGTGAGGATTATGTCCTTTTATATTTCAAAATTAATTAAGAAATATATATTTTTTAAGAAGGCATACGACTTAACGATCATTGAGATTACCCTCAAAAGTCAAAGAAAGCATGTGACAGCGATCACTGAGGTGCGCTTCTAAGTCACAAATACAACATACGACATAGCGATCATCGACTTAGCGACTAGCATACATTAGCGATCATCGACAAAGCTCAGGTATGCCTAAACATTCGTAAATTAAGTAAAGATGAGATTTACAAATTTATACAATACCATATTACTCACATATTCAATGATTTAAAGCAGGGATGAATAGAATTCCTGAGACAATGGAGCACATAGATACACTTTGGATTATTCGAGGTTCGCCAAAAAAACTTGAAAGTCATCCATCATATATTGTTTATATTATTCACATTTGTGATAAATTGTTACAAAGAAGGATAGTAAAAAGTAAATAAAGAATTTAATTGGATGCGTGATATTGCATTGATATAACGATAGTTTTAATATTTGGTTCGTTTTTGCAGTAGTCAAATGCAAATATTGATTCAAAATTTTCATTTCTTAAAAGGTTCTGATTTTTCGATTTTTTTCAAATATTTATGACTGACAAAGATTGCTTAGAGACACATGTCTATTAAAAGAGGTTAGAGAAGCGGATCACAGCAAATCAATGTGAGGCGCGGTAGGTGCATTCGTGGATATGGAGGATAGAAAAGACGTTAATAATGTACAGTCACGGCGGAAAAAAACGAACCACTTCCTTTATTTCAAGCTCTATTCACGCCAGAGCAAATTCAAAGGTATCATTCAACAGGGAATAACGTCCTCCACAAATTCAAATTCAAAACAATTGCATAAGGGGACGTCTTCATATCAAATTTGGCACAAACAACGGAATTTCGAATAAGAACACCATGTTTTGAGTCCATAATCAGATTCTCCATCATTACATGTCTAAATATGAAATTTCATGACTCTACCTTTATCTCTACTATTATAAAAGGAAGTGTTTGTTTGTTTGCTTCGCGGCCGCAAAATTCTGAAAATCTATGACACTTACAGCAATGAGATTTGACACACAGGTAATCCAAAGTTTTTGCTATTTTTGGGTAGCGGCGAAATTTTAAAATTCAATCTAGAAGATTTTAAACTGAATTTAATAGTTTTATTCTCTAAACGTGGTTCTTCAAACGCGTTTCGTCCGGACGAAAGAAGAAACACAGGCGCCTCAATCCCATGATAGTACTTTACGCAAGTCCAACTTGATTGGCTAATCGGATCACATGACCTTGATACGTATGTCATCAAGGTTTATAGTTGTTGGCGATTTATCTCTTCCTTTCTGCTTTCTTCTTTTCTTTTCAGATCCATGGCTATGGGTGGGTAGAGGTGGGAGCCGAAAATTGTATCCTTTTATTATATAAGTTAATAATTATATAAGTTAGTGTTTTATGTATGCTTTTTGTTACATCAGAATGGTCCTAAGTCAGCGGTGGATACGACACCATCATCCTAATTTATGTAAAATCAACGGAAGCTTGGAAAAATATGAAAAGGGTATTAAAAATTAGGAAAAGTAAATTAGAATAAAAAGGAATTAAATTGGAATTTTTTAAAAATAATTTGAAGGATCTAAAATTTTTTCCGCCAGCTGGGTTAGAACTCGGGAAGTCATCCTCTGCTACTGACGCTAATATGAAGGTGGGTGACTTTAGCCATTAGCCATCGTTGCTTCACGAAAAGAAGCTCTTTAAAGTTTTAGTACCCTTAATATAAGTTGGCAAGAAATATACTAACAACCATACAACATATATATGAGGAGCAAAGCAGAGTCAACTTGTCGGACACTTACGCTGTACGCTGAGGCGCTAGTGTATGTATTGTATTTCTACGAAACAACGCGCATATTCAAAATCAAATGGTTACTGCAACAATCAGATTGGCGAGATATCCAAGTGAAGCCAAGCCCGTGAAACTAGCCAATAAAGTTGGACTTGCGTAAAGTACTATCATGTGATTGAGCCGCTTCTAGAAGAAACCCCCTAAAATGAATTTTTTCTACCCACGTGACCTTCTATATTTTCCCAAGGGATTGTAACGTCACGTAAACCTTCTCTTTCCAAAAAAAAAAAACAGATGACATATTCTGCTTTTAGCGGTAAAGAAAAGAAACAGATTACATTTCCTGTCCCCTTTTCGGCGAATGAGATCAAGAAATAAAAACATATTAACTGGGATTGATAAGTTTTTTTTCGTAAAATCGGAATAGCTAAAGATAGATTGAAAATTTCAACGGATTTGAAACCTGCGGATAATTTCACTTTAGATGGTTACCTAAAAGTATGATTTTCTTTAAATAAATAATTTTTAAATTGAATATATCTTCAACGGATTTGAAATCTGCGGAAAATTTTACACCAGATTAATACCTAACACCACGGGCACGGGCAACGCCGGGCTAGCCACGCAGTGGCTAATATCCTGATATATCAATTTCAGGGATCATTTCAACATAGAAAGTCGCTATTTATAGATCGAAATTAACTGCAGTTACTTATTTTTTTTTTCCTAATGGCGGGTACATTTTGACCGAAGTCATTGGCCACAACAAGGCCGGAAGTGATGGCCACTTGTGAAGGAGCACCCAGTGGGAGGGCCATCATTGCCCCTAACAATTACATCGTAATTTTGAACCATGTTCAGATGACGAAGCAACACCTAAGCTGGTATGCGCTTACAAACATCCATGCCCGAACCCGGATTCGAACCGGGGACCTTCCGATCCAGAGGCTAACACCTTAACCACTATACCGGTTGGTCGGCAACTGCAGTTATAGCCAACCGAATTTAATATTTGAACGCTATTTCGAACGTAGTTTCAAGCAATCCGAGAGTTATACTTACTACACAAGTGCAGCGATATTTGAGGATTACATTATTGTATTTACTACTAGCACGGCATAGCCCGAGACAGTTCTTTTCGTGGGGTCATGTGGGACCACTGCTCGTTAACCCCCGGTAATTGCTACGAATTCCAATAGGAATTCGCAGCCTATTGGATAGCAGGCATGTTGGCGTTGCCCGTGGTGTTGGTTTGCGAATCAAACCAACACCAAGGGCAACGCTCATTGTCACATCCGGCCAAATTCGAACTGAAAATAGATCCAATCGGCGTGACGTAACAATCTCTTGCGAAAATTAATTTAACTGATTAATTATTTATTAAAAGAAAATAAATGTATAAGGTATCTATCTGATGTAAAATTTTTCGCAGATTTCAAATCTATTGAAATCTTTAATCTATCTTTAACAATCCCGATTTTCCAAAAAAGTACTAATCAATGACAGTCAAAATTTGTTTTATTTGTTTTGCTTTACTTCGCTGGAAGCGTTTGAGCGAAGGAAATAGAATCTAATTTCGCAATCGCGAAGGTCATTTGGAAAAAATATAAATGTTACAATTTAAAAATTATTTCTTTAAAGGAAATCATATTTTTAGGTATTGATAAAATATGCAATTTTCTGCAGAATGAATGTGAATTCTCTTTATGGTGTTGCCATTCTACGGAAAACAATAATAATTAAATTCCATTAAATCAATTAAAAAATGTTCTAGATTGAATTTAAAAATTCGGCGCAACTCAAAAATTGCAAAAAATTTAGACTTCCTGTGTGCCAAAAATCATTTAATGTAAGTGCCATAGATTCGTCAGAACATTGATCGCTGAAAACAGACAGAGACATCCTTTTACAATAGTAGAGATGCAAGTGCAATCGATCCGAAAATTGTTATCCGAGGTTATTCAGACGTTGTTTAATCTTTTGGAGGCCCCCAAAATCTCAATAATGAGGAAAATTTAATGTAGCTCAGAAACCAACTATCGGAATGGTCTGAAATTTCACAAAACCATACCTAGATGGCCATCTGAATCGAATCCCATCAAAGTAATAAGGTTCCGATTCATAATGTTTTCAAACATTAATTTAATAATTATTACTGCATACTAAAAATTATCTTTAAATAAAATATTATGTGGGATTTGTTTGGGTAATTTAACAGTACTATGGTACCAAATATCAGTGCTATAGATATATTATTTAGGAAGATATGCATATAAAGGTTTAGGGAACGGATTTAACATTCAAAGCCGCAATATTTCTGTACTCATAACTTCGAAACGGTAGGACTTAATGACATGAAATTTGATGTCTGAAGTTAAATTTCGATTTGAAATTGTGTTACGAAATAGCGTGTTCCCATTGGAAAGTATGAAGTTGATGCTCAATTTAATATGAAGACGGCCCTTACCTAAATTTTATACGTTTGAATTTATAGAAAACGTTAATTCCTGTCAATCGCCATCTTTAAATTTGCTCTACTGTCTAAATTGCTCGAATGAAGAGAGGTGGTTCGTTTATTTCCCCCACGACTGTGTAATTATTGAGTCATCCGGAAAGTTCTGCGTTTTTCTTATGATAAATATCAACGAAGCAGTACGAAAACATAATAAAATATTATTGAATCACATAAGCACCATTTTGTTTTATGACTGAAAGTTCTGCGTTTTTCTTATGATAAATATCAACGAAGCAGTACGAAAACATAAGAAAATATTATTGAATCACATAAGCACCATTTTGTTTTATGACTGAAAGTTCTGCGTTTTTCTTATGATAAATATCAACGAAGCAGTACAAAAACATAAGAAAATATTATTGAATCACATAAGCACCATTTTGTTTTATGACTGAAAGTTCTGCGTTTTTCTTATGATAAATATCAACGAAGCAGTACGAAAACATAAGAAAATATTATTGAATCACATAAGCACCATTTTGTTTTATGACTGAAAGTTCTGCGTTTTTCTTATGATAAATATCAACGAAGCAGTACGAAAACATAAGAAAATATTATTGAATCACATAAGCACCATTTTGTTTTATGACTTTTTGTCATCTTTCCGGCAGCTCTAAAATTCTCTTTATTTTTTAAATCATTAAGTTTATTTGTAAAGAAGTTATCGAGTTGCTGTTTGACAGTCTCTCCAAAGAATTGAACACCAGGGCCGTTGAGAGAATTTTGAAGTGACCTGAAGATGTGAAAATCTGAGGGCAAGGTCTGGTGAATATGGGGATGACACAAAACATCCCAACCATACTCAATAAGTATTTGTTATACATTCAGCGAAATGTGGGGCCGTGCATTGTCACGCTGGAAGACAACACCTCGACGACAGATCAGTTCCGGCCGCTTTGCTTCGATTTCTGCTTTTAATACTGCCATTTGAGAACTGCTTTCTTCTGAATTTATTGTCTGATTTTGTGCCAACAATTCATAATGAACAATTCCTTTGTAGTCCCACCATACACAAATCACTACTTTTTTGGAATACAGTCCTCCTTTCGATGCTACTTGGGAGGTTCATTTGGCTTACCCCACGATCTTTTTCTTGTAACATTATTGTATAGTATTAATTTCTCATCTCCAGTAATAAGCAGTTTTAATAAAGGAGCTTCATTTCGTTTCAGAAAAAAAAAACACATGCCGAAATTCGAGTAAGCATATTATGTGTTTAAAGTATGGGGTACACATACATCGTAGCAGCTTACATACCCAATCTTCTTCAGATGATCATTAACTGTACTTTAGGAAATATTTAGTCTGTGTGATAGTTCCTGGACTGTGTAACGTGGCTGAAATTTCCGCGCCTAAATTTATAGAACCACCTTGGAACTGTGTCATGAGAAATATCACTTTGTCCATATACAGCAAACATTTTACGAGCAGTATGAATGACACTTTTTTCTTTCTTAAAATAAAAGATCATAATATGTGTGACGGAAATGAAGTTTTTGGTTCTCCATTCATAGCACTGCAGTGAAACAATTATTGTGACACAGCACCAGCTGGAATTATGCAGTGAAAGCAGAAAATACAGAATATACACATCTGTCTTCAATAAAGGTCACTTCTTATCGGGGGCAGTAGCAACTTATTAATCACGAATTCACGCGCTTATTTAAAAAACCGCAGAACTTTTCGGATGACACAATATTCTTCTTTTGTAACGGAATAACTCGATTAATTTTTATTTTGGAAGTACAACTTTTGCAGAATCAGTTTGTCTGAAAAACAAATTTTGCGTTTTGGTCATTCTAATAATTAAAAATTAAATTTATCTAAAAAACGAAACAGACATAATCCGATGAAATGCATTTTAAAATGTACTTTGTGGGATGTTAAAAAGTGGAAAAAATAAATACAACAAAGACTATTAGAAGTTAAATGAAAAAATGTGTTATTTAATTTCACTTTATCTCTTACATGTATGTTTGAAAGTATCCAATAAAAAGGCTAGGATTTCTGATCAGACACAATCAGATTTAAACGAAAAAGAAAATTTAAAATACTTTAATTTTGATTTCCATGACATCAATAGTTTTTTAAATAAATACGATTGAAACAAACGCAATGACATTAATTTTGTTTTAATTACGTCTGCCCTTTTTTGTTATTTTAAAATTAAAGTTTTATAGAATTGCACATTTTAGTACTAACATTTTTAATCTCCTTTTATTCATTTTGCTCACTTTATTTTATTTATGCCCCGGGAAAATAATTTTCTCTTCTTTATGTTACCACAAAAAAAAGTTCCTTTACTCAGATAGTCTTAGATGAATTTCCATTAACACTAATGTACTTTTAGTTTCATTATTTTTACTTTGCTTTTGAAGTTTATATTTGGTAGCTTGTGACGACTTATTGGTTATATATATATATTGAAAAAAAATGAATTTTAGTCGAGCTGTTGCAGTTTATAATAGGAATCAAAGAAAGCGGAGGATCTTTTCAGGGCCATTTAAAAAAATGTCCTTTTCAGGGCCAACAATTATAGTTCAACAAGACGCTTGCACTGCAACTTTCGACAACTCAATGAAAAAGTGTAGAAACCTCGAGTGCTGGGGAAATGTGCACACAAATAACATGCTGGGTATTCAATTTCCAAAACAGCGCTCACATTTCGAGTCAAAATTCGCTCAAAGTTTTCATTTTAATTCTGATTTCAGAGGTGCTATATATATCTTTTCTGCAAATTTAGATTTGAAAAATACTTTTTGGAGCATCATATTTTGAAAACAATCCCTTCTTCTAGTACACATGTCTTTATTGATGCGAGTGAAGCGAGCAATGCTCACGCAGCGAACCAATGAGGATTGTGTACAACAATCCTCAGGGGTTGGTAAATGTTTGCGAGGAGAGGATGGGCCCCTAGTTTAAATTTAACTTTCCTGGTGATTGTCTCGACAAGGTATCTGGTCAGTTATTAAATTTGGTCAAAACTTACCAGATGATCTCTCGATCCTATACTTTTTTTGATACGAGAATGCTATGCTCGAAGCGAACCAATGAGGACTGCAAAGCAATCCTCCGGGGGTTGGCGAGCGTCAGTGAGCAGGGGACGGGCCCCCTAGTCTGTTAATACAACACAGAAATGAGCATTTTCCTCACGGGTGAAAGTTCCTCATTACATTTAATAATTGGATACAATTTGTGTTTTGTGTGTGCAAAGCAATCTACAACTAAGTTTTTGAGTATTTTAAATATTTGTTTTGTTCCAATTTCATTCCTCTACAGATACGTATATACCTAGAAGTTAACAGGAATAAAGAGTAAATAATTGGCTATAAATTCGCTATTATTCACTCTATAACAAAAAAAATCGACGCAACAAGAAGGAGGTGTCCGATTGCGATAAACATTGGTGGATGTTAAGAACATACATAGAAAACCAAACGATTAAAGTTTCAGAACAATTAAATGATTGATTTCAGAGTTTGACAGTTACAGAGGAAAGAAGTCAATATGGCGTTGGTCCACCTCTGGCCTGGATGCGTCACCCGGCGTGGCATAGACTGAAAAAGTTCCCGGATGGTGTCCTGCGGAATTTCTTGCCAAATTGTCTCCAACTGTCGGGCTAAATGGTCAACATTCCGGGATTTTTGCAATCGCTTTCTCATAACGTCCCAAATGGACGCTATGGGAGATAGATCAGGAGACCTAGCTGGCCAATGAAGTGTTGATAAATCTTGAAGACAATTCTTAGCAACATGTGCCGTGTGCGGCCGGGCATTGTCTTGTTGAAAAGTAAGAACGGCGTGTCGAAAAAGGAACGGTAACACAATCGGTCGTAGAATGTTGTTTCCTTACTTCTGTGCTGTAAGTGTGCCAGAAATGACTTCCAAAGGGGTTGGGCTATCAAATTAGATGGCACCCCAGACTCTAACGAATGTGGGTATGTGTGGCGTGCGATAGTAAGGGCAGGATCTCCAAGGTGCCATGGATGTCTCCGTACGTCGCAGATTTAAGCACTTTCTGCTCCCGGGCTGTCTTTCAGTGGGCCCTATTTTTCTGACTACTTATAAGTGCATGCGCAGTTTACCACACAGGAACGTTTCTTTTACTTCCACAGAAATTTTACCCTCTGAGAGTCACAAGATTTTCCGAGTAGTGAAGAATTGATTTTACCCCACTACTAAACAACACACCTATTTGTTGAAAGAATACAAGTATTATTTTCAACTTTTAATTTGATTCCATTGGTCCTTTTCTTGGAAAAGAGAATATTTGGGAACTATAATACTTGTTTCCTTTGAAAAGAATCCCTTCGAAAGATTTCAGCACTCCTTTCCTTATAAAAGAAACATATGGGACAGTTACATTACCATTTCCATCGAATAAAATCTTTTGGAATTATTACAATCCTCTTTTCTTTAAAATGGAATAATTTGGAAGCGTGATATTCCTCGTTTCTTTAGAATAGAATCCTTTGGAAACATTCTCTTCCTCCTTTCTTTAGAATATAATCCTTTGGAAAGATTATATGCTTTTTTCCTTGGAATAGAATCCTTCGGAATATCCTGTAAATTATTTTGAAAAATTATACTGCTCCTTTAATTAGAATATAATACTTAAGAAGAATTGTGCTGATCGTTTCCTTAGAATAAAACAATTTGGCAGATTATAATGGTCATTTCCTTTGAATATAATTATTTGAAAGATAGACAGAATAGAATCCTTTGAAACCTTCTCTTCCTCCTTTCTTTAGAATATAATCCTTTGGAAAGATTATATGCTTTTTTCCTTGGAATAGTATCCTTCGGAATATCCTGTTCCTCATTTTTTTGTATAAAATTATTTTGAAAAATTATATTACTCCTTTAATTAGAATATAATACTTTAGAAGAATTGTGCTGATCGTTTCCTTAGAATAGAATCATTTGGCATATTATAATAGTCATCTCCTTTGAATATAATTCTTTGAAAGATATACATAATTATATTAGTCCTTTCTCCTTAGAATAGAATCCTTTGGAAGATTATATTCATACTCTTCTTTGAATATAATCCTTTGAAAGGATTCTATTGATCAAGATGGGTTTCTCAAAATTGGTTAGATGTCATGCAGGGAACACTGCATTTTGCAAGGTGGAATCATGCGTGTGAGCTCCTCAGAGGGTTAAATTCATAAATGGATTCGAGAAGACAAACTACCCCGACAACAAGTGGGAATTTCGGACTGAGAGCGCTCGAGGTGAAAGACTTAAATATCCGTTGAAAACTCCAAAATCTCTTACCTCCCATCTCCTCGGCCAAGTGATCCCGCTCATTATGAAATCAATACTACAGAGTCTGGGCGTGTTTCAGGTACGTGATAAGAGACTCAAGCGCATCAGGAGAAGGTTTGCTGTACTATAAATTCTGCAGAAGTGGAAACTAGGTTTAAGTAAATTGCCACGCGGATGTGAGGTGAAGATTTGATGCTTGGAATTGCGGAAATATGCAATTAATTTTCCCTAGGAAGGTCTGTGTGTGCTTATGTAGGGCTTGAAATCTGTTGGATATTTTGATATTGATAACTTGGATTAAATCTATCAATTCAGGCTTTTAAATAGTTGAAAAAAGCTCTTCACGATTTGCCAGTGTGTATTTCAATAAATCAAGTTATTGATTGTTGATTTGTTTTTAATTTGTATCTCTCGGTTAGGTCGTTCCAGAAGCCAGTTTTTTTTAAATTGTAGTTTTAAATTAGCGTAAGCACTGAAACCATGTAGATGTAACACCAGAGTGAATAAAACTTGCTTTGCTTTGACATATTTACGACTCCAGAAATTAGCTTATTTAAATCAACATAAATTGTAAGTTATTTCAGCAGTCAGCGCGTCCGAAGCCTGCAAGACCAGAGAATTAGAAATAATCTAAAAATCAAAACGAACATTCCTTCGTGTTTTGTTCTTAACATTTGCAAAACTTCGTTGCTCACAAGAACTTTCGAAGTTCCGATTGAACGTGTAAAGAACAGTTGCTATTGGTGGTTAATTTGGAGGTCATTCCGAAGAATCAAGCATCTGACGACATCGCATGGTTTTTTACTTAGCTGGTATTGAGCTGTTACCTGGATGTAGTCTTGCCTATATATGTTTTTATTCTTTAATCTCTACTATTATAAAAGGAAGTGCTTGTTTGTTATGTGCACGTTCCTGTCGAATCTATGGCACTTACAGCAATGGGATTTGGCTCACTGGTAGTCCGAATATTTTACAATTTTTGTATGAAGCCCAGATTTTTAAATTCAATGTAGAACATTTTAAAATTAATTAAAGGACATATTTAATCGTTATGGTTTTTTCTTAGAATAGCAACAGCATAAAAGTTCACAGATTCTCAATTTATTTTTTCCGGTTTCGTTTCATTTTGCGGAGGAATGATTTTTAAGCAGACTAAAAAAACAAATAAAGTTTAAACTGGATTTGCGCAGTTTTTTTTCTATCTTCTAGATCATCAAAGATAGAGTAAACATTTCAACGGATTTGAAATCTGCGCAAAATTTCACATTAGATCGTTACCTAAAATATGATTTACTTTAAATAAATAATGGGCAAAGCCGTGATGGTTGTTATCCAATAGGCTACAAATCCCCATTTGGTTTGCGAAGCAAACGAAATGGGAATTCGTAGCAATCACCGGGGGTTAGCGAGCAGTGGGCACACCTGACCACAAGAACAAAACTGTCACGGGCAACGCCATGCAGGCCAAGCAGTGGCTAGTACTGAATAATCCTCCTTGTGGTTCGATAGTGTAAGGCACATCGTCATTAGCAAAACTGATCAAATCTTGTTGGGCAAAATATATTGTCAGAAGAAGAAAGTATGTTCACGATCATGAAAAAGACTGACCAGATCGTGAACTCGTCTGTAAAATATCTGCGATATCTTGATGACGAGGTACCTCATCATCAGAAAGATTTGTCTGATCTTGATAAACGAGATATCTTGTTGAAACTGTTTGGAGGTTTAATACTGATTAAAGCCATCATATTGTAACGAATTTTCTACTGATATTCCTCCCTGGACATGTTGAGTTTAATGGATATCTTCCCAGAATTGGATTGTCCTCAAGTTACCAGTACATGTGTAGCTACGGCAGACGACCAATTAACATCAGAACACACTCCTGTGCCTATATTGTCTTTAGATACTGTACCAATTTAAGTTAGTGTGGCTGGATGACAGTCACTAGTCACTTCCGCAACATGTTGTACCAGATGAAATTGAGTGATGATAATAAGAAATGGTATCGTAAAAGAACACGTTTGAATATGTGCCATTGTAACTAAGAACTTTGGTAACCCAGCTAAAAAATCTACTTTACTACACCTGTCAAGTTCATCTCTAGAAATCTCAAAGACAAATCCATCAAGCCTCATTTGAACATTCTTGTAATTTATATCATTCATTAGAATTAGAGAAATTTTTTGATACCTCATTGAAGATCCTGGAACTATGTGAGAAATCTTAAGAATTATTCAAAAAATTTACCTTGGATATTATCTATTTAGTATCTCCAACTGAAAAAATCACCAACAATGCTATTTTCATCCTACTAGTTCAATTTTTTCTACAGAACGCTAGTACCAAGCACTTTACATCTTCATCTGTGTCTTGCGTTTTAACAATAAATTGAGTAGTATCTACCAATATTACTTAACTATAAGGAGCCAAGTCAGTCACCTACCTTTGTCTTACTGTCAAAGGTGACAGGGATGCAGACCACCAATTCTAGATTTGCTAGTAGACACTTAAAGTGTCTTACTTTTATCCAGGGGCAAAAAATGCTATCATGTCTGTTCCAAATGCAACTCTTCGAAAGCCTCTCCTGACCATCTTTTAAATTGCTTGGGCTTGCCCATGAGGATATCTATAACAACCATTTGCTTGTTTTTGACTTCATCGTGATTTTTGGTATATTGGACATGGCTAGACCGGGTGGAATAAGTCACTCACATACATAAGTCACACACATAGATCTGTGGATTTGGTCTAGCTGAAGCTAGACGTGGAGATTAGCAATAACAACAACACGGAATAAAAATCATATCTTTACAAATGTTTTAACGCTCTGCACTTGGACTTTGAAGAAAGATATTTAACTGATAATTTAAATTTTAAATGAAGAGAGAAACGGTTAAACGTGTGCGATGTTATGTAAAGTTTCGCGCAGAACTGTTGGTAGACATCGGTTTGCTTACGATCTTTAATTTGCATAAGGATGTTGTGCCAGTGATACTAAACTAGCATGGAGGTAGGTAATATAATGGCAAAGTTACGATTCCATTTTCTTCGTCAGCGCGTCATTAACCAATGATCGCTTTGTTAAGCTGAATTCACAGAGGAAGCGCAAGGCACTGAGAGACACGCGCCTACCAATCGGAGGTGCCGGCGTGGTTGACGTTCCTCATCAAATTGAAATGTCTTCAACTTGATTGGTCTTCGCGGGTTGGTTTGCGCATTGAGTTTCCTGTTGGAATTCATCTTTACTCTTGTGTATGACCTTTTACAGCGCTTCATAGACTTCACGAATCCCAACAACGACGGATCTTTACAGGAGTACAATCCCTATGTCATCGGGTCCAAGTTATTCAAAATTGGTTCAAGGAACATTCTGAATAGGTCCGACAGGTGGTATGGCTACCACGTTCACTCAACATGAATCCAACAAAGCATTTCTGTGCTCAGATGGCAAAATGTTAAAAGTATTTTTTTTTTAATTTTTCGTGACAGCCATTTTAAGATTCAACATTTGGTTCTGTGGATTTTGACTTATTAAATTTTAACCCCTTTGTTTTCTCATAAACTGAAAGAAAAAGACTTACGACATTTTGCCACCTTCTAAACATTAAGAAACCAGACTCCAGAATGAGACTTACTCTATTTTTTCGGAAAAGTGACTAATAACATTTTGCTATCTGATCACAGATTTAATGGGCATAGTAGTAAAATGCATTCGCCTGCACTTTCCTGTACCTTTTAATACCATGGAATTTAGGTTCATTGTTACGTATAGAGAGTTGCTGCCATATATGTGTAATTTGTCATCGTTGGGTCCACATTTGAGAACATAGTATTATAGAAATTTAACTGCATGAAAAACAATCATTAGATCACATGTTATATAGAATAAAATTTGAAATTAATTTTCTCATTTTATTTGAAAATAGATATTTGTATTAATTTTTTTCATTAAGTTTGCACACAGTAAGATATTTTTTCTTTTTAATAACTAATTCTCTATTCAGTTCTTTCCATTCATATTAATAACTTCATGCATGTTAAGATTAATTGTACATACGAGGGTACTCCCAGAAATACCCGACCTAACAAAGAAAACACAAAATATTTGAGGCGAAAATATATTTATTCCTCTACATAACATCCTTTTAGCTCTATACACTTCTCCCAGCGATGTTCAATAGCTTCGATACACCGTTTATAGTGAGAATCGTCGAGCTCCTCAAAATAGACATCAACTGCAGACTCCACTTCTCATCTGCACTCTTCATTGTCGGTAAATCTTTTACCACCAAGCCATTTTTTCAAGTTTGGAAGCAGAAAATAATCTGAGGGGGCTCAATCTGGTGAATAGGGTGATTAAGGAAGCAATTCGGACTTTAATTCATTGATTTTGGCCATCGCGATAACGGATATATGAACTGGTGCTTTGTCTTCATGAAACAGAATTTTCTTTTTCGCTAAATGCGGGCGTTTTTTCTTCATTTCATCACTCAAACGCTGCAATAAGTTCATACAATACTGACCGTTGATTGTTTTTCCTTTCTGAAGATAATCAATGAAAATTATCCCACGCGCATCCCAAAAAACGCACGCCATGACCTTGCCTGCAGATGGAACTGTCTTTGCCTTCTATGGAGCAGATTTTCCCCTTTCAATCCATTGTTTTGACTGTTCCTTCGTCTCAGGTGTGAAGTGATGGACCCATGTTTCATCGATGGTTATGAATCGAAGCAAAAACTCGGTTTTATTACTGTGAAACGTCGCCAAACACTCGATTGTAACATCCTCACGACGCTGTTTTTGTTCCATTGTGAGTAATGGCGGCACCCATCTCGCGCACAGCCTTCTCGTGTCCAAATTTTCAGTCAATATTTGATGTACAGCACTTTTTGAAATGCCTACCCTATCTGCTAGCTCGAGCACTTTCAGTTGACGGTCATCCAATACCATTTTGTGGATTTTCTTCACCATTTCTGGCATGGTCATCTCATTAGGTCAACCACTTAGAGGTTCGTCTCGTCAGCTCGTACAGTACTCGTTTAAACACTGATACCCAGTATTTTACTGCTGTAAACGAAGGAGCAGTTTAACCCGAGAATAGAATCTCCGTTTTGATATTAGTTGGACTGAGGCCTTTCAAATTAAAGTATTGTATCACATAACGGTGACCAATTTTTTCCAAGTTTGCAAATGCACTAAGAGCGTTCACTATTTGATGACTGCCAAACAAATACTAAACAACGTAGAGTCGCCAAACTTCAAACTTAAGCTTTATAAGGTTGCCCCTTTCCACTATAATCATTCTTTTCAAACAACCGCCATCTATACGTCAGGTCGGGTACTTCTGGGACTACCCTAGTACATGCAACTTTAATGGGGAAAGAAATCATGCTAAGTGGGAAAACATAAAATTCGACCAATTACCGTTAGGATGCATTTTTTCTTGCATTTTAAGTAACTCACTAGTAAACTATTCTAAATTCGTTTAAAACGATTCTATTGATCATTTACCTATAATGGAATTTTTTGGAAAAACCTGATTGGTACTTTCCTTAGAATAGAATCTTTAAAAAATATATCCTATTGTGTGTGTGTGTGTTGTCTTTTCATTCGAATAAAATCCTTTCGAAAGATTACACTAGTACCTTCCTTATACTTGTATCCTTTGGAAAAATTCTATTGATCGATCTCCTTAGAATCGATTCTAGTCTTTAAGAAAGTCAAAACTTGACAGAAGACTTGCAGGGAAGACTTTCAAGATGGAATTATGATTGTGAACTCATCAGAGGGATATAAAAGCACGGTTACCAGAGTATGGATTTTAGATAATGTACTTACAACAAATGGCGCAATTTTCAAATTAATACAAATGTTATCAATTGAAAGTTGAATCTCTCTGACAGAGGACTTGCCTTCAAAACGTCGATATTCATGCGTTAAGTACTTTTAAGACTAACTTTTCGAAAATTCCTGGCATTTTTAGGCCTTTGGCACTACAAGTACCTAGGTAGGTTGGAATTTAATTACATAACAAGGGAGAAAAACAGGTTATTGTCGACTGATCCTCAAGGGAAATATCTTAGGACAAAACCACGTAGTTTTATACCACGGTCAGCGGATGAGGTCATACCTTAACTGGATTTCCACTCTACGAATGTCCACACACCACGCCAACGTGAGGACATCTGAGGCCACACAAGATTTAATGTGCACCAGCCTCTTTGTACACGACTGTTTTGGTTGGATTCGAACTATTGACCCTCTGGTTGCTAATCAGTTGCACCGTCAATTGGGCTACATCTGCCCGACGAGGGTCGAACTGGCTATTATTTGAAGGTCAACTCAGTGGTTGAGTCGCGATCACTCCTAAATAGGACAATCACCAACATCCATGAATTTAAAAAAATGGTTACCTCGGGCAAGATGTGAGAGAAGCGTAAGTTTCTGCCCTATCTTGAATGAGAGTAACTAATTAATGACATTTCATCAATATATATAATCAATTAAGAAATCTTAGCGCAGATGCAATATCCAGTGCTGTTACTTTATACAAACTTGCAATGCGTTGAGTACGTGAGCTCGAAACCTGTTGATCAGAAAGTTTATATTCAGAGGGGAGGATTTACGAGAATCGAAATTTGTTACCTTTCTTTAGTCACATCGCACCCTGGAAAGAAAAGTGACACTAGTCAAAAAAAATATTTGAGGTTATGTCATTGAAAAATCGGTATGAGGCGCCCCAGCGTGTTATATTACTATTCTATAGAGTATAGTAGAAGTTACCACCATAAATACTTACCTAAAGATGAAAAGAAGCTTTTACTCTACTACAGTATAAGTTTTATAGTATCCTTTAAGTTGATTTTTCTCAAATGCTGCAATTTTGAGGTGTCACTTTTCTTGCCGGAGTGCGACACGTCTAAAGAGCGTTCATACCGCTTCTTTTGGTATTATTTTTCGAAGAATTTTCCATAATAAGGATTTACTCAACGAATTACACAAATTGAAACCAATATCATTATGCCTTTTTGTTAGGATAATTAAATGTAAAATTCGTAGGAAATAGAAGTAGAAGTAATATGGGACAGTACATTTAAAACTTCAAATTCTATAATTTAGATGAATTTAGAAAATCTGAAACGTTCTGATTCTGGTGAAAAAAAAACACTTAAAAATGTGCATTAGTTCGCTCAAAAATAAGATTTTTCGGGACAGCTTTAGATTTAAATTTTAATCTTCAGCTTTTCAATCGTATTTTTTACTCAGAATCATAATTTTCAATGCACATCCGTGCACTATTAATCTTAATCTTTACGCTGTGGTACTTAGATTTTTTTCAATCGTCTCACAGAACGGCTTTTCTCCTGATTCTCTGAGCCCCCATACCTAATTAACCTACTAACGTGAGCGATAGGGCATTTACGACTGACGTTTTCCTTTCACTGTATCGTTTAGCGGATAAGAGATATATATCACCAGGCAACTTTCTCCTTTCCTCAAAGCGTTCCCACCTCACGGTCTGCAGGGTAGAGGGCCAATGAACAAAAGAAGGGATCCTCTAGAACAGTGCTCCCCAATCTTTCTATCGCCGCGGACCGGATCAACGTTTGATAATTTTAACGCGGCCCACTGGGGGAGAGGGGGGGGGGAAGTTGACTGTTTATATTTTAGATTGTTTTGATTTGATAAATTTAATTGTATTTAAACATGCCTTCAAAATAAAATACAGTTACACCAAAAAAGGAATATAAAGTGATTTAACATTTTAACTCACTAGAACGCTAAATCAATGAGAACCCTGAGTTTGTTTCTTTGCAACGAGAAGGTTTTCTCTGGGGGTAATTTTAGACAATGACACCCGAAGTGTGTTGCTTACGTCCAGTTTATTCCGTTGTTTGGGTTGCTGTCACTGCAGAAAACCCCGATTCACACAGATAGGTTGTCGGAAATGGCAATAGAGATTTAAGTGCTATAGTGGCAAACTCAGGGTATTCCGCCATGACTTTAAATCCAGAACACCAGCAAAGTTGTTGTATCGAACGTAGTTTTAAGGCCGCCTTCATTTACAATCTCCAGCAGTTGATCTTCGTCTTGCGCAGACATGCTAGATTCACATGATTTGTTGACAAATGAGTCGCGGAACCATTCCTTACGAGTTCGTGGATCTTTTGTAGTTGGGAAGTAGCGCTCAAACTCTTTTAAAAGCAAAGAAAGGTGATCGCGCACCAACTGGGAAAATCAATGTTTAGGCTCAGTCTCGCCTAAAATCCGCACTAATGTCTAAAACATGTCCAAAATGCCTCTGTTCACACGCCGTCCCCACAACTTGAGTTTTGCTTTAAATGCAGCTACTTTGTCTGCCAACTTGAAAACAGTTGTCACATTTGTCAAAATTGGAAAATAGAGACATACAGAATTCATAGTTGAAGCTCTAGTAACAGAAAAAAATTCAAGTTCTGATTTACCGCCTCCTAATTTGAGTGGACATTTCATAGATAAGAACCGCACAAACCCGAGAGAAATACACCACAGTAAATAAAATGGAAATAATTTAATGTTCCTTGGGCGGCCCGGTACCATACGATCCACGGACCGGTACCGGTCCGCGGCCCGGGGGTTGGGGACCACTGCTCTAGAAGGTCAGTCGTTGACAGCTCGTAAAGTGGTAATCGATGCCAGTGATCACTTAAAAGGGGGATGACAACCACCGCTGGTGTAAGCGATATTTTTGTGGCAACAAAAGTCTATCTGCCGCATCGTAAAGGTTAAGCAATTAAACGTTAAATATTTACTTAAACCCATGAAATTTGAAATAAAGTTGAGTTATTAAAACTACAAAATGAAAGTAAAGATGTACGTACACAAAAGTAAGATCTTTATTGAAACATTTAAATATATAATATGAAAGGAATTTGCTAAAAATTAAGTGAAATATTATTTGATTATTTCATAATTTTGTGTTACTTCAATTAAAATTTTCATATTTAATTTAAATACAAGTATTCTATTTTTCATCTCAATTATTGTTGTGGTAGAAAATGCTTGGGGAAATTAAAAAAAAGGAGTGCGCAAGTTGTTCTTGTCAATTTTAATATCAAAATTATTGATATTAATATAATTCTTCTATTATGTGCAGTATATAGAGTTTTTCTTAAACACGCTTGTTTAAAGTTTCTTTATGATACACAGCAAACATTTTCACGAAATAGGTTTTTAAAACAGAAACTTGTATTAGAGGAATAAAAAACCCTAATTTAATGCTTACGGAAAGCTGACCTCGAAAACACCTCATGTGAACAGGGCCTTAAGCTGTAGGAAATGCTCTGTTTATTTCTGTTTGCAATGTAAACATATTTTACTGCAATTAAAGACTGAAGAAATGTATAGGAGGTATCTTCACTTTAGTTAAGCTTCTATGTGTTAATGAAAAGATGTTTTAGCAAAAGAAGAATTAATAAGAAGCATGGAAAAAACAAAGGCATTATTGAATTTGATCTTTTGTGTCCAGCCCTAGAAAAGTGGGGTGCAAGAAAAGGGTGATTAACCATCTCACATCTTTTATTAGCTTGAAAATGAATTTGAACCTCTTTGAAGCAATAAGTACCCTTAATACAAACTAAAATATTTAGAACTTATTATTTTTTAATTCAAATGCATTCTTTTGATGCTTTTTCAGTAATTTAAAGTCTTCTTTGTGTTGCAAAGAGATTATTTGATGCTGAAACTAAATTTTACTTACTGTAGATATACAATTCTAGTTTTAAAAAAAACTCTTTTAAAAATTGAAAATTAATTTCTTAAAATTCATTATTAAAAATCGGTATGAAAGTAGCTTAACAGGAAATCCGATAGTATATTTTTTATTTAATTATTCTTCAAGGTTTTAGTGCTATGTAGTATTTTTACATAAACTGTCTGTGATTGTATAATTTGTTTACAAAAAATATGCACTATAATTTTAGTGGTATGATTTTATTTATATTGCTTTTTACAATATCTTGCACAACATAACGAAAATTTAAGAAGCTTTTATACAAAAATAAAAAAATGCTTAGGTAATGATTAATTTCTTTTGTGGAAGTAGTAAAATTTCGTATGAAACAGTTATAATAAAAAATCAACTCTTTTGTAAGAAATCTTAAAAGTATTATCCCTGAAAATAAGAAAATATTTTAAGATTTCCTTTGCATTTTTTGTTTTTGAAAATATAATAATAACATCTGTTTTTTCTAGATTTATTACAAATTCTATTGAAAAATCGTTGTTCGTCTGGAAATTTAAAGACGTTATATTCTCATCAATTTAATAGAGTATCAAATTTAATTCCTTAATGAAAGGTTTTTGTATGTTTACCACGTCTTTAGGCAATATTTCCAAGACTTTAAAAAATGCCAACGCAATTGAAAAAGACGAAAACAAAACACAAAATTCAGTTATTTAATACATTCATTAAGTTAATCATCCACAAATTAAAATTTATCATGAAAGTTCTGATTTTAAAATATACCGTACACCATTAACATACAGAAAAGAAACACTGGACGAAACAGCAGGTTGTCCTTTGTCTTAAAAGAATGTTATTTGGCATTAATACAATATTTCCCTTGAAATTCTATTTTGAGGTACAGTCGTGCTAGTCAAGATGGCTCCAAGTGTGAACAGTAGAGTTAACGGTTTCTATCAAGCTGCATTTAAAGATAACCTATCCTATGACATTAGAAATATATAAAAACAGTTTATCAGTGGCTGGCAGATTAGATACTGTCTGTCTTCTACAAGAACTGCTCCCTACACTCCTGTGTCATCTGCAAGAGTCACCCCTACTCAGAAATGAACGAGCTCTGTGACTATAGCGGCCGCCTCTGGATGATGACGATCGCTATAGAAACAGGGATCGTTCATTTTGAGGAGGAGTAACTGTCTTTGATGACAAAATTTTATTTTACTTTCAACGAAAAAAAAACTGCCGGAAGGAAGAGATAGTTGACTTGTATAGAAGTTATTGGTAATAAGTAAATATCTTAAATATATATGTATTCAAATCGTCATTAAATGCACCTAAGTGGCAAAGTTGAATACATCTGTAGTTATTCCTTATGGAAAATAGGATAATATCAGTTTCTATTGCAACAGGATAAGATCAGTTTCTACGGCAACAGGATAAGACCAGTTTCTAAGGCAGCAAGAGGGGAGCAGAATTTGTGTCTGGAACAGTTCTCCAGATCCACAGATATCACTTATATCCTCACAGCATGTTCTCTGTCTTCGACGAAAACTGCACCAGACAGAAAATCTACCTGTTGCAGAGAAACGAGTTCTAATCCATTTTTTTATAGGGGATTGTTAAAATAATCGAGTTTGTCAGATTGGAGCATTTATAGACTATTGGATCTCCCTGAGTATGTGAGGTGCGAGGATACAACTCACCGTTGCCAAACCACCTATCGTCAAATTTACCAAACCTAACCCGACTCATCCCCCCTCAAATTGTTCGAGATCTGCTTGTATGGTGATCGCTAGGAATTCTACTTTGCGTCTGGAACAGTTCTCCCTGAAGACAGACAGTAACTGTGAAGTCAATATGACAAACTTGGAGAGTTGACCTTCTTGACTAACACGGCAATGTATCTCATATGCAAACTAAGTTTATTGTTTCGAATCTCAGATGCTTTGTTAAGACTCTTCTACGACGTGGACAACATCGCGCATTGACACAGCTCGAAGAAACTCCTGGTAAAAGTCCATTTTGTATCTTTCCCCAGTGATGTTTAGAACTCCTATTTCCAAGATGGGCAGAATGACAGTCTGGTTCGCATGCAGTCTACGTTCAAGCCACGTGATCAATTCGTGCATAGTGAGGATTACTTTCGATCGTTCCATCTGGCAACACAACGCTACAGTGCTGTGGTTCAGTTGCTTCTCAGGGAGAGATACTGAAAGAATGCGTCATAAAATTTCAGTTAGGCCTAAGTGCAAGTAATATCAGTGCACAGAATACTCACTCGGATTGAATTGGGTAACTAAAGATTGGAAGTGGCCAGAAAAATAATAAATTTCCTCTTTCGTAAAAAAATGCCAAATCATTTCAGTGTAAAATAATTTGTAACGTCTTTTCGGCAATTTTATAACTTCTGCAACCTACTTTGGACACAAATCCTGCACATGCATATCCATCCATATAATACATTTTACATCTATCGTTATCCTGCTAAAGGTCTAAAGTGACAAAAGGTGACAGACACTAAGGCTACAAAAGACGATTTTGAGGAAGGATTAGGAACACTGTTTTTAAGAGCAAATACCCTTTTCTTGAAAATTACGTTTTGTGGCACGTGTAGTGATGGGATTTGGCACACAGGTAGTCCGAGTTTTTTGTATTTTTTGGGTTGCTACGAATTTTAAAATTCAATCTAGAACATTTTTTAAATGAATTTAGTAGTTTTTTCGCCATTCTTCATTCTACCGCGGTAATTCCGAGGAATGAGGAAACATCAAAATTTAGACTTTTCGCCCTCACGTGTCACCTTAACTTCAGCCTTTGGAATCATGGCAAGTTGTTTTCATCTCCGGGGAGAGAACACATTCGAATGACCTTCGATTGTTTCGAGATTCATTCATTTTGATTTCCTGCGAAACGGATTCCAGTAAAGCAAAAGATTACTAAAGTTATCACTGGCGTTCTTCAGTGCTTTTTTCTATCTCAGCGATTGTTGAATATAGAATAAAAATTTTAATGTATTTGAAATTTGCGGACAATTTTACACAAACTTTGTCATCCTCTTCTTTTGTCATTTTGTATTTTTGTGCCTTCATGTTTTACCCTTCAATTGACTTTCCCCTTCTGTGTACTTAAATGTGTATGTATATATTGTGGATTGCTTAGCTCTCCCTTATCCCAGAATCTCCTCCGTAAGGCGGACTATACAGCTGAAAGCCGCACAGGTGAAACAGTGTCCGCCTACGGCGTCCAATCCAATCCAACAGATAGATTCCTTATTCGTTCGATTTTCTTTTTCGTTCACATTTTCGCAAGACATTGTGACGTCACGTAAACTTTCACTTTCCAAAAATAAACTGATTGCATTTTCTGCCCTTCGCGTTAAAATAAAAATAAAAACAGATTACATTTCTTGCCCTATTCTATTCCAGCGAAGAAGAGCAAAAAAATGAAAGAAACATTTTGACTGTGATTGTTAAGTTCTTTTTTCGTAAAATCAGAATCCTTAAAAATAGATTGAAAATGTCAACGGATTTGAAATCTGAGGAAAATTTTACACCAGATTAATAACTTACAGCACGGGCAAGGCTAGTATTCTATAATTGAAACGTAATTTTATCGTGCTGCCGAATTCTTTCAAATTCTTTACTTCTTTTGCTGGTGATTGTGATAAATAGGAAACACGAATTTGTGACGTGCAATTGAGAATAGGAATGTAGCAAAGATAGTTACGCATTCCCGTAATAGCTGCGGTCACTGATTGTGGAAATTATTTTAATCTTAGATGGCGCTAGCGTCGTTGACGTTCTGCGCCTTTCCCGCTCTCCCACACTTGGAGTTTTTGTCAACGAATTCGATGAAGTTCGACTCTTGATTCGATTTCGAAATATATCTGATTAATTTAATTATTTAATTTGATTGATTCAATAAATGATTCTATTTCCATTAATATATATTATTTTCATATTCGTGCCCATTTTTACTTGCAAAAAGGATTCAGGGGTAAATTATTATCATTACGATAGTGAATTAAGTTTGTGCTACAGAGAGCAAAGGAGACGGCTTCACTTCTATTGTTCTGAATTAGATCACAATGAAAACAGACGAAAAATTTACATAAAGAAGACATAGTATTTTGGGTATAAAGGATCCTTGTAAACTTTTCCAACTTTCTAACGTGTGCTCTCAAATTTTATGAATAATCTATAAATATATTTCTCTTACGTGGCACGCAAAAAAGACGTTATTTGTTACCGCGTTTTGGCAACATTGTGCGATTGTTTGTTTACTAGGAGCCTCGCGAGTCATGTCAATCAGAAGCGGCTCAATCCCATGATAGTACTTTACGCAAGTCCAACTTGATTGGCTAGTTTCACGGGCTTGGCTTCACTTGGATATCTCGCCAATCTCATTGTTGCAGTAACCATTTGATTTTGAATATGCGCGTTGTTCGTAGAAATACAATACATACACTAGCGCCTCAGCGTAAGTGTCCGACAAGTTGACTCTGATTTGCTCCTCATATATATGTTGTATGGTTGTTTTTAGTAGTATTTCTTGCCAACTTATATTAAGGGTACTTATACTTTAAAGAGCTTCTATTCGTGAAGCAACGATGGCCTAGTGGCTAAAGTCACCCACCTTCAGATTAGCGTCGGCAGCGGAGGATGACTTCCCCAGTTCGAACCCAGCTGGCGGGAAAATTTTTAGATCCTCCAAATTATTTAAAAAAAATTCCAATTTAATTCCTTTTTATTCTAATTTACTTTTCCTAATTTTTAATACCCTTTTCATATTTTTCCAAGCTTCCGTTGATTTTACATAAATAATCTAAGAACCACTCCTGAACTCACTACCAGCTGATATTTTTCCGCCCCTCTGCCGTCCCCTTTGCTTTAGGATGATGATGTCGTATCCACCGCTGGCTTAGGACCATTCTGATTTTACAAAAAGCATACATAAAACACTAACTTGTATAATTATTAACATATAATAAAAGGATACAATTTTCGGCTCCCACCTCTACCCACCCATAGCCATGGATCTGAAAAGAAAAGAAGAAAGCAGAAAGGAAGACATAAATCGCCAACAACTATAAACCTTGATGACATACGTACCTAGGTCATGTGATCCGATTAGCCAATCAAGTTGGACTTGCGTAAAGTACTATCATGGGATTGAGGCGCCTGTATTTGAATCTATAGCGTTATCGGATGAAATTTTATTGAAAAAAAAATGAATTTTAGACGAGCTGTTGCGGTTTGTAATAGAAATCTAAGAAAGCGGAGGATCTTTTCAGGGCTATTTAAAAAACGGTCCTTTTCAAGGCTAACAATTATAGTACAAGACGCGTGCACTTCAACTTTCGACAACAAACTCAGTCAAAAAGTGTATGGGTGGCTCGAGTACTGGGGAAATGTACACACAAACAACATGCTGGGTATTCAATTTCCAAAGCAGCGCTCACATTGCGAGTAAAAATTTGCTCAAAGTTTTCATTTAAATTCTGATTCCAGAGGTACTGTATATATCTTTTATGTAATACAACAAATTTAGATTTGAAAAATATTTTTTTGGAATATATTTTGTAATTAATCCTTCTGCTAGGACACGTGTCTTTATTGATGCGAGCGAAGCGAGCATAGGTTCGCGCAGCGAACCAACGAGAATTGCGAAGCTATCCGCCGGGGGTTAGCGAGCAGTGGGCGGGCCCCCTAGTTAATTAAAAAATATAACTGTGTTTATCGTCTGAGCGTGCTCCAAATTCATTAGCCCGTTGAACCACAAGAGTCGTATCACGTGACTCGCTATCTAACAATCACAAAGCGAATAAACCTGAAAAAGATTGAATTTTTTTTTTTTTATGTATGATAGAGAGAGAGAGAAAAGATACTTGAGCGGCAACGCGGCGAACGCAATAGAAGAGTTTTGTATTTCGGAAGCAAGCTATGATCAAGTTGTTGAAATTCTTGAAAATCGGTTTGGAAAAAAGGTTATTATTAGAAATTTAAATTGTAGTAAATAAATCTAGTGACATATTGAAACTTCGCCAACTGTGTAATACCATAGAAATACAAGTACGTAGCCTACAGTCATTAGATGTCAAACCGAAAGCATACAGTAACACATGTTAATTCCTACCTTAATGAAAACACTGACACCCGATATAAGTATAGACTAATCGTGAAACGAACGAAACATCCTTTTTTTGATATCGATAAATTATTAGAATTCATTCGAAAGGATATTGACTATAGGAGAGAAATTATTTCGGTCCGGTTTGCGATCTGAAACTATTCTACAGTCCCCTCCGAAGTGACAAAGAAAAAAATGTTGCATCTGCCGTTGAGTTTTCGGCGTCAGTGAATGAGAACTCGCTCGCGAATAATATAAACAAAAAGGGCGTTTATAACGATAGTTGCCTCTTTTGCAAAGCGAATATGATTCAGAACTTAGTGAGTATTTAACTGTGGAAGAAAAAAGAAATTTTTACATTTACAGGGTAGACGCTTTTTATGCCTCGGAACAAGACATAGAATCAGGGATTGCAGAACGAATATGTTTTGCACAGAATGCAAAGGTAAGCATAATCGTTCTATTTGTTTTCCGGCTGATAAAAAACAAAATGAAAAAAAGAATATTGGAGAGGAATCCAAAGATGTTCTTTCAGCACTTTCTCTTGACAAACGGAATGGCATTTTGCTTCATACCTGTTGTGTGGTGTTAAAAACAAAAGTGCAGTCAATTACGATAAGATCGTTATCAGACAATTGTTCCATGAGAACGTTTTTAAAACAAGAAATTGCAAATAAATTAAGGCTTCCTGTAATTCGAAAAGAAACGCAGTATTAACTTTAGGAAATGACACTCCCAGAAAGACATTCGATGTGGTTAGAATAAAATTAGAAAATAGAGAAATTCAGAACTCAGAATTGAAGCTCCTAGTAACAGAACAAATTTCAAGTTCTGATTTACCGCCTCCTAATTTGACTGGGCATTTCGTAGACAAGAACCTGAAAGGTTTACAATTTGCCGACTCATACGATTGTAGGGATAGAGTAACTCTTCTTGTGGGGGATGATTATTATTATAACATAGCAATGGGGAAACTTAAAGCCTTTAGGTAAACATTTAGTAGCTGTGTAAACGATTTTCGGATGTTGTTTACAAGGTGTTCCCCATGGTGGAAGTACACCCCACACTTCTGCAGCATTTAATGTCGCAGCTGAAGAAACTTTGATATCGGATGAAATTAAGAAATTTTGGGAACTGGAAAGTTTAGGCATAAAATCCGAAAGTGAATCTTCTGACCCGTTAGGAGATAATGTTATGAAGACATTTGAATCGGAAATTACTTACGAAAATTGTCGTTATAAAATTAGGCTGTCATGGAAACCAGATAAGAGATATATGTTACATAACAATAGACAAGTTGCTCTGAAACGATTTTTGAGGCTCAGAAAACGATTTCAGACCAATCCTGATCTGTTCAATTCCTATCAAGCTGTTTTTCAAGATTATTAGCAGCAAAATATCATCCGACAGTGAAAATCAAGTTACATATTTTTTACCACACTGAGAGGTCATTCACCATGATCGAACCACTAGTAAGATACGTATCGTGTTCCATGCGTCTTCACATGGACCTGGTGAAATCTCACTTCACGATTGGTCCGAACCTATATCCAGACATTTTTTAACTTTTGTTGTCCTTCAGACTAGCTCAGATTGCTGAGCTAAGAAAAAACCATTTGATAAAAGAAATCCTACCATTTTGCGTCACTGATGGAACACTTCTGGATTGCCATAGATAGAACATTCGCCGATGTTCGAAAGCTTTTGGTTTAGCAAACCAAGAATTAATTATAACCACAAGAGGGCTCCGCCCCCTGCTCGCTTACGTTCGGCAATCCCATTCGGTTTGCTTCGCAAACCAACACTCCTTTTGCAGAGTTAATCTCCTGCGACGACGAAACTATCTTAATAAATCGGTAACCCTGATTTGACTTTCCGGTCCATGACGTCACAGCGAGGGTTTAGCCCCCTGCTTGCTTACGCTGGCCAACCGCATACCATTGAGAGAGTTAGCAATATCATCTCGTTTTCTTCTGTCAAAACAAGAGAAAAAAGTCTTCTCGATATTCTCCAAAAAAAATAGTTTATCGCAAAAACGATGACAGTAGTTTTTTGTGCTTGACATATTTTACGGAATTATCTACAACTAGCCACTGCGTGACTAGCTCGGCGTTGCCCGGATGCTCCTCGAACCACTCCCACACAATCCTAGCCTTGTGACATGGGGCGTTGTCCTGCTGGAAGATTCCATTTCCTGTTAGGAAGACAGACGCCATGTAAGGGAGCAACTGATCCGCAATGATGTTCAGATTAGGGATGTTACTAACAGTGATTTGACAGTAACAGTTCTAACTGTGACTGCTACTGACGAATATCTGTGATTCAAAACTGTGATTGTGATTTAAAACTGTGACTGAATCTGATTGGTTGAATGTAAAGTATCTCTAGTCACTCGTAACAACAGAATGCTTTTATTTATGTGTTAAAAGATTTCAATAATACGATTTCGTCGAAGGAATACATAGCTAAGTCGGTAACGTCGTGGCCTTACAATGCTCTAGTTTACAGTTCGAACCCCAGTATTTTTTTTCGTCCTGATCAACTGGAATATATTTAATAAAACACACAATTGCCACTCAATAAACCTTCAATTATTAAATGAATTTTTCATTTTTATTCCGCCCCTATGAGCCGTTTTTAATTTTTAGCCCGTAATTCATTTTTTAAGGTACTTTTTCTCCTCAATAAATTAATATTGGTGACTAAGATGGTTTCAACTATATCGAAATTTTCATAAAATTGAACTTTATAATTAATTAAACATTAATATCAAGAGATATGCATTAGAATGTTCGATTATTTTACTTCTAATTGAATTCAAATTATGGAATTTTAATTTTCAAATAAATATATATAATTGGCAAACCTATTTTTTTATCTTTAAATCCGTTTCACTGAGTAACTTTTATCCAAAAAAAATTTTGTTGAAGAAAAATGTTTTCTTTGTAGTATGTGTAGCAAGACAATTTCCTTACATTTGATAATCTGAGGTACTAAAATATTCAAAGACCAACAATTTCAAAACATTAAGTAATTTTTCTAAATCTCTAATAACATCCGAATTTATTTGTATTGTTGTGTTCGTGGTGGTGCAAACACTCCAAGTTTGAAACGCAACAATTTTATTTGAGACTAAGAAAACACAAGACGGAACAACAGCAGAAAAGTCAAACCTTACTGTGAAAAATCTAGTAGCTTTTGACTTGTTTCAACAATTTCTATACAATACTTTAGTTTATAAATCATACAATTTTTACAAAATATTTACTAAAATGTGGAGTAGTTTATTTACCACACAACACTGGAGTAACCACGGACTATTGTCGACGGTCCGGGATCAACATCTAAGACAAAAGATGAAGATATTCTATTTAGTAGCACTTTAAAATTGATAAGCTGAGTGAAAGTATATAATTTATCTCTAAGGCAAATAGGGAATATTCTAACGAGTAACATTTTTATTTGTTTAGAAAACAGTCTAACAAGGAATTCCAGAGAATCAATGTTTACAAACAACAAATTATACACGCTTTAAAAATTAAACATTCAGTCATCAACATTTTTTGTACTTCCATTACGATATTTCAGAATGCATTCATTACTGCTGTAAACATAATTGTGTAGATCCTCCCTCTGAAACGGTTTCATCTTAAGAGACAAACTTTAAAGAAGGCAGAAACTCGTAAAACGTATTCTAATCACTAGCGAAATGAAATAAATATCTCCCCCCCCTCTCCTTCCTCCTATGATTTCGACTCATTCAAGTAAAACTTTCAGAAGCACATAGTTAATTTCTTAGAATTAAAAACAATTTACAAAGAGGTTAAAAAGAACATTTTTAATTATAAACAAAACAAAACAAAAATAATAAAAACAAGTTCAAAAAAGTCATGTTATTCTATATAAAAATACAACTAAATAAATAATCAGTGATAGTTTAAGAACGAACAAAAAATTGTCATTTAAAACAGCGAATTTAAAATGTTTTTGTATGAACTTTCCTTAAAACTGTCGAGCTTCTTTTTTTGTTTAGAAAAAGTCGCGGAATATGGTGAGTCACAAAGCAACATATTACCTACATAAACATCCTGTTAAAAATCCTCCAGAGAAATCCGAATCCGTCGCAGACCAACTGGCACCGCTACCAAATTTCCAAAACTCAGTCATAGCTTTCACTGCTACCGAATCACCGATCCCGGTCGCAATCACCAATCGCAGTAACAATATCAATATCAGCCAAGGTATCAGCTTAGTGATATCAGTTTAGTAACTGTTACCGAATCACTGATACCGAATCACTGTTACCCAATCACTGTTACCCAATCACTGCTACCCAATCACTGTTATTTTGATATTTGAGTAACAGGTATTAACTGTGATTCACAAGTATCGGTGATTGAGTAGCAGTTCTGTGATTTGCTTAACATCCCTAGTTCAGATAGTTTACAGCGTTCATGGTCTATTCTACCACGACTACGGGTCCCAGAATCGCCCATGAGAACGTTCCCCAAAGCATAATACCACCAGCCTGTGTATGACCTGCTGTACAAGAAGTGAGCAACTGTTCGCCTGGCAGACGGCGTACCCTGACACGACCATAGACGTGATTAGTGAGAAATCGGGATTCATCTGACCATGCAACTCTCTTCCACTCTTCCATGGTCCAATCTCGATGTTCCCGGGCTCAGTGTAGGCGTAATTGACGATGACGCCTGGGCAACAAAGTCACACGAGTGGGACGTCTGCTGCACAGTCCCACATCCAACAGTGTCCGCTGAACTGTGTGTTCCGAAACACTTGCGCTTGGACCTGAAAAAAGCCTCCGCTTTCTTTGATTTCCATTATAAGCTGCAATAGCTCGACTAATATTATTATTTTTTCAATAAAATTTCATCCGATAACGCTATAAATTCAATTGAGGAGCGAGGCTTCGTGGTAAACCAACAATCTGACAGTGTTGCCAAAACGCGATAATGAATAACATCTTTTTTGTGTGCCACGTTAGACAATTATATTATATAGATGTTGCTTTAGTCTAATAAACGCAGACATAAGTTTTCTTCTGTTTTCTAAGTCGACTCTATTGTGTTATTAAGCAGTGAGTGAACAAGAAGTCTTTCCAATGGGGAGAATTTAGACCCCATCCCACTTTACACTGGAGTTAATTTAATCAACCGTCTCAAACATTTTTCGTTAAATTTATTCTGTAAGTCTTAATGAAATTTACTTGTGGGAAAGGTACAGGAAAGTGATTTGATTAGTTCTGCAAGAAAGTTGAGGGGGTTGGGGGGGGGGTCGGATAAAAATTTATAGTATTAAATTCCTCCAAGTGATTTTAACGATATAGTTCGTCGATAATAATACATGACGAGATACTTCGTCATCAAGATATTGCCGATTTTTTGATAGATTGAAAGTTTCAACGGATTTAAAATTTGACACAAGATACATACCTTATACGTTTGATTTTCTTTTAATAAATCATTTTTCAACAAACTATTTATATTTTCACAAGAGATTGTGACGTCACCCCGAATTCCCATTTGGTTTTTGCGAAGCAAACCAACAAACACCAAGGGCAACTCCGTTATGGCTGTTATCCAATTTGCGAAGCAATTCATAGTTCACAATATTCATAATTTGGTTTGCTTCGTAAACCAAATGGAAATTCGCATTCCTATAGGCTACGAATTTCCATTTGGTTTGCGAAGCAAACCAATACCACGAGCAACGGCATGATGGCTGTTATCCAATAGGCTACGCATTCTCCTTTGGTTTGTTTGTCAAACCGCATTCGTAGCAATCACCGGGGGTTAGCGAGCAGCACCTAGTTAGTTAGCACCTGACCCCACGAAAAGAACTGTCACGAGCAACGCCGTGCTGGCTAGTATTCTGTAAACTTCTTTTAAAATTCGTTGAACTGTCGTTTGATTTCATTGGTTCATTTGAAATAATTCCTCCCTTGGCGAATTTAGAAATGCGACAAAAAAGCGCCAAGGTCGTTACACCACTATAAACGTAGATTGAAGCTTTACCCAAAAATTCTACAAAAATGTAATTGTAAGCAAAAAATATTAATTTAATGCACAAAAAACCCCCCATCATTTGTTACACAAATTTAAAATTGTATACCACAAGTTGTATCGCTGGCTTCACGGCGACGAGACGCTCCGGCCCAGTGAAAACCACGGCGGCGGTTTTCACTGGGTTCGAAAATTACGACGTCAGTGTTCTTTATTCGAACTACAATTTCGACGAAAACGATTTATTCTATTCTCAAAAGTACTTGTAATCGCGCCTCTCTAAATAGGCCACAAACGATAATAGATACCGTTTTCATAAAAATTTTAAGAATTCCCTGATTTTTTGTGAAATTTGGAAATTTTTCCTGAGAATTCCCTGATATTTCCAGAATTAAAAAGTTCCCTGAGAATTCCCCGATTTCCCGGTTCTGTTGCCATCCTGTCATAACAATGCGAATTAATGTTCAAACGCTAGTACAATCCAAAACCCCACGGAAAATCTGAGGCTCTAGTGAGTGAAACCTCTTTCCGAAAACAAGATCGAGACAATTGAAGTAATGACTGGGATTGATGAAACTGAACCCTTTAGTATCAATGGAAGAGTTTGTAAACAAAGTTTCAAACACAAATAAAATCAAAATCAATGCGAAATCTCAGATTATAACGATCACAAGACATTGCTCTGAATAGGATCAATAAAAGTAAAGTCTGAACTGGGAGGACTGAATTATATATGCTTTATAGAAGCAACAGATGAAGGATACGCATTTGTTCATTTTCTCTGTACACTCATAGAACCCTGTACCATCCCCACGTACGAGTTTATAAATCAAATTCAAACACTACTACAAGTCAAGAGAAGTGAAGTCTGAACTAGGAGGACTGAAATGTATTTGCTCTAGATATACACAACAGACGTAGGTAGGTATGTATCTAGGCATTTAATTAACGTCGCATTGAAGCAACACATCTGGCTATTGGTGACCCCTCCCCCTGAAAGAAGACAACGCCACGTAATTTTGAACCACGCAGCAGACGAATGACAGGCTTTTTCTTTTGTTTCTACACTGTAAAGTATTAGCGCCAGCTGCCTCGATTAGTGGCCAGCTGCCTCGGTTAAGTGGCTAGCTGCCTCGGTTGAGTGGCTCCGAGAGGTTCCCGGCTACTCAAGAGCCTTGATGATGTTAGCACCTATACATGAAGCAAAGGCAGTTAGCTTATGGACTCTTTCTAGTTAAGTGTCTCCGTAGCAACGGGATTTTTTACAGATTTCAGCATTTGTAATGCTCTTCTTGTTCCAATATTTAACCCATGTATCGTCTGTGTTTAAATGTTTAAATAAACATTAAGTGTAATATCATAACAAGTTTGGGAACCCAGTTTAAAACACCAATACAATTGAAATCAAAGCAAAATCTGAAGTTCTAGTGATTGAAACCCTTTGCTCTCAATAGGGTCCAGAGGTAGAGAACTGTTACAGATTGATAGAGAACATGATAGAGATTGTGATAGAGAACTGGAAGTATTGAAATATATGTACTCTTGAGATGAAACAGACAAATGTGCAAGCTTTAGTTCTGTTAT
Source organism: Metellina segmentata (assembly GCA_947359465.1). Lineage (NCBI taxonomy): Eukaryota > Metazoa > Arthropoda > Arachnida > Araneae > Tetragnathidae > Metellina > Metellina segmentata. The sequence continues at coordinate 121,170,471 of OX375876.1, forward strand.
GTTAATGTGCTAAAAATCTAGCAGAGGTGAGAAGTGCAGGATGCATAATATATCACAGTTTAATAATAGACAGCCACGGTGAGATTTAAAAGTTTAATAAAAATATAAGACTTTACAGATAAAATAGCAACTTATAAAAGAACATACAAACATCCAGTATTTGGATCCGAGAGAGCAGAATATAAACCGACTTCGTTTATATATATAACTCTGACTAAATCAAATGGCGTTTCATATGCAAATCTAGCCTGATTTGCATACGATGGATTTGCACATATTTAAACAGTTAAGAACAGGAGAATATCCAACAAATTCTTTTTTTTTCTCTGTAGACTTATAAAACCATCTAGCATCGCCAAGCGTTTGAAAACCGAGTTTTCATAATCCCATAACAAAAATAAACGAACGATGTTGTTCGGGTAGGGATGAAGGATTCAAATCTTCTCGAAAGAAGGGATGAAATGAATATCATTATTCAAACCAGTTTAATCGTCTGCCGTGTGTTTACCTATTGGGTGGATTTTGGAGGGAAAAAATTAAGAGATCCATAATTATTTGTATGCCTCATTTTGATACTTTCAGGAAAAACATTAATGTCAAAACACGAAAGAACCACATGGCAAAAAAGGACCAAGAGAGGGAGAAGGCACTGTAGAGGTGTTTTTTAATGAGATAAGTAATGGATAGGGCAACTTTTTGCAACAAATGCAACTTTTTTAAACGCGTTCTACGCTGCATGTAAAGTACTAAAATCGAAATTCCTCCCACATGGGGTTATAACCGCAACATAAATGCAACTTTCTGCATAAATGCAAACCCACAAGCAACTTTATAAAATTTAGCTCAAAATTAATTAATATAAAATTGACATTTCATTTTTAGCCCTCTGAATCAATACTTCAATCAGGTGTGTCTGATCTTGCAAACGCTGAAGTATTGCGGATCAAAAAAGAGGTTCATGGAAAAAATTTGTTCGTCCTAACAGATGAAAGTGAAATAAATGGCAAGAAGTAGTTTTAACGTATTGGTTGGCACTCTTGATAATCCAGAAGAAACTTGCGTAATTGAGTGTCGATCATCAATATATTGTTCACCTTGTAGATGACGTTTTGAAATCTCTGGTCTGAAAAGCTGCTTTTCAGACCATCAGCCAAATGCCTGAGCCAGTACTCACACACGCTGGGCTACGTGGCTTCGGACAGAATTGTACTACGCCAACCACTTTCCCACTGTAAAGGACATTGCGAGCGGTTTCAGTGGCTACGGCATTTTAGTGTGTCATGTAAAAAAAAAGCAGCGTGTGACCCAGAGTTGCCTAAACGTTTGCTGAAAATCAAAAGCAGCTTCGAATGTTTGAATCGTCTCAGAAAAATTGGAATCGAAAGCGTACAACAACGAGATAGCGTATGAAGATATATGATCGATGGATTTTAAAAACAATCCTTGCAACCTCAAAGCATCTAAAAAAACAATTGGAAAAGAATAATAACCTGATGGTTATTGCTACACTTTCCCGAGATGATTTCCCCGAAGTCAGTATTTGCTACTAGTGATGCGACATCGAAATTTTCAAAACATTGATGTTTTTAAAAAAACATCGATGTATTGGGGTCGATGTTTTTGTAACATCGATGTTTATACTTGTCGATGTGTTTACGTTGTCCATGTTTTATTTTTAAATGAAAAAAGTACCGTTATAAAAATTTTAAAAATAACCAAGTAGCATAATTTTTATAATCAGCAAATTGAATATACTTTTAGACCAAAGTGACCAAGGGTGAAGGGTCTGAAAAGTAGGGATGCGACATCGATGTCAATGTTTTCAAAACATTGATGTTATATAACAAAACATGGATGTATTAGAGCCGATGTCGCATCACTAGTTGCTAAACCAGTTTTAAGAAATGGGCTAAAAAAGTTTGACTTTAAACTGAATTTTAAAAACATCGATGGTTTGGGGGCGATGTATTATGAACATCGATGTCTCAAAACATCAATGTTTTGCTGTCGATGTAGCATCAATAGTTGCTAAATCAATTTTAAGAAATGTGGACAAAAGTTTGAATACACTGAATTTTAAAAACATCGATGGTTTTGGAACGATGTACTATCAGCATCGATGTTTTAATTTTGAACATCAACGTTTCAAAACCTCGATGTTTTGGTGTCGATGTAGCATCACGAGGTGCTAAACCAGTTTTAAGAAATGGGGGAAAAAGTTTAAATACACTGAATTTTAAAAACATCGATGTTTTTGGGGTGATGTATTATCTACATCGATGTTTTAATTTTGAATATCGATGCTTCAAAACATCGGTGTTTTGCTGTCGATGTCGCATCCCTTTTTGCTACTCCAACAATGTCAAGCAATATCAATCTCTGTTCAGCGCAGTTTTTCAATGAAAAGAAATTACTGGCAAGGATCGGCCATTCAACGACATCAATGTTCTCCTATCTATGTATAATAATAATGTAGAATACGACTAAAATTATCAAAAAATTTTTGAATTTTTTCATTTTTTTAGGAATAATTTTATTTTAGATTTTTAGTGTATCAAAAATAAATGCAACTTTATTTCCATAAATGCAACTTTTCCCATTTTTATTGCAAGAAAAAAGTTGCCCTAGTAATGTATAAAAGCGTGCAGATAGAGTGGTTGAAGTAAAGGAGGAGGTTTCTTGTCCCTACCCAGGGCTCGAAATAAGTCGCGGCAACCACGACAAATGGCGTGAGCTTAGCTTAAATCGCAGCGACGATCAACGGTTCTCACTGCAAGTTTAGCTACGAACATTTGAAACCGAATGTTCCCTTATTTCTCTTTCAAGTACCAGCTGTTAAATTTTTTTTTCTACAAACTTTTCTAAAAACTTTGTCCTGTAATGAGGATAAAAAAATACGGATGGTCCTTCGCTTTCAGATTTTAAAGTTAATCGAGCAATTCAGAAATGGTTTCGTGCATGTGACCGCAAACCTTGTTTTTAGCTGTAGTCATGAAACAACTACAATTTTCTTTAGCCTAATTATCGACTGATGCCTTCGTAAACGATAATAAAGAAATCAACGTGTGCACAATATATTATTATTTGAGTTTTTTTTATCTCATACTAGACACAGCTAGCCCGGCGTTGCCCGTGCCCGTAGTGTTCGTTTGCGAACCACGGACAACGCCGTGAAGTAAGGTATTAATCTGGTGTAAAATTTTCCTCAGATTTCAAATCCGTTGAAAATTTTAATTTATCGTTAACGATTCCGATTTTTTGAAAAAGAACTTAACAATCCCAGTCAAAATGTTTTTAATTGTTTTGCTCTCATTCACTGAAGCGGAATAGGGCAGGAAATATAATTTTTATTTTTTTTTTTAACGCGAATGGCAGAAGATGCATCTGTTTATTTTTGGAAAGACAAAGTTCACGGGACGTCACAATCTCTCTTGCGAAAATCTAAGATATATTCAATTTAAATATTATTTATTTAAAGAAAATCATTTTTTTAGGTATCGATGTGAAGTGAAATTTTCCGCAGATTTCAAAATCGTTGAAATTTTTTACACTATCTTTAACACAAGCGATTCAAAGGAGATCGTTTCAAGAACTCATAAGTTGTTTCATAGGCTGATTAAATCACGTGGTGTTTGGCGTCTTGAAAGCCTATCTCTACACAGATTTGGCAATTGCTCTTTGCTTTGGCATCCATAATAGATCCGAAGACTTTTTCACAAGACTTGCAGGGGAAACTTTTGTTGCTGCTTTTTTGCAAAGACACCCCATGAACTCTTGCTTCATGAGCCTTCAAATATCGCTTGACATAAAATCCCGTACCACAAATTTCGCAATTAAATTCCATACTTAATGAGATCTATTGTGCACGTGGTTTACACACATATAGTGTTTATGGGTGGGTAAAGGTGGGAACCGAAATTGAATCCTTTTATTATATAAGTTAATAATTATATAAGTTAGTGTTTTATGTATGCTTTTTGCTACATCAGAATGGTCATAAACCAGGGGTGGATACGACACAATCATCCTAAAGCAAAGGGGACGGAAGAGGGGCGGAAAAATATCAGCTGGTAGTGAGTAGAGTGCCTATATAATAAGAGTGGCGACATACGGGAAACACTTTCTGATTGGCTTAGAGACCTTTTCTACCGCCCGAAGCGGTCTTTTCCCAGCTCCCGTAGACTTAACATGGGAACTTTTTGTGTGTTCGAGAAAAACGTGTGTATATTAAATTAAAAAGAAAATATAGCTTATTCGTGTTCCATTTCGTGTTCTAGAATGTCTATTTATAATTATTTTAGTGTTTTGTCAGTGTAAATTTGAAGACTTTTTAAGTAAATAGCTTTTTGTGTGAACAACATGCTGTTTCCCGCTACTTTGGCGATGTAAACATCGCGCCAAAGGCAGTTAGCAAGTTTTAAACTTTTGATAATGCGTTGTTTTTTTAGCTGTTTCCTTATTAAAGGTTTACAATAACCTATGCCGAATTGAATCATCAGAAAAGCAGAGAGTAAATTGTAGCAATGCTTTATATAAAAAGAATAAAAGAAATGTTTATATAAAAGTGTTATTTTTGATGCAAGCTTTCATCTTTATTTTGCTGCTAGATCTCGGAACAAAACCACCACATCAACATTTATCTGTGAATTTGGATATAAATGCGTACAAATGCTGTTAACTATTTTTTATCTTGAGATTATTCTTGTATGTTTAGGCCAATATTTGCTCATAATTTAGTTTCAATCTGTTAATTCTATTTTTCATATGAAAATGTGGTAAATTTTTTGACAAATGTGTACTGATGGTGTTGATTATTTTTGAAATTACATGTCTTTTGACTTGTATAAATGGATGAAACTTAAAATTAAATTTCAGTGGGTTAAAATTTTGTGTTATGTATTAAAAAGGTCAAATAAAAATGTTCAGTATCTTTTCTGGTTCGGTTAATGTAAGGAAAGGATTAATCACACTAAAAAAAACTACATGTGTTGAACAGTTGATTGAAAGAAAGTTTTATTTTAAGGAACTATCCATTAATAGTAGGACATTTCAAATCTATTTTTTATTTAATGTTATAAAATTAATGCGTAAACTTCTATCACACAGCATGGAAATAATTTAAAGAAAAAACTTGTGCCTGAGAGAGACAACACATCAGATCTTATTTTATTTAACACTGAAGTTATAAACTTAAACTTTATTCATTTTCTTGTTAATATATTCACGAAAACAAGTTCAATAAGTCGTGAGCATAAAAATTACGGGACATAAACACTATCGCCAAAAGAAAGAGAGAGGAGGAAATGTGGGAAACCGATGGAAGAAACATATTCGCCCAGCAACCGATTCTGGTAGAAAAATGGCTGCCGCGCATGTGCATTGGGCCAAATTTGGTCCCTTGTCGCCACTCTTATTATATAGGCACTCTAGTAGTGAGTTCAGGAGTGTTTCTTAGATTATTTATGCAAAATCAACGGAAGCTTGGAAAAATATAAAAAGGGTATTAAAAATTAGGAAAACTAATTTAGTATCAAAAAGAATTAAATTGGAATTTTTTTTAATAATTTGGAGGATCTAAAAATTTTTCTGCCAGCTGGGTTCGAACTCGGTAAGTCATCCTCCGCTGTCGACGTCAATTTGAATGTAGGTGACTTTAACCATTAGGCTATCATTGCTTCACGAAAAGACGCTCTTTAAAAGAACACATCATTTTATTTTTGGTTGATTTCAGTCTCATAGGCCGTTATGGTTATTGGCGAGAAATACTACTAACAACAACCATACAACATATATATGAGGAGTCAGTCAGTGTCAACTTGTCGGACACTTACGCTGTACGCTGAGGCGCTAGAGTGTTGCCTAGATTTTGGCGAAATAGTAACCCTAGCAACCTCTTCACTGAATTACTACGTCATTCTTTTCGACGAATCAGATCAAAGACAGGTAACTGAGACAATCTGAATTGAACCGCTTGTATCTTTAACGGTCTAGGAGATAGAAAAAAGAACTAAGTGACTCCAGTTTAAAAAAATAATTTGTTTTTATCGTACTAGGTACAAGGAAAATGATTTTTGAATAACTGGGAAATATGATATATATAAAAATTAAGAAGCGTTCTAGTTAGGAAGGGTAATTGATACGATTTAGAAGGCGATTCCCTTTTCAGAAACAAGGATTGCACGAATAATGGAAATTTTAAATCTTAAATGAGGAACGATGTAGGAAAGAGAAAAAAACGTATCCACGTCAGTTTATTGAGAAAAAGAGTCGGATTTAAGGAATGAAATTATGGGGTTAAATAATGAAAAAGACTCGGACCGAAATTTTTTTTTTTAATCCAGTTTAAATGGTAGGTTTTTTGAATGGTATGTGGCGTCTTCAGCTTCGGTCGTTTCGTTTCGTATATATAGCGTCAGTTCCGAAATCAATAGCATTAATAATAGCAAGTATTCCGCGATTTTTTAATCGTTGAAAACCAACTACAAAAAGAGTTGGCCTTTTTTTGATCGAACGCGACATTGCGGTGAGTCGCATACTGCTCACTCCCTTCAACAACGTCATACCTGAAAAATCGGCGTTTTTTTTAGTTATGTCTGTTTTTAGAATGCCCTGTAAGAATAGTTACTTGAAGTTACTGAACTTGTTTTTCGAATACTTTTTCAACATTTCGCAAGCAAAAAAAAAATATATAAAAATGACCCAAACTAAATGTAATTAACGATCTTGTTTCATCTTCTCTATGACCTAGATTAAATGAAATGTAAATTCCACGGAACTGGCTACCAAATCTCACCTTCGTATTGCTTTCGTGCCCACCTCAACCGGAAACGTGAAGCTAGGCCATGTGAGAGTTGAAATACAGGCTTTTGACTGATGATGTACTTTACGGGATGGTGAGATATTGGTAGCTTCTGCTGAAACAGCGCAAAAGTGCCAAGGCCGTGGACGACGACATTCTAAATGAAGAAAAAAAAATCACATTGAAACTAATATCCCCTTAAGGTGACCCGTGCAGTACTATCTGCGTAATGTTAAAATGGTCAAATTTTAAGGAACATTTTCTCAGAATCTTTTATGTGTATGAATTTGAATTTTTTATACAGGTTAAACCAGGGCTCGAAATACCCGGGTGCACAGGTGCACTGTGCACATGAAAATATAATTGTGCACCTAATTTTTTCCCACTAGGTGCACCTTGTGCACCTAATTTAAAAACTTAAGTGCACAAGGTGCACCTGTACTAAAAAAATCTATTTCGAGGTCTGGGTTAAACACTTCAACACAGGAATTCTTTAAAAAACTTAAAATTTTGAGATTTTTTTTCAGCTTATTTGTTTTTAGAAAAATCACCAATTTTTATCCTTTTCAACATTTAAAATGAACTTTTCTGAGCTGATAGAAAAAAAATGCCTTCTATTAAAATATGTTATAGGGTATATGTATTTTGTTTAACATTTTCTATCCATAGACTTTGAAAAAATGTTCATTTTATGGAAAAAAATATACATTTGAGATTGAAGTTTAAGAAATATATAATTGACCTTACTTCAGGTACATACAGGTATTTAAAAAAATATTTAAGATACTTCTACTCAACCTATCTCTATAAATAATATATAGTTTTAAACAGAATTGTATAAATATTTATTCAAATTTATAAAAATAATAATCGAAATTTTGAAAGATTTTTATGCGCTGAACCCCTTAAGCATTCAGCAGCCCAGCACACTATCCTAACAAAAGAGCCGCAAATTTAGACTAACTCACTCCCAAAGAGGTCAAATTGACTCCTTCCTAGTTTTCTCCAAATGATTTTTTAGTTTCCAAGCTTGAGACTTTACGTTGGGTGAGATGGAACAAATGCTAACAGAAAACATTAAATTTCATATTGAACTAACAATTACTCTGCTTCCCTAGTGGTTCTTAAAATTCATTATGTTTAACAAACATTTCAAGTCCTTGCTGATGTGTTTCCACACACTCTCTCTCTTAAAGTCCTGTCCTAAGGCTTTATCGGGGTGAGAGGGAGAAATGCCTAGTACATTCAAGGTTGTGCTGCTTTACCCGGCTAACAAAAGGTGAACTGTGGCTAAGTCGGACTGCTACAGAGACCCAGACCATGGCTTGAAGATATCATGATCAATAGTAGACTATGTCTATCTATGTCATGGATTTGTGTAAAAATACGATGGTCAGAAATTCTTTCCCACATATACAAAGTGCAGGTTATTACCTCAGGCCTCGGGTATTGCATTGTAGACACATGAATGCATTATTAAGCACCTATCTGCCATAGACCCCAAAATTCTTCTGTGTAGACTCAATGACTTATAGTGTTATTAGTTTTTTTTTTTTTTGCACAGGGGGATCAGAAATATGATTTTCTCTTTTATTAGTTTATTTACTTTCCTTTGGTGCACCAAGAAAATTTTGGATGCTATTTCATGAACAGTTAGGACTTGCACGATGAGGCAAGTTGGTTCATGGTATGTACTTGCCCTATAAAAACAGTTTACTGTTTTCTTGTTTGCAGCCGAATAGTATTGTGACTACAGGGAAAAAGCATAACATTCTATTATTGTCCTTCTTTGGTCTGCGCGACTTCTGAATTCGTAGCGCACAGACAGAAAAATTAATATATATTTTATACTAAGAATGAAACTAATTAATTTTCTTTCATCTACATATGGATGGGTTAAAGTTACAGTGGTGTAAGTCACTTTCTCAAATAAAGAAGATCTATATAAACCAGATCTATATAAGACCATCTGTTAACAGAGAACATGTAATAAGTCAGAGCTTCATTCATAATATTCATTCCCCTATAATGATAATACAACATTTTTGTTCCCGAATTTATAGTACCTTTTGCGTTACTTTAATTTCAGCAAAACAAAGAAAAAGTTAATTACACCACAGTAACTTTAATCCGTCCATATGATAACAAATAAAACATTTATTTAGAACGATAGATTTACTATACTTTCCCTAAACTATCTAAAGTTTTAATACTTGAAACAGCACAAAATGTTTTTGAGTATTTTAAATGTGTGTTGATCGCATTAGTAATTCATATAGAAATTATGCAATGGGGCTCCATCATATTTAAATCAAACGTATTTATATGTTTCCAAAATAAGTTCATACTGTAAGTTAGAAAACGTTACACAATATTTGAATAATTTATACATGGTTGAAGTTGAAAAAGACTAACGATAAACAGTAGTTATTAAGAATTTAGCTATGTAATGTCTAGCTTGTACTTTCTGTAAATACATGAATTTTTGGATTCCGTGAAAACTTCTCCTATACGTTAAGATTAAAAAGTGGTTGTCACAGTAATAATAGTACATGTGCACATTTTGAATATGATGCATTTGTTTGAAATGGTATGAATTGTCTTGCTTTTAGCGAATGTTGGCGCATTGAAGAGATATTTCCTCGTTTGTGACAAGGGTAACGAGTTACGATAAAACTCAAATGCACTGTACTAGCCTCTATAAATAAGCTACAAAAATTTCGCCGCCCAACGACTTTTTGGATAGACTTCCATATTGAATGCTTTTCAATAGCTCATCAGTAGACATTAATATAGCAAACACTTGAAGTGCTACTATGTAAAAAAATTAAGCACTAATTGGCAATGATAAATATTATCAATTAGCGATTGTACCTGGTGTTGAATATAACCCCATTGACTTATATTTCCATATAAGTCAGTGTTGTAATCTTGAAAAGGATTTCTTTTTCAAGCATCCCCAAAACGAAATGTAATTCCATAGCAAGCAAAAATGCGTTATTTAGTAGAGAGTAGGTCTCATGTAGATGTATACAACTTGTTATGACACATGTAAAACGCAAACAAACCATACGTTGTTTTGAAGTAGATGGTGACGAATAAAACATCCAACGCTTTGCAAAACCTTGTAGACCTCTGAAACATTAACATAAATTAGTATTAAAACGATGAAATGCCGGTATTCTATTTTTATATTGAAAAGTAATTATGTATTGAAACACGCGAATAATGAAATAAAGTCAACTAAAATATATTTTGCGGTAAAATTGCGGGAATCGTATATTTAACTATCTAAATTAGCTTCCCTTCTTTTCGACTCATTTTTTATTTTATCTTTATTTTAAAACATTCACAATCAAACATCGAAAACCTTAAATTCGTGTTGAGGTCTTATAAAAAATAGATATACATGATGGTTCGGGATTTTTTGCGATCAAGTTTTGCAACACGGAGACTAATTAAACCGAACATTTCTGAATAAGCTGGATGAAGATGAATGAGGATTAGGAAGAAAAGCGAAATTTTAATTCTGCTGATGTTCTTAGGGATAGGGAACTAATAACACATCCATGTGTTACCAGCCATTATACAACAAAAGATGTCGAAATTTTCACTGTTACAGAGATGCCAACCTGCGATGAAAGTTTTCAGTAATACCAAAGGACAAAATCCGTAGTTTTAAGAATTTTTCAGTTGTCAAGTAAACTTTTAAGAAATCGTCTTTAATAACGCGCATGTCTTTTATTCAAATATTTAATTTACAAATTTGAAACATATATGCAACACATTATATTATTGTTAATTAGTTTTTTTAATCAAGTTGAGGAATGGGGCGTATTGGCCATTTCCCTTCGTGCAGCCCAATATAAACTAGCCTTTGTTATATAGTTGTCAAGAGGTAGAACATTAAAATTTGAGTTCGACATAGTAGCACAAACTGTAAGTTATATCATACACGAGAACACATACATGGAACCAGTAATTGTGTATGAAAGAATTTTATGTAAAAAGCATTTAATATTTAAATTTAAGCACTCTCTCCCATTTACCAAAAAAAATATTATAATAATGAAAAAAATACAGAAATAAGTAAACAAGTTGATGTGTTGTGAAAAACAAATAAATTTGATTTTTTCCGTTGAAAAAAATCATTGATTCCGTAATCCGTAGTAACCGATTCACTTCCGTAGAAACTACAGAGAATCCGTAGCAGTTGGCATATCTGTGTAACACTTGTAAAAATGTGTAGAGATAAGAGACTACACACAGGTAATAGCTCAAAACCTGCAAAGCAAAAAAAAAAACATGCGATGACGTCAGATACTTGATTCTTCGGAATGGCCTCCGACTTTTGCACCAATGGCAACTGTTCTCTGTGTTCTGTGATGTTCCGATCGGAGCTCCGAAAGTTCTCGTGAGATACAACAAACTTATGCAAATATTAAGAAAAAAAAAAAAAGGAACGTTCGTTTTGAGTTTGAGATTCATTACAGCTTTCTGTATCGCAGGCTTTGGATGTGCTGAGGAATTACGTTAAATTCTTGTTGATTTAAATAAGCTAATTTCTGGAGTTGTAAATATGTTATAGTAAAGTACGTTCTACTCATTCTGATATTATGTAGAAGTTATATACGCTCATGATTTCAGTACTTACGCAAATTTAAAATTGCACTAAAAAATGGCGTCTGGTACAATTACAAACCAACCGCCAGAAATATATACTTTTGAAATCCCATACCCAGTAAACGCAAAAACTTTTAACTCCTTGAATTTTAAATTCTGCAAACTTTAATCCTCTTTAGATCATTTACTTATTGGTATGCATCATGCAACTTGCAATTTTCCATGCAAGGCTCCTAACAGTTTTAGACTTCTTGATCAATAGAATGCGTAGTAAGATTCTTTCAAACAAATGAAACAGAGTTTAAGTCATTAAGGACTTATTGACTAAAAGCAATGTCCGGAAATCTCCAAAGGCTTAAGAGGGGATTGGGAATGCAGAACATTAAACCGCTACTGTTTTATACACAATGTAACTTGTCATTATAGTGGAAGTGATGTGTGGTTTTTGATAATAATTATAAAACCCGATGCATATTTAACATTTTAAGTTCAATAAGGTGGGTGGTTGAATTAATGTAACACTGGAGTAACACAGCTTGTTATTGTGGTTACGGTACAGTATCAATCCTAACAAGAAAGACCCTAGGACAACACCTCGTAATTTTGAACAAAGGTGCTAAGATGATTAAACCAACACCTGATCTGGCATCCCACTTTAAAATTTTCGGTACAGCTACACTCTACGTTTATAAGTGATGGCAACGGCTTGGCGATTTTTTTGGCGCACTTCTAGTAGCGAGTTACGATAACTTAAGGCAACCCATCTTTCGTTACTGATGCTGTGGTTTTCATGGCAACCTCGGCAGACGGAAACTTTCAATTTTCATTTTGAATATTCTAGAAAGTTCTTCCAAAATCCGTTAAAATCGTTTGATTTCATTGATTCGTTTGAAACTTTTTCTTTCCTCCCATTGGTTATTTTGTTTTTAAAATATCCTTTTATTGCATAGTCCTTTTAAATCGTTTTCTGTGATACCATTGGTCCATTTATTTGTATTTTGACAGTTGTGGAATTTTTATTTTACTATAATAGTTTTCATGATAGGATTAATAGTTTTTTTTTTTTGACCACTTTCGTTTTCATTATTTTTTTACGAAAGAATTCTGACGTTATCAGGTTGTATTATTTCTTGCTTTTTTTCTTTTGTAAATCTTTTTCTTTTTTAACATGCCCACTGTATTCAGTGTAATTCATAAGTTTCAGGGTATTCTTACCCAACATTCGTAGCTTAGTTTCACTGCTGGTTCACAAATGTGTTTTGATATGTGCTTAAGCTTACTACTTTCTGTGAAAGTTTTTAAAAAATATACTTTTCAAAACGTTCTGAAATGTGTTTAAAAAGTGTGTGGAAAAAAAAAATTGTGACAGAAAAAAAAGAGTAAGGAAATAATTCTTTCCTTGGCGACTTTAGAAGTTCGCCAAAAAAATCGCCAAGACCGTTGCCATTGCTCATAAACGTAGAGTGTAGTTGTTCCAAAATTTCCACACTACTCCAGCGAGTGAGCAGACAGTATGGAAGACAAACTTCAATGTACCAAAAAACATACCATGTTTAATATTCTTGTTTCTCCTCTTTTCTGTCGTGAGAAGTTAGCTATTTTAATAAAGTTAAGTCTTACTGGATGTCTCTTGAGTTGCTATTCAGGATACATTGATACACATTGTTCCACTACTATAAAGTCCGCAACTTGATGCAAGTAAAATTAAATTTAGAATTACGCACAAGTTTCTAGCTAAGGCCAAACTAAAAGCCGTACTTTCAACTAAATTTACACTACAGATGAAGTTAAGCACCACGCTCTATTTAGAAGAGAAATAAATATTTTATTTACCTTCACAGGATATTTCTTTACAGATGAAAGTATGAGGATTTTCTTTCATGCCGTCAACAAGCGTTTTAATCTTCTCGTTCATTTTGTAAGATTTGTACTATAGATATAAAAAATCTCATGTCATTCATATTTCTAAACTGTCATAATATTGGATTTGATATTGCAACTCTTTTTGCTCCCCTAAATAAATTCAAAAATCATTTGAACTTGAAATGTATAAAATTTATGTTTTATTATGTACAGATGGTATTTTGAATTTATTTATTTTTGTTGTTGTAATTTAGCTTTAGGCTCAAGTTTAGGCATTTGACTTTCATCAGTCTTGATTCATTTGAGTATCCATTAACTTTGTTTTCTTAGTTTCCTTTTGGAAATTCACAGGGTATTTCTTGTTTTGTATGAGAGAGTTTGCCAGGCCACTTTTGCTAATATTTGGGAATAGCATGAATACCCAAGAATTGATCTAAACGAAGAAGTTGTAAAAACGCTTAAAGTAAAATAACAAGTAATGTTTTGCTTCCTCATTTCCAAGTGAGGAATTTTCTGTTGAGTTTGATTTACTATGTGATCGTTGGTAGATGGTTACTTACGGTCGCACTGGAGCAACACAACAGGCTACTGACGACGGTCCGGGATCAAACCCGAATGGAAAGGAGAATGCCTCGCAATTTTAAATCCCGGTCAGAAGACGAGAACAACACACCTTGCTCTCCACCCTCCAAATTTCCACATCACGCTAACATGAGGACATTTGAGGCCACGTCAGATTTAAAGTGCGCCAGCCTCCGTGTTCACAACGGTCTTTGACTGAACCGAGTTCCGAACTTTCAACCCTTCGCTAGCTAATATGTGTTCTTCCAATTGGTCTACCATGAAAACCTTATATATATATATATATATATATATATATATATATATATATATATATATATATATATATATATATATATATATATATATATATATATGTGATCGTGGCCAATAAAATATATTTCATATATCGCCACGTCATATAATGCTAACTGTATCTAAATATGTCATTGTATGTTCCAGAGCCAGATAAATTCGCAAACAATGTTGGACATGTATCACAGTCTTGTTGTTTAAAGGCCTTAACGGAAAACCATAAGCTGTTGTAGAGAGGAAAATCATTTGAAGTGTAAGTACCCATAAAGTCCTCTTTATATATCCATTCCTAAAGAGAAAACTGGTCACAAAAAGGAATACGCCTGAAACACACATCTCTACTATTATAAAAGGAAGTGTTTGTCTGTGTCTCTGTATACTGTTCTGAGGAATCTATGGCAACCATAATGAAATTTGGCACACAGGTAGTCCAAATGTTTTGCAATTTTTGTGTCCAGCCCGAATTTTAAAATTTAATCTAGAACATTCAAAAATTATTTTATTAGATTTTCACCTTTCTTTCTTCTCTCCGGAATGTGACGTCATTGAAGAAAGACGTGGATTTTGCGATTTCCAACCGCTGACGCCACAAGCGTTTTTCGTCTTAATGCCTTTGGAACCATCCTAAAATTTCCAATTCTAGCGAGTTTTGATTTGAATTGTTGAAATAGCCACTTCGAGGCCATCACGGAGTTGCCTTTGTAGTTCGTTTGCGAACCTAACCATATAGGAATACGTAGCAATCACAGGGGGTTGGCGAACGGCAGCGAGCAATGGTCACACCTGACCCCACGAAAAGAAATGCTAATAAGCAAATAGGATGCACGTTCCAAATCTATTCCGATAGTGGGTTCATAAAATAGAAGACACCTGGTTGTTTCTTCGTGGATTTCTTTATTATCATAATGATTCTTAGATATATCGGGAAGACATTGAACCTTCTTGTTGATGTAATGTTCAACGGGGCATTATCGACTTCCTGAAAAATATAATTTAATAACCATTGATTACTAAAAGCATAAATACAGCATTTAAATGTCCATAATGAGTTAAAAATTCGTGAAACAAAAATAAATGATACCTCTTGTGGAAAATTAAGCAATGAAGACACAGATAATGAAAGTTTATTTTCCATCTAAGGGTAATTTAGGATTGCATGTTTCGATCAGTGACTTATTTTAAAGTACTGATCGTAAACTTGTATTCTATTACGATAAAAATCTCTTAGATCAAGATAACTTGCCATTCTTACTGCGGAAACAGCTTTAGATGTTCCCACAGATGTCTCACCTTATATACTCTATAACAAAAAAGATGAGTTATCCAACAGTAATTCCGGGTTCGATGAACTGGGAACGGCGCTGACTGAGGGACGTATAGTTTTTAGCGACGAGTCCCGTTTTCAACCGTGTCCTGATGACAACAGCAGACTTTTCTGGAGACGTCCAGGGCAACGTGGGGATCCTGGGTTTACTATCACACGCCAAACATGCCCACAACAAGGCGTTATGATCTGGGATGCCATCTCCTTTGATAGCCTGTCACTTTTGGTACTCATTTTTGGCATACTTACAGCACAGCGTTACGTAGACGACATTCTACGTCTGGTTGTGTTACTGTTTATTTTGCGACACACTGACACCGGACTTACTTTTCAACAAGATAATGCCCGGCCGCATACGGCACGTGTTGCTGTGAATTATCTTCAAGATTTTCCAACACTTCCTTGGTCAGCTAGATCTCCTGATATGTTTCTCATAGAGCAAATTTGGGACGTTATAGAAAAGATATTGCAATCATACCGGAATGTTGACCATATAACCCGACAGTTGGAGATAATTTGGGAAGAAATTCTGCAGGACACCATCCGGGCACTTTTTCAGTCTATGCCAAGCCGGGTGACGCATCCAGGCCAGAGGTGGACCAACTCTTTATTGACTTCTTCCCTTTGTAACGGTCAAACTCTGAAATAAATCATTCTCAATTGTTCTGAAATTTTAATAGTTTGTTTTGCTATGCACGTTTTTAACATCCACCCATTTTTATTGCAATTGGTCAACTCCTTCTTGGTGCCCTGATTGTTTTGTTATAGAGTGTATGTGCACTGGCAGATGCAACCAATAACGTGCATAGATGGAGTTGCTATGTATTTTGCATTAGCTCATTCATAGCATGGAAGTAGGAAAGATATATTTCCTACTACCATGGTTCATACCAGTTTTCCTGGCACTTCTATGTAGATTATTACAAGCATATTTAATATCCAAAATATTAATACTTGACTGTTTCAATTTAAGTAAAGGTTAAATGAAACATTTCTCACAGTTAATTAATAATAGGAAAATATAATATTCCATTTTATTACATTTTTCCTTGGCTAATTTAGTTCTTTACTGGAAGAATAAATCATATTAAACTGCTTTGGAAATAAATATTTTAAGGAAATGTTACCATAATATCTCCAAAAAAATCCTCCTGTATAAAGTTCGTACCCACTTTCTCCAAATTAGTTTCCGAAATGTGCTTATCAATGTGTGTCTTCGTCATGAATAGTTTATTTTGCATTGTGTTATTTTATGCTTACGTCACATATTTTTCACTTTGCCTAGTTCGTATGAATTCATCAATAGAATCTGTAATGAATAAATTACGAGAATTAAAGGAAGTTATTGAACATACAATTTCTTTTTCAGAAAGCAATATTGCTCCAACAAAGTAATCAGTCTTCAAAGAGAGATGTAAACTTTGTATTATGTTAGTAGAAATTCCATTCCGCGTTTCCTTAGCCTCCGGCTGAACCTTTTAAGAAATTGATTCTAATCAAGTACATTAGGTAAATAAATAAACATATCAGATCAACAAACACCGCAGTTATTGAAGTTGAAGTTTAAATTTGATAACGTTTGACACTCTGTCTCTATGTTCTCCTTTGATACATCAAATAAAGATATTTTTTTAGCAGAACTGTTTCGATGATAACTCTCAAAACTGATTACGTATACGTCACTGAATTTATGATTTACTTATGAACTTGTCAATTGACATGGCTTGTTCTTCAAATAAGAGTGCGTTAATAGTTATCAATTGTTATCGAAAATATTAACAGTTATCGATAATTGTTGCAATGATTGTAAAAAGAAAACATTTCAAAAAGACCAACAAAAATGCAAAACTTCATCATTTGAGAAATAAAATTGAAGTAATAAAAATAGCAATAAATTAAAATTGTTAAAATTTTACTTTATTAAAATACTTATATAGCATTTATTTTACTGTAAATACCGTTGAAAACTTTCTGTAAGTTCGTTGAACATTTTTTAATCGGCAGATTAGATTGGCAAAAGAAATTGTGTAAAATTGTGGAGCCATGTTCTTTTATGACAAAAACTTTAAAAAAAATATGTTATCTAGGTAACCGTCGTATAGCACGGTTAATTGGTACCGTGTTATAAGGAAACCGTGCTATACGAAACATGGGGTTTATACAATTTAGTATATTTGATACCGTGTTATATGGATACCGTGCTATAGGATTGTCCGTGTTGTATAGAAACCGTGTTAAGTGAAACTTAGGAATTATATAAAAGTAGAGATTGCGTTCCGTGTGATAAGGAAACGAAAAACCAAGTTGTACGGAGTACTAAAAACATAGAAAAGTAAACATATTTATTTGTTTTTTAAATTAAGTTACATAAGGGATCATTAAATAATATAAATAAATTCATATAAGTTTTAAAGACATTTTAACTATGTATTGAACAGTGTGGACGTGTATAGGGCACACATAACAGACATGCAGATGAACAGACAGACCAGACAACACAGACCATACAGACAGACAGAACAGACGAGACAGACAGAATAGAACAGAACGGATAGAACAAGAAAGACAGAATAGAACAGAACGGATAGAACAGGACAGACAGATATACAGGACAGACAGATATACAGGACATACAGAGATATACAGGACAGATATACAGGACACAGATATACAGGACAGACAGATAGACAGGAAAGACAGATATACAGGACAGATATACAGGACAAACAAACATGACAGATAGACTTAACAGACAGACTAAATAGACAAACAGAACAGACAAACAGAACAGACAAACAGAACAGACAGACTGAACAGTCAGACAGGACAGAGAGACTGAACAGACAGACATGACAGAACAGACAGACATAACTGATAGACATAACAGACAGACAAAACAGACAGACAGAACAGACAGACTGAACAGTCAGACAGAACAGAGAGACAGACATAACAGAAAGACAGAACAGAAAGACAGAACAGACAGACAGAACAGACAGACATGACAGACAGACAGAACAGACAGACTGAACAGTCAGACAGAACAGAGAGACAGACATAACAGAAAGACAGAACAGAAAGACAGAACAGACAGACAGAACAGACAGACAGAACAGACAAACAGGATAGGTGAAACAAATCTAACGGGTCTCTATTTAACCGTCCAGCAATGGATAAAAATTAAACCGTGTTATACAGAAACTACTATCGTGCTACAATCGTCGCAATTTTAGTATCGTGCTGTGTACCGTGTAGGAAATCCGTGTCGTAAGGGTACCGTGTTATAAGAGGGTCACCTGTAAATGGTAAAGGTACGTAATATGGAACGCAATTTTCGAAGATCGTAAAAACAGGTGCTATTTTACCTTCCAAGTAGAATCGACTAGACATCTGGTACATCCAAGATTTGTCCAACCCTGCTAATGACGAATATTGCTTGTCACAATAACCATCAGGGGTTAAGAGAATAAAAAGCTAGATTACGACAAAATTTAGAGAGGTTCATATGTAAGTAACACTTTATCAAACTTAAAAAGTTTTTAAGTTGTTCTAAAAGAAGTCATAAATGTTGATTTTTAAATATGGTATGGAATATGGAACACCTAAAGAAGTTGTAACCAAGGGAGCAGAAAGCGCTTAAAACTGCGACGTACGTCGCAGAACAAAGTCTTTGCAGTATAATTTTTCCTTAATTTTATAAGAATTTTGGCCGATTTTTTTTCGATCATCAGTTACGAGGTTTTGCTGTGCAAAGCGCGCTCCTTGCCACATTTGTTTACCTTCTCTACCTACGGAACACCCTCCATACACTGCCCCAAATGACCACAAACACTTTATAAATTACAAATGTTCTATGTCAATGACAAAATATTTAACTAAAAAAATTATCAACATTATTGCAAATTCTGAAAGTACGCCTTGATTTGAAATAAAGTAAGTTAATTAATTTTGATGTTTTATTGTAAATATGTAATACATATTTAGCTGATAATTGTGTTTTGCGTCTGTTTTTGATTTTTCTGTAGTTTTCAAAATTTGGAAAAAGAAAAATTGCTATTGCTTAGAGTTGTGTTGCAGAACACTGAATATAATTATGCACTTGGGGTTGTAATAAATACAAATTCATTGGAAACACACCTAAATGGTTATTGAATCAAATGCCTCATTACAACAAACTTTAGATTCATATGTAACTAGACATTGTTGAAACTGAAGAGGATTTTGAGTTTTACAAAGCTTAGTTGGAAGAAATCACAACTGTCGATTTCAAAATATGGTGCGAAATATGAAAAACCTAAAGAAATAGTAAGAACACAAAAACAACTTTTGGAAACACTTGAAGACCTTTTCCGGTCCTATTCACCTTAAGGTTTAAAGCGTTTTGTAAGGCCCGGGGCTATGTTTCGTGATATGTTCACTACTTGATTTCATCAGTAACTAGGATGTTCCATGTTATATGTGTCTCGACAGAAAAGTTACGCTTGTTTAAAAAAATTTAATTCTACGGAAAATTGGTATTGTACATTCACAAAAAAGGTATTTCATGGTAAATAATTCAAGAAAAGTGGCACTGAACTTATTTTTACTGAAATATTTGGCTTTTTAGAAGAATCTACTTTTTTCCGAACTTCGAAATGCAAGTTTGGATAAAAATGTGTTTATGGAATGATACTCAGAACAGACCAGGGAATACCTACTAACACAGAAGTATTTTATGTGTGATTATGACTGATTTCGACAATTGCTCATTGAAATAGTACGGTGTTTCATACTACTAGCACTCACTATTTAGATCGTAAAAAAATTAACTATAAATATTTTGGATGTCGTCAAAGAGCAGTAATTAAACCCCTTGAAACTGAAGTAGATAAAAACTTCATGTTTAAGGTGGGAAAAAAATGGTGTGTGATCCAATAACATAAGTATGTTAAACTGACTTCGAGGTTTCTTGTACACAAGTTAATTACTTTGCTAACATACTTCTACAAAGTTAATTCGTTTTAGTTTTTTTAAGCAAAGAGTAACAGCGAAGGAAATTATGATGGGATCCATTATTCTTTAGAGTAATTAAAACACATGTTTTTAAAAATATGGGGAAACGTTACAGTATTATAGGATAGTTAACTTAAATTTAGTTCAACACAAAAGAGTCTTTGTAAAAAACCGAAGCAATTTACTTTATGTAGTAGCAAGTACGCATAAGCGATGGCAGGAATCACGAATTTACGTAGCTTCATTTGAACAGCGTTCAAAGGTTATGTAGCTGAATTCTAGTGAATGTAACAATGGTAGACTATATGAATTTAATACGTCTCATTTTGAGTGTTCGAAGGCAATATAGGTTAGTGGTAGCGACACTATAACAATGCTATATTTTGTGAATCTACATAGCTAAAGTCTGTAAGCTACATACTATGTAGCTTTCATTGTAACAATGAAATCTACCTAGTCTCATAACAATGAAATCTACATATTCTCATAACAAAGAAATCTACATAGTCTAATAACAAAGAAATCTACATAGTCTCATAACAATGAAATCTACATATTCTCATAACAATGAAATCTACATAGTCTAATAACAATGAAATCTACATAGTCTAATAACAATGAAATCTACATAGTCTAATAGCAATGAAATCTACATAGTTTCATAACAATGAAAGCTACATAGTCTCATAACAATGAAATCTACATAAGTTTTTCTCATTTTGATAGTGTTCAAAGGCAATGAAGAGGAGTGTTAGTAACAATGTAACTGTGTTGGACTAAGTGAATCTACATGGTCTCATTTTGACAGTTTTCAAAAGCAATGTAGATGAGTGCGAGTGATCGTTAAAATATATGAGTGTATATGGGACCTACACAGTTATGCTTGGAGTGACTGCTAGTGAGTGACAGGTGAGTGCTAGTGATAGTGTAAATGAGTGAGAGTATGTGAATCCACATAGCATCATTGGAATTCTGTCCAAAGGAGATATTCATTGGAAAGATGGCAGTGTAGTTTGCAGCAATAAATCCACAAAGGGAATTTTGTTAGAAATTGATCTAAAAAATAAAAAATATTGTTATATTGCACAGTTCAGTATTCTTCTAAACTAAAATACTGCCCAATCGTTTCACTGCATTTGCAGTAATAAAGCTGCTCAAGCATGTAAACGAAATGAAGAGAGACATGTCTGTACATGTGCTTGAATACTTGGCTATGCATATTACATTGAAAGATGGCTCGTCATAAATATTGGAACTGTGATTTTCGATACAGATGCAGGTGGCAACGTGAAGACGTTTGAGGCCATAATTGAATGCGATTTAACCTGCCCCAGCCTACATGGAATAGACGGTCTTTAATGGGATCTCATATCGAACTCGCACAACTAAGGTATTTTGAACACGCTATAATCCGCGACTCTGCCAAGTGGTCTACCGCACACTTCCCTGCAGTTCCAAAGCGCATTTATTCCTATTTTACTCCCTTTTAGTGTTTGAATTTATCTTCTGAAGACAGTCGGTATTTTGTGCTTAAGCAGATGTATTTCTACGAGAAAATAGAGGTGCAATAATACAAAACCTAACATTTTTGTAATATTACGTTTTCTATGGAGTTACAGAAACTAAAAGGAGGGAGTACCCAATAGATAGCCGACATTTCTCCTAAGGCAGAGGTCGACAAACTAATTCGTAAAAAGAGCCAAAGATCAGCAGTACAACGATTAATATTTCTTTTGAGAGCCAAATTTCCTTTCAAGAACCATGTTTTCGGAAGTCTCTGTTTAAACTACCTACTAACATTAAATAAAACCAGATATCATAAGAATAATCTCATTTATTGACAAAAAAATACTTTTGTCTTTAAAATTAAAATATGACAAAACACGAATTTAATGTCAACAATGACCTTCCATTTCCTTGGAAAGTTTGAATAAGTCAGGTTTGTATGTTGTTTTTAATTTCAAGCAAGATTCCAGGTTCTCATCAATAAGACGATTTCCCAATTTACTTTTGATAAGGTTCACGCTTGAAAGAAATTGTTCGCAAGAACATGTATAGCCTAAGAGTGAACAGAACATCAAATGCTATTTTTTTAAACTGATCATGAGTCAGGTACTATTCCAGGTGTTGAAAATAATCACGTCTTAAATCTCAAGGTCTTTCAAAGCAGACCACTTTTTCTGTGAACTAAGATCATATTTATTTTTTTCCATATCAGCATTAAGGCGTTCAAATGTGGAGCTCCCTAATTCTTTATTTTTTAACTCCAGTAATTGCATTTCAAAAGCGCCAATGTCAATATTAAAGGAGAAAATTTCAATTCTGTTACGTCAGTTTTTAACAAAGGCTAACGTCGCTATGCTATTACTGAATTATGCTTCCTTTCTCCTGTAGTTTACGATTAAGATTATTTAGACAAGACGTAACGTCTAACATAAAATAAAATTTTTTGGATACACTGATCGTCCGTTAGTTTATGATAGTCAACACCCTTCTCAAGGAGAAATGCTTTAATTTCAAGAAACAAGGAAATAAAACGTTTCCTTTTGAAAGCCAACGTACCTTATTATGCAGCAGAAGGGGGGGGGATTTGCGTATTCACACTACATTTCAACTAAAAATTATTTAAATTGGCGATGATAAAGAGCTTTAGCTACAATTGTGTTGACAATCTTCATCACTATGGCAACTTTTTGCAACAAATGCAACTTTTTTTCACGTATTCTATGCTGCATGTAAAGTGCTAAAACCAAAATTCCTCCTGCATGGGGTGTATTGTAAGCGAGTTATAACCGCAACATAAATGAAACTTTTTCCATAAATGCAACTTTTTGCATTAATGCAACCACCTGCACCTTTTAAAAATTTAGCTCAAAATTAAATAGGCAACTATTTAATTTTGCAAATTTAGCACAAAATGAAATAGGTAACTATTTAATAACTATTTTGCTGGGTAATATTTCCGAATATATATGTATACATAAAACCATGCAGATGATTGATTAAATTATGATTGATGATTGATTATTAAATTTTAACAAATTAAATACATTAACTAAAGTATAATCTAACAAAGGTGGTTACGAAACTACGAAACTGAAATTTCAAGAACAGCTTAAAGGATTTAAAGCGTGAACGCATGACGCAACATGCGCACGTCAGAAGTCTCTTGAAGTTGAAGTAGTCTCTAATTTGCAAAACACCACAGTTTTAATATATTTTGGTAATTGGAGATTTTTAAATAATGTCCTATTAGTGCAACACAACAGACTATTGACGACGGTCCGGGATCAATCTCCAAATGGAAAGAACCGAGGGCAACACCACGTCATTTTGAACCACGGTCAACACGGTGACGAGCCAACACCTGAGCTGGCACTCCACTCTCCAAACTTCCACACCAACCCAACGTGAGGACTTTCAGCCACGACAGATTTAAGGTGCACAAGCCGCCTCTACACCATACGCTTACAAACATCCATACACAGAGCAGGATTTGAACCAGGAACCTTTCGATCTGAAGGCTAACACATAGTATATACTCTATAACAAAAAAATGGACTCGCCAATAAGGTAATGGTAATTTTAGTTAACGTCGTACTAGAGCAATACAACGGGCTATTGACGACGGTCCGGGATCAGTCCCTCAAGGGAAAGATCCGAGGACGACACCTCGTAATTTTGAACCACGGTCAGATGACGAAGCATCACCTGAGCTGTCACCCCACTCTCCAAACTTTCACGCCAACCCAACGTGAGGACTTTTGGCCACGACAGATTTAAGGTGCACAAGCCGCCTCTTCACCATACGCTTACAAACATCCATACACAGAGCAGGATTTGAACCAGGAACCTTTCGATCTCAAGGCTAACACATAGTATATACTCTATAAAAAAAATGGACTCGCCAATAAGGTAATGGTAATTTTAGTTAACGTCGTACTAGAGCAATACAACGGGCTATTGACAACGGTCCGGGATCAGTCCCTCAAGGGAAAGATCCGAGGACAACACCTCGTAATTTTGAACCACGGTCAGATGACGAAGCATCACCTGAGCTGTCACCCCACTCTCCAAACTTCCACGCCAACCCAACGTGAGGACTTTTGGCCACGACAGATTTAAGGTGCACAAGCCGCCTCTACACCATACGCTTACAAACATCCATACACAGAGCAGGATTTGAACCAGGAACCTTTCGATCTGAAGGCTAACACACAGTATATACTCTATAACAAAAAAATGGACTCGCCATTAAGAAGTTGTCGTATTGCGATCAAAATTAAATTCGTGGATGTGAAGAATATACATAAAAAAAAAAAAACGATTCAAATTTTAGAACAATTGGATGATTTATAAGGTGGGAAGGTAATAAAGATGATGAATTATAAGGTAATGAATTATAAGGTAATAAAGGTGGGAAGTCAATAAGGCTTTGGTCCACCTCTTGCCTGGATGCAAGCTCTCACTCGGCGTGGCACAGACTGAAAGAGTTCCCGGATGGTGTCCTGCGCAATTTCTTGCCAAATTGTCTCCAACCGTCGGGCTAAATGGTCAACAATCCGCGAAGGTTACAATCGGCTTCTCATACGTCCCAAATGTGCTCAGTGGGAGAAATTTTAAGAGACCTTGCTGGTCACGGAAGAGTTGGGAAAGCTCGGAGGCAATTCATGGCAACACGTGGCTGTAAGTGTGCCAGAAATGACTTCCAAAGGGGCCCGGCTATCAAAGGAAATGTCACCCCAGACCCTAACGCCCTGTTCTGGGCATGTTTGGCGTTCGATAGCAAGGACAAGATCACTACGCTGCCCTGGACGTCTCCAGATACGTCTGCGGTTGTCGTGAGGACACAGTTGGAAACGGGATTCGTCACTAAAGACTATACGTCCCCAGTCAACGCCGTTTAAAGTTGATCGAGCCCGGCATCCCTAATGCTGAACCTTCTTGTGACGTCAATTTTTTTTGTTGACATGACTTTACCATTAGCTCTTCTTGTCAGGACGAGGTATCTCGTCAATAACGAAATTCACCGGATCTGGTGGACGAGATATCTCGTAATCAGAAAAAATTTCCAGGTCTTGATCTTGCCATCATCTGAAAAAACGACAGTTTGGTTATGACGAGGTAATTCATAATTAGCAAAATTGGTCACATTTTGATGGATGAGATAACTTGACGAAAAGGATCAAAGTCTGGGTAGTTTTCAGTTATTTACATCATTATATCCAGAAATATTTTTAAATGCCTTTCTTAAAGCTATAACAAACGCAATTTAGTTTTGCAATATTACAGAGGCTGTTCGCACATTTTTAAGACGATTTTGGTTAGCGGTAATAAAAAATCGTTTGTTGCAAAAGAAATAATTGCAGTTGTACGATATTTTTAAAAGTCAAAATTATCGTCTGCGGCTTGAGAGGTTTGTTTTTATTCTAAATAGCGTTTTTAACGAAGCAGTGGTTCGAAGGCTATATTTATGCTCTTTCCTAAGAGAAATATTCATATTCCGTTATCCAAAAACGATATGAGAGTCATGGTTTTGTGATATCTAAAGCGTCGATAGGTAATATCGTCAACAAGAAAGGAAAAAAACCGTCAAATCTGAGCCTCAAGTGGGACAAAAATTCCAAAAAAGTATCCAAGGAAGAAACGGACATCTTCGACTATTGCAAAGGTACGTTGTTGAATGTTAAAAGAAAATCCCCCAAGTCAAAGGACAGTTGCAAAATCATTAAAATGCTCGGTGTCCACTGTAAACAAAATGATAAACGTTCATTGAAATCTTAAGAAAGCGAAAAAACGCAATGTGCATCGTCTTTCTCCAAATCAACTTGCTGAACGCCGGACACGCTGCCGAATTCTATATGAGAAATACTTATCCAAAGAAAAATGGAAACAAATTGTCACAATAGATGAATCATGGGTGTATTTAAATGATTGCAGCAAAAAAAAGCCATTTATTATCATAAAAGGGGAGAAAAAAATTTAAGTACATGGTTCACAGAATCGAAAGAAAGTTTTTCTAAGGGATTCCTCATTGTTGCTGGTTTATCGTATAATGGCAAGTGAAAACTAAAGAGAGTGGAAAAAATGTCAAGATTAACTCCAAATGCTATCAGGAACATTGTTTATGGCCAATTTTTCTGAATGAAAAACCATCGCTTTACCCACAGTGCCATCAATCTGTGGAACTCCATCAAGACAAAGCTAGCAGTCCACACATCAAAATCCTCTGTAAATTTCCTAAAAGAAATGGAACAAAAAACCGGTATCAAGGCCATACCCTTCACTGATATCCCTACTAAATCTCCCGATGTTATGACCTATGGATTTTTGTGCTTTCGTACTTTTAAAATCTGCATTATCCAAACGTCGTCCCACAACCCTTACAGGACTCTGGAAAGCTGTTCAGGAGGAATGAGATAGAATACCTCTTCTGACACTTCAAAAGGCATTATTATCCTGGAAATTATGGTGTCGAAAGATAGTTCAGAATAAGGGCTATCAAATAGAACATTTAAAACACAAGAATTTGATGTAATTTAGTTTTGTGAATACAATATACACTGTCTAAAAAATGTGTGAACAGCCTCTGTATATGCCCACTAGCCACTGGTGGACCAGCACAGCGTTGCTCGTGACAGTTCTTTTCGTGGGATCAGGTGTGACCCCTGACGCTCGCCAACCCCCGGTGATTGCTACGTATTGCCATTAGGTTTGCTTCGCAAACGAACTCCATATTAAACGTCGCCTCGAAGTGACTATTATCTAAATTTTAAAATTCGAAGGCTACACGAAAATACCAAAAAATTAGAACTAACTGTGTGTCAAATTTCATTATTGTAAGTGCCATAGATTCGTCAGGACACTGAGTATACAGATACACTACCTTTCATAATAGTAGGATACAGCTATTCTGAAACAGAACAAAAAAGCGTTTGCCTTATAAAAAATCCAAAACGCTAAAGCCAAATATTTTCTTCTTTTTTTCTTTCTTTAGTTTCATTCAGCGTTGAATTAATTTGCAATTCAATTTGTTTGAGCATAAAATAATGTAATTTGGCTTCTTTCTCTCGACATGTTATCCTATTAGGAAAAGTTAATGTTTAACCTAATAATGTGTAAATGAATTTAAAGAGGAGTTCATTCTTTACTGGAGAAGGCAGAGTCCTTGAACAAGAAAAGAACGTTTTCTTTTTAATTAGATACCGTAAAAGTATGAATACCTGAAGGATTCAACGTTTTCAAGAATTAGATCTAACTAAGCAAGAGTAATGATGTGGCTTCGTGCAACTTGCATGCAAAAGTTTGTGCCTTCTTAAAACACTGAAATTTGTTTCAAATCGTATTTCAATGATATTTCGTTGAACTACCAGTAAAACACGTATAATGAAAATTTTGAAGATGGTTCTCACTCTTGAGGTGTTTTAGGTTTTTTAGTTTTGCATTACTTCACCGTGCAACTTACCATTTTAACTGCATGATTTTTAACTAATTAGACCTTCTTGACCAATACAATCTTTTCATGACTGAGCAATATAATCCTCTCAAAGGATTCTTTTTGTCAACTAAATAGGATGTCAAATCTTTTAAATATTTCCAAAAATAATTATATTCTTATAAAATAAGTAATATAATATTTCTAAAAGATTTCAAAAGAAATGAGCAACATAATATATTTGAAGGATTATTTTTGTCTATTAAATAGGATGTCAACTCTTAAATCTTTCCAAAAAAAATATATTCTTATAAGATAAGTAATAGAAGTTTTCCAAACGATTTCAAAAGAAATGAGCAATATAATCTTTTTGAAGGATTCTTTTTGTTAATTAAATAGGATGTCAACTCTTTTAAATCTTTCCAAAAGAATTATATTCTTATAAAATAACTAATAGGATATTTCCAAACAATAATTTTTGTCAATTAAATAGGATGTGAAATCTTTCAATTCTTTCCAAAAATATTTATATTCTATTATAATAGGTAATAGGGTATTTCCAAAGGATTCTATTCTAATAAAATAAGCAATGATATCATTTTAAGGGGAGTTAGTACCTTTTAGACCTTGCGTTGCTCGCGAAAACATACTTTTTTCGATTCATCATAAATAATTGGGTTTTGTATATTGTAGTATAAAATTGATACAGTTTAAAGATAATTGTATAGCTTTAAAAAACTGCAGTCATATTTGTAATTAAAAACATCTATTTTTATAAAATCTAGCAAAAATTATACACAATTTCTTCGTTTTGAAATTTACCTACTTAATTTTCCCACAAGATAACTTTTGAAAGATGCACTGTAAAACCCAAATGTTTGCACCAAATTGAAGCACATGGATGTCTTAATTCTATAAACTAAGGAATTTGTGAAAATTTTAAAATAAGTCAACTTTGAAATTTTTTTAGTTATGTATGGATCCATAAATAAAAATCTATAGCTCTCATACACAAATCCGTAGTTCAGAGAACTAAGATCTACTTTTAGAATAACCATACAAAATTTCTTAACTCTACGTTTATTATTTTTTTTTAAACTTGAGGGAAAGTTAAGTGGGTAAATTTCAAAACGAAGAAATTCAGTATATGTTTTGCTAGGTTTTATAAAAAAATATTTTTTTAATTACAAATATGACTGTAGTTTTTTAAAAGCCATGCAATTATCTTTAAACTGTATCAATTTTATACTATAATATAAAAAACTCAATTATTTATGATGAATCGAAAAAAGTATGTTTTCGCGAGCAACGCAAGGTCTAAAAGGTACTAACTCCCCTTAAAGGATTCAATTCTAATAAAACAAGCAATGAGATCGTTCTAAAGGATTCAATTTCATGAAAGGTATAATATAATTATTTTTTTCTATAGCAGTGATACGCAAACCTCCCCCCCCCATTTGTGTACTATTTTGTCGCGACCATTGGATAGAGAATAGACGTTTTCGTGATCGTCAACGTTGTTAAAATAGAATTCTTTTTGGGGTTTGCTATTATGTTTCTGCTTTATTAGAGGTCTGAATAAAACACTTAATTTTATGAAGAAATTGTTTTATTTATGCCTATGGGTATAAATATTTTTTAATAAAATTTTCACTACTAGGGGGCTCCGCCCCCTGCTCGCTTACGCTCGCCAGAGTACATTCTGACGTATACTGTGATATTTTCAAAATTGAAAACTAATAGTAATACGATATAGATATGACAGTTTTAGTTTTGTATCAGAAATTATGATCTGAAAGTTCCGAAAATTGTATGACCAACTTGTAATTGCACCGATTTTATTTATTAACCAATTTTAAAAATAATTGTACCATAAGAAAGAGTGTAATGTAATGTATTCAGTGATGTTCTCAAATTTTTAAAATAACGGTTTTTTCTGTAGATATAACGGTTATAACAGAAAGTAGCGAAAATATCCAAAGATTCCGAATTTTGTATGACCTACTTTTGATCGCATCCAATTTAATTATAAACCGATTTCAAAAATAATAGTACCGTAAGAAAGAGTACATTCTGAGGTATACTGCGATATTTTAAAAATTAAAAACTAATAGTAATAAGATATAGATACGGCAGTTTAAAAAAAATAACAAAAATGTCCCGATTTTTCCCGAATTTCAAAAAAATACTATCAAGAATCAAATTGAAATTTAAAAAAAAACTTGACGAGCTGCAAAAAATTACGTTGAGAGGTACTCTTAAAAAAAAGTCACGGCTGAAAACTGAAAATTTGAATGTGTTTTGCTTACTCGCGGAA
Organism: Metellina segmentata; assembly: GCA_947359465.1. NCBI lineage: Eukaryota > Metazoa > Arthropoda > Arachnida > Araneae > Tetragnathidae > Metellina > Metellina segmentata. Next base: position 121,200,700 of record OX375876.1, read on the forward strand.
GAAATTTCGCTTCTTCAATTTTGACACTTAATAAACCCTAAACTAATAGCCGCATCGGAAAAAAATCTTAAGAAAGCCGTAAGTCATCCTCATTCAATCGCGATCGATATTTTGTTTAAATGGCAACCAATTTTGAAAAGCCGGTTTCGCATAAGTAAGTCGATGCAAACTGAATCAAAATATTGCATTTTTCTTCAAATCGGCACATTCGTTTCCAATCGATAACCAACATTTTTGGCAAGTCAGAGACTTAAATTAAATGCGCAGTGTTTTGTCGCTCTTGATACAATTAACTGTTCTTTTTCATTTAGAGATATTGGTTTCAAAAACATCAAACGAAACTGGATCACGTATCCAACTTAATTCATTATCTGGAAATTTTTCTTACCTTTTCGATAAGTTTTCTCCCAATTTTATCATATGACGGGAAATGCTATTTTCAACTAACAAGAAATCTATCATTTTATTTAGTAATTTCTGAAAAGCACGGGAATATGTCTGTGTTGTTTTTATTCAATTCTCTTTGGCTAAGTATCAGCTTATTCGTAAAAGCTCCAAATTTACTGCTGGATGTTAAAATGTTTCTACTCTCTCTCTGTAGATTTAGATCGTTAAGTTTTTCGAGAATGTCAACAATGTAACCTAGTTTTCCCACAACTAATCTTCACTAATGAATGAACTTGCCAATATATGTTTCATTTCTACCAAGATATATGAACTTCGTTTCTCAAATCGAAAATGCGTCGCAGTATTTTGCCACATGAGAGCGATCTGACTTTGGTATGTAGAAATGTCTCTTACACAGAACCTTTTTCATTACATAGTATTGAAAAGAGACGACTGTTTATGGCACTGTTGCTTTTAATTTAATTAATTACGATAAGAACATCCTGTAATATCTTGTGCAATTCTTCATCAATCTTTTTTACAACAAGATATTGTCTATATATCATGCAATGGTTGAACACTATACAGGATGTTTCAGTGAACCGTTTCAGAACTTCTAAGAGGGTTAGGGTACATCCTGACGAACCAAAATCATATACCAATGGGCAGTCAGAAATGCTTTCCTGACGCGGTAGATGGCGTTGTGCGAAAATCCCGAGCTTTCGTGTAGGGAATCTTCATTTCGCACAAGAACGCCAAGTTAGTAGGATGGATGATTACACGATCGCAGAGTTAGCCGATATGCATTTGGCGTACGGGGCTGCAAATTGTAGTGGGCCAGCTGCACAGCGTTTGTACGCGGAACGATATCCAACGAGGCGTATCCCCAGTCATAATTTCTTTGCAAGACTTCACCAGAGGTTAGCTGAGACAGGTTCATTAGAAAGAGCTGACAGGGACAGGGTAAGAACAGCACGGACTGCAGACGTCGAACAGAATGTGCTGCAGCATGTACAGGGGAATCCAAGAACGAGTACACGAAGTGTAGCAAACGCAGTCGGGGTTTCCCATTACAGCGTCTGGAGGATTCTCCGAGAAGAAGACATGCATCCGTTTCACGTGCAGCGTGTCTAGACACAGCAACCGGAGGATTATGCACCTCGTATTGCTTTCGCACAGTGGTACCTTGGAAAATGTGCTACAAATCCCCTTTTACCTGCTGAAGTGTTGTTTTCCGATGAGGCATCCTTCACAAGGGAAGGAATTTTCAACACGCATAACGACCATATCTGGGCGGTCGAGAACCCGCATGCAATACGACGTCGTGCAGCACAGATTCGATTTTCGGTCAATGTATGGGCCGGTATTATGGGAGATCACCTCATCGGACCTTACCTGTTACCGTCTCGTCTAACCGGACCTAACTACTTGCTCTTTCTGCAGCAAGTATTGCCACAACTTTTGAGAGATGAACATATTTCTGCATCGACGCAACAGACAATGTGGTTCCAACACGATGGAGCCCCTGCCCACTATAGCGGAGATGTTCGTAACTACCTGGATGTCACATTTGGTCAGCAGTGGATCGGACGTGGTGGCCCCTTGCGTTGGCCCTGCTCGGTCACCCGACCTATCATGTCTTGATTTTTATTTTTGGGGTCTACTGAAATCGCTAGTTTATGACACCCCTGTTGACAATGTTGAGGAGCTGGTTGCAAGAATTGCAGTAGCTGCCGGAGAAATTCGAGATATGCCTGGAGTATTCCAGAATGTTCGGATGTCCATGCGTCGGAGATATGAGGCGTGCATTGTAGCCCGTGGAAGAAACTTCGAACACTTACTTTAATCCATGTACCTTTTGCTTCTTTTCATGTATTATTAAAACGATTTCTCATTTACGGTCTCTTTTCTTTACGGTGCTTCTGTGTACAACACCGCTTCAGGAAAGCATTTCCGACCCCACATTGCTATATGATTTCGAGTTGTCAGGATGTACCCTAACCCTCTTAGAAGTTCTGAAACGGTTCACTGAAACACCCTGTATAGGGAGCAATTCCCTTTATTAATCCTCATAGTCCTTTATTACTACCTGTTAATGCTACAGCACCATCAGTGCAAACCGTGACACAGTGTGACCAGGTAATATCATTTATTTCATAATATATATTAATAATTTCAAATTTCTTTCTCTCCATTTGTTTAGTCCTTCCAATTTTTTCACAAAAAAAAAAAATTCTGATATGTCTTCTTCATAAACGTATCTCACATAAACAATTAATTGAGACAGTTTAGCACTGTCAGTCGTCAAGCTGTAGAGCAAATACAGGAGAGTTTTGTATTTGATTTAACAGAACTCATTCTATATAGCGTGAATTCGACGACAAACGGTAACTCTTGGTAATGGTATCGATTTAAATCGTAACCATATTAACAAATGTAGTACATAAAAATGATTGCAGACTGCACTTTAATCAACGTAAGAAGCAGCAAAACCGAACTTCTGAGGCACAGACGGAAAAAACTACATGGTCCTCGCTGTGATCATAATTTAAAAAGACCACCTGTAGTAAAGATGGCCACTGCTAAATGTCAGACCGACCCAAATTGCAAATGAATCCCACCAGAGAGCATTTAAAGGGCACCTCAAATTGACAATTTTGACGGGGTCGCGACCCATGGTTTTTGCGCATCACTGCTCTATAGGATTCCATTAAAATGAAAGTAGCGATCGATTCTTAATAAAAATTGAAATAATACATTAATTTTTCAACATTTATAGAGATACCATTGATGGTTTTAATCAATAATAGATGTGACTATTTAATATTTTTATGCATTACAATATATTCGAAAATCTCCTGGATTTCAGAAGGTTTAAGGACAGTATACTCCGATTCCCTTTTGAGAAATCTCAGTTCTTTCCTTTCGGGATTGATTGCCACCAGTAGCCTGTTATGTCGCTCCAGTGTGACGTAAATTCAACTGCCTACCTTTTTAAAAGTAAAGGAGTCTGTCACAAACTTTTCGAGACCATTAGACATTTTTTCAGATACAATTCTTTTTTGCATTCCGCCTGAATCTTTTCCTAATTTAAATGCAAATTATCTCCTGGAGATAATTTCCGGCCACTTTTGCAGTTGTCAGCGAAATAAAAGGTTAAGGACTGCGTAAATTTTCCGATACAATTAAAATCTTATTTCTCGATGGTGGTGGGGGAACGTAGAGGGTTTGGAAATAACGATGACAATGCCCTCGGTAGCTGATAAGCGATCTATTTTGTCGATCCCTAAGGTAAATTACTGGTTAGCTCAAATGTTTATTTAATCCATGAAACTTCAATTGGAGCAGCAGATATCGGAAATCGATATGCTTTCTTTTAGGTAATACAAACAAAGTAAGCGTTTAGTGCACAATGTACTTTAATTGTCATCACTATGTCCTTTGGTTCGGCGATATCGATTATGAAGATTATTAGAAATCGATTCAGTAGATTAAATATTTTCATAAAAGAGATACCAAGCCCATCTATGAATTTTTCACCTTTAAAATAATAATAAATATATGGGGAATTAGAGTTAATTTTCAATTAATAGATGCGTATTTAGAAGTTTCCTATATGGTTGTTTTACGTTCCAATTATTAACCGTCTTGGTGGTTGTTTGTCAATGTATTTTATCAGAAGCAAAACTGATGAAATCTATACGAACGAGACATCTAGTGAGTCATTAGAGAACTAATCATTAGGTCCTGATCCCATGATCATCAAAATAATTCCTCACAAAGTTGGTCAGATCTTGATTGATAACGTATCTTGTCGAAACTATTTGTAAGGCTCAAAGAAAGATTATAATTAAAACCTCTTTGATTTGAACAGGAACAAGACATATACAGCTGGCTTATAGCTGAAACCTGTTTTTTCCTATCCAACAAAACGTGTATTAATAAATGTGTAATAGTTCTGAGTGTTTTCAAATCGAAGCTAGCTTTGTTATTATTTTGTTACCGCTGATAAGAAGCGACCTTGATTAAAGCAGATGTTTAAATTCGGTTCTTTCTGCTTACACTGCATAATTATAGCATGTGTTGTGGCATAATTTTTGTTTCACTGCAGTGCAAAGAATGGAGAACCAGAAAGTTCATTTTCGTCATATTATACTCTTTTATTGCCCGTTTATGCTAATTTATTTGTTTTGTTCAAATTTGAGAAGAATCATATTTTCTAAGGTTAATTAAACCTAAATGAACTAAATATAACAAAATGTGAAAAAATTTATATTTTATATAAGAATTCTGACCTGTGCTCTAAATAGGATACTGGTATAAAGGGGATGAAATTTGCACTTAACATGTTTTAAAGGTTCTCTTCATTAGTGAAAAGCAATTTCCGAGTACTAAGTCTTACTTTATCCGAATAATACTTTCTTATTTACACGAGTGTTCAATTTTCAGTTGAATTTGACTCTAATCTTCGTGGAAAGGCCCAAAGCAAGCCTGACAAAGTGTTTTGTCGCATTTCCCACAGTACTTTTTGGGTTTTCCTTTGCAGTCCTCTCTTTGAAAACGACGCTGATTTTCCCTCTTTAACACCGTTTTTACAGATGTCTTCTTTTGCACTAGAAGGTACAGAAGAGTTCCTGGGTCTACCTCTTGTTCAAATCAATCTTTTTGAGATAAACTGTTGTTATAGCCCTTCGAAACTCCTCCATGTAAGGGTATCACTTTTGCTGACAGCTTTGTGGATTATCCATGCATTTACTACTGCCATGTTCCGTGTACGAATGAAAGTGGACAGTACCACTTTTTTTAATTCCATATAGTCCCGCCAACCAGTCGTTATCCACACCACCCATATGTTTATTGTAATAATTTATCAAATAAGGCATCTTCACGTTAACTTTACCTTTGTGAACTTTTACTCGCTCTTTACATCAAAGAATGATTCTAAAGTGCTGGAATTTGTTGCAACAGTGACAGTACTATTGTCATTCCATCGCACCAGGAAAATCGCGTAATTCTTGTCAAATGCAAAATCAGACGTGACTCTTTCTTCCGCATAGACGTAGATTCTTCTAAGGGGCACTCATGGTTTATCCGATTTTCTCGTATGGTTCCTGTGGCTCAATAACCCTGTTCACCAAGACTTTTCAAAAAATCAAAAAAGTTATCAAATTATAAAGTGTAGCTTGAAATATTCACAACATTCTTTATTAGTTTCATCACAACCCGGATACCAAGAGGATTATCATTTCTTGCATCAGATTGTTCACCGCAGTAGAGAGAAAACTTGCTTCGCTTCCACAGAGAGCCCCAAGTTTATACCCAAAACGTATTGGCTTGGTTCGGATAAACTGTTTCAGACTAATTTTAAACTATTATCTAAACTATATTTAAACTATTTAATAATTTCAATGCTTCCTCCCTAACTTCAGAAATCTTTACATTGACATGACTCAGCTGGGGTAAAACGCTAGGAAGGGAAAAAGTTATTTTACTTTCAGTTATAAGGTTAGAAAAAACGCGTCGATTGCATGCTTAGCGTCCCACTGTTCTAATTAGAGGACATTTAAAAAATATATATATAATGTTATTTATAAAATTAAAATACAAATTACCTAATAACAATAAAGCTTTAATTAACCAACAGGATGATAAAAAAAGAGTACTCTCACATAAAAAATGCCCATCCAAGTGTCCAAACTAAACAGAAAGGAATTCTGCAACTGCAAAAATAAGATACAAACACGCCAATTAATTCCGGGAATAAACAAAGTTTCCAGCAGGAGGCGCCAGACTTAAGCTTTGGTTTTCTAAGAAAGTGGAGCCGTTATCTAACAACCGTGTTACGTCATGATGCCGCGGGCATAACTAGACGGCCGTCTGAACAAAAATCCTGAGGTGTCAACTTAGACGGACAGAATACGTTGGAGAATGGGCAACACAGACGGCTGTCGTGGTTTATTTTATTCGAGAAACAAAACAAAGTGTTTTTTTATTCTTTAGTTTAAAGTTTCTAACTTCGGGATCGTTGAAGGTAGAGTGAAAATGTCAACAGATTTCAAATCAGCGTACATTTCTACGCCAGATCGATATCAAAAACAGTTTTAATATTCAATTATTTACCAATTGATTATTTAATTATTTATTAAATAATTAATTATTTATTTAAAGAAAATCACATTTAAGAAATCGATCTGGTGTCCAATTTCCCGCAGATTTCAAATCCGTTGAAATTTTCATTTTGTGTTTAACGATCCCGATTTTACAAAAACGAATTAATCAATGGCAGTCAAAAATGGTTATTTATTTCGCTCCTCTTCGTTCGAATCATTTGGAGCAGGAAATGAAATCTGGCCGCTACAAGAGAAAAAACGTTCCCCAACTGTTTGAGACCGCTATGACGACAGTCATGGAAATGGCGGCGCCGATCATTTTCATTACGCTCACAAACAACGCTCTCTAGGAAACCAACACCATGTGTTAGTATAAACAACGTTTTAGTGACGTCACCCACCGATACATCACGGCTACGCTTTCTTAGGAAACCGAAGCTTTAGCGACTCATAACACAACTCATGCTAGCAGAAGATTATACATACCACTACATGTTTCAGCTGATAAAATATTCCCAAAAAACAAATACTGATTTCCACATGCTATTTTTCAATGACAATGTGATAAAACGGGTTAAGAAATTAAAAAATGCTAGTCAGACTGCTTGTAAAATGTGTGCTGTATATGGACATAGTACTGTTTCTGAGGTCACAGTTCGAAGGTGGTTTGTCAAATTTAAGCGTGAAAATTTCAGCCTCGAAGATGATGCCTGCTCTGGACGACCCTCCTCTGTAAACGAAGACCTATTAAAAGTAGCTATCGTTGAAAATACACATTACACAGTTCAAGAACTTAACAGTCTAAATATTCCTAAATCAGGCAATAAATTCGGAAAAATACTGTTCTCAAATGGCAGTATTAAAAGCAGAAATAGAAGCAAAGAAGCCAGAATTCACCAATCGTCGAGGTGTTGTCTTCCAGCATGACAAGGCTCGGCCCCACATTTTGCAGAATGTTAGACAAAGACGTATTGAGTATGGCTGGTATGTTTTGTGTCACCTCCTCCATATTCAACAGACCTCGCCCCCCTCAGATTTTCACCTCTTCAGGTCACTTCAAAGTTCATTGAACGGCCTGGAGTTCAATTATTTGGAGACTGTCAAACAGCACCTCGATAAAGTCTTTACAAGTAAGTTTAATGATTTTGTTAAGGAATTTTCCAGCTACCAGAAAGATGGCAAAAAGTCATAGAACAAAATGGGGCTTAGGGGATTCAATATAATTTTCTTATGTTTTTGTACTGCTTCGTCGGTATTTATCTTAAAAAAACGCCCAGTACTTTCCGGATGACCCTATATTTATTATACAGCTGTTGAAAGATTTAGTTTCAAAGATATTAGTACTTAAGAAAAAAAAGTAAATATTATAAGCATTTCGATAGCGCTAAATGTCATTTAAAGAGATTTACAATAAAAATATGTACTTTTCATCGTATAAATTTAAGCATTTAGTATCTCTAAAACCATGTCAGCTAAAAGGTTTCTGCTCTAAACCGACGTTATATATCATCATATATCGTTGACTTAGAGCATCAATTTATACGTTTTTTTCTGTAGAACACAATATATATTTACTGTACATATATTAAAGGACAAAATTTCAAATATATTAGTTCTTAAAAAAAAGTAAATATTACAAACATTCTGTTAGAGTTAAATGTCATCAGATTTATAGTACAACTGTACTGTTCACCATCATGAAATGAATCATTTAAAGTCTGTCACCTGTATAAAATCATAATATGATTGCCACCTGTATAAAATAACGTCCCCGTGTTATATGCTACTTACAAGATTTTAGAAAACAGTGTTTTTGTTTTCTACACAAATTTCTGAAATTAATTGTCATTGTTATATTTAAAGCATTTTTTGAGATCTTTGATTTTAATACTAAATATAAATTATGTAATTGTTAACCTTTTATAATTTTTACTTTGACCTTTTATTTTAAATCTATCAAAAGTAACGTTTAAATTTTTAAAGGGAAAAAATTCAGATTCAAATGAAAGCGAAAAGAAATGTGCTCTTCAAACGGAAAAATTCTTTACAGATCATAAAGGAAACATGAAAGAATTTTACTAATATCTGTGTATTTATAGATTAGAATTCGTACAAAGTATTTAAATAACAATATCACTTCAAGTTTAATTTCTTTTCTTTCACTAAGTAAAACAATGTTATCATTCCTTATTCAAATAAGAAAAGACTTCAAAACCATTTGCATGAGGCTAATACCACATAATATTTTGTTTCTTAATTAAGACCGTCCAATTAATTAACAATGAACAAGTGCTGAAGGGAAACCAGAAATATGTTATTACTAGCCCTCTTATATGTTTGAAAGGTTTTTTACTACTCGAAACGTTGCATTCTGCGTAAAGGATTGCTTTTAATTATTCAATTATGTTAGTCCTAAAGAAGTCTTTAGTTGGGTGAAAAATTGAAGCATTCTTTTGAATTTATCTTTGACTCGAAAAATATAATTCAATGGTCTTCAAGCAAGTCATTCTATACAATAAGTAACATTTTGTGAGAAAACATTTATAGGGACGTGGAATGTGACATGAAAGCATTGCCAAATGACAAATGAAATGCTTCATTCAAAACCAGTAAGATTTGAATCCCTACATTTGTACACTAAAATCAACGAATTAGTGTTGAGTCATTAAAGTGATTTATTTACTACTCTAAACATTGCATTCTGTGTAAAGGACTTTGCTTTTGGTTATTTGATAAAGTCAGTCCCAAAGAAACATTGTGAAAATAGAAGGATTCTATTGATTTTTCCCTTGTAATGAATATATAGAATTCAACTGTCTTTCAGGAAGTATTTCTATGAAATGAATACTTTTTTAGAGAAAAAAAAATCCTCTATTCAATGTGGAGTACAAAATGAAACGTTTCAAAATGACCAAAGAAGCTTTCAAGAAATTTTAAATGGTGTAACATATTAGAGGATTACAATCACAAGAACACTTTGCATGCAAATAAATGAAATTTAATTTATTACGATTAAGTAATTCAGTGATCAATATATTTTTGTGAAAACATCTGCAGGAGCGGAGTATGAAACGAAACCCGCTGCGAAATCGTCAAATAAAGGTTTAATTTCAAATTACTAAGTTGGTTCACTAAAGCAATTTTTCATTACTCGAATCAATACTTTGTTTGTAAAGAGCCTTGCAAATATATTCTTCTTCGAAACTTTAACCTGTGAAGAGTTACATTATTTTATTCACATATACCCATATGACTCAAACGAATCAAGTTTATTTATTTTCAAGCACACACACAAGTCATTCTATGTAATCAACAACTTTTAATGAAACATAATCTAAAGAGAGCAGTGTACAAAATGAAAACTTGCAATAAAGCAGAGGAAATGGTTCCGTTATAAGTCACTAAATTTATTCACTACCTATTTTCCGAAAACTCGAAAGCATTGTATTGGTCGTAAAAAGCAATTTCGAAAATTAAAAAAAAAAATCCAAGTTGTTAAAGTTAAAGGAATCTATCCACACTAACCACTGACTGAAACAAATAAAATTTAACTGTGGCTAAGTATGTCATTCTATGTAGAAAAATATCTTTCGAATTGGAATAAAATAAGAACTGACCTACCTAATTTGTATTTAGGGTTGCCAACCGTCCTGGAATTCAAATTGCTGTCCATAATGTCAAATTACTCGGTTGAATGTCAAATTATCCGGGAATTTCAGAGCAAGCTATAGACCCAATATCACCTACTTTCCAAAATAGTTTTTTCTTTTGTACATGTCTTCGTGTCCATCCGTTGAACGTCCGTTCCCCACTATTGTCCCACGCCAATACTGTATACACTACCCCAGACCTCAAAATAGATTTTTTAATGCAGGTGCATCTTGTGCACTTAAGTTTTTAAATTAAGTGCACAGATTATATATCAGGTGCGCATCTAAAAAAACGCAATGTAAGAGCATTAATGTAATGTAAACTACTTTATTAGTTGGGTATGTTTAGATACGTTAGTAGTAGATAGTAAATAAAAATATTAAAATTTTTTTTTTAATCTACGAAATTATTATTTCTAATGAAATTTGAAAATGCAACCATAAATTCTCAATTTCTTCGTTCCTATAGCTCTCAATTTCTTCATTATTTGGCCAATAACATGGCTCGAAGACAGAAAAAGCAGATCCTTAACAATGGATTTAAATCTGTCTTCAATCGGCGAACTGCATAGTTGGATTATGTGTCGCGTTTCTTTCAAAACTTTAGTTTTTTCAAGGTATCTTGCTCACGGCTGTTGCAAAAAACAGTCGCTTCAACAGAGCCATCAGGAAAATGTTTTGATCATTGTAAAGTTCTGGTGGCAGTGGGACAAGTAAACCCTCCACCAGTATAAACCCATTAGGGCCCAGCGATTTTGTTTTCGCATAGTGTGTGTTTAGGAATTTTAATTACGTTTCTTTAGAGCGAAAGAGGTTAATACTAATATTTTTGGTTCAAACATAAAAAACAAAACAAAAAAAAAACCACGTTTACCCTTCCCCTTTTTTTACGTTAGTTGCACTGCGTGCACCTAGCGGGAAAAATTAGGTGCACAATTTTATTTTCATGTGCTCAGTGCACCTGTGTACCTGGGTATTTCGAGCCCTGCTCTACCCTACAATAATGGACCGGACGCCAGCGGAATTGCATAAAATCCGACTACTTGTTTGGAGGTGTTTTTCGTGGTATGACCTTTGACCTTTTGCATGTTGTACCTAGTCACTTGAACGCCAACACCTACTCGATAGTCCCTCTAAGACGTCCTCTCAAGAACTCAAGGAGACAGTGTCATTAATTTAAAAAATACTAAACATGAACAAAAATAACATATATTTACACATATGCAGAAGGGACCGTTCGACAACAATAAACATGAAAGCAAATTAACATCGAAAAAGTTTTGTTTTATCTTTTTTTTCCTGCGTGCACATGCGCGGAAGGTCCACATGCACGATAACAAGCTTGACCTCGCGACAGTCTGTCAGAGGTCAGACTAATCGTTTGTATACCATGCGTCAATTTTTTCCCCCTACGAGTACAGATGCGCCATACATTTCAAGCACCTCTTTTACGTTTATGGTTGTTGTCCCGTAAGATTCTCGCCTCAATGAAAGCTTTTGAGTCTTCTAGTGGGAATGGAACAGAGACGACCTAGAGCACGGAGGTACAGAGGACAGCCCCCCCCTCCCCAGGGAGAAGTAGCATACGTCACCCTCCATGGACGCGAGTAGCACCGTATCCAAGAGCATCACCAACGCCATTCAATGAAAACGAAGTAAGGAGAGGTACAGTTTCCCGGTCAAAATATGGACCGGGGCATACTTGTGGGCACAAGTCTTCTTTCTTGACTACATTTGGGCTGCGTTTGGTAAATATGGATAGGGGCCCAGGTTCAGAATCATATTCAGTGATCTGCAACACAACTCCAAGCAATTGCAATTGTTCTGCAGGCATTTTGTCCGAATTTTGAAAACGGCAGTCAAATAAAAAAAAAAACAGAAGTAAAAAAACAACTATCGGCTCAATATGTATTACATATTTATAATAGAACACACACATATTAACATTAATTAACTTTACTTAAAACCAAGGCATACTTTCAGAATTTGCAACTCTATCGAAAACTTTTTAAAGTAAATATGTTGTTATTGACATAGAAGATGTGTTATTTATAAAGTAGTTGTGGTCATTTGGGCGGTTTAGGGAGGTTGTTCCGTAGTTAGAAAAGAAAAAAAAAGTTGTGGCAAGGAGCGCGCTTTGCACTGCAGGACATCGTAACTTATGATTGAAATAAAAACGGCCAAAATTTTGATAAAATTAAGGAAAAGTTGTTCTGAAAAGACTTGGTTCTGCGACGAACTTCACAGTTTTATGCCCTTTCTGCTCCCGGAGATAGGGGTACGAACTACTTTGTTCAGGGGACGAAAAAGTAATAACCCAATCACGTAATGATATTAATTGATATATGCCAGTTCAAAAGACACGTTTATTGGAGCACCAATCTACAACAGTGAGAGATGATCTCTTGGACGAGAGGGCGATCGCTGTCATGGACCCCGCTGATGGTGCTACTGCTACCAGAGAGTCTCGTTTGGTGAAGATAACTCTCGACCATAGCTGTCGAATGTGATGAGAGAGTGAGACCTCTGAGAGCTCGAGATCAGGTTGGAATTTGGAGTCGTCTGCTCACTAGAATGAGTCCTTGCATATCCTTAGTTACATTTTTAATAAGAGTATGTTTATAGACATAATTAACAATTTAAAATGATTTAATTATTGCATGTAAAATAATATTACAGCACATAAACATTATTTACGATTAATGAGGCTTGTCAGTTTGTTTGGATTTCGATAGTCTTTCAATGTTTGGTGTTACATTTGTTGCTGAGAACATTAGAGAATTTTTCAAATTTGAATCAGTCATTCGCGACATCGTTTTGCTTTTAATAAACTTAATGGATGGAAATGCTTGTTCACATCTGCATTTCGTACCGAAAGGACATATATAATTTTTTTTTAATTTTCTTAATTCTGGAAAAGGTTCACAGGGTAATGAACGCCAGAAATTAATCATGTCAGAAACATTTTGATCTGAAAAAAGCTCATCAAATTTCATTTTGAGAAATGAATTTGTTTTTAAATTAATCATTTACATTTCTAAGTTACCAGGCATCTTCATTGCGTTGTGTTCACAAAGTGAAAATGGGTTTATAAATGCGATCACACACATGCAGTTTTATTCTTTAGCCAAATCATGAAAATGACTTATTTTGTCAAATTTCCACTATTCGCATCACATTCATTCTGCTCTTTCAAATGTGGAATAGACACAAATCTTGATTTTATATTTGAGAGACAAAGATATTTAATTTAATTTTAAATGAATTGATTCTATTTACTATATAAGCTAGGCTATAATTTATTCTTGCCTTGTAGGTTCAAATTTAGATAATTGTTCGAATCGAATTAGAATCATTTTCCTGTTCTAAAAAAATTATAAGCAGCATTTTTCAATTTCCAAAATCTACTTAGAACCAATCATCTAGCAAGCCAGCGCATCTCACAATGGAGAAGTTCACCAATTCCAAATCTAACAGTTCATACTATTCTCTGAATGAATTCTCGTCTGTTTAATGCTCTTGATTTAATTTTATTCACGCATTTCACAACTGGTAACATAACATTCTGCATTTTTCCCCGCTGTGACTCTCGGTGTATAAAGCAGTAATATTTTAGTACAGGACAATTTAAAAAATGTTCAAGCAAAGTTGTAATGCCATTGACTTTACCTAACACTGACGGCGCTCCGTCAGAATAAAACACTGATGAATTTATTGCAATCTAACTTTATATTTTCTAGTCATGATTTTAACTTTTTCAAATATGTCTGATTCTCTTGCTTTATCTTGGAATGACTCCAGGCTGGCAAGTTCTTAAACAAAGAGACATTAAAATTATCATCAATACCTGTTATTAAATTACTTAGTAGGCCACATCACATATGTCCGTTGATTCATCCAAAGTTAAAGAAAAGAAAATACAATAATAGACAGGGTCTTCCAGTTGCTGAGATACATTCTGAGAGAGTTCCTTGATACGTCTCGTGACTTTCTAACTTGATATAGCAAATTCGTCTGCCTTCCTTTCAATACCTTTATTACCAAGATGGTGTGCAAATATTTGGAGTCAAGGCTTCACAATTTCTTCTCCATCAGAAAAAGGTATTTTTTTTTTTTGACAATGCTAAAGCAATTTCACAGAACGTTTCTGTTATCGCCAAGTCTTCACAACTTACCTCAGGAAATATATTTTGTCATCTGATTTCTTCTTTTTTCTTAGTCACGTATTCTTTTCGTAACTCAGACCCAAGAACAAGCTTCATTTTGTTCTATGTTACTCTGATGCGGTGTTTTATAGTGTCCATTATGATCATATCTTCTATTATGTGAAAGAGTTCTTTAACAAGCAATGTAAAACGATTTTCTTGATAGACTTGCAATACATTACAACTCCTTTTCCTACAGTTCAATAAATTCACGCTTACTATCACTTTATGTGCTTCTTTTGCTCATTTTCTTTAACACTGTCATGGATAACAAGAATGTATAAAAAAACATAAAAATCACACAACTCTAAAAGTTTTTTTTATCCAATGACGGGCATTGTTGATTTGTAATCATTTTGCCACTACAAGGCCAGAAGTGATGGCCATCATTATCTCTAACAAAGAACAGTATAATTTACATCCATGCCCTGACCCCGGATTCCAACCAGGAATCTTCCGATCCATAGGCCAACACCTTAACCACTAGACCGGTTGGTCGGCTCAAAAACAAAACTTTTTAATCTATATACATCTGTTGACAACTCTAAAAGTGGAAATGTTGTAAAAGAACAAACAGATCACAAGTACGTACGTAGTTTCACACAGAATATTAATTGTAATTTGTCAAAAAATTGCGACAAACTGGTGAGTAAGAAATCTGTATGAATTGAATCGGTGTGGAAAATATGGAGATGGCTTCAGTTATAGCGCCTACTTCCAAATAATAAATATGTGCAAGAATGCAATGAGCCGCTTCTAATCATCCAATGCGCCACAGATTGGCCACCCCTTCTATGTAATCAAAATAATTTTATGTGAAAATATATATTGGTGTGTGTAGTTGGAAACTATGAAATGACGAAGGAACTGCCTCATTCAAAATCACAAAAATACGTCTCACGGTTATCTGATATCACATATTTCAGCCAAGCAATGATTTTCAGATTGCCTTATGGGTGTTATATAGACCAATTTTCCCCTTGAAGAGAAACAAGATAGTCGAGACACCTTTATCAAAATTTATCTTAACTTAAAACTCTTATTGTGCATTATGTGCTCTCATGCCTCACAATTTGCCATTTCTCTTCCTATCTAAGAAATTCAAATACCATCCTTCTGTCTTTCAAAGTTCAAACATCATATATCATCGGGACTCGTTTTTGTCGAAATCGTGACTTAGACAATGCATCAGGCCAATTCACGGTCAAACAGAGCATCAAAGAAATCGACAATTGTCTATGTTTCAAAAGTCCTATGGCTAGCTCAAGATGTATCGATGTTTCAGCGTCGCTGTAAAGGAGTAAATAAATTTAAAATAGGGTTGATTCAAGTGATCTACAATTCAGATCAACTTGACTTTATCAATGTTTTTATTCTACAAAGTGGGTCCCTTTCAGTACAAAAATGAGATTCTTGAAACAGTATAAATCACTATAAACACTATAGATTTAGAACAAATGCAGAGATGCCAGCCTGCGATGGAAGTTTTCAGTAGTATCGAAGGAAAAAATCAATAGTTCTAAGAATTTTTCAGTAGTCAAGTAGAAATTTAACAAATCGGCTTACATAACACGTATATATCATTAATTTAAATATTTCATTACAAATTTGAAACATGTATCCAACTTATTATGTTATTTATAATTACAATAAGGAATATCATACATGAAAACACACATAGAACTAATAATTGTGAATAAAAAAATTATATCACATTATAAAATTGAAAATTTTGTTCATAAAAACCATTTAATAATTAAATTTAAGCACTCTTCTCCCATTTATCAAAAATATATAATAATAATAATGAAATACAGAAATAAGTAAACTTATTAATTAATTAAAATTATTCATTAATTAAAATTTGCCGTATTTGAAACTGCAAAAATATTTAATTTTTGTTTTTAAAATGTAATCCAATGAAAGGCAATATCAGTAAGTTTCAGCCTATTTTTTCAGCCCTTAGCAAGCATTATTAATTAGAATATCTGCGAATTATAGACATAGTTAACATTAAAACATTAAAAAATATATATTATTGAGTTAGTTTAATTTGTTTACTTGAAGAACAATTTATATTTAACGAGTTAAAAACTCGGGAATAAAATTTTAATTAAAAACAGTTCCCCCAACTGGTTTCTAAAAATAGAAACGGGGAAGGGACCAACAAACAATTGAGGTGTCGGACGTCAGTTAAATTATTGAGATTGGGTCTTGGATAGGTTCATTGTCAATTATCTTTGTTATATTTACAGAGTTAACATGTGTTGCAAATATTTTTTCGACAACGTTTTGATCCAAAATTTGCAATCCTCGAGGTCTGGAAAATTTCAGATTTGAGGCTCTATACTGTATATATTGAAAGAAAAATTGCTATGTTGTAAAAAATGAATAAAACTGAATTTATCCGTAGACAAAAAAAAATCAGCGATTCCGCAATCCGTAGTGCTCGATTCACTTCCGTAGGAACTTGGGAGAACCCGTAGTAATTGTTAACTCTGCAAATGAATGCTCAATACATTTTTGCATTCGATGCTTTTGAAATGTTTGTAAGGAAGTTTAATTTTCAACCGTATATACGACTACAATCAAGGTAATATAGGTAGTACGAGACTTTTATTTGGATAATTGTAGTCCCGCTATGCTGGAACTAAACCATTGGAAACTGATATTCTGGTAAACTATGGAATGCTTGTCTTAAAATTTAATGCTTTGATTTTATCAGAATGTTTTATTTTATAGGTATCACTACATATTTTTAACGTAATAAATGTCCACAAAACCTGAACCTCTTAAAGAAGGTTGGAACGTAGTTAATTAACATCGTACTGGAGCAAACAACTGACTATTGGCGATGATTCTGGATCAATAACGAAGAGAGTGGACAAATGCCTTGTAATTCCCAACCAGTACTGTCCTCTCTGTAATTCTGGAGAAGTATTGGACACACAGAAATCGAATGTTTCGATATAGAAACCCTCACGAACTTTATGAGATATCTAAGTAGAAGAAAGATAACTTTTAGGGTAATGACTTAGTTCTTTTGATCATTGTTTCTTTGTGTGTTATGTTATTATTTTTAAATTTGTATATTGCCATAGATCGCTGTCTGTTTATGTGGGTTACACTTAACGTGACCATTTATTTTTTCCCTCAAAACAGGAGATCTACTAATTTTTAGATAATTGTTAAAGATAACTTGCTTATTCGAATCCATCTTCATATGTTTGCACCTCCTTCTTGTTTGGTTATGATAATGTAAACAAACAACAAACAAACAAGTTGAGTTGTCATGCTTTTGTGATTGGCCACAGTATGACATCACACCTATAAAGGGGTGTGGTCATAATATTATGGCCAATCATGTACTTAATGCAGTATTATGATTTTGTTTGTGGCAATCTTACCATTGAGATATTTATGCTAATTTCTAGAGATACAAGAAGTATAAAACTGAGAATTCCTTTCTTTCAGCTTTCAATTGTTGTCATACATTGGACAGAGTGGTATCTCTGGTTTTCCAATCTTTGTTTCTTTTTCTGTAAATAGTTTTTAATGAATAAATGTTTTTAGCTCTTTAAATCTGATGATTTATTTTTCTTACTCCACATATCACTGGGCACTTTGCTTATCCACAATATGTGGGTGATAATGGTTATGGGCCTGAGCCCAGGTGGAGATTTTTTTTAAACTGAAAATTTTTGTTCTAAGAAGTTCTAAGTAGGAGGGCCAGTTTGCAGTATTATTATTTTTCATACTGCCTTAGCCCAAGAGTAGAGATTTTTATTTTAAACTTAAAATTTTTTATTTTAAGAAGTAAAAAGTAAGAGGCCAGTTTGCAGTATAACTATTTTTACCTTACTAGCATGGATTTTTTTTTTAGATGGAGGAAACTTTCTTCAAAATCAAACCGCTGGATGGAACCAACTATTCCTCATGGTGTTCAGATGTGAGAGTCGTACTACTTGAAAGAGACTGCTGGGACATCGTCACGGGAAACGAACGACCTCCAAAATCCATAGAAGGCGATGGGAAACAGATAAAAGAATTCAACAGACGCTGTAACAAGGCCTACACTTCAATCTACATGAATGTGAGCCCTCAGTACCGAATAGTAATTGAAGGAATTTCCAGTGGTGCAGAAGCATGGAATAAGCTCAAGACGCACTTTCGTCCTGATTCCAGAGCTAGAGTGATGGCTCTAAAACACGATTTCTTTTCATGTGCTATTGAACCAGGAGAAAGTATCGGACTGTATGCCAGCAAGTTATCCAGAATCATACAACAACTAGTAGAAGCAGGTCATCCAATTGAAGATCTAGACCAGTGTTTTCAACTACTTCGATTCTTACCACCTGAATATGAGAATATTATTCAATCGATTTACAGATGGGAGGATAAAGAATTCAAGTTTCCTAAAGTACTGGAAGAAATCTTAGCTGAGGAAGCAAGACTCCAACAAAGGACAGCTGACCAAGTGGCAACCACAATGATGACTAACTACAACCAGGATGTGGAAAGAAGTCGTCCTTCTCGTACTTCAAAATTCCAGAATCGGAAGAAGCCGAAATGTTTCAAATGTGGAAAAGTTGGACATTATGAGCGATCATGTCTAGAAAGGAGGAAGCCATTCCGGAGTCCTAGTCCAAATCGTCATACAAGTCGAGATAAAAGCTTTTTGCTGGAGGCCTTATCCAGCACCAAGGAAGACGAAGGATGGATCTTTGATTCAGCAGCCACCACACATTTCTGTCGTGATAGAGAACTGTTTACAGAGTTCCAACCAATTAATAACCAGATTTTAGTGGGAGCAGTGGAAAATGCTTCTATTCCAATTCAAGGCAAAGGTACTGTGTTTCTTCATTTTAATAGGGTAAAGATTAAACTTTGTAATGTTGCTTATGCTCCTGAATTAAGAAGAAATTTGTTATCTGGGGCATGTTTTGACAGAAAAGGAGCTAGTTTTAAAGGGGGTAGAGAAAAAATTGAAGTGATTGATTGTTATAGTGAAATATTGTTTACAGCTAAATTACTAAATGGTTTATACCTTGTCTACCCTCAATATTCTAGTAAATCTAAGAATTTTGTTAAAAATTTCAAAAATGAAAAAATTACAAAATCTGTTTCTTTTGCTGTTGAGAATATTAATACTTGGCATAGAAAACTAGCTCATATTAACTCTGAACACATTAAATCTACAATCAAAAATAATTGTGTGAGGGGTTTACCAAATCTAAAAGGGAATATCGATACCTGTAAACCTTGTAAAGAAGCTAAAGGGAAGAGCGTTAGTTTTAAACCTATTAAGAAAATTCGTTCTGACGAACCACTGAAGTTAATACACATGGATTTGTGTGGACCATTTCCTAAAACTTCAATAAATGGACAGAGGTATTTTCTAACCATAATAGATGACTATAGTCGAAAGGTTTATGCCTACCCCTTAAAAGCTAAATCGGATACTTTTGATACTTTTTGCAAATTTCAAAAACGTGCAGAAAGATTTTTAGACAGAAAAATTAAGTGCATACGTACCGATAACGGATTGGAATTTATAAATGAGCAATTTAAAACCTTTTGCGATGAATTGGGTATAAAACACGAAAGAACTAACACTTATACTCCACAACAAAATGGAGTAAGTGAGAGATTTAATTACACAGCAGTAGATGGTATAAATGTTTTGCTACGGGATAGTAAGCTCAATCAGAGTTTTTGGTCTGAAGCTCTTTTGCATTTTGTTTATACATGGAATAGATTATGTCATTCTAATCAAGAAAAAACGCCATTTGAGTTATATGGTGGAAAACAACCATCAATTAAACATCTTAAACCGTTTGGATCTAAAGCTTTTGTTAATGTTCCTAAACAACTGAGAAGGAAATTGGACATGAGGTCAAAACAAGGAATTTTAGTTGGGTATGCCCTACAAACTAAAGGGTATCGAATATGGCTACCTGATGAACGAAAAATAGTAGAGACTATAAATGTACGTTTTGAGGAAACGCCTTCCTTAAAATCCGACTCGGATCATTGTAAGTTTGAACGAGTGGAAGCAGTCCTGGACCCTGATTATACACTGTGTAAAATTCCTTTAATGAATGAACCTACTACTGACGAGGAAGAAACTTCCCCTGTCGAAAGTGATAGTGAACCAGAGTCCTTGGGTGAAAGGATAGTTAACTGGATTAGAAAACCCATTACCAGGCCTGATGGGAAGAGAATAGATATTTACTACTTTGAAGAGGCAAAAACTCA
Organism: Metellina segmentata; assembly: GCA_947359465.1. NCBI lineage: Eukaryota > Metazoa > Arthropoda > Arachnida > Araneae > Tetragnathidae > Metellina > Metellina segmentata. The sequence continues at coordinate 121,221,310 of OX375876.1, forward strand.
ACGCTTAAGATCACTAAATGAAGTTAAGAATTACTGTATTAAAAATAACTTAAAATTTCAACCAGATATTTTTAATTTCAAATCTGCTGACACATCCTCTGGAATAGTCAATGGTAATCAAGAGAGTAATTTTAGTAGGACGTCAAGATGACTAGAAGAGGACATTTTTATTCCTAAAAGTTATCAACAAGCAATAGAATCCTTACAAAAGGATGAATGGTTAAAAGCCATGGAGGATGAACTACAAACTATGAAAGACAGAAATGTATGGGTATTAATTGAAAAACCTGAGAATTCTAAAATTTTAGGATGTCGCTGGGTGTTTACAGTAAAACGAAACGACAAAGGCACAATTGAACGCTTTAAAGCTCGTCTCGTTGCCCAGGGTTTCAATCAAACAAAGGGTGAAACTTTTGATGAGGTTTATAGTCCCGTAGTAAACTTTGGTATTATCAGATTTTTCTTTGCCGTACTAGTTTGTCTTAACAAGTGGTTACACCTGCAGTGTGATGTTAAATGCGCCTATTTATATGCCCCGCTTAAAGAAATTGTATTTATGAAACAACCACCTGGTTTTCAGCAAAACCCAAGTTTGGTTTGTCGCTTACAGAAAGCCTTGTATGGTCTCCACCAAAGTGGTCGAGAATGGTACTTTGAGATTCATAGAATATTGGGGGAGCTTGGATTTAAAAAGTTTAGCTGGTGTAACTGTGTTTATGTTTTTGATAAGAATGTGGTTCTTCTATTATATGTTGATGATATTGTGTTATTTGGTAAAAATCAAAATTGTATTGATACAGTAATTAATCTTTTAAAACAACAATTTGATTTAAAAATTTTAGGTAAAACTAAAAAATTATTAGGTGTTGAATTTATAGAGGAAAAGGAAGGGCTGTATATACATCAATCGGAATATATAATTAAACTTTGTGAGTCGTATCAGAATTATAATTTCTCTATTTCATCACTGCCCATTTCCAAAGGAGTCTTTTTTCAAAATCTCAGTGTCCTCAAAATAATAGCGAACTGCAAGATATGTCTAAAATTCCATACAGAAGTTTAGTGGGTAGCTTATCTTTTTTAGCAGGAAGAACTAGACCAGATATTTCTTATGCAATAAACATTTTCTCACAATTTCAAGAAAATCCTGGCATTGCACACTGGAATGGTTTATTAAAGCTACTAGGATATATTAGCTATACAAAAGATTTAAAACTTAAACTTTCTAATATACAAGATCTAAATTTAACTGCATATTCTGATGCTGATTTTGCTAATAACCGCGATGATAGGATTTCCATGAATGGACAGATTGTATTTGTTGATCAGGTTCCAATAACCTGGCGTTCCTTTAAGCAAAAATCAGTTTGTTTAAGTTCAATGGAATCTGAATTTGTATCATTAACGGAAACAGCGAAAGAATTAATATGGCTACAACGTATAGTAACTGAATGTAAACATTTTAAATTAATATTGTTAAATACTTTTTCTACATTACTAGTTGACAATCAAGCAGCAATTGATTTTGTAAAATCCCCTATAGAGAATTATCGTACCAAGCACATCGATATTAAGTTATTTTTTGTAAGAGATTTAATATACCAGGAATTATTTGATATCAAATATATTCAAAGTAAAAGTAATTTAGCTGATATATTTACTAAACCTCTGAGTAAGAGTGAACTACAAAAATTTAAAGATTGTGTATTTAAAATATAAAAATGGACTATTATGAACAACAACAACAACAAAAAATGAACTTTTTGTTCTGTTAGTGTATATTTTTTAAGAAATGATATTTCCTACGTATAAAAGCCTATACACATTTATGTTCATGATGTATTGCATTCTAAATATTGTATTGCAATTTTTTTGTTTCTATTGCATATATATTTTTTTAAGTGCAAAGAGTGTGAAGAGGAGGGCCATTGTTAAAGATAACTTGTTTATTCGAATCCATCTTCACATGTTTGCACCTCCTTCTTGTTTGGTTATGATAATGTAAACAAACAACAAACAAACAAGTTGAGTTGTCATGCTTTTGTGATTGGCCACAGTATGACATCACACCTATAAAGGGGTGTGGTCATAATATTATGGCCAATCATGTACTTAATGCAGTATTATGATTTTGTTTATGGCAATCTTACCATTGAGATATTTATGCTAATTTCTAGAGATACAAGAAGTATAAAAGTGAGAATTCCTTTCTTTCAGCTCTCAATTGTTGTCATACATTGGACAGAGTGGTATCTCTGGTTTTCCAATCTTTGTTTCTTTTTCTGTAAATAGTTTTTAATGAATAAATGTTTTTAGCTCTTTAAATCTGATGATTTATTTTTCTTACTCCACATATCACTGGGCACTTTGCTTATCCACAATATGTGGGTGATAATAATAATATGAGTATTAAAGAAAACACATATTTCTTTACAGTTGTTATATTTATTAATGAAAAGAACAGGAAATGAACCCATGAAAATAAATAATTTATGTGGTCTTATATTTTCTGAAGAACAAATTTGCTTGAGTATATTTGGTGTTAATTTTAAATAAAAATGAAATTCTTGGCAGGATTTCTTAAAATTTACTTTTGTGTTTTATAATCGTGTACTTGGCTTATAAGTTAACATTAAAAGCGCACTTACGTTTAGGCATTGTTGAAATGAAGGTTTCACGTACAAAAAATCTTAATTAAATATAATAATACACGCCGATAAAAAAACAATCAACTGTCAAGAAAGATGCACGAGCTGTTTACGCGTACTTTCACTCGATGAGCCAGAGCTAGCAGGCTTATGACTAGGGATGGGGGGAAATAACAATTTGTTCTTTTACAATGTGAATTACAAAATTCTAGACGCCTAAAGTGATTACAAGTATTAAATTGAAACATTCAGACCAATATCATCTCGTTTTCTCCTGTCAAAACAAGATAAAAAGTCTTCCCGAACTTCCCCTATAAAAAATCGTTGACGGCTAAAACGATGGCTATATTTTGGCATTGTTACACTATCACTTACAAAAAAATGATGTCCGTCGGATTTTTTAAAATTTTAGCCCCTCTTTTATTTTTTTTATTGTTACCTTGGGTTGATCATTTTCTGAAAACGGGATATTTCGGCATCCCGAATCTGTTCTTGGAGACAACGGGACAGCCTATAACTAAAAACGGGACGCTCCCGTTTAAAACAGGACGTATGGTCACATTAGCTATACCTCATCTTTCTCTGGTATCATGATTGTGCCATAGCCATTGGAAATAATAATAAAAAATCGGTAGGTTGTGCTGGATAAAAACCACAAATTTTAGTGAAAACTTGAGCAGTGTGTTGAATTTCGGAATGAATAAAGGAGAGTTAGTTTGAACGAATATTTATTATGAATGTTCAACAGTTAAATTATGGTTTCGCGAAAATACAATTTTGATATTAATATTGAAGGACAATTTTATCACAATTTAGTAGGTTTTGAATGACAAAACAAACGAAGTCCTCAGTCAACGCAAGCTAAAGTTACATTGCCCCAAAGTTAGCAAAGCTCAGTACAATTTCGACATATGTCGGATTCCTATTCTACACTCAGTGTGTCTACGAACTCGATCCTAAGGTCTTGCCTTGTCGTTGGGTTGGTGTGGAAGTTTGGAGAGTGGGGTGCCAGCTCATGTGTCGCTTCGTCATCTGATCGTGGTTCAAAATTACGAGGTGTTGTCCTCGGATCTTTCCCTTAAGGGATCGATACCGGACCGTCGTCAATAGCCCGTTGTGTTGCTCTAGTATGACGTTAACAAAAATTACCATTACCAAGGTCTTGTCATTGACAGACATTCTTTATCTACAGTACGCTATACTTATCTTCTGGATGCATCTTTTAGTTCTAAAATCAAGTGTAACACTCGGATTTTCATGCATGACCCCCAGTACGGCTTCGAATTCGAAGAAATATTCACGTTAAAAAAAGTGATCGATTGAATTAGAAAAGTTTTTAAAACAGCTCCGAATGGAATATCATATAATAATTACACTAATTTGGACACGGAACTGTAGTATTTTCGAATGCGCGTTAGAAATAAGAATATCGTTCTTCTCAAAAAATTAATGTTATTCGTCTGTACATTAAAAGAAGAAAATACTTATTACTGGTTAAACTTTTATTGCCAAAAACATTAAATTAAATGTTCATGCATGGAAAATGAGCGAATTCGCGAATTTTTCTACTGATTATAATTTGCTATGGATGTGGGACCCAAGATATCAAGCAAAGATATCAAGGCTAATTAAAACTACTAATTTTTCGGATTTTAATTTCTCCCAATTAATACCCACTGTTCTTGTGACTGCAAATGCTAATGAGTAATTCGACGCGTTATTAGGTCGTGCAATTAAACACGCCGCGGATTCTGCTTTAATTCATTTTTCACTTTTAGTTTTCACCGTGAGGCGAAATTGGAAATTAGCACTCGGGCATAGAGTTGCTGCTGGTTGCGAAATTAATTTCTTTACCGCTTGGGAGAATGAGGATTACCTGAGTAATTTGGGAAGAAAGCAAATATTATTGTTCTGCCGACACTTTCGTGGAAATAATTACTTTCAATATTGAAGGTTAAACAAGTTGGGAATTTATTAACTGTCTTCCAGGGATTCTGGCTTGTGCGGTTCCTTGGAAGTATCAGTTTGAGCCGTAAGTTATTTGTGATTATTTGTAATATTGTGTGGCGTGATTTGATGAATTTTGGTTTCGTTCTAGTTGAATGCCGCTCAATTTTTTTCCCTTGTGTGTGTCAAATGGGTTTCATAAACACAGTATATTTATATTTCATTCAGTGGCAGATATTATGGTTTATTAATTTGCATTAGTCAACCAATTAAAAAAAATAATTGTACCGTAAGAAAGAGTACATTCTTAGGTTTCCTGTGATGTTTTTGAATATAAAACTAATAGTAATAAGCTATAGATATGAAAGTTTCAACAAAAATGTAACGAAAATGTACCGATTTTTTCCGCTTTTCAAAAAAATACTATCAGGAACCAAATTAAAATTGTTAAAAAAACTCGACGAGCTGAAAAAATTCACGTTTAGATTTACTCTAAAGAAACTCACGACTGAAGACTGAAAATGTGTATGTGTTTTGGCTCACTCGCGTTAGAAATGTCGCTTTTTTCGACTTTGACACTTCATGCACCTTAAATTAATATCCGCATCGTGAAAAAAATCTTCTTCATCTTGTTCCATGTACAAATATGAACAAACCATGTTAATTTCGTAATATTCTGATCCCTACTGTCTCGAGAAACCGTCTAAGAATCGAGAAAAAAAAGCGAGTTTTCCATCCTGCGGGTGCAGCGGCAGTGTGTACTTACTGTAAACAATTTACTGACAAATTTCTATCGATGTATAAGCAAATAACCTAATTATATTTTCTTCAGAAGAAATAAGAAGATGCTTTTGCAAGGAAACTATAGAATGCTATTTTAAAGTTTATGTTCTTTCAATTCTTTTATGCAAAGCCACTAAATTCTATTTTAAATATTGATTTTTTCCCCAAATACAAGAGTATATCGGTAATGGAATTTGTTTCATTGTGATTTGAATTTTCATCTATTTCGCTTCTTTGATGGATAGCACTCAAATTAATCCTTAAGGGTTCGCTTTACATCAATTCAAAAATAAAGATTTCGTAACAATTTTTGGACTTTGAAAGCTGATTAGAGCAGAATGTATATATATATATAATATATATATATATATATATATATATATATATATATATATATATATATATGTATATATATATATATATATATATGTATATATATATATATATATATATATATATATATTCCGCTCTAATCAGCTTTCCAAGTCCAAAAATTGTTACGAAATCTTTATTGCTTCACTCGGTCATTATGCACCTTAGCATCAAAACATTTGACATATTTTGTAAAATGAAAGGTATCGATTAACTGAATAATATCTGATAAGTGTTAAATATTTATCATTTACGCAATTTTAAGTTGAAGATATACTTGTAGACTTGAACTTGTGATGGATGCCACAATAATGCATCAAATAACCAAGCCAAGCTCTAAATTTGTTGTGCAATTCTTTAATGCTTTCCTCGGTCACTATGCGTCTTAACAACAAAACATTTGACATCCTATGATAAAAGAAAGGTAGCGATTAATTGAATAACATCTGATAAGTGTAGTAAAGCATTTATTAACTATGCAGTTTAGTTTGAAGATACACTTGTAGACAAGGTTGTGGTGGATGGCATAATAATGTATCCATAAAGAAACCAAGCCCCTAAACTTATTATATAATCTTTATTGCTTCACTCCGTCACATACATCAAAACATTTAACTTCTTTTGTTAAATGAAAGGTGTTGGAGTTCGAACTTAGAACAATGTTTGTATTTATTTTAATTTTCTATTAACTTTTTTTATTAATTTAAGCATTTTATATAGTGCTTTATGATTGGTATTTGTGTTTTCGATCATACTATAACTCAGGGCTGCGCGTTGGAATATTACTCAGAACAGGGTTTAACTGTCGGTGTCTTGTAAAATTGCAGTTGCAATAAATGTCTTGTTTTTCGTTGTTTTGAATTCGCAATACAGTTCACTTTGGAAATTTGTAGAATACCTTAATTCCTTACTTAGAAAAAATGGTGGACGTTTTTGATGGCACCTACTGTTCTGAAAGTAACTTCATCGTTCTTTCAAATCAGAATTCCATATCTGGTCAAATATAAATAAAAATTTCGCAGTAAAGTTGCATTTGGATTAAATATTAAAATGAAAATAAATTGAAGCATCAACCGCATATTCGCACACTCAAACGAAATATATCGATTTATGAAATAATATTTAATAAAGTTTATAAAAAATTGATCAATTACGTATTTAAGACTTTAAGATACACTGGTTGTATTTATGATGGTGATGGACGACATAATCATATACATAAGACAGGATGAAATGTGTCCAGGAAGAATCTGAAGAGGTAAAATATTCTGCAATATTTTATCTCAACAAATCACGGTAATTTTATTTAATTGAAAATTTATTTTAATGGACTGTACGTCTTACTACATCAACCATGTCTTATCTTTCAATTAGACGGGATTAGTAATTGCTCAAGGAGCAACATAATTGTAAAACAATTATCAACATCCTCTGCTTAATTTTTTACCCGAAGTAAGGATTGAAAGAAGCTTAATTTATAAACTTATAATTCCTAAAAAAACAATAAAACAGCTTATCAAAAAGTGTTTTTGAAAAGCGGTAAAGTAGAGATTTATGCTAATGGTCTAAGAACTGGGAATTAAGGAGTACACACATTCCAAGTTTTCGTAAGTCATTAAAACAAAATGATAAATGAAACCTGGAAAACGATTGCTGTTCTTTAGGAGAAAAAAGAAAGAGCTGTGTTAGCCTTTTGTAGAAGGGTTTCAGGAAAGGTAATTTACTTCTGTTATTCCGGCAGACGAAATTAGAGTTTTAGTAGTTTACTAAAACCTTTGTTTCATCACAAGAGTTTCGTTTTATTGTATTTTATGGAAAATTAACGATTTTTGTGCCTGTTTAAACAAACCTCGATACCCTTATTTGTGGGATTTCCAGAGCTTTTTTAAATTCCTAGTTACATTTAGCAACTTAAATTGGAAATATTAATACGGTAAAGTAGTTTATTCGCTTTTCGTTTTCTTTAACCAGCTTAATTTTAGACGTTTAACTACTGCAATCTTACAAAGCAATCAATTTCTTCGAAACAGCTAAGAACAGAAAAACTTCAAGTGAAGGAACTGAAGAAGAAATTAAATAGTTTAAGTTGTACTAGTTAATAGTTTCTAACACAATATTTTTTTCTTAGGGTTACCTATTTAGTTAGCCTTTTATTTCAAATCTGTTAGTACATTTTTGTGATTTGAGATATCCGGGAAAATTTTATAGCACCTAAAAATACCTAATTCAATGGAGGGATTTAGGATTTAATAAACCTTTTTCGAGGTTTCGGACCTAAAAAAACGTTAAACTATCTTTTGCACCTAAAACATCCTTTGGCAACTAAACTAAATTTTCTAGATATATATATATATATATTTGCATTGTTTTGAATTCTTTTTCATCTATATAAATAAGAATGGAGTGTTTGTTTATACATTCAATATTTTCGACCCATTTCAAGTTTTCTATCCGTTTTGGACCCTTCTGATGCAGAATCCGCCTTTTTCTCGTTTGGTGTCTGTCTGTCCGTCTGTCTGTCTGTATGTTGTGCCCTATACACGTCCACACGGTTTAAGATATTAATGGAAATTTGCATACAGTGAGTACTTATCTTCATTTAGTGAGTGGAATTGGTTGCGAAAGTCTGTCTGTCCGTCTTTCTGTTCTATGCTCGATTTTTTGTTTGTGTGTTTGTGTAAGCATCACATGAATTGTATTCCAGATATTTGATTGCAGTTTATTTTATTGTATACAATATCTATGAATTTAGTGAATGCAATATTACACATGTCTTTATTGGTATATGTAGATGAGTTTCATGCTAAGACACCTCAGTAAGTAGACTTAAATCAACCATAATTTGGTAGTTTCGGAAAAATTGGAATGTGTATTGAATATTACGATTACTTCGATTGTTTTACCAGTACTGCTGAAAAAGTAATTATTCTTTAAAAAATTATATTTTTTAATGGGATTTCAGCTCTGATACTTCATTTATTTCGAGTCTTATTTTTGTTCTTTGCGCAATGAAAACTATTTCGGAATATTTGAGACAGACGATATTTTTCAACGAACGGGAATGAACAAGATTCGTGCGAGCAGTGATATTTTCTGTTTCTTTCGCTCTGAATTAATTCCACATTTCTAAATTTTGTGCACTTTTAGTTGTAAGTTGTGGCAACTGTACGAGATCAAGAGATAAAAATGAATAACAAATTAATGTCTTTAGAACAATTTTTTCCGACATATTTTATTTTGTTTTATTTCGCTGTTTTCTGTTTTAAATATTTATTATTTTAATAAATGTGTTTTCCGTCTCATCACATGCAACAGCACCATAAAGTATTAGACTTAAAAATGTTAGGTAAGTCAGTATAAATTTTCAGTACATTTTAAGTGTAATTATGCCATTATTGAAATAATAATGCCGTTACTTAAAGAATAATGCCGTTATTTAAAGAATAATGCCGTTATTGAAAGAATAATAATGTCTAAAAATCCGAACTAGAACTTTTTCCAACATTAAAAAATTCGTTGTAATAATGACAGGAGAAGATTGCAAAATTTCACAATGTCGCATACCGGAGGCAAGAGTGCCACAAGTAAAAAAAATACTGTTTTGTTGACTTTGAGTACGAGAGCACTCGCCGTAAATCGTAATTTTAATTAATTGAGTTGAACATGAAAAGAACTTAAGAAAGGGAATTCCGAATCTCCCTCAAAATCGTCTTTTATAGTAGTAACCTTAGCGTCATTTTGTAGCTTTGTCATACAGCAAGGGTACCATGTGTATGAAATGTATTACATGAATGTAAATGCATGTGTAGAATTTGTGTCCAAAGTAACTCGTAGAAATTATAAGGTTGGCGAAAGGTGTTCAAATACATTTTTATTCTATAAAAAACGTATGTCATTATATATTTTGATTATCTCTTCAATCTAGAGTAAACCAATTCAAACCGAGCAAGGTCGGGTATTTTACTAGTAGTTACTATAATTAATTGTTGTTGACTGATTTCCTACCTATGGATAATTGTTAATAAAGATTCTCTAATGCTAAAATAAACGTTTTGTTCGTTAATCTATATAAATAAGAATGGAGTGTTTGTTTGTACATTCAATATTTTCGACCCATTTCAAGTTTTCTATCCGTTCTGGACCCTTCTGATGCAGAATCCGCCTTTTTCTCGTTTAGTGTCTGTCTGTCTGTCCATCTGTCTGTCTGTATGTTGTGCCCTATACACGTCCATGCTGTTTAAGATCTTTTCATGTAAATTTGCATACAGTGAGTACTTATCTTCATTTAGTGAGTGGAAGTGGTTGCGAAAGTCTGTCTGTCCATCTTTCTGTTGTATGCTCGATTTTGTGTTTGTGTGTTTGTGTAGGCATCACATGAATTATATTCCAGATATTTGATTGCAATGTATTTTATTTCATACATTATCTATTTCTTTAGTGAATGCAATATTAAACATCTTTTTATTGTTATATTTAGATGAGTTTCATGCTAAAACACCTGAGTAAGTATACTTAAATCAACCATAATTTGGTAGTTTGGGAAAAATTGGAATGTCTATTGAATATTACGATTACTTCGATTGCTTTACCAGTACTGCTGAAAAAGTAATTATTCTTCAAAAAATTATATTTTTTAATGGAATTTCAGCTCTGATACTTCATTTATAGCGAGTCTTATTTTTGTTCTTTGCGCAATGAAAAAGATTTCGAAATATTTGAGACAGACGATATTTTTCAACGAAACGAGAATGAACAAGATCGCGTGAGCAGTGATATTTTCTGTTTCTTTCGCTCTGAGTTAATTTCACATTTCTAAATTTTGTGCACTTTTAGTTGTAAATTGTGGCAACTGTGCGAGATCAAATGATAAAAATGAATCACAAATTAATGTCTTTAGAACAATTTTTCCGACATCTTTTATTTTGTTCTATTTCACTGTTTTCTGTTTTAAATATTTATTATTTTAATAAATGTGTTTTCCTTCTCATCACACTCAACAGCACCACAAAGTATTAGACTTAAAATGTTAGGTAAGTCAGTATAAATTTTCAGTACATTTTAAGTGTAATTATGCCATTATTGAAATAATAATGCCGTTATTTAAAGAATAATGCCGTTATTTAAAGAATAATGCCGTTATTTAAAGAATAATGCCGTTATTGAAAGAATAATAATGTCTAAAAATCCGAACTAGAACTTTTTCCAACATTAAAAAATTCGTTGTAATAATGACAGGAGAAGATTGCAAAATTTCACAATGTCGCATACCGGAGGCAAGAGTGCCACAAGTAAAAAAAATATTGTTTTGTTGACTATGAGTACGAGAGCACTCGCCGTAAATCGTAATTTTAATTAATTGAGTTGAACATGAAAAGAACTTAAGAAAGGGAATTCCAAATCTCCCTCAAAATCGTCTTTTATAGTAGTAACCTTAGTATCACCTTTCGTCATTTTGTAGCTTTGTCATAGAGCAATTGTGCGATGTATGTGAAATGTATTACATGAATGGATATGCATGTGTAGGATTTGTGTCCAAAGTAAGTTGTAGAAAATATAAAGATGGCGAAAGGTGTTAAAATAAATTTGTATTCTACAAAAAACGTAAGTCATTATATATTTTGATTATCTCTTCAATCTAGAGTAAACCAATTCAAACCGAGTAAGGTCGGGTATTTTGCTAGTTCTAAATAAAGCTATGTACTGAATGTGTCTTTTCCATTATTCTAAGTTAGGACTTTTCTTCCTACAAAAATAATACATCAAAAACAAAATATCAACTACATAGCAAAAACAAAAGCTAAGTCAGCCAATCATAGCTCTCAATCCATTTGTGGTTCATACTAGGGATGCGACATCGATGTCAATGTTTTCAAACCATCGATGTTTTTTAAAAAAACATCGATGTATTTAACATCGATGTATTGGGGTCGATGTTTTTGCAACATCGATGTTTATATGTATCGATGTTTTTACGTTGTCGATGTTTTATTTTTAAATGAAAAAAGTACCGTTTTAAAAATTTTAAAAATAACCAAGTAGCATAATTTTCATAATCAGCAAATTGAACTTACTTTTAGATCAAAGTGGCCAAGGGTGAAGGGTCTGAAAAGTAGGGATGTGACATCGATGTCGATGTTTTCAAAACATTGATGTTTTATAAAAAACCTCGATGTATTGGAGCCGATGTCGCATCACTAGTTGCTAAACCAGTTTTAAGAAATGGGGGAAAATTTTAATACACTGAATTTTAAAAACATCGAAAATTTGGGGGCGATGCATTATCAACATCGATGTTTTGCTGTCGAAGTTGCATGACTAGGTTCTAAACCAATTTTAAGAAATGGGAAAAAAAGTTTAGATACACTGAATTAAAAAAAAATGGTTTTGGGGCGATGCATTATCAACATCGATGTTTTAATTTTAAACTTCAAAGTTTTAAAACATCGGTGTTTTGCTGTCGATGTAGCATCACTAGTTGCTAAACCAATTTTAAGAAATGGTTGAAAAAGTTTAAATACATTGAATTATAAAAACATCGATGTTTTTGGGACGATGTATTATCAACATCGAAGTTTTAAATTTGAACATCGACGTTTTGCTGTCGATGTCGCATCCCTAGTTCATACTATCCTTATTCTGTTTTTAAATGCTTGTCTTGGTTAGCAATTTGAACGCGAATATTTATCTCTATTATTATAAAAGGAAGTGTTTGACTATCGCAAAATCCTGACGATTCTATGGCACTTACATCAATGAGATTGGGCACACAGGTAGTCCGAATTTTTTGCAATTTTTGGGTCGCGGCGAATTTTAAAATTCAATCTAGAAGATTTTTAAATTAATTTAATGAAATTTAATCATTATTGAATGCTACAGCATGGAAGTGATCACATATTCTCAACTTATTGCTTTCATTTTCGTTTTGATTTTGATCGGAGGAATAATTTTTCAGCCTGAAGATAAAAACAAACAATCCCTTAACTGGAGTCAATTAGTTCTTTTTCTATCTTTTAGACCGTTAAAGATAGAGTAAAAATTTCAGCGGATATGAAATCCGAGGAATATTTCACATTCGATCCATAACTAAAAATTTGATTTTTTGATAAAAATAACTTTTAAATTGAATATATCTTTTTTATTTTCGCACGAGATTATGACGTCACTGTAACTTTCCCTTTCCAAAAATAAACAAATTCATTTCGTGCCGTTCGTGTTAAAAAAAACTGATTACATTTCCTGTCTCTTTTTTGCAAATGAGAGCAAGAAATAAAAAAAAAACTAATGACTGGGATTGTTAAGCTTTTTTTCGTAAAATCGGAATCGTTAAAGATAGATTGAAAATTTCAACGGATTTGGAATCTGCGGAAAATTTTACTACAGATTGATAATTAAAAATATGATTTTCTTTAAATAAATAATTTTTAAATTGAATATATCTTCACCGGATTTGAAATTGCGGAAAATTTTACACCAGTTTAATACCTTACATCACGGCTATGCCTGTGGCGTTGGTTATGGAAGCAAACCAACAACACGGGCACGGGAAACGCCGGTCTAGCCACGCAGTGGCTAGTATCTACTATTACAAAAGGAAGTGTTTGAGTGTTTGTATGTTATGTGCAAGTCAAGTTCTTGACGAATCTATGGCACTTGCTGTAATGGGATTTGGCACACTGGTAGTCCGAGTTTTTTGTAATTTTTGTACGAAGCCTGAATTTTAAAATTCAATCTAGAATATTTTAAAATGAATGTAATGGATTTAATTAATATTATTTTCTTTAGTATGACAACAATGTTTTTTCAGTGGACGACAAAAACCAAATTTTGAAGTGGAGTTATATAATTCTTTTTTCTATCTTCTAGACCGTTAAAGATAGAGTAAAAATTTCAACTGATTTGAAATCTGCGAAAAATTTCACATTAGATCAATACCTAATATGCGAGGCCGAGCAACAGGTATAGTGGTTAAGGTGTTAGTCTCTAGATCGGAAGGTAACTGGTTCGAATCCGGGTACGGGCATGGATATTCTTAAGTGTATGGTGTAGAGGCGGCTGGTGCACCTTAAATCTGTCGGCCTTAAGTCCTCACGTTGGGTTGGTTTCGAAGTTAGGAGAGTGGGGTACCAGCTCAGGTGTTGCTTCGTCATCTGACCGTGGCTCAAAATTACGAGGTGTTGTTCACGGATCTTTCCCTTAAGGGACTGATCCCAAACCGTCGTCAATAGCCCGTTGTGTTGCTCTAGTACGACGTTAGCTAAAGTTACCATTTCTATTACCTAAAAAGAGAATTTCTAAAAATAAATAATTTTTAAACTGTAATTTTTATATTTTTTCCAATACCAATTTGACCTTCGCTATCGAGATCACAGATTCCATTTCCTGCTATTTAAATTGTAAAACGAATATGGGCGCATTAGACAATGACGTCACGCTTGTTTCTGGTTGGTATTTAATTAACGTCGCACCGGACCAGCACAATGGGCTATTGCGATCGTTTTAGGAATTACGTATCGATGACCGGGGGTTGGCCAGCGTTATTGTGTTTTCTTTTTTATCTCAGCGATCGTCACGCCGATCGGATCTCTTCGCGATTCGAATTTCGCTGCATTTGACAATGAGCGTTGCCCGTGATGACTGTTATCCAATAGCCTACGAATTCCTATTTACGAAGCAAACCAATGGGAATTCGTTGCAATCACCGGGGGTTTGCAAGCAGTGGTCACACCTGACCCCACGAAATTAACTGTCATGGCCAACCCCGTTCTGGCCACGCAGTGTCTAATATCTAATATTTCAAAGCCAACTATCATTTTTAAAATACAAAAGGTTCAGAATTTTAGCTGCAGAGAAGTTAGAAACTGGATTCAAGGAGATAAGAATTTTACGAAGAACATATTAGCTATGTTTTGAAAAGCGGGGAACGTACCTTTAATTTTAAAATGTGAAAAACCTGTCTAGATTTCATTTTGAATTGCTGAATAGCTAACTTAAAACTTGGAATGTATATCCAGGTCTTATCACTTACAATTTGACGCAAAGAAATATATACTAGACATCGCGAAGATCACTTTTTCTTTTACGGAAAGAAGCAGAAACGCATAATTCGATGGAATAGTTTTAATTAATTTGGGAGTTACTCAACAGTTACACTTCCTCCACCTCAACCAAATAAATAATAATCTAAAATTAGTGAAATTTATTAGTTAGAAAAAGTGTGGATGACAGATACAACGAGTAAAACTTATCGAGTTACAAAATATTCAAATTACTTATTGATGCGTGAGTTGAGTATGTAAAAGCCCGTTTTACCCTGTCTTCCATAAGCCAGCGAAGCAATATACATAAAACGGACAAGAATAGAAGAATCGTCAATTTTACTGAAGATGGTTCTAAAAACTGTTCTCTCCGTTGCTGCCGATTAACGCATTCACCAATCTCTTTCTGATCAAGGTATATAAAGCACTTGTTGGTGTCAGCCTGGTAAAAACAATTAAAATAGGCTTGAGTTACAATGTAGTCTATTCTGGCTTTCACAGAAAATGTGGTTACTACTTTAAGGACTTTTTTAAAAGCAATAGAGGTTATAAGTAGGGCAACTTTTTGAAACAAATGCAACTTTTTTTACGCGTTCTACGCTGGATGTAAAGTACTAAAACCAAAATTCCTCCTACATGGGGTGTATAGTGAGTTATAACCGTAACATAAATGCAACTTTCTGCATAAATCCAACTTTTTGCTTAAATGCACCTTTTTGCATAAATGCAACCACCTGAAACTTATAGCTTAAAATTAATCAATATCAACTTACCATTTCATTTTTTGCTCTCTGAATCAACCCTTCGATCAAGTGTGTCTGATCTTGCGAACGTCGAAGTATTGTGGATCAAACAAGTTCATGGTAAGAAGGTGTTCGTCCTAAGACGAAAATGAAATAAATGGCAAGAAGTACTTTAACACATTGGTTGGCACTCTTGATAATCCTGAGGAAACTAGCGTAATCGACTGCAGAGATACAGCACATTATATGACAGCGGCTGGCGCAGGTTTTCAATGTTAAAAAAATTACTGGCCAAGGATCGGTCATTCAATGTTCTTCTGTATTTCAGTATGTATTACAATACTGTTGTACACGACTAAAATTGTCATCATATTTTGAATTTTTTTCATTTTTTACGAATAGTTTATTTTAGAATTTAGTGTATCAAAAATAAATGCAACTTTATTTCCATAAATGCAACTTTTCCCATTTTTTCAGCAACAAAAAAGTTGCCCTTGTTATAAGGTAGGTAAGTGCATCCAAGCAACACCTCCTATAGAAGAGAGCTGTAACACTCCCTCGATGAGTCATCAAGAGTAGTCCAATGGCTCGCGGTTGACTACGGTATATCTCGCACGATTCAGACAATGTTGGCCGGGTTCACTCTAATTTGAATTTTATTTCCACAATTTAAATTAGGTAGACAGTTAAAGATAAAGCTTCCACTTACCTTTCACGCACTAGGCAGTTTGATATTCTATAGTAGTCAGTCTCATTTCAGCAAAAAATTTGTTTTGAAGTATATTTGTACGATAGGCATTTTTTCTAAAGCAGTTTTCTATTTTAAGTTCCACCCATGCAACTCTTGTGTGTTAGAAGATATTTTTCAATACTTTGATGTCTAACTATCGTGATTTATATATCATGAGTAGACCCAAGCTCATCATAAAAATGAACATGAAATTTGTAAACATTTTCAGAGAAAAAGTATCTAGCTCTTAATACGGAAAAGATACAAATTGGAATCAAAATAGAACACAAATAATGAGCCTTGGAGAATTTCAGCCACTGCCCTTTTCAATTACTCAAATATATTTGAAAATTATCTGCATATTTCATTAAATAAAATATTTTTAAATAATAATTTCAGATTAGTTTCATTATTTTCTAATGAAATCTTTACTTCCAAAATCTTTTAGAATTTTACATTCTATGGCGGTTTAATAAACTTCTCTTTGAAATTTTGCTTGTTCAATGATAAATTTGTACACTAATTTAAATAATATAAGATAAATATGTTTTAAAATATAACATATTTTATTGACAAAAATACAAAACAATTTAATCAACAAATCTGACAGAATACAAATAAAACAATACAAACAACATTTTCACACACTTTTATTTAAATTTTCATAAGTTATGAACAATTAAATATGAGAACTTGCATTTATTGAAACTCTCATCCAAAAAAATTCACAATACAGAAAAAAATACGAATTAATTTTGCAAAGTTTTGATTTTACGCTTACCAGGAGATACATTTGTATTTTTAACAAGTCTCTGCTTTTCCAACTTTCGTATGGATATTATGTCATTTTGTTTCTTTACAATAATTATTTTTAGAACATTAACACAAACCCAAACAATATGCTTTAATTTGTATTGTGATGTGTGACCCTTTTGACAAGTATCCAAACCAAGGAATACATCTTCTTCAATGATGAGATCATCTATTATTATGGTTGTTGCAACACAAAGCTGATTTCTCACTCATTAAAATTCTTCTTCATGTTTTTTTTAAAGTTTTCCTGTTACTAAATATGTATACAACGTAATGCAAAAAACATACGAATGTGGATATTTTAGTACCCCTCTATCACATTTTTTAATCCATTCATGATAATTTGTATCCAGCTGCTCATGACTTACAAAAAAGGGTTTACAGATTTCACACTTTATATTTCTTAAAACGACATGAGCAGAATACCCAGCAATATAGGTAATAAGTGGCGTAACTGCATTGCATTCGTTAATTTCTATGGGGGTGATCTGAATTTGAGACTTTAATTAGTTTTACATAACTCCATTTCATCCCAATCATGCTTATCATTAAAAATGCTTAGTTCTTGCTCACCAAATTTTGATTAATTTAGTTTAAAGGGTAAAAGGCTTTCAAGCCTAAATTTGTTTTCATTTTCAAATACTTGCCTAATAGAAATACAATACTGAGCCCCTGATAACTGGCGATATCGGTCAAATCTATCTTCAGGGGCATCAGTCTGAATTTTGCCAGGAAGAAAGCACTGAAAATTCAAATATTTAAAACAATATCTTGCCATTTCAACTATGGCTTGAGTTCAATTCTGCAGTGTTCGGTGGGTTTCATTTGTTAAAAAACAGTAGAACAATTCATAGCTTTCCAAATATCTAGCCATTTTACAAATTGATCTAGAAATATAAATTTTAAATCCAAACCCAAATAATTTTGTGTAACGGTTCTTGGTATTCATCCAATTTATGAATACCTTTAAAAACAGTTTTTACGTTCATTATAGACCACCATTTCCAAATAATATCAATATATTGGGATATTTCTTAGAAATTATTAAGGGAATTTCCTTTTCCTAAAACTAATAGACCTTCAATTGTACTAGAGATGAATATTTGCAAAGCAAGTTTAACGTTCTGCCTTTCCATGCTTGAAGGGCACAGAGCTTTAGAAGTTAATCCAAACCATACTTTAATAGATTATTCGCATCTGAAGCATGCAACTTCTCAAGAGCAGAAAAACATGCAGTTTCAAAGGGGAGAAGGGAATTAAAATCAGGATAACACATGCAATGTCCAGGATTTTTTTGATTTAACCAATTATTTCTGATTGATTTCAATAAATACACTGTGTCTATTACAAAAAATAGGGGTCTTTGGGAATCAGAAAGATGTTTGTATATTATAATAAATTTTAGAGGGGTTGAAAAATGAGACATTGATTTCCGATTGATGGAATTATTGTCCGTTACAACAGCAATTACTTTAAACATTAAATCTTCTAAACCTATTATGGTTTTTTAATGAACATGTGCAAATCTTCAGCAATCAATGTCTTGACAGGCAAAATGTGAACTACATCCTTATACGAAGAAAGTTAGCTTCGGATCATGAACACATATGCACTTGAAGCAGATTCGGTTGTATTTATAAGTAGGACAACTTTGTTGTTGCAGTAAAAATGAGAAAATTTGCATTTATCATTCCCTAAACTCATATTTATGGAAATAAAGTTGCATTTATTTTTGATACACTAAATTCTAAAATAAATTATTCATAAAAAATGAAAAAATGAAAAATATATTTACAATTTTAGTCGTGTATAACAGTATTATAATACATTCTTAAATACAGAAGAACGTTAAAAGGTCGATCCTTGGCCAAGTAATTTCTTTAACATTGAAAAACTGTGCCAGCCGCAGTCAAATAATGTGCTGTAACGGATAGCAGAAGCGCATAATCCTTTCGCTCAACATTACGAGATTTTAAAACGTCATCTACAAGGCGAATATTGATGATCGACACTCACCTCTCAACTCACTCAACTCAACATTCACTCAACTCGACACTCACACTCAAACTCTACTGTCGATTACGCAAGTTATCTTTGGATTATCAAGAGTTCCAACCAATGTGTTAAAAGTTACTTCCTGCCATTTATTTCTCTTTCGTCTGTTAGGACGAACACTTTCTTTCCATGAACTTCGTGTTTGATCCGAAATACTTCGGCGTTGGATGGACTCTGCATGGACTCTTTTTTAATGGAATTAATTCAACAAATAATTTAGTAAACACAATGCATGTTTCGTCTATTCTGGAGGAAAATAAAGATGATAAAACATCAATTGAGCTTGAAGGAATCAGAGATGAACCAATAGATAAACAATTGTGATCTAAACTAATTTTGGAACAATTTGATGAACCTATTAAATTTAAGAATAATAAATACGAAGTTAAACTTCCAATGAAATTTGACAATTTTAAATTCCGAACAATCATGATGTAATAAAAAAGAGACTTGAATTTTTAATAAGAAATTTCAGAGGAATCCTACGTTGTTTGATGATTACAAAGCTATAATAGAATAATATTTATCATTGGGAATTATAGAGAAGGTTGAACCTCAGGAAATAGATTCAAATTATGGGGCTTCGACATATTATTTACCCCACCATCCGGGAATTCGAAAAGATAGATTAACTACTAAACTTCGTATTGTGTTTGACGCATCTGCTCATGCTCCTTCTAAACCATCGTTAAATGATGTACTATTACCAGGTCCTAACTTAAATTCAGACTTATTTGATTTAATATTGCAATTTGGAATTAATAATTTTGTAGTAGTAGCAGACATAGAAAAGGCATTTCTACAAATAAGCCTTACTGAAAGTGATAAGGATCCAACGCAATTTTTTTGGTTTGATCAAATTTTCCAGGATCTGGTTTCTTTAATTATGAGAATGATTCGTGTATTATTTGGAGTAACTTCTAGTCCTTTTCTATTAGGAGCAGTTATTAAATATCATGTTAAAATTTTGAAACTCAATATCCCGAAACTTGTGCTTGATAAATAAGTCAATATATGTGAATGATTTGTTGATAGGCGGATTCACACTAAAAGAAGCTTTAAAATTATCAAAGGAGTCTTGTGAAATTTTTCTAAAAGCTAACATGTGCCTACGCAAATGGCAAAGTGATTTTATCTTTTAAGGGAACATTTATGAGATTTAAATTTCGACACATACTTTAAAACATCACTAAATGAAGTGACTTTTAAAATTTTGGGATTAATATGGGACATAAATAAGGATGCTCTTAGATAAGATAATAATAACCTTTCTGAATTTGTAAAATATCAGGAGAAAACCAAGAGAACTGTAATTAAAGTGGCAGGAAGAATATTTGATACGATTGGATTTTTATCTTCATTTACAATCATTCTAAAAATTACTTTCCAAGCATTGAGGTAACAGGATTGGGACGAAAATTTACCAGAACACTTAGAGAAAAAATGGGATAGTTGGTGTGAACAACTACAATGTCTCAATAAAATAGAGCTTCCTAGATGTTACTTCCGTGATTTCCAGGGCACTTATAATCAAGTAGAGATTCACTGTTTTTGTGATGCCAGGGAAAGGCGCTTGGTGCAATTATTTATTTGAGATACATCAAGGATGAGAAAGTGAAGACAACTTTAGTTACGTTTAAAAGTAGATTGGCTCCCATAAAACGTTTAACATTACCCAGATTATAGCTTATGGGCGCTGTGATTGGAGCTAGATTAATTAACCGTGTGACAGCAGTTCTAAAATTTGTTTCTAAGAAATATCTATTCTAACATTGTGTTTCATTGGGTTAAAAGTTCTTCTAGAAGATGGAAACCCTTCGTGAGCAACAGGTTAGCAGAAATACAGTCCTTGACAAATCCAATAGACTGGAGACATTGTCCTGGACGGGACAATCCTGCTGATCGACTTACAAGGAGACTTTCACTTATAGATCTCGAAAGAGATAACTTATGGTGATCAGGACCCTACTGGTTTTCCGGACATATTGATGTGTGGCCTAAAGGAACCAAAGAGGTTGAGAATACCCTATTAGAAGAAGAATCGAAAGGAAACATAGTTTCTCAGAATTTATGTGCTTTAGATTCAAAGTAGGCACACATAGAGATAGACCGGTTCAATTCTTTACTAAAGGTAACTCGAATAATATCCTGGATAAGGAGATTTGTTTTCAACATAAGAAACCCATCAAACATAGTGGTAATTTAACGGCAGAAGAATTAGAAGAATCTAAAAAATTCTTGATGAGGGAAATACAATTAAGAAATTACAAAGAAGAGATAGAATCTTTGAAAGGAACAGGGTATATGAAGAAAACTTCGAAGATTTAGTTTAAATCGCAATTTAGATGACTCTAATTTATTACGCATAGGAAGTATACTGAGCGAAGGTGATTGTAGCCTAAATGAGATTAATCTAATCTTACTACCCGAAAATGAGAAGTTTACAAAGCTGTTAATTATGCGAGAACACCAAAAATTGATGCATGGTGCAGTTTCTTTGACTCTCACAGCTCCGGAAACATTTCTGGATTCCTCAAGGATGAAATCAAGTCAAAAAAGTCCTGATAAATGTCTAGTTTGCAAGAAATATCATGCAAAACCAGCAGACCAATTAACAAGCCAACTTCCAAGGGACAGAATCTCAGAAGTACCTCCATTTTGCGTCATCGGGCTGTACATTTGGAGTTAGCAATGGACATGACAACGAAATCTTTCCTTTTTGCTCTACGCCGATTTCTATCAAGACGTGGTGCTTGTAAAGTAATTTACTCCGACAATGCAAAAAGTTTCAAGGCTGCTGAAAGGGAATTACAGCATTTTGCGAAAATGATAAGAGAGCAAAAATTGCAAGACTTTAGTCTCAAATAGAGGTGTTACATGGAAATTTATTGTGAAACGTGCCCCGTGGTGGGGAGGGATCTATGAACGCCTTGTGAAATGTGTAAAGGATCCTCTGAGAAAGATCCTATGTCGAGCTCTCCTCACATTTTAGGAGTTATTGAAATTGAAGCTGTTGTCAACATGAGACCTCTGATTTACGTAACTATTGATTTAGGTGATCCAGAACCGCTGACACCTACTCACTTCCTTCAATACGGAAGAACGTAATTTTGTTTCCTTTACATTTTGCTGAAATAGAAAACATATTTTCTACTAAAGAGACTCTCACCAGAAGAAAAATTTACCAAACCAAGTTAGTGAAAAAATTGGGGACTAAATGGAAAGAACAGTACCTGTTGAACTTAAACTCTGCTCATCATTTTAAAACTCCTGAAAAAGATAAGAACTTAAGGGTTGGAGATATTGTATTGGTTAAAGGAACTCCTAAATCGAAACTTCTGTGGGACTACTTGGGAATAATTAAGGAAGTAATTCTAGGCAAAGACAATCTCACTCGTGCCTGTTTGGTAAAAACTGCAAAGGGACTTTTCAGAAAACCTGTGCAATTATTGCATCCTTTTGAATTAGATTTCTTAAATTATATAACGAAATTAAATGTTGAAGTTCTTTTTATTAATCTTTTTTTTAATATTATTTTCAGAATAATTTTTACATTTTTTCAATGTGCAAATATTAAATAGTAACCTTGTATATAATGTAGAGCATGAATATTTGTTTGTGAATGATATTATAATTTTTTTTTATTACTTATTCGTGGCTAGCCCGGTGGCTTTCGTGGATTCCCTCACGCTTTCAGTACCCCTTGGCGAGTTGGCGAAAACCAGCTATATCGCCAATTGCGATAACTGTATCGAGCCACGCGAGACAAGACGAGAGTTTCATATACCCTCTTGCTGCCATCTGTTGACTCAGAAAGGAATCTTTTTATTACAAGTTTTTTTTCTGTTTTAAATGTTTTGCTTCAGCTACAAATATATAGTATATACATTACATGACATATGTTTCTGTGACACACCATAATATCTTAAACAATAAATATGAAATAAAACAACTTTAAATGTTTATTTTTTCCTTTAAGACTACCTGTTTAAAAAAGTTCTGCCTCCTTTAACAACCCAAATGCAAATGCTATAATTATAGGATATGAGTTAGAAAAAACTTTGTTTCGAAGAAAGCTATTGAAAACAGTCAAAATAGAATATTTTTTCAATTTAAATTTTGTAATCTTGAGCTGAAATGAGTGAAACTAATCAAGAAGTGTATTTGTTTACAAAAAATTACTTTAGTTAAATATTAATACTTATATTGATAACTGCTTTAACTAAGTTACTACTAGTTGTCTCCCTAAACTAATATCTACTACTAGTTGTCTCCCTAAACAGCGGCGAGATTATATTAAGTAGGCGATCAAACAAGAGATTTGATTCATAAGAAACTATATTATGAAAATAAAAACACTAGGTGATTAGGGCGTATTATTTCCATAATAAACAACGTAACTGATTTATCCGCCTCCCCCTTGCATCTTAAACAAATGCATACTCATCAACTCTTTCTATAAGTGAGTAAGTGATCATTTTATACTGTAAAAATCATAACGAAACGCAATTGATTGACTAAATTTCAAATAAATGTAAACATATGCAATTTGTTTACATGGGGGTGCTTCTCATATCAACCAATATTACGAAGTAGTTACAACAGAGAAAAAGTAAAACAAAAATAATCATGTTATATCTTGAATGTCAACATAATATATATATATGTAATATAAAAATAATTTTATATTAATAATCTCTGAATTCTTAATGTTTCTGTAAAACAAGGTTTATTCTATTTTCAAAGATGATGTAATATTTCTAAAGTTCTAGTAATGCTTAATCCATTCTGTCCCCTGTAGACAGGTCGAATTCCCTGTCAGACTTTGAACGTCCTCTGTCTAGAAGCATTGAGCCAATAAGAGTCATTTGTCACACCCTAATATGTGACGTAATATGCCGTTATAGGGAAAAACCCTTTTATCATCTCTTCTGTAAATCCCCATTTAAATATCGTTGCACGCCTGTAATCCCTCTCTTTCTGATCAGTACCATTCAATAACTATGTAACATGACCTAGTTCCCTTCCTGCTGGGGAAACTGCCACGATGATGTTTCAATAAAGACCTTTTGTTTAACTTCGCCTGCTTTCTGAGTCCCAATTTACATCTGATATCCAACTGTGTCCAGATGTTATTATAAGCCGCCAGGATAGTAAAAGGGGCTAGGTCTAAACAAGTGCAAAAAAATTTTTTGGGACGCAGGCGAAAGCTGTAGAAAATGCCGAGCTTCCTGGATGGACAAAGGATTTCCTCCGCCGCTGTTGCCCGCCAAGTGTCGGAGTCAGCATTTTTCGCGCCACATCTATGATAGATCCGCAACGGTACTTGTTGTGTCTTGATGTTCCGTTCGCAACAAACTCTTTTCAAGTCCAATCAACAAAAGCGTGGGACGATTCCTGTTGGTCTGCGATCTTTGGATAAGAAAAGAAAGCAGCGTTTCCCGCTCTTCGTTTCACCATAAAATAATTGTGCAATTGCTATTGATTCCGATTCCTGATGCTTTCGTTTTGTGTGCAAACTTTGGAGTGCGATGGGAGGGCTGCCGTTTCTTGCCATCTTCCAGGTTTTGCATGTGTGAAGCGACTGTGGAATCCATGCCGTGTTCCGGTTGTGAAATGCGATACCAAATTGCGTCATCTTGTTGCTCAGCTGGGTGTGGCAGCGTAATAAAGCTTCGCCTGGAAAAACAAAAACAATTTTGCCCCTCGTCCTCTGTCTGCCTACGAGAGGGAAAGTGAAACTGGATAATGGATGCGTATTATTCTGTTTCTTTCTTCGTTCTTCTTTAGCAAGGATAGAATTGTTCATGTGAGTAGTTTTAAGTTTGTTTTAAGGAATTCTTTATTGATATTTTGTTAATGCGGAACCTGTGTGTGTGTGTGTTCAAAGTAATTTGGAATAATGTGAAAGTGTTAACAAAGTTGTTATATCTGTAGACTCGGTGAAAATTTTTTTTGGAGATTGTTTATTAATATTGTAACCATGTTACTTAAGGATATTGACGTAATTAATAAAACTGTGAAGGAACAAAAATCCTCTACAGTTAAATTACTGGATAAATTAATTTTTCAAAATGGAAATACCAGATTAAATCGTAATAGAGTTTTAAATTTTAATGGCTTTACATATGAAGTTGGGAATGTCCAGTTTGTAGCTCGAGTAAAAGAAATTTCAGAACACTTTAGATTAGCGGAATTGATTAAAATTTGTGATGTTTTAAACATTTCAGCAGAGGGTGAAAAAGAGGAAATTGCTGATCATATTGTTTCGTGCTTATGTGATTTCGAATTTCTTCGGCATTCGTTAATTACCGAAGACATTTCAGAAGACGAAATTAATGACGACACAGAACAATCTGTAGTTCAGTCTGAGTCCACAAACAAAATTATTAATAACGAAAGTGGTACTCAAACTGAAACGGATAGAGTACAACTGTTAAGTAATAACGAAAGTGGTACTCAAACTGAAACGGATAGTGTACAACTGTTAAGTAATAACGAAAGTGGTACTCAAACTGATACGGATAGTATACAACTGTTAAGTAATAACGAAAGTGGTACTCAAACCGAAACGGATAGGGTACAAATGACAAGTAATATAATTAATAAAGATAGTTCTTTAGAGCAGGACAAACACACTGACAAGAAAGATAATTCTAAAAATGAAAAGGTTAATTTAAAATCAAAATGCGAGTTGATTGATAAAGGGAACTTAACACAAAGCGAACATGAAACCAAAAGCTGTGAGAACGATAGGGAGATTGGTTCCAAACTAGAAAATATTGATCTACAATCGAGATTCGACATAGGAGAAACGAAAATTCTTGTAAATTTCTCTGACATTGAAGCAGTCATACCACTCTTTAAAGGGGAAAGACATGAAAATATATCACACTGGATTGAAACGTTTGAGACGCATGCGGAATTATTTGGCCTATCTCCGTTTCACAGATTTTTGTTCGCCAAACGTTGCCTCAGAGGAAAAGCATTACTGCTCATTCGCAGTGAAACTTCAATCAACTCGTATGACAAATTAAAAGAATTATTGATTGAAGAGTTTCAAATGAATTATAATGCTGCGGAAATACATGAAATCCTTCAAAAACGTACAATGAAAGGTAACGAGTCACTACAAGAATATTTTTAACTATCAAACAAATCTCTGCTCAAAGTAACATTGACGAGGGCGCTTTGATGACGTATGTTATCAAGGGAATAAATGACACAGCGCAAAATAAAGCAATTTTGTATGGTTGTCAAAATTTAGTAGAATTTAAAAATAAATTGAGAATTTACGAACAAATTAGTAAAGACATAAATAAATCTAAAGCTCCATTTAATAGGGTACCCTATGCAAATAGTAAGATGGATAAACCGAAACCTGAAATCCGTTGCTATAGTTGCAATCAAATAGGCCACAAATCTTTCGAGTGTTGTAAAGACAAAAATGTAAAAATTAAACCAAAGTTTTATGGTAACACAAAATCAACTAAGACTCCAACGACGCATGCAGTACAAGATTTGCCCCCCGACCCATGTAAATTTTGCGAGCAAATAGGGATTATGAACTCGTTTCATTCGGGATTCTCTTGTATCAACAGACCATCTAGGTCTGAAACAGCGTCTAAGCCTCAACCCGAAAAAAGGCAATTAATAGTATCTGGATATATAGTAAACAAAACGTACGTACATAATAAGATAAATATAAAAAATGAAAGCTCTAGTAAAAGTTTAAATAAAAAGTTAATGTTAAATATAGGTACGGGGTCAACAGTGAATATAATTCCAAGTGGAATTGTTTATAAACTAAACGTTCCTATCAGAAGAAATAAAGTAGTAAACGTGAGACAAACAAAAGGACTAATAAAGCTTGACAAAACTTGCAATCTCAACCTCAAAGTTGGTAACATAGTTAAATCGGCTGAGTTTTTCGTGCTTGACACCGATTTACCGTATGCCCTCTTAGGTTTAAAGAGTTGTATTGATTTTCGTTTGGTAATTAATTGTGCGAACCAAGTTGTTGTGCAGTATGGAAGAAAACTGATCACTTTCTCTGGTTCTGAATGCAGCGATTTGTCTTTGCATATCCTACCTGAAAATCCTGTTGAGCAAAGTGTTAGTAACGTTAAAGAAAAAAATGAAGTAACTAATAAAAGTGTTAGTAACGTTAAAGAGAAAAAGGAAGTAACTATTAAAAGTGTTAGTGACCTTAAAAAGAAAAATGAAGTAAAGAAAGAGAATAAAAATAAAAGCGTTAGTGACGTTAAAATGAAAAATGAAGTAAAGAAAAAGAATAATAATAAAAGTGTTAGTGACTTGAAAGAAAAAACCGAAGTAAAGACAAAGAATAAAAATGTTTCTGAGACGGATTCTGATAATGGGTGCACACATTGTCAGATTGAAGTCGAAGAAAAAACGAAAGTAAAGGAAACTGTAGGAAATTCCGAAATAATGGAAATTTTAGAAGAATATGAGGACATATTTGCGAAAAATAAATATGATGTCGGGACAGTGAAAATAGAGCCCCAAAGAGTGAGATTAACATCAGATTTGCCAGTGTCGTTACGCGCATATGAAACTTCGCCAAAACAACAAGATGAAATCGATAGTCAAATTAAAGAATTATTAAAAGCTAATATCATAAAAGAGAGTTCATCTCCATATTCTGCGCCGGTAACACTCGTATATAAAAAGGATGAAAACAAAAAGAATAGGTTATGTATTGATTTCAGGAAGTTAAATCAAGTGACTAGGTCGGATGCTGAACCATTACCCCTGGTCGAGACATTAATTGATAAATTAGCACAAAGTACGTATTTTTCAAAATTGGACATGGCCTCGGGATATTGGCATATCCCTATCCACAAAGATGATACAGTAAAAATTAGCCTTTGCAACACATAATGGTCTGTATGAATGGCTACGTTTACCTTTCGGCTGGCGCAATGCACCCAGCATTTTTCAGAGAACTGTTCGTCGAATCCTAACAAAATATAAAATAAAATTTGCTGCAAATTATTTTGATGACATTTTAATTTTTTCTGATAGCTATTCGAATCATATCGACCACATTAAACAAATTTTTGATATTTGCAGGCAGGAAAACTTAAAATTAAAATCTTCAAAATGTTCCTTTTTACAAAAGCAAATTCAATTTTTAGGATATGAAATTTCAAATGGGATTGTCTCTCCAGATAATAGCAACATTGAGGTTATTAGAAATTTAAAACCCCCAACTAATGTGAAATCTTTACAAAGATTTCTGGGTTCAATTAATGTTTACCACAAATTTATAGATAAATATGCAACAATTAGACACCCACTGAATAAATTGTTAAAAAAAGATGCATCTTGGCAATGGACTGAGAAATGCCAAGAGGCTTTTGAAATGTTGAAAAGAACTTTAATTTGTAAGCCTGTGTTGAAAATTTTTAATCCAAAACATGAATGTCATATTTTTGTTGACGCCAGTCAAACTGGTGTAGGAGCGGTTTTAAAGCAAGCAGATGTTTCTGGTGTCTTATACCCTGTAGCATTTCACTCCCGCTCATTAAAGGATTATGAAAGAAATTATGGTATAACTGAGCTGGAATGTCTCGCTATCGTGGATTCTTTAAATAAATTTCATCATTATCTTTTCGGACAAAAATTTACCATACATACGGACCATGCGGCGTTAGTTTGGCTTAAAAATGTAAAAAACTTAAAAGGAAGATTGTTCCGATGGTCCTTACAATTAAGTATGTATGAATACGATATCAAGTATACAAAGGGCACCACAAACATTGAAGCAGATATGCTCTCTAGAGATATACCAGATGAAAATGTGCAAAATGAAAATGTAAACAATATTGAAAATCAGGTATCGCATCTCTTGCAGTTAAGTGAAATTAGAGAGGCTCAAAACAATGACAATTTAACTGGAAAGTTTGTCGAAATTAATAATGTTTTATGCCTTCGTAAAAAAGGATTTACCAAAATTGTAGTCCCTTTTTCTTTAAGGCTTAAGCTACTCAAAATTGCACATGAGAAATTTGGCCATCCTGGTATTCAAAAAACAATTAATTTGCTCACCCCTGTTTACTATTGGCAAAATATAACTTCTGATATAAATAATTTCAATAAACATTGTCATACATGCCAAGTAAATAAGAAGCCCAGACAAAAAAGATTTGGCCTTTTACAATCAATGCCTCCTGTTGACAAATCATTTGACTTGATAGCAATTGACAGTGTAGGTGGTCTCAACCACTACAATTCAACTAAAAAATACCTGACGTTAATTGTTGACCATCATACTAGGTTTATATGGGCTTTTGCTTCAAAATCCATTACAACAGAGACGTACACTAACTTTTTAAACCAAATTTTTCAAACTCGAGTACCTAAAAGTATTCTAAGTGATAGAAATGCAGCTTTCACATCTTCTCATTTTAAAAAGTTTCTCAAGCATTATAAAGTGAAACAACTATTGACTACAGTTCATAGACCAGAAACTAATGGTAAAGTGGAGAGATTAGGCCAGACTATAATCACACGTTTAAAATGTAAAATTAATGAAGCTTCTACAAACGTTAGATGGCCTAAGTTATTAAAAGAAGTAGCTCAGGAATACAACTTAACTCCACATTCAGTTACTACATTTCCACCTGCATATTTAATGTATGGCACAGTTCCATATACAAATCCCATAAAGGAAAATATTTACCCTCCAGTTGAAGAGGCTAGGAAAATAGCAGTTGAGAAAACAAAACAATATCATGAAAGGAATAAAGTACATTATGATGCTAGGTTTGTTGATGTACAGTTTACACCTGATGAGTCAGTTATTTATGAAGAATTCAAGTATCCAAATACTAGGAAACTATCTCCAACCTTTAGTGGTCCTTATAAAGTTATTAAAAAACTTTCTCACGTTAACTATGAAATAAATAAGAAAAATACTCACACTAAAGCACACTCAGAAATTGTACATGTTTCAAAATTGCGAAAATACCATGTACCAGAAAAATTAAAACTGAGTCATGAATAATGTAATCATTTTTGAGTCTTACTGTTGTATTGCAGGGGTTTATTTTTGAATATTGCTGTTGTATATATTATAACAAGTGTTTATTTTGAGTATTATTTTTGTGCATTTGTGTTCATTTTTATTTGGCCCAACAGTGACAAGAAAAGACTTTTTTTTTCTTCCAAAAACTGTATTTATGCCACAAACAGAACAACCATGGTTGTTCCTTCAAGACGTCTTATATTTACGGTGCTTCTCGTTTTTCTTGTTTACCTTGCATATGATGTTTACCTTGTATATAATATTGATACTGTATAATATGTATGGAAAGTTCGTTGTTAAAATTTTTTACATGTAAGTGAGCATTCAAAAAGTTCTGAATGTTAGTTTTGTAAACAGAAGAGCTGGTGGATAGGTTTAATTTCTTAAATTTCCGATTAGGTAAATTAATTAGGTTTTTGTTTGTTTTGCTTAATTTGGCAGTGGGACCTTCTTTTTTTTGAAGGGGGGATGTAATATAAAAATAATTTTATATTAATAATCTCTGAATTCTTAATGTTTCTGTAAAACAAGGTTTATTCTATTTTCAAAGATGATGTAATATTTCTAAAGTTCTAGTAATGCTTAATCCATTCTGTCCCCTGTAGACAGGTCGAATTCCCTGTCAGACTTTGAACGTCCTCTGTCTAGAAGCATTGAGCCAATAAGAGTCATTTGTCA
This sequence comes from Metellina segmentata, assembly GCA_947359465.1. Lineage (NCBI taxonomy): Eukaryota > Metazoa > Arthropoda > Arachnida > Araneae > Tetragnathidae > Metellina > Metellina segmentata. The sequence continues at coordinate 121,252,167 of OX375876.1, forward strand.
CACCCTAATATGTGACGTAATATGCCGTTATAGGGAAAAACCCTTTTATCATCTCTTCTGTAAATCCCCATTTAAATATCGTTGCACGCCTGTAATCCCTCTCTTTCTGATCAGTACCATTCAATAACTATGTAACATGACCTAGTTCCCTTCCTGCTGGGGAAACTGCCACGATGATGTTTCAATAAAGACCTTTTGTTTAACTTCGCCTGCTTTCTGAGTCCCAATTTACATCTGATATCCAACTGTGTTCAGATGTTATTATATATATATATATATATATAATATATATATATATATATATATATATATATATATATATATCTCCCATATCCATAATATATATATATATATATATGAGTGCTCTTTCCGTCTATATATATAGACGGAAATAGCACTCATCTAGAAAAAGATGTCCATCTTCTTAACAACGTAGTAGGTTTGCTCGAGAAATTTAGAAGGATTGCCAATTTCCCCAGCTTTTGGTTCTCAAAGCGCTTTATATCAGCAACTCGCCAAGGGGTTCTTTAAGCGTGAGGTATTCCACGAAAGCCACCGGGCTGCTTCTGCGAAATCCTTCATGCAATCTGCGAAAGCTGGTTGTATTGGGCCACAAGAGATAAGAGTTTCACTCTCATGTTGTCATCGGTTGACTCATATAGGAATCTTTTATTATAAGTTTTTTTCTGCCTCTACGTAATTACACATGCAGGATTTCGGACTTTTCCCGATTTTGGATTATTGGCAGAGTTTTTTTGTCAACAAAAGCCCCAATCCAACCCCCTTTCCCAACCCGCGCGTGAATTTTTCCGCTCGCGTCTCAAGTAAGGAACACGTTTGCAATACTAAAATAGCATATGTGATATCTGGTCGCTGTTAGCGATCATTTTAGGAGAGTTCTAGGCGACTAACCTACCTGCGCGGAAGGATTGCCATAGAGAAATAGACAGTAGGATACTTGTCTCGGTTGATAGAGGTTGTTTTGTTTTTGAGGTGCGTGCGGTGTAGGGATGCGACATCGACATCAAAACATCGATGTTCAAAATTAAAACATCGATGTTGATAATACATCGCCCCCAAAACATCGATGTTTTTAAAATTCAGTGTATTTAAACTTTTTCACCAATTTCTTAAAACTGGTTTAGCAACTAGTGTTGCCACAGCGACAGCAAAACTTCGATGTTCAAAATTAAAACATCGTATGCTGTTTTCGTAGATAGTAGTTCGTAGTTTCGTAGATGTTTGATAGTATGCTGTTTTCGATGTTTTTTTAAAAACATCGATGTTTTGAAAACATCGACATCGATGTCGTGTGCGATCGATGTAGATCCCTATTGCGGTGTACTGCACCGGATGAAATGTTATTTTTTTGTCTTGTCTTTTAATCGTTTAATTAAATTGTTATTTTTACGATCTCGTGCTTGGTTATTGGAAGAGAAGAACACCACAACACGCTCTATTTCGTAGAACCAGAGCAACCAGGAGATTGGACTTAATTGAAAGAAGTCAAAACGAAATCCGGACAAAAGATATTTAAATCCGTGAAGATGGAGATATTGTAACGGTTTTGATGGAAATCGGCGAACCAGTAGTTGACAACTTGAAGCTGGTGAATGAGGCCAGATTAAAACCTGGAATCACACCTTTCATTCTTATGTCGCCTGCTTCTTATATCAACCAATACTACGACGTAGTTACAACAGAGATAGATAAAGTATTACAAAAAGAATCAAAAATAATATCTTGAATGTCAACATAATATATTTAGAGCATTATAAAAAAAATTAGAAGCGGCTCAATCCCATGATAGTATTTTACGCAAGTCCAACTTGATTGGCTAGTTTCACGGGCTTGGCTTCACTTGGATATCTCGCCAATCTGATTGTTACAGTAACCATTTGATTTTGAATATGCGCGTTGTTTCGTAGAAATACAATACATACACTAGCGCTTCAGCGTAAGTGTCCGACAAGTTGACTCTGATTTGCTCCTCATATATATGTTGTATGGTTGTTAGTAGTATTGCTTGCCAACTTATATTAAGGGTACTTATACTTTAATTGAGCTTCTTTTTCGTAAAGCAACGATGGTCTAATGGCTAAAGTCACCCACCTTCAGATTAGCGTCGGCAGCGTAGCTTATTTGACTTCCCGAGTTCAAACCCAGCAGACAGAAAAATTTTTAGATCCTACAAATTATTTTTAAAAAAATTCCAATTTAATTCCTTTTCATTCTAATTTACTTTTCCTAATTTTTAATACCCTTTTCATATTTTTCCAAGCTTCCGTTGATTTTACATAAATAATCTAAGAACCACTCCTGAACTCACTACCAGCTGATATTTTTCCGCCCCTCTGCCGTCCCCTTTGCTTTAGGATGATGGTGTCGTATCCACCGCTGGCTTAGGACCATTCTGATGTAACAAAAAGCATACATAAAACACTAACTTATATAATTATTAACTTATATAATAAAAGGATACAATTTTCAGCTCCCTCCTCTACCCACCCATAGCCATGGATCTGAAAAGAAAAGAAGAAAGCAGAAAGGAAGAGATAAATCGCCAACAACTATAAACCTTGATGACATACGTATCTAGGTCATGTGATCCGATTAGCCAATCAAGTTGGACTTGCGTAAAGTACTATCATGGGATTGAGGCGCCTGTAAAAAAATCAGACGGGAAATCATAATACTCAGCGAGGAAAAAAATGGCGATCTTCTTAACTACGTGGTAGGGTTGCTCCGGAAACTGAAAAGGATTTCCAAAGCGCTTTCGGTTCTCAAAACACTTTATTTTGCCAATTCGCCAAGGGGTGCTCAAAGCGAGAGGGATTTCGCGGAAGCATCCGAGATCAATCCCCAAGTAGCTTATTAGGATCACTGGAATCGGAAAATACAAATTGAAACTATAAAACTAAAATTTTAATCACAAGAAAATGTAAAAGCATCTTAAAATAAAAAGAGAGCTAAAATGCGGTATCACACACCATCTTAGTTTTCATGGTATAAATGATAAAGGGAATTCAAGGGATGTGCATTTAATGCACGTAAACATTCAATGCGTATATTTATAACTAGCCACTGCATGGCCAGCAAAGCGTTGCCCGTGACAGTTCTTTTGAGCTCGCAAACCAAATGGGTAATCGTAGTTCACTGCTTAACAATTTCTTGAATCGAAAAGTATAAATAAGCATTTAATACTTTTAGACCTATAAAACAACTTTATACAATTTTAAAAATACGTATATCATTTGTTTTCATCGAATTTATTTTCTGGATTTAGAGTGAGTCGAGTAAAATGGACAAAAAAAAAGATGTAAATGCTTTTATAAAAGTATCCTGTAAATTATTTTCTGATTTTGTATTTAAAATAAGTTTCAATTCAATGCTGTACTTTGTGTATGCTATCGATCAGCAAAGTCTAAAAGTATTCCTTTATTGATGATCAAAAACTTTTCCTAGTTCTTAGCTGAACTCAATGCTGAGGAAGACTTCGAATTCCAATGCAAGAAAGTCATTTACTCTCGTGCACTTTGGTAATGGAAAACTTTTAAGCAATTAATTCGACGGCGAAACTTTTTCGGAAGCCGAAAGCCGAACGAAAAGATATTGTTAAGCTAACTTCTAATTTTAATCTCTATACGTATATGTTGTATCCATTCAAATGATTAGATTTTGGTATGTTACCACATTTGACAACGAGTTTACCAAGAGTTTCATTAAGTTACATTTGTATTTAGTTGTATTAAAACTATTTCATTACACCTCTGAAATCGTAAATAACCTTATTTTAATCTAATCATTTTGGAGGTTATTAATGGGATTTAAGACATTAAACGTGTTTGGAGATTTAATGAATAAGGTGTACAGAATTGTTATGCAATTTTTCTTAAGTGCTTTGGTTTAAAATTACGAAGCTCATGAGCCCATTGCAGACGCAGCCGTCGATGGTGTGGAGTGAGGGAGATCCTGTATAAAGGAATCCGTGTACACAGTCCACGGTGCAGCAGACGTCGGCGAATTGACGAAGCCGACGTTAGTACACCTTTAGCAGTAGATTAAAGTGCTGCCAACTGCCCGGAGGAAGCTGTAAGGTCATTCACCGCCATGTGAACCAGGTGTCTATCATCGCGCGCTGACGTCACCTTCCGTCGTTCACTCCCAATTTTTCGAGTTGTCCGGTGCTCGTCGTCCACTGCTTCCAAACTCGCATCACTGTTGAACTGTTCCGTTGCACACGAACTGCTATTGCGCGATAGGAAAATCCTCCTTCACGAAGGCCGATGATTCTCCCCCGTTCAAACTCCGTAAGTTGTTGAAATTTCACCCTATTTCGTCGTGGAGGCATACTTAGGTCTCACTAAACATTCGCCACTAAAAAATAACCATGCACTATTTTCAAAGTCCCGCTATAGCCCTCTATTTATACGCTTTTAGCATCAGCTCAGAGGGCACTGCTCACACCACGCATGCGTGGTGGCTCTGAAACTTTACTACTTTTCATAACATCTTATAGTTGACATTTGCTGCAAATTTTATTTCATTCGGATGATTCCTTCATTTTACAAACAGCAGTGTATATTTTAAAATTAAAGTAACCAATGTAATCAAATAATAAAATTCAAACGAACCAATGAAATCAAGCGACTTTAACAGATTTCGAAAGAAAACCACAGAGAAGTAAAAGAACTTTCTAGAACATTCAAAATGAAAATCTAAACTTTCCGCTTGCCGAAGTTTCCATGAAAAACCGCAATAACCGTAAATACAGATGGGATGCCTTAACTTACCATTACTCGCTACCAGAAGAGCGAGGTCGTTGCCACCGCTATAAACGGAGACGGCAGATGTACCTATGCCCCTCCGAGGGTCTAAATCAGTAAAAAACCCATACGAGATAAACGTTGTTGTTTGTGACATTGGTAGGTATAACAACTTCACAATGGAGCGGCAACGCACTTGGCTATCACAACGTCACAATTTTTAATTCATGGGCTATGGGCGAAGATCTGATATCAAACCCGAAGGGAAAGATCAGAGGACACGTAATTTCGAACAACGGTCAAAAGACGAGATCACAGTGAGCTGTAACCTCACTCCCACACCACGCCAACGTGACATCATTTGTGGCCTGGACAGATTTAACGAGCGCCATCCTTGTTTGTTAACGACAGTCTTTGGTCGGATTCGAACTCGCAACCCTCCGATTTCTAATCCTTTACTCTTGCATCCGGGCTATTGGGGCCTGTTTACGACATTAAATAAAACTTGACAAAAGAAAGGTAACCGCTTATCAATATCTAATTTTAAAATTTGAAATACACCTTCCAAATTAGGAAGATCATTACCTTCATCCTATGTAATAATTACTTCCAATGCACACACATTGCGCAAAACTACCTGGGCCAATTATAACAAATGCCTGACTCCCTGCAGTTATGTCCCTTGAAGATACAAAGGACAAATACTGAAGGATTGTTATCGCCATCATTGAAATGGAAATCGCATTCATTTTAAATTAAGTTCCAACTTTCTGTTTGCCCTGCTCGCAAGTCAATTAGAAACCACTGTGTTCGGAAACAATGAACTCGAAACAAACTCTCGCTAATCTCTTAAAATCCTGATGAATTACATTTCTGATAAGCTCGTTACACTTATGGAACACTGGAAACAAACACGATAATTTAGTGAATTCGAATGAAAGGTCATGTTTTGGTGTTGGTCATCGTTTTTCCTGGCCAATATCAACAGACTCATGGAATACTCGAATCCAACAATGCGTAGTTAATTCGAAACTACTAATTGAAACATTGAGAATTCGTGCATAGTTTAGAACGCGATTGGATGGTTTTGGTCAAAAATGAACGATAGCAGCATCTTCCGGTAGAAATCATCCGGAAATATTTCGAGTTGAATTTCGCACTCCGCCATTTTAGATGGACATTCCTCAACTTCCAAGAGATCTCTACAGTGAAAACGTGTGCTGGCTTCTGGGACGAGAGGTTCTTGGTTCGAATATGGGATAAGGCATGGATATTTGTCTGTCTGGGAAGATTGTGTGGCCTCTTTATATAAATGGTGGCACGTGTTAGGGATGCGACATAAATGTCGATGTTTTCAAAACATCGTTTTTTTTTTTTTAAACATCGATGTATTGGAGTCAATGTTTATACTTTTCGATGTTTTAACGTTGTTGATGTTTCATAAATAAATGAAAAAAGTACCGTTATAGAAATTTTAAAAATAACCAAGTAGCGTAGTTTTTGTAATCAGCAAATTGAACATACTTTTAGACCAAAGAGGCCAACGGTGAAGGGTCTGAAAAGTAGGGATGTGACATCGATGTTGATGTTTTCACAACATTGATGTTTTATAAAAAACATCGATGTATTGGAGCCGATGTCGCATCACTAGTTGCTAAACAAGTTTTAAGAAATGGGAGAAAAAAAGTTAAAATTCTCTGAATTTTAAAAACATCGAAGGTTTTGGGGCGATGTACTATCAACATTGATGTTTTAATTTTGAGCATCGATGTTTTGCTGTCTATGTCGCATCAATAGTAGCTAAACCAATTTTTAGAAATGGGGAAAAAAGTTTAAATACAACGATTTTTAAAAACATCGATATGTCTTAATTTTGAATATCGATGTTTTGATGTCGATGTCGCATCCCTAGTACGTGTATCAGGTTTAATGTGAACTACTGCCCCATGAAGAAAACAGACATCGTAAAGAGATTCACAAATCCGCACCTGTGCCATGATAAACAAGCGAAATTGGCAGCACATAAGCAGAAGTAATTACAAAAGACAAAAATTGTGTGCCTGCCGAATCATCTAAAGAAACTTTTGTATGGAGTTTTAAAATTTTTTATGGATAAATTATTTTGGCCCTGCTTAGTTCCTTTGGTTTAGAAGCGAATCACTGATTGCTTAATGTCCAATAAATTAAAATATCTGCTTTCCCATAGAAAATATTTTTATTCATGACAAATTTACTGATTTTAAAATATACATGTTGGAATATGAAAAGTCACTTTTAATGTCAATTTAAATGTAGGTGGCTGTAGATCTTTTTGTGGTGAAAAGTTCTTGTATATATTTCGAACGTGACGGCACCTCACTGGTTTTTCCAGTACGATTCTAACACGTTGCCAATAACAATTGCAAAAACTGACTTCCGTCCTTGTATATCACAGTTGTTGGGTCGACTCTAATTGAAAATTTGAACTTCGCCAAAATGAAGGTAAATAAAAATTTAACTGGAACACGTCATGTATCATGACAACTCAATCAAGTTAATTAAATGAAAGGATTATCCAGTTATTTTGGAAGTACAATTAATTACTTTTTACAGAAATACAGTACATTTTACTTTTCTGTTACCTCTTTTTACTTTTCATTAATTGAGGATTCATTGCAAAAGTGAAATACGTATCACAACAGCTTTGCTTAAGATCCGGTAAAAAGAATTTGTTTAATCGGCAGATTTGATTTACAAGCGGGATTCCTGATTTAGTCATTGCCTTTCAACAAATACGAATAGTGCCCTTTTTTGTTCAATATTAGAAGAACATATTTGTTAAACAATACTAAAATTAATCCCCTCAATCAGAACTCACCACCAAATGAGTCCCTTAACGTTTTTCTTTTTTATTCACTTGCTAGTGTGTTTCACTAAGAACACAATCTGGGAACATGGACACAGTATATATTTCCCATCTTCACCTTTTTACTTTGTCCACCTGGCTAAACATCACTTAAATAGATGTTTCTCAATTGATTACAGATGGTTCAATCGGATATGTTTTATTCTTCTTCATTTTCCGTCTACTTGTGCAGCTCAGGTGTTGCCTCGTCATCTGACCTTGGTTCAAAATTTCCTGGTGTTGTCCTCGGATCTTTTCCCTTGGGAAAATGATCCCAGACCGTCGTCAATAGCCCATTGGGTTGCTCCATTACGACGGTGATTAAAATATCTACCTTCCATTGAGGACTGTGTTATTGTGGATAATTTAGGCGAAGAATTGGCATTCACCAGTATTAGAAGTTTTTCAATTTCTAAAGTGGCGTTTAACAAAATCCGGAAACTGACGAAATTTTATGCAGTATCTCGTCTCTTCATACAAATTAACTACTCAAATCCACATTTACTAAAATATATATTAAAATACCTTCTTACCGTCTTCCTGTGCATTGAAATGCCACGTGGATTTTATAGAACCCCCACTTTTTCTGCCAGCAAACTTTCTTAACAGTTCCCTAGTCCAACTATCTTACACCAAATTTTTAACCTTCTAATGGATCAATTTTTAACTAATAATTAGGGCAACTTTTTTGTTGCAGTAAAAATTGGAAAAGTTGCATTTATCATTAATGAAATAGAGTTGCATTTATTTTTGATACACTAAAATCTGAAATAAATTATTCGTAAAAAATGAAAAAAGTTCAAAATACATTGACAATTTGTTAGTGTACAACAGTATTATAATACATGATTAAGTACAGAAGAACGTTGAATGTTCGATCCTTGGCCAAAAATTTCTTTAACATTGAAAAACTACGCCATCCGCAGTCATATAATGTACTGTATCGAATGGAAAAGAGGCTCAAAATCCTTTCGCACAACATTCAGAGATTTTAAAACGTCATCTACAAGGAGAACAACATATTGATGATCGACACTCACCTCGCAAACTCTGCAGTCTATTACGCAAGTTTCCTCTGGATTATCAAGAGTGCCAACCAATGTGTTAAAAGTACTTCTTGTCATTTCACTTTTGTCTGTTAGGAAGAACACCTTCTTTCCATGAACTTCTTGTTGGATCCGCAATACTTCGGCGTTCGCAAAATCATACATGTGATCGAAGGGTTGATTCAGATTGCAAAATATGAAATAGTAACTTCATATTAATTAATTTTAAGCTAAATTTTAAAAAGTTGCAAATGGTTGCATTTATGTTGCGGTTATAACTCACTTGAAATACACACCATGTAGGAGAAATTTTGGTTTTAGTACTTTACATGCAAGGTAGAACGTGTGAAAAAAAGTTGCATTTGTTGCAAAAAGTTGCCCTACTAATAATTATTTCACTTGACTCTTCGAAGAAGGATTGCAGACAACATGTATCATTAACCCATCACAAAAACTCTTCATGTTCTCCTCATATGTTTACCCTGTTTAAACTCGATTGGTTGGGTTTTATGGCACAAGTATCATATTTGAGTATCAAGTATCAGAAGATAGAAGTACGCCCAAGGTTTATTAGAGGAATCGAACCTACGCCTACTACAACCCGCAGGTTCCCCAACTCGTATTTAATGAAGTCTTTGTTTCCTTGAATTCTCTACCTGGGAGGAGAAAGTGTTTAAAACTGTGACGTACATCGCAGAACTAAGTCTTTGTAGAACAATTTTTCCTTAAATTTATCAAAATGTTGGCCGAATTTTTTCAATCATAATTTACAATGTTCTGCAGTGTAAAGCGCGCTTCTTGCCAGGCCTTTTTTTTCTTTTCTAGCAACGGAACAACCATCCTACACCGCGTAAATTACCGCAAGCACTTTATAAATAACACATCTTCCATGTCAATGACAATATATGTAACTTCAAAAGTTATTGACAGAATTGCAAATTCTGAAAGTATACCTTGGTTTTAAAAAAAGTTAACCAAGTTTGATGTTTTTTTAATATGAAAAACATATTTTGCTGATAGTTGTGTTTTACGTCTGTTTTTGGTTTGACTTTAGTTTTTAAAATACTGACAAAATGCCTGTAGAACAATTGCAATTGTTTGGAGTTGTGTTGCAGAACACTGAGTATAATTCTGCCCCTGGGCGCCTCAGTATTTAATTGGAAACTCATAAAATAAACGCTACACTTTAAAGCAATGGCTAATTTTAAAGCCTACCTAGTCTACTCCTGCTACGACTTTTACTTTGATTTCCGTTGCTAGGACACATTTATTACATAAAATGCTACGTTCTCCTCTGTTTCTTTGACTATTAAAGTTTTGATTGGTTGAGTGTCGTCACGAGTAGGCCGAGTTTATAATTGTTTCGGTTGGTTGTGTGATGCCACGAGCGAAACGAGATACGAAATATCAAAAATCATAAAATTCGAAATGGTCATAGAATTAATTAACCACGTAGAAGTAGTATACAGAGGGTTCACTGAAGCCATGACGTATAGCGCTCCAGTGGAAAAGCCAGTCCCTAATTGTGGGCGGAGTTTGAAATGTTTCAATCAGAGCCAGAGCGGAAGCCATTTTCTATTTTCTAATCGGCTGACTTCTTGAAGCGTCATACAACTGAATATTCTTTGCATCATTTTAATAATTATTTAAAAACTATACTATCCATTAACAGAAAAGGTTGATCCCCAACTGTCACATATCTAGTTGTGTTGCTCCAATGCGCAGAGTGAGTGCAATGTTAATTAAAAATACTATACCCTCTAGAATAGAAAAGCCGTTGTTCAAGTTTACCGCCTATACAAGCTGTTGAAAGGTAAATTGCTTTTGCTTTTCATAAAATATAATCATAACTTAGAAACTACTAATGTGAATTATGTGCCATTTTTAAAATCGTTTTACAATCAAGTAAAATTAATAACACTTATTTTAAAACCCAATTGAAGGAAGAAAAAATGAAATCGTTCTATTTAATTTTGTGACTATTCGCCCATGATAACTAATTTTTAAAAATCTTTCAGTGTTAGTTTGTGCATTTTTTATTTATCAAAATCAATCGTTCTTAAATTTAAGAAACATGTGGTATTCAGAATTCTGTACAATTGTGCTACAATGCATTTTGTGTATTTGTTAATTTTTTTTATTTACATTCTGTTTTTGTGTAATTAAAATGTACCTTTTCCTGAATTCTAACCGGTTTTATGTTAACATTTATAAAGATATTTTTGCAAAATTGGAATGTTCTTGTGCGATACTCACTATGAACTTAATACAAAAACGAAAATTAAATTTAAAAGTTTGATTTTAAAACTTATATTTTTCTACAAAAATAACTTGATTTAAATCAACATATCCTGAAACTAACACTTATAGAAAGTCCACAAATCTACACAACTACTTTTTTCCGTAGAATATCTAAAAAGTGGCTAGACTTTAAAATTCCTAAATATCGCAAACAAATAATTCAGCTTCTTGAAATGTTTAGAATATCTAAATCAATCAAATCAAGTTAATTTATAACACGACTTGTTTTGCTTTGTCACTGTCGAAAGTCGTAAAAAGGATATTTTAGTTTCTGTTTAACTGTTTCAACCCAGATTGTCTGGAAAACTCTTTCTGCTCTATTAGAAGTTGAAGTGGTTTTTGATACAATCCTGACTGTTATCAGTTTTGCCAAAGCATTCATAAGGTCATACATAACTTAAAAAAAAATCAATATTTCAAATTGTGTGGGTAATAGTGATCATATATCGCTCGATTTTAGCCAGTTTAATCGGATATCCATGAGCAAGATTACCAATGATCCCTTTGTGGAAGACGGATCAATAAATCTCTGCAGTGCCACCCTGCTAATACATGTAGCTCAATGTCATTGCTAATATTTGTTGTGGTTTTGGCAAAAAAATTTTTACCTGATTGCTATGAGTGCCAAAATTTATTGATTGAAGCCCAAATGCAAATAATTGAATCACTTACGAATTTTCCTATCGACCGTTTTAACAAACAAAATGTGTTGCCAATTGTGTGATTAACACCCATAATGGATAAGCGTAAGAGCAAATCATACTCGAAGGTTTGGTCGACAGTATAGTACGCAATTACATACATACAAACTTTCCCTGTGAAGATTTTCGAGATACAAAAATTTTCGTATCCTGTTGTATATTTTGCTTATTTGCTACACTAAATGGTTAAAAATTGTGTAATTTAGCTCCAATAACGAATAAAATTAGTAATATTATCCATTCATTTGCTACTCTAAATAGTGAATTACGTTGAGTTAGCTTGTTTCTGAATGCTAAACAATGAATTTTACTCTTTGGAAGGCAAATGAAGATTCTTGTTAAGTTGCTTATTTTACCAAAGTATTTCATTCCTTTATATCCTGTTGTGTATTTTATTGATGGTTTGCTATGCTAAAATTGTTCTAGATGGATCACACAGAAATATGTATAAGCGAGAAACAGTAGTTGAACTTTGTTCTTTTTTTACAATCAAAACAAAGTCAGGTAATATCTTAGATTTTTAGACTCCAACTTCTTTCTTTTTGTAGTCGTATTCTGAGTGTGTGTGGAGACAGCAGCGTGAGAGATTTTGCCTTGGGGTTCAATACCCTTCTGTGTTATATTCTTCACAGGGAAAAATTGTGTATTGGTAATTGAATTCACGATTCAACAATAAAATTAATACAGTCCACTATCACTTGGTCGTGTGTGTGATTGACTTACTACTAAATAAGCTTCGACGAGACTTCTACATAAACAGAACTTTTTTTATATTCCTTTTCAAATTGTATAATTTGTTCAAAAATGAATGGTGTACCTGATTAAGTTAATAAAAAAAATTAATAGGTACTTTTTCTTTCAAATAATATTTCAGACTATCAACAGAGATCAACAATTTTCCAAATCAAACATGTTATGGAATATTTTTTTTAAGAAGCATTCACATAAAAGAATAAACTAAAATGAAAGAAAAAAGTTCCTACATTGGTAAGATTTCATAAATAAAGATTTTTTTTTTTTAAAGTTCAGAAGGACATTAAAAAAGTGCTATTTTGAGGCATTTATGCTAAAAAATATTAAAAGAATATTTAGCTTTTAATCAAAACTGCAAATTGGGTTTCGAAAAAATAAAATAGCCTGAGATAGTGGTTATGGAAACCTAATTAGGTTGTTATGGAAACCTAGTTTGGTTGTTATGGAAACGAGGTCTAGATCCGACACTATAGTAGGGCCCGGGGCTCCCGCCGAGGACTCCAGCGTCTATGCGATTTCCCATGTTATTTAGAAGTTCATTGCTTCCTATAGGTATGTCCACACTTGTGCGCTTTTGCTTGCGCTAAGCGCATGCCTCTCCATATACCTCAGCGCATGCCTCAATGCAAGGGACGCATGCGTCAAGGCATGCCCGAGATGAGTCAGAAGTAGCAGCTTTTCATAGCGCACAGCGTAACGCAAGGAGTTCCAACAGCCTTGGATCTCTATGCGCTTCAACTTTCAATTTGCAGTGTTTTGGTGAACCGAAGTCGTTTTTTTTTTTTTTTTTTTAGTGTTATCATGAATAACGAACAAATTTTTGAATTTATAGAAGACTACAGGTCTTATGAGTGCTTGTAGAACATTCACTGTAAAAATTATACGAAAAAAATTAAACACATCATGATTAATAAATAAATTAATAACGTAATAATAAATTTTAAATCAAATTAAAAATAATTAAAAACGTCATTTATTTAAAACTTGTAAAGAGCATTTATTAAATTTCCTTAGCGAAATAACAACACAATAGCCTTTTAACTTATTATTGCATTTAAAATATTTCTGTTCAAATTATTGTTTGTTGAAACACAATATGAGTTAATCTTTTTTTGATTGTGTATAGGCATTAATTAAACATATTTTAAGAAATGAATTAAAAACTGACAAATTAAGCTTTTTATTATACCAGTATAATATTAACATAGTTTTGGATCCATTAAAGTTTTCTTAGTTATGGTGCAGGTTCTAAAGTTGTATAAGGATAAATATGAAACAAATTTATTTTTAAGCTGGCAAGGAGCAATATGATAAATGTACTTCGTTTAAACACTTATTTATCTTTTAATTATTAAAATAATTATTTGTAAACTATAAGCCATCTAAGTTCATAAGCATAGATTATATGCAGATATTATTATTCATATTTAACTCAAATACTTATAAGTACTTACGTGTAACGAATTGCACAATTAGGTTTTATCTTCTGATTTCAGCAGTAAAATTTTGAAATCCAGCTAATCGGTAACGACGATTATTTACAACTGTTTTGTAACCACTTTATACATTGTGTTTCGAATTTATTTTTATTGGTTCCACAACATACATGAGGTCTAAATCACCACATCTATTGGACGAAAGAATAACAGGAAATATGTAAATTAATATTAAATTTTAATAATGATCAGTGGGTGGGAGAAAGTTGCCGGTAAAGACCTAGCACCTCATATGTTAATATTTATATTATAATATAAAAAGCAAAATATAAGAATATATTAGCATTGATCCAACAAAGATCAATTCTGAATTCTCTGATATTGGCAAACGAACTGTTAAATTTTCAAAACGAACCAATACTTCCGCACTAAAATCATACTTATGAGACTGTATATATAAGATTGAAAGAACACAAACGCGTCTGTAAACAACGTTGCAATCGTTATTCTTTTTTTTTAATAAGGTTTAAGTATAGAGTGATTTTCTCTGGGGAATAAAGCTTGTAAAGCGAGAAACAAATCATTTAAATTCCGCTCATTGAAATCAGATATCGGTGATGCATTCAAAGTTCCCAGAGGGGCAAGAAAATGCGGAAAGCAAATTAAAACCGTCATGTTTACGCATTTTGAATTTGTAAGCAGTGAATTCAGTTTATTCCGTGAACTTAATGAAAAGGCATACACACAGTTTTATCTATTTAAATATTAGATTTGATCTGTCGTGGGAGACACATGTACCTATGAGAACATTGTTATTCAATTACATTTAATTGCAGAAATCTTCAAATAAATATCAAAATTATCTTCAAAATTTAATGTACTAGAATAAATGACCCGTCATACGACGGTTGCATAACAAAAGTTATTCATTTTGGTCAAACTTCAATTCATACATTTTTTTAAACCTGGTGGTACGTGTTCACACTGTGACAATGTATAAACCATTTTCATCATTATCTGTCAACTTTTGTTGATAACTGGCTACAAATCTTTTAATACCGAGCCATTTTTCAAGTTTGGAAACAGAAAATAATCTAAGGTGGCTAAATCTGGCGAATAGGGTGCTTGAGGAAGCAATTCGAACTTTAATTCATTGATTTGGGCCATCGCGATAACGGATGTGTGAAATGGTGCACTGCCTTGATGAAACAAAACATTCTTTTTCGGTAAATGCGGACGTTTTTTCTTGATTTCATGACTCAAACGCTGCAATAAGTTCGCACAATACTTACAGTTGATTGTTTTTCCTTTCTGAAGATAATCAATGACAATTATCCCACGCGCATTCCAAAAAAACGACTCCATGACCTTGCCTGCAGATGGAACTGTCTTTGCCTTCTTTGGAGCAGATTCATCCCTTTTAATCCATTGTTTTGACTGTTTTTAATCTCAGGTGTGAAGTGATGGACCCATGTATCATCCATGGTTATGAATCGACGCAAAAAATCGGCTTTGTTGCTGTGAAACTTTGCCAAACACTCGATTGAAACATCCTCACGACGTTTTTTTTTGTTCCATTGTGAATAATCGCGGCACCCATCTCACGCATTGCTTTCTCATGTCCAAATGTTCAGTCAATATTCGATGCATAGCACTTTTTGAAATGCCTACTATATCTGCTAACTCGCGAACTTTCAGTCGACGATCATACAATACCATTTTGTGGATTTTCTTCACCATTTCTGACGTGGTCACCTCATTGGGTCGACCACTGCGATGTTCATCTCGGCAGCTGATAAGGCCTCGTTTAAACTCTGAGACCCAACATTTTACTGTTGTAAACGAAGGAGCAGCCTTCCCCAGAGTGAAAACTAGCTCCGCTTTGATATTGGTTGGACTGAGACCTGTCAAACGAAAGTATTGTATCACATAACGGTGACCAATTTTTTCCATGCTTGCAAATGCACTAAGAGTGTTTACTATTGATGACTGCCAAACAAATACTAAACAACGTAGCGTCGTCAAACTTCAATCTTAAGCTTGAAAAGGTTGGTACTTTCTACCTCAGTCATTCTTTTCAAACAACAATAGCCATCCATGGGTCATGTCGGGTACTTCTGGGACTACCCTCGTATGTATAAATCTTCTTCCTATCACTATCTGTAAACTTGAAATGCTTTCGTATGGTGTTTTTTGAGCACAATACTGGTAAAACAATAAGCTTCGTACGGCAGTCGTTTTAATGTTATTTCTATGGTAATTTCGAATATAAGAATTTGTGATATTTCGTATCTGGTTTCTCACGTGACATCACACAACCAATCAAAACAATTAGAAGTTCCGCCTTCTCGTGACGTCACATAACCAATCAAAGCTTTAATAGCCACGGAAACTGGATAATCTAGCTTTTTATATAAGACTAGGGGGCCCGCCTCCTGCTCGCTAAAGCTCACCAACCCTCGGAGGATTGCCTCGCAATCCTCATTGGTTCCCTTCGCTCGCATCAATGAAGACATGTGTCCTAGTAGAAGGGATTGTTTACAAAATATGTTACCAAAAAATGTTTTTCAAATCTAAATTTGCTGTATTACAGAAAATATATATACAATACCTCTGAAATTAGAATTCAAATAAAAACTTTGTGAGCAAATTTTGTGAGTAAAAAATGTGAGCGCTGCTTTGGAAATTGAATACCCATCATGTTGTTTGTGTGTACATTTCCCCAGTCCTCAAACCACCCACACTTTTTCATTGAGTTTGTTGCCGAAAGTTGTAGTGCAAGCGTCTTGTTGAACTATAATTGTTGGCCCTGAAAAGGACCGTTTTTTAAATGGCTCTGAAAAGATCCTCCGGTTTCTTTAACTTCTATTATAAACTGCAACAGCTCAACTAAAATTCATTTTTTTTTTCAATAAAATTTCTTACGATAATGCTATAAATTCAATTGGTGCGCGAGGCTTTGTGGTAAACAAACAATCGTACAATGTTGCCAAAACGCGTTAACAAATAACGTCTTTTTTGCGTACCACGTAAGAGAATTATATATATATATAGATTTGTCCAAAATATTGAAAATAATGAAAGTTAAGAAAAAGATTTTACGGTACGTACAAAAAATTTAAAACTTCTTTAACATGGCATCATTCGAAACTCCAAATGGTTTGACGATATATCTCGTTCAAGATATGGCCAATTTTGCTTAGGACGAGATATCTCTTTGATACTAAACTGCTCTATTACTTCAAGGAACAATGAATATTCAAGTAGAAAAAATAAATTGTGTCATTTGCTCTGAACTGGTGACCGTTTGAAACAGGTTGACTACTAAAGGGATGTGTTTGACACGAAGATAAACCACCAAAGGGCCAAATTACTTGTACTACAAAATGTAGAGAATACCAATACCTATAAAATCATCTTACATTGAGATTTTAGTACAATTTCAATTAGTTTCTCACGACAGTATATGCCATCGTGCACTTATTACTTGAAATTATGAATGAAATAGTTATTAAGTAAATTTATGCAACATGCCCTCCCCATGTCATTTCATCAATAAAGTACCGTTTGTTCCGTCTATATCCTGTCTTAAAAATATTATTTTACGAAATTGCCGTAGAATCGAACGTAGCCATACCTGTCAATTTACACAGGGGTTAAAGTAACCTCATAAAATTTCAATCTCACAAATTTGCTGCACAAGAATTTTCAGAAAATTGCAAGTTACAGTATATCGAAAAAAAGCAGCCGAAATGTAGTGCTCGATATTATTAAGCTTTTCACTCAATTGTCTCCACCAGACCACAGACCTTTATGAACGTTTCGTTGAGAAGAAGGGAAGTTCATGTTCAATAGATATTCCACTGCGCGTGATTCACCAATATCTCAGGCTGAAAGATGTTAAGATTTTATATACTTTAGTTATATCCACGATACCTGTCCACTACCAAAACCCCTTCCGTCACAAAGTCAACAACTGTCTGTCATTAGAAATGAATTTTATCCAATTTTCCATGGGGTTATTCTGGAAGAAATGTATTCAGGTTTTTTTTTACATTGATACTCTTAATGACAAATTGGAAGTATGCAGCACTAAATCATAAATTAAAGATACATTTGTTTAGATTTGTAGATCCAGTGTACGAGTTAGAGCGACGCTATGGCTTACGACCAGGAAACCACGTCCAAAATCTACAGGGCGACATTCTTGCAGCAGGAATGGAGACACAAATACCCATAACTGTGTATCAAAACTTTGTTGAAAGCATGGCCAGAAGGGTTACTGATGTAATTGCAGCACATGGTGGACCATCCCTGTCAAATTCTCCCTTTCCTTACTACCTTCGAATGTGCTCTTATGAACACGCTGTGGCCATTTTGTAGAATGTTGAAGGAATTATTGAATATAAACAGGAACGGAGCAATTAAGTTACAATTAAAGTTTATTTGCAAGTTAGTTATAAATGTTACATAAAAGTTTCAAGATTACTGGATTGTTAAGACTTAAAATATTAATTTACAGAACTATTTTTTCCGAGCAAAACGCCTACGCAAAGCCTCCCCCTATTCTGTTCACTCTGCTTCCTTCTTCCAAAAACACCCCGTTGGGTTCTTCGCGACACACCTCAAAGGGGTCGTACACAAGTTTCCAATGTCTCAAGGGTGCTCGGGAACGGACTGTACAATCCCCCGATAAAGCATGTATTATTTTCTTTATACCATCACATCTTGCTGTCCGGTCCATTATTGTAGGGTAGTTTATGACCACTATACTAGGTAGCCACTGCGGATAACAAAATACAAAGTAATAAAATTCTTTATTAGTTGTACACTCTACTGTTACAATTGGCTCACTCATAACATGACTCCAGCCAAAGACCGTAGTGTACACAGGGACTGTTGCACATTAAACCGTCGCGGCCTCAAATGACATCACGTTGACGTGATGTGGAAGTTTGGGGAGTGGGTTGAAAGCTCAGGAGTTGTTCTCATCAACTGACCGTGATTCAACACTACGAGAGGTTATCCTCGGATCTTTCCCAGCGGAATTGATCACAGACAGTCACCATCAGACCGTCGTGTTGCTCCAGTGTGACGTAAATTAACTACCTATATAAGCATTTACCACCTATAATAGAGCAAATACAAATTATTCTTTGAAAAACGTCATTTTTCCGTTAATAGCTTAAATTTAACAACTACATTAGAATCGTTTTAAACCGTAATTTTTGTATAGTATACCCTGTTTCTTGCTTCGTTAATTATTTATTACATGCTTTGGTTTGGTGTGGAAGTTTGGAGAGTGGGGTGTCAGCTCAGTCGCTGACCTCGTTATCTACCGTGGTTCGAAATTACGAGATCTTTCCCTTCGATAAAACCCGTACGGCAAACAATGGCATGTCGTGTTGCTCTTAGTATGAAGTACATTTAAAAACCTACCTATATGTATCACATTATACATACATCTGCTGGATGCGCAGTTCCGATGCACTGGAGATTGCACTATTCATTCATTTTACACCAAATTTTAATCATTTGCATATTTGGTCAAAACATTTTTGCATACTAAATTTCAAAGCAATCGGATGATTCCTTCTTGGTGCGTCAATTTTTTTGTTCTAGAGTGCATGTCTAAACGGATCAGTAAATTTGACTCGGATTTGTATAAAATGTATTTTTATACAGTGGTAAGATATATTTAATTGGAAAAAAATACTCTAGGAAAGTATTCAGAAACAACAAGATAGGCAACAACTTTACGACGATTTCTCACCACCAGTGTTTTGAATGAGAGAAATGTCCATGTACTGTTCAGGTTTGACCTAGTACAGTGGTCGGCAAACCGCTGCTTTGCCACGAATCGATTTCGACTAAATACTGGTGCGATATAAATATCTCGACAGTGATACGAGGAGGAAAGCAGTTGAAGAACTTCAGATGAGTTATATAAAAATAAAGTTCTATATTTAACTAGCCACTGTGTGACTAGCTCGGCGTTGCCCGTGCCCGTGGTGTAAGATATTAATCTGATGTAAAATTATCCACCGATTACAAATCTGTTGAAGATATATTCAATTTAGAAATTATTTATTTAAAGAAAACCATATTTTTAGGTAACAATCTAAACTGAAATTTTCCGCAGATTTCAAATCCGTTGAAATTTTTACTCTATCTTTAACGGTCTTGGAGATAGAAAAATGAACTGCGACTCCAGTTAAAAGATGTATCGTCTGGCTGTAAAAACACTCATCCGTGCAAAATAAAAACGGAAACGAAAAAATAAATTTATTTTCTCCGCGTGCGAAATGAAAGCGGAAACGTAATAAATAATTTTCTGAGCTTCTCCGAAGCGATGAAAAAAAAAAAAAAACTTTGCATGGTTTCAACGTCACGTGGGGAGAAAAAGTCAAGATAGGGGCTATTCTTGTTTCGTCCGGACGAAGAACCACGTAGAGAATAAAACTATTAAATTTCATTTAAAAATTTTCTAGATTGAATTTTAAAATTCGCGACGCGACCCAAAAATTACAAATTAAATAATTCGGACTACCTGTGTGCCAAATTTCATTGATGTAAGTGCCATAGAATCGTCAAGATTTTGAGGCCCTAAACAGACAAACAAACACTTCCTTTTATAATAGTAGAGATTATTTGGGTTGAATCTTCTAACAATGTTAATGTTACAAGCTTTATTGTTAGTCGAGAGGCAAACCGGACACAGACGGTGAATGCATTAAAAGTTGTTTTATAAATGCATAGGAAGAGCTATTCCGAAATTTTAAGAGAGAGAGAGAGAGAGAGAGAGAGAGAGAACAAGGCAGAAATTCTTCAAAAATTAAAAAGTTACCACTGTTTGCTAAATGCAGGACAGTCGAAATGTCTTCGAATATAACCAATCAGCTAATCGAAGATCTTAAATTGGTTTACGCTTGATCAATAGCTGTTGACGAATCTTGTGATACAAATGAGATAGCGCACGTTTCACTTTTTGTTCGATTTATTTCGTCTTCGGGTCCAATAGAAGAGCTTTTGGGATTATTGCTACAGAAAGGTCGAACACGTGGAGAGGATATTGCAAATGCTGTCATTGAATGCACGGAGTTTTGAGTTTTGACATATGCGGCAAAAATTATAACCGGAGTTAGAAAAGTTTTTCTTTCATTTTGAAGGAAAAAATTAATCACGAGATACTTGTTTACCATTGCATCATTCATCAAGAAACACTTTGAGCGTAGACATTTCCAGAAGAAATTTGGAATGTTATGGAATCGGTGATCAAGATTGTCAACAAAATTGTAGCTAAAGTTCTTTATCATCCCCAATTTAAAGAATTTTTAGTTAAAATGGAGAGTAAATACGCATATTTTCAGCTGCATAATAAGATAAGTTGGCTTTCAAGAGGAAACGTTTTAAGACGTTTCGCTTTCTTATTACTAGAAATTGAGAAGGGTGTTGACTATTATGAACTAACGGACAATCTCAGTGGATCCAAAAACTTTATTTTATGGTAGACGTTACGTATCGATATAATCTTAATCGTAAACTACAGAGGAAAGCAAACCCAATTATTTCGAAGTTGGAAGAAAACATTTCATTCGAAAACAACTTATCCCTTTTTGCTCAAGATTGTGAAAGAGAAACATCAATTCATTTTCCAAGTCTGCTGAAACATAGCCAAGATAATAACTCGGTAATTGACAGTTACTATTTCAAAACAATTTTAAATATGAGGGAAGCTTTTCTATGGAGGTGTCAGGAATTCGGAAATAGCATTGCGACGTTAGCCTCTGTTAAAAAAAACCACTCAGTACTGACTTCACATAATTGAAAATTTCACCCTTTAATATTGACATTGGCGCTTTTGAAATGCAATTACAGGATTAGAAGAACAAAGAATTACGGAGCTCCAAGTTTGAACGCCTTAATGCTGTTAAAGAAAAATTGGAGGAAAATAAATGTGATCTTAGTTTACAGAAGAAGTGGTCTGCTTTGAAAGACCTGGAGAAGGAAGACATGATAATTTTCAACACCTGGAATAGTGTTCCTGACTCATATGATCCGTTAAAAAAACTAGCATTTGCTGTTCTTTCACTTTTTGGCTCTACATATTCATGCGAACAATTTTCTTCAAGCATGAACCGTATCAAAAGTAAATTGAGAAATCGTTTCTGATGAGAACCTGGAATCCTGCTTGAAATTAAAAACAAAGACATACAAACTTAACTTTTCCAAACTTTCCAAGGAAATGCAAGGTCATTGGTTACATTAAATGCGTGCTTTGTCATATATTTATTTTAAAGTAAAAATTATTTTCTGTCAATCTCTCTTGATTAAAAAAAGTTACCGCCGCTGTCGCAGGATTGAAAACTGTGTTGTTTAGCTCGATTCTTAGACGGTTTTTCGAGAAAGTACGGATCAGAAAAATATGAAATTAACATGGTTTGTTCTAAATCGTGTTCCCTGGACAATTGTAGAGTTCTTTTTCCGATGCGGTCATTAGTTAAGCGTTTATTCAGTGTCACGGTTGAAAAAGCGAAATTTGTTCCTCGAGTGAGCAAAACACATACAAATTTTCAGTTTCAGCTGTGAGTTTTTTTTAAAGAGTACCTTTCAACGTAAATGTTTGCACCTCGTCAAGTTTTTTTAGAAATTTAAATTTGGATCTTGATAATATTGTGTTTTGAAATTCGGGAAAAATCGGGACATTTTTGTTACTGTTTTTTAAAATTGTCATATCTATATCTTATTATTATTAGTTTTTAAATTTGAAAATATCGTAGTATACCTCAGGATGTACTCTTTTTTACGGTATAATTATTTTTGAAACTGGTTAATAAATAAATTCGATGCGATCAAAAGTTGGTCATACAAAATTCGGAATCTTTGGATTTTTCGCTACTTTTTGTTAAAACTCCGATACTTACAGCTTAATAATATTATTTTTTTTAATTTGAGAACATCACTGAATACAGTACATTATACTCTTTCTTATGGTACAATTATTTTTTAAATTGGTTCATAAATAAAGTCGATGCAATCAAAAGTTGGTCATACAATTTACGGAACTTTCAGATCGTAATTTCCAATACAAAGCTAAATCTGTAATATATATATCTTATTACTATTAGTTTTTAATTTTGAAAACATCGCAGTATACATCAGAATGTACTCTTTCTTACGGTACAATTATTTTTAAAATTGGTTCATAAATAAATTCGATGCAATCAAAAGTTGGTCTCACAAATTTCGTGTTTTTTAGTTCGCAGTGCAGGTTCCTCACGCAGATGAGGGTTGTATTTTTGACTATCGGGTTTGCCAGATATCAAATTTACCGTAGCAACAATTGTCATAAAAACGATTTCTTTTTATTTGGCGAGAAAAAAGGCCCCCTTTTTTCCCTCTGTTCTCAGACGGTTTACCGAGAAAGTACGAAGTACAGATCGTAAAGTTAGGAGATTAACGCGGTTTACTTAAAATTGTACAGGGAACAAGATGCAGAAGATTTTTTACTGATGCAGCTATTAGTTTAAAGTGCATTAAGTGTTAAAGAAAAAAAAAAGTGAAATCACTTGCGAAAGAAGTATTGGTTTGCGAAGGGATTGCGTAGCAATCCCCGGGAGGCGGCGATCGTAAGCGAGCAGAGGGCGAAACTCTCGCTGTGACGTCATGGATAGGAAAGTCAAATCAGGATTATACGAATTATTAAGATAATTTCGCTGCCCAGGAGATTCACTCTGCGAAAGGAATATTGGTTTGCTTCGCAGACCAAATGGGATTGTGTAGAAATCCCCGGGGGTTGGCGAGCATAAGCGAGTAGGTAGTGGATCGCCCTTGTATGTATAAAAAATAAGATTATTATTATCTCTCTCTCTGTATTTATTTAATGTTAGTAGCTAGTTTAAACCGACTCCTAATAACATGGTTCTTGAAAATACAATTGGCTCTCAAAAGAAATCTTAATCATTGTACTGCTGATCTTCGGCTCTTTTGACTAATGAGTTTGCCGACCATTTCCCTAGTATAACCAATATGCCCCAAGGTATAACGCCGCGCTGATTTACTCGCAAAAGTGATCCAGAGTAGATTATATCTACACACTTATACACAGAAGCTTCACATCTTGTTATTTGTCATCTTGGGTATCTCGTCTGAACATAAGCTCTTGACGTCGTCTATCCGCATCCACAGCATACCAACGTGAAGACATTAAAGACCACGCCATGGTAGACAGGTAGGTAATTAATTAATGTCACTGTGGAACGGAATATTGGCGACAGTCCAGGATCGGGGATGGTTCGAGGACAACACCACGTAATTTTGAACCACGGTCAGATCACGAGGTCCCAACTGAGCTGGCAATCCACTCTCCATACTTTAACACCATGCCAACATGAGGACATTAAAGGCCACAACAGATTGTGCGCCATCCCCCTCTATACAGGATGGTCTTTGGCTGGATTCGAAGTTGTAACCCTTGGGTTGATAATCCGTTACAATCCCGCTATCATTACCCTACATACGTCAAGGAGGTATATGTCTGGTTGTGGAATTAACGTCTCACTGCAACAACACAATTGGATATTTTTGACGAGCTGGGACCAATCGCGAATTGAAATATCCGTTACCAATTTGGGTAATGTAATATAAGGAGGTCAACAATTGAGCTGGTACCATACTCTCCAATGTCTCACACCATAGTAACGTGAGGACGTGTGAGGTCATGACAGATTTAATCTACAGAAGTTTATTTTTAATAAGCGTATTGAAACACAGCATTATTGAACAGGGACTCAGACGTAGATATGTGTGCTATTCCTTTTATCTTGTATCTAAACTATATTGTATCTAAACTATCTTGTATCTAAACTATCTTGTATCTATCCTTGTATCTTGTATCTAAACTATCTTGTATCTAAACTATCTTGTATCTAAACTATCTTGTATCTAAACTATCTTGTATCTAAACTATCTTGTATCTAAACTATCTTGTATCTATCCTTGTATCTTGTATCTAAACTATAGTATCTAAACTATCTTGTATCTAAACTATCTTGTATCTAAACTATCTTGTATCTAAACTATCTTGTATCTATCCTTGTATCTTGTATCTAAACTATCTTACATCTATCCTTGTACCTTGTTAACTAAATAAGTTCGGGAGAGAATTAGACTACAGCAATCGCCTTTGTATAATAAACAACCTAAAATTGCACCACTAAAGTAGAAAAACAATCCCAAATCCAGAATCCTCCGGACCTCGGCCTTTCCAGACTTCGGACTTTTCCGGATTCCGAATTATATGCATTTTTTTGTCAATAAAATCTTAATCTACCTTACCACGCGAATTTTGCGATTGCAATAGTAAAATAACAGATGGTTAAAAAAAGAATAAATTTTTAAGTAAAGGTAAAAACCTTTTTAATACAATGCAACAAATTTAACTTGAAATTCTTCTAATTTTTCTGTGTGGTGTTTACTCTAAACATGTCCGTTATTTTGCGTTGTTTCACCAGTTGGGTCCAGGTTTAACTCCTTGTTCGTTAAAAATTGTCGGAAAAATGGTGAAAAGCGAGAAAAACACATAAACGCCGGTTAGTAAAACGTCCGGATTTTGGACACTTCTGGATTTGGGACTTTGTACTGTAGCTCGACCCATGAGAAGTATTTTCTTTGAAAACAAACAACACCGAAAACAAGGATTAAAATTTCTGTTATCCAAATGCTCTCACATGCTACATATCAGTTACCTTAAAATTTAGTTAATGGCCGCAATAGGTACTAAGCGTTAACCAATCAACTCTCTCATGCATAGATTCGAATTTCCTTTTTGAAATATTTATTGCCGATGTACTGAAAGGAAAGATAATATGTACGTACAGCAAAATAGTTCCACTCCTTAAAAACTCGACACCGACATTAAATGTAGGTTCATTCCGTCAAGCTAAATTTGTATGTGAGCGGAAAATAGCTTCTCATATTCATTCTTGGGATTCTAACTTCCAGAGTTCGCGAAAATATCTCGAGATTGATAGTGACTATTTCATTCCTTGCTAAATTCCATTCTATCGGAGAATTTCGTGAATATTGTTTGGTTCAACGGAAAACCGAAGTAAACGAACTTATCATTAATTAGAGATGCATTTAAAGAAGGTATAGATCGTTCCAGAAAACTTTATTCTTCTACCATGATACCGTTCCCTTCATTACGAATCTCTAAGCGAGTTACTATTGATTTGGGTGCAACTGCATCCCTTTCTATTCAAGGTGGATGCCACGAAAAATGAGTACAAGATTAGGGCACATGAAATGGAATATTTGATTTTTAAATTTTGGCGGAAGTAGAACATTTCCTTGGACTGAACTAATAATTTCAAATGGGAAGACTAATAAGAGTTTTCAAAGACAATTATAAAACCCAGTCAAAATGGTAGACTAGGAAAAGAAAATGGTATTACTGTGGGACACTTATAAAACTAGTCTCAAAAGCAAAAAATAATAATTTCTATGAGAAAATTGTAGTAATTAATATTAAATTGCAAAAAATATAATTTGTATCAGAAAAATTCTATAGTTAGTTAATACTAAATTGGCAAGGAAATATATTTTATGCCTTTTACATTTATTCTTAATTTTTTTAACTGCTTTCGTACAATAAATTAGGTTAGGTGCGTTTTCGATACCGTCTGTCTTAAGATAAATATCTACTTCTCATACAAAAATCCTGTTACCTAAATATCTGCTTCTAAAATTTCAGGCAATGTCTAGTACCAATATTATGATACATTAATTTTTTTTTGAAATGGCAGCACTTACGCTACATTTTGTCCACCATGTTTGTCCACCATGCTGATGTTTTCTTCTTGCAACTGTGTCCCTTGAGATTCCATAACTATAAAAATTAACAAAAAAAAGTGTAACACCAAGCTACATAATCGACACTGCTGGCCACCGTAAATGCAACACCCTGAAGGAAGCATGCAAATAATATGAAATTTACAACATGCATTGGCGGAGGTGAGATATGCAAATGATTAGAATTTCAGCGCAGACGCACATCACGCGCGCCTGTGGCGCCACTTAAAAGCGCTATTTAAGGCTTGGAGATTTCGACGATTTCAAGTACGGCAATTGTGTTTTTCTTGTGGTTTAAAAAAAAACCGATCAATTATGCCTCGTAGAAAACAGCGATCATCTTTTGATCAAGTATCCGAGTTCGACAGAGGAAGGATAGTGGCCTACCGAGATTGTGGATTGTCTTTCAGGGAAATCGGTAGTTGTATTGGACGAAACCAAACAACTGTAATGCGGATATGTGATCGTTGGAAGCAGGAGGGTACGACGGACCGACGTGTTCGATCGCATCCACCTCAGTGCACCACTTCACGTGATGACAGGCATATTGTGCGTATGGCAGTGACGGATCGCTCAGCCACATCACGAACCATAGCACAGCACATTCAGTCTGTAACGCATCATCTAGTGTCTCCGCGTACCATCCGACGTCGTTTACAGTAGAGTGGTCTGTCCGCAAGACGTCCATTGCTTCGTCTACCCTTGACGAAGAACCACAGACGTCTCCGCCGCCAATAGTGCCATGAAAGAAGGATATGGACGGCAGAATGGAATGAAATTGTCTTTACTGACGAGTCACGCTTCTGTCTGCAACACCACGATGGTCGGATTCGAGTCTGGAGACACCGTGGAGAGAGGATGCTGAACAGATGCGTTATGCACCGCCACACTGATCCTGCACCGGGTATTATGGTATGGGGCGGTATTGGATATCACTCTCGCACTCCTCTAGTACGCATTGCCGGTACTTTAAACAGCCAGCGCTACATCTCCGAGGTGTTGGAGCCAGTTGTCCTTCCTTACCTTCAGGGCTTGCCCACAGCCATATTTCAAAAGGATAATGCGCGACCACACGTGGCACGCATTGTCCAAGGGTTCTTTGTCAATCGCCAGATTGAATTGCTTCCCTGGCCAGCTCTCTCTCCGGATCTTTCGCCGATAGAAAACATGTGATGCATGGTTGCTCAAGGACTGATCCAGATTACATCCCCAGCTGCCACACCAGATCAACTTTGGCAACGTGTGGAAGCTGTTTGGTCTGCTGTACCCCAAGAACACATCCAAAGTCTCTTTAAAGCAATGCCGAGGCATGTGGCAGCGGTGGTCTCCAACAATGGCGGCTACTCTGGCAGGAACCACACTTCACAGAAGTCTATAAATTTAATAATTTGATACTTGGTCAACATGTTATCTACAAAATAAATTTTGTTGTGATATCTCTTATCTTTCTTGGTGTTGCAATTTGGGTGGCCAGCAGTGTATATACATACGATGGAGTGTTTGTACATTGAACATTTTAGTCCTATTTCTAGTTATTTATCTGTTCTGGGGAATTTTAATGCAAATGCAGTGGTTTTGCATTTTGTGCTTATCTTTGTCTACTCTCACGACGTCTAAATATATATTTTCGAGCAGTTTTATATACTTTGAGCGCTCACAGTAAATTTGTGAAATAATTTCAGAAAGAAGTTAGTCTGTTTTCTGTATTTGTTATTTGTATGTTTATTCAAATATCACAAAAATACAATTCAATTAACACAAATAAAATGTTTTTTGTTTCATGAACAATTTTAAAACTTATATTTTATGAATAAACTGCTTATTACTTTGATGTCTGTACTTTTTGTGTTTCTTTTCAAAATGACTAAATACCCATGCCCCTTCTCCATTCGAAATCAACTATAAACAATTAGTTTTGGGAATGGATTCTGAGACGCAATTGAATATTTCAATCGCGGTTAATTTTGCCAGTTTTGTGAGCAAATCAATTATTTCTACACACATATTAAATTCTATGTGAACATTTGTTTTCTTTTCGAAGCATAAATACTATCCGAATATTCGAAAGATGATACAAAGCGAATAAAACGAATCCATTTCGACCAATTTATTCACATTCACTAGAGCTTCGATAGTTAGTACAACAAATTAAAAGTCTAATTATACATCAATTTATGTTAAACCGATGTGTTTCAAGCAAGAGCATTTGGGAAACTGGGTTTTAACATCTGCGTCTTGTTAATTCACACTGATATTCTCTGTCATACACTTGAACTGCACGTTATATCGAACAAGTACATACTCCGTGCAGTATAGCTATTCCATATTAGGGATATATATGACTCAATAGTAACGTTGCACTTGCTTTAAGACAAAAACAAATTCAATTACAAAAAATAAATGAAGTGGAAAACTGTTATTGAACATTACGAACACATTTAATGGTAAATCAGACTGACAGTCAAAACAAAAATATGGATGTATTTTTACACTGAAACATTTTACACTAATTCCAATAGATGCTGATAACAATGGCGATCTCCTTTATGTTTTGTTTGATAACATGTATAAAATCGGTTTTTTTAAATAACTAGAGGACTTCGCCCCCTGCTCGCTTACGCTCGCCAACCCCCAAATTGAAATTTCTAAAAATACTCGACGAGCTGCAAAAATTTACGTTAAGATGTACTCTTAAAAAAAAAAAAAACTCACGGCTTAAGACTGAAAATTTGTATGTGTTTTGCTCACTCGCGGAATAAATTTCTCCTTTCAAACTTTGACACTTAATAAACCCTAAACTAATAACCGCATCGGAAAAAGATCTTTACAGTTCTCCAGTGAACACGATGAAGAACAAACAATGTTAATTTCATATTTTTCTGATCCGAACTTTCTAGGGAAACCGTCTAAGAATCGAGCTAAACAGCACAGTTTTCAATCCTGCGGCGGTGGCTGCGGTAACTTTAAAAAAAAAAAGAGATGTTTGGGGTTATGAATTTAAATTTAACCGGTTAGAGACTTTCTGGTCTTTTTAGTCGGACTTCTTCTGGAGAGAGCATACGGTGTGCCTCTCTTTCGTATCATCTTTGATAGATCTTATCTGTGCATCTAAACGAGTGAAGATTTTCACCCTCCTCAGTTTTAAAACTGTATTCCTTCATGTACAAAGTGTATAATAATCTTTTATCTATCCAAGATATAATAAATATATTTTTCTTCTAAAAATATTCTATGTTTGGCTGGGCATAACGTCACACTACAGAAGCGGTTTACTTTCGCCACAGCAGCATGCAAACAACTCACAAACTGTGCAGTTTCCGAAGTAATACCGTCCTTGGAGCGAAAGCCAATGATAATCTCCTTTTGCAAGTCAGATAAATTGCGCGTTTTTTTTCACAGTAACGAAGTATATGTTCCAATATAGCTTAGGTTAGTAATGTTTATTCCCACCACGCTGGCTTGTGCCACGTGCATCATTTCATTGGCTGTGTGCTGTTGACATCTGATATAGGAGGTGGTCATAATAATGTCACTCGACTCTGTTGAACAGTGTTTCTCAACCTTTTTGGGTCGACGGCCCTCTAAACATATCTGGAATTATTTGCAGCACCCCTGAATATAAAAACTGTAAAAGTTGTATGATAAAAAAAAATATTTATTTACAACCTTTCCAAAAGAGGAAAACTAATTTAAGTTTAATTCTCATGCAAAATAGTAAGAGAAAATCCTGCAGACCCTACCGGCCCATGTATTAAATGTTCTATCAAAAGGATATTTTAACATTATTTTTGTGAGGATCTGAAGTTCTCCGGCCAACACAAACACAAGGAGGAACTGGTGTTGGGGGGAACGAGACATCCCTAGGAACGTTGGCAGGGGTGTCAGAAAAAGGTCACCCGGGTCAGGAGGAGAAGTGGAGAGTAAGAAGGGATTCGACCCACGGAGACCGGAGGAAACGGACGTGAGGGGCTCTCTGCTGCTGTTTTCCACTATATTGAAATGTATTCTTATTTAACCTAGAGTGATGAATAAATAGATTATATATATATATATCTATGAAGGTATTGCCCTCTCCAGTAGATGTAACGAACCACAGTCACACACCACAAGAGATATAGAGGTAGAGAAAGGGTGGAGGTGTGATAATTTTCAAAAGGATATATAATTAATATTATCAAAAGGATGTATAACTCATGTAAAAAGTGTTTCAAATGTATTTACAGAAATTTCGTCACGGGGTTGACCGGATTAGTCCGGTTTCCTTTGACGGGTTCACTCGATTTTTCCGTGGGTGACTAGTAAACCCTTTAACCTGACTAAAGTCGGGAGGTGAGGGGGTCACCTGCGGTGACCAACCAACCAATATTTATTCAATGAGAGGACTGAGCCTGTTTTCGTGAACACATTAAATCAAAACGAGGTTCCAAAGTCGCCAGACAAGTTCGCATTTCTTCGCCTCTGAACTTTTAAAAGTCTCTCGCTTTTCGGACTTCATTTTTGTCAATGCTGTAAATCTAAATGTACAGAACCATGAAGATGCAAAAGCAGAATAATTTTAATAGCTTTCAAGCTGATTGCAGGGTACACATTTCTGACAGAAATCCAAAACTCATCCAAATTTTTCTCGAAGAATGTTGAACGGTAAAACGTATCGTGTATCAAATCAATGAACTGTTCTTTTTCTGTTGGTGTCTTGCAAATTACAAATGGGTTGTTAGAACCATTCACATTCGTCAACTTAAAGGGAAGGAAAACGGCTTTTAAGTGAGGTTTTGAAGTTCGTCAATGGTGCTTATAATTTCGCCTGCAATTTTTTTTTTCGACCGACATTCATTGCCACCCGGAAAGCAGTGAAAATTTCCTTTTGAAATTTATGATTTCCACAGCGTTAATTTATCTTCAAATTACTTCAGTTTTGTTGCTGATGTGGCGATAGTCTCGGATGGACCTTGAAGACTTAAATTCAGAGAGTTCAGCTTTCCAAACAAGTCAGAGAGAAATTGAACTTTAAGCCACCAAATCTCGTCATGAAGAGAAAATCCAAAAGATGTTTTAACGACCTCCAATAACAAAATCACCTCTGCTTTCAGGTGTATGATTCGTTTCAAAACCCTTCTTTTCGAAAGCCACCTCACTTAGGTGTGATATAAAAGAGTTTTGCAGTCGGAATCTATTACTTTGCACAGTTGAGAGAAAATTAGGGATTTAAGAGGTCGACTCTTGATGAAATTGACCACTTGGATGACTTGGTTCATTACAATCAACATATCTGGAGTTAAGGATTTGGAAACCAGATATCCTTTGTGAATCATGCAGTGGACACTTATAATATTTGGATTTTCTTGGCGCAGAAGTGTGATAAATTCTTTTTAGTTTCCTAACATTGGTGGACAGCTATCTGTGCAAACACAAACGCAGTTTTTCCACAGCAAACCAATGCTGGAAATATTTTCTTTTACAAACTCAAATATGTATTTTCTTGTCTTCGTGCTCTTAAAATCTTTGCAGAAAAGATACTCAAGAATTTGTCATGTTTAACAAATCGAATGAAAGCAAGTAGCTGTTATTTTCCACTGATATCTGTCGACTCATCAATCTGTCACTGTTCACTGTCGTGCTATTCGAAATGCTCAACAGTTTGTTTTTTCAAGTGTGAAGATAAATCTTCGATTCTGCGTGATATTGTGTCATTGGATAATGGTACTTTCTTGACCTTCTCTGTCGATTCCTTTCCCAGCATTATTTCGACAATAGTAGCTAATGCTGGTGCACTAACGGATGAGATCTGTGTGTGCTTTTATGCGTTGTGCTATTAATTGTGCAACCTTGTAGCTGGCAATCGACCCCTTTTTTGGCATCTTCATATAGTTTTAAAAATATTTTTTGTTGTTTTATCTTGATGCGCTGCCAGGTTTTAAAAACATTCTCTTGGCCTATCGTTTTGACCTCTGTGTGTGAAGTTTCCAAATGTATTTTTGGTTTACTAGGAACGAGAACTTCATTAGTAAGTTTTTTTTTAAGACTATACAAAATGGTATTTGAGGGTCTTCCGCTTCAATTGCGATGAATTCAAATTCGATGTAGTCATCTTTATACTTCCGTTTGTTTCTTTGTTTATCTTCTGTTTGTGAAGCACCAGATTTATTAAATATTTATTAATTATGGCTAAATGAAAAAAAAAAAACATTTGTTAATTACACTGGTGTTCAAAAGTATCTTTACATGCATAGAATAATGGATTTCTAAGAAACTGTGAACTATAATTTTAAGAATTTTTCTGGAATGAGACATAACATTATAACACGTAAATACAAAGGAAAAAATTTAAGAACACACAACTTAAGAACATTAATTGCTTATGATATAAAACTAGCATGAAACCATAAAAATGGACAGAACCAACTATCGGAGATTGAACGGAACCAACTTTGGACGATTGGAAGGAACCAACTTTCGGCGATTGGACGGAGCCAAATTTCGGTAATAGGTCGGATCCAACTTTCGGTAATAGGTCGGAACCAACTTTTGGCAATAGGTCGGAACCAGCTTTCGGCAATAGGTCGGAACCAACTTTCGGCAATAGATCGGAACTAACTTTTGGCAATAGGTCGGAACCAACTTTCGGCAATAGGTCAGAACCAACTTTCGGCAATAGGTCGGAACTAACTTTCGGCAATAGGTCGGAACTAACTTCCGGCAATAGGTCGGAACCAATTTTCCAAGATTGTATGAAACCATCTTTCAACGATTTGACGAAACTAACTATCAGCAATAGATCGGAACCAGCTTTTGACATTTGGTCGGAACCAGCTTTTGATAATAGATTGGAACCAACTTTGACAGTAGATTGGGACGAGCTTTTGACAATAGGTCGGAAGCAACTTTTGACAAAAGGTCATAACCAGCTGTTGGCAATTGATCGGAACCAGCCTTTGGCAATAGATCAGAACCGAATTTCGACAGTTGGGACGGAATTAACTTACGGCAATATGAATGTATGTATATTGCATACATTGCATACTTTATTCCACTGTGCAAGCGCCTTAAAATCTATTTCTCTGGCCCATACCAAATCTATCAAGTGTTTGAAGACATTAGACAGAGGGGTTCACCGTTAAAAGCCCACATCCGACATAACCGGGAGCTGAAACAAAAGGAAACTGTTAAATGGATACCAGAATAATTTACCACAATTGTTAAACGATCCTCGAACACTTCAACCGAGTCGAAAAATTGAGAGACTGGGTGACAATTCACAATCTACGCTTCAGTAGATGAATCCACACAGCATCAATTTCGTAATCCAGAGCCAGAGCTCTACCACTTACGACTGCTGCTATGCTACATAGTTCACAGCAATGCAATCACATTACGGAAATTTAAAGTCTTACTTATTTCACAAATCTTTTGATTTTAAGAAAGAGCCATTTTGAATCAACGTCAATTACAATTGGGGAAAATATAATATAAAATAAAAACACGGGGAAATTAAAAATGAAAGAATGTTTCTAGCAACCGTTGAGGTAATTACAAATACTATTTCAAAGTTACAAAACCCATGCAATTTTAATTATTTGTCAAAAACCCTCGCGGCACATTTGACAACATCTCATGGCATACAGGTTGAGAAACATTGCTGTAGAAGAAGGAAACAATTGGTGTAGTATAATTAGCAATAGTTGTTTATAGTTTTGTAAAAGAAATATTATATTAGAGGGATAAATAGTTTGGTTGCTGTAGGATTTAACGTTATTATTCTGCTGATGCTTTCACAAGTACATAAGCCCTCTTTTATGTTTTCATTTTGGTGTGTTCTTTTTGGTCAGTGTTTTCAAGTACTTTTTTTTTCTGACCGATGATATATGCATTCCGGTTTTTATTTTTCATTTCCAATTTGTGCTCCATCTCCAGCAATGTGCAGTGTTTTGTTTTATTCTGGCCTGTAGCCATTTGTATACGTGTATTTTTATTTTATTTTTAATAAATGCGATGGTGACTTCTCTGCGGAGGCCCTCCCTCTATTCCCCCTCCCGGGTCACAAAAGACGCTCTAAGCCTCTGGCGAGCGGATCCAGGATGGGTCTGAGAGAGTGAGAGCTGGAGGAACGGACAGGGTCCATACTCTGCGAGAGAAAGCGCTGCTGGTACAAAAAATTTCTTTCGGAAAAACGCACTGAAGAAAGACATATGAGAGGGTTTTTCGGTGTAAACTTAAAACCTACTTACGAGATCTAGAGAAATATCGCTGTGTTGTTAAGTTGACTCCTATTCCGACTGAAAAGGAACCTACTGTCGTGATGGCTCCCCACACAACTGCACTTAGGGTTACAGTGGTGTGTCGTTGGACATAAATATGACTATGGCTACCCAACATCGTCGGCTAAGTCTAGATTGGTCTCGTATCTGAGAGTTATTGACAGGCATAGTATTATAGCGTTTCATGTTTAGCGAAAAATATCTCGCTTCTGCCTTTGGACAGGTGATCATCGCATTCGCGTGTTGTGGAGATACGGTCAGAGTTACCATTCTCAGTTTGATGCCGAAGGCTACACCGCTGTTACTCTTGGTGCAATGGTGCTGGGAACCATGCATTACGTCAACCGATTCACTATAATGCTCCTACGAGATTGGCAACACGTCCAGTGGATCCTACAACCTGTTGGTTTGCTTTTTTCATGTCACGTCTCTAAGGACTATTTACTCTGTTTAACACACATCTCGCCTCTTCCAGGAGTACTTCCAGGGTGTTGAAATCTTTGGGAACCGTTGTAACCCATTTGGAAGAGTATGGATTCACAAACAGAGGACTGAGAATCCAAAACTAGCTCCAATCAAAGACCATCATGTACACAGGGTCTGTTTCACGTTAACTATGTATTAGCTTTAAATGTCCTCATGTTGGCGGGGAATGAAAATTTGGAGAGTGGGGTGCTGGTTCAGGTGTTTACCTCGTCGTCTGATAGTGGCTCCAAAAGACGAGGTGTTGTATTCTTATCTTTCCAATCATTATTGATCCCGGACCGTTATCAATACCCCGTTGGTTTGCTTTAGTGCGACGATAATTAACTACCTACATCTATAAGTACCTTTCCCTGGTCAGCGAGATCCCCTGATCTGTCTCCTACTGAGTCTGTGTGGGACATTCTAGTCCTTCAATTTTACCACCCCCGGAATATAAAAAATATGAAGCAGCAGATAAAGAATGGCTTAATGTACCACAGGACAGTAATTAATTTGACTCTATGTCATGTTCTATATCGGCATGTATAGGACTTTTGAACTTACTAAGGACCTTTCTGACGTGAATTTACAATAATAAAGAGGTCTTTAGTTTTGATATATTCATTTCTTTATCTCTTCCTGTACATCACACACGCTCTACATGGAGAACATGAATCTGCTTATTCCTGTTCTTTAACAGAACAGCACCCAACATTTCGTATTCTTGATCGTATCAGAACTCATGCACTGTCATACATCTTTGTACGTCTACTAGAACAGTAACAACCAGAACACAAGAACGACTGTTCCTATAACTTATCAGTGTTCGAAATCACTTGTCGAAGGAACGTTAAAGACCCCCCTCTCTAGTTTTGATATATTGGGTTGATTTCTGTATCTCTTCATGTACATCACACATGCTGTTTTATTCCTTGGCTTCATGGAGCTCTGATCTGTTTGGCACATAATGCACTTGTTCTTAATTTTACCTATGGAGCTGATCTGATCTAATTTGCTCCTTTCCACCACCAGCATTTGTCAGAAATAAAATGAAACGTAGACCTCCATCACTCATCCCTTCAATTCCTAGATTTGGTTGCTGGAATAATGTTTTGGAAGACAGACAGTGCATAAAAGTTACGTGCGTGTTAAATTGGCATTTTACTTGCTACATTGGCAATTTCAGCATGTCATTTATAGTAAAACGTTCTTCCAAACACAGCCCAAACAGAAATAAATCAAATTATATCTTTCCAGATCTATTTTGTCTTCTCCGGTAGTTCATATTTACACTAACAATTACGCGCATACGGCATTAGTGAATGCATTAAAACTCAGGAAATTAAAATTAAAATGTTCCTTATGTTCTCCTCACCAGCTTCAATTAAAGAAATACGTGTACTAAACACTATGTCTAATTCACTTCCTACAAAATAAGTTTTCATAGAAATAAAACCTTCTGAAAGGCGACCAAAAATACTAAATTTTACTTGTCAAGAATATTGTGTAGCAATTATAAAAAAATTGTGCTCAACTTGAACTATTATACATAAACCTTTTTTGCTTGTTATAATTAAATAATAATTCATAATTATCAGCAAAATTTATAAATAATTAGACTAGATGTTTGAAGTTTTTAATGGAAGTTGCAGAAGTTTGATCAAGATTAAAATAAAGGCATGACTAAACAATCTGAAACGTTTCGTATATAATTAGAATGTTGTTACTTTGGTTCTCAATATAGCTCGTTGTTGTCTTGTGCTTAGCCACACATGGCAGCACACATGTGCATTGGTCACATATTGCTCTTGCGTCATTAGATCACCAAGGCAACTAAATCCTATATGGTTAATGCAGTTCCAGGAAGATTGATTTTTTAGAGTGTTCAACGTAAGATGTGATTGAAATTTCAACCTCTGTCGCATTTTCAAGCGTGACCAATAGCATTCCTCTAGTAAGTAAGCGCACAAATACATCTGATCCGTAGCTCAAGCTCCTTAATCATTGCGATATATTAATACGAATCAGTATTTCTGTTCAAATATCAATGTAGTGAAATGCCTTAGATTTCTGATGGTTTTTATAACTGCACTGTAAATTATTTTAGAACAAGTAATGAGTTAAAATTAATTTTCCATCAATTTACAGGAAAGTAACACTTGGGTATACATATTGCGAGGCTTTGATTGCATTAAAAATTCTACTAGGTCATTAATACAGCATCTTCTGCACCAAATTTAAAAAAATAGAATAACAAGAGATGTTATTCTAAGGGCTTGGGATTTTGATTAATTCTATCCTGAAAACAGCTGCTACTTATCTATCACGCTGCTCACGCCGGGGAAGATTATTTGTTTAGTGAGAGCCAACTATATATATATATATATATATATATATATATATATATATATATATATATATATATATATATATAATGTGGTCAATCATCATTAAATTTGTCGAAATAAATTTCATTTTAATATAAATTTTAAATGGCTTAGTTTTATACTACTTTACTCCTAATTCATTTGATACATGTAGGTTTATGACTCAATGCCCATAATTCTCTCACTCTTGAATATTGTGATGTTAATCACATAACTAAATCTATATTGTAAAGAAAAAGTAATTTTAGTGAATCTTAGGAGATATAAATAAATTTAATACTCTATTATAGAGGATGGCACATGAAAATTCACCTTCAACATTAAAAATAGTTTTCAAGTTATCCAGTTAGAAGTTCCGAATGGTGTTTTAAAATAAAATTGTCCTCTAAACGTACATAAAAATCAGAACAGATATCCGTATATCCGACATAGAAGTACTGCAAAAATCGATTGTAAATTAATTATTTATGAATAACATTCGTGAAGTCCAACATTGAAAAATCATTCAAATATCCGTAAATTCTTTCTTGTAATCTTTTTAAAGCAAAATAAACACTTCAGCCGAATTTTAACGAAACTCGTAGCTTATTTTATCAGCGTAACTAATAAACAAAATTGCAACTTTTGCAAATAAATTTATATGTAAATAAAAGTTTATTTCATTATTGTATCCTCTAGAGAGAAAAATACAGAGCTTTTATTTGTTTTCATACATATGCAGTCTTATAAATGTAAGAAGAAAATTTGTAGACTCGACGTTTCGCACTTTTTAAAACTTTAAAAATATTTTTAATATAGTTATAGGTATTTATAAATATTTGTATTGTACTATAAATACTATGCAAATATTTACTACTTGGATATGTGCGAATGTTTACTACTAGGGTTACTTTGTATCAAAGTATTTGAATCATATTTTTATAAATATTGTTATTTTATGTAAGTGTATTTTTTTGTGTTTTTTTAAAGAAGTAATAAAACAATTTGGGATTTGTTAGTGAAATTCTGTGTGCATGTTTAATCTACAATTTTGTGTTAGATAAATTAATGAAATTCAGAAAATACATTTAATTATTACTCATATCATTCGTCTAGTGTGGAGCAAAAAGCATTTTTAAGGTAATACACAGAAAGACTATTTTCCCACTAGAAATTGAAATTACAAGATAGTTTAGCGATTTAGCGAAACTTTTTGTCTTCCTTTTACAGGAAATTTGACACACGCTTAGGGATTTTTCTCATTTTGAAAGGGATTTTGTAAAAATGTCCTTATTTTTTTATCACGTCAGGGGTTTTAAAATCAGTATCAACAAAAAATACTTTTATGAGCTTAACAATTCAAATTACTGCAAAAACTTCTTGAGCACTCTGACAGCATATTCATAAAAGACCTCTTGATTAATGAACAGCACATAATGCTGGAACTTGATACAAGTCAAAAAATTTTTTTACATTTTTAAAATAGATGTCAATTTAGGAAAAATTGTAAATAGTATTTTTTTTATTTACAAACCTTAAAGATATTCTCTGCTTAACTTGTGCACCCACACTATAACTATTGTACAACATTGTTTTCCAAGTGCACAGTTCAGCAAGAAGTAAATATTTATTACGTTGTAACTTCGTTGGGATGGTAGGTCACTTTACGTTGCACTGGAAAAACACAGCGGGCAATTTGTCATAACTTTGGTAATTAGAATAATTAAGAATCAATATTTTGCAAACTTAACTAAATAAATAAAAGCTCAAACAACGTGTTCTTCCTTTATTTCAAGGAGTTTTATTCCAGTTAGTTAAAAAAATTATAACCCAAATGGTTTTTAATGTGCGTTTTGTTCAGGTTATAAAAGTTCACAACACAGCATATAACTGAGAAGCAGGAATATATAGTATACGTTGAATGCACTTATTTTGAAGCAAAATTCTCGGATTCCATTTAAACTGCTGAAGTACGCTTTTTTCGAATGACATAAATTTGAAATCATGCTGACGTTCATAAGAGCAATGCGAATTTTTTTGTGCAATGCGTATGTTGTGTAAGAAATCTTTTAGCAAACCCATAGCTTGCATATATCTGAAGCTCCTCATCTACTGATCACTTCAGTTATATTCATGCTATTAAATACTTTTTGTAGAATCGTATAGAATCTTTTCAAGAGCATGGAAATGAAATATTGAAATCCACTTCAAACATTCCTAGCAGAAATACCGTCGGTTTGAATACTTTTTATGCGGATAGTTCAATTTTGGAACACTGTTGTAGCTTCAAACTAATATCAGTTCCCACCCATGTGGAACTTAAGTGTTATTTGAAAAGTAAAGGTAAAAGAGCAAAAATCAACAATAAAGAAACATTCACTAACAACAAAGAATTTAAAAAATATATCTTCGAGTTTTTCAAAACTATATGTTGTTTTTATTTCAAATTTATCTATGTATTTCATGGACTTGGTCTAGCACACATGCAAGGCCGCCAAGTACACGAATCCACTCGTAATTAAAAGTCCCAAAAAATCAACAAATTATAAAAAAGGGTCATAAGAATCCAATCTGACACATGGAAACATGTGAATAGAGAGTGTCGCAATCTTTGGAACCTTCTCGGTCTTGATCCTATACCGTCGCCAGTGATCTGATGTATGCTCTTCGGCCGGCGTGGCAATCTGTGACGTCATAAATACGCAGAGCTTGAAGATGTAGATCAGTGTTTCTCAACCTTTTTTTTTTGCCGCGGCACACTTTTAACGATTTCAAAATTTATCGGCATACAAAAGAAAAATATAAGTTTAAAAGTTGTTTACATACCTATAATACACTGCGTAAAATAGTTTATGATAATAATTTTGAATGTAAAATAAAATAATATGACATGTACTACAAAAACAACAGTACGTTCATTAAGGGATTAATTACTGGGTAATAATAAGAAATTTGAGTTAGATGTTTTTTGATAATTTCATTTGTATTTGGTCGTAAAAATGACAATGCTACTCTCATATCGTATTCTACATTTAACAGTCTCGATCTTTTATTCGTTTTTAAGTTGGTTAATACTGAAAATCCGAATTCACACAAATAAGATGTAGAAAATTGTAATAATATTTTTAAAGCTTTTTGGGCTATCATGGGATAATCGCATCACGTTGGGGCGAATATTTCACTTTATGAAAGGTCA
This sequence comes from Metellina segmentata, assembly GCA_947359465.1. Taxonomy (NCBI): domain Eukaryota; kingdom Metazoa; phylum Arthropoda; class Arachnida; order Araneae; family Tetragnathidae; genus Metellina; species Metellina segmentata. Next base: position 121,293,188 of record OX375876.1, read on the forward strand.
CAGTTATCGAAGATAAAAACAGTTACAAATATGGTATTTAACTGTAAAAACAACAGTTTTCTTTTATAGTGTACTTTTCTTCAATTTAAAGAAACTTTACTCGTAATAAGAAAAAAGCATTACAATTTTTACTATATACATTTCTAAAATTTGGCGGTACACTAAGAATTTGGCGGCACACAAAAGTCCCTCGGCACAGTGGTTGAGAATCACTGATGTAGACGAACTGAAACTTAAAGCAGACGCTCATGTGATCTTTTCAAGTACAGAAGTTCTAAAATATTTAGGACTTTCCAGATCCGTTTTCTCTAACTTGTCGGGAGCGCTATGTAAGTTCGTTTCATTAAATTATAATTGTTAAATTAACACTGTTCTTCATTCTCTACAGAAAAATTAACTATAAAAAACAATTCCAAGTATAAACAGAAAGAAAAATTGGTAGTTTTTGACTGTAATAATGTTCTGCTATAAGAGAGACTGTGAATTCATGCATTTTGGGCAAAAAAGAAGCATTTTATGTCCATTTTGAAATTTGAGAGTGTTAATATGGACTCTTCTGAGTATCGACAAAGCCGTCAGTGATTTTCGATAGCATAAGCACCTCCAAAGGATAGTCCCTCCGTGTTCTCTGTTCATGTGAGAAGAGGGAGCTATAATATTACTACATATAGTATTACTTTGGGAACGTTTCCTGTGACGTTCATTGGTTCACTAACGTTAGTCTCCAAGTTACTCTCCTTAGCTAGTTATTATGTCTACTGACCTTCTAATGAAATTGGTAGAGCATGTGGGGGGCGCTGCTATTGAAATATCTCAAAAGAGTAAATCGCGTTGGCTTACGAATCGACTTGGGCCGATTGGCTATAGAATCGCAGACTAGTGTTTCTAATAACGCAGCGTAATCACTTTAACTAACCAATAATTATTGTTCAGTTATCTTAATGTGGGGCAAAATATCATTTGCCCAACATACAGTTTTTTGCCTTTCCTTCCTATCAAGTTACATATCTTAAAACCAAGATGTCGGAAGAAGAAATAACATGAAGCTGCTTGATCTATTTCATCAGAATGTCGTTGCATGTGTCCCGTTGTTGACAAATACTGGTCTTTAGGCTCCTATTTTTACACAAGACAATTGTAAACTCTAGCCTGTATAAATCCCTCTATCACCTGTATAAATGTTCACAGGACATAGGCTGTTCTAGGTCCTACATCGTACCACCTGGGGAATCCGCAAGTCCAATTCGGTTGATATGGGCACTGGAACAGTCATGGCACGTAAGCAGTCTGAATTTGGGGATTTTTTCTTGTGGAACAGAATCTAGGAAAACTTACAGACCATTGCAGAGGACGCTACGTGGCTTTTTTTGGAGACAGTGGAAAACTTCTCTTCAAATTCTTTCGTTTGCATCAATTCAGGTACAGGATTTGCAAATGCATTGACATAGCATTTGAAAATACCTGCACGACCCTAGCAACTTTTCTAATCAATAAGATAACTTTTTCATTTCATGGCAACACAATGGGTAGGCACCCATTGTAGAGATGTTCTGAGAGCTAGGCTTTAACCCTACTGGTGGTCGGCTCGACGAATTATAGCGTCATTAGTAATTTGAATAGGTCTTAAATCTCCAAGTGGTTTCGATGAGATATATGGTTCGTCAAATTTTTGTTCGTCAGATCTGACCAATTATGCTAATGACGAGATATTTCGTCAACATGATATTGCCGATTTTATTATGGTGATGAGATCAAGATCTGGTCAATTTGTTTCCAATGACAAGATTTCTCTTCCATCAAGATCGCGTCAATTTTGCTATTGGTAATACAGAGGCTGTTCGCACATTTTTTAGACAATTTTGGTTAGCGGTAATAAAAAATCGTTTGCTGCAAAACAAATAATTGCAGTTGTACTATGTTTTTAAAAGTCAAAATTATCGTCTGCGGCTTGAGAGGTTTGTATTTATTCAAATTGGCGTTTTTAACGAAGCAGTGGTTCCAAGGCTATATTTAGGCTCTTTCCGAAGAGAAATATTCATATTCCGTTATCCAAAAACGATGTGAGAGTCATGGTTTTGTGATATCTAAAGCGTCGATAGGTAATATCGTCAACAAGAAAGGGAAAAAAAACGTCAAATTGGAGCCTCAAGTGGGACAAAAATTCCAAACAAGAATCCAAGGAAGAAACGGACATCTTCGACTATTTCAAAGGTACGTTGTTTAATGCTAAAAGAAAATCCCCCTAGTCAAAGGACAGTTGCAAAATCATTAAAATGATCGGTGTCCACTGTCAACAAAATGATAAACGTTGATTTATATTTTAAGAAAGCGAAAAAACATAATGTGCATCGTCTTTCTCCAAGGCATATCGCTGAACGCAGGACACGCTGCTGAATTCTATATGAGAAACACTTATCTAAATAAAAATGGAAAAAAAATTGTCACAATAGATGAATCATGGGTGTATTAAATGATTGCAGCAAAAAAAAAAGAGCCATTTATTATCATAAAAGGGGAGATAAAAATTTAAGTACATGGTTCACAGAATCGAAAGAAAGTTTTTCTAAGGGATTCATGATTGTTGCTGGTTTTTCATGTAATGTGAAGTTAAAAATAAAGAGAGTGGGAAAAAATGTCAAGATTAACTCCAAATACTATCAGAAACATATTTTATCGCCAATTTTTCTGAATGAAATACCATCGCTTTACCCACAGTGCCATCAATCTGTGGAACTCCATCAAGACAAAGCTAGCAGTCACACATCAAAATCCACTGTAAATTTCCTAAAAGAAATGGAACAAAAAACCTGTATCAAGGCCATACCCTTCACTTATATCCCTACTAAATCTCCCGATGTATCACCTATGGATTTTTGTGCTTTCGGACTTTTAAAATCTGCATTATCCAAACATCGTCCCACAACCCTTACAGGACTCTGGAAAGCTGTTCAGGAGGAATGGGATAGAATACCTCTTCTGACACTTCAAAAGGCATTATTATCCTGTAAATTACGGTGTCGAAAGATAGTTCAGAATAAGGGCTATCAAATAGAACATTTAAAACACAATAATTTTATGTAATTTAGCTTTGTGAATACAATATACATTGTCTAAAAAATGTGTGAACAGCCTCTGTATACCTCATTGAGATAATCACAAGGAGGAGGGTTAATGAACGAGATGTCTCGTTATTAGAAAACTGATCAGATCATGATCTCGTCATCATCGGAAAATCGCCAATACCTTGATGAAGAAAAATTTCACCATCGTTGAGTTATCGCCATTATTCGTGTTAACAAAAATTTGTCCTCAGCAAAATTGACGAGATCTTTATGGATGAAATATTTCGTCGAAATCAACTGGAGGGTTAATTTAGTCATCATCTTTTGAATCTGTGCGATTAATTGCGTAATTGATTACAAGGCAGTGCTTGGAGAGCGGAAAATGAACCCGACAGGTTATTAATCCTCTTAGTTGATGAGGTATCCATCTCGTCCATTAAGAACTGACTATCTGTGCAAACGAGATAAAGATCTGATCAGTTTTCTTCCAATGACGAGACATCTCGTCCATAAAGTTCTGATCAGTTTTTCTAGGTTACGAAATACCTTTCCGAGTCAATCAAAAAGTGAAATAAAATATTTATTTCCGAAACAAAAGAATTTTCGCAGAAAAGTAGCTGTACTGGGAATAATTTTAATTCCACGACAAATAAGGACATTATTAAAAAATCATGACCATATATGTTTAGCCGCCAACAGTCCGTTGTGTTGCTTCAGCGCGAGGTAAATTCACCTTAAATTTGCCCTCATAAAAGCAATAACAGCACTTAAACTAGTTCTATGCTTCAAATGGTGAATTTAAATTATTTTCGCGTTTGTTTTGCTTAAAATCCGGTGAAAAACATATTTTCTGCAGACAGATTTGATTTGTGAGCGGAATTGCGTGACCTTATGCTTTGCAAAACAGAAAATACAATTAGCTATTTTAGCACCACTCGAGAAAAGGCGCCTAGGAACTAATGAGTTCGTCCGCACCTCTTTTCTGTTCACCAACAACCTAAGTTTTTTAAGTAATATTTATCGATTGGCCGGGATTGTCCCGGAATTGAAGTTGCTGTCCAGAATCCCGGTTGAATATCAAATTGCCCCGGAATTTACGAGAAAGCTATCGACCCCAATTTCACCTGCACTCCAAATTAGTTATTTTTATTCCACATGACTTCGCGCCCATCCATTGAACGTCCGTTTCCCCACTGCTATCCAAAGCCAAACCAAGTTTGGGGCAATAGGTCAGTCTGCTCAGAGCGGGACCATCGTGAAGAAATGGTATGCGTTGCCTTTCAATTCCATTATACTGTATACGAATTTTATTTTTAAAATTGGGGCTGGAAACGAACACAAACTTTCATACTCGAATTTTTAAAAATAGATTTCGGAACACTCTCGGTTCTGTATAGCTAAACACGAACACTATTTCTATTTTGTATACGAACACTATTTCTATTTTGTATACGAACACTACCATTTTTGTTTTTTAATAGTGCACCTAATTTAAAAACTTAGGTACAAAAAGTGCGCCTGTATTAAAAAATCTATTTCGAGGCCTGAGGTAAGTATATGAAACGGAATACACACACACACAATGAAGGGAAGTATTTTTTATTGAGTTTTTAAATTAGAAAATTCATTGAACATGCTTTTAGGTTTTTCGAATAACAAAAGTAAAGATGTGATTATACAGGTTCTTTATTATAACAGTTAATACATCACATTTTTATAAGTCAGTTTTTAAAATTTTCGTAGGAATGTTTTTTTTTTTTTGTATTTTCTGCTACGTATCGAAATGTCAATGTACGAGTAGGTTTGTTTATTCTTATTTATGGAAGTTCTAAAACTAAGTTGAATATGGCTCTGCTTTCCAAAGAAATCAGTTTCGCGTGGCTTGTAGGATTCTTTCTTTGTTTTGATTTGTAATGTGTGTGTGTGTGTGTGTGTGTGTGTGTGCCAAAAACGTGTCGTGAAGTATTAGGCATTCCAGTTCTGGGTTGCTTGCGACAATGACATTATTTCGGTCGAAATCGATGAGTCCGCATTCCATTCGGTTTAGAATGAAGGCTATCCTTGCAGTGACTCTCAGTGATGCTCAGTACCACTGAGTCGTCAGGACAAAATTGTCCGAACAATTATTGTCAACCTCATCTTCTCCATCGAGATCTGTGGCAGCATCTGCAGCTGGTGTGTCAACAGCTTGTGTAGCAGCTAGTTCAGCCCTTTCTTCCATCTCGTCTTCGATGGTGCGGAGACGCAAGTCCATGTATTCCTCCGGATGTTCGGCATTCCATTCTGCGAGGTAGTCGCGTTCCACGTAGGGCTGCTCTTTCTTTTGTTTGGCCTGTTTCTTCTTGATTCGCTTTTCGCGAAACTTCCTTCTGAAATAGCAGGTCGGTATTTATTAATTTTCCAAAATTACACACATTATACGTTTTTAAACCAACAGTTAATGGAAAAAACGTAATTTTAAGAGACGCCGAAATGCATACAAATAAGTAATTTAAGGAAGATATAAGGAATATATCACACACTTACATTTGTTTCTCGAACCAATCCAACATCTTTAAAGATGAATAAGATGTCTGTTTGTTCAAAACGTCGGTAAAATTGACGTAAGTAGCACTGAAAAGTACTGTTTTTAAGTAAAACGTCGGTAGTAGTGACGCAAATAGCACTGAAAAGTACTGTTTATGAATAAATTGCAGCGGAAAACTCCTCTACAACAAAAACCGCTTTAATCAAACGTACTTTAATATCACTTGATCAAAGCTTTAAAAGACGCTAGTTAGCAGTTCGAAAGATATAACATGAACTAGGGGGCCTGCCCCCTGCTCGCTAACGCTCGCCAACCCCCGGAGAATTGCTTCGCAATTCTCATTGGTTCGCTGCGCGAACCTATGCTCGCTTCGCTCGTATCAATGAAGACACGTGTCCTAGCAGAAGGGATTGATTACAAAATATATTCCAAAAAAATATTTTTCAAATCTAAATTTGTTGTATTACATAAAAGATATATACATTACCTCTGGAATCGGAATTTAAATGAAAACTTTGAGCAAATTTTTACTCGCAATGTGAGCGCTGCTTTGGAAATTGAATACCCAGCATGTTGTTTGTGTGTACATTTCCCCAGTACTCTAGCCACCCATACACTTTTTGATTGAGTTTGTTGTCGAAAGTTGTAGTGCACGCGTCTTGTTGTACTATAATTGTTAGCCTTGAAAAGGACCGTTTTTTAAATAGCCCTGAAAAGATCCTCCGCTTTCTTAGATTTCTATTACAAACCGCGGTACAGCTACACTCTACTTTTATGACTGATGGCAACGGCTTGGCGATTTTTTTTTGGCGCACTTCTAGTAGCAAATTACGATAAATTAAGTCAGCCTATCTTTCGTTATTGCTGTTGTGGTTTTATGGTAACTTCGGCAAACGGAAACTTTCAATTTTCATTTTGAATATTCTAGAAAGTTCTTCCAAAATCCGTTAAAATCGTTTGATTTCATTGATTCGTTTGAAATTTTTTCTTTCCTCCCATTGGTTATTTTGTTTTTAAAATATCCTTTGATTACATTGGTCCTTGTAAATCGTTTTCTGTGATACCATTGGTCTATTTATTTGTATTTTGATAGTTGTGGAATTTTTATTTTATTCTAATAGTTTTTTCACGATATGATTAATAGTTTTGTTTTTTTGACCATTTTCGTTTTCATTATTTTTTTACGAAAGAATTCTGACGTTATCAGGTTGTATTATTTCTTGCTTTTTTTTCTTTTGTAAATCTTTTTCTTTTTCAACATGCCCACTGTATTTAGTGTAATTGATAAGTTTGATGGTTTTCTCACCCAACATTTGTGTAGCTTAGTTTCTCTGCTGGTTCACAAATGTGTTTTGATATGTGCTTAAGCTTACTACTTTTTGTGAAATTTTTTTAAAATATGCTTTTTAAAACGTTCTGAAATGTGCTCAAAAAGTATAATGTAAAAAGAAAAAAATTTGTGATCGAAAAAGAGTTAGAAAATATTATTTCCTTGGCGACTTTAGAAGTTAGCCAAAACAATCGCCTTGGCCGTTGCCATTGCTTATAAACGTAGAGTGTAGCTGTTCCCAAACCGCAACAGCTCGTCTAAAATTCATTTTTTTTCAATAAAATTTCATCCGATAACGCTATAGATTCAAATGACTCACGAGGCTCCTAGTAAACAAACAATCGCACAATGTTGCCAAAACGCGGTAACAAATAACGTCTTTTTTGCGTGCCACGTAAGAGAAATATATATATAGATGACGAAATCTTTTTTAAAACAATACTTTTTCATGCGCAACAATGTGTGGGTAACAATGAAGTAGAAATTTCGATGCTCAGGAAACAATGGACTCCTCCATTATTATACTTAAAATAACTTTATTGTTTTAAGAAAAAAAAATGAGGGAATTTAATTGTATTTATTTCCATCGTTGTAAGTATGAAGTTTGAAATTTATGCTCAATTCAGAATTAATGATATAATCTGTATAATTTAAGTTCAATATTTGTTTTAATATTTCATATTTTTTAGGATTCATACGTCATTAAATCTCGCTTTTTAAATAACAAGGCTGTTTTTACTTTTTATGCTTTTACGACACATGATAGGATTTGCCTTACTTTACATTTCTAGTCCTTAAATTCCCTTTTCACTCAGTCTATTTAACCCCTTAACAATTTCATTTTTTCCCGAATTCGATAGAAATAATGTCGTATTTTCTTATTACATTTTTTTTCCATAAAACATTTGGAAGTAGGAAATTATTATTAAAATCAATATTTCTTCGAGTACGCCGGCCAAACCATACGCCCAATTCCCTCATTCCCCAGGTAGTCGTCGACGATACCAACTCTATAGGGACACGCATTATCATCCATTAAAACGAAAGAAGGACCAACTGCTTCAGCGTACAATCTCACAGTGGGTTCTAGGACTTCATTCCGATACCGGACAACAGTCATAGCACCCCGTCTATAGATGTGCAGCTTGGTGCGATATCCCAACGAAATCCCGGCCCACAGCATGTTGCTTCCACCTCGGAATGCGTGATGTTCGCTGATGTTATGAGGCCGCTTGCGTGTGCCTTGTTCTCTCCAGACCTTTACGCATTTGTCAACTGGCACCAGGGAAAATCTCGATTCATCCGTGAACATAACGTTAACCCAATCAGACACACTCCAATTCACTTGTTGCCGACACCTCTTTAATCGTGCCATTCTGGATTGGACGGATAGAGAAAAACAAACTCGTGGTACCCGGGCGTACAATCCATTGATGTTTAACCTTCGGCTCACAGAAGTGGCAGATATCGTCTTACCAGTGTATGTTGAAACCATAGATGTCACACGTGTGGAGGTCTCCCTACGATTCCGCTTCGCTCCATCAATATATCAATCTTCCACTGAGGTCATAAACCTTATGCGGCCGGCCAGCGGTCTTCGGACATTTCTTTGGCTTGTTTGGAATTGTTTCCATAATCGTGAAATGACGGAATGATGAACGTCGAAGAAAAGAGCAACTACAGCGATTGATTGCCCTGCTTCAGGGCGTCCCACAGAACGACAGCGCTCACTATCTCCCATTCGAAATATATTTTTTAATACAGGTGCACAAAGTGCTCCTGTATTAAAAAATATATTTCGTGGCCTGGATTAAGGTTACTACTACAAAAGACGATTTTAAGGGACATTTGGAATTCCCTTTCTTAAATTCTTTTCATGTTCAATTTAATTAATAAAAACGATTCTGTTGACTATGAGTGCGAGGGCTCTCGCACTCATAGTCAATAGAACAATATTTTTTTACTTGTGACACTCTTGCAACCGGCATGCGACAAGGTGGAATTTCGCAATCTTCTCCTGTCATATGACAAATAATTTTTTAATGTTTGAAAAGTTCTAGTTCGTATTTTTTAAACATTATTATTCTTTCAATAATGGCATAATTACACTTATAATTTGCTTTATTCTGTCTTACCTGCCACCTTAAGTCGAATATTTTGTGATTGTATTTTGTGTGAGAAAAAAGAAATACAATTTATTGAAAAAAAATTTTAACAGAAAACTGTGAAATAAAACAAAATACAAAATAGGAAAAAGCTGTTCTTTAGATATTTGAGATTCCTTTTTATCTCTTGATCTTGCAGTTGCCACAACATACAGCTAAAAAGTGCACAAAATTAAGAAATGCGAAATCAATTCAGAGCGAAAGAAACAGGAGTTTCTGTTTTATTCAGATATTCGATATTCCCGTTCGTTGAAAAATATCGTCTGTCCCAAATATTCGGAAATCGTTTACAATGCGCAAAGAACAAAAATAAGACTCGAAATAAATGAAGTATCAGAACTAAAATTCAATTAAAAAAAAAAAATTTTTGAAAAATACTTGGTTTTTTAGCAGTACTGGAAAAGAAAATCAAAGTAATCGTAATACTCAATGTACATTCCAATTTTTCCAAAACTACCAAATTATGGTTGATTTAAGTATTCTTACTCAGGTGTTTTGGCATGAAACTCATCTAAATATAACAATAAATTAATGTTAAATATTGCATTCAACTAAATAAACATATAATGTATAAAATAAAAAAACATTGCAAACAAATATCTGGAATAAAATTCATGTGATGCCTGCAAAAAACACACAAACACAAAATCGAACATAGAACAGAAAGACGGTCGGACAGATTTTCGCAACCAAGTTCACTCACTAAATGAAGATAAGTACTCACTGTATGCAAATTTCCATGAAAATATATTAAACCGCGTGACGTGTTTAGGGCACATACATACATACATACATACATACAGACAGACAGACACCAAACGCGCAAGAGGCGGATTTGGCATCAGAAGGGTTCAAAACGGATAGAAAACTTGAAATAGGTCGAAAATATTCAACATACAAACACTCCATTCTTATTTATGTAGATTGTTGTTTCTTGGTTCAAAGTTGCAATTAAAGAATAAATTAATATATAATTAGCATATTATTAGAATACTTGGATCAGCTTGCATGTACACAAGTAAATATTAAATTGAGATAAAACGCTAGTAGAGATTTGCACGCGCAAGGTAAAAGTAATTAATTATAACACCCCTTCCCTTAAGTTACAAAGTCTGTACTTTTCTTAGACAGACAATTTGTCGGCATGGACAGTCTGTGAACAGGTACGGGAGTTTTAGATAGTTTCAGGTGTGTGTGTGTGGGGGGGGGGTTGATATTCTGGTGCCTCCGGACCATCAGGCAGCTCTGCAGGAAGATGTAATGATCTTTTGAATCGTGTTATACGGTTGTAAATCGCACATTACAATTGCTTAATGTTTCCTTGCGTGAATCTTGTTAATGTGTCCAACCATTTGTAATGGAAAAAAATATTTAATATGAATAACAGCTTAAAATGAGCAAAAGTTTTACATTTTCTGTAATAACAAAAGGGACTGAATAACATAATTAATATCTATATATATATATATATATATATATATATATATATCCATAAGGTAAGCAAAGAGATATATTAAAATTGCATCAGTAATTTTGTTGAAAAAACTGACTACATATCAATAAAATAAGAAAACTACGTTATATTACGTTAAAAAAAGATTTCATTCTTTAACAATATCTTAGCATTTAAATGAAAAATAAGCGGCATTCTTGTATTAAAAGATTGCTTAAGTACCCAAATAACAAGTTAATAGTTCTGATACCTATGATACTTTAAGTTATGGAAATAATTTTGCTTTGTTGCATTAATTTTTATGTCCGAATATTTTTGTTCATAAAATCCTTTAAATACGCTTAAGTGTTTTATTAAACTCTTAAAATAAAGGGAGTAATTCATAAAAAATTTATCTACTCTTTTGTATCTAAATTTTTCAATTCAGTCCGTACGTGTCAATGTATAATGCATAAAAGATTCTCACTGCGCAGAATATGCAAAAAACTAAAACGTATACTTCCAAACTACAATTGACTTTCAAGAAAAGGGGCAGATGTAATTAAATTAAATTAAATTTATCTTACGTTGATTTCAACTCGAAAAGAAATTATTTCCTTAGTTTTACTTGATGGAAATTGTTATCGGTTTTCCTATCTCCCTTTTCTTTGAAAAAGCTACCGTAGAAATTTAAAATAAAAACATGAGCGAGGCAGACCAAACAGTGTCTTTTGGCACACACTCATCGTTATCTTACTTTGATCGACTTCGTCTTTGTTAGGCGGGTTGTGCCTGCTTTAATTTAATTAAGCAAATGCGGTTTTACATAAGAATATGGATGCAAATTACCTCTCCGACTTGGAGCCAAGGAAGTGTTCGCTCGACGTCTATTATCTGATATTGGTAAAGTAATTGGAAAGTTGACTTCACGATCGCCTTGTCGGATAAAGTATTGAAATTCTAAAAAGACATACATCTTCTTTCTTTTGTTGTGTTAAAAGAAAACTGTTCCAAACTATAAAAATCTCTCTCTCTCTCTCTCTCTCTCTCTCTCTCTATATATATATATATATATATATATATATATATATATATATATATATATATATATATATATATATATATATATATATATAAAATTCAAATACCACTCACTCACTGACTGACTCACTTGACTGACTGACTGACTCATTTGACTGACTGACTGACTTACTTGACTGACTGACTCACTTGACTGACTCACTTGACTGACTGACTCACTCACTTACTGACTGACTCACTTGACTGACTCATTCACTCACTGACTGACTCACTTGACTGACTGACTCATTCACTCACTCACTGACTGACTCACTTGACTGACTGACTGACTCGCTCACTCATCACTGTATCTCAAAAAGTACAAGTCCTATTAAGCTGAAATTTTGCAGGGTGATTCTTCTTATACCGTAGGGGTGCACTAAGAACGGATTTTGAAAAACTCGAATCCTAAGAGGCCTGAAATTGACCTAAGGCTTAAGCCAAAAGCAATTTTAAATCGCCATAGAAATAACATTGAGTACGAAACGATTGCTGTAGGCATTTCAAATTGCTTTACCAGTGTTGATCGAAAAACAATAAAAAAAATAAATTATATCATACATAATATAAACCAGGGCTCGAAATACCCGGGTGCACAGGTGCACGTTGCACATGAAAATAAAATTGTGCACATAATTTTTTCTCGCTAGGTGCACATAGCGTTAAAAAAAGTGGGGGGACACGTGTTTATGTTACTTTGATGTTTGAACAATACATTAGTATCGACATCTCACGCTCTAAAGAAATGTAATTAAAATTCCTAAATACACACTAAGCGAAAAAAAAAATCGCTGGGCCGTAACGAGTTTATACAGGAGGGAGGTTTACTTGTGTCACTGCCACCAGAACTTTGCGATGATCGAAACATTTTCCAGATGACTCTGTCAAAGCGACTGTCGCGACAGCCGTGCGCCGTAGACTTTCGATATGTTAAAATATTTTTTTATTTACTATCTATTACGAACCTATATAAACATACCCAACTAATACAGTAGTTTACATTACATTAATACTCTTATATTACGTTTTTTTTTTAAATGTGCGCCTAACATATAACCTGTGCACCTAATTTAAAAACTTAGGTGCACAGTGTGCACCTGTATTAAAAAATCTATTTCGAGGCCTGATATAAACACCCAACTGTTGGTTTCAAGAGAGACGAATAGATGGCGCTTGGGATGTTCCTAAACCACTGCGCAGTTAAGTTGCACGAATGTTGTAAACGAAGCCCCAGATGTGAGAAGAAATGAACTGTGTTATGACACTTTTATGGTGTGTAAAAGACGAGATTCGACTCAATCGCGGCCTTAATGTACATAGGGTCAAAGATTGCTCCAAATAAACAGCATTAATTAGGACCAGACAGTTTTGTCGTTCTTTCAGTCCAACTCCCTCAAAAATATTTTGTAAGTTGCCCGGCGCCCGAGATGAACAATACTTGAAAACGTTCCTTCAGCCCAGCAGAGTACTCATAAAATTAAATTATAATGTTCATGTTTGAACTGACTTTTTACTTCTTCCCATGATGAAAGGTATATGTATGTTCCTCCAACTTTCTTTAAATCTTTGGTTGAATACGCAATAGTGTGTAGAGAATAAAATTAAATACAATTTACGAATAAAAATATTTTTAGTGTGTAATTTGTTATTTAAAATGACAAGAAAATTTTAAAAAATAACTTTAAAATAGATGGGTTACGTTAAATTAAAACGGGTTAGTCATACGTTGTAGTTGAAACATATTTCAAAATTTTGATATAGCTTTTCATTGAAAGACGATTAAAATATATTAAATTTCATTTGTTTTTCGTGTTTCATGGGTGTTGTTGAAAGCTGTTCTCCCTAGTCAAGTAACTATATCTATCATTCTAAATAGGTACGTGCTTTCCATTCAGAAACCAAATGTCTGATCTTAAAAAGTACCATAAGGGTTCAATTTAAAACTATATGTGTGTTGGAGAAAAGGGAATTTTTAACAAAACTTTGTTGATCTTGAAATATTATCACACTTGGTAATTTTGAAAAATTGAAATTTTATGTCTTAAGAGACAGAAAGTCGAGTTTGCTTAATCTATTTATTGAAGCTGTTCTTACCCAACTTAGATACATGTGAATCGTTCGTTGAAAGCAGTGATTTTCTTTTTGTAAAAGCCCTGTAAAATCAACCTTCTGTTTATTAAAAAATTGTAATAAATTGATTTTAATTTTTCTACTCTGATGACATGTATTTCTAACAAAAGCTTTGTTATTCCATATACCACTAAATGGAATTTTCTGGAAAAAGTGCGTTTGCTTCAAACTAAATTAGTCACGAATGCCGTAAATTTTTAGCCCTCTTGGATAAATAGAACGCGGGTTAATATGTAACCTATCATATCCACAGGGTTCTAAAATATTAGAGTACCAAATGTGTGGATTGATCAAACTGTGTAGATTTGTATAGAGAACAGAGAAAACGCCTACTCTGCTTTATATATCTAACAGAAGTTCCGTTATTCATCCTGCCGCTGAATGAAATTTTCAAGAAAAATTGCGTTTGCTTCAAACTGAATTACTAACGAATGCTGTAACAATTTAACTTACCATCTTCTCATATTGATGATGGAATTCGAAAATATCGCATACTAGGTGCAAGAATGGCACAAGTAAAACATATTCGTAGAAAACGAAGTGCAAGACTATCCGTCGAAAATTCAACATTTATACTGAAAATAAATGCACGGGAATATTCGTAGTCACTCTAAAATTCAAAATCAACTTCGGTAGTTAGTTGATGACTTTTCAATCAATATATTACTAATTCAACCCGAGAAAAGCCGGGTATTTCTGCTAGTACTCTTATAAAGTAATGCAATTGGTTTGGAACAATGAACTTAAAGGTTCAAGTTTGCAACTCTAAAATATTCAGCTTATTAGCGTATTTCAGTTTATTGTAAATCTGACTTCACATTCTAAAAAGACACTTATTTTCTTTCTTCTTTTTGTTTTAATTTGTTAAAAGCATTCCTCAACGAGTGTTCGTTACTTTATACGAGTGTTCCGAAGGAAAAACACTCGTCTGAGGTAATGTGTTTGTTTTAAAAAATAATAATAGACTTTAAGATTCAAGTTGGTAACTAATTTATACAACTTCTTTTAGTATATTGTAAATCCGACGTCATGCTCTAAGAAGACAAACATTTTCTTTCTTTCTTTTGTGTTATTTTATTACAAGAGCGCTGTTCCGCAATAGGAAAATACTTTTAAAAAGTAATGTGATTTTTAAGACTTCCGAACACAATGGACTTCAAGGTTTTAGTCTGCAACACTAATATTTACAGCTTATTTTACTTTATTGCAAATGTTCAATATTGCAAATCCAATCGATACAATTTACTTCTGTTCATTATAAACCTCACGTCACCTAACGCAGGATGACGTGTTAGAACAAGCTAAGGTCAATAGTATAAACTAAGTCATGGATTATATCAAATTTCTGTAGTTCAGTAGAATGCAGTAATTCAGTAAATTGTATTTTTCAGTGAGCAACGAATCTAACGAAGTGCTTTCGGTATGCACAATGGACATTACCATTCAGTTTGAAACTACTTTTTAACATATACCGCTTATTTTAGAGTGTTTGCCGACCAACCGGTCTAGTGGTTAAGGTGTTGGCCTCT
This sequence comes from Metellina segmentata, assembly GCA_947359465.1. Lineage (NCBI taxonomy): Eukaryota > Metazoa > Arthropoda > Arachnida > Araneae > Tetragnathidae > Metellina > Metellina segmentata. The sequence goes on from OX375876.1 coordinate 121,308,443, forward strand.
GGATCGGAAGGTTCCTGGTTCGAATCCGGGGTCAGGGCATGGATGTAATTGTGCTGTCTTTAGTTAGGGGTAGTGATGGTCGCCCATTGGGTGCTCCTTCACAAATGACCATCGCTTACCGGCCTTGCAGTGGCCTATGATTAACAATCGAGTGCCCGCCGTAATTAAAAAGAAATTTAGAGTGTTTAAATCAGGTTTTATCTCCATAATTTAAATTGAAGATTGGATTAAATTTCAGTAAATAATATCAGTAGTGTGTGTGTGTGTGTGTATTAACTATAGATAATATTAATTATAGACATAGTAATATTCAAGTTCTTGCCGATATCCAGACGCAGAGAATGAGATGAATCCATCAGAACGATGAAGTTTTCAATTTTTGCTACTGTCACTAAATTATGTTTACATCTGAGGCTCGATGTCAGTGTACCGTTTACTTAGCACCTCAAACGCACCAGAAAGTTAAGCAAAAGTGGCTTTAAATAAGAATATGGTTTCAGATTATACCTTAGACTTTGAAGCAAGAAAATTCTCACTGGTCAATTATCAGATAATGGTAAAATAATTACAAAGTTGGTTTCATCATTTGCAAGCTGGATAAGGTATTAGATTTCAAGACAAGGAACTCCTTTTTTGTTGAATGAATACTATTTAAAAAAATAAAACATTCGTATAAAATATTACAATTATTTTCAACAAATACATGTACAATGAATTATAAGGTCCAAATTTGATGAATTGTAGATATACATCTTATTTTAGTTTACTGTACATTTGATGTTCTATCATACTGGTAGCATACATTAAAGTCGCTGGTAAGTCACCCTTATATGTATAGATCTAAATAAATAAATTCTACATTAAATTACCATAATACTCACAATATTACAGTGTCGTTTCTAAGTGGAGAGCTGTACGTGACTTGCAAACATTTTATAATAAAAGGAGTCGACCAACTTGAAATCAAAACCTTTCAAAATTAGAATAAACGTCTGAAGAGATGTGATCAAGCGTTTTAGAAACAAATAATTATAAACTTAAATATTAATGTATTATTATTCATGTACAAATAGAAGAGCAGGAAATATGAAAGATATGGCTCTTGTCAATATTTTAGGTTTTGTCTTCAAGTCGTGCAATTATCCCTCATGTAGCAAACAAAGACCGCAAAGCGATAAACCATATCAACGAATCAAAAAGTGTATTTACCTTAATTTCCATTTAGAAATCCTTTATAAGAAATTCATTTGGATAATCAAATGCTTACGAAAAGTGAAACGCATATTAAAGTTCACGTGAGTATACAATGCCTCGGGAACAGACTTGCAACACACACAATGGACTTCAAAATTTGTTTGGAACTCTACTTCTTAATATATAACGCTCATTACAGTTTATTTTTCTAGTACACTATCTTAAGTTGTGAATTTTATCGCATACCTATATCAGTAAAATTCGCTATAGTTATCCTCAATTCAATAAATAATATCGTCTTCCAATTCTTGAAGTTATTAAGACATTGTATATCCATCTAAATGATGATAGTTTCAACTCTGTACGATGTACTCTAAATTATATTGACATGTAGACCCATGTAGCATGAGTCTTGCACTTTAAACTATTCAAATGTAATAGATACTCTATGAATGAATTTTTATATCTTTCAATGGACATCAATTTCCATTGAAGCAAATAATCATCGTAGCCTTTAGGGTGACTTACTAGGTTGGGTCTTACGAAACAAGCACTATTTTGCTAAGCTACCTCAAAAACAAGATAAAAGTATACTCACAAAGAATGTTTTTATTGACCTACAAGAGATTACAATAGAGTAAAATATGTTGCATGAATCGAAACTGTGTAGAGGGCAAATATATGGAGTCAAAGCAACCTCATAACATTTCGAGATAGCAATTTAGAGGTTCACAAGCTTATAATAAATGTACCACTTTTACAAGATGTGAATTACTCAAATATGGTAACACGATTCTTTTGAAGCTCAATGTGAACAATGGACGTAAAGATTTTATTTCTGCAACTTTATAATAAAAACATCTTGTTCCATATTATTGTCTCAGATTTTATCTTTGTGCTGGGAAACATTACGATTGCTAGCATAATATAAATCGTTGATTCTACCGAATTCTACCAAAAATCAATACATTTTGCTACATATATTCCACTAATTCGATGAATAGCGTTATCTGGTTGTATAAGATTTATGGAAATTGATCCATCAAACTTCTAATGGTATGTACTACAGATATTAACCCGTATTTGGCTCAATGTAATTATGGAATTATTATTTAATTTATATAATTCTGAAGGAAATGAAATTTACTCTCGTTTTCTGCAGGAATCAATTTCTATCGAGTTGAATAATCAATAGAATTCTGAAGGACAGCAAATAATGGTGCAAGGGTTCCCAAGAACTTATGCCTTAGACCATTGCTAGCGTAATTTAAGTAGTCGATTCAACAGCATTCTACCAAAAATCTGAAAACTTAGCTACATACATTACCCTAATTCGATAAATGTCATTGCCCATTTCTAAAATATTTATATAAGTGAATCCATCAAAATAATGCTGTAATCCATCAAAATACTACTGATTTGTACTTCAGATATTAAGCCGCATCTGACTCAGTGTAATATGACATTATTCTTAAGTTTATTTGATACTAAGAAACTCAATAAAATTCATTCTCGTCTTGTGCAGGTATCAATTTATATAGAGCTGTGAATCAATTTATATCTACTATAATTCTGATGGACAGCAATTAATGGTGTAAGAGTTCCAAGGAAAATATGCTTCATATCTTATGAATGTATCAATTAACTTAAAGAAACGTACAGATACATGTCTAAAAAAGCTGATGTATACTGTAATCCCCTTTATATAACTTCTTGCGATACAAAATGTGATTCAATTCCCTTTCCCACTAATTTTGTGTAAAACTATAGAAACTCTTTACCTTGTTCACCTACAAAACATTATAAAAAAGAATTGTGTTCCCGTATACCATGCGATGTAAGAGGCGTACTGTACGATTCAGTATATAGTTTATTTAATACCTGATTTGAATTATCTGTTGTTAGACAAAGCAATGAACTGTGCCTGACAGTTTGACTAAGTAATTCCATTCTTGGTTAACTCCAATAACCTACAGATGTTTACGACTTCAAGACATACACTCAGACAAGGTAATATTGTTTCGTGGATCACTGTTTACTCTGTAATAAACGATGCCCCATAGCAATTTATAAGAGAAGCCATTTCAATGAAATGTTCACTAGATCTTTGAGACTATGACCAACTGATGCTCAAAATTTTCACTTGGTCTTATAACTATCGATTATTCGGTTTGGTGGTTAAGGCGCGCTAGCCTTCAGATCGGAAATTTCCTGTTTAGAATCCGGGTCAGTGCATGGATGTTTGTGAGCGTATGGTGTAGAGGCGGCTGGTGCACCTTAAAAATGTCGTGGCTCCTCATGTTGGGTAGGTGTGGAAGTTCAGGTGTTGTCTCGTCATCTGACCATGGTTCAAAGTTACGAGGTGTTGTCCTCGAATCTTTCCCAAAGAGGATTGTTTCCCGACCGTCGTCGATAGCCCGTTGGGTAGCTCTATTATGATGTAAGTTAAAAATTACTTATCTATCTATTATTTCTGATGAAATACTGTTTTATTTTGCTCAACATTTTCGCATGCAAATTAATGGAATAATCGATTTCTATAAAAGACAGGTGGCATGTTATGAATTAAATATTTTATCTTGATATTATCACGGCCGAGGTGACCTGGATGTAAGAGTAGCGGATTAACTTCCGGAGGACTGCGAGTTTCAAACTCCGTCCAGCCAAAGACCGTTGTGTACAAGGGAGATGGTGAACGTTAAATCTGTCATGGCCTCAAATGTCTTCACGTTGGCGTGATGTGGAAGTTCGTACAGCAGAGTGCTAGCTCAGGTGTTGTCTCGTCATAATGATTCAAAATTAACGAGGCATTTTCCTTGCATCTATCCCTTCGGGATTGATCCCGTACTGTTGCCATTAGCCCTTTGCTCCAGCTGGACGTAAATTAACTATCTACCTCTTTCAATTCTACCAGTTGTTCATATTTTTCAGCGGAAGGAACGTTGACATCCATTAATAACTTCGTATATACACTACCTTACAATAATGGACCGTACAGAAAGATGTGGTGGTACAAGGGAAAGAATACGTACTTTTATAGTGGGATGATCCTCCACGTGCTGTAATTACACTAGCAACCCTTCTGGGCTTACTTTCAACACGGTTTTGATACACAGCTATGAGTATTTGTGTCCATTCCTGCTGCAAGAATGTCGCCAGCTCAGCTGTAGATTTCGTACGCGGTTTCCTGGTCCGTAAGCGTCGCTCTAACGCGTCCCACAAATGTTCTATGGGGTTTAGGGCGGGACTCTGAGCAGGCCAGGAAAGACGTTTTACATCGATATCTCGATACCACTTCTTGACAGAGGCTGCAACATGACATGGAGCATTTTCGTCCTGGAATTAGCATTCGTTCATTCCATGAAATTGCCAGAGCGTAGGAATAACCTGATTGTCCAAAATGTTCATGTAGGCGTCGGCGTTTAATTGACCAGGAACAACATGCAAAGTTAGTAGGCCATACAACGAAAATAACCCCCAAACAAGCGTGAAAGTTTTATGCAAATCCGCTGGTGTCCGGTCTATTATAGTAGAGTAATGTATCTACCTAGACCCGTTCAAAATTAAATTTCATTCATGCGAAAAAATTTCAATGCCAAAAATATAACTCGAAATATTTGCTCCTTGGTTCATGATGCTCATGTTTCAAGTAGCCTGCTTGTACCTTTGAATAGACTACAATTTCAATATTTTAGAAGGGAATTTGTAGGGTCTAACATCAGAAAGAGGCAAACGTAAACATTTGAATTTGAAATCATTTATAATTATTCCTTAATCCTCCAAGTGAATCTCTCTAGCCGATATCTAGTCATTATTAAATCTTACCATATCTTGATCTCGTCATCAACATACTATCGACAATATCCTGATGATGAAATCATGGTTCCCACACCTTTATCCAAAAAAAAATTCAAGGACTTTTCAAAACCCAAAACAAATTTTTCAAGGACCTAAAATTTTTTATAACGACCTAAAACAAGGCATACACAAAAGTTGTCAATTAAAAAGAAAAATGTGAATACAAAAAAAAGACAATTTTTTTAAAACTACTGATAGCCAATAAAAGAAAGTTTATCATCAATTTTGGTAAAAATTTGGACTTTCTTTTTTTATTTTGCTTTTTGTCTCAACTCAATGCTATCAGGCTACTTGCACACATATCAATTTTGGTCGTGCGATAAATTCTTTTAGTCGCACGAAGAAGAGTATGGGAGCTTGCACAGACGGTTCGATGTACATAACACAATCTCTATTTTCTTGTCGTCCACTGCCTACAACAGACGGCTGTCATGGTTTATTTTGTTTGAGGAACAAATTAAATCAAAAGTTTTGACTGGTGTTAGGGCTTCTTTATTATCTAGTCTGAGTTTCTATCTTTGTGATCGTTAAAGATAGAGGGAAAATTTCAACGGATTTGAAATCTGCAGAAAATTTTCAACAATAGAAATCTTTAATGTGATTTTCTTTAAAAAATTTTTTTTTTCAATTGTAACTTTTATATTTTTGCAATAAGAATTTGGCTTCATTTCATTGGATGCGTGACAGGTTTCCAATGACATCATGACTGCTAAAGCTACGGTTTCCTAAGAAAGCAGTGCTGTTATCTAGCGAACGTGATACGTCATTATGTGGCGGACATAACAAGATGGCTGTCTTAACGTAGACCAGAAGTGTCAACTTAGACGGACAGAATACTGTGGAAAATGGACGATCTAGACATAGCATTACTAGTATATCTTGCAGTGTCAAAGCGGGAAACATCGATTTCATTCAGAATGACGCTCAAATGACACACCTGCTTTGGAGTAAACTAGTCTGGACAAGTAGCAATGCAACACGAAATTACACTATTATGTACTAGTTAAAAAAAATCAAGTACTTTCAAAGACTTTTCACCAAGTTTCCTAATTTTCAAGGACTTTCAAGGGCCCCTAGTTAGGAAAAACAAATTCAATGACTTTTAAGGACTTTTCAAGGACCGTGGGAACCCTGGAAATATATCTCACCATTGGCAAAATTGATTGAAATCTTTATTGATGAGATATTTTGTCGAAACCAGTTGGAGGTCAGAAGAGATGGAAAAATGGTGATTGGTATACAGTTGAACACAAGGGTTCTTTTAGATTTATAATTTAACATTTTTTTGTTGCAAATACTAACTTTAAAAAAAAAAGCTCTTTCTCTCTTTGATGTGTCATAGTTAAAAAATGTTTAGGAAGCTGTAAAACTGAATCGTAATTTATCACATCATCACTATTGTAAATGAATTTTTTAATTATCTAAGGCCCGATGCACACATCCGGTTCATCAACGTGCGGCGCCGTTGCGGCAACGCAAGTGCGATCTGAGATACATTAGAGTAGTACACATAGAGTAGTAGAGAGTATATTGTAAGATAGAGAGAGTACATAGATACACATAGAGTACATAGAGAGATAGTTTACATAATAGAGTAGTGCACATATACCTCCGGCGTCGCTGCGGCGACGCACTTCCGACTTGTATGCAATTTTTACCGCAGTTCCTCACGGCGCCACAGCTCACCGCACATGCTTCTCCGGAATCAAGTACCTCGTTTTCACAAAAAATTGTAAATATAATTGTGTATATAACTAATAATTAATAAATGATTGTATCCAGTAACGTCTATTTCTTCGTTATAAATAAACACGTTTTCTTCGAATAGATTATCCATTGAAAACAGCACGAAATGAATACTTGCGTCATTTCACGGTTATGTGTGTATAGTTGGGCTTCGACGCCGCTCTTTGAAAAATAAGATGTGTGCACCGGGCGTAAAACGTTTCAATTAGGAAGTACTGGTCCCAAATGACTATGTACAGTCGCGGAAACAAAAACGAACCACCACTCTTCATTCGAAAATTTTAACAGAAGAGAAAATTCCAAGATGGCGTTTGACAGGAACTAATGCCTTCTACAAACTTCAATGCATTCAATTTGCATAAGAGCCCATCATCATATTAAATTGAGCACCAACTTAGTAATTTCCAATAGGAACCTCTTATTTGGACACACAATTTCGAATCTATTTCTAAATTTGATACCAAATCTTTAGATACCAAATTTCATGTCACTAAGTCTTACCGTTTCGAAGATTATGAGTACCGAAAGATGTGAGCTTCTAATGTTAAATCAGTTTCTTAGACTTTAATGCACATATTCGTAAGGAATATTTCTATAGTGCTGATATTTTGTACCTTGTTACTGTCAAGCAACCCAAACAAAATGCACCTAATATTTAAATTTAAAAATAGTTTTATTATGCAATAATGCTTATTAAATTAAAGTTTAAAACATTTATGAATTGGAACCTCATTTTATTTTGATGTAAATCGATTCAGAAACACTTATGGTATGGCCATGCAAAATTTCAGCTAATTTCGAGGATTAGTTTTTGAGCTATATTAAAGTTTCCTCATCATTGCGATTTTCGGGGAAACCAAATGTTTAAAAAAGGTTTGACAAACCTCGGATAGTAAATTTTGGATGGTTTGCACTTCCATATTAAATAATAATAATGAAATTCTCAAATCGTATGCACTTGCATAATAAATGTAATAATTCTCGGATCGCTGAAAATACACTTGAAATATAGTGATTGTTGTTGTTTCTTATGCCTACACTGGCAGACCGGAGAAGTGCCAGGCTGGTCGAAGACGGCAAGAGGGGTGCGCCTTCCATGTTATTGAGCCCCATTGGGAAGAAGTCCGTCTTTGCTCGACATACATGACACATCCGTTTTACAGGATGGTCCCTTTCATACATTCATTCACTCACACATATCGTAATTTACATCCCAATCAGAGGCCTATAACCCCCTGATCAGGTACCCCCAGAGGTATTGATTTGGTATGGGAACATGGGGGACTTTGTGAACACGACCTATTTAACGTGCCCCAGTCACCATTAGTGAACACGAAGGTCTTTAGCCAGGTCGAAGGGCCGATCTCGCAATCATCAGAATGGCAGGCTCCGCCGAGGACAGAACCCACAACCCTTCTGATGCGAGCCCGACGCTCTACTGACTGAGCTACCGCGGCTCTGAAATAGAATGAAAATCTGGTAACTCTAACTACAGTTAATCTCGATTAATAAGTAACGAGCTTCTACGTCGTGATCATCCCTGAAATTGACACAAATTTTAGTATTGAATATCTCGGATTCTGAAAGTAGTAAAATCATGAGATTTCATATTTAGACTAATTTAAGGATGCAGAATTTGATTATATCATAACACATGGTGTTTCTATTAGAAATTTCGTTGTTTGTGAAAACATTGATTTGAAAACGTCCCCTTATACAATTATTTTGGATTTGAATTTGTAGAGGCCGTTATTTCGTATTGAATGATGCCTATGAATTTTCTCCAGTATGAATAGTGCTCTAAATAAATGAGATGATTCGGGTTTTTTTCTCGTGACTGCTCATGTATCTAATGTTTGAATAATCGATCAATACTTGTTCTATTATTGTTGAGAATAGGAATGTACCACGTGGGTGTTGTTGAGAGTGGAACTTCTTGATGACACTCTCGGCGAGACCACGTGATCGTTCGTAAAGTAATGTGATTCAAAACAATTTCAAAGACTTCCTGAATGGCACGGCTTCGGGTGTGAGCTTTCTTGATGAGCTCCCTCCTTTTTCTTGAAACTTGAATTTATGTATCTCAGCGTAATATTATCGTTTGTTGTGTTGTGTTGTACCGTTTGTACTGTTTGTTTGATGTCCGAAAATAAATCACAAAAAGACATTCTTGGACTCGATGATTCTTGGATTCGATGAATCTTTACAATGGTGCCGAAACCCGGGAATATATTATATTAGGACTCTTTGTGATACTAGTCGGATACATGAATCATTTGGAATAAACCATCAATTACTTGGATTACGTTGACGGCCCTGAACCTGGATTATTTGACGGCTCTGAACCCGGATTCGTGGAGTTCATTCAAACAGTGAGTTTGAACTTGACAGGTACTGTAAACGTTCATTTAAACACAACAGAATTAAAGATGGAGAATGTTGATAAATTAAAATCAAAACTTAAGCTTACTCGAAGTTCCTGCACTAAATTAATTACTAAAGTGGATTCTTTCTTAAAAAGTCTTGATACCGAAAGTGAAAGTGACAAAGATAAACTTTCGGAATATTTGCTAAGTCTAGAAGAAAAGCAAAGTGAACTTAAAACTCTAAATTCTAAAATTGAGGACTTAATTAATGATAATGCTGTGTTCGAAACCGAAATTCAAAGTTCAATTGAATATGATGAACACATAAGTGATGCTAAATTTAAAATAAAAAGTAAACTACAGAAGTTTCAAATTGAACATTCTGTATCTTCTCAAGGTTCTAACGTTTCTAATTTGAATATTAAAAAGTCACAAGTTGCTATTAATTTGCCTAAACTAAACATTCCCACATTTAATGGTGATTCAAACACATTTCTGGAATTTTTCAACAGCTTCACAAGTGCAATCGACTCAAATGAGTTATTAAGTAATGTTGATAAATTTATGTATTTAAAATCTTTTCTATCGGGTGAAGCTTACAAAACTGTTGCCGGATTTTCTCTCACGGAAGAAAATTACAAATCTTGTTTAAATTTGTTAAAAGATAGATATGGTAAACAAGAATATTTAATCAGTTGTTTCATGAATAAACTGTTAGAAATTGAGCCAGTTAAGGTTTCTTCAAATCTTAAAGGACTTAGAAGCTTGCATGACGAAAGCGAAGTCTGTATACGAAATTTGAACGCCATGGGAATTGCGTCCGGTACTTACGGTCATTTATTGATACCAATTTTATTAAAACAGTTACCTTATAATCTAGTGGTAGAATTTCATCGCAAGAGGGATCCTGAAAAGACCGGTGATGTTAACGAACTGATAAAATTTATTAAATTTGAAATTGAATCTCGAGAAGCGGCTAATGTGGTTTCTGGACTGCCACTGAAAATTCACGAAATTTCTCGCTCGAAAGGTTATTATCAACCACCTAGATTTAAAACTAATGTCCCAACCTCAGCCGCATTAAACACAGTTGTGAGAAATGTTTGTATTTTCTGTAACTCAAACTCGCATATCGGATCAAAATGTAGATCGTTCACGAATGAACAGAAACGCTACAAGCTAAAAAAGGATGGACGTTGTTATCGTTGTCTAGCTAGTAAACATTTAATTTCCCAGTGTAAAGTAAAAATCCAGCCCTGTGAAGCGTGTCAGAGTTTACAGCATAATTTATTATTTTGCCCCGAAACTAAAAATAAAAACGCATCTCAAGTGCAGACTCTAGAAAAAGCCAAAGTTACACAAGTTCCGGAAAATCAAACCGTATTGTCTTCCGTTTTTAAGGGTGAAAATTCAGTGAATAGTTATACCACTTTACTACAAACTTCTAGTGTACAAGTAGAAAGTGGATCTAAAAAGTTAATTGCAAGATTGTTATTTGATTCGGGCTCACAAAAATCCTTTATCAGAAGAGACTTGGCGAAAACATTGAATGTGAAACCATTAAAGACAGAAAAGCTTCTTATTTACACTTTCTCAAAACGCAATCCCTCCGAAGAGGAACTTGATCTTGTAAACATCACTCTTCGCAGCAGATTCCCACCATACCCATGCATAGATATTCAAGCATTAGTCACCGATGAGATAAGTGGAGCCCAGCTGAATTCGAATATCAATCACAAATTAATCCAAAACATTCTCTCCGACGAATGTAAAATTGCTGATTCATGGAACGAAACAAAGCCGATACAAGTGCTATTGGGAGCCGACTTCATGTACTCTGCTCTTCGGGGAAAAGTTAAACAAATAAGTAATAACTTGAATCTTCAACCAACAGTATTTGGAAATACGTTGGCAGGGTAGGTGCCAGCAGAGCTAATGGTAGACACAACTTCTTGCTTGAAGTTTGTTTGCTCTTCAGTTGAGAATGATTTAAAATGCTTATGGGATATGGAACCTTTTTTGTGCGAAAACGAACTGGATAGAAAAAAAACTTCGGATTGTATGAGTAATTTTGAAACTGAATTGCGGTTTGTAAACGGGCGTTACGAAGCACCGCTTTTATGGAAATCAGAAACTTCGCGAGAAAGTTTATCGAATAATCTTGTAGTGGCGAAAAGAAGATTCTTTTCATTAGAAAAAAGATTTAATTGTGATGAGTTATTGTTTGAAAGGTATAACGCAGTAATGAAGGAGCAATTAAGAGAAGGAATTATTGAAATGTGTAATGATGGGTGTTTTAATGGGTATACAATGCCACATAGAGACGTTTATAGAGAATTATCTTCTAGCACTAAAACAAGAGTTGTATATGATGCCAGTAGTAAACACGGGACTAATAATAGCCTTAATGATTGCCTTCTTTCGGGAGAAAACTTGAACGCCAACCTTATAGATGTTATTATAAAATTCAGAGAACACAAAATTGTGTTCTGTGGAGATATAGCTCGAGCTTTCCTTCAAATTCAAGTCGCGGATTTTGACCGGAATTATTTATGTTTTCTGTATTATAAAAACTGTGACAAATCTCAACCCGTAACAGTGTATCACTTTAATAGACATTGTTTCGGTGTCACATGTTCTCCTTACGTTTTGGCTGCAACTATCAAAACTCATATTAAAGCACACATCCTCTCGCACATGAAATGTTGAGTAACTCACTTTATGTGGATGACCTTTTTTATGGAAGTTCCACCGTACAAGCAGCATTTAAGCTGTCTTCTGATGCTGCTTCGATCTTGAAAGACGCGAACATGAGTATGAGAAAATTTGACACTAATTCTAAAGATTTAAAAGACTTATGGAGGAAATCTAATTCTTTAATTGAAATAAATGAACAATCAGATTCACACTTGAAAGTGTTAGGACTCATTTGGAACAATAATGAAGACACTCTGGGACTTGACTTAAGATCATTGTTGTCAACTTTGGATGACAATGTATGCACTAAAAGAAACGTCCTTCACACCGCTGCAAAAATTTACGATCCTTGTGGATTTATAACGTCTTTTCTGATTCGAATAAAGTGCCTTTTGCAAGAGTTATGGCAGCTTGGTGTGGAATGGGATGAATTGATCTCGGGAGAAATTAAAGAAAGGTGGAAAACCTGGTGTAACGAAATACAAGAATTGCAAAAATTAATTATACCTCGACATTACTTTTCCACCATGAGTGTAATAAGTGGAGAATATTTACAGTTACACGTGTTCTGCGATTCCTCTTTAAAGGCTTTTGGAGCCGTGGCATATTTAAGATACAAAACATCGCAAGACACTTTTCAAACTAGTTTAGTAATCTCCAGATCAAGAGTTGCACCTATAAAAAGATTAACATTGCCCCGTTTGGAGTTGATGGGTGCTGTAATAGCCACTAGACTAGTTAAATATCTAAGAGACATCTTTAAAACTATTGAAGGGGTTTTTCTGAGGAGTGACTCGACGATTGTGCTCCATTGGATAAAAGGCTCGGCGTCCAGATGGAAGCCATTTGTGTCAAACCGAGTCGCAGAAATTCAGGAAGTTACGGACCCAAGTGCTTGGAGCCATTGTATAAGTAAACACAATCCTGCAGACTTGTTGACTAGAGGATGTTTAAGTAAAGATTTGATTACCTCGAAAAGGTGGTGGCATGGCCCTGAATAGTTAAATGAACCAGAAAACACTTGGCCCAAGGTAAAGTTATTTGAATATGACTCCATAGGCAGTGAGATCGAATCCGAATATAACTCGAAAGTTTTAGTTAGCTCTGCAGTTGTACATGAAAACATTATTGATCCGGGAAAATTTAGCAACCTTCGCAGACTATTGAGAGTAACTGCTTGGGTACGACGTTTCGTGGATGTACTCAAAGGAAAGAACAGTCAAAAGGGTCCTCTTACATCTGAAGAACTCAATAGTGCTGAGCAGTTTTGGGTAAGAACTGTTCAAAATGACTCTTACTTCAAAGAAATTACATTCCTGAAGAATGGTAAACCTCTTCCTAAAGACTCACAATTATTATGCTTAAACCCGTTTTTAGACCACGAAGATGTTCTGCGAGTAAAGGGACGGTTACAGAAAACCAACTTTACAATGGGCGGAAAGCATCCTATCATACTCCCCTCTAAATCACAATTAACGGAACTATTGATTTGGGAATCCCATGAAAGAGTATTTCATTCGGGTGTATCTCACACACTAGTGCAAGTGAGAGAAAATTATTGGATCTTAAAAGCAAGGCAAACTATCAAAGCTGTTCTCAATAAATGTGTCATTTGCAAGAGATTTAATTCTTCTCCAGGAAACCAGAATGTTGCCCCACTACCAGCTGAACGAGTGGAACAATCAGCTCCATTTTCAACTATCGGTGTTGATTTTGCTGGTCCGCTATTTGTGAAAGATAGTGATGCAAAACAATATATTCTCTTGATAACTTGTGCAGTGACAAGAAGTGTCCATCTTGAACTCGTCGGTAGTCTGTCGACTGATACCTTTCTTCTTGCCTTCCGACGCTTCATTTCCCGACGAGGCTTGTGTTCAGTGGTGATATCGTACTTTTAAACGTGCTGAATTGGAGCTAAAACTAATGTGGTCAGTTATGAATCATCCGGAGGTGGAAAATTTTTATGCTTCAAATGGCATAAAATGGAAGTATATAGTGGAAAGAGCCGCCTGGTGGGGCGGATTTTATGAACGCATGGTGCGTACAGTGAAAGTAGCTCTGCGAAAGACACTTGGAAAGTCTTCTCTAACCATTGAACAGTTACAAACTCTCCTTACCGAAATAGAAGGAATGATTAACTCTCGGCCTATTACCTATGTTGGAAGTGACACGGATGAGCCAAATGCTTTAACCCCAGCACATTTTCTTTTAGGAAAAAGAATAACTTCGCTGCCCTCTGTGAGACTTCACCTTGATTCAAATTTCTCTTCTAGGAAAACATTGATAAAGGCATATAATTATCGAGAAAGATTAATGAGATCCTTTTGGTCCAGGTGGGGAAATGAATATTTGTTAAATTTAAGATCAGCCCATACCAGTTTGGTTAAAAACAGCATTCCCCAATTGAAAGTTAACGATATAGTTTTAGTAAAAGATGATCATTTACCCCGAAATTTTTGGAAATTGGGGAGAATTCTTGAATTATTTCCTGGAAGAGATGGCAAGGTGAGGGCTTGCAAAATAAAAACTGAGTCATCAGTTATTAAACGTCCTGTGCAATTGTTGTACAATTTGGAACTCCAGCAAGAAGAAGTAAAACTTTAGTTACTAAGAAGTTTTTAATGTGTTTTGTGCTAAAATTTGATTATCTAATTTTATTGATTTTTTTTTTCATCTTAGATATAATTTTCTGTTGAAAGTATTTATGCCTTTGCATTATTTCTAGTATTATTTAACTTGTATTTTATTGGTAAGCTTGATTTAAATGTTTTTATCTTTAAAAAAAAATTGCTATTTTACTGTTGATATTCTTAAATTGTGTACATTGAACATTTTCATCTGCTGTATAGATTTTTTAAATTTTATTTCCCTTCCTGAATTCAGTATTATCTGTTTAAATATTTGAATATTTGATCAATTTCAACATGAACAAAACTTAAAAGTAGTATGTCGTTAATTCTTGGTATCATTTCTTGAACTATTCTATTAAATATTTTGAATTCTATTTATTTTGTTTTGAGGATTTAATAATTTAAAATATTGTTCTAATTTTAGAATCTTGCTATGTTACCAAGGATTTGGAACTATTCTTTCATATATGTTAGTAAAAATATTAATATTAATCATGTACCATGAATAGAATTTTGAACTTGTTAATAAGTTTCCTTGAACAAATATTCTCGAACTTGAAGTGTTATTGAATTATTATAATTGAATTGCTTAATGTTGCATTTAGTTTAAAGTGTGTTTAACTAATTATATTATTTTTGTATGAAGTGTTTAATATTTGAAAACTAGATTATATATCCTAAAGTTAATATTTTATGTGTGAAATCTTAGTATTATGTATTTACCAGGAAATTTTGATGAACCCCTATGGTTCATGTGGGGGCCAGGATGTTGAGAATAGGAATGTACCACGTGGGTGTTGTTGAGAGTGGAACTTCTTGCTGACACTCTCGGCGAGACCACGTGATCGTTCGTAAAGTAATGTGATTCAAAACAATTTCAAAGACTTCCTGAATGGCACGGCTTCGGGTGTGAGCTTTCTTGATGAGCTCCCTCCTTTTTCTTGAAACTTGAATTTATGTATCTCAGCGTAATATTAGTATTTGTTGTGTTGTTGTACCGTTTGTACTGTTTGTTTGATGTCCGAAAATAAATCACAAAAAGACATTCTTGGACTCGATGAATCTTTACAATTATATCTAGTAATTTTGAAAATACTAGTTCCTTCCGGTTATCAAAGTTACATGTTCAAGGTACAACCATTTTCCTACAGTTGACTGATAGTCAAAGAAAATGAATTCTCCATGTCATTCTCCCACATAATATATCATAATAAACGTAATAAAATTCTGCAGCTCGATTTTAAACGTAATATATACTCTCCACGTGTTTAATGGTCCGATAGAAAGTACGTTCTAAGACTAATAAATCGTTGCCATAAACTTCTTATAGATGGAGCTAGAGCCATTGTTTACACAACACAAAATCAAATTAGGTGTTTTGAATCGAGATCTGTACCTGGTTATAAAAGTTTACGAGATTATAAATATAGTAACTGAAAATTTACTTTAATATTCTTGTGAAGCATGGCTGCTATATAGTAGAAACAAAGCAATATTTCTTCATTGATTAGTTCTTTTCATATTTTAGTCATGTTTTGTCTGTAAGTTGAGGATATCTTTTCTTCCAATTTATGCTTGCAATTTACCCAAATAAAATAACCTGCTTGCATAAATAAGAAGAACAAAGTTTCATGAAATAATGAGTAATAGAAAAATATGCTTACTTAGTACCATCTATTTTAAGCAAACAAAAATATTAAATGAGAAACTAATGATATACTTATGTATTCGTATTATTTATACTGTTGATTCTTGTCTAATATTATTTTGAAATTTGTTGAGATTATGAATGTCTGAATTAAAACCTTGAAAATAAACAAAATAAATTTATGTGATATATTTCTTGCGAGTTCCAACATTATTATAAATATTTGGGTGTCTTATGCAGATACTAAATGAAATACATTCTTTAAAGAGAGAATCGTCCTCTTTCTAATATTATTTCTTATTACAATTTATTGCATAACAATATAATTACTATAGACTTCTTGGTGAGATAAAATCATTCATTCAATTATTCGTAATCGTCATGTAATAATAATTAAAAATTATAATGAAGAGAATTTAAAGGTTTATTTGGAGAAAAAACACAGTCAAGTATAACAGAAGGTAGAAAGGTAGTAAATAATAATTAACGGTATCTATATAAAACTAAAATTTGTTCGAATATATAAAAATGGTCTATAGAAGCTTCTTGAAAGTTCAATGATACCATTACAAAAAATAGAAATTTCATTTGCAAATTAAAATTTATGAACAATTAGCAATACTTATTTTGTTTTTATTTACATATTCACTTGACTTTCCACAATTAAAAGCTTTACAAACTCCCGTTCCTGACAAAATCACTTTTCGTGAGATTCGCCTAATTTACAATTAGCTTGTCGTTTATTTTACAAAACAAACTATATATACGCTTTATTACAATAGAGATTTGAATCACAAATCCCTTTGCGTCGATAGATTTTCAGGGAATCAATTAAAAATCACCTGTACTCAAAACCAACGGGACGACTATCGAAGACCATCTGCGCGGCCCTGGCAGATCACAGAAAGTCTCACCTAGTTTAAAGGTGTTTAAAAAAATAGAAAACAAAGAATCCAACGAAGAACGCGTTATAGATGCAAAGCAAGGAATATAAAAATTATTAGCTTGCTACGAAGAAATTATGCTTTGAAAAAAAAAGGCATTGTATCAGACAAATTTTTTAGATTTTTATGAAATCATCGACATCGAAATAATTTTTTAGTAAATCATTAATTAAAAAAATATTTTGTATTAATATGTATAAAGAGAACTGCAATTTTACTATACATTTTTCTTCTAAACTAGTATTTTTGTTAGTGTTTGGCCCCAATTAAATAAAATTTATAGATATTTATAAACCAAGGTGTACTTTGATAGATTCGTATTACTTATATAAATTAGTATTGCGAAAATATAAAAGTTTTTTAAAAACTTATTTATTAAGAGATATTTACATTTAAGGTATTTATCTGGTGTAAAATTTTCCGCTGATTTCAAATCCATTGAAATGTTTACTCTATCTTTAACTATCGCGAAGACAGAAACTTAGATTACAGAATAAAAGAGCCCTACTGTCCGAAGGATTAACAATTGCGTATTTTAAACGATCAATCGGCGCCGTCAATGTCCATCAATCAAAACTTCTATCAATGTGCTTCAATCAATAGACAATCGCGTCAATCGCCTCCTACACGATCAATTGGATGCTTCAATGAGCGTCATTGACAATAATATTGTCGTCTAAGGACCCACTAATTAAGTTTGAACCTGTAACTTTTCTTTCAGTTATTCATCACTTGTACTCTTCAACGAGTGAATATATTTTACACACGTGTAAACCATTTTAAATAAACTGTTATTTGATAAATCCACCCCATTTCCAATTTATGAAGATTGTGAATAGTTTACCAACAAGTCTGGAAATTTATTTGGTCACATTAGAAGTTTTAAAATTTTTAATTTATTTTAAAAAAAACCTTTTGTTTTCCAATGGTTTGTACATAAGAACTGAATCATTGGCCACTACAAGGCCAGAATTGATGGCCACTTGTAAAGGAGCACCCATTGGGAGGACCATCATTGCTCCTAACTAAGGACAGCACAATTTACATCCATGCCCTGACCCCGGATTCGAACCAAGAACCTTCCGATCCTGAGGCCAACACCTTGACCACTAGACCGGCTGGTCAAATGACATAATGTTTTTAAAAATAATGTTTCACTTCTTGAATTTGGGAGCTCGGAAATTTTGTTTTTGAACCCTTTTTAAGTAGGTTTTTGTCTGTTTTGTGTTGGTTGGTTTTGGGGAGTTTTATGGCTCAAGGGCCATAAGTGGTAATGCGTGTAACATTATGTATAGATAAATAAATCAAAATCAAAAGGTTTACCACTTTTACTAACGATTTAAGTTTGATTAAAAAATATTTTAATATGTAAATAATTGAATAAAACAGTGCTTTCCTAAATGTTTAGAAATTTTTCTTGAATTCCCTGTGGTCAGTGTAGAACAGAAACTCGTATAATATAACTCTATTGTTTGCTCCTTTTTCTTGGTGCCTTTTACACATACATGAAATGTAATTGTCATCAAATGAAAATTGAATAAAATAGAAACGATAGACTATGAATTGCAGAATCTTGTCAAATATCTTCTACAAAAGCTCCCTTCTATGTAGGGAAATAAAATATGATCTATTGTCTTCTTTTCCATTGGGCAAACAAAGCATTTGTCTTCCACAAGATGGAACCAGTGCAAATACGATTGGGTGCTGCGATCAATTCCTTGCAAATGCGGCTACTACAAGGTGAAAGACCTTCCTAAAGTGGGCAATATCTTGAAGCTCCTGTAAGAAACAAAAGAGGGGGCATGTACTTTTCCAGGTGCCAATACTAAACTGTCTAAAAGCGACTTTGATCTTGCGTAGGCTTCAGGAGAGAGTGACGTCTAAAGACAAAGAAACAACTGGCGCGATTTCGAAGACACTTTTGAACAAAAACTCGTTAATTAACAATGTTTTTCCTGCATAGCTGATTAAGGCCAAGTCAAAATATATAAATTATAAGAATTTTGTTAGTGTTATCTATCATTTAAACGGATTACAATAAAGCAATGTAATTGTCATCATGAGAGTAAGCATTTCATGTACCCAAAACTGTCAGTATACTAGTTTTTTGCTATCAGCTGAGTATAGATGTATAATGCTCGCCGTATTAAGTACTAGCTGATACATATTTAGAAGAATAGTCGTTATCGGAGTAACCATTCATTTGAGAATAATCGGATGTCAAGTTTTATCTATGTTGTAAACATATCGCACTCCGGTAAGAAAAGTGGTACAAATAAAAAAATAAATATTTTGATGTTATGTCATTGAAAAATATGTATGAGGCACCCCAGCGTGTTATATTACTATTCTATGGAATATAATAGAATTTAAAGACCAACATTTACCTAAAATTTAAAAGAAGCTTATACTTTTTCAATATAAGTTTTATAGTATCCTTTAAGTTGATGCTTCTCAAATTCTGCAATTTTGAGTTGTGTCACTTTTTTTGCCGGGATGCGATATAATAAACAACTATCTAAGAATAGGAAGAGTATTTTATGACTGAAACTCACTAAACGTATACAGTATGATTGAGTTCACTTTAATTAATATGTCCCTTGTCAACATGGCTCAGAAGTCCAGCTTGCAATTAGTGTTACTCTCAGTCGTCGTAAGTCACACACACGCATGACCATTTCATTCTATTCTTTACCAATTATTAAACTCACACTGAACTTCGCAGAGGCAGCAACGATTCCTGTAAATTATTGCATAAATATTTATCCCGTCAAAGCACATGTTTAGACTTCAATTCTAACGATGTGACAATTAATGTGAAGCTTGTGAACACCCGGTCTCAAGCTGTGGGATCAAAGGAGGGGGAATTCCGAATAATGTCTTAATTTCCCTTTTATGTCATCCACGACTCAATTTACATCGACGCCGTCCCGAAAAGGGGTAAGTGCGTTATGGAACTACCCGCACAATTGTTAAGCTGTAACTCACTTGTGGTGCCTTAACCCTCTGGGCATCGGGATATTTCTGAGTAGTGTAGTGTTACTTTTACCACACAACAGACTTAATGACTAAATAACCACATCTTTTTAAAGATTCCGTAGATTTTTTCATCTTTTCAAAGGTTGTATTGGCTTTTTATTAGAAAGAATCCTTTTTGGAAGGATTATATTGGACATTTCCTTGGAATAGAGAATTCTTAGGGAGGATTCTAACGGCCCATTCTTTAGAATAGAATGCGTTGGAAATATTGTATTGCTCATCTGCGTATTTCCCTTTGGAAATATTCTATCGGTTCTTTTCTTGGAATTGATTCCTTTGGAAAAATTATACTGATCATTTCATTAGATGAGAATCCTTTGGATAGGTTCTCTCTCTAGTGCTCATTTCTTTAGACTATAATCCTTTGTGGATTGATTCTAGAGCTAATTTCCTTAGAATATCCACATCTTTTTAAAGATTCCATAGATTGTTTCTTTTCAGAGGTTTTATAAGCCTTTTCTTAGAATGAACCCTTTTTGGAATGATTATATTGAACATTTCCGTGGAAGAAAATAATTTGGAACAATTTTATTGGCCTATTCTGTGGAATAGAATTCTTTGGAAGGATTCTATCAGCCCATTCTTTAGAATAGAATACATCGGAATGATTGCATTGCTCGTTTGCTTATTTCCCTTTGGAAAAATTCAATCGGTCCCTTTCTTGGAACTGATTCCTTTGAAAAAATTATATTTATCTTTTCACTAGATTAGAATCCTTTGGATAAATTATCTCTCTAGTGCTCATTTCTTTCGAACATTATCCTTTGGATTGATTCTAAAGCTCATTTCTTTCGAATAGCCGCATAGATTCCATAGATTGTTTCTTTCCAGAGGTTTTATTAGCTTTTTCTTAGAAAGAACATTTTTTTGGAATGATTATATCTGACATTTCCTTGGAATAGAAGAATTTTTAACAGTTTTACTGGCCTATTTTTTGGTATAGAATTCTCTGGAAGGATTCTATCGGCCCATTCTTTAGAATAATTACATCGGCATGATTGTATTGCTCTTTTGCTTACTTCCCTTTGGAAAGGTTCTATCGGTTATTATTTTCGAATTGATTCCTTTCGGAAAATTATACTGCTCATTTCATTGAATTATAATTCTTTTGGATATATTTTATCTTTAGTGCTCATTACCTTATTATATATAATCCTTTAGATTGATTCTAGAGCTCATTTCCTTAGAAAATAATCCTTTGGATAGATTCTAGTCTCAATAGCTCAATTCTTCAGAATAAAATAATTTGTAAATATATTATTTTTGTTAATTTCCTTAGAATAAAATCATTTTGAAAGATTCCAGCGATCATTTGTTTATAATAGAATCCTTTGGATAAATTCCAGTGATCATTTGCTTCCAATAGAAACGTTTCAAAAGATTATATTTGTATATATATTTTCCTTAGAATATATAATTCTGGAAAAAAACTTTATTTCTCTCATTTTTACGTAGAATATAATCTTTTGGAAAGATTTTAGTGCTCCTTTCCTTAGAATAGAATCCGTCGAAAATACAATATTGCTCAATTCCTAGGAATAGAATAATTTTGAAAGGTTATGTTAGTCCTTTACTCAGAATAAAAACCTTTGGAAAGATTATAATGGTCCTTTACTTACAATAGAATCTATTGGAAAGTAATAGTGAAAGAAAGTGTTCTCAGTAAATTATGATAGAAAAGTGTTTGGAAATATTCTCTTGATCATTTTTCCTCAGAATAGAATTCTTTGAAAAAATCAAGAAAGTCAAAATAAGTTAGAAGTCATGCATGTAAAACTGCAGGTTGAACCACAGAGTTACGCGTGTGAACCCTTCAGAATTTAATGTCATTGTTTGAGGTCACTTGTAGTGGAATTTGGGGCTCGAAGCTCCGTTCATTCTGAGAAATATTTCTCTTGTGCTAAACCACCTGCTAGTTGTCTCGACGAGTTATCTCGTTTAGACAACAACAACTGAAGTTAATCTTGAAGAAAGAAATATCTCGTCATTGGAAAAAAGACGACGTCGTGATTTCGTCACCATAAAAAATGCAGCACTATCGAGATGATTACATAATACTGTCTCTAGCCCAGTTAGTCGGACTTTGATGAACGAGATTTATCTCGTCACTAGTCCAATTATTTGGATCTTGAACGAGATATATCTCGTCACTATCCCAATTCGTCGAATATTGATGAACGAAATATGTCTCGTCACTAGCCCAATTCGTCGGACCTTGATGAAGGATATATATCTCGTCACCAGCCCAATTAATCGGATCTTGATAAACGAAATATGTCTCGTCACTAGCCCAATTCGTCGGACCTTGATGAAGGAGATATATCCCGTCACTAGCCCAATTAGTCGGATCTTGATGAACGAAATATATCTCGTTACTAGCCCAATTCGTCGTACCTTGATGAAGGAGATATATCTCGTCACTAGCCCAATCAGTTGGATCTTGATAAACGAGATATATATTGTCACTAGCCCAATTAGTCGGATCTTGATGAACGAAATATATGTCGACACTAGTCCAATTCGTCGGACCTATATGAAGGAGATATATCTCGTCACTAGCCCAATTAGTCGGATCTTGGTGAACGAGATATATCGCGTCACTACCCCAATGAATCGGATCTTGATAAACGAGATAAATCTTGTCACTAGCCCAATTCGTCGGACCTTGATGAAGGAGATATATCCCGTCACTAGCCCAATTAGTCGGATCTTGATGAACGAAATATATCTCGTTACTAGCCCAATTCGTCGTACCTTGATGAAGGAGATATATCTCGTCACTAGCCCAATCAGTTGGATCTTGATAAACGAGATATATATTGTCACTAGCCCAATTAGTCGGATCTTGATGAACGAAATATATCTCGTTACTAGCCCAATTCGTCGTACCTTGATGAAGGAGATATATCTCGTCACTAGCCCAATCAGTTGGATCTTGAAAAACGAGATATATATTGTCACTAGCCCAATTAGTCGGATCTTGATGAACGAAATATATGTCGACACTAGTCCAATTCGTCGGACCTATATGAAGGAGATATATCTCGTCACTAGCCCAATTAGTCGGATCTTGGTGAACGAGATATATCGCGTCACTACCCCAATGAATCGGATCTTGATAAACGAGATAAATCTTGTCACTAGCCCAATTCGTCGGACCTATATGAAGGAGATATATCTCGTCACTAGCCCAATTAGTCGGATCTTAGTGAACGAGATATATCTCGTCACTACCCCAATGAATAGGATCTTGATAAACGAGATAAATCTTGTCACTAGCCCAATTAGTCGGAACTTGATGAACGAAATATATGTCGACACTAGCCCAATTCGTCGGACCTTGATGAAGGAGATATATCTCGCAACTAGCCCAATTCGTTGGACCTTGATGTAGAAGATATATATCGTCACTAGCCCAATCAGTCGGATCTTGATGAACGAGATATATCTCGTCACTACCCCAATGAATCGGACCTTGATGAAGGAGATATATCTCGTCACTAGCCCAATTAAAAGGATCTTGATAAACGAAATATATATCTTCACTATCCCAATTAGTCGGATCTTGATGAACGAAATATATATCTTCACTATTTCAATTAGTCGGATCTTAATAAACGAAATATATCTCGTCTTTAGTCCAATTCGTCGAACCTTGATGAAGGAGATATACCTCGTCACTAGCCCAATTAGTCGGATCGTGGTGAACTAGATATATCTCGTCACTACCCCAATGAATCGGACCTTGATGAAGGAGATATATCTCGTCGCTAGCCCAATTAAAAGGATCTTGATAAACGAAATATATATCTTCAGTATCCCAATTAGTCGGATCTTGATGAACGAAATATATATCTTCACTATCCCAATTAGTCGGATCTTGATGAACGAAATATATATCTTCACTATTTCAATTAGTCGGATCTTAATAAACGAAATATATCTCGTCTTTAGTCCAATTCGTCGGACCTTGATGAAGGAGATATATCTCGTCAATAGCCCAATTAGTCGGATCGTGGTGAACTAGATATATCTCGTCACTACCCCAATGAATCGGACCTTGATGAAGAAGATATATCTCGTCACTAGCCCAATCAGTCGGATCTTGATAAACGAGATATATATTGTCACTAGCCCAATTAGTCGGATCTTGATAAACGAAATATATGTCGACACTAGCCCAATTCGTCGGACCTATATGAAGGAGATATATCTCGTCACTAGCCCAATTAGTCGGATCTTAGTGAACGAGATATATCTCGTCACTACCCCAATGAATAGGATCTTGATAAACGAGATAAATCTTGTCACTAGCCCAATTAGTCGGATCTTGATGAACGAAATATATCTCGTCAGTAGACAATTCGTCGGACCTTGATGAAGGAGAAATATCTCGTCACTAGCCCAATTAATCGGATCTTGATGAATTAGATAAATCTTATCACTAGCCCAATTAGTCGGATCTAAATGAACGAAATATATCTCGTCACTAGCCCAATTCGTCGTACCTTGATGAAGGAGATATATCTCGTCACTAGCCCAATCAGTCGGATCTTGATGTACGAAATATATCTCGTCAGTAGACAATTCGTCGGACCTTGATGAAGGAGAAATATCTCGTCACTAGCCCAATTAATCGGATCTTGATAAATGAGATAAATCTTATCACTAGCCCAATTAGTCGGATCTAAATTAACGAAATATATCTCGTCACTAGCCCAATTCGTCGTACCTTGATGAAGGAGATATATCTCGTCACTAGCCCAATCAGTCGGATCTTGATAAACGAGATATATATTGTCACTAGCCCAATTAGTCGGATCTTGATGAACGAAATATATCTCGTTACTAGCCCAATTCGTCGGACCTTGATGAAGGAGATATATCTCGTCACTAGCCCAATCAGTCGGATCTTGATAAACGAGATATATATATATTGTCACTAGCCCAATTAGTCGGATCTTGATGAACGAAATATATGTCGACACTAGCCCAATTCGTCGGACCTATGTGAAGGAGATATATCTCGTCACTAGGCCAATTAGTCGGATCTTAGTGAACGAGATATATCTCGTCACTACCCCAATGAATAGGATCTTGATAAACGAGATAAATCTTGTCACTAGCCCAATTAGTCGGATCTTGATGAACGAAATATATCTCGTCAGTAGACAATTCGTCGGACCTTGATGAAGGAGAAATATCTCGTCACTAGCCCAATTAATCGGATCTTGATAAATGAGATAAATCTTATCACTAGCCCAATTAGTCGGATCTAAATGAACGAAATATATCTCGTCACTAGCCCAATTCGTCGGACTTTGATGAAGGAGATATATCTCGTCACTAGCCCAATCAGTCGGATCTTGATGAACGAGATATATCTCGTCACTACCCCAATGAATCGGACCTTGATGAAGGAGATATATCTCGTCGCTAGCCCAATTAAAAGGATCTTGATAAACGAAATATATATCTTCAGTATCCCAATTAGTCGGATCTTGATGAACGAAATATATATCTTCACAATCCCAATTAGTCGGATCTTGATGAACGAAATAGATATCTTCACTATTTCAATTAGTCGGATCTTAATAAACGAAATATATCTCGTCTTTAGTCCAATTCGTCGGACCTTGATGAAGGAGATATATCTCGTCAATAGACCAATTAGTCGGATCGTGGTGAACTAGATATATCTCGTCACTACCCCAATGAATCGGACCTTGATGAAGAAGATATATCTCGTCACTAGCCCAATCAGTCGGATCTTGATAAACGAGATATATATTGTCACTAGCCCAATTCGTCGGACCTATATGAAGGAGATATATCTCGTCACTAGCCCAATTAGTCGGATCTTAGTGAACGAGATATATCTCGTCACTACCCCAATGAATAGGATCTTGATAAACGAGATAAATCTTGTCACTAGCCCAATTAGTCGGATCTTGATGAACGAAATATATCTCGTCAGTAGACAATTCGTCGGACCTTGATGAAGGAGAAATATCTCGTCACTAGCCCAATTAATCGGATCTTGATAAATTAGATAAATCTTATCACTAGCCCAATTAGTCGGATCTAAATGAACGAAATATATCTCGTCACTAGCCCAATTCGTCGTACCTTGATGAAGG
The DNA here is from genome assembly GCA_947359465.1 of Metellina segmentata. Classification (NCBI taxonomy): domain Eukaryota; kingdom Metazoa; phylum Arthropoda; class Arachnida; order Araneae; family Tetragnathidae; genus Metellina; species Metellina segmentata. The sequence continues at coordinate 121,334,705 of OX375876.1, forward strand.
AGATATATGTCGTCACTAGCCCAATCAGTCGGATCTTGATGAACGAAATATATCTCGTCAGTAGACAATTCGTCGGACCTTGATGAAGGAGAAATATCTCGTCACTAGCCCAATTAATCGGATCTTGATAAATGAGATAAATCTTATCACTAGCCCAATTAGTCGGATCTAAATTAACGAAATATATCTCGTCACTAGCCCAATTCGTCGTACCTTGATGAAGGAGATATATCTCGTCACTAGCCCAATCAGTCGGATCTTGATAAACGAGATATATATTGTCACTAGCCCAATTAGTCGGATCTTGATGAACGAAATATATCTCGTTACTAGCCCAATTCGTCGGACCTTGATGAAGGAGATATATCTCGTCACTAGCCCAATCAGTCGGATCTTGATAAACGAGATATATATATATATTGTCACTAGCCCAATTAGTCGGATCTTGATGAACGAAATATATGTCGACACTAGCCCAATTCGTCGGACCTATATGAAGGAGATATATCTCGTCACTAGCCCAATTAGTCGGATCTTAGTGAACGAGATATATCTCGTCACTACCCCAATGAATAGGATCTTGATAAACGAGATAAATCTTGTCACTAGCCCAATTAGTCGGATCTTGATGAACGAAATATATCTCGTCAGTAGACAATTCGTCGGACCTTGATGAAGGAGAAATATCTCGTCACTAGCCCAATTAATCGTATCTTGATAAATGAGATAAATCTTATCACTAGCCCAATTAGTCGGATCTAAATGAACGAAATATATCTCGTCACTAGCCCAATTCGTCGGACCTTGATGAAGGAGATATATCTCGTCACTAGCCCAATCAGTCGGATCTTGATGAACGAGATATATCTCGTCACTACCCCAATGAATCGGACCTTGATGAAGGAGATATATCTCGTCACTAGCCCAATTAAAAGGATCTTGATAAACGAAATATATATCTTCACTATCCCAATTAGTCGGATCTTGATGAACGAAATATATATCTTCACTATTTCATTTAGTCGGATCTTAATAAACGAAATATATCTCGTCTTTAGTCCAATTCGTCGGACATTGATGAAGGAGATATACCTCGTCACTAGCCCAATTAATCGGATCGTGGTGAACTAGATATATCTCGTCACTACCCCAATGAATCGGACCTTGATGAAGGAGATATATCTCGTCGCTAGCCCAATTAAAAGGATCTTGATAAACGAAATATATATCTTCAGTATCCCAATTAGTCGGATCTTGATGAACGAAATATATATCTTCACTAGCCCAATTAGTCGGATCTTGATGAAGGAGATATATCTCGTCACTAGCCCAATTCGTTGGACCTTGATGAAGGAGATATATATCGTCACTAGCCCAATCAGTCGGATCTTGATGAACGAGATATATCTCGTCACTACCCCAATGAATCGGACCTTGATGAAGGAGATATATCTCGTCACTAGCCCAATTAAAAGGATCTTGATAAACGAAATATATAACTTCACTATCCCAATTAGTCGGATCTTGATGAACGAAATATATATCTTCACTATCCCAATTAGTCGGATCTTAATGAACGAAATATATCTCGTCTTTAGTCCAATTCGTCGGACCTTGATGAAGGAGATATATCTCGTCACTGGTCCAATTAGTCGGATCTTGGTGAACGAGATCTGTCTCGTCACTAGCCCAATTAGTTGGATTCGTCACTAGCCCCATAGAATTAAATAAAATAATAATTCCTCTCTCCATAAGTGAATGTGATACATAAGTATGTATCACATTTCACGTTTGAACATTGTTCTAAAATAGTTCTCATATTTCTAAAAAGTAAAAAAAAAAAATTTTTCGTAAATAAAAAAGGTTTTTTTTTCTAACACTAGAGTAAATAATACATATTAAGACCTTTATTCAAGTTCAGGATTACAAATAAATGTATTGGAAGGGGATTTTTATGTCTTTAAATGTGTATATTTTGTAGACATAATTTCTAGAAGCTATGATTGCGTTTTTCATCTTTTCCAAATTTTAAGAAAATTTTATCTTACTTTTCCATTTTATCATCGGGTTCCCTTTTATAAATAGTTCCTGTTGTTCCGAAAGCTCTATAGTGGAATGTATTTTAATTAACCCAATACGTTGCAACAAAAACAACATTTATTAACAACAAACTTAACACCGTTGTGGATGGACTACTCTCATTAAGGCTAAGGAAGACTGGTTCTCGTCAGGGCTAAGGAAGACTGATTCTCGTTAGGGCTAAGGAAACCTCGCTTTCGTCAGATCTAAGAGAGAACCTCTCTCCTACGTATCTAAAGCTTGAATGTCAACCACGCGCTCATAAAGTGCCCTCTACAATGTTTGAGATTTAACAGTTCCTTTTCTAGAATTTTCACCAAACTTTGTTTATGACAAAAGTAAAATAGCATTCTTGAATTAACAAATGCGTTGCCGTCGTGACTCAGTGTGTTTATATACTGCTCTAACAACCTGCGAGTTTTAGGCAACAGAGGTTCGATTCCTATTAAGTTCGATTCCTCTCTGAGAGTATTTCTCTTTTCTGCATCATCAAAATGTTTTTTGTGTGCGTGTACTTTCTTGCTTGACTCTGTTGCAACCCCGGGGGTTGGCGAGCGGAAGCGAGCAGGGGACCCCTAATATATGAACAAAGCGTTACGATTGAAAACGAGCTTTTTACTCTCAATTTTTTCCCCGTGAAAATACGAATCCGAAAATTACGAAATTAACGTGGTTTGTTCAAAATTGTACAGGGAACAAGATGGTGAAGTTTTGTTTTGATGCGGCTATTAGTTTAGCGTGTGTTAAGTGTCAAAAGTCGAAATTTCTAACGCGAGTGAGCAAAACACGTTTTTAGTCTTCAGCCGTGATGTTTTTTTTTCTAAAGTACCTCTAAAACTCAATTTTTGCAACTCGCCGAGCTTTTTCAGAAATTTCAATTTGGTTCTTGATAATAATTTTTTAAATTCGGGGAAAATCGGGACATTTTTAAAAGTAACGACGTTTTTGTTTAGAACTGTTATATCCATAGCCTATTACTATTAGTTTTTAAATTCGAAAGTATCACGGGAAACCTCAGAATGTACTCTTTCTTATTGTATAACTAGCAAAATACCCGACCTTACTCGGTTTGAATTCGTTTACTCTAGATTGAAGAGATAATCAAAATATATAATGACTTACGTTTTTTGTAGAGTAAAAATTTATTTTAACACCTTTCGCCATCTTTATATTTTCTACAACTTACTTTGGACACAAATCCTACACATGCATATCCATTCATGTAATACATTTCACGTACATCGCACAATTGCTGTATGACAAAGCTCAAAAAGACGAAAGGTGATACTAAGGTTACTACTATAAAAGACGATTTATAGGAAGATTTGGAATTCCCTTTCTTAAGTTGTTTTCATGTGCAACTCAATTAATTAAAATTATGATTTACGGCGAGTGCTCTCGCACTCATAGTCAACAAAACAATATTTTTTTACCTGTGGCACTCTTGCCTCCGGTATGCGACATTGTGAAATTTTGCAATCTTCTCCTGTCATTACTACAACGAATTTTTTAATGTTGGAAAAAGTTCTAGTTTGGAATTTTAAACATTATTATTATTTCAATAACGACATTATTCTTTAAAATAACGGCATTATTCTTTAAATAACGGCATTATTCTTTAAATAACGGCATTATTCTTTCAATAATGGCATAACTACACTTAAAATTTATTGAAAATTTATACTGACTTACCTAACATTTTTAAGTCTAATACTTTGTGGTGCTGTTGCGTGTGATGAGAAGGAAAACACATTTATTAAAATAATAAATATTTGAAACTGGAAACAGCGAAGTAAAACAAAATAAAAGATGTCGCAAAAAATTGTTCTAAAGATATTAATTTGTGATTCAATTTTATCTCTTGATCTCGCACAGTTGCCACAACTTACAACTAAAAGTGTACAAAATTTAGAAATGTAAAATTAATTCAGAGCGAAAGAACCAGAAAAAATATCACTGCTCGCGCGATCTTGTTCATTCTCGTTTCATTGAAAAATATCGTCTGTAACAAATATTCTTAAATCGTTTTCATTGCGCAAAGAATAAAAATAAGACTCGAAATAAATAAAGTATCAGAGATGAAATTCCATAAAAAAAAAAAAAAAAAAAAAAAAATTGAAGAATAATTACTTTTTCAGCAGTACTGGTAAAGCAATCGAAGTAATCGTAATATTCAATAGACATTCCAATTTTTCCCAAACTACCAAATTATGGTTGATTTAAGTATACTTACTCAGGTGTTTTAGCATGAAACTCAACTAAATATAACAATAAAGAAATGTTTAATATTGCATTCACTAAACTAATAGATAATGTATAAAATTAAATACAATGCAATAAAATATCTGGAATACAATTCATGTGATGTCTACACAAACACACTAACACAAAATCGAGCACAGAACAGAAAGACGGACAGACAGACTTTCGCAACCAATGCCACTCACTAAATGAAGATAAGCACTCACTGTATGCAAATTTTTATGAAAATATCTTAAACCGCGTGGACGTGTATAGGGCACAACATACAGACAGACAGACAGACAGACGGACAGACAGACAGACAGACACCAAACGAGAAAAAGACGGATTCGGCATCAGAAGGGTCCAAAACGGATAGAAAACTTGAAATGGGTCGAAAATATTGAATGTACAAACAAACACTCCATTCTTATTTATATAGACTAGCAAAATACCCGACCTTACTCGGTTTGAATTGGTTTACTCTAGATTGAAGAGATAATCAAAATATATAATGACTTACGTTTTTTGTAGAATAAAAATTTATTTTAACATCTTTCGCCATCTTTATATTTTCTACAACTTACTTTGGATACAAATCCTCCACATGCATATCCATTCATGTAATACATTTCACATACATCTTACAATTGCTGTATGACAAAGCTACAAAATTACAAAAGGTGATACTAAGGTTACTACTATAAAAGACGATTTATAGGAAGATTTGGAATTCCCTTTCTTAAGTTCTTTTCATGTTCAACTCAATCAATTAAAATTACGATTTACGGCGAGTGCTCTCGCACTCATAGTCAACAAAACAATATTTTTTTACTTGTGGCACTCTTGCCTCCGGTATGCGACATTGTGAAATTTGGCAATCTTCTCCTGTCATTATTACAACAAATTTTTTAATTTTGGAAAAAGTTCCAGTTTGGATTAATAAACATTATTATTCTTTCAATAACGGCATTATTCTTTAAATAACGGCATTATTCTTTAAAATAACGGCATTATTCTTTAAATAACGGCATTATTCTTTAAATAACGGCATTATTCTTTAAATAACGGCATTATTCTTTAAATAACGGCATTATTCTTTAAATAACGGCATTACTCTTTCAATAATGGCATAACTACACTTAAAATTTACTGAAAATTTATACTGACTTACCTAACATTTTTAAGTCTAATACTTTGTGGTGCTGTTGCGTGTGATGAGAAGGAAAACACATTTATTAAAATAATAAATATTTAAAACTGGAAACAGCAAAGTAAAACAAAATGAAAGATGTCGAAAAAAATTGTTCTAAAGATATTAATTCGTGATTCAATTTTATCTCTTGATCTCGCACAGTTGCCACAACTTACAACTAAAAGTGTACAAAATTTAGAAATGTAAAATTAATTCAGAGCGAAAGAACCAGAAAAAATATCACTGCTCGCGCGATCTTGTTCATTCTCATTTCATTGAAAAATATCGTCTGTCCCAAATATTCGGAAATCGTTTTCATTGCGCAAAGAATAAAAATAAGACTCGAAATAAATGAAGTATCAGAGATGAAATTCCATTAAAAAAAAAAAATTTGAATAATAATTACTTTTTCAGCAGTACTGGTAAAGCAATCGAAGTAATCGTAATATTCAATAGACATTCCAATTTTTCCAAAACTACCAAATTATATTTGATTTAAGTATACTTACTCAGGTGTTTTAGCATGAAACTCAACTAAATATAACAATAAAGAAATGTTTAATATTGCGTTCACTAAACTATTAGATAATGTATAAAATAAAATACAATGCAATCAAATATCTGGAATACAATTCATGTGATGTCTACACAAACACACTAACACAAAATCGAGCATAGAACAGAAAGACGGACAGACAGACTTTCGCAACCAATACCACTCACTAAATGAAGATAAGTACTCACTGTATGCAAATTTTCATGAAAATATCTTAAACCGCGTGGACGTGTATAGGGCACAACATACATACAGACAGACAGACAGACACCAAACGAAAAAAAGGCGGATTCGGCATCAGAAGGGTCCAAAACGGATAGAAAACTTGAAATGGGTCGAAAATATTGAATGTACAAACAAACACTCCATTCTTATTTATATAGATTATTTTTCAAATTAGTTAATAAATAAATTCGATGCAATTAAAGGTTTGTCTTTCAAATTTCGTATTTTTTAGATCTTAATATCCGATACAAAACTAAAACTGTCATATCTATGTATAGCATAAAACTATTATTTTTTTAATTTGAAAACATCACTGGAAACCTTAGAATTCACTCTTTCTTAAGGTATAATTATTTGTAAAATTGTTTTATAAGTAAATGTTTGATGCGATGAAAAGTATAATTTCGCGATTGTACAAATTGTTCATCATGGAGCGACTGCGTACATTATTTTTCACGGAAATGCCTGGTTACAATTCTAACTAACGGGTTTGCCAGATTTATAATTTACCGTAGCAACAAGTACTATGGAACGCTTTTTTTTATTTGGCCGTTGAAACTCGCTGTTACGTCATAGAACGGAAAGTTCAAAAGGCTCAATTCTCTTTTTCGTTCTATTCTCAGACGGTTTCCCCTAGAAAGTACGTATCAGAAAATTACGCGATTTACAAGTTGCGTTCAAAATTGTACAGAGAATAAGATGGTGAAGGTTTTTACTGATACGGCTCTTAGTTTAGGGTGCTACTAAGTGTTAAAGTAAAACAAAAACTAAATCACTTGCGAAAGGAATGATTGCGTAGCAATCACCGGGGGTTGTCGAGCAGGGGGCGGAGCCCTCGCTGTGACGTCATGGCCAGAAAAATTCCAATCAGGAATATTCAAATTAAGATAGTTTCGACGTCACAGGAGATTTAAAACTCAAGAAAAGGAATATTGGTTTGCGAACCAAACCATATGGGATCGCGTAGCAATCACCGGGAGTTGTCGAGCAGGGGGCGAAGCCCAATAGTTTAAAAACTAAAAATTATTTATCTTTAAGTTATGCTTAAATTTCTTACGAGATTACTTTAAATAACTGGTCACAAGCTGCGAAAGAGAAAGTATTCATAATGTACATTATACTAAACGCTAAGCCTATTCAATGGATAAAAATATTATTCACTTATCCTTCGATTTTCTACCATGTTGCGTTCACAACCATTGGCGAATGTGATCACTTTCCAACTCCCTTCCATATTTCCCCCTACTTCACTAAACGGTATAAAGATTGCATCAAGGCTCCGTAGAATGTTGAGGAAGGAGCAGGGTCGAGTGCTTGAGATCCACTCGTATTTTACGAGAAATCATTCCAAAAATTGATTCCAAATTAGACACCAAACCTCTCATATGAAAGCACGTTCCACAGATGGACAAGAAGGAATGGGTGGGATTAGTCTAGCCACTTCTTTGCAGAGAATCTTGAGTTGTTTTGAAAATCACCGATACATGACTGAGTTGAATACTTGACGTTTATGACGCATATCTGAGTATACTTTAGAAGCTTTCATAGTTGCGTATTGGTCCTACTCGATTGTTCGAAGACAAATTCACGGTATGTGGCCATTTATTCGAAAGTTAGTCTGTTTTATGTTTGGTCTGATTTTACGTTTCACACAAACTGAACTTTCTAAAAGATTGTACGAGTTTCTACGATTGAAAACTATTTTTGGGTGGTTACTTCAGTATTGCTTAAGTGCAAACATTACAAAGTGGGCCGAAGACACAAACCGTACTTTTGACGTGAATACTCCGGCCTGATGTTGGATTATATTTATATTTGGCTAAAATTCTTTCGTGCATGTTTGTTGTCCAATATTAACTGTAGCTCAGTTTGGTAGCTTACAAATGACGCCATTTATGCAGTCTTCATTCCAGCGAAGTTGCACTGATCCAAAACTCGCCCATATTGCGAACCCAAGCACTTATTGAGCCTGCGCACTTAGTCCGAAAGATCACGTCAGGTGCGGACCTCCTTTGTCTACATGGCACAATACTTATCTTCTAGATGCTTCTTCGAGATCTAAAATCACAGGACTAAACGCGTTTTCCTTTACTCATGCTAGACTCTTTATAAATGCTACCAGTACAATCCCGATTTTAAAGACGGATTCACGTCAAAATCCTTGGATCATCGACCTTTTAATGAAATAAACAGAGACTATGGGTGGTATTGCTGTCGCAAGATCTCTGAAGGGAAAACCACCGGAGCTTACGAATACCCTCAGACGATTTGATGTCGAATCATTTGTGTTTATGATCAAGGTGGATATTCACTTTAACCAATCAATAATTTAGGATTCATGCTTTTGCTCACAAATACATGATAGATCTTCAAACCGAGCAACTGAAAAACACCATGCAGTTGTAGGAACCAGGGATGCGACATCGACAGCAAAACATCGATGTTCAAAATTAAAACATCAATGTTCAAAATTAAAACGATGTTGATAATGCATCGCCCAAAAACCATCGATGTTTTAAGACATCCAAAAATACAGTTTTTAAACATCACTGTATTTAAACGTTTTTCCCCCATTTCTTAAAACTGGTTTAGCAACATCAAACATTAATGTTAGGAGGATTACTGAGGGGATTAATGATTATAATTAATAAGGGGGATTTAATTTGTCATTTACCGTCTTTATTAATTTATAACTAATGCTTTTTTCAACGGTCAAAACAAAGGCAACAAAAATTAATAAGAAAAAAAACTGTTCTTATAAATGTTTTGTTAATTATTAACAAATCTTTTATTTTAAAATTGAATAATATAAAAGAAAATAATATTTACAGCAATTTGACATTGATACTACTAACTATAAGTATAATTAGGTAGGTACATAACAATAATTACTGTTAGTTATTATTAGTTATTTATCAACTTATAAGGGGAAACACAACTAACTTGTTTTTTATTAACTGTAAATAATAATATTGGGGCCTGGAAAAAATTATATATTTGTTAATACAGTTTGTAAAAAATATTCCTTAATACTTGTTATTTCCAGTTTGTAAAAAATGAAGTTAGTTAACTTTCTCTACCTTAAGTCGACTTCTTTTTTCACTAACTATTCCACCAGTTTGGGAAAAAATATCTTTCTGATGGGATAGATGTCGCCATCACTGAAAAATATTTGGTTGCTCGGTTTTTTTTCCTTAATTTTTACTATGGTACTTTTTTTATTCAAAAATAAAACATCGACAATGTTAAAACATTGATGTTAAACAAACATCGGTTCCAAAAAAACGATGGTAAATATATTACTGTTTTTATAAAACATCGACATCGATGCCTCATCCGTTTTTTTCAGACCCTTCACCCTTGGCCACTTTGGTGTAAAAGTATGTTCAATTTACTGATTATAAAAATTATACTACTTGGATATTTTTTAATTCTTACTTTTTTCATTTAAAAAATAAACATCGACAAGTATAAACACCGATGTAAGATAAACTTCCATACATTGATGGTAAATGCATCGATGTTTTTTTTATAAAACATCGACATTGATGTTTTTGTATTATAAAACATCAACATCGATGTCGCATCCCTATTGGGAACATGATCCGTCATGGTCAAATTTCAGGAGGTATCATGTGGGACCCTTAAACTGTCAGCATTTTTTTTAAACAGCAGTCGCTTCACAAAGATATATTTTAATTTTAAAAACAATTATCGTATGTTCATTTGTGGTAGCGATCAATCAGATTTAACGTTAAATCTGTCGTGGCCTCAAATGACCTCACGGAGTGGTGTGGAATTTTGGAGAATTAGGCGCCAGCTTAGGTGTGACCTTGTCATCTGACAGCGGTTTAAAGTTACGTGGTGTTGACTTCGGATTTCTCTCCTAGGAATTGATCCTGGACTTTTGCCAATATCCTGTTGTGTTGCTGAAGTGCGATGTCAATGAAATACCAATCGCCCATATGCTATGACCATTTCAATAGGAGTTTGATAACTCTGTAACTTGGAGATAAAAGGGCCCATGTTAAAACTGTAGGAAACTCCATATTAAGTTTTTAAATTTCTAAAAATCTCCGTATATTGGTACATAATTTATTTTCTTCATGCATTAATTTAATGTTGTTTACCGATAGTTTAACAGGATTAATGGATATAATTTATTATTAAGAGTTTATTGGTGTATAAACTCGAATTCAGTAATTTTGAACATTGGCCCTTTTAGCTCCAAGCTACAGAACTTACAACGAATGAAATATTTTGCTCGCATGACGCATCAGCGTGTGTTTCACTCTTAGCAAATCAGAGCGTCGCATTTGAGCTGCTCATATGACTTTTTACCCTTGTTTGAAGGGTATTCTGTATAATTAAGTTAATCTGACCTCGAGTATAGATTAACTATCGATAGTTATCTTTATAATCGTATAAAAGATATAAGTTGTGTAGTTAAGATCATGATAAATTGCTCTTTAAATGTTTGTATAATTCATTTTTAAAGTGCATGCATTATTTTACTGTCATATTTAATAAATAATTTCGTATGATTTATCAATTTTCACAATCCCTGTGGTGTTATTCAAAAGGTAAATATGCAGTGAAATGTTGATTTACAATTAATAGAAATTTCCTTATTTATCATAGTTATTTTCATCAGAATTTTTAAGCAAACATATGCTAAGTCGAAATAAACAAGATATTCTTTGCCCAATAACTTTCCTTTCACTTAATTAGTCGTTTCAATCTGGTACTTGTTGACAGAGTTATACATTTTTAATCAGACTAATGTTTAATTGGGCATCATTTAGCATGAAATACGTATTTGCTTTCCATAATGCCCTTTCCTTTTTCAATTCTTCTTTCAATAGGAAGAAATATATATTGAAACGTCTTTTTAACCATATAACGAATAATCTGCTTTTTTTTGTTTAGAAACGCAGAGACGAGTTTTCAGAAAATTAAGCTTTAATACTAAATTAATATTGATAGGTTTGTGTCTTTTGAGTAAATATCAATATGTTTGTAAGCAGTATATAGAATATTTACAACCACCTTTTTGTGTGGTCGTATTAAATATTCATGTTAGTTATTAGGAACTGCATTTCCTTCAAAATTGAGCCTTACCTAGTTCTTTCGGGACCGACAGAAAATGTTTCCTTTTAAATGGAATACATGCTTTTTGAATAAATAAACAATTCTGTATAAGGGGAAAGAAACCCATTATGGTTTAAGCCACATAAATAAAACAAATCACATATAAAGAACGTTTTTAACTAGCTCAAATTATTTTTTATCTTAATTACCAACCAGTTACTTAATAAAAGTCAAATTATTTCACAAAATACAACTTTGTCTTATTTTTGCTTAAATATAATTCATTCATGTACAGAGGCTGTTCACACATTTTTTAGGCAATGTATATTGTATTCAGCAAAACTAAATTAAATAAAATTTTTGTGTTTAAATGTTCTATTTGATAGCCCTTATTCTGAACTATCTTTCTACACCGTAATTTCCGGGATAATATTGCCTTTTGAAGTGTCAGAAGAGGTATTCTATCCCATTCCTCCTGAACAGCTTACCAGAGTCCTGTAAGGGTTTTGGGACGACGTTTGGATAATGCAGATTTTAAAACTCCGAAAGCACAAAAATCCATAGGTGATACATTGTGAGATTTAGTAGGGGTATCAGTGAAAGCTATGGCCTTGATACCGGTTTTTTCCATTTCTTTTAGGAAATTTACAGTGGAATTTGATGTGTGACTGCTAGCTTTGTCTTGATGGAGTTCCACAGATTGGTGGCACTGTGAGTAAAGCGATGGTATTTCATTCAGAAAAATTGGCGATAAAATATGTTCCTGATAAATTTTGGAGTTAATTTTGACATTTTTTTCCCACTCTCTTTATTTTTAACTTGCCATTATATGAAAAACCAGCAACAATCATGAATCCCTCAGAAAAACTTTCTTTCGATTCTGTGAACCATGTACTTAAATTTTTTTCTCCCCTTTTATGATAATAAATGGCTCTTTTTTTGCTGCAATCATTTAAATACACCCATGATTCATCTATTGTGACAATTTTTTTTCCATTTTTCTTTGGATAAGTGTTTCTCATATAGAATTCGGCAGCGTGTCCTGCGTTCAGCGATATGCTTTGGAGAAAGACGATGCACATTGCATTTTTTTGCTTTCTTAAGATTTAAATCAACGTTTATCATTTTGTTTACAGTGGACACCGAGCATTTTAATGATTTTGCAACTGTCCTTTGACTAGGGGGATTTTCTTTTAATATCAAACAACGTACCTTTGCAATAGTCGAAGATGTCCGTTTCTTCCTTGGATACTTGTTTGGAATTTTTGTTCCACTTGAGGCTTCAATTTGACGTTTTTTTTTTTTCTTGTTGACAATATTATCTATCGACGCTTTAGATATCACAAAACCATGACTCTCACATCATTTTTGGATAACGGAATATGAACAGTTCTCTTCGGAAATAGCATAAATATAGCCTTCGAACCACTGCTTCGTTAAAAACGCCATTTTGACTAAAATCAAACCTCTCAAGCCGCAGACCCTAATTTTGACTTTTAAAAACATAGTACAACTGCAATTATTTCTTTTGCAGCAAACGATTTTTCATTACCGCTAACCAAAATCGTCTAAAAAATGTACGAACAGCCTCTGTACACGATTTTAAAATGTACCTCTATTCAACTTATTTTATAAACTTGTCTTTGATACGGATTCGAAGTTAATACAAAATGCATCGACATGGAATTATATTTAAAATTAACACTCTGACATATTCAAACAGTTAAATTGATTAACGTACCAGTATAACTTTCCCTCTCTTTTCACACACTAGTTTGTTTCAATGCTATAATATCTGGTACATCTTGACACCACTTCCATTTCTTGAACGTACCAGCCAGCCTCGGTAACTGTGGCTTCAAACAGATTTGCTCGTTCGAAATGTGTGTGTGTTTGTTCCTTATCAGATAGAACACTGGTACATTTTCCACATCAACACGTAAGATGCACTTGCAACTTTACAGAAACTCCGCCTTTTTCTGCCAGTAAACTATCTTAATACTTTTGTTGGTTTATATAGGATCTTAATACATTAGGTGGTTTATTTTCGAGTCGAAATCATGAGATGGACAAACTCTGACAAAGCAAATTGTCACATTCGACCTTCTTATGAAATAGGCATAGCATATGGGAGGAGACATAGTCGTTGTTGTCGTGCGGGCCATATATGGCCCAATTGGGGGCTTTATGTCCCGGAGGGTAGGACTTCTTCATACATAACACATCCGTTTTACAGGAAGGTCCCTTTCACACATCCATTTACTCACACATATCGTAATTTAGATCCCAATCAGAGGCGGATAACTCCCTGATCAGGTACCCCCAGAGGTATTGATTTGGTATGGGAACATGGGGGACTTTGTGACCACGACCTATTTAACGTGACCCAGCCACCATTAGTGAACACGAAGGTCTTTAGCCAGATAGAAGGGCCGATCTCGCAACCATCAGAATTGCAGGCTCCGCTGAGGACAGAACCCACAACCCTTCCGATGCGAGCCCGACGCTCTACTGACTGAGCTACCGCGGCTCTTACATAGTCGTTAGTTCTCATAAGGGTAATCCATGTTGGCGCGGGTGGATTTGTTATCAAAACGTATATTTTTGTTTTTAATCACACTGAATAACCACTTTTCGAATCAATATTTTGTGTTTTTAATCACATTGGATTATCACTTTAACAAATCAATAATTTGTGGAGTAATTCACATTAGGATTCATACTTTTCCCACAATTGCGTGACAAATCTTCAAACCGAACGACAGGACAGATAGCGTGAAGCTACATTCTCCGTCTATTTAATTCGAAGGTCGATGTCTGTCACCAGTTCTAGTAAGGAACAGTATGCTGCTTGGATCTCCGTGTACTGGATACCAATACCCAATTTTAAACTGGATACCAATACACAATTTTAAACTGGATATCACTATCCAATTTTGACCTCCGGTTTGATCGGAATGAGTGAACGCTAGGTTTTAGAAATTTTAATTTGGTTCCTGATGATATTTATTTTTAATTTGGGAAAAATCGGGACATTTTCGTTACTCTTTTGTTAAAACTGTCATATCTATATCTTATTACTATTAGTTTTTAAATTTGAAAACATCGCAGGAAACATTATAATATACTCTTTTTTACTGTACAATTATTTTTGAAATTGGTTAATAAATAAATTCGATGCGATCAAAAGTTGGTCAGACAAATTTCGGAATATTGGATATTTTCGATACTTTTTGTTAAAACTTTCATATCTATAGCTTAATAGCATTATTTTTTAAATTTGAAAGCATCACAAAAACCTTAGATTGTAATCTTTCTTATGGGGCAGTAATACAAAAATACGACCCCTAGTAATACAAAAATTTTTACATTTTTTGCTTTTATTAGCTGTATGTTACATGCTTCTTACCCTAATCCTCAAATCAATGTTGATGAATTATATTTCCATCAATATATCGGCATCATGGTATCTACATTTTCGATAATCATAATCTATTGAATACTTTCAAGATTTTATCAGAAATAAGATCTTAAAATAGAATATTCTAAGTCTCTCCTTCTCTTCAATGTTTGCTTCAGACGGAAGGAAATTTCAATGCTTGGTTTAAACATTTCCTCGTTCAGTTATTGATGAATTATATTTACATCAATATATCGGCATCATGGTATCGAGATTTACCATTATCATAATCTATTGAATATTTTCAAAATTTTATCAGAAATAAGATCTTAAAATAGAATAAGTTAAGTCTCTTATTCCCTTCAATGTTTGCTTCAGACGGAAGGAAATTTCAATGCTTAGTTTAAACATTTCCTCGTTCAGTTATTGAAGATTCAAATGGCATTAAGACTTGAATTAATGGAGCCCTTTTGCTTAATCACCAATTTTGAGCAGCAAAACTTTCTGCAATTAGCAATCCATTGCTCAAGGCTATGATGTCTCTTCAACTCTCTTAAATTGCGCTGGACAGTAGCCAAGCGCTCTGCAGTTGCTAAAATTACACACTGTATTAGAGAGTCGTTACATTTCCCGTAACTGTCATATTAAACTTTGATTCCCAGAAATGAGGCTCATGGTCAATAGGAATTGTTTACGTTTCGCGGAGAACATAAATGTATGATTGCGAGAGTATTTAAATGCGTATACAATGAGGCGTACGTATATTTTCTTCGTTAGTTAGAGGCGATATAAGGTGCTTTGCTTCATAGTACTTCTCTGTGGTCATAGCTCTGTTTCGTAATAGTTATTTGTGCTCATAACTTTGCTTCATCTCTATTATTATAAAAGGAAGAGTTTGTCTGTATGTATGCAGTTTCCTGACGAATCTATGGCACTTACAATAGTGGAATTTGACACACAGGCAATCCTAATTTTTATGCGAATTTTGTGTCCAGCCCGAAAAGTTTATCTAGATCATTAAAATTAATTTATTGGAAAATAATTATTATTGTTTTCTTTAGAATGGCAACAGTATAAAGAGATCACATATTCTAAATTTTTTTCCCGTTCATTTTCCGAGCAACGATTTCATCGGACGAACAAAACAACTAAACAGTTTTAACTGGAGTTCTTTTTCCGATCTCCTGGATCGTTAAAGATAGAGAAAAAATTTCAACGAATTTGAACATTAGACAATGACGTCACGAAATTTTTCGTCCTTTGGAATCATCTTGCGATTGGTAGGTAGTATTTAAGTAACATCACAATGGTAATTGGGCTATTGCGATCATTTTTGGAATTACGTAGCAATCACCGGGGGTTGGCAGGCGTTATTGATTTGTGCTTTTTTTTATGATAATGAAATTTGGTCGTGGTAGATGGAATGAGGCAATATTCCCGTGTTATGTAGGGAAAAGGTGAGTCGCCTTCTTAAAACTATTGTTTTTTTCTCTCACATAGATGAGGCTGTGGTGGAAGAAATGAGGCGATATGCCCATGCTATACTTTTTTGCAAATTTAATGAGTACAGTCCGATTTTTAAATTTTAGTAGAAAATATTTTAAAATTAATTTATTGGTATTTATGTATTACTAACCACTTTGAGGCCATCACGGCGTTGCCTGTGGTCTTAATTTGCTAATCAAACTAAATGGGAATGTGTAGCAGTCATCGGGGTTGACGAGCATTAGCGAGATTCTTTAACGATCGCGAAGATAGAAAGACTCAAATAGTCCTTTTTGTGTTCGAAATGAATATATTTGTCAAATGCGGCCGAATTCGTCTTAAGATAAAATATTGCAATTTAAAAATTAATTATTTAAATAAATTCACATTTATGGTATTGATGTAGTGAAACATTTTCGGCGGATTTCAAATCCGTTGAAATTTGTATTCTATCCTTAACGATCGCTAACATAGAAACTTGGTCTAAAGACGTCTAAATCATGTTTCTATCTTATTTAGAACTAGAGATATAATAATTTTTGTGGTGCGTTGTTTTGAAATTCTAACACACTTGACAGTTGTTGTTATGGCAACAACATCTGTCCTTAAAACTTTAAATGCGTTTTTCTCCATGATTCAATTTTTCAAGTTTCAAGATCGAAAACCGATAAAGTTTATGGGTTGAAATTTGGAAAATATCTTTTTCAAACTTTATACTTTAATTTTGATTCAGCAAATTTGAAACAAATATTTACTTTTAAAAATATGACTTTTTTTTTTAAAGTACCTTAAAAATTTTCATTCAAATATTTTTTTATTTTTTATTAAATTAATATTTTTTAAATTGCTGAATCAGAATTAAAGTTAATAAATTTGTGAATAGTTTACTGCAAGAATTTTGAAAATTGATCAAGAATATTTTAAACCTTAGAAATTTAAAATGACCCCTCTTTTTTTCAAAAAATTTTAATTAAAAATTTTTAAAGAACTTTTGGAAAAATTTTGTGTTGTGATTTCGTTTATTAGTTAGATGGGTAATCAGTACAAAAAAAAAAATTCTAAATTCTAAATGAATTAATAAAAAAAATTTTTTAATGTGTCCCGAACCTCCTTAATTTTATGAAAATTTTGACCGATTTTTTAAAAATCACAAGTTACGATATTCTGCAGTGCGAAGCGAGTTCCTTTGACACACCTGTTGTTCTTCTCTAGCTACGGAACAATTTCCCCACACGGCACAAAATTACCACAACCTTTATAAATAACACATCTTCTATGTCAATGACAAAATATTTAACTTCGAAAGTTATCGACAGCATTACAAATTCTGAAACGATGCCTTGGTTTTAAATAAAGTAAGTTAATAAATTTTGACGTTTTATTACAAATATGTAATACATATTTTGCCGATAATTGTGTTTTAGGTTTGTTTTTGATTTTAGTGCAGTTTTCAAAATTCGGACAAAGCGCCTGCAGAACAATTGCAATTGCTTGGAGTTGTGTTGTAGAACACTGAATATAATTCTGCACTTGGGTTTGGATGTACGTCTCTATTATATTCTTAATTATTACGTATTATACACTTAAGGGATCCGCCTACCGTCGACAATTTTTTTTTTTTTAATTGTTTTAGCTTTTTGCTTTTTATGTTTTTATATAGTTAAAAAAAACAGATGTAAAACGAAGAAATGGTACCAAAAAAAATTATTCTTTGTTGCCATTTGAAAAAATTGGTTATTCAAGGTAAATTTTAATAAAATTTTATGGAAACTGTTAGAGCTGTAGAAAAAAAAATAATATCTTAAAACCAATTTCCTTTGTTTACAATATAAATGTAACCACAATCTTCAAAATGGACTAAAATCTAAGAAATATTTTGTAAACATAAGAAGATATGCCATGTAACTCACATATTCATGAAAAATTTCAAAATTTGTAGCAGATTATTCACAAAAGCAGCTATAAATCAAAGAATATACTATATTATTTAAAAATTTTAGTTGATATCATAGTTAATAGTATTTAAAATGCATGTACAAAATTTCTAGTAAAAATATTAAAAATTGTGGAAGTTATTGAAAAAACGGTGGTAACTATTTTGTAAAATTATCATTTGCGGGAAAATGCATTTAAAGTTTTTGCTACAAAAGAAATTATATTTTTACAAAGTAATATACAGGGTAATTACATAGGTATCCTTATAAACGGTTAAAAGTAGCTCGGGTAATTTCTGCCATTGTGATATAATATCCCATTGTGATATATATTGTGATATAATACAGAAGAATGAAACTCGATTTTTCCTTTAACGTCCGGTTTCGAATTCACATTTCCGGTTTTATTCGACTGCTATCACTTTGCGTTTAAATAATGATATCTTTGGTTCTAAATGTCGTATAATTAAAAATGAAACAGTTTTGGAAACGTTAAAATGCAGGCAATAATAGTACGTAATAAAAAAAAATTAGAATTTTCGTCGAAATTCGCTATTTTAAGGTAGGCGGACCCCTTAATTAATCGAGTTATTTAATTTTGATGAAAATGACATTGTAATAATAATGAAGAATGTATGTAATCTTTAAAATCCTAATTGAAAGCGTGATAAGGGTGAAACACTGCATTGATGAGTGTAGTGATCTTCAAAACTATCCTGCAGTTACCAATCTGTTCAGTAAAATGTGACTCGGCGTGAGTTCAGTGTTGGAAATTAGTATTCTAATCAGTGCCAATGCCATTAGTTAGGAAGGAATCCATCCAATTTCCTATCATTTCATGCATGAGTCCACCGATCCAGTGCAAATGAAGTCAGAATACTGACCTAGGGTAGAGTTATCTTTGAATCACCTTCCGTAATAGGAATGTTACAATTAGCATCTTCTATGCATTCATTGTCTAGGAATGTATCTAAATAACAAAGGACTATCAAGAAATGTGATAGAAGCATTGTTTCTATAGAAGACGAAATGCAATATTTTATTCATCAATATCAAAAGCTATTCCTGAGTTTCACTAATAACTTTTCACAGGTAGCTTCTGCATTTGATAAAATTTTGAGTTGTATTTTGTTTGGCAAATTTCTCAAACTTTTTTGCTATGGAGTTATAAATTGTATCCAAGATGAATGTTATCTGTGCATATATGGTGGCATTGGTCCACGCATAAAGATTAGTCGCGTGGTTATGTCAATGTATCAAATAAAATTACTGTTTTATTTCGGTCGTTGAATTAAAATATCTTTAGAAAAAAGTAATAAACAAAAATTGTGATTTGTGAACAAATTGTGTTAATATTTTTTATTTTAGTAAAAGACGCTATTCTGGAAGACTAGAGCCGATCAGCCGGTCTGGTGGTTAAGGTGTTAGCATCGGAAGGTTCCTGGTTCCAATCCGGGTCAGGGCATTTATGTTTGTAAGCGTATGGTGTAGAGGCGGTTGGTGTACCTTAAGTCTGTAGTGGCCGAAAGGCTATCACGTTGGGTTGGTGTGGAAGTATGGAGAGTGGGATGCCAGCTCAGGTGTTGCTTCGTCATCTGAACATGGTTCAAATTACGTTATCCTCGGATTTTTTCCTTAGGGGATGATCCCGGATCATCGTCAATAGAACGTTGTGTTACTCTAGTACGACGTTACTTGGAAACTACCACGTCGTAGAATATTTATTTAACTTTTGATAAATGTTTTTAAGTTACTTTTATTACCTGTCTCGTTATTCATTGAACCACTCGACTTCTCCATGTGACCCAGATGTTATTTTTTTTAAAGAACTTTCTCCCCTTTTTTTTGTCTGGTAGTTATAACGCCAAAAGAACAGTTTGTTTTTCATCTTCAGTTATCTGAAATGTTTTAAAATGATCTTGAAGAATAGTTTCACTTTCCTTGTGGCTCTACTTGAGTAGTTAAAGAAGCGAAATAAGAAGAGTACTTGTTACCGGAAAAAATCTGACGATTTATTTGTTGAAAGTTGAGGATGGTGATTAGTTCCCGTCCGCGTTTTTTTGACACCGTATCTATTCGTAGTATATAGTGTAAGAAAATGAATGATAGTAAAATTAATAACTTACAAAGATCTCGAGTATGATAGAGTAGCTTTCATAGTAGCTAAATAGAGTAGCTAGTATAGATAAAAAGTTAACTATATAAAGTCATTACAAATTTATACTCTGGATATAAAACTCTTTCAATGTACACTGGTAAACAAACGAATACTGCATACTAATGCAAGCGAAATTTTCTTCTTAGCTCCCCCATTTCTTTCCCCTATCCCACCATTATGTATCTTGTGCAACTTTATTGTATATATGTATTACTGGTATATGGTATGTTAATGGTGCAAAGTATATTGCTGGTACAGATGCATAACTATAATATATTACCAAATAATCCCCTTGGACTGTAAAACACGAAACCAATCAACTGCAAACTAATATGAAGTGCAAACCACAATGAAATACAATTGATATTCGTGATCTCTGAGCTTGTTAAATAACTCCAGATTGTGTCCATTTAGGCTTCCATATAGGTGGCTATAATTACAGCGCGTTACTTGTAAAGTTATTTTACCTTCACCTGTCAAAGCGGTAGCTGTTCTTAGTGAGCTTAGAATACTTCAGATCACGCTTAAGTATTCACTGTTAGCTAACGCTGACGATCGAGGAGTTACAAAAAATCAGAAAGCTAGCAGTTCGCATTCGAAGACGAAAACCAATGCAAGCATAATTTCACTACAAAGATCGCAGACGCTGTAACGTACACTTCCGGAATATCTTTTAAATGTATTTCTATAGTATTTCTTTTTCCTTATTCCAAGATATTGTGATACTTCCTGTGTTTATTTTTACTTCTTAATACTCTTGGAAAGGATATCTTTTCTTTTGTGAGTTTAAATGGTTTTCCCGGAAGTTCATTTTTTCTTTTATGTGTATAACGTTGGTGAAAAGATATTTTTTTGTAACGGTTTTTTTAGAGTCGATTGGATGCTTCGTTGAAGTGTGGACTGAGTGCAGTGTTCGAATGGCGTGTTTCAGCCGTTATGTTTAAAACGTATGATGAGAGGTAGTTGTAACGGTGCTACCATACTGTAAATAAATTTTTCTTTAATTCTTTAAAAAAGGCTATTTCTTTTATCACGACGTTACAGCTACCTATTAATGGTGGATAGCACTGTGATCGTTCCCATTAAATTGAAGTCTTGGACATCCCGTCCTGATTTGAGAATAAACTGTGGACATCTCGTCCTGTGTTCAGCGAAAATTTGCGTGCGTCCTGCAGCAACGAAGAGGGCCATCCGGTCCGAAGTTTTTGGACATCCCGTCCTCGTGAGTGGAGTATTTGCGTGCGTCCGGCAGCAACGAAGGAGGCCATCCGGTCCGAAGTTATTGGACATCCCGTCCTCGTGAGTGGAGTATTTGCGTGAGTCCGGCAGCAACGAAGGGGGCCATCCGGTCCGAAGTTTGTGGACATCCCGTCCTCGTGAGTGGAGTATTTGCGTGCGTCCGGCAGCAACGAAGGGGGCCATCCGGTCCGAAGTTTGTGGACATCCCGTCCTCGTGAGTGGAGTATTTGCGTGCGTCCGGCAGCAACAAAGTGGGCCATCCGGTCCGAAGTTTTTGGACATCCCGTCCTCGTGAGTGGAGAATTTGCGTGCGTCCGGCAGCAACGAAGTGGGCCATCCGGTCCGATGTTTTTGGATATCCTGTTCTGTTTCTGTGTATGAAACGTGTCCTGTTACTGCGTGTGTCCAGCAACGAAGCTTAGTCCGGTCAGTAGAATTGGGACATGCCGTCCTGTTCCTGTGTGTGAAACGCGTGTGTGTTCAGCAGCAAAAGGGCCATCCGGTCCGAACTTTTTGGGCATCCCGTCCTGTCATCGTCAGCAAAGTCCAGTTCGAACTTTGGGTTCCTGCTCAAGGACTTCCTGTGTACCATCAAGCAACTGTTCCAGATAAGTGGTTTCGGTTTTAAGTCTAAAATTTTATGCACTATTATATTTAATGTACAATTTTACTTCTGTTTTTGTGATAACTTCCACTTATCGTAACAGGTTTCGAAACAAAAAAAAAATTTCTTAATTGCAAATTTTGCTTTTATAATAGAAATTAGTATTGTTTTGGAATTTATGTGAAATAGAAATTTAAAAGATTTTAGTTGTCGTAGATGAATATTTATCTTAATTAATAATTTAAATTTGTTTTGGATTTGAAATGGTATTTTGATTTAAATTTGAAGGTCTTTTGGGTTACAAAATTGGTTTTTGTACATTTATTTTTTTCTATTGTTTTATTGTCTTTGAGTTATATTTTTGTGGCTTGGCTATAAGGTAAGTCAGAATTCTGGACAGTTTCGGTTTCGAAAAGTTTCTTTTTGTACCTTACGTTATATTTGAGTCCAAAGGAGGAAACTGTTTAGAATTTAATCATGACTTATTTAGTTAAGGGAAAGAAAGAGGACTTGATCAAATTGGTGGAGGAGATAGATTTAGAAATCACCGTAAAAAAATCCATAAAACAATTAGTGAATCTTATTACTTCAAGTGAGGGGTATGATGAGGAATTTACCAAAGCACTTTTTGGTAGAATTATAGAAACTCGAAAGACAAATGAAGCCCTTGAAGTGGAAGAAAAGCGGAGAAATGAAGCCCATGAAGAAAAGCGGAGAATTGAAGCCCTTAAAGAAAAGCGGAGAATTGAAGCCCTTGAAGAAAAGCAGAAAGAACGAGAGTATGAGTTGGAAAAATTGAGAATAGAAGCAACTAGTCAAACCCAGCAAAGTGCAGTTGATAATCCTAGACCATCGAATCGAGACTTGACCAAGATCCTTCCGAAATACGACATGAAATATGATATGAGTCTTTATTTAATCTTGTTCGAGCGACAGGCAACTTTGCTGTCGCTGGGAAAAGAAATGTGGGTATCTCACCTATTAAGTTTGATCCCCCAAGAGATTGCTCATATAATAGCCCGTGAACCAGCTGACCTAGCTACAAATTATGATCACATCAAAAATATTCTGTTAAAAAGGTTCAAACTAACACCAGAATGATTTCGACAGTTATTTAGTTCACACCATAAAGCAGTTGATCGGAACTGGAGGGATTTCTATCATGAATTGTCTACTTATTTCGATGGATGGATTGCAGGTTGTCAGGTCCTTACTTTTGAAAAACTGAGAGATTTGATCATCACAGATCAGATGAAGAAAAAAACACCATCCGAATTCAAAGATATGTATCTCAGAGAATGGACAGAAATAAACTCCCCTACAGATTTGGTGGAACTGTTGGAGAAGTTTGAAGACGTTAGACGAACTGTGAAACGATACCCTGTCTTTGCGAAAGACAAGTTCGAGGGTCGAGTTCAAAACAAGTTTGAAAAGACCGATAATCCACCAAGGAGAAGTGATACCATAAATGGTAAAGGGGTTAAGATAGAACGAAGATTTTCTGAACAAGACCCAAATCCGGAATTCGACCGCAGGAGACAGATGCGGTGTTTTCATTGCAATCAGCCTGGTCATATCCGACCAAATTGTCCAAAGTTGAAGAAACCTTCGGAAACTGTAAATTACATTTCGGACAAAGAACCTGAGAAGTACCTGGAACCGTATATCATGAAAGGAAAAATAAACGGTCAGGATATAAATTTACTAAGAGATACCGGAGCGACCATTGACATTGTGTGTCGGAAATTGGTGAATTCAGCTGACATGACGGGTGAACATGTTTGGGTACAGCAACCTTTGGACTCCAGCTCAACTTGTTTACCTCTTGCCGAAGTTTTGGTAGAGTGTGAATTGAGAAAAACACTCACTAAAGCTGCTGTGATTCCAGATGAACTAGACCGCGGACGATATCTTTTAGGGAATCAGACTGCTGCCTTGTTAAAAAGGGAACATTGTCAATCTGTGGATCAAATAAATGCAGTACTGACAAGGCATCAAAAATAAGTGAAAGAAAGGGAAGAATCTCTCTCTCTCTCTCTCTCTCTCTCTCTCTCTCTCTCAATCTTTAATTAAAGAATCCGAAAACCCTATCCCAGCCGAAGAATTCATTACATTAAAAAAAAATGAAATGGAAGCAGGGGAAGTAAGTGACGAGTTCACTCATGTGGCAGAAGATCAAGATATCACTGAATTGTTAAAAGTGGACACTGAGCAGCTAATCAAGGCTCAAGGTGAAGATGAAGAGATGAGCTCTCAAGTAAAACAAATCCAAAATGGAAACCCTCCTAAAGATTTTGAACTGGAGAAGGGCCGACTTTTGGTAAAGATCAAGAAGGACAAGAGTGGTATCGAAAGGAAGCTCATCGTCGTGCCCATAGAGTATCGAGAAAAGATACTGAAATTGTGTCATGAAGGCATGTCAGGTCATCTTGGGACCACCAAAACCAAAGACAGAATGACCAAGTACTTTTTCTGGAAAAACTGTTACAAAGAAGCAGAGGACTTCGTGAAAGCTTGCGATTCCTGCCAGAGAGCTGGAAAGGCAAGGGACAAGAAAAAAGCGCCCATGACTCTTGTTCCAGTGATTACTGAAGTTTTTTCCCGTATTAATATTGACGCTGTAGGACCTTTGCCCGTGACGGACTCAGGCCAAAGATACCTGATTACGGCAATGTGTATGTCGTCGAAGTACCCAGATGCTGTGGCAGTACCAAACATAACATCTAGATCCGTAATTAATGCTCTCCTTCAGATTTTTAGTCGAATGGGTTTTCCTAAGGAGATTCAACACGACCAGGGAACCTCGTTTATGAGCGAACTCACATCGGAATTTTTTGAACGTTTCGGCATCAAGGTGGTACTTAGCTCTGTGTATCATCCCCAGAGCAATCCGGTAGAAAGGTTTCATCGTACCCTGAAACGGATTTTGAGAGTTTTGTGTAACGAAGAAGGACCAGATTGGGAGAAGCATGTCCATGCAGTCTTGTTCGCCTTGAGGACAGTTACTCATGAATCCACCGGATTCAGTCCATCTGAATTGGTTCATGGAAAAAACTTGCGGACTCCCGTAACTCTTCTGTATGAAAACTGGTTACAGCCGGAAGAGGGAAATGCTTCAGTTGTTGAATATATCCTCAATCTTCTGAGAAGATTGGAAAAATGTCGCAGCCTAGCCATTGATAATATGGAGGAAGCTGCCAAGAAAAGAAAAAAATGGTACGACAAAAATACCGTGAAACGTGAATTCAATGTTGGAGATAAAGTACTGGTACTGGCACCCTCACCTGTAAATAAGTTAGCGGTTCAATGGCATGGTCCTGGGACCATTGAAAACAAGATTTCGGAGACGAACTACTTTGTTGCCGTGCCCAACCGGAAAAATTCGTCACAAATATATCCTGTAAATTTATTGAAGCCTTACTACCAGAGGCCGGAATTCATAAATCTGGTCACTACTTGTGAGGATGAAGAATCAGAGTTGGAAGAAGAATTCCCGCCTGTGGAAAACAATCCTAATATTTTTTATCTCGAGGAGATATTGAGAAACAGTGAAGTGAAAGGAAGACTGGATGACGACCAGATTGACCAGCTCAGTTGTATTATGTGTAAATATTCCAATTGTTTCTCAAACGTGCCTGGCCTCACAGATCGTATCCAGTTTGATATCGAACTTTCTGAAATAAAGCCCCTCTGTGCGAAGCCATATCGAATGTCGGTCCGACATTCGCAGATCTTGAAAGCCGAAAAGGAATGTGCCGCTATTGTGTTTGCTGTCAAGAAGCTACGATGCTACTTGGATGGACCTTCCAAGTTCTTTATCCAAACTGATCATAATTCTCTAGTATGGTTAAAAAAGAACTCTGGGGTAAATCCACGTCTCATGAGATGGGCTCTTGCATTGCAGCCCTGGAACTATGAGGTAATCCATCGTCAGGGCAGAAAACACCAGAATGCTGACAGCCTTAGCCGACTGTTCTGAGTTACCAAAATGTCCTTTGAGTTTATTTTTATTGTTTTTTTAGGTAACTTGGCAGTTGTATATATGTTTGTAAATATTTGTATGAAATTTTGTAGAATTTAGCTTTTCTTAAAGTTATGGTAACTTTTTACAGGGTAAAAAGTTATTCTAAGGGGGGAAGAGTTGTAACGTACACTTCCGGAATATCTTTTAAATGTATTTCTATAGTATTTCTTTTTCCTTATTCCAAGATATATTGTGATACTTCCTGTGTTTATTTTTACTTCTTAATACTCTTGGAAAGGATATCTTTTCTTTTGTGAGTTTAAATGGTTTTCCCGGAAGTTCATTTTTTCTTTTATGTATAACGTTGGTGAAAAGATATTTTTTGTAACGGTTTTTTTAGAGTCGATTGGATGCTTCGTTGAAGTGTGGACTGAGTGCAGTGTTCGAATGGCGTGTTTCAGCCGTTATGTTTAAAACGTATGATGAGAGGTAGTTGTAACGGTGCTACCATACTGTAAATAAATTTTTCTTTAATTCTTTAAAAAAGGCTATTTCTTTTATCACGACGTTACAACGCCACAGATAGAATTCTTGTAGGTTGTAGCAGATCGACAACTAGATATGAACTATGCCATGGTTTGTAAAGTCCTACAAAGAGATCCAATTCCATCAATTAATGATCAGCCACGTACAGCAACTGGAACAAAACAATCTTAATATGAAATTGAACTTTTTTCTCCAGTTTCTTGCCAGAATAGAAATCACCTTGAAGAATTTCTTCAAGTGATGAGTCACTACACACTCGCCAGACAGTCATCACTAGGGCAAGTTTTTTGTCGCAGTAAAAATGGGAAAAGTCCCTAAAGTTGCATTTATGGAAATAAAGTTCCATTTATTTTTGATACACTAAAATCTAATATAAATTATTCGTAAAAAATGAAAAATATTCAAAATATATTGACAACTTTAGTTGTGTACAACAGTATTATAAAGCATAATTAAATACAGAAAAACGTTGAATGGCCGATCCTTGGCCAATAATTTCTTTAACATTGAAAAACTGCTTCAGCCGCAGTCATATAATGTGCTGTATTGGATAGTAGAAGCGCAAAATCATTTCACTCAACATTCAGAGATTTTAAGACGTCCTCTACAAGGCGAACAACATATTGATGATCGACACTCACCTCGCAAACAAACTCTGCAGTCGATGACGCAAGTTTCCTCTGGATTATCAAGAGTGCCAACCAATGTGCTAAAGTACTTTATGCCATTTATTTCACTTTCGTCTGTTAGGACGAACACCTTCTTTCCACGAACTTCCTGCTTCCGCGTTCGAAAGATCACGTGTTGCATTCACACGTGATCAAAGGGTTGGTTCAGAGGGCAAAAAATGAAATGGTAATTTCATATTAATTAATTTTAAGCTAAATTTTAAAAATTGCAGGTGGTTGCATTTATGCAGAAAGTTGCATTTATATTGCGGTTATAACTCATTTAATATACAACCGATGCAGAAAGAATTTTTGTTTTAGTACTTTACATGCAACGTAGAACGCGTGAAAAAAAGTTGTATTTGTTGGAAAAAGTTGCCCTAGTCATCACCAAAATTGTCAAATTTGGCATCCATCCTCACGTTTGAGGAAATCCCATTACATTCATAAAAACAATCTTTGTTGTAAATTTACGACATATTTTATCCTAGGATAAGTAGGTAGTTGAATTAACCTGGAGCAACCGAAGAGGATATTGACAATGGACCAGGTTCAATCCCGAAGAAAAAGATCCGACTACAATTCCTCGTAATTTTGAAACATGGTCGGATGACGAGGTCCTCACCTCAGCTGCAACTCTACTCTTTAAAACTTCTACATCACGTTGATCATTTAGGATATTTTAGGTGCTTTAACGTGCACCAATCCCCACATACACGATGGTCTTTGGCTGGATCAAGTTTCGAACACTCGATTCTCCGGTTGCTAATCCATGAACTCTTCCAACGGCTCTCAGATTTCATCGCAGAACCATTTTTTGTGATTATTTTTTTAGTATTTTGATTTTTATCACCGCATTAGCAATCTTAGGGTTGCAAGGTCAAAACTCGGTTCAAACAAAGACCGTTGTGTATGTGGAGGCTGATGCACATTAAATCTACCATAGTGTCAAATGTCCGGACATTGGCGTGGTATACACGTTTGCGGAGTGGGCTACCAGTTCTGGTGTTGATCTCGTCCTCTGACTGTGGCACAAAATTAGGAGGTACTGTCTGGTATCCTTCTGTTCGTGAATGGGCTCATCAGCAATAGCCCGTTATATTGCCACCTAACGATGTAAATGCAACTACCTATCCATGCCACACTAATCCATTTACGTGCCAGCTTTGGAAGGGTCAAGGCAGGTGAGGTTGGTAATATTACAAAAATAGATTTCGCAACTGTCTCTCCCAGGGTTGTCTTTGACGTGGCGCGGAAATTAGGTTCCAGATCAGTTACTAACCTTGTGATCTGACAGAGGTTTAAAATTACCAGGTGTTGTCCTGAGAGAATTGATAAACTAATAGCCGCATCAGTAAAAAATCTTCTGCATCTTGTTCCCTGTACAATTTTAAGCAAACCGTGTTTATCTCCAAAACTTTACGTTCTGTACTTTGTACTTTCTCGGTAAACTTTCTGAAAACAGAGGGAAAAAAGCGAGCCCTTTTCCTCGCCAAATAAAAAGAAATCGTTTGTATGGCAGTTGTTGCTACGATAAATTTGATATCTGGCAAACCCGATAGTCAAAAATGCAACCCACTACTGCTTGCTAATCCTGCTATGCGAACTGAAAAATACTAAATTTGTGTCACCAACTTTTGATTGCATCGAATTTACTTATGAACCAATTTTAAAAATAATTGTACCGTAAGAAAGAGTACATACTGCGATAATTAAAAACTAATAGTAATACGATATAGATATGACAGTTTTAGTTTTGTATCGGAAATTATGATCTGAAAGTTCCGAAAATTGTATGATCAACTTTTAATTGCATCGATTTTATTTATTAACCAATTTGAAAAATAATAGTACCATAAGAAAGAGTGCAATGTAATGTATTCAGTGATGTTCTCAAATTTTAAAAATAATAGTTTTTGCTGTAGATATAACGATTTTAACAACAAATAGCGAAAATATCCAAAGATTCCGAATTTTGTCTGACCAACTTTTGATCGCATCCAATTTAATTATGAACCGATTTCAAAAATGATAGTACCGTGAGAAAGAGTACATTCTCAGGTATACTGCGATATTTTGAAAATTAAAAACTAATAGTAATAAGATATAGATACGGCAGTTTTAAAAAAAAGTACTAAAAATGTCCCAATTTTTTCCCGAATTTCAAAAAAATATTATCAAGAACCAAATTGAAATTTAAAAAAAAACTCGACAAGCTGCAAAAATTTACGTTGAGAGGTACTCTTAAAAAAAACCTCACGGCTGAAGACTGAAAATTTGTATGTGTTTTGCTCACTCGCGGAAGAAATTTCGCTTCTTCAATTTTGACACTTAATGATATATATATATATATACATGCTGGGTATTCGATTTCCAAAGCGGCGTTCACATTTGAAGTCAAAATTTGCTCAAAGTTTTCATTTGAATTCCAAATTGTTCGAGTTCTGATTCCAGAGGTACAGTATCCCTTTTCTGCAGTACTACAAATTTATATTTGAAAAATATTTTTTTTTTTTGGAATATCATATTGTGTAAACAATTCCTTCTGCTAGGACACATGTGTTCATTAATGCGAGCGAAGCAAGGTTCGCGCAGCGAACCAATGAAGATTGCATAGCAATCCTCCTGGGGTTAGCGGGCCCCCTAGTATTATATAAATTACCATAAAAAAAGTACGGAAAGTACTGATTTCTACATAAAATAAATCAAAATGTGACTTCAATTCTGTTTCTTCGGATTTTTATCCATTCAGTAACAAGGAAACTATTCGGTATGTATGGCAATTTTTATACTGTGCAGCAAAATATATTTTAAAAAAATAGTGTAAATGTAATAAATAAAAAACTATTGGGTATACAATTTAAAATATAAAACCACGCGTACATAAAAATAAGTAAGTGTATATTTTGTTTAATAATATAACTATGCATATATTTTACTGTCAGCGTAGCAAAATATTGAAAATGTTGCAACCCTTTATTTTAGAATTATGAATATGAAGATCGAAATAGTTAATTTTGAATGAAGATATACGAAAACTTTTATTCTGCAATTCATGCATAATTACGATAGTTTTAAGTTAGACTAGTGTGAGACAGTATACAGATTTAAAAATAATTTTATATTGGTCTTATTACGGAATTTTACGTACAATAATTATACATTTATTTAGGAAAATAATTTTATGTAAAATTTTAATGTTTCATTCTACACCGCATTATTTTAAAATTGCAGTCCGAATTCACGGTTGTTGAAAAATTATTTCATTAAACTTATACATATTACTTTTCCTTGAATCAAAATTCAGATTCATATTTGCAAATGCACATCTTAAATATGTACAAAGATAATAGTTGATGCATTGTAAATACATGATAGTTACATCTTACAGTAAATATAATCGTTATTTCGTGAAAGTAAAAATTGATAATATAAATCAATACTTGATTACACGTAATAGAAAAAAAAATACTATGCATTGGCAGAATACAATTGTATGTAGAAATAATTAAAAATTTATAAAAAAGGGGAACATTTTAAGGTTTATTAGGAAAGAAGATAAAGAGAAAAGTATAACTGAAGTCGAATGAAAGATGACAACCACCTATATTTAGAATAAGGAATATTGTTTTATGTTTAATGCTTAATATTACAAGATGTTTCTTTAAAGCTCTAAGGTGCCATTAATATAAATACACAATAAAATGCTTACTTTTTAATGAAAGTAAATTTACGGAAAATCATATTTACTATCAAAATCTAATGGCATTTTTTGAACCTATAATCCCTATTGTTTCCGTTCGATTATTCATTGTTTGCATAGTTTCGCACGTGGCATTACTTCGACAACCTACAATGTCTTACAAAGATGAAAACATGGTTTGCATAGCTGCAACAATGAACTAATGAATTCCAGTGGATTATGATGGATCTATTTAAGAACGAGCATATTATGAACTAAAAAATGCAATTAATTCTTACATTCAAACCTCATTATGAAGACTTAGGAGTAGAATAATGCGCAATGTCAGCATATTCTTTTAATTATTGTTTAAAGACTAAACGCATTTCATTTTTCATCTGATAGTGGGAAAACAAATTGTTCATTACTGAGCTTAACAGTCCGTGAAATAGACCTGCAAATATTTTGAGCAATGAGTATATCCATTTCTGCCTTCATTAAAATTGCTAACATACATGTGAACAAAAATATCTCCTACTATCAGACCATCTCATACAATTCCTAGTAATTACTTGTTTACAAAAGGCATGGAAGCCAATTTTTATAATTTACAAACTTTCTCCGAAAGCTTATGCGTTTTAATAGAGCCAAACTGAATTATATATAGCGGAAATTCTTTCTTAGAATGTAATCTTACCGTTTAGTATTTAATTATAGCACTCTCTGCAGAGTATACAATTTCGCTTTAATTGCACAACCAAACATTTCAGGAAAGTAAGTAGATGTATTGTAAACATGTCATTAAATGAAATGAAACCACATATATATGCAGATTTATTCATATCCGAACGCATTACTACTGATGCTTTCAATTACTTATGTAGTGAATAATAGAATGGTATTCCATGGAAGTTTGTGATAGAATTCAGATAAATATGACGGTAAATAAAGATTTGCGACATAACTGGACAGATAAGTGCAGCATGCAATGTGTGTTCTCAAAATGCCTATTGCAATAGATTTTAATTTAATTATAGAAGCAGAATAATTCAACTTAGATATCTCGTCACTTTTCATTTATCTCTACATTCTTTGAAATAATTTATTAGATGATGGCTTTTTATGTACGATGCCATCTATTACACATTTAAGGTACAGCTTCCAAACGGGGAAGTATGTAAATATACTGCAGTCTTCTAAAATGCATCCGTATATAATATCCATAATATGCATCCGTATGTAAGAAGATAGTCTTATTAATTACACTGGCAAACAAAATGTAATTTTGTTTGTGTTTCTTTGATCAAATAGAGTCATTTTTATAGTATTTTCCCAACTGATTCTGAATCTGCTTTAATTAGAAAATTAATAATAGACTGCTAGATAATTATCTATATATCGAAGAAAAATATATAAGAGTACGTTATGCTATACTCACCGTTTCTGATCTCAACCGTTTTTGGTTCGAGTTGCAAAAACAATATCTGTACTAAAAATGAAATGAAATGTAACGGAAATATTTATTCGTAAGAATGAAAACGCATACTGTTCATATAAACAGCTAAGAGCTAAAAAATATTGTTAAGATTAACTTGGTGATGTTATTACCTCGACTAAATTTTGTATTAAAAATACACTGTTAAATCACCAAATTCAGCAAATTTTATTTAGATTTATAAGATTTAAAATCCTTAATTCCCCAGGTGCAGAAATTTATATTCAGTGTTCTGCGATACAACTCCAAACAATTGCAACTGTTTGGAGTTGCTCGGAAGAAAAACTGCACTAGACTGAATGTTCGTCGTAGTAAGCATAACATTGTGTCACATTTGCCTGGCGTACGACCATCTGTTAGGGACTTTAAAACCATCTTAGAAGATTATATTTTTCTGAGGCTATTATAAACAAAGTAGTTGATTGTACAAACTGTTACATAAAAAATCAACAAGAGAAGTTTGCTTGGGAAAGCGACTGTAAATTGACTACTAAACACATAAACTGATGGTAGTACTAGGCCTGCTGTACATTTCGGGTGTAATGAAGTCATCACATAAAAACTTGTCAGATTTAAGGGAAGATGATGAAACAAGATATATTTCGTGCTACTATATATTTCAAAATATTTAGATTTATTTTGAGATGAATTAGATTTGATGATTTGGATACAAGAAAGGAGAGACCTAGTCTAGATAGATTACGCCTATACATGAGAGGTATTCACCGAATTTGGAACTGGGCGTAATGTAACAACGGGCAATTACTTTTCTTCTATTCCACTTGCTAATGATCTGCTAGAGCAACATAAAATCACTATGATTAGGACACTAAGAAAAAAATAAAAGGAAAATACCTCAGTCTTTCTTACCATGAAAAAAACGAGAACTTTTTTGGTTTTCAAAAATATCTCACTTTAGTTACGTATATGCCTAAAAACACTAAAAGTGTGCTGCTTATTTCATCATGATAATGCCGTTACAGACACCAGAAAAGAAACACGATATCATCAACTTATACAACGTCACTAAAGAAGGCGTAGATGTAGTTGACGAAATGAAGGGCTCCTATTCAGTCGCGAGGAATAGTAGTAGATGGCCCTTTAAAATTGTTTTCTCTATGATGAATATAGAGGGGATTAACTCACTAATAATTTATCAATAAAACACCGGAGAAAAATTTGCCCGTCGAAAATATCTGAAACAGTTAGGACTGGATATGCTTAAAGAGCACATCAATGAAAGAAAAAACAATCAGTGTTTACCAAATGCCCTAAAAAGAAAAATCAATTCATTTTGTTTAGAAGAAAATAAAAAACCCTGCTCTTGTAAAATCGGACGTTGTTATCGCTGCTCTAACACAAGAAATCGAAAAACACAACAAATGTGTCGCGATTGTTGCAAATGTATTTGCAGGGAACATACACAAACGGTTTGTCTGAATGTTCTCAAATTGTCAGAGCAGAATTCGAAATGGAGTAAAAAATATACGTATGTAAATTCACTTTTTTCTTAATTATAATTAAATATTTGTTGTATAATTCATGACTAATTACTTAAAAAATTTTAATTGTATAACTTTGCATAAAAATGTGTTTAATTTGTTATGCATTATCTCCTTAAATTATACTTTTAAATTATTTTTTAGAACTTATGTTTATGCCACTTGACTACCCTATCGCGATTTATGTTTAAAAATAACTTTTTAAGATACTTTCTATTGATATGTATCCATAAAAGTGTTTGGTTATTCCAAAAACAGTTCCGATCCGATACAAAAAAATTGTTCGGTCGAATAGACCGAAGCGTTCTCTCATGTAGCAAAAAGTAGCGTGACTAACGGCGGGTTAAAATACATTACCTTACATATATTTTTAAGACTAGAGGGCTCCGTCCACTGCTCGCCAACCATCCGGGGAATGCTATGCAATCCCATTTGGTTTGCTTCGCAAACCAACACTCCTGTCGCAAGGGATTTCGACTTGTTTTGTACTTTAACACTTAATGCACCCTAAACTAATAGCCGCATCAGTAAAAACATTTGAATAAAGCATGAATTGTAAAGCATTTTGAATAAAGCATGTTAATCTCGTAATATTCTGATCTGTATTTAATTGGCAAACCGTCTGAGAATCGATTTGAAAAAACAAGCATGACGTCCCATTGAGTTTCAAGGACATCTGACAATCCCGTGAGTCAGAAAATGTAACCTTTATTTCCGTGAAGTAGAATGAACGCAATCGTAGCGCGATCTAAAAAATTCGAAATTTGTATGACCAACTTTTCATTGCATCGAATATATTTAGTTACCAATTTCAAATATAACTATACCGAAAAAATAGTACATTCTAAGGTATACTGAGATGTTTTCAAATTAAAAAAATCTTATAGTAACAAGACATTGATATGACGGTTTTAACAAAAAAGTAACGAAAATGTCCCGATTTTTCCCGAATTTCAAAAAAATATTATTAAGAACCAAATTGAAATTTCTATAAAAACTCGACTAGCTGCAAAAATTCACGTTTAGAGGTACTCTAAAAAAAATTAAGACTTAAGACTGAAAATTTCTACGTCTTTTGCTCACTCGCGTTAGAAATTTCGCTTTTTCAATTTCGTCACTTAATAAAACCCTGAACTAAATGCCGCATCGGGAAAAAAATCTTCAACATTGTCCAGTGAACACGATGAAAAGTAAATCATGCTAATTTCATAATTTTCTTATCCGTACTTTCTCGGGAAACCGTCTAAGAATCGAACGAAAAAACCCAGTTTTCAATCCTGCGACAGAGGCGGTGGTAACTTTCTTTTAAATATAGAGGGATTATATTGGGGGATATCAGTGTGAATATATGTTTCGGTAACGTGAATATACACAATGTGACCACCATTAACTTTCGACGTCAACGTCAAATAACCAATCACAAAAGGCAGGTGGCAGCACATTGCAGTGGAGTGTATATAAAGGATGTTCTAGGGCATCGGAAAGCATTTCAATCGTTGGCGTAATGCAGAAACGTAGCGATTTATCCGACGTCCAAAAGGGCGTGATTATTGGCTTTCGGGCCAAGGGTGGAAGCATTTCGGAAACGGCTCATTTTGTGAACTCTTCGCGTGCCGCCGTGGTAAAAGCATACCGTGCATGGCAAAATGGCACTATCCAAAATCAGCGGCGTGGTACATGGTGCACCACGGGCTATAGATGACAGAAGCGAACGAAGGCTACGGAGATGCGTTCGGGCGAATAGACGTGCCACTGTTGAGCATCTGACCGCCCAGATGAACCAAGGGGCTACCAAGAGTGTATCCTCAACAACGGTTCAGCGAACGTTGCTGCGCATGGGCCTCCGCAGCAGACGCCTTGTTAATGCCTATGCTGACTGCTGTTCATCGGCGACGAAGGCTGGAAATTGCACACCAGTACCGCAACCGGACGTCCACAGATTGTCGACAGGTGACTTTATCCGATGAATCACGTTTTATGCTTCATCGGACAAATGGACGTTGGCGGAAGGATCCAGGCTGGAGGAGGGAGGTAATAAAGGCCACGGCACTGGAATCGTCATGGCTCAACATCCCAGTGAACACCTTCAGAAACCTAATTGACTCTCTTCCTGCACGTCTCGCAGCGGTCCGCTCTGCCAAAGGTGGTTATTCTGGCTTTTGACAGGTGGTCACATTAATGTGACTGGACTGTGTATAACAGGTTATTAAAAATGTCTACTCAAAGGTGAAAAGCTTCCATTCCTCTCGAGATTTAGATTAGGATTGACGTAAATAAAAGGAGTTTTAATATCGAAGTGGTTTTGACGAGAAATCCATTCCATCAAGATTTTATTTTGGCTAGATCATGATCTGGTCATATTTCTTCTAACAACGAGATATCTTGTCCATCCAGATCTATCAGTTTTACTATTTACGAGGTACCTCGTCACCAAGAGTGTTAGTAACCCCTGCCTATTATAAAAGTAAGTAAAAATATAGTCCTTATATATATATATATATATATATATATATATATATATATATATATATATATATATATATATATATATATATATATATATATACTTTATACTTTTAATTTTAAACTCTACATTCAGAACAGTTATCGTACTACGAAATGATCTTGTTCTCTTGGGATTGTGTTTCATACTTATATTGTGCTAACAGAGAATTGCCCTGCGTTATTTGGGTTGAGTAGGTTAAATATAGATAGAAAAAGTGACCAGAGTAATCCTGTTTGTCCTTCGTAAAGAAATGTTAAATCATTTAGGTGCGAGTAAAAGGATTTTGTAACATCCTTTCGATATTTTTATAATTTGTACCACATACTTTGGGCAGAAATCCTAAACATGCACGTCCGTGAATGTAATACATTTCTTACGCATATAATCATTTGCTGCATTATAAAACAACGAAATGACGAAAGGTAACACCACTACAAAAGACGCTTTTAAGGGAAGGTTTTGGGGTGATTGTGTATGCCCTTTCTTAAGTTGTTTTGTTATAAAATTGCTCAACTCAATTCGTAAAAACGAAGAACGAACTACGCATACTCACAGACTCCTAATTTACCTACCAATACTTTATAACTTGTGGCAGTGTTGCACCAGGCATTTAACAGTTTGGAATTTTACCATCTTTAAAGACATAATGACTGTAACGATCTTACGAACACAAACACAGAAAGGTTATAAGAACAGTTGTTCTTGTGTTCTGGCTGCTACTGTTCTGGTAGACGAACAACCATGTATGACAGTGCCTATGTTCTGATACGATCAAGAACGTGAAATCTTGGGTGATGTTCTGGATAAAAACGCAAATGGGTCATTCCACGTCAAATGAGCAAAAATCAGGAAAAACCTGTGGCCGTATGGTAATGGCTTTTTATGAAATTTGGTACAGGGGTTTAGTTTATGCATAAATAGCGATATCCAAAATATTTGGGTTTAAAATTAAATAGTTTCGAAGTTTGAGGCATTTTAAGGAGTTATAACTTTGAAGAGCAATTGTGAGATCGCTTAAAGTTATATGTTTGAAGTTGTATTTCTCAAAAACTACTTAACGTAGACAAACATGTTTTACATTTTTACAATCTGTACCAAATGTTTTTTTTTCACTTGGGCAACAACAACTTTAAACATTATATTTAATCTAAAATTTAGTTGCAAAAATGGAAAATTGTCATTTTTGACAAAATTAAAAACATTTCTATGGGCTAAAAAAAATTTTAAGACATCTTTAAATTTATGCCCTTTACAGTGCTAGGTATGATAATATTACGGATAGAGTTTTGAAGTCGCATTTTAAATCTTTCATTTTCAAAATAGCTAACAAAAATAACAAAATGACAATTTTCTACTCTGAATAGGCATAAGAAATCAAATGAAGGTCAGCTCTGACAAAACCGACATTTCACAGGAATACAATTTAATATGTTTATTACTTGTAAAAAAAAATTCGGGATTGTAATCTGGGTCATAAAGTAACAATAATAAAATCAAAATCACAACATTTGCTTCCCAGTCTATGTGTATTACGAGTAGAGATGTGACATCGATGTCAATGTTTTCAAAACATCGATGTTTTTTTTAAAAAATCGATGTATTTAACATTGATGTATTGAATCGATGTTTTTGTAACATCGATGTTTATACTTGTCGATGTTTTTACGTTGTTGATGTTTTATTTTTAAATGAAAAAAGTACCGTTATAAAAATTTTAAAAATAACCAAGTAGCATAATTTTCATAATCAGCAAATTGAACATACTTTTAGACCAAAGTGACCAAAGGTGAAGGGTCTGAAAAGTAGGCATACGACATCGATGTTTTGACATCGACATCGATGTCAACATGGATGTTGCATCCTTAGTTGCTAAACCAATTTTATGAAATGGGGAAAAAAGTTTAAATACGCTGAATTTTAAAAACATCGATGTTTAAAAACATCGATGTTTTTGGAACGATGTTTTATCAACATCGATGTTTTAATTTTGAACATCGATGTTTTGCTGTCCATGTTGCATCCCTAATTACGAGAACTTCAATGATAACAGTGAAATTAAATACAGATAATAAAACCCTCTATCAGCAAAGAAATACCAAATAATTTTTAACTTAAAAAGTGAATTATAAAAGCCGAAAAAATCAGTGTAAAAACAAGCTTAAAAATTTCAACTTAGTATCATAGACATTATGACTTTTAACTTCTTACCTTTTCAAATTCACAATGTGCTAAAACTTCCTTGTTCAATATTGCATCTTCTATAATTGAAATATGATTATTTTGCGCTGCCGAATTCTTTTTAAACTCTACTTCTTTTGCTGGTGATTGTGATAAATATGGAACACGAATTTGTGACGTACAATTGGGAATAGGAATGTAGTAATGATAGTTACGCATTCCCGTAATGGCTGCCGTCACTTCATTAAATCTTAGTTGAAGCTTAGACTCAATTTGAATAGCATCAGTTGAAGGCACATAAAAGAACTTGATGTTTGAAATGGTTGAAGTACAGAAGGAGAATAGTTGTTTTGCATTTAAAATCTGATTGTCGTTTGGTCTCTGCAAACTTATTCTTGCGGCTAACCATTTGATAGTTCCATCGCATGGGCTTTTTGCCATGACTTCTGGATAGCCACTAGAACATTCGCCGGTGTTCGAAAGCTTTCGGTTCAGCAAAAAATTGTCTGTTTAGCAAATCAAGCATATTTATAACCATAATTTATTTAATAGTGTTTATTTATTCGGTTATCTGTTCTTGAATGTAATATCATTTCTTTCAAATGATGACAATTTTAGGACAGATAATATACATCTTGACACATAATACTGAAAATGTGTGATGTTTTCGGAGCCGTCCTTCACAACAAAATTTGCATTTAAAAAATAGAAAAATCGCTGTTTTCAATTATTTTACTTTTTTATTATTATTTTTCTTAACTAAAGAAAAGAAACACAATCACTAAATTATTCCAAACTTTTAGATAGAAGAAGTGCTTTGTTAAGAATAATTTTTGATACTGTATTTCCCCATTTTTAGAGGTACTAGAGCAATTTGAAATTTGCATCAAATAGGCAAAATCTCTATTTTCGCTGAACCCTGAGAATGAGCAGTGAAGAATATAAAACTATATTCTGACATTTTCTAAAAGACCTTTTACTGATAAATGTAACAACATAAAAATTTTTATGTCAATAACTCATTGAAATATAGGGCCCCAAACAGGCTACTATTAGTGCTAAAAAATCTACATTTGTGTGACCTTGAACTTTAAAATTCAATACAAAATAAAATATACATTTTAGATATCTAATATTTGGCAGTTCCTCCTTACTATATGTGATCTATTTAAAAACTAATTTTCATTAAAATCGATGATATGTCAGCCACAGCCGATTTGCTCATTTTGAGTGGAATGACTGAAATAAGAGAGATTTGTTGTATACTAGAGAGAAGTAAGATGTGTTTTTATACCAGACGGTGTGGCGTGTATATTAAAACTCTATATGTTATATTGTAAATAAATGTACGTGTTCATTTTAGGTATATATTGTATCTCTGTTCTTGGCCATTACTACACACATCGTCTATCAAATTAGACATCATTCGGTCACTGACAATGACCAATTAATTTGATAATACTCGTTACTAAGTTTTTAAAAAGCGTCTCTTGGTTACTAAGGTTTTAATAATTATAAAACTTGTTTCAAAGTTGAATGTCTTCAGTACAGACAAAGCAAAGGTAACCTATTACTACTTTTAAAAAACTGTTAAATGAATTTGGCAGTCATTTTTATAAAGAAAATCCATGTTTTCAACACACTTTTAAGAAAATCAATGTTTTCAGCACACTTTTTTAATACATATTGCATAATGTAACATAACATTATTACGTAATAACCGTAATTTGTTTCAATATAACCAACTTTTAAAATAAGGCAACTTGACAAGTAATATTTACTATTTCAAAAGTGCTAGCTCGAATTTTTTTTATGCGTTTATTCTTTCAATGACGGTAAAATCACACTTCAAATGTTCTTTATTCTGTCAAATCGAATAATGTGTGATGTTCCTGTAATGAAAAGGAATTGCAATTTATAAAAAAAAAAATGTCAATCAAATTTACTACGGAAAAAAGCTTAATAAAAGTAAAGTATGCGGGGGAAAAAGAATGTTCTACAGATTATTTTTCATCTTCTAATCTCTCATAGTTATTGCAACAAACAGCAAAAAAATGGACAAAGTTTAAAAAACGTGAATTTAATTTCAATCGAAAAAAAACCCAGAAAATATCACTGCACGTGGTTAACTAACACGAGTTTCTGTTCGTCGCAAAACATCATTTGTTCCAAATATTCCGAAATCGTCCATGTTTCGGAAATAAGTTAAGCTGAAAAAATTAAATTATCAGATTTTAAATTCCAGTAAAAAATATATAAAATGATTGCTTCTGGCACAATAATCCAAACAATCGTTTATAATTACCCCACAAACCTTTATGATAAATTCCGAAAATTCCTTAGAAGTATTTATGCGTGATATAAAAGTTTTTGTGTTGTAACATAAAACTCGGGTACGAGACTAAATAAAAAATATGGATGATATTTATTACTTTACGAAGAAGTTATCGAGACAAGAAAAATCGCAGCCATCTGTTGAAAACATGCTCGGCTTTTAAGAAATGAAAGTGTTTTTGCTGCGTGTTTTACTTCTCGGATTCACTATTGCTATCCCGCAGTTTCTTTAGAAAGACTTTTAAAAGGATATTGGTTTTTATTGAAGAACACAGAATTCCAGTATGACATATTCGTATCCTGTACTTCTTATATCGCTGATATAGTTGGTTTTTTTTTTACAGAATCCAGAACTGCTAGAAAAATTGTCTCCACCAATTCAGCAGTAATTTTAGTCTTCCAATTTTTATTAAACAAATATGAACATTTCCCAAAAATAAAAAAAAATATTTATAAACATGTAAAATCTTTAAAAATATATCTAACTTAAATAATTACTAGTAGAGCATTTCAAAACCCCTTACTTTATGACATTACCTGCTTATTTGAAGTGAGTTCAGTGTTGTTGAGTAAGTCATCCTCTTGCAGTAGTCTCAAGTATTTACGACAGATACGTCAATCAACTTATGGTTAACTTATTAAAATACTTTTAACATTTTTCCAAGGCATTACATAAAATTTGAAATAGCTGAGGGGCATGTTAGTTAAAGTTTTAAAGTATTCCTATGTGTGCAATTTAACGAAACATTTGTTATTTTATAGCAATAAAGTTACTGTACAGGGTGACTTTTTTTAAACTGACACTATTCAGAGCCACCTGTAGCTCGATCTAACAACCGAAATGGCACCAAACTTGGCATAGAGACTAATGATGACATGGGAAGTATGATTCCGTGAAAAAAAAATTAGTTCAAAAAATCGCCGATAGGGGTATTTATGACGTTGTTGTAGCTTACCAAACCGAGAATTAGCATAAAACACGGGTATCAAAGCAAAATACAAATTTATTCTTTCGCATGTGACAACAGCGCCAGTAATTTGGGCTATAAATACATGCAGACAGCTCCGAAAAATATTCTCAGCTGAAGTGAGCCAGTTCAAGTGAATATGCGACTCACATTACCAGAACACGCTTTACATGTGAAGCTATTTTGTCTTAATCAGTGCAATGCATCCACAGCTCTTCGTGAGTTTAGAACCCGACAGAAGCTACGTAAGAGGCCTTTATCGCTTAATGCTTTTAAGGCAATGAATAAGAAGTTCCGAGGAAACAGGATTAAACCTGTGTAGGCTTAAAACTGTGTCAGAAGAGGTGATAACAGATGTTGCAACTGCTATCGTCGACAGATCACAGGGAACCATTGCTGGTAGAAGCAGCTACCGGAGTGTACTGCGACAATTGGACAGGAATTTTTCCACAGTATGGAAAGTCTTTCAGCGAGTTCTCCCCTACTATGTGGAGAAGTGAATGTAGTGAATAAAGCTTAACATTTGCCTGTAATTTTGTATGTGATATTCTTCTTCATTATTTGTTACACTTTTTACACTGGTCAGCGCCATAAATACCCCTATCGCCGATTTTTGGAACTAAATTTTGTCTCGCGGAATCCTACTTCCCATGTCATTTTTAGTCTCCATACCGAGTTTGGTGCCATTTTGGTTATTAGATTGAGCTACAGGTGGCTCTGATTAGTGTCAGTTTAAAAAAAATCACCCTGTATATGTACTGTAGAAAAAACGAGGTTATTTTATAAGAATAAATCTGCCTTTTTTCGTAGTTCCCCGGGAAATCTTTACTCTTAATACCATTAAACTTGAATGACTGCACAATATTGTTTTCACTCTCATTATTTACTTTACATATTTACAAAAATTATTTTTTATTTATTTATAGAATCGCCTCTTTATTGAGTTCCAACTTTAAAACACAAATATTGCTTTAGCATATTTGTGGTTAAACTATGTGGAAGAAATCTATACCGTGGTCGTGGTGGTTAAGGTATTAGCCTCTAGATCGGAAGGTTCCGGGTTCGAATACGGGTCAGTGCTTATCCCGGAAGCAGAAGGTACTTAAAACTGCGACGTACATCGCAGAATAATTTTCTTTAATTTTATCAAAATTTTGGCCGATTACTTTTTTAATCATAAGTTACAATGGTCTTCAGTGCAATACGCGCTCCTTTCCACACATTTTTCTATCTTTTCTAGCTACGGAACAACTTCCCTATACCGTCCAAAATACCACAAACACTTTATAAATAACACATCTATGTCAGTGACAAAATATTTAATTTCAAAAGTTATCGACCGAATTGCAAATTCTGAAAGAATGCATTGGTTTTAAATAAAGTCAGCTAATTAATTTTTATGTTTTATTATAAATATGTAATACATATATATTTTGCCAATAATTGTGTTTTACGTTTGTTTTTTATGTTAGTGCAGTTTTCAAACTTCGGACCAAATGACTACAGAACAATTGCAATTGCTTAGAACTGTGTTGCAGAACATTGAATGTAATTCTGCAACTGGGGTATGGATGTTTGTAAGCGAATGGTCTAGAGGCGGCTGGTGTACTTTAAATCTGTCGTAGCCGAGTGTCGTCACGTAGAGTTAGTGTGGAAGTTTGGAGAGTGGGGTGTCAGCTCATCTGACCGTGGTTCAAAATGACGTGGTGTTGTCCTCGGATCTTTCCTCTTGGGGATTGATCCCGGGCCGTAGTCAACAGCCCATTCTGTTGCTCTAGTACGACGTTTTTTAAAATTACCAAATTACCAATTACCTAAGTCGCGGTAGACAAATTGGAGTTGCAGATTAACAACCGGTGTTTTGCGGGCACAAAACTCGATCCAATTAAAGACAGTCTTCTTTGGAAAGGCTCGTGCACATTAAATCGGTCGTGAACTCAAATATCATCACGACAATTTTTTTAAGTTTGGAGAGGAGGTGTATGCTGAGGTGTTGACCTCGTCATATAAATATGGTGAAGCACAGCGAGATGTTACTCTCGTTACCTCCCATTCGGGATAGATCCTGGGCTATTGTCAATAGCCCACTGTCTTTTTGCAGTGCGGCGTAAATTCAACTGCCTATGTTGAGAATGCGATTGTACCACGTGGGTGTTGTTAAGGGTGGAGCTTCTTGCTGTCACTCTCGGTGAGACCACGTGATCTTTCGAAAAAGAATGGATTAAAAATAATTTTTTTAGACTTCCTAATGGGGGGTGCACGGCTTCGGGGAGAGAGCTTTCTTGATGTGCTCCTCCTCGATCCAGAAAATCGAACTTACGTATTTCAGTCTAATATTAATATTTGTTGTGTAGTTGTACCGTTTCTGCTGTTTGTTTCATGTACCAAAATAAATCACAAAAATATGTTCTTGGACTAGATGATTCTTTTCAACCTACCTATTGCTAA
The DNA here is from genome assembly GCA_947359465.1 of Metellina segmentata. NCBI lineage: Eukaryota > Metazoa > Arthropoda > Arachnida > Araneae > Tetragnathidae > Metellina > Metellina segmentata. The sequence goes on from OX375876.1 coordinate 121,379,203, forward strand.
GAGTCAACAGCAACAGTTAAGTTAATTCACTAGCAGTTTGTTTTTTAATTATGGTTTAGATTAATAGAGATAATAATCACTCTTATCAAAATTGGAATAATTACTGACTTATCGTGAAACATTTTTCTGGTCTCTACTAGACTTTTGAACCTTAATGACTCAATGAGTGTGTCTACTGCGCTATCAATCTCCGAGTTGTAAGCTAAGCGATATCGATTCCTTTTCTACCCTGAATGTATTTCTCTCATCTGTCATCAATAACTTTCCCTGTGATAGGTGTTCACAATAGGTGGTAGGTGTTCCAAATATCTCCCCTGTGCTTGATATCGCCTACTTGTGTTTGCAAGCTACCATGCGCGACATCTATGAGTTTATGTAGTTACCTTGATGGTCTAGGGTTTTGCCACACGTAGCGAAACCGGCAAGTTTCCTATTAGTTGTAACAACAACACTATTGCATCTGAAGTATTTGAGGCTGTGATCAACGTATATTTGTCACCAATCCATTCAGAGAATATCCAGGTAAGTGTTTTCAAATCATAATTTCGTTTATATGAATTGAAAATACACTCTATAACAAAAAAAAATCGACGCACCAAGAAGTAGTTGTCCGATGGAGACAAAAATTGGTGGATAGGAACATTATGTACAGAATAGAAATTGATTAAAATTTCAGAACAATTGAATGATTTATTTCAGAGTTACAGTAACGAGCTCAATAAGGTGTTAACCCGCCTCTAGCTTGGATGCAAGCTGCCACACGGCGTGGCATAGACCGATAAAGTTCCCGGATGGTCTCCTGCGGTATTTCTTGCCAAATTTGCTCCATTGTCCGACTAAGTCATCAACATTCCCTACCGGATGCTGTCGCCTTTCCATCATATCCCAGACATGCTCGATGGGAGAGAGATCTGGTGATCTGGCTGGCCAAGGAAGTGTTTGACAAGCTTGAAGACAGTTCATAGCAACACGTGCCGTATGTGGTCTGGCATTGTTTTGATGAAAAATAAGCTCATGGTACTGTGAAAGGAACGGTAGCAAAACAGGTCTCAGAATGTCGTCAACGAACCGCTGTGCGTAAGTGTACCTCTAATGACGACCAATGGCACCCCATACCATAACTCCTTGTTGAGGGCCCGTGTGGCGTGCAATAGTGAAAGCAGGATCGGCACGCTGCCCTGGACGTCTCCAGACAAGTCTTCGATGATCGTCAGGACACAGTTGGAAGCGAGATTCGTCGCTAAAGACTATACTACTCCTGTCAGCATCATTCCAGCCTGATCGAGCCAAGCACCACTGTAATAAGGCTCGACAGTGTGCAGGCGTGAGTGGCAGGTGGCTTAACGATCGGTACGAGCGTAGATTTCGCTCTCTCAGCCTTCTGTGAATGGTCATGGTGGACACTCGTGTGTGGGTCGCACGACTGATGGTTGATAGCGATGAATCAGGCGCTGTGACAGCTGATATGACAATCACTCTGTCCTCGCGATCTGTTGTGGCCCTACGTCGACCGCTACCATCATGACGCTGAAATCTGCCATTGTCCACCCACTCTTGCCAGCATCTTCTAATCGCCGCATCGCTTCGACTCACATGACGAGCGATTCTCCGATTTGCCCAACCTGCCTCTTTCAATCATCCAATGATACTACGTCTTTCAAACTCTGAAAGTTGCTCGTAATGAGCTCGAATCCTGCGACGAGGCATTTTTTCAGTCGTTGAAAGGTATCCTAAATTGCAATGCAGCAGAAATTTGTAACAACAGTTCAAGAACAACTCCTTATATGCATCTGCTGGATGCTCAGTACCTTTTTAGGGCACATTGTCCAATTAAAAAAGTTAATTTTAATTGATTATTCCTATTTGGTTGGGTTCTTGGGAGTCAGAGGCAATATTTGTCCACTGTGTGTCTAACATAAGGCATACAACGTCAATCAATGAACATTCCATGACAAGAAAAATTTTATCGACACAGACAAGAGAAAGACCATCAGGGAGGAATCGAAATTTCACCGCCTATCTCAAAGTGATTGTTTCATTCATCTGAATAAAAGATCTTGTTGGCACCTATGCGCCAAGCGCTCGCGAACTCTGGTTGCTACCATGTTAACCTTGTGACTATATATATAACAAGCGCGATTCTTTCTTGGCGTGATTCTTAGAACTTTGAAGGTACAACTGATGTACTGGCCGTTGTCTAAATTCTTTCTTGACACGACCATGGTACAACTGCTGTACCGGCCGTAGTCTAAGGGTTAATATCTTAACTTGGTTATATGGTTTTGATCAGATCGGACCTTTTCCCGTCCAATATGGATTTTTCCCACTATCCTTTTTGTAAATTGGATATACCCAGTACATATTAATATCTACATGCTCTTTGTTGTTAAGTTTTGAATGAAACTAAAAAATTCCAACGTCATTCCTTTTTTATGATGTTGACGTTATCCACAAGCTTTACACAAAGAAATTGTAGAAACTAATTACCTATATGTATGTCACAACGTTCCGGTGCCAAACACAACGCCAATTGATGTACTTACAATGGTTTATATAATAAAGTTTATTAATAAGTTATTAATAAAGTTTATTAATAAGTTATTAATAAAGTTTATTAATAAAGTTATATAATGGTTTATATATAAAATACTAATAAAGGTTTTACTGACATAGAAGAGAGAAATACACAGTAGGAGAAATCGAAATTGTGCTACCTACAACTTAAAAGTGATTGTTGCCTTCATCTTAATAAAACTGTTACTAACAATCAAGTTTATCATAATGAATAAGAGAAAGTATTTTCGAAATATATTTTCCTCTGCCTCCCATACACATTTTAAACCCTATTTTACACTTACAACAGTTAAAATTTAAGGCAGAAACTTAATACCAAAATATACCTCACAACGCTCAGTGTAATTCTCGGTTACCAGTACATCATCTTCCACTGTTGCTCCCAGTAACAGAATCCCGAGAGATTAGCTTTAAAATTATGTTACGGTTACATGACAAAAAAAAAATCCTATACATTAATAACGACAGAGTAAGTAGTGAGAAGCGAACGAAAAACTGAACAAAAAGAGCAATGCAACCAATATAAATGAAAGAGTAAGGGAAGTAATGGGCATTCTTTTAGGAGCCTTACCCGCTGTTTTTCTTACTACTTGGAGACGCTTTAGCTATTACAACTACAGATAGAAGCAAACTAATACCGACCAGGCGGAAAAAATATCCTTCTTGGGTTCTGTATTTTAAAAAGGTCTTAGGACACGAGTTTTGAAATGAAAGAATAGGTCGGTAAAAAGGGTGAGGGCAAGTTAGTTTTTGAGCTGAATGCTATAAAAATATAACGGCTATGGATGGGTTTTTGAAGTGCAATGTTTTGCGACTGAAAGTGATACGTTTAAAAAGGTTTACAGGTACGTTTATAGAGTTTGCGAATTCTTTCGCTGTAAAACTCTGTAGCATCATTCTATAGAAATATATTTAATATAATCATTTAATTTTTAATGTCAAAGTTAAATGCATAAAATGTATAAATTAAAAGGTTTAAGATAAAACTTTTTTGATTAAGTTTTTAAAGGATTTGTGTATGATAGTAGAGGCAATTATTATGTCTCTGGAGTCATTTGAAATCCTGATTTATTGGAAGACGATGTATATGGAAAGATTAAGTTTAATAGAAAAAATATTGCCTACTTCTTTGAGGTTGGAAATATTTTCTAAAGGGGAACTAACTGAGTATCAAACGGGGAAAATGTTGGGTTTTAAGTGGTTTGTAAAACCCATCAGCTCATTTGAGTACTTTTCATAATATAGATATGGCTGGAGATAGGTAGTTGAATTTACGTAGCACTGGAGCTTTACCAACTGTCTACAACTCACAGGTTGCTGGCGAAGTTGACTAACCCACTGAGAAAGGTAATAATGAATGAGAAAGATATCCAGGTGGCGGACAAATAATATGAACACCTATCTGAAAACGGGTTTTAATTCGTCCTTGTAGAATGGCCAAATCACCTAGCACGAAAGCCAGTCATCTAGCGGATGTGAAGACTGTAGTAACTGATTGACAGTAACAATTGTTGAGGCATGCCTCTTGGAACCTCAGTGACGAAAACAACCAGCCTTGATAACGTTACAATTAGCATTGTGTCAAATGTTATGACAGACTAAGCAAAACATGGTAAGACATCTAAGCATATCAGTGGGCGAAAGTCAAAACACACTGGCAAGTATTAGCGAGTGTTGAAGCGAATAATGGTCCTTGAGCAAAATCGGTTTCCTGATAACCTTCGAGAAAAAACACCCATCTCTACAAGTCCGTATTAACAAAAAACCTCAAATGGGAAATGTGTGCTGCAAAAATTCAAATAAATCAATTTTTGGTTCCCATGGGTGACCCGTGTATCGGCGTCAGGCGATCACATGTTTATTATTTGCACTTCTTGTTATGACTTTTAACTTATACTGTGGAGTAACGTCTATAGCAGCAGTTTGAGGTGATGAGACAACACCAGCATGCTTTCTACAGACCGTTAATTGCAAACCTCAATGTATCCGAAAATTTTTATTCCCGTCTAGATGGTTTTGGGGAGGAAAGAGTAACATAATTCTCCAAACAACCAGAAAAACTAATAAAACTTGGCAAATGGGATTGGTTTACAAACAAAATGGGAAATTAACAGCATTAAATAAACCTATTTAATCGCTAAAATTCCTTGAATACCTACAGTTTTAATCATCAAATATGGATACAAAATTTTTATATTCTGTTCTTGAAAGGGTTAACGGAGTACATGAATTTTAAAATTAGAATTATCTATATTTTTATTTGTGGTTAATAAACCCAAGTGTTTACATATCCCTTAGATATATAACTTTATACATAAACATATTTGAACCACAGTGTAAATATACGTATGCATTGTCCCGAGTCTCACACATTATACTATGAGACGATCAATCCATTAACGCCTAAACTACTAAGACGATATTGAAGATGCTTAGAGCTACAAGTTGAGTTACACTTATCACATTATAGGGTATTTCAAAAGCAGTTGCGTTTAATTTCAGCCTGGAATCTGTTTGAAGAAGGCTTATGGTGGTAATTGTACCATGTGCGTTGAAGCCTTTTCTCCACCCCACTTTATGTCAGCATTTATCAAGATTTCTCTTCGGAAACTGCCTCGAAGGCATTCATTTTGGGTTATCTTCAAGTATGCCTTACCCGATATCCATTGTCAGAGCTTATCGAATCTCTGTTCCTTACTCTGTTATTGGATATTAGTGTTGGTGATTAAATGATCATTGCCGAAGGAGGAGGATAGATGAGGCGTATCTTAATTCTTTAGGATGAGGAGTTTTGATTAAGGTTTTAGCGACGCTGATCACACCTAATTAAAGGTATCAAACGCAATTTCTTTATATTTAATAATTTATTTAATTAAATATTTACTATATTTAATATGCACTATATTTAAATTTTCTATATTTAATATTTACTATATCCAATAATAATTAAATTATTAAATAATTCCTTTATATAATAACTAAACTATTAAATAATTCCTTTATATAATAATTAAATTATTAAATAATTCATTTATATAGGGAAAGATGGGGCACATTGTAACACGTGTGTTATTTTCAGCTGTGGCATCAAAGTATGCATCGATATGAAGCAAGCAAAGCCCTTAAAATTATCTTTGATCTCTTACATACATCTTACATATCATTAAAATGAAAAAGAGTAACATTTATTTCCAGTATTTAATGTTTTTGGTAGTGATGTACATAGTGACACTGTGGCCCACTGTCGGGGTACAGTGTATACAGTGTTGTGGAATATGGAATACAGTGTTACGTAATAGTAGCAACAGTAAATATAAAAAATGGGCTTTTATGAAAATTCATTTGAATTGAAATAATACAGGTATCTAATGATTCCTTAAGCAGGCTTAAAATAAAATACCACTTTTAATTTCTTAACGAATAATTGAGCAGCTTTATATGTGAGGTAAACATTAGCAATGATTGTAGCCTACAGTTACAAATTGATAATAAAATAAGATTAAATAAATATTGCAAACTTATTTTAGATTTTGATAGGAAGTTAAATCCACACGGAAAATCAGCATTTCTGCTTTTCTCATTGTCCATCCTAATGAAAATGGGAGAGAAGGTTTGACAATGCCTTTTTATTTTTCAAATGAATCAACTTCATTTGTTCCCATTTGCTAACAATTACATTCATTTAACTTCGTCTTTATATTTGAAGCAACCTTTTCCACGTATCATCTTTGGGGCTGATTTCATTTGGTCGCTTTACCATCACTTTGCTATAGGGAGGTATACACTGGTGCAGAATTATATTCAGTGTTCTGCAAGACAAATACAAACAATTGCAATTGTTCTGCAGGCTTTTTGTCCGAATTTTGAAAACTGCAGTCAAATCAAAAACTGACGTAAAACACAATTATCGGCTAAATATGTATTACATATTTATATAAAAACATCAAAATTAATTAACTTACTTTCTTTATATAAAACCAATACATCGTTTCAGAATTTGCAATTCTGTCGATAACCTTTGAAGTTTTTCGTCATTGACTTAGAAGATATGTTATTTATAAAGTGTTGGTGGTCATTTGGGGCAGCGTAGGGAGGTTGTTCCGTAGCTAGAGAAGAAAAAAGGTGTGTCAAGGAGCGCGCTTTGCACTGCAGAACATCGTGACTTATTATTGAAAAAAAATTGGCCTACATTTTGATAAAAATTATGGAAAAATTGCTCTGCAAAGACTGTTCTGCGACGAATCTCTTAGTTTTAAACACTTTCTGCTTCCGTGACTAAATCTTTCACCTTACAGTCTATATCAATATGACAGATTAAACGGTCGAATTAAGCTTGCACATTTACCGCAAATTAAGATACCGGGACGAGATCTTGAAATTTTCAATCCATCGGTTACGCTCAGATTGGAAACGTCATTCGAAGTACGAAAGGGGTTGATCGTTCAACGGATCAAAGCATTTGTATGATCAATCACTTTCCTGGTACTAATTGGTAATAACACGTGGCGCAAACATGCATCCGTTTCCACACCTGCTACAAAACATGCACGTCACGTTTCCGGTACAGCAACCCCTCCATAGCGACCCAATCAAAAGTGCATCAATCAAGAGATAGGGGGAGGGATATGTCTGCTAAGCCAGTTAGTAAAGTGGAATTGTAATTGCTCATTACGGCTTTTTGAAGTTTCCAGATGCTGCAGTCTAGAATGCCGGACATTAATTTTGAACTCTAAACTTCTTTTGAATTTGACGTGGAAAAATTTGTTATAATAAATTGCTAACAATATTCGACTAAACTTGTAGATTTCTTTTTTAATTTTCTTAAGTAAGGAAAATTCACCAGTCGATATTTAATCCCCCAGGTGGATTTGACATGGTATCTTGTCCATAAAGGCCCGAGAGGACGACGTGCCTCAGTGGATATGTCCACTGCGCTAGCAACATTGGGGCTGTTGGAGGAGCAGGTTCAATTCCTGTTAAGCGTATTCCTCCCTGGGTTTATTTCTTTCTTCTCAGTCAGAAAGTTTTCATTGCGCAAATGTCTATTACTTGGTATTGTATGTCTTGTGTCTGGCTCGGTATGGTCAAATTGACCAGTTTTGCTAATGGTATGATATATCATCAAGATATTGCCAATATTTTTATGATGGGATCAGGATATGGTTAAATTTCTTCTAACCGGTCAGTTTCTTCTAACCATCAAAATCCGGTCAGTTTTGCTAATGACCTATTACGTCGTCAAGACAACCACCAGGAGGGTTAATCATGGTTGCCACGGGTCAGGGAAAACCTGAAAAACCTGGAATTGTCAGGGAATTTGATTTTGTCCACAGAAATCAGGGAAAAATACACATTTTTGTCTTGAAAATTGCTTTAATAACCAGGAAAATGATAGATCATGGCTTCACAGACGTTTTGGAGAAAAGTAGCTAATAAGATTCATATACAGTTTCGTATTACTTATTTCATGAATATAACTTTTGAACCGATATTAAAAGAAACAGTAATATTTAACAGCTAAAATATTTGTTTCATCCACTGGCTTAAATTGAAGAATTTAATGCTTTACGATACATTTCATAACAAAATAATTAAATAAAAGGTGTTGAATTATTTGAATAAATTATTTTAATGCAAAAATAATTTGGTTATGTGTATTAATTTTTACAGTGAAAATTCTTAAATTGGTTTTTAATTAATGGCTATTAAATGCTAAATTACTTCTTGGTTTTTCACCTTAAAATTGAATTAATTGATTATAATTTTGAATTTTGTAAAATTTTGCCCAGAAACCAGGAAAAGTCCGAAAATTTTATTTCTGAAATAGAGTGGGAACCCTGGTTAATACTAATGATATTTTGAAATTGAATCGATTACACAGTTTAATAGTCTGCTTTATAGCAATATCATTTTAGTATGCAACTGTTTATAATTATACTGTTTCAATGTCCAATGAGATGCATTTACAATGAATCTCTCCTCATGTGGACCTGGACGGAAATGAATAGCAAATAGTTTGGCAAAGGAGTCATTGTAATCAATTACTTCTCTTACTTATTATTACGAATGTTTAGCGAAAGAGAAGCATCAGGACAAATCCTTCGCATCCACAGCTGAATTAGTGGAAATTTCCCGGAGGTGCCTTCTAATTTCAGGGTGATAGGGATCAGCAGATTGCCCTCTCTAGACTGGATAGTGGAAATTTTAGATGAATCTCATTTGATCAAGGTCTTAAAATGTTTCTGAACCGTTTTAAATGCTATGTAAAGCAATCCTCTCTTGGTCTTATCCTTGCATATATGGAGTTGTACAGAGGATTTGTAAATTAATAATATGCTCATCTTGGACATTTGAAGGTACACGAACTCGTGTTCTTGGTCTTTTTCCCGGCCTAGTGAGATAATAGCAATACAGGGTGGTCCCGAATTCATGGTACAAACTTTAATGGTACAAACTTATGGTAGGTACAGGACATTGTAACAATGATTTATTGTATAGGAATGTATAGTCGCAAGTGACGCGGTGAGGCGAAAACAGGGGAAATAACGGCCGAAAGGAAAAACAAAGATTTTATTGAAAGCGTTGTTGACAAGTGTCATGTTTACAGTAATTGTTCAAAATTGCGTCCACCAGTATCGATACATGCTTGACAGCGTCGGTGGAGCGATTGGCGTACACGTTCAAAGATGCCTGGTATTTCACGCACACCTGCAGCAGCTACAGATAAGCGAGCGACGAGATCCTCATCTGAGTCAACTGGAGTCTCATAAACAAGATGCTTTAGATGTCCCCATAAAAAGTAATCGAGGCTCGATTAATCGGGAGATCGGGGTGGCCAAGGGACTGGTCCACCACGCCCAATCCATCGAGTACCAAACGTGGCATTCAGGTAATTCCGTACATCAATGCTGAAGTGTGCTGGCGCCCCATCGTGCTGAAACCACATGCGGTTACGAATGGCGATCGGAACATCATGCAGCAGTTGTGGTAACACTTCTTTCAGAAAAATAAGATAGCTTCCGCCAGTGAGCCGCGTGGGTAGTAAGTATGGGCCAATCAAAAAGTCGTTCACAATACCAGCCCACACATTAATACTGAAACGTTGTTGAAACGCATGTCGACACGTTGCATGTGGATTATCGGTTGCCCACACATGGGAATTGTGCGCATTAAAGACACCCTCGCGTGAAAATGTCGCTTCATCTGTAAATAGCACATAATCTACGAAATCCGGCTGCAACGCACATTGCTGCATCACCCACAGGCAGAAGTTCACGCGGCGAGGATAATCTGCCGGATTCAATGCTTGTACTTTCTGAAAATGGAAGGGGTGTAAGCGATTTTCGTTTAACACTCTGCATACAGTCTGATGACTCACACCTACGTCACGCGCAACAGTTCTTGTGCTTGACTCGGGTCTATCAGCCACAATGTTCAAGATGCTTTCTTCCAGCCTTGGAGTGCGTACAGCTCTTACTCGACCAGCGCCATGTCTGTTGACGTCGAACGCACCTGTTTCACAAAGTTGACGATGTAACCGTTGAAAAATTCTATGATCCGGCATTCGTCGATCAGGATACTCCGCGCGATACATTCGTAACGCAGCTCTGCCGTTACCATTTGCACGGCCGTACATGTAATGCATGTCTGCTTTTTCTGCATACGTAAAGTCACCCATCGTCTACGGCAGCACAATTGTGAATGGCGCTTTTCCCTACTGCGATGCATCATGTTCAACAGCGGCTAGACATCTACTGCCCTCTACCGGCAATGATACCAACCGATCACTCCATTTCTCTTTCCTTTTATTTCCCCTGTTTACGCCTCACCGCGTCACTTGCGACTATACATTCCTATACAATAAATCATTGTTACAATGTCCTGTACCTACCATTAAAGTTTGTACCATGAATTCGGGACCACCCTGTATAATGTTACGCATCAGGTTTATGTTAACTCCGAGAAAATAAATTTATGTTGATGGTATATAAATATTTTACACTTGTAACACACCCATGAAGAAGTTTTTAAAGTGCAGTAATATTGTAAGGGTAAATAATAAACAGTAGTTGAAGAGGTAAAAAGTTTTAGTAAAAGCCCTACTAAAGGAAGCTTTTTTAATGTTACTCATTTAACTAATATCCTGCCTTTTCTAGTCAAGAAAGCAATATATCTAGGTTTTTTCTTTTGGATTAGCGGGGTTTTTATTATAAACAAATAAATTCGAAGGTGATTTTACATCCTGCTATACCCAAATACTCTCGAGTGATACGTATCAAGGTTACCTTAAGATATAAATTTTAGCGGTTCGTCGATATTAACGATCTGATTGGTGTTAATCCGCAAATTATAATTTTATATTCCGAATCTATTTATATAGCGCGCTTCGTCTGCTTGGAACCTTACGTCCCAAAACTTCAAAATCATATCCAATCCTAATTTATATATAATAGTTAATATAATTAATTATTATATATCAATTTCGGAATTCATTCTTAGGAATTTTGATTAGCGACGTGTTTTGAAAAATCCAAGCCAAGTCCGCAATACCTACAGAAAGCACAATCCGCCACACAATTACTACCTTCACCTAGATTTAGCTTGATAGAAAAAGCTTTTCGTTAAGAATACATAGAAAACGTCGAAACAACGTTTAGTCACCAGGTAAAGCTTCGGTTTCCTAAGAAAGTGGAGCCGTTATCTTACAGCCGTGATACGTCATGATGCCGCGGGCATAACTACACACGGCCGTCTAAACAACAATCCAGAAGTGTCAACTTAGACGGACAGAATACGTTGGAGAATGGGCAACACAGACTGCTGTCGTGGTTTATTTTATTCGAGAAACAAATCAAAGTGGTTTTTTATCCTCTAGTTCAAAGTTTCGAACTTCGGAATCGTTGAAGGTAGAGTGAAAATTTCAACAGATTTCAAATCAGCGTAAATTTTTACGCCAGATCGATATCAAAAACAGTTTTATTATTCAATTTTTTTTACCATTTAATTATTTAATTATTTATTAAATAAATAATTATTTATTTAAAGAAAATCACATTTAAGGTATCGATCTGGTGTCAAATTTTCCGCAGATTTCAAATCCGTTGAAATATTCATTCTGTGTTTAACGATCCCGATTTTACAAAAACGAATTAATCAGTGGCAGTCAAAAATGTTTATTTATTTCGCTCTTGTTCGTTCGAATAGTTTGGAGCAGGAAATGAAATCTTGTCGCTACAAGAGAAAAAACGTTCCCCAACTGTTTGATACCGCTATGACGACAGTCATGGAAATGGCGGCTCCGATCATTTTCGTTACGCTCACAAACAACGCTCTCTAGGAAACCAACACCATGTGTTAGTATAAACAACGTTTTAGTGACGTCACCCACCGATACATCACGGCCGCTAGATCACGGCTACGCTTTCTTAGGAAACCGAAGCTTTACTGAAGCGACTTGTCATCCAAAATACCGATTGGAGCACGATGGCTTTCTCCCAGGAGGCAATTGAAGGGGTGTAGTCATTATGACCTTATCTTGCGGTCTCCATTGTTGATCGTGGGTTTGTCTTAAAGGGTATAATTTTGAACTAACTCAAAGGGCCATTTCAACACGGGCCATTTTAAAATGCAAAGGGTCCTCGAGTTGTATTTGCCGTCGATTGAACATAGAGATTTATACAATAGTCATCTATCACAAAACTTTGTAGCCCCGAGGATAAACGATTAGCTTGGGCAGCCCGCAAGGCTAGTCCCAAATTTTCCTGCCATCAAAGGCAAGACTCTACACTCTTTTCGATTTTCACTACCATTAAGAGAAATATGACAAATTAATTTGACAAGATATATCTTATTAAGTAAGATTGTTTTGAAAGCGAATACGTTTTTTCTTGTAGCTTCCGTGCTTTTCTGTCGCTGTGACAAAGAATTTGTAATATTTCTAAAGTTATAGTTCGGATATTTTTAACATTAACGTTCTTTCAATAATTGCAGAATTCCCCTTAAAAGTTGTTTTATTCTAACTTATAAAACTTATTATTTAAATTAAATACTTTACACTGATGCTGCATATGATGAAAAGGAAATGTGCAGTTCATTAAAATAATACATATTTAAAACAGGAAACAGATAAATAAAACAAAAGAATACTAAAGACATAAATTAGTGACTAATTTTTATACCTTGATATCGCACAGTTGCCACAATTTACTACTAAAAATTAGACAAAGTTCAAAAATACGATATTAATTCCGAGTGATAGAAACAGAAAATGTCACTGCACTAACATGAGTTTCCGTTCCGTTGCAAATTATCGTCAGTCCAAACATTCATAAATAATTTATATTCCACAATGGAAATCAAGAAGGCGATAATTTAAAAATATTCGAACTTTAATTTTAGTTTTAAAATAGTTTAAAAAATAATTCATTTTTTCAGCTTCACTGGTAAAACGATCCAATTAATTGCAATGCTCAAAATACATTCCAGCTACTCCCAAACTGCCACATTATGGTTGATTTAAGTCTGGTTACCCCGATATTTTAGCACGAAATTTGCCAAAATATGTAATCAAAGCATTTAAAATACAATTTACCAAGTATAGAACATTACATTAAAATGTGTCGTATAAATTTTACGCGATACTGATGGAAAAACAAAATCAGAAAGAGAACGGGAGGACGGACAGAAAGACTTTCGCAACCATGTTCATGGATTGGACATTGATGTCTGTTTTGACATGTTTTCAAACTATCGATGTTTAATAAAAAGCATCGATTTATTTACCATCGATGATTTGCAGTCGATGTTTTATTGACATCGATGTTTATACTTGTCGATGTTATATTTTTAAATAAAAAAAGTACAAGTATAAAATTTTTTTTTAATTACCAAATAGAGCATAATTTTCATAACCAATAAATTGAACATACTTTTAGACCAAAGTGGTCAAGGGTGAAGGGTCTGAAAAGGACGAGGTTAAAAGGGGGAACGGTGCCCCTATTAACGAGACAAATGGCAACCAACAACCAATCCCTCAATGGAATGTCCCCGCTCTCTAGAAAGTGTTGTTAACGAGAGCAGTATTTTTAAAAACATCAATGTCCAAATATTAGGGCATATAATAATTATAGTCCACAATATTTTTTATTTACAGTAAATAAAAAATAAGTTTATTATGTTTCCCCCATAACTTGATAAATAATTAATAATAACTAACAATAATTATTGTTATGTACCTACCTAATTATACTTATAGTTAGTAGTACCTATGTCAAATTGTAAATATTTTATTTTATATTATTCAATTTGAAAATATAAGATTTGTTGATTGTTCATATTAATTTTTTTGACTTTGTTTTGATAGTTAAAAATAATCGTAGTTGTAAATAAATAAACACACCAAATGACAAATTAAATATCCCCCTCCCGGTGAACAATAGTGTTTGAGGTTACTAAACCAGTTTTAAGAAATGGGGGGAAAAGTTTAAATACACTGATGTTTAAAAACATCGATGCTTTTTGGGCGATGTATTATCAACATCGATGTTTTAATTTTGAGCATCGATGTTTTGTTGTCGCATTCCTAGTTCAGTCACTAAATGAATGTAAGTATTCACAGTATGCAAAGATACATGAACATATATTCAACAGCACGGGCACACACATACAGACAGACAGATAGACAGACACCAAACGCGCAACAGACGGATTTTGAATCAGAAGGACGCAAAACGATTGGAAAACTTGAAATGGGTCGAAAATATATTAATTGTACAAACAGCCCATTATTATTTATATAGACTATAATAGATAATATTATGAAGTACCATATACTTGTTAATACAGGGTGTTCTAAAACTTCCTCTAGAAATTTAAAGGGAGACAGGGAACTCAATTTTAAATTGAATTCACAAGAGAGATGTAAGTCCCAAACAGTCATCAGGACTTTTTAGAGAGTGCTCTAAGGCAGCGCGTCAATTACGTCTGTCTTCAGAAGGGTAAAATATATCATTGCACGAAGGCTAAGATGGTTGACATGAACCTAGCATATGACTCCAAGTGCAGAGTTATATTCAGTGTTCTGCAACACAACTCCAAGCAATTGCAATTATTCTGCAGGCATTTTGTCCGAATTTGAAAACTGCAGTCAAATTAAAAACAGATGACGGAAAACACAATTATCGGCTAAATATGTACCATACATTTACAATAAAACATCAAAATTATTAAACTTACTTTATTTAAAACCAAGGCATACTTTCAAAATTTGCAATTCTGTCGATAACTTTTGAAATTACATATGTTGTCATTGACATAGATGTGTTATTTATAAAGTATTTGTGGTAAATTGGGCGGTGTAAGGAGGTTGTTCCATAACTATAAAAAAAAAATAGGTGTGGCACGGAGAGCGCTTCACACTGCAGAACATCGTATAACTTATGTCTGAAAAAAATCTGCCAAAATTTTGATAAAATAAAAGAATAATTTTTTTGCAAAGACATGGTTCTGCGTCAAATTTGAAGCAATTTCTGCTCCCGGGCATATGACCATGAAAAGAGTAGTCAGCAAGGAAAAGTTGAAATGATAGTCTTACGCAGCAACTATATGACAAAGGACACTCTCCATACACCCTGAAAACGTAAAAGCACATAGAAAAGCTTGACAGCTCTGCGTTTGATCTAAAATGTCTGGAAATCATAGTTTGAGGTAGTAAGCCCATAAATAAATGCAGAATCGCGGTGACATGCAATCACATTTTACCCTTCTGTGTTAGGTTACTTGTTTACAAAATATAGCTTTGATATTGCTTGTTATTCATGGTATTGCTTCGGAGAGTGGAGCTGTATATTTTTGACTAGAAAAATTAACGACGTCAGTATTTGAGCTAAGAATTTTAATTTTGATATAAAAAAGATTAGTGTTTACTTTCTTCCTTTTAATAATTTGCATTTGATGAAAGATAAATACATCTTTCAGAACAATATTTTTCTATTCAAAACTATTTCTGAATTTCGCAATTCATTCGACATAATGATACGAGAACAAGCGTAGAGCCCTACCAGTTTTAATTTTAATGCTGTGATGAAATGCAATTTTCAAGATGGACTCATTAATAAAGCCCCGGAGCTAAGTAATATCCGCTTGGAATATAAAAACTTACTTTTACCATGAAGACTAAATTCACAATCTTTATTGTAAGATTTAATTAGCTGAATAACTGTTTAAGCAATTTAATGCGCTATAAATCACACAAAAGAAAAAACATCTTTGTGCACAAAATAAATGATGTTCTGTCTAAGTCACACTCAATTAATAATTCTCATTTTTCTGCCAGAGATGTTTACAATGAATCTTTAAGATAATTAGTGATTTAATCTTGTTTTTAAGCGAACAAATTCGAGAAACATTTTTTATCAGACCACATAGCTTTTGCTTTTCCGATTAAAAAAAATTAAATCACTTTCGTGTAAAATAGATTTTAATGATTTTATCTTTGCTACACGGATTCTAGCTTGGGGCATTAAAATTCCTGATTTCGAATACTCAAAAAAATATATCTATTTAATTTTTTTAACCCCAGTTCTGTTGAAAATCAACTAATTAAGAATATGTCGATGAAAGTAACTATTTTAAAATGGTATCAAATGTCAACTACATTTTCCTTTGGTTAGGACAGAAATTTCTGTGATGACAATTTCTTCTTCGTGAGCATGAACGAAATTTAAAAGCGTTCTTTGATCAAATGAAAAGTTAGGAGATAAGCCTAGTCTTATGGTAACAAAACGAGGTATTTCCTTATTTTAGACCCCTTGATCTTACAAGGCAGCGATTCACAGGATTTTTTGACGAAGGTCCTTCAATAAATCCACTGTAGACGACACTAGTCGTTTATTCACAGATTTAATGAAATAGAGGATCCAATGAAATAGACTTTTTAACAGAGGTCATATTGTTTTCTTGTATTGGACACTAGTCGTTAATCCATTGACCTTCTATATTCTAATGAAACAGACTAAATGATGAAATCGATAGACCTTTTTTAACCGATTTCAATGTAGATGTGCTAGTGGCTTAGCCATAGACCTTCTAATGAAATAGATTTTTTAACCAAAGTCTTATAAGATTTCTTTGTAGATGACACTAGGAGTTTATCCATAGACCTTCTAATGGAATAGATGAAATACTGAAGTAGATTAACTTTCTAAATGAAGCCTTATAAGATTTCTTTGGTGAGGACTTTATTTCTAATGAACCATCATCCTTCCATTCCATGGTATCCATCAACTTTCTAATGAAATATATAGACTTTTTAACAGAAGCCATAAGATTTCTTTGCAGATGATACTACTGGTTTGTCTTTAGTCTTTCTAATGAAATCTGAAATAATAAAACAAATAGACTGTTTTAACCAATTTCCTTACAGATGACGCTTGTCGTTAATCCATCCACATTCTAATGAAATAGATTAAATAACAATATAGATTGGTAACGTGCCCGACACGCCATGTATTTTCACCAATATCTCTGTTTGAAGATCTCCGTGTAAAGATAAAAAAAAACTAAAGAACCAAACTGTGTAAGACATCCACAGGTGTGTGTGTGTGTGTTCATAATCAATAGATCCTATCTGGGATCATGAGGGACCTAGCGACTTAATGATGTCTTCGACCGAATTTTTGTATTATTATAACCTGATCTCAAACTTTGTAGGCCCCGACAGATTAAGCGTACACCAACCTTCACGTAGGTGACGGTCATTTGGTTGGATCCCGTCACGAAAACGCAACCCTTCAGTTGCCACTCCACTACTCTTCCAACTGGACTACAACGGCCATCTCGCCATATCCCTGTGTATGGTGACTGTAATTAAATCCTCCTATCTTCCTGCAGCACGGAACTGTTTTATTTTGGTACTTAAAAAGATCCCAAGAAAAACCTACTTAATGAATTTTTATTTGTTAACTAACTATATATACACTACCCTACAATAATGAACCGGATCCCAGAGGATTTGCATAAAATCCGATTACTTGTTTGGGGGTGTTTTTCATGTTATGTCGTGGGACCTTTGCATGTTGTTCCTGTTCAATTGAACGCCAACGCCTACATGAACATTTTGGACAATCCGGTTTCTCCTACGCTCTGGCAATTTTATGGAATGGACGAATGTTACTTCCGGAACGACAACGCTTCATGTCAAGTTGCAGCCTCTGTCAAGCAGTGATATCAAGATATGGATGTAAAACGTCTTCCATGGGCTGCTCACAGTCCCGACCTAAACCCCATAAAACATTTGCGGGACAAGTTAGAGCGACGCTTACGGACCAGGGAACCACGTCCGAAATCTACAGCTGAGCTAGCGACATTCTTGCAGCAGGAATGGAGACACAAATACCCTTAGCTGTGTATCAAAACCTTGTTGAAAGCATGGCCAGAAGGGTTAATAATGTAATTGCAGCTGGCGGGGGACCCCCCCCCTATAAAAACATGTATTCTTTTCCTTATAACATCACATCTTGCTGTCCGGTCCATTATTGTAAGGTAATGTATATATAGGATACGGATTCTCCCGAGAGTTCAGTGGCATGGTATGGGCGTTGGAGAGTGGGTGCCGGCTCAGGTGTTTATCTCGTCATCTGACCGTTATTCAAAATTACGAGGTGTTGTCCTTGATCATTTTACTTTGGGATTGATCCCGAACCGTCGCCAACAGACCGTTGCTCCAGTGTGACGCAAATTTAACTATCAACTGCCTATTATGCTTAATATTAATATATCTATTTAGCATTTTTTTTCATTCTCACATCCCCTTTCAACCCTCTCATTTGGATAATACTGTCTCAGCAATAATTCAAGCGTTCGATCGAATATCGGTCTATGTTACGTATCACACCTTTTAACTGAGTAGCCGAAAACGCTGAATAATAGGTCTCGTAAATGGCGCTGAATATAATAATTCTCATGTCAATTTTAAGTCGATACATTCCACATGTGCCATTATTCCATTCAACTTTGTAAATTTTGCATTTATCTAAAGATGTTAAGATTGTATGGTCGTCACATGGAGAAGCTTACTCCTCTCTACCATGGTCATGAAAATATGTACAGTACAAAGTCCCAGAATCCTCCGGACCTCTGCCATTTTGGATATCGGATTATTTACACTTTTTGTCAAAATAAACCTTAATCTACCCCCCCCCCGTGCGAATCTTGTGTAAGCAATAGTAAAATAGCCCCCCCCCCATATATATATAAATAAGAATACTTTTTTAAAAAAGGAAAAAATCTTTTTAATACAATGCAACAAATTTTATTTGCAAATCTTTTAGTTTTTCTGCGTGGTATTTACTCTTAACATGTCCATTATTTTGCGTTGTCTCATCAATTATGTCCAGGATTGCCTCCTTGTTCTTTAAAAATTGTCGGAAAGATGTAAAAAAAGAGAGAAAAACAAAAGAAACGCCGGCTAGCAAAACGTCCGGATTTTGGACAACTCCGGATTTGGGACTTTGTACTTGATAAGAAAATAAACGAATGACAACAAAACCTCCACAAATTCTTGGTCTAGCAATTCTGTAAAATTCATCAAACACAAATATTCCAACCGTTGCGGTGAACCGGTGTTGACACACAGAACGTTGTTTCACAACAGAACGCGCGATATTATGATATTCGATCTTTGCTTTTGGCGGTGGTTTTGGTTTGGTTTTGGTAACAAATGTAGTTAGAAAATGTTTTTTAAATTTCTGAGTGACTTGTTACGCGCAGTTTTTATCAAAAAGTTTTCAATATTTTTGCACAAATATTTTTTTTAGCACAGAATAGTAATTTATCTTTAAAATGACGAAGAATAAAATCTCTATTCAATATCTTTATACATTCAACAAATTTTTAATTTCAACGTTCAAAATTTTTAAAAACAATTTTCAATTTATTTTAATAATTTTAATTGGTTTAACAGAAATTTAAAAATGTTCGTTATTTTATCTAGATACATAGTGAGAACATAAAATTCATGCATTTATATGAAACGGTTTTGAGAAATCATGCGCGTAATGCAAGAAAATGATCTTTTGAGAAAACTGAGGTCAAACATAAAATTTTTTCAGAATACAGTATACAAGAAATTTTGTTTTAGAAAAATGATCAGAAATAAAAAAATAAATATAATAAAATACTTTGGCAGATATATAAATACAATTAAGTTTTTTTAATTAACAAAAATCTTAATATTTTAAAGAAAAAATCACGGTTAGAAGCATGTGAAAATTTTCCCAATTTTGTTTGCACGGTTAGTAGCACAATAGTTAGTAATTTAGTACCATGTACATACAAGATAAAATCTTTTTTATATTATTTATTTACAATATTAAAATTTAAAAATTAAATTTCAATTAAAAATAGCTTAATTAATAAAATTTAATCTAAAATTCTCCTGCCGCATATGTGGTCTCCTCCTGTGCAATCAAAGAATTGTTCCTATCGCTCATTCTCATTCATTTAGCTTGACGCTCTGCAGTTTCAATTCTTTTGTTGTCCTATGTGACGTAAAATTCCTGGCATTCCATCCAACAGTTAAGCCAAAAGTTTGCATTATCTGAAGTCGACCCGAGTTTCCTTCGTTAAAGAGTACAATTGCTTCATTTGTAGCAATCTCAATAATTTTTCTTCCACAACCAAGAGTTTTGGGGCATAATTTCCATATGAGCGAATTTATAGACTCGTTGTTCTGCGTTTTTCCTACAAGACATCTTTGCAGAAGTTTTGGTTGCGACAAAGCATTAAAGATGGGCTTTATTGCTTGCATTAAAACCGCTGGAAGTTTCTTTTCATGCTTGAAGGTCTCGACACTTTTTTCTGCAACTTTTCTTAGATATTTGCACCATGAATCGTATCCCAAAAGGCAAAAACTGTGCAATGGTTCTTCATCGGTTGAACTCATATGAAAGAAAACTACCCAACAGCCTTTCGCATTGCAGATAAATTATCTTTGTTATATCTGATGGCATTTCCATTGTAATTGAACATTAGATCTTCACTTTATGCGTCAGTCTCCCTCTTACACTGATACATATTCCGTCACTCAGCTTTGGACAAGTTTGCTTCAATTTCCGCAATCGAGTGCCCATTCTCTTTTGGATGTGACCAACACACTTTAATTTGGTTATGGAAATATCGTCATACGGTTGTGATTCTACAACAGCAAGAAAGGTTTTCGTATCCCCATCGTCAATGAATGAAATGTATCTTGTTGAACGTTTATCTTCAGAGCGTTGAAATATTCGCACCATGCCAACCATTTCCATTTTCTTGCTGAACCAGTATGGTTTCTCAGACACAAACCCTCGCACTGCACACTCCAATTTTTGGAAGCAAACAGTGCAAACAGATGTATGGCCACGGGTTTTCCACGTTCCATCTCTACTGATCAATATGTCAGATGAATTAGTCAGAGCAATTTCCTCTGAAGTAGCACGCATCACTGAAGCTTCTGCAACTTCCCTTGAGCACGAGAGTTGTGAGTGTGTACCATGGCATTGTAGGACTTTACATAAATAGGCGGAGGAAAGTCCATAACACCGCAAAAGGTTTCAGTGGCTGTGTGGCATCGTCCAATGCTTCTCATATAATACGTAAAACGCCTGTTAATTTCAGGAATATTCTTCTTTTTTCCTAACATTTCAGAGGTGTGAAAAGAGCACACAAAGCTAAAGTTCTTAAAGTCAAAAGTAAATGTGCTAGAAAGACCTCTGTTACTATTTTCCAAAATTGTCACATCTCCACCACACTTTTTACAAGACAGATAGTTTTGAATATTTGAAAACAATATATGTTTGTGAAAGATTAAGTAGCCCTCAAAACAGCTGTTGCTTTCCAGCGAGGAATCTAGTAGCTGGATTTTTCTTCCCGAGGCACTGTGATTGACAGATCCAGAAACGCTTTCGATTTTGCTCTTGGTGTGTATATTACCTATAAACTTCCGTTTTTTGGGCCGTTGACCAGATGGTTTGCCTAAAGCACTCATATCAACAAAAAAATCAAGAATATCAGAAAATCAAGATTAAATGCGCTTCTGATTTATAAATACAATCAGAAAAAAAGTTATCGTTCTGCACGGTCAAAAGCAACGTGGGAATGATCCAAAAGTAAATCAAATAGAAGTTAAAGTTATTAATGGAAAGTATAAGTTACAGTTAAAATTGTTTGAGTCAGAAAAATATGTACAGTAAAACCCAGATTATCCGAGTTTCCGCTTTAACCGAACTATCAAATATTTCAAGGTTTTTTTTTATTTCAACATTTTCCATTTTTAAAACTACCGAAAAAAATTCTGAACTTGATCTCACAAACACTCCGGAAAACGAAATCCGAGACTGGATGAACGCTAACGAACAACAAGAGATTACAGATTAAATGATGTTCAATAAGAAAAATGAATCAAGCGATGATGATGAAAAGACAGTGATGATGAAAATCGATATATGAAAAACTTCCATATAGATGGACTAAAAGCTATCGTAAGTGCTATTGAATATATAGATATAGAACAACAAGAAGCGACCATCAGAAATCCTGTTATCCTTAAAAAAATGGCGAAACATTGCTGCAGAAAACGGCCAAGTAACGTAAAACAAAAAACTATTAAGGACTTTTTTAAGTAAGAACTCTAATTATCGTAACAATATGAACTGCATGTGGTGTATCTGTATAACTTTTGTATTTGTTAAAATATACATTTAAACCTACACGATTAATTTTATTTACAATTTTCGCTTTAACCGAGTTTGTCTTGGTCCACATTAACTCGGATGATCGGGACTGTACTGCAATTATTTAAGGCTTTGCTTATCACACTCGATAGTAAAGAAAACTCAAACCATCTGCTCGTAGTCTGACACCAAGCAGCTGATTGCCAAAATGTAATCAAACCCAAAATCGTATCGTGATGCGGGCTATTTTTATTTTCCCTACTAGCAAAATACCCGACCTTACTCGGCTTGAATTCGTTTACTCTAGATTGAAGAGATAATCAAAATATATAATGACTTACGTTTTTTGTAGAATAAAAATTTATTTTAACACCTTTCGCCATCTTTATATTTTCTACAACTTACTTTGGACACAAATCCTACACATGCATATCTATTCATGTAATACATTTCACATACATCGCACAATTGCTGTATGACAAAGCTACAAAAAGACGAAAGGTGATACTAAGGTTACTACTATAAAAGACGATTTATAGGAAGATTTGGAATTCCCTTTCTTAAGTTCTTTTCATGTGCAACTCAATTAATTAAAATTACGATTTACGGCGAGTGCTCTCGCACTCATAGTCAACAAAACAGTATTTTTTTACTTGTGGCACTCTTGCCTCCGATATGCGACATTGTGAAATTTTGCAATCTTCTCCTGTCATTACTACAACGAATTTTTTAATGTTGGAAAAAGTTCTAGTTTGGATTTTTAAACATTATTATTATTTCAATAACGACATTATTCTTTAAATAACGGCATTATTCTTTAAATAACGGCATTATTCTTTAAATAACGGCATTATTCTTTAAATAACGTCATTATTCTTTAAATAACGGCATTATTCTTTCAATAATGGCATAACTACACTTAAAATTTCTGAAAATTTATACTGACACCCATAGAGGAGATATAATAGAATTCTATGGACTTACCTAACATTTTCAAGTCTAATACTTTGTGGTGGTATTGGGTGTGATGAGAAGGAAAACACATTTATTAAAATAATAAATATTTAAAACAGGAAACAGCAAAGTAAATCAAAATAAAAGATGTCGCAAAAAATTGTTCTAAAGATATTAATTTGTGATTCAATTTTATCTCTTGATCTCGCACTGTTGCCACAACTCACAACTAAACGTGTACAAAATTTAGAAATGTGAAATTAATTCAGAGCGAAAGAACCAGAAAAAATATCACTGCTCGCGCGATCGTGTTCATTCTCGTTTCATTGAAAAATATCGTCTGTCCCAAATATTCGTAAATCGTTTTCATTGCGCAAAGAATAAAAATAAGACTCGAAATAAATGAAGTATCAGAGACGAAATTCCATAAAAAAAAAAAAATTTAAAGAATAATTACTTTTTCAGCAGTACTGGTAAAGCAATCGAAGTAATCGTAATATTCAATATACATTTCAATTTTTCCAAAACTACCAAATTATGGCTGATTTAAGTATACTTACTCAGGTGTTTTAGCATGAAACTCAACTAAATATAACAATAAAGAAATGTTTAATATTGCATTCACTAAATTAATAGATAATGTATAAAATAAAATACACTGCAATCAAATATCTGGAATACAATTCACGTGATGCCTACACAAACACACAAACACAAAATCGAGCATAGAACAGAAAGACGGACAGACAGACTTTCGCAACCAATTCCACTCACTAAATCAAGATAAGTACTCACTGCATGCAAATTTCCATGAAAATATCTTAAACCGCGTGGACGTGTATAGGGCACAACATACAGACAGACATACAGACAGACAGACAGACAGACACCAAACGATAAAAAGGCGGATTCGGCATCAGAAGGGTCCAAAACGGATAGAAAACTTGAAATGAGTCGAAAATATTGAATGTACAAACAAACACTCCATTCTTATTTATATAGATAACATCGGTTCTAATAAAAAAAAGTCAACGCGGTTATTTTTAATTAACTCAGAATTGTTGGAAAAATTTTATAAAAGAATAAGCAAAATTCGATTTCTGATGCCTTAAAAGGTATGAGACCTTAAATACCTTTGCATTTTTCTGTCCAATTCCAAATTAAAAAGTCGTATGCATTCTATTAAAATCAAAATTTGGAATTCGATTCTGCCGTCGAAGTACGTATTTGACGCGTATGAATGCATATTCGGGCGTAGTAACAAATGTAAACAATATCAGTGATCGTGAGGAGATGGTAGTAGCCAATCACAATCATTTTAATCCGTGGATCATTTAACCAGTCGCTTGAGAATACCGTTCTTGGTAATCCGCGGCTTAAATCTGACTCGCGGATCAACTGATCCTCGGGTTAACTCCAGACATGAATATGGCAGTTTATCACATCAAGTATCGTGATATAAATACGATCTATTCATGTCTTATGTCCTTAAGCAAGAAGATACAGTACAACATACTTTCGTGAAGCTAAAAATTCATTGACTTGATGGCAAAAGGAGTAAAGCAGGTAGGTAAGTAGTAAGAAAGGTAGGTAGGCAGAAAATGTGATTCGAAACATAATAACTTCAACAGCTCTTGACGAGCTAGGATTTTACTTCGCTGTTAGAATAGATAAAATTAATGTTTGTCGATTTGTTGCTTCTTTTTAACAAGCATATGTTCTTTATTCATTGACAGTATGAACAAAATTTTGCGAAAGAGGTTTGGTTAGGTTTCATCTGATATACTATGCAATTTGTGTTCTTGGGCTACAAAAAGAAAGCTGCATGTAAGGAATATATTTTATGACCACCGTGTGTACATTTTCACTTCGTTCATTCGACCATAAAAATAGTTTGTTCTATTTCGTATTACTGGTTTGATAAAGTCTCGAAATTGTGTTTAATAGGTAGTAAAAGGGTGTAAATGAAAAGCATTTAGATCGATTGCTCAAGAATTTCATAAAAGATAGATTTCATGATTGAATGCTACTACGTGTTTAATATATACTAGCTATACTTAATAAGATTTGGAAATAATGGACGAACCCACAAAGTGGTTATTTCTGCGAAGTATTTCGTCTGTAGCAAAATTGAAAAAATCCTTATTGACGAGATATCTTGTCATTAGTACCCAGGTCG
The DNA here is from genome assembly GCA_947359465.1 of Metellina segmentata. Taxonomy (NCBI): domain Eukaryota; kingdom Metazoa; phylum Arthropoda; class Arachnida; order Araneae; family Tetragnathidae; genus Metellina; species Metellina segmentata. Next base: position 121,404,619 of record OX375876.1, read on the forward strand.
TGAGGACGCGATATTCTGTCGAACCCACTTGTATGATTCAGAGTGTTTCAAATCTTCCTGTACAAATTTAAGGGAGAGGTGGGTTAACAAAATTTAGCAGCTTTAACACAGGGATGTATATTCGAAACTTTTACCTGGATGTGCTGTGAAATGCTGAAATGAAAGACAGGTAGTATGTGAACATTGTGCTAGTTAAATTTCAGTTTGTCAGTAGTTCACTGCTTACAGTTTCACTCATTGAGTAGTTAAAATTATGGTTGCCAATAGTAATGTACGTCTGACGGCGTTATATATTAGGAGGTTGTTCAATTTACGTCGAGCTGGTACAACACAAAGATATATTGGCAACCATCTGGTATCAATCCCGAAGAGAAGGTCCTAGAACGACACTTCTAATTTAGACCAGGTCAAAACATAAGCTGGTATCCCACATTCAATGACCACCACACAGATGACGAGAAGACACTAAAGCTGGTACCCCACTTTCCAAACTGCTACACTACACCAACGTGAAAATTCGTGGCTAGATTTAACGTGCACTCAAGTAATGGACTGTCTTCGGTTGGATTGAGTTTGAAACTCGCCACTATCTAGGTTGATGGACGTATTAAACTACTAGATATGACCTGTACAGTCTTTTATGTACAGTGGTGGGCAACTCGACAGGAAACTGAGAATGGTAGCGCTGGCCGGATTTCCATTACACGCAACTCAAATCATCGGCGCCACGGCTGAAATGGGTTCGTTACTCACTCCACACTGAATCGATGATGCTTGGTTTTCAATGGCATACGACTTAACCCTCTTGATATTATCTTAATAAACTGCTGTTTGTAAAAAATGCAACACCATGAAGGAGTCATCAGAATTAAATGAAATGTAATGCACAAAAGGCTTGTATTGGTACAAATAAATGAATACATTTTCAAAGCAACAAAACAATATTAAGTGTCCGAAATCAGTATCTGGTGTAGCCACCACGCGCTGCAATAAGTGCTGCTATATGACGTGGCATGGAGTGAAACAGATGTTGAATGTCTGCTTAGAGAATTGCATATTGTTTGTACGCGCACACAAAGTTTGTCTTTTGGAACTGTAGGACTCGGATCGCGAGCGATACGTCGACCAACCAAATCCCACACTTGCTCAAAAGGCGACATATCCGGCGAAAAAGCAGGTCAAGGAAGAAGTCGCATGTGTTGGGCTGAAAAGATGTCTGTCTCGAACATTCCTTGCAACATGTGGGTATGCATTATCCTGTTGAAAGATAGCTCCAGGGATGGTTTGAAGGAAGGGAACGACTTCGGGCTCTAGCACTTCACGGACGTACCTGTTTCTATTCAGATTACCCTCAATTCGTAGCAGCTGAGATCGTCCATGATACGAAATCGCACTCCAGACCATAACTCCGGGTATTCGTCCACTATGACGTTCGATAACGCACTCTGAAAGGCAGCGTTCACCTGCATAGCGTCTAACACGAATGCGGTCATCATGGTTCCACAAATTAAAGATGGATTCGTCAAAAAAGACAACTTGTTGCCAATCAGCACGCCAGGCTCTGTGCTCATGAGCCCATTGCAGACGCAGCCGTCGATGGTTTGGCGTGAGGGGGATCCTGTGTAAAGGAATCCTTGGACGCACTCCACGGTGCAGCAGACGTCGGCGAATTGACGAAGACGATATGAGTACACCTGTAGTAGTAGACCAAAATGCTGCCAACTGCACGGAGAAAGATGTACGGTCATTCCCCGCCATGTGGACCAGGTGTCTATCATCGCGTGCTGATGTCACCTTCCGTCGTCCACTCCCAGTTTTTCGAGTTGTCCGGTGCTCGTCGGTCCACACTGCTTCCAAACTCGCATCACTGTGGAACTGTTCCGCTGCACACGAGCTGCTAAATTTGGAATTCACGAAGGCCGATGATTCTTCCCCGTTCAAACTCCGTAAATTTCACCCTATTTCGTCGTGGAGGCATACTTAGGTCTCACTAAACGTTCGCCACTAAAAAATAACCATTCACTATTTTCAACGTCCCGCTACAGTTCTCTATTTATACGCTTTAAGCATCAGTTCAGAGGGCGCTGCTTACACCACCCATGCGTGGTGGCCCTGAAACTTTTTTACTTTGCATACACCCTATAATTGACATTTGCTGCAAATTTCATTTCATTCGGATGATTCCTTCATGGTGTTACATTTTTTACAAACAGCAGTGTATATTGAGGTATCTCGTCTTTTTTAAAAGTATGATCTTGAAATACATATCTCATCAAAACCATTTGGATTTTTCTGAATCATATACCTAAAAAAATATACAATATACAAAACAATATTAAATTTTTTTTATGTAAGTCGCTCTTTTATATTTAGAGAACACATTGTGATGTCGGTGCCAATGCACCGAACTCATGTAACCAATATGTGTCTTAAATAACTGAAACACCTAGACCGACTTTAATTGACTATTCGAGAAACTCATTACGGCGAATTCATAATGGTTCTCTAAATTATTTAATTATTATTCACGCCCTTATTCGCCGCTAAGGAATTGAAATGAGTTTCGCGGTAATTTCAATCACGATCCAATTTCATTTTATCAATAGAATCGCACTTCGGAGCATATTTTGCATGTCTGGATACAGCGACAATGGTTCATGTCTAGGGGTGTTAATTCAAAACACACACTCACTAATTTTCTCATTTCCATATATTCCACAAATCTTGATCTAATACGTTTGGCCTCATGTTTTATTACAATTTTATGCCTCGTTTCTAACTAAAACTTCACTTAAAAGGCTCTTGATTTGAATTGTTTAGTGGTTCCCATTACTTGTGATCGGAATAGGAATGACTATGGTTTTGAAGTTTATAATATTATCAAAACCAATGACCATCCTTCAGTGTTGCTTCTGTGGGAAGGTTTTGTAACGAGTCTATTTAGTTAAATTAGTGGACTGGTAGTAAAGTAAACAGAGCTTCCATGGCTGGTGACTTTTGCGCGGATTCTGGTTCTTCATGTATCATTCGGTTCCAAAAGCGGTAACTGTGATAACTAACTAACACCAGTACACACTTCCGTGCCTAGTGTCGTGAGACACTGTACCAGTTTAATAAGGTGTGGTTAGATGAGTAGAGCATACCACCGAGATGACATGTCTACACAGAATGTGAGAGCACATTATTACCCCAATGTGAGAGCATATTATAATACACACTAACAGCAGATATATATATATATATATATATATACAAGGTGAGAAAAAAGTTCGTATTTCTTAGTCTCTTAGGATAATCAAGTCCTGATGATTTTCAATGAATCTCACCATGTTAATAATTTCTACCCTCGAGCCCTTGTTGTATGCAATGTTCCTGAGCCATGCAATTTTAAGGTGGTCGGCAGGTGTTCTCATATGCCATGAGGCTGTGAGGGGGAAAACTGTGATGTAATGTAGAGGTGTGCCAATTTCACCACAGGAGCAGTTTTCGGACTTGATTTTCTTAAACCTCGTTAGGTAGGATGGTAATGGTCCGTGCCCTGTGAAGAAGAATTCCACGGCGATTGCTATTTATGTTTTTTTCACTGTGCTATTATGATACAGTATGTAAATATAATCTGGCAACGCGCTCGTGAAGACGCAGATGACTGTATCCATAGCCTTCGTATGTATTCCAGAATACGCGCTAGCAGAGATTGACTGTCCACTTGTACATATCGTAAGCCAGATCGTACCTAATAAATGTGTTTTTTCTAAGCTGCTTCGCTCTTATCCAGAACTACACTCAGTACACGAATATACTTGAGTCCCTTCTCCTAACCCTCTTTCACACTTATTGAACAATCAACTGATCCAAGGTCTGTCATCTCGTCGGAGCTGTACATACTACATCATTCAATGTCTACTATTATAAAATGAAGTGTTCTGTCTGAGTGTCGCTGTGCGCAGTGTCCTGACGAATCTATGGCACTTACAATATTGAAATTTGGCACACAGGTAGTCCTAAATTTTTGCGACTTTTGTGTAGCGATGAAAATTTAAAATTTAATCCAGAACATTTAAAAAATTAATTTATTAGGTTTATTTTCACTTTTAGTTCTTTTTTTCGGAATGTGATATCAAAGTAGAAGGATGGAACTTTGCAATTTTCAACCGCTGACGTGACAAGCGTTTTTAGTCCTAATATCTTTGGAACCATGCCAAGTTTTTCGATTCTAGCGTGTTTTGATTTATGTTGTTTATAATAGCCACTTCGCGGTCATCAAAGCGTTGCTAGTGAAGTTCGTTTGCGAAGCAAACCAAATGGGAATACGTAGCAATCACCGAGGGTTGACGAGCGTTAGTCAGAGAGTAGTGGTCACACCTGTACCCACGAAAAGAACTGTCCTTGTTGGCCACGAAGTGGCTAGTGAAATATATTCAAGTCTGGAAGTGTAAAATAATATTAATACTTATTTTAATTATTTACGTGCAGAATTAAGCACGCAGCATTGTATTCACATATTCAGTGTGATAGGTAGGTATTTCTTAAACGTGGAGCGAGAAGGGTGATACATTGTAAAAATGGAATTCTGAATTTTCCAATGCAACTTCTAAAATAGATTTACAGCATGAAAAATTTGTTTACAAAGGTTCTAGAAAAATAAAAGTTTTTAAGAACTATATTTATAAGCAGACACTTCTGTGGTGAGGATCTTAGCTTTAATTTAATGGCAAAAACAGCCGCTTAGATTTGATTTTGGGCAGCATTGTGTCCCAAATTAAAGATATGTAGGTAGTTGAATTTACATCGTGCCCATGGGTGACTACGACAGATTTAACGTGCACCAGCCACACTTACAAGTCAGTATTTCTTTGAATCGAGTTTCGACCTCGTGACCTAGACTGCGATTCTACAAACTCGGATACCATGGTCCGGCAAATAAAGATAAGTAAAATAACTAGGATATTTAACATGATCTTCTTAAAAAGCATAAGTAAAATCATCTAAGAAATCAATAATAAGAAAAAATAACTAAGATTCTACGTATGATTTGAAATAATAAAGCGAAAAATGATAAAAATAATCACTTAAGATTCTTGAAAAGATCTTTGAAGAATGATTCAAAATTATAACGCAAATAAAGATGAAAAATAATCACTGAGATCCTTGACGTAATTCTTGAAATACGATATAAGAAGCACAGAAAATAAAGCTGATAAAAAATAATACTTAAAACCTATGACATAAGATCCTCGGAGTATGATTTAAAATACATAAAAGGAATAAAGCGAAAAGATAAATAATAAAATCAATAAAATTATTTCGTTAAAGCAAATTCTCATCAATCTCTAAAACTTGTCTCTTAATGGTTTTAAAACTCTAACAGGACTTCATAATAAGTGTCAAAGCCTTCAGGAATACGTGATAAAATTGAGTAATGGAATAAAGCAATCGATAAAAACCAAAAATTATTATCCGTAACCTTCGAAAAATATTTTTTAAAACTAAATGTTCGGATTTTTCTTTGTTTTTATTATAATCTGGAGTTAAAGACAAAGAAGTTAAAGACTCACACAAATAACCAAAAAAATAAAATGCGTGGTTATTTTTTAAATTATGGATAAAAAATAGTTAAAATATCAGCAGTTGCTCAAAATCATTTTTACCAAAATCTATTTAAAATAAGTTATATTGATGAAATACTTATTCATGAATGGCCTATTGATGTATGAAGAAAAATATTTTCACTGTGGTGTACATAAAAAGGACAGGTATAAACTGAATCTGGCATAAAGCAACATGTTTTACCTGAAAGGAATTGAACAAGCTCGAACAAATATTCTAAAAATACAAATACTTTTACTATCGAATCTACAAAAAGCCACATTGAAAGCAAACCAAATCCTTTTGATCTCGGCACAGGATTATTTCTCAAACCTTTTCAACAAAAATTTAGTCTAAGTGACTTTAAAAAAAACACATCACACTAGTCAACATGCAATTACGCCTTAAACTGAAAAAAAATATTTATTGTGGTATCGACCAAAAATTATCATTAAAACAAAATCGTATCCCCTCGTCCTTGAAGCATTAGGCTTTAACGAACTGCGTTACCTTTTATCAAATAAGTAACAAAAAGGGTTATACTAGGTTGGGTATAGTTTGCTATATCATCATATCGACTAAAATAGATTTGAAAGACAATCTATCTCTGATAAAACATAACTATCGAAGCTTCTACTTCAAACGTTTATCGAACTCTACTCTGTTCGAAAACATCTTGATACGAAGGCAGGGATAGTTCACTCTTGGTATCGTGGGAATCACCCCGAAAGATCTCTTAGGCCCGGTGCACACATCCGGTTTTTCAACGTGCGGCGCCGCTGCCGCAAGGCAAGTGCGGTCTGAGATACATTAGATTCAATGGAGTTGTGCACACATTCCTTCGGCGCAGCTGCGGTGACACACGTTCAACTTGCGTGCAATTTGTACCGCAGTTCCTCAAGGCGTCGCAGCTCGCCGCACACGCTTCTCCGGTCTCAAGTACATTTTTTCATAAATAAATGGAATATAAATAAAAATTAATAAATGGTTGTATCCAGTAACGTCTATTTTGTTTGAAAATATACTTTTTTTTTACACCAAGTAAACGAAATAAACACGTTTTCTTCAATAGAATATTTATCGCAAATGGCGCGAGATGAGTATTTGCGTCATTTCACGGCTATGTGTGCATAGTTGGGCTTCCGTGCCGCAGCGGCGCCGCACGTTGAAAAACTAGATGTGTGCACCTGACTTAGGTATGAAAAAGGCGTTGAAAATCACGCCTTGAAAATAAGAATTGTGAAATTAAAAAACTAAATATTTTTTTATAAAGGTTGTCACGACAATCTGGCTACAGCTGATTCCGATGTTTTTCTTTCCTGCTTGACTCGACATGGCTCCGAAATTGGCGTCCCTTGGGAAACATTCTCACTTTTGAGGAGTCTTAAAAATGTTCCCGTCCGCTATTGGTGTAAAAAATTGCTGTTGTAACAGAACACCATTATTTTCTTCTCACCTCCCCAATCGGATTACGCCGACCAACCGGTATAGTGGTTAAGGTGTTAGCCTCTAGATAGGAAGGTTCCTGGTTCGAATCCGGGTCCGGGCATGGATGTTTGTAAACGTATGGTGTAGAGGCGGCTGGTGCACCTTAAATCTGTCGTGGCCGAAAGTCCTCACGTTGGGTTGGCGTGGAAGTTTGGAGAGTGGGGTGCCAGCTCATGTGTTGCTTCGTCATCTGACCGTGGGGGGGGGTTGCCATGAAAACTGCAATAGCCGCAAAAACACATGGGTTGCCTTAACCTATCATAAGGCCCGGTGCACACATCCGATTTTTCAACCCTGCGGCACCGAAGCCCAACTATGCACACATAAACGTGAAATGACGCAAGAACTCATTTCGCGCCATTGGCGATAAATATTCTAACTAAGAAACCGTGTTTATTTTGCTTACTTGGTGTGAAAAAATTATATTTTGAAACTAAATAGACGTTACTGGATAGAACCACTTATTAATTATTATTTACATTCCATTTATTTATGAAAACAAGGTACTTCAGTCAGGAGAAGCATGTGCTGCGAGCCGCGGCGCCGTGGAGAACTGCGGTACAAATTGCACGCAAGTTGGACGTGCGTCGCCGATGTGGCGCTGGAGGCATGTGTGCAGTACTCCATTGGATCTAATGTATATCAGACCGCACTTGCGTTGTGGCAACGGCGCCGCACGTTGAAAAACAGGATGAATGTACCGGGCCTTATACGACTGATAACAACATTGCTCAGATGAATTTTGCCTCTTCACATTGTGCCACACTTTCTACAAGATTAAAGACAGTTCTCTCCGACGTTTGCAATATAGACTCACACTCCTGGGAATTTATATTAGCGTGTAGATTTGTACAAATAAAATTTGTTGACAAAAATTTTAACATAAACATGGCAAAAAGGCATTAATGACTTTCAACAATTTAGTATACCACCGATGGAAAAACCTTGATGTAATCCTGAAGTCTGCTGTAGGTAATTCTCTATGTGTCCTCTATCTATTCTAGAAGTCGAATCCCAACTTTTCCTGAATAAACATTTTATTAATGGTATTGGTCTCAAGCATCGCTCATATGAAAACAATTTAACTGCTATCAAAGGAAATAGATCTCATTTTAGATTTCTGTATTCCATTTTCTAAATGGTCAATTGACAAATCGAATTCGTATTTTCTTTATCGTTAGAACTCAACAAACTACAACATTTTCAATATATTTTTATATTTTTCTTTTTCACAATTATAAATTGTTACCAGCTGAATTCTAATTGTGATTGACGCTGCATGGGGTGACGTTGGTGAAAAATTGCCTCTTACCCTATCGAGAAGACTGCTACTTGACGTGAGTGTTAGAACAAATAACATTTGAAACAGTAAGATCAAATAAATTCCATTGATTTAGTTTAGTAGTATAACGAAGGGATGGTTTTGTTAGTCTGGTCATTTTTTTTGATTAAAAAGCTAATTATATGTGACAGAGAATATTAATCTGCACAGGAATAATTTTTAGTGGATACTATTGCTATTTAAAACAAACTTTTGTATTTCTTATCAAATTTGCAGATGCTGGTGTATCTAAAGTATCACAAAATATTCCTTTAAATATGTCTAATAATCTAAAGTCTAGTTTTAAAAAATCTACGAAAACGTAAAACAATGTTTTAATAACTCATAAAAACCTGAATTGAGCTGAAATACCTAATTTGAGGTTTTCACCATGAACCATTAAGGGATCATGGGGGCCATTAACAAGGGACTTCATTATGCAAAACCGTTGAAATTTGAAGAATGAAACTCTCTAGCAGAGCTAAGTATTCCCTCTGTCCTTTCCATTGGAAGTAGGAAGGAGAGACACTTTACACCATTTAACTCCAAATGCTTCTATTTTAAACTTGTTCTTGAGGAGAACGATACAATAAGCAAGTTTTCCTTAACCTTTGATGTAACGCTCTCCGTTGTATGCTGTTTTTACAAGTCACGCAAGAAGCATGGTAGTATGGTGGTATGGCATATAGAGAGGTTAACGATGTCACTAACTAACACCACCATACACTCCCGTGCCTAGTGACGAGAGACACTGTATGCGTTTAAGGCCGGTGCACACATCCGGTTTTTCAACGTGCGCCGCCACTGCGGCACCGAAGCCCAACTATGCACACATAACCGTGAAATGACACACGAATTCATTTCGCGCCCTTTACGATAAATATTCTATCGAAGAAAACGTGTTTATTTTGCTTACCTAGTGCAAAAAAAGTATATTTTGAAACACAAAATAGACGTTACTGGATACAACCATTTATTAATTCTTATTTATATTCCATTTATTTATGAAAACAAGGTACTTTAGAAGGTAGAATCATGTGCGGCGCCGTGGAGGACTGCGGTACAAATTGCACGCAAGTCGGACGTGCATCGCCGCTGTGGCGCTGGAGGCATGTGTGCACTACTCCATTGGATCTAATGTATCTCCGACCGCACTTGCGTTGCGGCAGCGACGCCGCACGTTGAAAAAAACCGGATGTGTGCACCAGGCTTTAAATGAGTGCGGTTAGGATGAATAGAGCATGCCACCTTGGTCGAAAATGATGTAAGACGGACTCTTAAAATATAGCATAAGAAATATAACATATTAACATAAATTAAGATATATAACATTTAAAGTTGAAACAACTTTATATTCTGGAAAATTAAAAAAATTCTATTTCAAATGGGAAACTCCGAGGGTTAGGCAACTTACCACAGAATTTTGAAAATCCCTATGCAAGCGAATTTTAAAACACGCATCTTCCCTACCCGATGAGGAATTCAATCAGATTGATTTGGAATGTGGTCGAAGGAAGACCACACTAGAATGTGCCTGCCCATTTCTTGTATTCGTCCAGTCACTGTTAATAAACAGATGTTAAAAATAGAATTGAATTGGACTTGAAACGTATTCCACAGCACGCAACTTTATTGGCTGATTTTGGAATAGTGTGTAATATTTTTATTACCACAGAGGATTCGCACACTGCGCTAGCAACCTATGAGATTTAGGCGTAGCATTTTTCTCCTCTGCGTCAGCAGAAGTTTCCTCGTGCCTGTGTGCATGCATTATTTGACGTCGTCCACCTTGTGTTTGACACAGAATGAACATTACGACCCTTGCGCCATAAAACCAAACACACATCAAAGGAAAACTCGAACTTAAAATCATATCACTTCTGAATGTTGGATAAAATGTAGCTATGCAGTTGAATTTATGTCACATTGGAGCAACACAACAAGTTTGTGAAGCGTGTGAATACAGAACATAAGTTAAGTAGGTAGTTGAATTTACATCGCATTAGAGCAACACAATGGGCTTTTAAAGCTTCTGAATATAAGAGAACATAATTTCTGAACATCTGCATAAGGTATGTATGTGGATGGATTTTAATCGCATCGAAGTAACGCAACGAACTTTTTAAGCTTCTGGATGTAGTATAAAATGTAGGTAGGTAGATGAGTTTATGTGGCTTTGGAGCAACACAACGAGATTTCGGGGACTGCAAAATAAAAGACTTAAAACGTCAGACTTAAAGTCCAACATGTTAAAAAATATTAAGGTTTCATTCCCGGTCATGAATCAATAGCAGAGTTCGTTTTTCTACAAAGAATGTGGTTACCAACCGCAACCAGCAAAAATATCAAATATGTCTCACCGCTGAAAATAACTTGAATCCAAAAGTTTCGAATCTTTAATAAGCGAGTTTTAGCAAACTCGGAGCTCTTATTTTTCTTTCACAAGCAAATAAATGATTTTTTTTAGCACCTCCATTGTTATAACTGGCTTATCCGAGGACACTAAAGTTTCTGCACATTTCTGATTATCTACAGAGGCGTAGTTTTTGTAACAAGTTTAATACCACTAAAATCTTGGTTTGTCGTCCTGCAGATTTTTTCTTGCAACACGCAAGGACTAATTATATTCATTTATCTTCGTATCACACTCTGGATGTACCTCAATTATTCACGATTCTCCAACTGCACTGTGCATACTTTCATTTGTCTTTTAACTTTAGCTTCGTGACGTCCGTTTCTTCTGTACTGTCTAATTATTTTCTGGATACCAAAATTACTTCATTCTACAATGTAATAAATTTAAAAAAAAAGAATGATTAAATATCATTCTGGTGATAACTTTAAAACCAATTTCTGCACCAACATTTGTTCCCCACACCATTTTTCTCTTTAATTGATTCGTCTCTCCAAACATATTTTGCGATATTTCCAAATCTTGACAGTTCCGTTTGGATTTCATGAGTACATTTTTATTTTTTGAGTTTAAGCGTCATGAAGTATACTGCCAATTTATTTTATCTAAAATTAAATTTCTTCAATGTTTTTAATAAATAATTACATGCCCAGCTAGTAATGATTGTTGTAGCTGGTGGATAAACTAAAGCTCTGTACATGTCCACTCTTAAAAATACGCTATGCATTTTTTCAATAAGTATTAGAATTACAATTTAATAGCAACAGTTCTTTAAAGGTTTTATATGTTGAACATTTTGTGATTTAGGTTTGAAAATGTAAAGTTGTCTATTACGTCTTATCAAATATATTATAATTATACCAAATCAAATTCTTAATTACATTTTAGAACGTCATTTATATACGAGGGTCGTTCGAAAAGTAATACCCGTTTGAGTTAGTGATGCGACATCGACAGCAAAACATCGATGTTCAAAACTAAAACATCGATGTTGGTAAAACATCGATGTTTTTAAAATTCAGTGTATTTAAACTTTTTTCCCTATTTTTTAAAACTGGTTTAGCAACTAGTAATGCGACATCGGCTCCAATACATCGATGCTTTTTATAAAACCTCAATGTTTTGAAAACATCGACATCGATATCGCATCTCTACTTTACTAGCTGATTATAAAAAATTTGCTGCTTGGTTATTTTTTAAATTTTTATAACGGTACTTTTTTTACTTAAAAATAAAACATCGACAACGTAAAAACAGTGACAAGTATAAATATCGATGTTACAAAAACATCGACTCCAATACATCGATGTTAAATACATCGATGTTTTTTAAAAAACATCGACATCGATGTCGCATACCTAGTTTGAGTATGGGCACCACTGTGACAGTGGAAGGTGCACTGGTCAAGGTCAAACAGCTGTAGGGATTCGTCTGCCAGCTGTTTACTGAATTACATCAAATTATATCGGTTATTGTTGTTCAGGTAAGCATATAAAATGTCCAAGAATGTCGAGCGTGACGCCAAATGTGAAGTGAGATCTGTGATTCGATTTCTAAACTCAAAAGATGTGCGACCAGGCGAAACTTATCGGAAAATCAAAGCAGTGTATGGGGATGTGATCGATAATGATGTAATGATGTCACGTGTTTAATTTTAATGAGGGAAAGAGAGAACGTCCATGATGAGGAATGTGTCCAAGTGTCAGTAAGGCTAAACTTGTAAAGTCTGTCGACAAATTCATCAAACAAGATCGGCTTGTGACTTGGATGAAATTCATGACAAATTTTGCACTATCATTTACAAAATGGTACCATATCACCTCAAATTCAGAAAAATTTGTGCAAAATGGGTGCCACGCATGCTGAATGACGACCACAAAATCAAGCGAATGACTGCAGCGTTAAGATTTTTGGAGGGCTACTCAAATGAAGGAGATGAGGTTCTTTCTCACACTGTTACTAGGAGATCAAACTTGAGTTTCTTATGCTACACCTGACACTAAACGTCAGTCTGTGGAGTGGCATCATGCTCGTTCACCAAACAAGCCAAAAAAGTTTAAACAAAGAATCTCGACTCGCAATCTCATGGCTACGGTCTTTTGAGACCGTCCACGGAATATTGCTTATTGCGTTTATAGCTGCATAAACGCCGATGCATACTGTGAGACATTAAAGAAGCTATAGCGTGCCATTCAGAACCGAAGACCCGGCCTGTTGTCTAGAGGCGTGGTCTACTTACATGGCCTCATGCAGCTGCGAAAATGCAACAGTTGATCAAAAAGTTTAATTGTGAAATTCGTGACCCCCTTCTTAGCATAAACCTGACCATGAATACCCAAAGTGAACCCCCCCCCCCTACATAGTTGCATAGTATAAAAATTACTAATTTAATTTGGATGTCTTGAATGGTAAATAGGGACGTAAAAATAAAATAAAAATAAAAATGTTGATGTTTAAAGTAGTATTTAATGAAATTGCAACTTTTGTTTTAAAATACAAAACACATTTTTTTTCAATGTGATGGGTGAACCTGATATGATGGGATAAGATTATCTATGTTTGCGAGTAGCATTCGTTTGTCTCATAACTGCACTAAATATACGTTCTACTAAATAGGAAGACTGGAAAGCAATCAACAGTTTCTGTGCACTGACCCATAATGCAGGATATAAAACTGGTATCTGTTTATGTAACCACAATTAATGGTATTCTTGTTCAAACATAGGTTTCAGCTCCTCCTTTGCGTATCATTCAATAAATTACTCCTGAATTAGTTATGTATTCATCTGAGTTTGCGGGACTACTTGCAAACTTGCAAAAGAGTTCCAACTCGCAATCGGGGATAACCAAGTGAAGAATGTTTTCAAATCTTTAACTGAGGTCCGAATGAAGTGCTGTGAAGTGTTGACAATAAGCAATCAAATCTTCATCTCATTTTTGTATTTTTGAAAGATTTGGAAACTGAGAGCATTCCCATCTCCCCAAGTTTTGTTTGTATAGAAAATGTTTTGAAACAAACGCAGATTGCCGCAGAACGCAGAGTTTTGATAAAATTTAGTTTTAATTAAATGCAATATATCAACAGTATTCAAAAATACGTACGTAACGTACGCTATCTTAGTAACAATACAAAAAATGTGTGTGTTCGTGGTACTGCTTTTTGTGTTAAAAACTATTAAAATTTGTTGTGTGCACTTCACGTAACGCACAAAACAGAATTACATGGTTGATTAGATGCACGTCTGTTTTAAAGTGGCATATTTCATAATATTTCATAATCGGCACCTTTTCTTGGCAATGGAGAAATAAGGTGAAAGCAAGCGAATCCAGTGGCGGATTTTTATTTTTATTTATTTATTTATTTATTTATATATATTTTTTTTTGAGGGGGGGGGTTATAGGGGCCTTAGCACATGGCTGCAAAATGTTTTGGAAATAATACTAAAGTCGCAAGTCACAATAATAAACACAGATAATAAAACACAAATGAATAAAAATGTTAACCAATTTTAAAATAAAAATAACATGTCGAGGGGGCGGCAAGTTGCAGAATTATAAATCCGCCATTGTGCGATTCAAATAATTCCCAGTGCCATATCCAATATTTGAGCGTAATGGTCAATTCAATTCAGAAATATAATTAATGTGTCAACCCCACATATATAACGATTTTTTGTCGTAATAGGCGTAAAATGTTGAACATTATGTATTTATTGTGCGGCATAGTAATTTCATTTAGAATCGAGCGTGCCATTCAATAAAAGCTTACAAACAGTTCTCCAATACTTTTCACCATTGGCAGATTGTTCACTTCTCTCGACGAACGTTAGTGCGATGCTTGTCATTACATGCATTTTACGTACCTATCATATTTATATTCCCAGGTGCAGAATTATATTCAGTGTTCTGCAACACAACTCCAATTGCAATTGTTCTGTTGGCAGTTTGTCCGAATTTCGAAAACTGCAATCGTAAAGCACAAATATCGGCTAAATAGTATTACATATTTATAATAAAACACACATTAAAATTATTTAAGTTACTTTATTTAAAACCAGGCATACTTTTAGAATTTGCAATTCTGTCCATAACTTTTGAAGTTAAGTATTTTGTCAGACTTTTTAGACTATTGTCTGCACAGCAGTATGTAACAACTCCAAGCAATTGCAATGTTTCTACAGGCATTTTGCGCGAATTTGGAAAACTGCAGTCAAATCAAAAACAGACGTAGAACACAATTATCTTCTAAATAAGTATTACCTTTTAATAATAAAACAACAAAATTAATTCACTTACTTCATTTAAAACCAAGGCATACTTTCAGAATTTTCAAATCTGTCGATAACTTTTGAAGTTAAATATTTTGTCAATAACATAGAAGATGTGCTATTTATAAAGTGTTGGTGGTAATTTGGAAGGTGTAGGTAGGTTGTTCCGTAGCTAGAGAAGAAGATAAAAGTACGATAAGGAGCGCGCTTTGCATTGTAGAACATCGAACTTGGGATTAAACAAAAAAAAAATAAAAAATCGGCGAAACTTTTGATAAATTTAATGTAATGGTAATTTGGTAATTTTGTAATTAACGTCATACTAGAGCAACACAAACGGGCTATTGACGACGGTCCGGGATCAGTCCCTTAAGGGAAATATCCGAGGACAACACCTCGTAATTTTGAACCACGGTCAGATGACGAAGCAACACCTGAGCTGGCACCCCACTCTCCAAACTTCCACGCCAACCCAACGTGAGGACTTTCGGCCACGACAGATTTAAGGTGCACCAGCCGCCTCTACACCATACGTTTACAAACATCCATGCCCGGACCCGGATTCGAACCAGGAACCTTCCGATCTAGAGGCTAACACCTTAACCACTATGCCGTTTGGTCGGCGATAAATTTAAGGAAAATTTGTTCTGGAAAGTCTCTGTATGATCTCCGAGGTACGACGCAGTTTTAAGCACTTTCTGTAACCGGACTTATATTTTACTGGGGACGAAAAATGGTTACCAATTTATTTATTGCTCTATATATTTATTTTAACTTTCATAATACTGAAAATGGTTCACAATTATTTTAATTTATATTAACCCGAACCCCCGACGTTGATCTCGCACCCATATTAATTTTAATTTCCCACAGACCCCCTCAGCGGTCACAAGGACCCC
Source organism: Metellina segmentata (assembly GCA_947359465.1). Classification (NCBI taxonomy): domain Eukaryota; kingdom Metazoa; phylum Arthropoda; class Arachnida; order Araneae; family Tetragnathidae; genus Metellina; species Metellina segmentata. Next base: position 121,420,594 of record OX375876.1, read on the forward strand.
TGCAGGTCCGTAAGAACCAATTTGGGAACCACTGGTCTAAATGGATTGGCAGCAGATGAATGTGACTCTGGTATTCAAAAGCTCGTCACAAGATTCGACAAATGTTTAAATTTGCAAAGGGACTATGTAGAAAAGTAAAACAAGGTATGAAAATGTAAAGTTAAAAGTGTGAGTAAAAAATATTACTTTCCGAACGACCCTAGTATGTATTCAATATAGTATGTATCGAATTTTGAATACGTTTTTTATTAATTGTTTCTAATTTAAAATTTTGAAAAACTTCCTAGCTATAAAATAAATTTTAATAAAAAAATTTTTAGCTTTATTTTTGTAGACGTGAATTTGAATTCAAAAAATCATTTTTAAAAACCCTGGCCACTTGCCCGTGACAGTTACTTTTGTGGGGTTAATTGTGACCAATGTTAACGCTCGTCAACCCCCAATGTTTCTACGCATTCCCATCAAATGTATTAGGTATCGATCTATTGTAAAATTCTCCGCGGATTTTAAATCCGTTGAAATTTTTATTCTATCTTTAGCGATCGCTGAGATAGAAAAAAAAGCTATGTAGAACATAAGAAACGTGACGATATAGTTTTAATGCGCTCATATTCGCATTGAAAAAATAAACACGTTACCATTTAAAAACCAGGAAATGGAATCCGTGATCTCTCGGTAGCAAAGGTGAACTTCGTATAAAAATTTTAAAAATTACGATTAAAAAATTATTTTTTGAAGAAAATCATAGTTTTAGGTATTGTTCTAATGTAAAATTTTTCGCAGATTTTAAATTTGTTGAAATTTTTATTCTATAATTAACGATTTACGATAAAGAAAAATGAACTACATAAATCTAATTAAAATTTTTTTTTTAAATAATTCCTTGGAAAATCAAATGGTAACGAAAAAAAAAAATTTTTAGAACGTGTCATCTCCTTAAACTGTTGCCATTCTAAGGAAAACAATAATACTTAAATTCCAATAAATTAATTAAAAAATATTTTAGATTAAATTTTAAAATTCGGGCGTGATAGAAAAATTGCAAAAAAAAAAAAAATTGGACTAACGGTGTGCTAAGTCTCATTTTTGTAAGTGCCATAGATTCGTCAGGGACAGTACACACATAAACAAACACTTCCTTTTATAATAGTAGAGATAATAACAGAATCAGTAATATATGCAAAATCTCTTTAATATTAAAGCTGATTTGAAGACTCATCACAGGAGGCTAACCATTCGAGATGCGAGAAGACTTAAAAAAATTTAACGTTTTAAAATAAAGCGTAGAACAGAATCGTAGAAGAAAGCAAACCTTTTTGGAAACGTTGCTGCAAGCAATATACTGAAGGCCGAGCTGCACTTGACAGACCCCAAGGAAGGAAGTAAAATGAATAAAGAAAAAATAGAGCTTACAAATCTCAAAGCGCGTATACATGTGAACCTATCCTTCATGTAGTGCATATATGGGCAACCTCCGCCCCACGGGCCGGATGTGTGGCCCTACCCCGACTTTTGATACGGTCCGCGGAACATTTTCTAATCGCGCTTGAAAAAAAGTACTTATTATTGGTTCTCGCAAACAAGTGAGTGTGTGTGTGTGGGGGGGGGTAGGAACGAAAGCCCGAACTACGTGGGTCAGTGTTTCTCAACCTCTTTTAGTTGACAGCACACTAAAAATATCGTGAATTATTAGCGGCACACCTGAAAGTAAAAATGCAAAAGTAGGTGTTTCTAATACGATCTTATAAAGTTATTTTTCTAATAAAATTAGTATTGGATATATAAGATGGCCGAGACTGTTTTCTTGAACAAATTAAAACAAAGTCGCCAGACACAAGTTATCGGCGACACATCACGTTACTCAATTCCGCGGATAATCGGAAATAATAATTATAAATTTCGTTACTGAGAAAATCCGAGAAACGGTCTTGCATTTGATGATTCCATTCCTTCCTAGCGAATGTGATAGTTAAAAAAAACACAAGCGGATGGACAGAGGAAGAATCCTAATGTTAAAACTTAGACGAATTTTCGGAGGTTGGCGCATGCGCATTAGCTATAATTTCGGATGGGGAAAAATATTTTAGGGAAGGATATTCGTACAAATGGGGAAAATCTGGGCATGGGTGAATTTAACATAAGGATTCTTCCTCTGTCAAATCTTGGTTCCATAATCCATTATTTTTTCGGCGTTACCTTCCATTTCTAGGAGTGATAAAAGCAACATATTTTCTAATCGTTTTACTTGGGTGTATGATACGTTTAAAATTGTCTTTTCTGCTGTTTCATTACGAATAGTTTAATTACATTAGGATTCCTGCTCTGGCTAATCTCTCGGCATTTAGTTTATTTTTCATCACCTTGATTCGAGTATTTTAGCAAGCTTTGGTTTCTAATTTTGCAACATTTAACAAGTCATTTCTTATGTATTTTGTTGTTTACTTGATTTTGTAACATTGCGGTTGCATTTCTTGATCTGCCATATATTCTATGGTTTGTAAACTAAAATCCTTAAATGTAATATTTATCTTACAAAATTTCGCTCATTGTGTTTGATTATTTAACTGTGTTCAAATTTATACTGTTGAGGCAATTCATAATTCGATCTAATTTCGTGAAACTTGTATAAATAAAAAATAGTTCAATTAATTTTTTGCTGATTCCACAATCTGATAATTAATTGGGTTGATTATATTGTATTTTACAACTAACCTTTCTTGTACTTCTGTCAGATAAATTTAAGGAGTTTTATTTTATTCATTTTGATTTGGGGGAAGCATTACTTGACATAAATTAAGGAGTATTGTTTGTTCATTTGGGGAGTATTGAGTGATTAGTTTTGATTTTGTGGGGTTATTCTTTTTGTTGATACATAAGCATGATTTAAATGAAGTTCCTGTGTTAAGCATGATAAAAAAGCATTCTTGACCATACCCATTTATACTATGTCATGAGAAAGTGTCATGTCAGATTTGTGGAACTCAGTTGTAGAATGTAAAATGTGTGTGTTCCCCAATTACATTTCAATCCAAAATTCTTTTGAGAACTCATCTGAAAATGATTTCACTCAGTAAACTGAGGAATTGTATTAGCAATAAAAAGTATTAATTGCTTGAAAAAATGACTGAAAAATAAATATTTTTCAGGTTTATATATAGCAGAGGAACAGCCTAAGTAAATAGGATCTGAACAATTTTTTAGCATTATCATGGTTGATTTTCTATAGCAAGGGAAAGAGAAGTATTGAGTGGATAGGTTCTAACAAAGCAGTTCTATGTATCCTATGATGAAATTCACAAATTAATGGTGTTTGTACATGAAAATCAAAGTTGATCATAACTTGGGTAGAATGAAAATTAGTAAGTAGGTATTACTTTGTAGCTATGCAAATGGATACCCATCCCAATTCTTGATGATATTAGTGCTCGTTTAGAACCCATTCATCTCTTTAACTTTTAGTGCCAAAACTGTATTGGTTTTCAACTGTCTCAATGTATTCACAAAAACAAAATAGTTATTTATCTTATGCTAGCCAAGAGATGAGCAAATTGAGATTTTATTAAATGTACCAAAAAGGTGTAGTTTTTTTAGGAGTTATATCAGGTGCCAGTTCTGTATCCCAAAAAATAGGTACATATTTAATGATTAAAATTATCATTTTTCACTGCTATGGTGTAATTTTTCTTATGAACAGAAGAAAAGTAATGTTTGTTTTGTAAAAAAAATGTTAGTATTTAAATGAATATTAAGTGTTCAATAATTTGATTTAATGAAATGTGGTATATCTTATGGTACTTTTAATTTACATCTCTCTCTCTCCCCCACTGGAGCAACAGGCATTGGTGATGGTATTTTTTATTAACGTTGAACTGGAGCAACATTATGGGCTATTTGTAACAGTCCAGGGTCAACCCCAAAGGGAAAAATTGAAGACAACATAATTTTTAAATAACAAGGCAACACCCAAGCTGGCACTCCTAACTTACACACCACACCAATGTAAGAACACAACATATTTAACATGCACCAGCCCCCTTGCTACACGACGGTCTTTGGCTGGATTCGAACTCCCAACCCTCCAATTGCTCTTCCAACCGTGGCACCTGTTATAGTTTTTTAGTTCATCAGATGTCAGTTTCGTATGCCAAAAAATACATAACCAATGATTAAATACATAATTTTTCTTATTATGAACAGATGAAAAGTAATTTTTGTTTTATAATAAACTGACAATATTAATCTGAGTAATATTATTCGTTTGGCTACTAAGTGTACAATAATTTATTCACAAGAACTTTAACGAGTTATAAAATGCTACTGATTAGTCTAAAACCAGGATTTTGATGAAATGTGGTACGTCTAATGGTATTTTTAATTAACGTCCCACTGGAGCAACAGGCATTGGTGATGGCATTTTTCAATGAACGTTATACTGGAGCAACACAATGAGCTATTTGTAACGGTCCTGGATCAACACCAAAGGGAAAGAAAATATACATAATTTTTGAATCATGGTCATATAACGAGGCAACACCCAAGTTGGCACTCCAAACTTCCACACAACAGATTTAACACACACCAACCCCCTTCTACATGACGGTCTTTGGCTGGATTCGAGCTCCCAACCCTCTGGTTGCTCTTCCCACCACAGCACCTGTTATATTAGCATGATGCTGGTTTAATTTATTTTTCAAAAGGGCTATTCAAAATTATTTTATCTAAAATTTTCATGTCCTGATCAGGACAGATGTTGAGTGAGTTACATGTATGGAGATAGCATGAACACATTTTATACTATAAGTTTCACAGAAGTCTACTTTGAACAAGTTTAGCTGACTCATAGTTCCAGATAAGCTTTGAATGTAAATCTGACTAAAGCCAATAATGCTAAAGTTGCAAGAATCAGATTGTATAGCTACAGAAAATTTTACGACTTAAAGATATTTACCAACCTAACAATTGGTTTACAATTTCTTCAGTTATGCAGGATGTTTACATAGGACATCCTTTTGTTTTGGAATAACTTTTAAATAAAACACTTCTAATATCATTGTGCACTCAATGAATGACATTATTAATTTAATTTGATATCGGTCAAATGACTGCCAGCACTGCAAATTTAGTCTTTTGACCACATGATTTTTTTCAGACCATTTTTCTCAAAAGCTTTTACTGGGTTTGATTGTCATTTGTTTAGGAAGCTGACCTAGGATAGTGAGTGTGAAGCTTCAGAACATTTTAGCAAAATATTTAATCAAAATGCATTATCTGTGATGGAGACTTCTAGAAAATTGTAAAATTACTTTGGGTTACATCATGTGCCTTCAAAATAAATATATGTAAAAAAAATTTTCAAAACACTGTTCTCCGCAAGATATGAAAAAGTCTGACTGACTTCTTACAGAAAGTTCCCATGATATAGTGTTATTGAAAAACAAGGGATCTCTGTTGACATTACACACAAATAGGCTTTCTCCAAACACAATATGGAGAAAATTTGGATTTTCATCGAAGCTCTAAATGTTTTTATGCATGCAGTCACTAGGTCTATATTATATTCCACAAATAAATATAATTATTTCAGTTCTAAAATTCAATTTAAATTACATTCCAAAACAGTTCAATCCAGAAAAAAAATTACTAAGTTACCAATTGTCAATTTTAAAAATACTTGCGTGTACCAGGCATCATTGGTAATCTTGAATAATTATGAAAATCAGAACTAAATATAAATCTTTTAGTGCAAATTGTAAGCAACATTTAATGTATTCAGAATGATTTATTGAGACTGATTCTGACATTGCAAGATATTTTTGTAAACAAACACATGAAGGTAAACAAAAAGAAGTGTTTCAGTTACAGTGAATATATGTACTTCAATTCATTATAAAAGGTATTTTTTAATTAATGTTGAACAAGAAAAACAAAGAAACAAATGGTACATAAAAACTTTTATTTTCAATTCAATACACAATGAACTTTAAATATCAATTTAGTCATACAGGACAAAAATTCATTTTTCTGTAAATACAATTAATTGTACAAGACTCGAAAAAAAAACTTTTTGCATGACAACTTAACTTATGCCATTAAGTGTAAAATTGGTCAAATTAAAGTATTTCCAATCTTAATTTTTTTTTCTTCTTGAAACTTATTATATTTAATAGAGGAATAGGTTATTTTTGTAAAAAATTGGGTAATTTAAAAAATTACTTATCATTTTGGCAATAACTGATTTGCAATAACTACGATCACAAAAACACCTGCTTCTAGAAATAAAAACAAAACCACATAGAAACACATTTTGATAGTGGTAATTACAAAATCATAAATACGAGTAAGAGGGCTAGTTAAAAATCTGAAGGACGAGGAACCTGAAAATATAAAGTGTGCACATCAGTACAATACAAATGAGATCACAAACTCGCCTTTTCGTGTCAACTTAATGTACACCTAATTCTGTTTGGACGAGCACGAGTATCATCTAGTGCGGATGTTTCACCAGTTTTACGAACGAATTCAGTTATTAATTGTTGTGTTTGTGTTTTGGTTATGCCATTATCTAATTATGTGTAAGAGGCTACCAAGAACTTCAGTTCACGTTGAAATTTCCCAGCGCATTTCTCATAAGGGTCAGGTTTGACAAAATTATTAACCAATTTTCAGGTCAGTTCCAGACATTCTTTTATTAAACCTGTATTTAGAACAAGATTCTGTGGGATTAGGAGTCTCAAAGACAACCCCTTCTAATATTTCATCTTTGCTTACGGCTTTGTCGACTGATTCATGGATATCTTCAAATAATAGATCACCGAATCTTTCTCCAGTTGTGTGCCATTGTAATGATGTTGGGAATACAGTCGTGTTAGTTACCAAATACAATAAGAACATTGTAGATACATAGATGTATACATTGGTAAATGAAAACATACGTTCCAAAACGCATACACTAGATGTTATGCAATCTATGTGGGGGCAATATAACTGACTGGCCACTGCATGGCCAGCACGGCACTGCCGGTGACAGTTCTTTTCGTGGGGTCAGGTGTGACCACTGCTTGCTAACCCCCTGTAATTGCTATGAATTCCCATTTAGTTTAACAGATGATACTACTATGCCACAACTATAAAAATAAAAATCGTAAAATTTCGGCAAATAAATTTAAAATGACTGGAGTAAATAGAGAATAAAAAATTTATTTTGATTTTGAGTATAAAAAAAGTTTGTGCAAAAACAGAATTAGGTGTGTATACACAAACAGGAAACTTTTGACACAAAAAATTAATACGCTCAGGGTAGAGTCACATGAATTGAACCTATGTCATTCATCTACAGCTTGCAAGCTACTAACAATGAGAAACCCACTGAACCACCAGCAAGTTACTTTCCCACTCCTTGCCCTCAGCAATACTATTCTCTCTACACCTCGCCTCCCTTTTACGGCTTATCTCCCCACAGGTATATCAATAGAATAGCACAAAATCATTAATACTACCCTAATTTTATTCAACAGAGGTTTGGGAAAACCAAATCGACATATCACATTGTTTATTTTAACATACCTATATGAGAACTTAGAATAAAATTTGAAATAAACAATCAGCAAAACAACTCTTACCGCTATTTAGAAACAAATATTGAGAAAATACAGTACTTAACCGTTAGCTGGGTACCAAAAAACCGCCAAGCTTAACAGTTAGTGCAGCTATCGTCAAGCCTAAATATTCACGCAAAGAGTATTTCCAGGCATTTTTGGCAAATGAAAATTCTGTCATAGATAAATTCAAGTCTATTTCACTGTACGAAACTTGGGCATGCCTCTAGTATGCAGTGTGTCCCTCATAAATGATGCAGCCAGTTCACACAGTGTCATTTGTCTACAAAATTAATAATGCAAAGATTTTGGCACAGGCATATGAAGGATTAAAAAATAATACAAAGATTTTGCAAATGAAACCACACAAAAAATAGCTAGAGATTAGGAAAAAGCGTGTCTCACTAATGAAGTCGCACTGGCTACGGCACGTTTTTAAGTATAATGCTTGATTCAAATTGCCCATTGGATTTATAGTCGCATGGAATGTTTAAAACAAAACCTATGCTGATGAACAGGCTTGTGAGTGACACAAGTTCAATGGCCCATTTACTATTGAACTAACTTGAATAAAATAGCACGTCTCTTCATAGTTATTTCATTTTCAATATTATTACACATAATACAGAAAGGAAATTGAAATTTTAAATTCTTATTTAAATCACTGTTTTTATTAAATAAAAAATCAATTCATTTTAAATTTGCATACATACCCTGTAACAATCTAAAAATCGAAAGAAATGGTCTGTTTTAATAGAATCAGATGTATTCAATTTGTGGACTTTCATATTATGCAATCTCAAAAACTCGATTATATCTAATTATGCATCAAAAAATTAACTACTGATCGCAGAACGAACAATCTCACGGTGGAGTGGTAGCATCCGCAACGTTAGGCCGCCAAAGCGATTGTTTACGCCAAATCAAGATGGCGGCCCATGTAAGCAATTCCAAGATGGCCGCCATATACAACGTGAACCTTTGCATACAGTGCATAAATAATAATAATAATTTGTTTAAAAATAAAGAAAAAAGCAATATAAATTTCACTTGAAAATTTTCTAATATTTCAGTCTGGTTTTCTCCGAACATGTACGCAATTTTGCGTCAATTTCATCCTAGTTTTGTCACTTAAAAAAATATATATTAAATTAAAAAAAAAAAATTATAATTAAAAAAATAATAATAATAATAATAATAAAAAAAACGTGATTTTTTTTTTAAACGTCCGGATTTTCATCAATTTTGAATTAGAAACTTTGCAATGCATAGAAAATTCAAAACAAGAAATCTTTTTTTAATAAGGTAGTTCTTTTCTGTGATCATAATCCACACAAAGGTTTTTGATGAGAAACCAAAAATCTAAAAATTCTTCTGCTATCCTAAAGTGTGAAAAAATATTTTTTCACAATTTTTCTAGCAATAAGCATTATGTGAGCAACTCAATGGGGATATTCCAGGTTATAGAGCCATATATGGAAAAGCAAGACAAATATTTTTATTGTAACGACTTTACAAGAGGAAATTGTTTTTTAGAGAAGTCAAAGCGTATTGCGCTTAAGGTTTCAATGCGTTTAAACCAGTATACCGGGAGAAATTTGTTTGTAGATAAGTCACAGCGTATAACGCGCGATCCCCGCCTGCCGGCTACCTCGCCGCCCCTCCGGGGCCGGCGAGGACCTTTTACCGTTGGCTTCCAAGCGTATAAGTCACAGTATTGGGTGCCCACCCAAGCATAGTCCAGTGTTTTTAATATAACCAAAAGCTAAACAAAAATCAAACTTACCCTCATAGCCGGGTCCTTGAAATTCTGACAATGGTTAACAGTCATATGCTCGAATCGATAACCCTTGAACTCTTTGTCCTTCGGGTATTGATACCAGCATATGACTTCCAATAGTCAGAAATTTTTGTAGTTCCTTGCAAAATTCAGCTCTGAATTACCTCAGCCAAAACTTTCTGGTTCCTATTTTTACCTCAACCATAAAACATTTATCCGTCCCTCGTTCAAGTCCTCCAAACACCCATTTACCCTCCAATTTCTTACTCCTGTTATACTTTCTTTTGCCAAATTTTTGTCCTATCTTTCTACATTTCCACTCCTACCTATCACCAGCATCCTTTCTCAATGTTAAAATCATATCATTCTCACATGAAAGACATTTCACCTTCTTCCCAATCAAGCTACTACATGTTTGCAAAAAAAAAAAAAAAAAAAAAAAATTAGAATATAATAACACTATCCGCTGCTATATCAAATCAACTAAGGGGAAATGAGCAACCAAAAGGGGAAAAAAATTCTAAATTCCAATCTGCAATTTCAAAAATCAAATTTAATCCAAATTTTTTTCGAAATTTTAATTGAAATTTAAATAAAGTGACAAATTTAAAAAATTGTAACTTACAATCTGCTTTCCAAACTTATCCTAAAAATTTTGAAAATTAATAAAACAAGTCGATTTTATAAATCAAGAGCAAAATTCATATGCACCCAACAATTTCAAAGACTGTCTAAATTTTAATTCCGTTCTACATTAAAAATAAAAGTGGAAAAGCGTATTTTCTTCCTTAACCAATCATGAGACCCGTTTATTATCGTCAGGAGAAAATATCTAAGGTTGCCTTAAAACTAAGAAAAACCAGAAAACGGGAAGGTTACCACAATTGGCAATACATCGCTCGAAAGTTGTAACGTATCGGATACTACATACCATCCAATCTCACTGCCTCTACTAAAATTACACTTCACAAATTTAATTAAACGCAACAGCGTAAAACAATTCAAAATCGAAGCTGGAGATTGGATGCGTAACTGAAAAGTAAATACAATCTTTCTTGATCAAGAATACGCCTAAAGACAAATTAAAAATCGAAAGAAATGGTCTGTTTTAATAGAATCAGATGTATTCAATTTGTGGACTTTCATATTATGCAATCTCAAAAACTCGATTATATCTAATTATGCATCAAAAAATTAACTACTGATCGCAGAACGAACAATCTCACTGCCTCTACTAAAATTACACTTCACAAATTTAATTAAACGCAACAGCGTAAAACAATTCAAAATCGAAGCTGGAGATTGGATGCGTAACTGAAAAGTAAATACAATCTTTCTTGATCAAGAATACGCCTAAAGACAAATTAACTTTTCCTAATTAAAGTATTCCGCTTTCAATAGAAAGTCCGTTGCAATCCATCAGCTCCTCACCTCACAAGCAAAAACAAAACAGAATACATACATACATTCAACATCAAAACAGGGATTTTTCAAACCAGTTCAAAATTTTCCCTACCGCCGACAGAACTAAAAAAGTGTACGCCATCTAGCGGTAATTCGTCTAAGTTTTAACATTAGGATTCTTCCTCTGTCCATCCGCTTGTAAAAAAAACCACTGATACAAAATCCACAATACTCGGGTTTCTGGCGCCCACAGGTATAAAATACTGATATTTCCTGTGCAGGTGTTTCGGAAGTATGCCGCCCATGTGGCTGACGATCTGCAGCGAATGTGGTTCATTATATTAAGAAAGCTTTCCCTCAGAGAAGTAAAACTGTCCTCACATAGTGTTTAGAATATAATAAAGATTAATTATTGTTATAGGGGGTCCAAAACACAAAAGTCGTCAAATTTTCGAATTTTTTATTATTATTTTAAGAAATTCTCTGTGTTTTTCTGCTTAAAATGACGTCTAAATCAGGTTTCTATCTTAATTAGAACTAGAGATATAATAATTTTTGTGGTGCGTTGTTTTGAAAATCTAACACTCTTGACAGTTGTTGTCATGGCGACAACATCTGTCTTTAAAACTTTAAAGGCGTTTTTCTCCATGATACATTTTTTCAAGATTTTTTTGTATTCAAATTGCTGTAAGTCGAAAACCGATAAAGTTTAAGGGTTGAAATTTGGAATATATATATTTCAAACATTATACTTTAATTTTGATTCAGCAAATTTGAAACAAATATTTACTTTTAAAAATATGACCTTTTAAAAAAAGTACCTTAAAATTTTCAAAAATTTTCAATCAAATAATTTTTATTAAATTAATATTTTTTAAATTGTCGAATCAAAATTAAAGTTTATAAATTTGTGAATAATTTAGTGCAAGAATTTTGAAAATTTTTCAAGAATATTTTGAGTCCTAGCAATTTAAAATGACCCCTCTTTTTTTCAAAAAATTTTAATTAAAAATTTTTTTTTAAAATTTGGAAAAAATTTGTGTTTTGATTTTGTTTATTAGTTAGATAAGTAATCAGTACAAAAATTTCAAAATTCTAAATTAATTAATAAAATTTTTTTTCCATGTTTCCCGGACCCCCTTAAGGAGTTAGATCTTTTCATTGTGGCATTCGTCTCTTCCCATCAAAGACAGCCGAGGAGTAATCATCAACGATTCTACAGGATAACGATAAGTCTGTTTATTTTCATTTACAATTTTTTCTATTTTTACAACTAGGTCTTATTTTGGTGGTGCTGGGGTTTAACTTTCAATTCGGTCTTATTTTCGGAAAAATACGGTATTTCAAACGGTTTCAAAAACAAGGTCATTTGATAAACAAATTGTCAGCCATCTGAAACGTCCCCCAAAAAAATTCGCTTGTGGGAAACACAAATGCGATCTGGGAGTTGTAATCATTTTTCAACACTACCAGTCATGAAAATATTGATTACACTCAATATGCTGAAGAACTAAAATCACTATCGGAGCAATTTTGTAATAGATTTTTCTGGACTAATAATAAGTATAGAACCAGACTTACAGATGAAAATTTGGAAAACCCTCTGCGCCTGTGTATTAGTAGGATTGATTCCAACATTGTGATTATCTTGTTTCTCAAGTTCAAGCTCAAACTTCTCATAAATTTCTGGTGATTGTAAGTAAATACTTAATCAATACGATATTATTCTGTTAATCTAACTTTACCATTCTATTTTATAAATATATAAAATAAAATAAACCTTATCATTATTACTTTTTCACAACACCTATTATCTACGGCCCGCGACTTCATAAAAATTCGCAAGTTTTGCCCGCAACTTCATAAATATCCGCAAGTTTTGCCCGCAACTTCATAAAAATTCACAAGTTTTGCCCGCAACTTTCCAAAGGTTGCCCATACCTGATGTAGTGTCTACAAAAATCTACATATTTACTTCTCAGATGTATTGAAATCACCAAATACGGAATATTCGTACCGAGATGTCTATCTGTAATTTATTATTCAACTAGGGGGCTCTCGTACCCTGCTCGCCTTTGCTCGCCAACCCCCTCTTGCTCTGTACTGGCTCTCACCGTGTACTAAACTGTTTTAGTCTATTACGATAGTAGTGTTTCTGTCTGATGTCACCAAGCAAATAAATATTTCAAATGAACCAATGAAATCAAACGAGAGTTTAATGGATTTTGAAAGAACTTTCTAGAATATTCAAAATAAAAATTTAAACTTTCCGCTTGCCGAGGTCGCTATAAATACTGCAATAACCGTAAAACAGATGGGTCGCCTTAACCTGCTATAACTCGCTATTAGAAGCGCGTCAAAAAGAGCACCAAGCCGTTGCCACCGCTATTAACGTAGACTGAAGCTGTACCGATGTGTTATTTGAAAAGTGTTTGTGGGAATTTGGCAGGTGTAGGGAGATTGTTACGAAGCTAGAAAGGAAAAAAAGGTGTGGCAAGGAGCGCGTTTTGCACTGCTGAACATTGTAACTTGTAATTGGAAAAAAAAAAAAAAGCCAAAATTTGGATAAAATTACGGAAAAATGTTTTTGTAAAAGACTTTCTGTTCCTTGGCAGAGGAACGCACGTGAATTAGTCTCTCGAACTGATGTAAAAATGCGATCCAACGATGTTTTGATTTGTCTTCTCCGGGAATTTATAAGAAGATGCAGGATTGTAAATGGGTTTTAAAGAGGACAAATGGTACTCTGCACCAGATGAAATGGTGTGGTTACAGAATGAATTGGTAGCGTAAAAGCACAAGATCTTTACGTTTCACCACAACAACATTTATTCTAACATCCCACAGCTTAGCAGATATTTACAGCAAATTTACAGAGATTTTGGGACAAGAAGGGTTCGGCAAAAGAGCGAGCACGTCTTCTCGCTCTCAGTTCTCAAGGGTCTCTGTCTGGTATCTGGCCTCTTTTAGCCAGTCAGACCGTTTTTAGCTGAAAAGCACATGTCCGTGGAATTTTGAGTGTTCTCGAGGGGCTTGATATTTATGATACCGTAATGTCAGTGTAACGTCAGATGAAGAGGGTTTATTTCAATTGCCCAGAACTTTCTGACCGATGTAATGTCAAATGGAGAGCTGTAATAATATTCCTTCGTCCTCTACGCAACCTACCATTTTTTATTGTTCTGCGTAACAACTTTAACCAATCAATAATTTGTACATCAATATGATTCATGCTTTTTCCCATAACAAAGTGATAAATCTGCAAACCTAGCGATCGTTTGAAAAAGCACGAGGCTGATCACACGTGTACGCTGTTTATTTCATTACAAGGTCTGTGAATTTAAACATCTTAATCTATACTCTCATGTAATTTGGTTGCGAAAATATAAACTGATGATTTCCTAATTTCAACCTCCTGATGAAACATTTTAATATGATTTAAATTACAAAGATGAAAAATGGTGATATTGGAGTCAACCAATCAAACGTGAGAACTTCTACTTCTGATTCGTTCCTTCATTTTTGAAGTAAGTGCAATAAACGAACGTTTAATACATTTGAAGTACGTACAATATTTGCATAGCTACTTTTCTAGCAATGATCACTTTTTAAAAATTCGTTTAGCTAATTGAAAGTATTTTTTAAGAAAGTAATTAAATTAACTGCAGTCAAAAGGGTTTAATTTGTTGACTCGTATGCAGTTATAATTTTTCTAATAAACATTTCATGATCAACCGTAATTAAAGTAGCAGTTATTTATTTTTCACACGCACTTTTGCATGCACGAATACATATTCGTAAATTTAATCTAGCGTGCTAATTTTAAATAATTACGGATATACGAAAGCGCAATGTTTAACGATATTTCTAAAACTCACTCTGGCTGGAATATTGTAAAAAATAGATTGATATAGACTGTACAGGTAAACTATTCCTATCTAAGGGACAGAAAATCATCTATTGTAGCCATATAGGTACAGCTACACTCTACGTTTATGAGTGGTGGCAACGGCCTTGACGATATTTTTGGCCCATTTCTAGTAGCGAGTTACTGTAGATTAAGGCAACCCATCTGTCTTTACGGTTATTGTGGTTTACATGGCAACCTTGGCAAACGGTAATTTTCATTTGGAATATTCTAGAAAGTTCTTCCAAAATCCGTTAAAGTCGTTGGATTTCATGGGTTCGTTTGAAATGTTTTCTTTGCTTTCATTGGTTATTTGGATTTTAAAATATCCTTTGATTGCATTGGTGTTTTTAAATTTTTTTCTGTGATACCATTGGTTCATTTATTTGTATTTCTACAGTTGTGGAATTTTTATTTTTACAATATTTTTCATGAAACGCGCGCGCGCGTAAAGAGATTTGTTTTTTTGCCATTTGTGTAATTTTCGTTTTTTATTATTTTTACCGGAATAGTTCTAAACTTATCAGGTTGTATTATTTCTTGCTTTTTTAGCTTTTAAAATTCTTTTTATTTTTCAACATGCCTACTGTATTTAGTGTACTTGCAAAGTTTCAGGGATTCTTACCCAACATTCGAAGCTTAGTTTTTCTGCTGGTTCACAAATGTGTTTTGAAATGTGTTTAAGCTTACTACCTTTTGTGACATTTTATACAATATATTTTTTTAAAACGTTCTCAAATATGTTTTGAGGCTTTCATTTTGTGTTGTAAAAAGAAAAATATTTGTGAAAGAAAAAACAGTTTTGAAATAATTCTTTCCTTGGCGACTTTAGAAGTTCGCCAAAACAATCCCCAAGGCCGTTGCCACCGCTCATAAACGTAGAATGTAGCTGTACCAAATACGTATTCTTCCTTTATATATCCTTATTATTCGTTTAATAGACCTTCTAACTAAGGATATACTTAGAATATTAGATACGGTTCTTTGAATTATTGAGTACAGATTTTAATAGAATACAAAAACAATTTGAAACTTGAAAGACATAAGTAAGATTTATTGATTTTAATTGGCTTGTTCTGAAAACATACGTCAAACTTAAAAATAATTTAAGTAACAGCGCATGTTTCCCCGTCCTCATTACTGGTCCTAATTTAAAGTAGGACTTTATTTTACATTTACACTGTCTTGTTTTAAAATAACTTTATTTTAACATTATACATTCTTTTTTAAAGTAATACGTTACCTTGTTATTATAAATGAGTTTGTTTTGTACACATGGTTTACTTTAATGAAACGAAACTGCAAATCATTATCTATTGAACTAATGAATTTTGTGGAAGGTTGGTCGAAACATGCACATACCAACAAAAAATTACAAACAAACCTGTCTTCAGCGTTTTTTTTTTCTCACAAAATTTATAGTTCAATGTACCTCCTAATTAATTTATTTGCTACACGTAATTACAGCAGTAGAAACTTAACAAGCACAGAAACTAATTTCCTATTATTGGAAAAATATAAATTTAAATATGAAAACGAAAATGAACAATATGAGTAAAAGGGTCAGGTTTTGACTGTGAATCTGTTTCGGAGAAGAGCAATTCGAGGTCGCTAATGACAATAAAAATTGATTTTCTAAAAAAACTTTTTTATAACATTTAGAAATGTTCAAATAAGATCGCATTATTTCTCCGTCTCAAGTTTCTAAATAAAATCAGAAAATAAAACACTAATTTCTGGCATTGATAAATAGCGAATTGCGAAATAGCCTTTTTATTATTAGTAGGATTTTCGGTAGAGCTTTTCGCAATAAAGACTTGCTTCTCTGCAAAATATTAGTTGCTAGGATAAATGGTCCATCCTACGACGGGTGCATAACAAAATTTATTTATTTTGGGCCAACTTTATTTATATATTGTTTAAAACTTAACGGTAAGTGATCACTAGTTGTGTATAAACCCTTTTTTCTGTCTCTGTGTCAACTTGCCTTGCTTTCGCATGGTGTTTTTTAGCAATACTTGTCAAACAATATTATTGCAAAACTTAGTTTTTGATCAACACTTGTGAAACCACAGAGAAGTAGTATACAGAGGGTTCACTGCCATAGGAAGCAATGGACTTCTAAATAACATGGGAAATCGCATAGACTCTGGCGCCCCCGGCGGGGGAGCCGGACCCTACTAAAGCGTCGGATCCAGACCTCGTTTCCATAACAACCAAACTAGGTTTCCATAACAACTGAACTAGGTTGCCACAACTATCTCAAGCTGTTTTATTCTATTCGAAACCCAATTTGCATTTTTGATTAAAAGCTAAATATTCTTTAAATATTTTTAGCATAAATGCTTTATAGCAGCAATTTTTTAATGTCTTCTGAACTTAAAAAAACCCCTTTATTTATGAAATCTTACTACTGTATGAACTTTTTCTTTCATTTTAGTTTATTCTTTTATGTGAATGCTTCTCAAAAAAAATATTCCAAAACATTTTTGATTAGGAAAATTGTTGATCTCTTGATAGTCTAAAATACTATTTGAACGAAAAAGTACATAAAATTTTTTTAACTTAATACATCAATTCATTTTTTAACGAATTATACAATTTGAAAAATGAATAAAAATGAAGTTCTGCTTATATCTGAAACTTGTGAAGGTGGTTGTACGGAACAAAGCAATCTTGGTATTTTCACAGAACTGTTCATAAAAGCCTTCGGAGTATAGACAAATGGGTGTGTATTCCGTTGACTGAACAATGGAATACAAGTTGCACGGTTAAGACACTCAACATGAATGCATCTGGACAACATAGTCGGGCAGTTTACCCGCTGAAATTCAACAGACAATTGCATCTGTACTTATTCAAATCATCACTAGTCATCAATCCACACTAGTGGTTCCTTTTCCACACAGCTCTAGCATCTGTGAAAATCAAGTGAAAATTAATTTATTATTGCAGCTCGTATAAGTTTTATTATTAGAATTTTCTATAGTCTGATTATTTCTCTGTCCTCTATTCTACTTATCTCATATCTCACTATAGTTTAGGTCTGTCACTGACACTTACTGATAAATTTGTTAACATGATGATGCAATTTACTCAAGAAAAACTATGTAGGATGTCAACTTGTGTTTTGAAGTTAAGTAAATATTGATTTACCATGTCAGAAACTAAGTTTTTTATTTAACAAATTGATATATAATTATTGTAAAAAAAATCAGTGTATAGGGCTTACAGAAATTTAAATTAAAAAAAATCCGATTAATTGATTTTTTTTAAATCATGATTTTTTAACACCTTCTTATACAATAACATTGTAAAAAGAAAGTTTTAGATCTTGCCATAAACTAAAAAAAATACAAATGAATATGAATTAACTGTGCGATAAAATTTAGAATTGTTTTGCTGGCACAAATTACATCTATGGAGCTGTTTTATGTTTTTGATGGTTTGACGAAAATGAAATGTCAATTTCAGTGTCTTCACAAAACGCTCGACTACAAATACTCCATGAAAGTATGTATTTATACATGAAGAAACATTTCTTAAGTATTGTCATATATGCTAGAAATTCGCCTGTTGGCCATTTGAAAACTTAATCTGAATCCCCTTTGTAATCTTTAATACAAAAAAGATACAGTGAAACTTCGATTAACCACATTTATCCATTATTGGCGCTAAAACACACAATTGTTCAATTTTAGCATAACAAACGAACAATAAAATACACAACAGAATATAAAGGAATGAAATACTTTGGTAAAATAAGCAACTTAACAAGAATCTTCATTTGCCTGCCAAAGAGTAAATTTCAGTGTTAAGCATTCATAAATAAGATAACTCAATGTAATTCACCATTTATAGTAGCAAATGAATGGATGATATTAGTAATTTTATTCATAATTGGAGCTAAATCACACAATTTTTCACAATTTAGTGTAGCAAATAAACCATAAATACACGACAGGATATCACAATTTTTGCTTCGCGAAAATTTTCACCTGGAAAGTTTGTAAGTATGTAATTGCGTACTATACTGTCAACCAAACTTTCGAGTATGATTTGCTCTTACGCTTAACCATTATTGGTGTCAATCACACAATTGGCAATAAATTTGAAAATCCAGTCAATAAATTTTGGTACACATAGCAATCAGTTAGGTTAAAAATATGTTTTCCAAAACCACAACAAATATAAGCAATGGCATTGAGCTGCATGTATTAACAGGGTGGCACTGCAGAAAAAGTGTTGATTCGTCTTTCACAAAGAGATCATTGATAATCGCGCTCATGAATATCCGATTAAACTGGCTAAAATCAAGCAACACATGATCACCATTACCCACACAATTTGAAATCTTGCTTTTTTTTTTTAAAGTTATGCATGCATTGGTAAAACTGATAACAATCAGGATTGTATCAAAAACCAGTTCATCTTCTAATAGAGCAGAATGTGTTTTCCAGACAAACGTGGTTGAAAGTTATACAGAAACTGAAATATCCTTCTACGACTTTCGACAGTGACAAAGCAAAACAAGTCGGGTTATAAATTAAGTTGATTTGATTGATTTAGATATTCTAAACATTTCAATAAGCTGAATTATTTGTTTGTGATCATTAGGCATTTTAAATCTCGCCGCTTTTTAGACATTCTACAAAAAAAAAGTAGTTGTATAGATTTGTGCACTTTTAACATTCTATAAGTGTTAGTTTCAGGATATGTTGATTTAAATCAAGTTACTTTTGTAGAAAACATATTCATTATAAAAATCAAACTTTTAAATTTTATTCTCTGTATTAACTTCACAGTGAAAACTTTTTCTGCAGTATCATACAAGAGCATTCCAATTTTGCACAAATATCTTTATAAATGTTGACATAAAACCGGTTATAATTCAGATAAAAGTAAATTTCAATTACACAAAAACAGAACGTTAATAAAAAAAATCAACAAATACACAAAATCCAATGCAATAAATAGATAACGATTGTACAGAATTCTGAATACCACATGTTTCTTAAATTTAAGAACGATTGATTTTGATTAAATAAAAAATGCACAAACTAACACTGAAATATTGTTAAAAATTAGTTATCTTGGACGAATAGTCTTAACACTAAATAGAACGATTTCATTTTTTCTTCCTTCAATTGGGTTTTAATATAAAAGTGTTATCAATTAAACTTGATTGTAAAACTATTTTAAAAATGGCACATAATTCACATTAGTAGTTTCTAAGTTGTGGTTATATTTATAAACAAAAGCAATTTCAACGGTTTTTATTGGTGGTAAACTTGAAGAACGGATTTTAAAGGCGGTAAACTTGAACAACGGCTTTTCTATTGATGATGGTATAGTATTTTTAATTAACGTCGCACTCACTCTGCGCATTGGAGCAACACAACTAGTTTTTGTCACTGTCAAAAGTCGAAAATGGATGTTTTTGTTTAACTGTTGTAACAACCAAGTTTGTTTATAAAACACTTACTGCTCTATTATATGAAGTGGTTTTTGATACAATCCTGATTGGTATCAGTTTTGCCAATGCATGCACATAAGGTCATACATAACTTTACAAAAAAAGCAAGATTTCAAAATGTGTGGGTAATGGTGATCATGTGTTGCTCGATTTTAGCCACTTTAATTGGATATCCATGAGCATGATTATCAATGATCCCTTTGTGGAAGATTAATCAATGAATCTCTGCAGTGGTACCCTGTTAATACATCTAGCTCAACGTCATTGCTTATAGTTGTTGTGGTTTTGGCAAAAATCTTTTTAACCTAACTGATTGCTGAGTGCCGAAATTTATTGATTGGATTTTCAACAAACACAATTTGTTGGCAATTATGTGATTGACACCAATAATGGATAAGCGTAAGAGCAAATCATACTCGAAAGTTTGGTCGACAGTATAGTACGCAATTACATACTTACAAACTTTCCAGGTGAACAGCAAAAATTGTCATATCCTGTTGTGTATTTTATTGTTTATTTGCTACACTACATTGTGAAAAATTATGTGATTTAGCTCCTATAATGAAAAGAGTTAGTAATATTATTCATTCATTTGTTACTCATTGCAGTACTTCATTTCTATTCCTTTTTCAAATTGTATAATTTGTTCAAAAATGAATAATGTACCTGATTAAGTTAATAAAAAAAATTTAATTTTGTACTTTTCATTCAAATAATATTTCGGACTTATCAACAGAGATCAACAATTTTCCAAATCAAAAACGTTTTGGAATATTTTTTCCAAGCATTCACATAAAAAATAAACTAAAATGAAAGAAAAAAGTTCATACATTGGTAAGATTTCATAATTAAAGGTTTTTTTTTTTAAGGTCAGAAGACATTAAAAAATTGCTGTTGTAAAGTATTTATGGCTAAAAAATATTTAGCTGTTAATCAAAAACTAAACAGCCTGAAATAGTTGTTGTGGCAACCTAGTTCAGTTGTTATGGAAACCTAGTTTGGTTGTTATGGAAATGAGGTCTGGATCCGACGCTATAGTAGGGTCCGCCTTCCCCGCCAGGGGCGCCAGCTTCTATGCGATTTCCCATGTTATTTAGAAGTCCATTGCTTCCTATCTGTATACTACTTCTCTATGCGTACGGCAATCGTTTTATACTCAATGTTATTTCCATGACGATTTCGAATATAATGAATTTTGACTTTTCGTATCTCGTTTCACTCGTAACATCACACAACGAATCAAATTTTTAACAGCCACGGAAACACAGCATAACCTAGCATCTATATACAGGGTGGTCCCGAATTCATGGTACAAACTTTAATGGTAGGTACAGGACATTGTAACAATGATTTATTGTATAGGTATGTATAGTCGCAAGTGACGCGGTGAGGCGAAAACAGGGGAAATAACGGCCGAAAGGAAAAACAAAGATTTTATTGAAAGCGTTGTTGACAAGTGTCATGTTTACAGTAATTGTTCAAAATTGCGTCCACCAGTATCGATACATGCTTGACAGCGTCGGTGGAGCGATTGGCGTACACGTTCAAAGATGCCTGGTATTTCACGCACACCTGCAGCAGCTACAGATAAGCGAGCGACGAGATCCTCATCTGAGTCAACTGGAGTCTCATAAACAAGATGCTGTAGATGTCCCCATAAAAAGTAATCGAGGCTCGATAAATCGGGAGATCGGGGTGGCCAAGGGACTGGTCCACCACGCCCAATCCATCGAGTACCAAACGTGGCATTCAGGTAATTCCGTACATCAATGCTGAAGTGTGCTGGCGCCCCATCGTGCTGAAACCACATGCGGTTACGAATGGCGATCGGAACATCATGCAGCAGTTGTGGTAACACTTCTTTCAGAAAAATAAGATAGCTTCCGCCAGTGAGCCGCGTGGGTAGTAAGTATGGGCCAATCAAAAAGTCGTTCACAATACCAGCCCACACATTAATACTGAAACGTTGTTGAAACGCATGTCGACGCGTTGCATGTGGATTATCGGTTGCCCACACATGGGAATTGTGCGCATTAAAGACACCCTCGCGTGAAAATGTCGCTTCATCTGTAAATAGCACATAATCTACGAAATCCGGCTGCAACGCACATTGCTGCATCACCCACAGGCAGAAGTTCACGCGGCGAGGATAATCTGCCGGATTCAATGCTTGTACTTTCTGAAAATGGAAGGGGTGTAAGCGATTTTCGTTTAACACTCTGCATACAGTCTGATGACTCACACCTACGTCACGCGCAACAGTTCTTGTGCTTGACTCGGGTCTATCAGCCACAATGTTCAAGATGCTTTCTTCCAGCCTTGGAGTGCGTACAGCTCTTACTCGACCAGCGCCATGTCTGTTGACGTCGAACGCACCTGTTTCACAAAGTGACGATGTAACCGTTGAAAAATTCTATGATCCGGCATTCGTCGATCAGGATACTCCGCGCGATACATTCGTAACGCAGCTCTGCCGTTACCATTTGCACGGCCGTACATGTAATGCATGTCTGCTTTTTCTGCATACGTAAAGTCACCCATCGTCTACGGCAGCACAATTGTGAATGGCGCTTTTCCCTACTGCGATGCATCATGTTCAACAGCGGCTAGACATCTACTGCCCTCTACCGGCAATGATACCAACCGATCACTCCATTTCTCTTTCCTTTTATTTCCCCTGTTTACGCCTCACCGCGTCACTTGCGACTATACATTCCTATACAATAAATCATTGTTACAATGTCCTGTACCTACCATTAAAGTTTGTACCATGAATTCGGGACCACCCTGTATATAATTCTCTTACGTGGCACACAAAAAAGACATTATTTGTTATCGCGTTTTGGCAACACTGTACTGTTATTTGTATACCACGAAGCCTCGCGCCTCAACTGAATTTATAGCGTTATTGGCCATTTTCAGGGTCAACAATTATAGTTCAACAAGATGCTTGCACTACAACTTTCGACAACAAGCTCAATGAAAATGTGTATGGGTGGCTCGAGTGCTGGGGAAGTTTACACGCAAACGTGCTTGATATTCGATTTCGAAAGTAGAGTTCATATTTCGAGTCAAAATTTACTCAAAGTTTTCATTTGAATTCTAAATTGTGCGAGTTATGATTCCTGTGGTACTGTATAACTTTTTTTACAATACAACAAATTTATATTCGAAAAATATTTTTTGGACTATCATATTTTGTAAACAATCCTTTCTTCTAGGACACAGGTTTTCATTGATGCGAGCGAAGCGAGCAAGGTTCGCACTGCGAACCAATCAGGATTGTAAAGCAATCCTCCGGGGGTTGGCGATCAGGGGGCGGGCCCCCTAGTTTTATATAAAACGATGCTAAATCAAATGTTTGAAAACGTTTCAGATCATTAAGATATTTATAAAATATTG
Organism: Metellina segmentata; assembly: GCA_947359465.1. NCBI lineage: Eukaryota > Metazoa > Arthropoda > Arachnida > Araneae > Tetragnathidae > Metellina > Metellina segmentata. Next base: position 121,444,158 of record OX375876.1, read on the forward strand.
ATATTTTGGAACAGAAATAAGAAATAAGTTTAAACGCATAAGTATTTGATATTAAGTTGTTTAAATTCAACTTTTGAGGAAAAATGGTTTTCCACAATAGTGGTAAATCTATCTGAGTTTCGTGATGCAATTGTAATAATACTCAACGTTATTCCTATGGGATTTTGAAATGTCTAAAAATCCCTTAGGTACACCTAGGACATATAGGATAGGGTTAATATGTAGCCTATCTTACCCACAGGTCTTAAAGAATAAATGATTGGTCAACCGATAGAGATATGTATAGAGTACAGACAGATAGACATACGCCATGCTTTATATCTAGGAAAGTATTTCTATCCACACACAAAATAAAAATAAGGAAAATTTCAAAGTATCAACGCAAATGCAAGATACTTTACGAGATTGTAAATAAATGCAGTTTAAATTATATTTAAACCTTGAAGAACAAAATATATTTTCATTGCAACCACATTTATGTTTCATCGAAGTTCTTTCACACCTATTTTATATGCCCGTAAAAATAGCAATCATTTTGTTCCAGCGATAGAGATAAATATAGAAAATCTTATTGGATTCCTGATATATTTGGTAGCATTTCAACACTATCTGCACCATCTGTATTCTTCGAGAAATATACTGCAAGGAATACTGAATTACATTTTCTCCGACTGCGATAACATGGAAAGAATTCACACTTTCGTCAAATAAAAAAATGTAACTATACTCATGTGTCTCATATCCACGAATAAAATTTCATAGAGAATATATAATGCTGAAAATATAGACTTCTTTAGTCTATTTTGATATTGGACATTCATGGATAGGATTTACCCTAAAAATATTACACTATAATGTGGTTTATTATTACTTTATTTCGTGGTTTAGGACCTGTGAATGGAATATTTTACATAGAACAAATCCAGTAGAAAGAAGCTATTCAAACATAATGGTAGAATATAAAAGCAGTTTTTGCTTTCATTTTTAGTAAACAAAAAATAAAAAGCAGTAATCCTATGCATATTGTAATTGAATAGCTAGGCTCAAGAACCAAAGTCACGTTTTTGGTTTAGATGAGAATTCTGCATCACAATTTAGAAGTTTCATAGTTTGTCGTCATTTATTTCATTATTCGATTAAAATTCTAATACATAATGACTACACATACCACAATGCACACAGTTATATTACAACTCCTATGATTTCTCAGTTGTTGTTTCTGAAGAACATGATAGGCCGACTGCAACAGCCATGTACTTCCAAGAACATTATTTTTGTTAAATGTTCAAATACTACTTCTAGTGATAGTTCCAGTTATAGTTCAGCCTTTAATTTCTGAAGTTCAGTTGTGGTTTTTGAAGAACATGATAAGCCAGTGTATAAATAGCCTACTGCAACAGTCATGTATTTCCAAGAACATTATTTTTATTAAATGTTCAAATACTACTTCTAGTGATAGTTCCAGTTATAGTTCAGCCTTTGGTTTCTGAAGTTCAGTTGTGGTTTCTGAAGAACATGATAAGCCAGTATCAAAATAGCCTACTGCAACAGCAATGTATTTCCAAGAACATTATTTTTGTTAAATGTCCAACTACTACAAGGCGCGTCAGGAAATCAAGTTCTGTTTCGTTCTTCCGCCACCTCCACACTACTGACAGTGTTCCGCACATGCGCAATAGTCTTCCTTGTCCGTTACCTTTCCACCGACACCAGTACGGTCAATCTATGTGGTGTTTTCACTTTGTTGTGATCACTAGAAATGTTTGAGACAGTTGAAGAACCTGCCAACTTTGATATTCGATCTGTAATTCGTTTCTTGAATGCAAGGAAAGTGAAGCCTGCTGAAATTCACTGTCAAATTACTGAGATTTATGGTGAAAGTACAATGAGTGATAGCATGGTGAGAAAATTAGTTTAAAATACTTAGGCTCGCGATTTAAAACAAAAGAACAATGTTTAATCAAGGAAATGCTTCACGACAATGCTCGATCCATGCTGTTGATGTCACTCAAAGACAAGTTGAGGAACTCGGTTGGTAGCATTTCGATCATTCCCCTTACAGCCCAGACCTGGCACCGTTCATTTGTGTCAGGGCTTTGTATCAGGGGTATATCAGGGCTTTGAAAGCGACGACGACACAAAAAATGCTGTAAAGATATGGCTATCATAACATTACCGGCGGGAACTTTCTTTGAGGAAGATATAGGTAGTTGGTCACCCGCTATGACAAATGTCTCAACATCAGTAGAAACTACGTAGAAAAATAGTTCCAGATTTGACCTTTCATGTAAACATAAAATTGGTTTGAAAAACATTTATTTTGTCTTTCTTTTTGCAAAACGGAACTTTCCGGATGAGCTTCGCACTTCCAGTGAAAGTTCCAGCTATAGTTCAGCCTTTGGTAATACTGATAATAATCATAGTGGACTACAAACCTTCAAATTACAACCCTATGTCATTCATATCTACATATATAAAACACTAACGTACGTGGACAGGAAATTGACGTTATTTGTGTATCTTCGAATGGCAACAATCAACGTAAATAAAATAACCCAGATATTTTTAATTCTTGCTGTTTCAAATAGCTGAAGTCAATTTCTCTGCAAAAAATAAGGAATTAAACTGTAATATTTATGTTTGAACTGACTTTTTATTTATTCCTTTGATGTAAAAGTAATTTAAACGTAATTTTGCTACCCGGTATCTGGCCACGTTAGAATTAATGTTTACTTTTTAAATTTGATTTAGAATTCCGTGTTTGGGTATTTGAGTTGACTGCGAGATGTTGCGGACATATTTGAGGATTCCCAAGTATTATAAATATGTGTTCTTTTTGTTAATAAATCATTATTGTCTTTGTCAATATCGTTGAAAAGTCTTTTGTCGCATTATTCTATTTCACAATATATTCAGGAGGTCGAAATGCAACACGCTTGAATAGATACGTCCGTGTTTTTTTTCTTTCAGAATTTTGCATTTTTTCAAGGATTGTAATTTTTTTTTTTCGTTTACATTATGTGTTCTGGGGTATATTACCTATTGCATAAATATTATTTAGAAGTTAGATTTTAATGATATGTCTATTTCCACACAGCAAAATATCACTAGACATGGGTAATTTTGTAGCGGTATATGTATTTTTTGACAAACTTTCCTTACATATTTGATTGAATACGTAATGATTTTAAGAATTGTTTCATAAAAATAAATAAAATATACAAATCAAAACATGTTTAATTACGGTGTGTAAAAAAGCTGAAAAAAAAAGCAGTATTACACACCGCCGAGCGCCAGCAGGCGCAGCCCGGCTAGTATAATTTAATTGAGCATGCAATATTCTGTGATTTGTCACACAGTTGTTACAATAGCTCTTAACAAATATCAGAGGAGAAGGTATTTACAGACTACGCTACTGTTTGTGAAAATTGCATCATCAGAAAATAATAATGTGATTAAAATGTGTGACTACTATTCATTGCTTATAATACCGTACACATGTACGATTTAATTTCATATTCGTACAACTAAAATACGAAAAAATCAGTATACGTTGTAAGCCTTCCCCAGCTGTAATATGAACTTCTAAACGTCGTGGCATCGAAACAAATAATTACAAAAAATTTTACTCACAAATATATTTGCTTATAAGAAATGTAATTAAAATTAAAGAACAAAACAGCTAAATACTCTAAATTACCTCTCGAATTGTATCAATTCCGGAAAGGATTTTTGTATCTACATTTTTTTCTTAGTATCATCTTTAAAATTTTCAGATCACGTTCATTGATAGTATGAATTATTTGTTTCCTGAAAAAGTAGACTAATTGATTAAAAGACATTCGGTTTTTTCTAGAACCTAAGCGATCTCTGAAAGAAATTTATAATTTTGTTAAAACAGATTGCATTGTAAAAATTCAATGGTCGAAAGATGTACTTGGATTGCCGGTTTCTGTTCGCTTCACATATATTAAAAAGTATAATTATTTTTTGTACATTTTGCGTACGACAGATTTGTTACAAAAATTGTAATTGTGTTCAGAACTATAATGCATAATAATGGTAAGACTCAACAAATGAAGATTAGTTTCATCTAGTTGAAATATATAATATTTCTGTTAATAGTTCGTATTAAAATATGTAATTCTCAGATTGAGCCTGTCACGATTCCTTGTCTTTCCCCACGTTGGTAACAAAGCAGGTACACCCGACAAAGAGTTACAAACACAGACAGCTTTTCTTGTGTTCTAGTTGCTACTTTTTCTAGTGGATGAACATAGAGGGATGACAGTGCATGGGTTTGGATGCGATTGAGAATATGAAATATTGTGTGCGTTTACTGAAAAAGAACATGAATAAGAATGGAATTTTGTTTTACAATTCGGAGAAGTCAGACTGAGTTTTGTACCGGGTGATGCGTCGTGTATTTTGAAACTTTACATTGTGTTGGAAATTAATGTCCGTGTCCAATTTAGATGTGCAGTGTGTCTCTCTTCCTGGCCACTACGACACACACTATCAATCAAAATAGACATCGCTCGGTCATTCTGACAGAGCCCGTGAATTTTGAAACCTTCAGACAACCTTATATGCTATGCTTAGTGAACAAGCATTTTGAATCGCATCTTTCGTTGAAGATTAAAGTTCGGCTGATATTAAAGTTCTCACTGAACTGCATATCAAATACACGAATGGTTGAAGCTTGAATAGTCACACATGATATATTTTTACTCCCAGTTGTATAAAGATGAATACGACGAGTGAAATACGTTTCTTCCTTTGTGAAAAGAGCTTCAGATTGCTGCATTTTTCATTTTACTAAGGTTAAGAGAATGATGTTCTGCTGTTCATTGATAAAGCAACACCACCACAAATAGAGTTCATTGAGATTCATTTGATCGATGACACTAAATGTGATCGCTCACCATCTCATGAACGGTACGTATGTAGCAGTGGTTTATCTTTATCAATTGTATATGCTCGAACAGCGTGGTATTGATTGATTTAGAGTATGTCACACCCAGGTGCAGAATCATATTCAGTGTTCTGGAACACAACTCCAAACAATTGCAATTATTCTGCAGGTATTTTATCCGAATTTTGAAAATTGCAGTCCAATCAAAAACAAATGTAAAACACAATTATCGGCTAAATATATAATACATATTTATAATAAAACATTAAATAAATTAACTTACTTTATTTAGAACTAAGACATGCTTTCAGAATATGCAATTCTGTCGATCACTTTTGAAGTTAAAAATCTTGTCATAGACATATAAGATGTGTTATTTATAAAGTGTTTGTGGTCATTTGGGCGGTGTAGGTAGGTTTTTTCCGTAGCTAGAAAAGAAAAAATGATGTGGAAAGGAGTGCGCTTTGCACTACAGAACATCGTAACTTATGATTGAAAAAAAACTGACCAAAATGTTGATAAAATTAAGGAAAAATTGTTCTGGAGAGATTTTGTTTGTTTTGCGACATACGTCGCAGTTTTAAGCATTTTCCACTCCAGGGATGTTACATTTCATCCTTTATCGCGCTTGCATTCCATTTTCATACTGATCTGAAATGTGATTCATTTGTTTTTCCAATGTTAAACCTCAAAGTGTTTTCGTCGAGATATCTGGAGAGACCCACCTAAATCTGGTCAGTTTTGCTAATGACAAGAGGCCTCGTAGAGATAAACACAAGAAGAGTTAAACCAGAGTTAATAGAGAAATATACCGGCCAAATTTCTGATAAATCGAACAAATTTCTTGGTGTGGCATTTTCGATAAACAAGTAAAAGTTTTCAAAAGTTAATGAAATGTTGATCACTCTATTTTATCCTCAAATTCACTATACGTATCTTAAGGAAAAATATTAAATGTTAACCCTCGACAAAGCATCTTGTTCATCAAGAACTAATCAGTTTTGCTAATGCCGAGATATCTCATATATTCAAACCGAGCGATCGGGAGAAATAGCTTAAAGCTGCGAGCACATACTCGTCTATTTCATCAGAAGGTCGATAGATGCGTGAAGTGAACGATTTATCTCTGGCACATTCTAAAATTCCCCATCCCCGGCGAATAATTTTGGAACATTCTTCTAGGTTAATTTTTCATGTTAATAAATATAATTAATAAAATGGATCTTATTGACAACACGACAGCAAGAACATTTTTTATTTGGCACATGCACATACAACCGAGATCAACTGATCACAGAAGAACACAGAATGATCACATTTAATACTTACTTATGATCACATAAAACATGTATCCGCAATAGCCATGAGTATGTACAGATTGGAATAACGTAATACACATTTTACGCGATCACATGAAGTTGTTCACCGCACCCAATATATATTAAATAACATAATAATACATGCAATTATTCACCACTAAACCTGATTGCTTTTGTTGTGATTTAATGAATCAAACATGCATACTTAACTTGTTTACATGAAGCCTGTATACATCAAGTTTATGGATTCCTGTAATAATGCTGAGCCTGCATTTAGATAACAAAGGAGTGGTAATCAGTATTGAATATAAATTCACTCATTTGTTCTGAGTGCAAATTACTGCACATCGTTTGAGGTAACAGAAATAGAATACACTATTATGTTGCGTAGAAGTAAAATAAATTGTGATGGGAGTCCATTCAGGGACATCCTTGCCGGTCCTTGTTATTTCGCAGTGACTTGCACTTCGTTTTGACATCTATGGCAGACAGTTTGACATCTGAGGAATGCTTAACATTTCAAAAGGTGCTCACAGACCGTATCTGACAACCCTTTTCAGGAATGGTTGATATAAACTGCGATCACCATTCGAATGATCGTTATTATTCGAAGTCATCCCACACGATGTTGGTAGGCTTGAGAACCTTTGAAGTAGCTGGACTCTTGTTGAGAATGTTGCTACTTTTTTGTTCTATGCTCCAACTTGATGTAGCGCTCTGTGATATATAATGCTTTTGTCTATGTACTTTGTAGTTAAAAATGTATAATGTAGAATTTAGATAGGATTCAGTCAATACCTGTAAAGCGAGGCTCTGAGCTTAGGGAACAACTATAGAAATGAAATTATATGAAAAGATCAGCTGTAGGCACTGAGATTTACTGCGAATTTTATTTTGGTGCTAGTAAGATGGTTCTAAAACTTGTTATGTAGACCGAACGATTAAGATTGTTCTCCATTTGTTGCTTTTTTGCATAAAAACAATGAAATAATGTTACAATTTCGATTAAACGTGTAAATGTGCAGTAAAATACTATTAGTGGTAAAGTAACATTTACTCGCGTGTGAAAAAAAAGCGGCCCGCAGAGTAGGAAGTAATCCAAGTGCTTTTTAGCACTGAATTTATCCCTCCAAGTGATTATGACGAGATATATCGTCCATCCAGATTCGACCAATTTTGCTGATGACGATATAATTCGTCATCAAGATGTTGCCGATTTTATTATAATGACGAGATTGATATCTGGTCAGATTTTTTGTTCTAATGCTGAGAAAGTATGTCGTTCTTAGAAAAATGGTCAGTTTTTCTAATGATGAGATACCTTGTCAAGACAACCAGGAGGGTTAACTTAGGTCCATCAGCCAACATGTCATGGTGATGTGGCAAAAACGGACTGTTAGCCCGACGACTTAATTATAAAACCTTATTGGACTACAAATTTATGACATAATAGGGTTCATTCGTAAAAGTTTATTCAGAGCACCTTGGGACTTGAATTTATGTTAACCGAAGAATCCCGGATTTGACTCTACTGTGACAATGGAAGACTTCCTGCCATTTAAAATTTCAGACGACCAAACTTACATAGAGGGTGTAAGACATAGACGGAACTTTCGTTAAGCCTTTAAAGTTCCAAAGTACGCTTAGAATAGCCAGTAAATTGCAATTAGTGTACACCAAACAAACAAGACACAAAGTATGGACAAGATTCCAAGGCTAGTCAAATCAAATAGACCGTCTACCTCCTGCGAGTTGACATTTGAATCACGTGATTTTCAACGAAATATCTCGTCCTTCAAGATTCAACCAATTTGGCTAATACTGAGTTATTCCGTCAACAAAATTTTTACCGATTTTGGGGTAACAACGAGATCACGATATGGTCAGTTCTAACCTAATCTAATGAAAGCAAGATGTTGTTGATGAGAAACATCGTTGAGACAACCACCAGGCGGATTAATACAGGGTAATAATACGATTAAACGTTGCATTATGCAATCTCCAATTGCCATCTATAGTGTGGCTTCTGCTACCGAGTTTATCGCTCGATGCCAGAAGTATGGCTATGGTTACGAGTTGGCGAGACAAATAATCATCTATGGCGGTCATCAGTCATGGTTTTAACTGTGGCGAAAATTTCCCCAGAGAGCGCTTCACCGCCTTCGTAGTCGCCAATACCTTTTTGTGTTGCTCCAGTTCGACGTTTATTAAAATACCTAGCAACAGTGACTTCAATGAACTCCACAAGGTCAACTGACTTATCAATGCAGCCACGCTGTCACTCCTTGTAGACCAAATAAGAATAAATTACCAAACGAAATAAGATTTATTCTTTCATTTTGACAACGTGAAACTGGATATCCATGTCAGTTATGCAAGGCAGAAGGACGGGATATCGTTTTAACCTTCCTTGTGGTTGTCTAGATGTCTAACTCATCATTAGCCAAACTGACCAGATCTTGATGGACAAGGTATCTCGTTCATCAACCTCTTTTGTTTTTAGTGGAAAACTGAGCAGATATTGTGATCACGTAACGAATAAGAATAAATTTCCTAACAGCGAAAGACATCTTCCTCTTTGGTTTCGACAACGTGAAACTGGATATTCATATAAGTTAGGCCAGGCAGAAGGACAGGATATCTATTTAACCTTCCGGGTGGTTTTCTAGATGTCAATCTCATCATTAGACAAACTGACCAGATCTTGATGGACAAGGTATCTCGTTCATCAAGCTCGTGTCGTCTATTGTCATAGGGGAAAACTGAGCAGATGTTGAACACGTCATCAACAAAAATCGGTAATATCTTGATGATGGGATACCTCGTCATTAGCAAAATTGGTCCGATCACGATGAACGGGATATCTCGTTAAAATCTCTAGGAGGGTTAACAGCGTGCTGTGTCCGGCTTTCTTTAAAATTATTATCACCAATGGAGATCTGTTCTAAATTATCGAGCAACGCAAGCTCCGTGGAGTATTGAAAACACAGAGGGATAACATGTTATTAGATGAGAAAAGATATTGTGTCCTTTTAAATACATTTTAACTGTATATAAGGTCGTAAAAGAGGTCATAATAGTGTACAATATGTTATTATTTTATAACTTTAGAATATTCTAAGTCATAGAAGTGCAGTAATTCTCCCAAAATTTTATCCAAGTTCTTATACTTTTTAATAAAGCATCTTAAATCTAAATTTCTGCTTGAAAACTAGTGAAAAAATAATCAACAATAAAATTAATTTTGAATATAATTATTTAAAATCTGCAGCTTTTTTAAATAAACTCAAGTATTGTGTGTAAAGCGTAATCAACAATTTGTCAAAAAATTATTAACATTACATTAGCAAAGCATAATGCTCCTTAAAAGAAAAAATCACTCACATGCTTTTGGCGAAAGTTTCTCTTCATTTGTAAAAGTGTCAGTATCAAGTATACGTAAATGAGATTACATTAAACAGATTATTTTCACCACAGACGTCAGCTTTCTCAGGAGGAAATAGTCACTTAATACATAATTTAAATTAATTCGTCGGATATTACAACTTTAGAACTCTGTCATATGAAATAAAAATAACACAGTTCATATAAATATTTTCTGTTTTTCAAGGAAACACTGCAATAAAAATTCACGTTACTAGGACCCGGACAATGATGACATTTGTGTTCACCTCCTTTAGCTCTCTTATAACCTCCAATCCAGGACTCAGTTTGGAATCACATTTACAATTTGAGACAGAGCAGGTTATCAGAAAATCAATGATTAAGAAGCTAAGAATATACACAAAATAAAATGAACACCGCACATATATTAAATAGGGTTACCAAGCGTTATTTGTTTTCTCTCAAGCTATATGTAGTATATGGCTGTAGTGTTTTTCATGAAGATGTGTTTCCTGAATGTATTCAGAACACAGCGCCAAATGGCATGTTTTCGAATACGATTTCAAAACTTCGCCTATAAAAATTTCAGACACGAATTTTGAATTTATTCAGGACAATTGATTGGTGAACAAGTTGGAATACATTTCTTAGCCTTTTATCTAATCGGTGTTGACATCAAAACGGGCATACACTACATTTTAATGTAACCCCCAAAATATATCGTGACAGTAATTATGACGAATTATAATTGAAGAAATGCCATTACAACACGAAACGTTTTAGTCTTGAAATGTACTGTTCACTTATCCTGTCAAGGTGTACGATCCGACCCCAGGAAGAACCTTTAGATATAGAAATCATTGCTTTATTCTACTTCTGGATATATTGCAGATGATCTTAAAATCAAAGTCAATTAAATCCACTTTCTTACAATTCAAAAATTAATTGTTATTTTGGAATATAAAACATTAAAGAAGTATTTGCTAGATTACCTTATAGCTAGCTGTTTTAAAAGTTCGGATTTGGAACCATTCATCGTTTGTCTTAAAATCAGATGAAAAGGTTTGTGTAATTTTCACGTATGGATTTGATTTACGATATAATCTGATTGATGCTTTATCTTGATCGTTGTCATAGAACAATTTCAAATGAGGCTCTTTATTCTCACCCGCATGCAAGACAAATATTTATGAAGGAATTTGGGGAACCTAAGCCACTTCAAAATTCTCAGGAAAGCAAATTTCAAGCTAGCAAAATTTCAGAAATTATAATGGTTTATCCTTAATCCAAGAAGTCACGTTATCCCAAATTTGTCAAGTATTAAAAACACACACACACACACACATATATATATATATATATATATTCCTGGTCATCAATGTCCAGGTCCAACTTATAACCCATAAATTACGGCTGACTATTAACGACATTGTTTTGAAAAATGTTGACAGATGATAAAAAAAAACCGTCATATTATGAGTATTACAAATAAAAGTTTTGAGAGGAAAGTATGAGTTTTATGTAAGTTTTTCTTTACGTCCCACATTTAATCGCCAACAAGTCTAGACCAGTGTTTCATAACCGCGGCGGATCGCTGACAGATACTGGGCTCTGTAATGAAATATACCCAACCATAACCATGAGAGAGACTTAAATATTTCTTCTGAGCATTCTTTATTCGTAAATTTGCACTGTAAGTGCTTGTTCCGAAACCCTAGTAACATAATTTTTTAAGTAATAGGCCTATACAGAGAGCGAGAGTTTATGAAAAAGAGACACGGGATTTTGCATAATTTTGGTGTTCAGTAATCTCTACTGTCATAAAAGTATTTCTCTGTCTGTCTGTTTCTATGTTATCAAGGTCCTGACAAATGTATTGCACTTAGAATAGCGAAATTCGGCACACAGGTAGTCCTAATTCTATGCGATTTTTGTGTAGCGCCCGAATTTTAAAACTTAATCTAGAATAATTTTTAATTAATTTATCAGTTTTTCACCTTTTGTCCTTCTTTCCGGAATGTGACTTCATACTACCTCGAATGAAGAAGGAGCGGATTTTGCGATTTTCGACCTCTGACGTCACAAGCGTTTATCGTCCTAAAGCCTTTGGTACCATGCCACATTTTTCCGATTCTAGCGTGTTCTGATTTACGTTCTTGATAATAACCACTTTGAGGCTATCACGACGTTGCCTGCTGAGTTCGTTTGCGAAGCATGCCAAATGGGATAACGTAGCAATCACCACAGTGGTCACACCTGACCCCACGAAAATAACTGTCACGGTCATTGCAAAGCCGTGCTGGTCACGCAGTGGCTAGTCTATTACATTAAAGATGTTTGTGACGCAATGAATATAGGTCGCGGTTGCCCAGTTGGAAGATCATCCGATAAACAACCGGTAATTTTGGTAATTTTTAGTTAGCGTCGTACTAGAGCAACACAACGGGCTATTGACGACGGTCCGGGATCAATCCCAAAAGGGAAAAATCCGAGGGCGACATCGTAATTTTGAACCACGGTCAGATAACGAGGCAAAACCTGAGCTGGCAACCCACTCTCCGAACTTCCACACCAACCAACGCGAGGACTTTTGACCATAACATATTTAAGATGCGCCAGACGCTTCTACACCATATACTTACAAACATCCATGCACTGACCCGGATCCGAACCAGGAACATTCTGATCTAGAGGCCAACACCTTAACCACCAGAGAATTACCAACCTGAGCGTTGCGACTTGGAAGCTCGGTCCAGCCAAATACCATCGTGTATACGGAAACATTAAATCTGTCGTGTCCTCTCGTTTGTGTGGTGTGGAAGTTTGAAGAGTGGGTGCCAACACAGGCGTTGCTCTTGTCATCTAATCGTGGTTCAAAAATACAGGGTGTTGTCCCAAAGATTTGTATCCCGGACTGTCGCTAATAGCACTTTGTGTTGCTCCAATGCGACGTTAATTAACTACATACTTACCTACGACGCAACGATTATAAATTGGTGCTCCTCATAATGAGGTACATTACCCCTCCGTAAGTTGGAGCCAGCCTGCAGATTCCGAACATATTTGTTGCATGACATTTCAAGAATATACTTTATCAGTTTAAATATCTTTTCTGGGGGAATAAAAATATAATTCACTGCAATAATTAATCACAATTAGTTGTCCAGCACCTAAAAAATTTAAATGTTAGTAATGTTTCATCACATCACTAAGTTTTAGGTTTGGTTATTTATTTAATGCCACAGTTTTATAAAAACGTTCTTAAACTTTAGAGTACGCAAGTTCCTAATGATGGTCTTCTCTAATTGCAAATGATCAGCTAAAGTTTTATTTATCAGTTTCGATCTCGCAATTCTACGAACTGGTCAACCGCTGCCATAGTTAATACTCATTTCATGGTAATGTATCGATCAAAAAAATTGGAAGCTATTTGTGAGCAAATTAGCGAGGTTTAGGTATTTTATTAACGTCGCAGTTTCCTAACAGCGCGCTTTTTATTTTACTGTATCGACCGAAAAATTCGGAAGCTATTTGTGTGTAAATTTGTTAAGAATCCCTCATCCTATAAAAAAGGTTCCACCGGCTCGTGGTCTAGCAAAGTTTGAGAACCACTGGTCTAGACTAACATCCGCAGCACAAGGGTACATTACAAAGTCGCTCACAAACCACACACGCCATCCCATTCGAGTCCAGTCTGGGTTGAATCGATGGTAATGTTAAACACCGAGGAGGACACAGCACAGGTAAATGAAGAGTGTGGCTGGGCCGGCCCCTTTGGCCCCGTTCTTCAGCTCCAGGACCTTCTCTGGCATGGGCCGGTTGATGAGCAGTTCTTCGCTGACGGACGTGACGACGTCGGCGATGGATGCCGCGCACGTGAGTCGGATGTCGCCCGGCGGGAGGTGTCGTGACGTCAGGGGGATGTTGATGGAGGAGGAGGAGGATTCCAGTTGGTCCGGATGTCGGATCACCTCTTGGGTGTCGGGGAGGGTTCCGGAATCCATCTGTGGGGGAGAAAAAGAGAGTGGCAGGAATTAATCAGAGAAAGAGAGGGAAATACTTTTCCGGGAAAGATTTCGCCGGATTGTTTTGTCGAGTCGGTGGGGGTACGTGATTGAGTGTATTGTTCTGTTGCAATGTAAAGTAAGTAGTGATGGTCCTGTAGAAAGTTGCAATGGTCCTGTAGTTAGTAATAATGTTCCTGTTGATAGTAATAATGTTCCTGTAGTTAGTAATAATGTTCCTGTAGTTAGTAATAATGTTCCTGTTGTTAGTAATAATGTTCCTGTAGTTAGTAATAATGTTCCTGTAGTTAGTAATAATGTTCCTGTAGTTAGTAATAATGTTCCTGTAGTTAGTAATAATGTTCCTGTAGTTAGTAATAATGTTCCTGTAGTTAGTAATAATGTTCCTGTAGCTAGTAATAATGTTCCTGTAGTTAGTAATAATGTTCCTGTAGATAGTAATAATGTTCCTGTTGTTAGTAATAATGTTCCTGTAGTTAGTAATAATGTTCCTGTAGTTAGTAATAATGTTCCTGTAGTTAGTAATAATGTTCCTGTAGTTAGTAATAATGTTCCTGTTGTTAGTAATAATGTTCCTGTAGCTAGTAATAATGTTCCTGTAGTTAGTAATAATGTTCCTGTAGTTAGTAATAATGTTCCTGTAGTTAGTAATAATGTTCCTGTAGCTAGTAATAATGTTCCTGTAGCTAGTAATAATGTTCCTGTAGTTAGTAATAATGTTCCTGTAGTTAGTAATAATGTTCCTGTAGCTAGTAATAATGTTCCTGTAGCTAGTAATAATGTTCCTGTAGATAGTAATAATGTTCCTGTAGTTAGTAATAATGTTCCTGTTGTTAGTAATAATGTTCCTATAGTTAGTAATAATGTTCCTGTAGTTATTAATAACGACCGTTCAGTTATTAGTAATAGCGACCGTTCAGTTATTAGTAATAACGGCCGTTCAGTTATTGGCAATTGTCCTGTAGTAAGTACTAATAGTCCTTCAGTAATGAGTAAGGTGGTGTAGTAAGTAATAATGGTTCTTCAGTAATTAGTACTGCTTCTGTAGTAATTAGTAAAAGTCATGTAGTAATCAGTAATGGTCCTATATTAATATGTAATATGTAATGATGCTTTAATAAGTTGAAATGGTGCTGAAATTATTTAGTACTGAGGACAGTAGCTATGACCTGTAGTAAGTAATAATGTTACCAAAACAGTAAGGTTATGTGGTACAGTTCAAGTTGTAGTGGTGTAGGTTGTTATGATCGCATTGTAAATAATTTTGTGGAAAGTACTAATAATCATGTAGTAAGTGGTACTGTTGTAAATAGTAATGTTCCTGTTCTAAGTACAAGCAGTCGCATAGTAAGTAATAATTGTCCTGTAGTAGGTGGTACTGTTGTAAGTATAAGTAGTCCTGTAGTATATAAGTAATAATTGTCCTGTATCCTGTACTTCAGTCAATTATGATAGTCCAGTAGTAAGTATCGTATAACAACAGTGAATGCGTAGTTAATCAACCGAAACCAATAATTATTAATTAATAGTTTATTATCCCACAGTTAACGCATTAAAAGAAGCAAAAAAAGAAAAGTGGGAAATACCATTCTAAAAATTCTGGGAATGTCTAATTCAGCCTTTTTTGTGATTGAGCAATGTCTTGTACAAAGAACAGCGTTTGAGGACCAGTAGAGGTGAAGTATAATTTCATTATTCAAATATTGACGCCAGGACATTTTATTATAGCTCGCAAACATTAAGTAGGTATGAACAGTTAACCTTTAGACTACCTTCAGTAGAGCAGCAGTATCCCAGGTGCAGAATTATATTTAGTGTTCTGCAACACATTTCCAAGCAATTGCAATTGTTCCGCAGACATTTTGTCCTAATTTTGAAAACTGCAGTCAAATCAAAAACAGACGTAAAACACAACTATCGGCTAAATATGTATTACATATTCATAATATAAAACATCAAAATTAATTAACTTACTTTATATAAAAACAAGACATACTTTCAGAATTTGCAATTCTATCGATAACTTTTGAAGTTAAATAATTTGTCACTGACATAAACGATGTTTTATTTATAAAGAGTTTGTGATAATTTGGGCGGTGTAGGGAGGTTGTTCCGTAGCTAGAGAAGAAGAAAAAATTGTGCAGGAGGCGCGCTTTGAACTGCAGAACATCGAAAGTTATGATTAAAAAACAAATCGGCCAAAATTTGGATAAAATTAAGGAAAAATTGTTCTGCAAAGACTTTGTTCTACGACGTACGTCGCAGTTTTAAGCACTGTCTGCTCCCGGGAATAGTACATTAATCGATTCAAAAAATAATTTAGACTACGGTCACAGTACAGCAGTTGTAACTTGAAAGTTATAATAATCACGACAAGAAAGAATCGCGCTAGTTATATCTACAGCCGTAGTCAAAAGTAAATTATAAAAAGTAATTGGTAACTAACACGTAATTGACAAGTAATTACAGAAAGGAAACATAGAGCATGAAACATCCTCCAGGAATGAATAACTTTGCCGAAGAGCTTGCACTCAATACGTATATATGGCGATCGAACAGTGTCGTGTCATATGTGTTACAACGTTTGAAGTGCAATAAAGTTTACAAGTGAAGTAAACTCGATTATGTCTTCAACGTGGAGAGTGTCCTAAGGCCACATAATTAATACGCAATGATGTTGAAGTAGTTCGCAATTTACTATCTAACAGTTAACATACGTTAATAATTAACATACATAATATTCAATGATAGAATTAAAACGAAAAGATTCATACTTTTATTGGATTAAATCTCAGAATTGTTGGACATGTGGGATTGGGAATTAGCTTCGGCTTATTGGCTACCAAACCGAAAAATGATGTTTTTAATCACGCTCTGTAATTGCATTAACCAGTAAACGACTAATCCTACATAAGGATTCGTGCTTTCTCCCAATACCACGCAATAGATCTTAAAACCATGATATCTGGAAATGTTACATGAAGCTGCGTGTACCTGTTTCGGCTGTTTCATTAGAAGGTCGATGGTTTTATTCAGTCCGTGTGTGTATGCGATTGGAAATAGTAGATTAACATAATTGTTCTTGTGTTTAACACTTTCGCTGCCGATCTCGCGTCAGAGCGTGACAACAAGTCAACACTAAAGAGTCAATCACACGCCAGCGCGTGGTGTGCCGTGATGTATCAATAGCAGTCACGCGTACGCAATACAATAGCTGCGTCTCAATATGTGTTTTCCGCCGCTTCAATTAGCATTATATGTTAGACGTTGGCGTGGAGAAGGTTAGAAGCTAGTTGTAAAGGTACCTGGTTTTGAATTTATAGCTTTATTAGTTTTTTTTATTTTAATCTTGTTACATGAGTTGTAGAGACGATACCTTTAAGGACCCCCCCCACCCAAAAAAAAAAAAAAATTTATATATGTAATCTAATAAGTCTCTAACAGATGATGAAATTACAAATTTGTTGGCTGAGCTTTAGCCAATCTATTCTGGCATAGGCGTGACTGGTATTGGCTTCTGGGAAAAACCCATTTCTTCGGCGGGGCAATAATATCAACGCACCATATCAGCTTTGTCGGCTAACGTGTTTAATGTGTAATGATATCAAAATATATAACTTCAATAAGGAAATATTTAGACCAGGTATATGTAGTGTCCCTTAGTTATCATTTCACTAACAAACAAATTCGTAACTAGCATTAATTAACAAAGAGTTTTTTTAAAAATTAGGAATACAAGAATGACAGATGCAGAGCAACGAAGGAAATATCTTTCCAGGAAAAAACCATCCATTGTGTTGTGTGGCTGGAAATTTTGTTCAATCAACTGTAAGCGATTGAGGAGTGTTGTGAAATATTCGGTTTCATGTTAAAAAAGAGGAATTAATTTCACAAGAGAAATAGTGGAGACAGAAGGTTCTATGATGTTAAATTTCACGTATTTTAGACTCGGAAGTTTGAAAGTTCTTTTTACTAAGATTGAGAGAGAGAGAGAGAGAGAGAGAGAGAGAGTCCTGAAAACTTTATGTCAAACAATAGTTAGTATGAAAAGACAACGATTATTTAACAGTTAATTAACTCTCCGCAAATATGTGGACAAGTCTTTTATAATTACCAAAATCATACAAAGAAGATACACGGAACCTTTCTTTTTGTTGAAGAATGTATCCATTCACACAAAGTGTGCATGGGCTTGAGTAACTTCTTACACAGTAGAGTCGAAGTATAATTTCAATATACAAAAGTTGTGGCCGAAAATGTTTTTTTCTGTCATCTAGTTAATATGTAATTAACAGATGATTAACTTACAGGTAATTAACAGACGAATAATATGTGATGGCCGAAATGAAACAAAAGTTTCTGGGAAAATAATTTGCATAATGTGTCTTATTCTACGTGTGTATGCCATTATTGTACTAAAAATGACATTCTTTAAATGGCTGACAATTTTTTTTCATTACGAGTCTTTAATGATTGCTTCAGAAAAGGTATCGATTTCTCAGCGCTTTTCAAACATTCAAAGCAATCTTTCACCTGTAAATATTTTCGTGTTTATGCGTGTTTCTTAACCATCTACTTAGATAAGATACAACACGACCACTAGACTACAAGATCATTATCCAAATAGCTCTCCCCAATGCGCATTTGGAGAAAGCCGTTGAGAATGCGATTCATTAATGCGAAAATTGCACATTGATTTCAGGCTTTAAATAGTCAACTCGGAACTATCAACGATCAATTCAAGTCAGTGCGCGGAGCTGTGGTGATTATATGGTGGTTTGTGAACTCCTGTGGTAGTGATATAACCAGGTACAGAATTATATGCAGTGTTCTGCAACGCAACGCCAAAGCAATTGCAATTGTTCTACAGGCATTTTGTCCGAATTTTGAAAAATGCAGTCAAATCAAAAACAGACATAAAACACAATTATCTTCTAATTATGTATTACATGTTCGTAATAAAACATCACAATTAATTAACTTACTTTATTTATTTAAAACTAAGGCAAACTTTCAGAATTCGCAATTCTATCGATACTTTTTGAAGTTAAATACTTTTGTCATTAACATAGATGTGTTATTTATAAATTGTTTGTGGTAATTTGGTGCTGTGAAGGGAGGTTGTTCCGTAGGTGGAAAAGAAAGAATGTTGTGGCTAGGAGTGCGCTTTGCACTGCAGAACATTGTAACTTATGACTTGAAAACGAACCGGCCACAATTTTGATAAAATTAAGGAAAAATGGTTCTTTAAAGACTTTGTTTGTTGTGCGATTTATCTTGGAAATTAATCACTTCCTGCTCTCGGGTCTCTAAACCACCTATATAGTTTGATCCTTAACCCTCTGAGAAGATTTCTTAGTAGTGAAGTATTGCTTTCCTCCACACACCTACATAATGACTAACCAACCACATTCATAGATTGAAAGAAACATAGGAAATATGTTAATCTAAGAAGGTCAGATCAAGTAATCTCTACTATTATAAAAGAAAGTGTTTGTCTGTCTGTTTTTTTTTTTTTTTGTGTCTTGCCCGCGAAGTACTGATGAATCTATGGCGCTTGCAGTAATGGTATTTGTCACATAGGTAGTATGAATTTCTTGAAACTTTTGGGTCTAGGCGAATTTAAGTTTATAGTTTTTTCACCATTCTTCATTTTACCGCGGTAATTCCGAGGAATGAATAAACATCAATATTTAGACTTTTCTCCCTCACGTGAAAAGTTTTTTTCATCTCTGGGGTGAGAACACATTCGAATGACCTTCGTTTGTTTCGAGATTCATTCATTTTGATTTCCTGCGAAACGGATTCCAGTAAAGCAAAAGATTACTAAAGTTATCACTGGCGTTCTTCAGTGCATTTTTCTTTCTCAGCGATCGTTAAAGGTAGAATAAGAAGTTTAACGGATTTGAAATTTGCGGAACATTTTACAACAGATATGTACCTTATTCGTCTGATTTTCTTTTAATCTTTTATATTTTCGTAAGAGATTGTGACGTAGCGTGAACTTTCGCTATCCAAAAATAAACAGATTGCATTTTCTGCCCTTCTTGTTGAAATAAAAGTAAAAACAGATTTTCACCATTCTTCATTTAACCGCAGTAATTCCGAGGAATGAATAAACATCAATATTTAGACTTTTCTCCCTCACGTGAAAAGTTTTTTTCATCTCTGGGGAGAGAACACATTCGAATGACCTTCGTTTGTTTCGAGATTCATTCATTTTGATTTCCTGCGAAACGGATTCCAGTAAAGCAAAAGATTACTAAAGTTATCACTGGCGTTCTTCAGTGCATTTTTCTTTCTCAGCGATCGTTAAAGGTAGAATAAGAAGTTTAACGGATTTGAAATTTGCGGAACATTTTACAACAGATATGTACCTTATTCGTCTGATTTTCTTTTAATCTTTTATATTTTCGTAAGAGATTGTGACGTAGCGTGAACTTTCGCTATCCAAAAATAAACAGATTGCATTTTCTGCCCTTCTTGTTGAAATAAAAGTAAAAAGATTTTCATTTTGCGAAGGAGAGCAAAGAAATAAAAACATTTTGACTGTGATTGTTAAGTTCTTTTTTCGTAAAATCGGAATCGTTAAAGACAGATTGAAAATTTCATCGGATTTGAAATCTGCGGAACATTTTACACCAGATAAATACCAAACACCACGGGCACGGGCAACGCCGGGCTAGCCACGCAGTAGCTAGTCAGTTATAATAGGAAGGCTGAAGGTTGTACAACAAATATATGCGTCTGAACCAGTTAGAAGCTCTTCAAAGACTAAAACCTACACATTCATATCAGACCTTAAATATTCTACTCGGTTATTTACCTTACATCTCGTATATTCGTACAAAGTGTAAAAGAGTAAATTGATCAGTAAATGAAATCATATAATAAATATTCTCATCAGATACAACGTTTACCAATACAAGTCAATGTTCAGATCCATGGATATTTCCTGGTGTTTTGTACATTCGTGCGTAGAATAAGTCAATCAATAGATAAAATGGTGGAATGCAAAGACGAGTATACTGCTTATATTATTTTTAAAATAATTTATTCTTGAAGGTTCTTAATTTATATTTCCAAACTAAATGCATTTCCCTTAATTATTCCTTAAAAGTCATTAAAAATATCCCAGGGATAAATCTGCATTTTGACTTCAGACCTCAACTATTTTTTCCTGTCTAATCAATGGAATCCAGTTCTCAGAGTCGTGGGAATTATTTGGACTCGAACATGATGATGGAATGAGTCAATCAGCAAACAAAATTTTGTAAAACAAAAGGCAAAGATGTCATATATATATCTTATTTTAGTTATAAAATAATTGACCCTTAGAGGTTCCCTAAATTCATGTTTCAAAAACTAATTATTTTCTCTTATTTATTGCTTAAAGGTCTCTAATTACATTTCATAAACTAAAAACTGCTCATTGAATTCAGGCCTTAAATATTCTACTCGGTTTTATACCTTGTGTCGCGTATATTCGTGCATAGTTTGATAGAGCAAATTGATCCGTAAATGAAAGGGATTAATAAATATCCTCCACAGTAAAAGCACAAAGCCACAAAAATTTCCTGATGACTCCTCGTATATTCCTGTGTAGTATGATTGGATAAGTCAATAAGTAAATTAAATGGTTGAATTTTAAGATGTTACAGCTTATGTCTATTTTAAAAAACCGATTCTTTGATATCCGTAATTTATATTTCAAACAATAAATTCATTTCTCTTAGAGAAATAATAAATTCATCTCAACATCCCATTCGTTTCCTTAAATGTCCTTAACGACATTCTGTAAACTAAAAACTGCTGTAAACTAAACACAATAACACAATGAATCAATAACCACATTCGTTGACTAAAAGAATGGTAGGAAAGATCCTAGTGGTCATGATCAAAACTGGTAACCAGTTGTAAAAGGAAGGCAGCAGATTGTAAAACAGATAGAGGAGAGGAGGGTATTATGGAATACCATTTACATTTCTAAAAATAACTTTACTGGTTTGGAATAAAAATCCCCCAAATCATCATGAGTACATACTATAACTAATTGGTATGAACTGTCACTTGTAAAAAAATATTTTTTATTTTGTTGCAATAAAAAAATTCATTAAAAAAATATCAAATGAAGGTTAATATGAAATAGTCGGGTAATATGGAATAGGTGGCTTAAACCATTGAAAAACAGCTGTAGTAAGGGATTCAATTTGTTTCTTTCCTTTTAGACCTACTACATGAGGAACTTTACTTTGAACCACAGACAAACCAGTTTTGTCTACAGTAAATATCATGTTAGGAGGATAGTTGTTTTTTGAAAACAACATCTATCAGGTCAAAAAATTTATCAACTTTATGAAATCCCCTGGCTCTGGCAAAAGATGTACCCATGGGTTTACGGACTGATAGTTTCGGTTTACTTTGCATAAAAGCGTAGAAGCAGTCTGCCAGCAGTTTCGTCCTTAAATGGATGAGGTATGTTATTGAGAACCGGAATTGGCGTGTCGGGTATTATGGAATACCTAGTATTCCATAATACCCGACTCGCCATCTTGGAACATGAACCTTTAAACTGATGGATAAAACATTCTGAGCTGAAAATCGACCACAGTATTTCAAACTATAATTCTTCTAGTGTACATAATGCTTAACATCAATGTTCAAGTCGCATGTGTACTAGTAGGTTAAAATGTTTGAAGATTTACCTACAAAAACTCTTGAAAATCACAAAACACACTTTGTTCTGTAACGAGTGGTACGACATCAACATGTGGTCGACTCTCACTGCATTGCATCATGGCGGTCTTTCTTGAGTAGTTCATAACAGCACCAATCTGAGCCGAAACCTCGGTATTCCATGTTTCCCGACTATTCCATAATACCCTCCTCTCCTCTATATGCGTTTGAACTTTTCAGAGGATTAATAGTCCTTATAGCTCTTCAAGGACAAAAGTACGCATAGATTTCAGGATTTAAATATTCTACTCGGTATTTTACTTTGAGTCTCATATATTCTTGGATAGTATGATAGAGTATAAATCGATCCGTAAATAAAATAACACAATAAATATTCTCCTTGGATACATCACCGATCAATGCAAGTCAATGCTCAGATTCGTGGAAATTTCCTTGTACCTAATATATTCCTGCGTATTGTGATAGGGTAAGTTAGTCAGTACATAAAATGGTGGAATATAAATATGCTACAGATTAATTTAGTTTTAAAACAATTGATTATTGAATTTCCTTAATTTATATTACAAATATCAAACTCGTTTCCTTAGTTACTCCTTAAAAGTTCTTAGCAACATTCCAAAGACTAAAATCTGCACTTTGATTTCAGTCCTCAAATAATATACTCGGTGTAAGTCTGTGCTTAGAGCCGTGCTAATTTATCTTCCGCATCGTTTATTCATGCATAATGTGATAGAGTAAATCATAACTATATTTGGAAAGCTCATATTCACAAATGCTAGGAGCTTCAAACGCGTTTTTCATGATTTGTAAAATAACTTAACGAAAAGTTTAAATTAGTACCCAAAAAGATATTTTTTCCAATTAACAGAGTAGTTTTCCAGGAATGGAACTAATGAATATTTAATCTGAAATAAATTCCCCACTTAGCGAATCTTTTTATTCTACCAACTTATTCAACATCCAATCACTATTTGAATTGTGTACAGTATTTGCGAAGTAAATCCTTTTAATTTATCTCACCATTAAAATTAGCTGCTGATCTATATAAATAAGAATGGAGTGTTTGTTTGTACATTGAATATTTTAGACCCATTTCAAGTTTTCTATCCGTTTTGGACCATTCTGATGCCAAATCCGAATCTTTCGCATTTGGTGTATTTCATTATTGAGGTATTTCAGCTCTGGAACTTTATTATTTCGAGGCTTATTTTTGTTCTTTGTGCAATGTGAACGATTTACGAACATTTAGGACAGACAATACTTTTCAACGAAAAGGAATAAAAATGAAACTCGTGTTTCTTTCACTCTGCATTAATTTTACATTTCTAAATTTTGTCCACTTTTTAGTTGTAAGTTGTGGCAACTGCGGGATCAAGATATAAAAATGAATCACACATTAATATATTTAGAACAACTTTTTCCCAACATCTTTCATTCTATTTCGCTGTTTTCTTTTGTATTCTGTTTTAAATATTTATTATTTACATAAATTGTGTTTATTTTTCATCACACGCGCCACCACCACCACAAAGAATTCAACTTTAAGTAGCAGGTAGGTCAGAAAAAATGCAAATTTTAAGTGTAATCATGCAATTATTGATATAATAATGCCGTTACTGAAAGAATGATAATGTTTAAAAAATCCGAACTAGAACTTTTCAAACATTAAAAAATTCTTTGTCATAATGACGAGAGAAGATTGCGAAATTCCACAGTATTTCATGCCGGATTGAAGAGTGCCACAGGTAAAAAATATTATTTTGTTGACTATGAGTGCGAGAGCACTCGCCGTAAATCGTCGGATTTATTAATTGAGTCGAACATAAAAGGAACTTAAGAAATGAAATTCCAAATTTCCCTCAAAATCGTCTTTTGTAGAAGCAACTTTAATGTCACTTTTAGTCATTTTGTAGCTGTATCATACAGCAAGAGTGCGATGTATGTGAAATGTATTACATGAATGGATATGCATGTGTAGGATTTGTGTCCAAAGTAAGTGGTAGAAATTATAAGATTATTGTTATTAAGATGGAGAAATGATTGGATTGGATTTGATTTTGTGGCATTGAGTTCTCCAGGGACATATTATGCCAAACACAAGAATGGAGAAAGGAGTTAAAATATTATTTTATTCTACGAAAAACGTAAGTTATTATATATTTTGATGATCTCTTTAATCTAGTGTAAACCAATTCAAACCGAGTAAGGTCGGGTATTTTGCTAGTAGAGAATAAAAATAAAAATACACAGTTTACATTTGTAATCATACCGAAATTGTATCCTCAGTTATGAAAACAAATTAATTCAACTCCAAACTTTAGTCACTAAAACAATTTTGCCTTAGAAGGTAAATAGTGACTATATAAATTTTCATAAAAGAATGCAGACATCAATTTTAATTTACAATATTCCCCTTTGTATTTCAAACGTCTAACAACTGAAACATAATTAAATATGACTTCAGCCAAATACATTTATTGACATTTCTCAGAAAAGAAGTCAATTTTTGACTGCTGAAAGCATGAGCCTAAATACTTTTGGTGTGCTTTTTCCGTGAAAAGCAAAATGGATGTTTGAAGTTGTATGGTTTTAAATTTTGATACACTTTTCACTTATAATATTTAATCCCATCATCCCCGATCCTTCCTCAGATCAGATTATTTAAATAATTCTAACTTTCATACGAGTCCTCATTAAAAATATTTCTGCGCTTGTGATACGTCATAACACTTATCTATAAAAAACATTAACCATTTTTGACGTATAAAGTAAATATGTTTTCCTCGTAAAATTACTAACGAAGCTAAAACTCATGTTATTATAAAGCCAATTATAACTCTAAAAAGAACGACTTAAGGGAATAAAAATAAATAAAGGGAATAAAGAATATGATTTGAAATATGATAAAAAGGTAATTAATGTATAAAAATGCAAGCATCCAATTTTAATTATACACTCTATAACAAAAAAATCGACGCACCAAGAAGGAGTTGTCCGATGGAGACAAAAATTGGTGGATAGGAACATTATGTACAGAATAGAAATTGATTAAAATTTCAGAACAATTGAATGATTTATTTCAGAGTTACAGTAACGAGCTCAATAAGATGTTCACCCTCCTCTAGCCTGGATGCAAGCTGTCACACGGAGTGGCATAGACCGATAAAGTTCCCGGATGGTCTCTTGCGGTATTTCTTGCCAAATTTGCTCCAATTGTCGGACTACATCATCAAAATTCCTTACCGGATGCAGTCGCCTTCCCATCATATCCCAGACATGCTCGATGGGGGAGAGATCTGGTGATCTGGCTGGCCAAGGAAGTGTTTGACAAGCTTGAAGGCAGTTCATAGCAACATGTGCCGTATGTGGTCTGGCATTGTCGTGCTGAAAAATAAGCCCAGGGTATTGCGAAAGGAACGGTAGCAAAACAGGTCTCAGAATGTCGTCAACGTACCGCTGTGTAGCAAGTGTACCTCTAATGACGACCAAAGGGGTCCGGCTATCAAGGGAAATGGCACCCCAGACCATAACTCCTTGTTGAGGGCCCGTGTGGCGTGCAATAGTGAAAGCAGGATCGTTACGCTGCCCTGGGCATCTCCAGACACGTCTTCGATGATCGTCAGGACACAGTTGGAAGCGGGATTCGTCGCTAAAGACTATACGTCCCCAGTCAGCATCATTCCAGCCTGATCGAGTAAAGCACCACTGTAATATGGCTCGACAGTGTGCAGGCGTGAGTGGCAGGTGGCGTAACGATCGGTACGAGCGTAGATTTCGCTCTCTCAGCCTTCTGTGAATGGTCATGGTGGACAATCGTGTGTGGGTCGCACGACTGATGGTTGATAGCGATGAATCAGGTGCTGTGACAGCTGATCTGACAATCACTCTGTCCTCGCGATCTGTTGTGGCCCTACGTCGACCGCTACCATCATGACGCTGAAATCTGCCATTGTTCACCCAGTCTTGCCAGCATCTTCTAATCGCTTCGACTCACATGACGAGCGATTCTCCGATTTGCCCAACCTGCCTCTTTCAATCCAATGATTCTACTTCTTTCAAACTCTGAAAGTTGCTCGTAATGAGCTCGAATCCTGCGGCGAGGCATTTTTTCAGTGGTTGAAAGATATCCTAAATCTCAATGCAGCAAAAATTTTTAACAACAGTTCAAGAACAACTCCTTATATGCATCTGCTGGATGCGCAGTTCCGATGCGCTGGAGATCGCACTATTCATTCATTGGACACCAAATTTTAATCATTCGCATATTTGGTCGAAACAGTTTTGCATACGAAATTTCAAAGCAATCGGATGATTCCTTCTTGGTGCGTCGATTTTTTTGTTATAGAGTGTATATTTCACCACTTTATTAGCAACAAACATTCATGTTATTTGTAAACTGTTGAATGGGGTAACAACGCAAAAAATAAAATAGTCAAAACTATGGTCCTAGCTAGAATAATAAAATTTTAGGTAATAAAATTCTTCAGCAGTGAGAAAAAAAAGATTTGTGAGACAGAATCAGCACAGGAAAAAAAATGTGACCGTAAATATATTTACTATTAAAAAAATTCCTAACCGCCTTTGAACAAGAGAATGGATGAGAGAGAGAGAGAGAGAGAAAGCGGGATAGAGAGATAAGCTGAAGTGAACTTTCTCAATCTATTTGTTTAAACAGGACGGAGGTGAGCATTTTCCCACATGCATGTGATCGGAACTGAGAATTATTACCGGTAAGGACACGAAATTCTGCTATATAAATATATATTTCGATGAGCTCGATTAGATGCATGTAATGTCAATATGGATGCTATGTTCATTTTTCACTATTGAAATATGATATGAAATGGGACTACACTTCATTAAATTGATATGACTAACGCTCCTGATTCTTGTTTCGACATCATGTCGCGATCGTTCTTCCTATTGACGCTTTCTATGATTGATTGTGTGTTTATGACGCAAAAAACTATAAGGACAAACGTATTTGGACACTGCAGAAATTCGGAGGAGGATCCTTCTTAGTGTGGGGTTGTTTCTACTGGTTAGGATACGGCCCTTTGTTTAAGTACCTGGTACCATAAACGCTATATCCCGACGTTCTGGACAATTCGGCCTTGCCTACACTATGGCAATATTACGGCTGTTTCCTCCAATTGGATCTAGCTCCATGTCACACTACAAAACGTGTCATTGACTAGTTTCCTTTAAATTAGGTGAATTGGTTTTACAGGCCTGTTCAGAGCCCCGATCTCAATCCGATCGAGTAGTTGTGGGGCAAACTGGAGCGACGAGTACGACACCGACAAGCACTCCCATGTTCACAACAATCTCTCCTCACAGCCTTGCAAGAGGCATGACAATCTATTCCTTCTTAGACTTACAGAGAACTGGTGGAAAGTATGCCTCGACTTGTTGCATCTGTGGTACAAGCAAAAGGAGGGCCTACCCCTTACTAAATAGAATAAAAAAGCACTTTTTTCTGAAAAACATGCTGTGTCCAGATCCTTTTGTCCATATGGTGCATATGGACATTTTTGCGATTTTCCGCAATTCGAAGTCCGATATCTAAACAAGTATTAAATAATTAGGTTTTATTTCTATTATTACCTATCAAGCGCAAAGGGACGAAACAAGTGACTCCTCAAACGTCGTACTCGCACAAAGAAGGCCGGAGCTAGACGAAATTAATGTGAAAAGCACACTGTAAAAAAAATCCCGTAAAATTTACGGTTTTAAACTGGCAGCTGGGTTGGTTGTGCTTAACCGTAAAAATTACGAAGTTAATCCGTAGAAATAACGGTTTTTTCCCATACGAGAACAAGTTTTTCCCGTAAAAGTTACGAATTAAAACCGTATTCACAACGGTTTTTTCCCATAAGAGATCCAGTTTTTCCCGTAAAAGTTACGAAGTAAAACCGTATTCTCGACGGTTTTCCCCATATAAGACCAAGTTTTTCCCGTAAAAGTTACGAATTAAAACCGTATTCACAACGGTTTTTTCCCATAAGAGATCAAGTTTCCCCGTAAAAGTTACGAAGTAAAACCGTATTCTCGACGGTTTTCCCCATATAAGACCAAGTTTCCCCCGTAAAAGTTACTAAGTAAAACCGTATTCACAACGGTATTTTGCCATATATCACATTTTTTCCGTAAAAGTTATGAAGTAAATTTGTAGTCGCAACTGTTTTTTACCATGAGATCTAGTTTTCTCTGTATGTTTCAGTTTTCACTTGTTTACATAAAAGTATTTAATCGGTGAAAGTTACAACCAGTTACCATAAAAAATACAGTATAATTTCGCAATCAGAACTATTTTTAATTAGTCAAGAACAAGTTTACTGTAGTTTTTAGTTTATAACTGTTTACAAAACCATATGGAATTGAAGTTACAACCAGTTACCATAAAAAATATGCTGCAATTATGCAGTGAATATGGTTTTACCACAAAATAATGCAATTACACTAAATACTATAAGGTTTACAAATTGTGTAAAAATGTAAATATCAGTTATACAGTTTTGCGCACAAAATAATGGGTTTTCTTTGAAATTTAGTTTTGAAGTGTGGATAAAATGATAAAGTCATCTTTTAAAATAGTATAGAACTATTGCAGAGCAAATAAATTAAAGAAAAATACTGTGCTGTACACAGTACCTTTTATTCATAATACTGTCAATATACAGTGAAATCTGTGTGTAACGATACTGTCTATAACAATATTTTATTTAGGTCCCTACAGAATGGTTATAGACAGGTTTCACTGTATAATATTTATTACTTTTGTTATTTCAATAATGTTCAAACATTTAAATTAAATAATCTAA
Source organism: Metellina segmentata (assembly GCA_947359465.1). NCBI lineage: Eukaryota > Metazoa > Arthropoda > Arachnida > Araneae > Tetragnathidae > Metellina > Metellina segmentata. The sequence goes on from OX375876.1 coordinate 121,473,322, forward strand.
CTAAATTATGCTAGAATATTATTCAATTATACAGAATAATAAAAATTAAAGTAAATCATTTTTCAATACGCATGTTGAGGATACTTATTAAGTAACAAACTAAATAAGCATGTAGAAAAAAGTCTGTATAAATGAAAAAATAAATATTGTTGTCTTATAATGTCAACAGTGATAAATTTTCAAAATATAGAACTCTGGAGCTTTTCATTTAAGAAACCTTGATAACTTTTATTAAATAGCAAAACATCTTTAAATATGGTTACATTATACACTGTGCTGTGCTGAACACGATAATTACATAATGTTTTGTGAGGTACATTTGTTGTTGCATATAATTTAAGTAATACAAAATGAGCAGGCAAAAATATACAATAAACAGAAATACAAATATAATCAGGGTTCTCTCTCTCTCTCTCTCATTGATTTAAATTTTTAAAAATCAAACCACGATTACAATATAATAACTTTGATGCAATTAGCAGAATCAAGATACCTAATATTTTCATATCTATTCAATAAAATGTTCAACACCATTCAAAGTCCATAAGTTTATTTTATAAGGTCAAAACTTTTTGATTCATGGATTTCTTTTTTTGGATCCTTTATCAGGATTCATCCTTAGAAAACACCTGTAAAATACAAATAGGACAGAAAAATTCTTTAGTGATTTTGCTTTATTCAAAGTTTAACAAGTTTATTTAACCTTTAACTGCTGTCATGGGTCTCACAGACCCCGAGTGACAGGTCGTTTCCACCTCTCAAAGTGAATATTGGTCAATGTCCTATTCAGTACCTTCCTACTACGTCCAAGAGAAGCCACATTCCAACACTGGTTTGGATGTCCCAACTATTTCGTATTTCACACTATTTGCATTTCCCCCACGGTCTCTTAGACCCTTCACAGCATTTGCGTTAGTGTTCTTGCTGAATGAAATAGTCTGTTTGAGTATGGAATTTCAGCCGAGTCTAAAATGGTAACAAACTTTACTAAGAAACTACCTCTGTATCTAGCACAAAAAGAAGTTCAGGATATTGTTGATAATTCATGGTTCCCACACCTTTATCCAAAAAAAATTCAAGGACTTTTAAGGACTTTTCAAAACCAAAAAAATATTTTTCAAGGACCTAAAATTTTTTACGACCTAAAACAAGGCATACACAAAAGTTGTCAATTAAAAAGAAAAATATAAAAAAATAATAATAATTTTTTATACAACTGTTAGTCAAAAAAGGGAAAGGTTATTGTCAATTTTGGGAACAATTTGGATTTTCTTTTCTCACAGAACCTGATTTTTTTTTTTGCAGAGTGGGCTTCTTGTTTCAATGCTAACTTTCAGGCTACTTGCACTCATATCGATTTCCGTCGTGCGATAAAATATTGTACGATAAATTCTTTTGGTGGCACGAAGAAGAGTATGAGAAGCGGCCGTCTTAATGGAGACCAGAAGTGTCAACTTAGACGGATAGCCATACTGTGGAGATCTAGACCTAGTATTATAAGTATATCACATAGTGTCAAAGCGTGAAACACCGGTTTCATTCAGAATGAGGCTCAAATGGCACACATGCTGTGGAGGAAACTAGTCTGGACAATTTCCAATGCAAGACAAAATTACACAATTATGTACTTGTTAAAAAAAATCAAGTACTTTCAAGGACTTTTCACCAAGTTCCGTAATTTTCAAGGACTTTCAAGGGCCCCTAGTTAGGAAAAAATAATTCAAGGACTTTTCAAGGACCGTGGGAACCCTGTAATTGGTCGGAAATAGAGTACTGGGACAGTGAAATTTCGGATACTATTGAAAGCAAACATGAAACGGATTCGGAAATTTATGCAGATGAAGACATTTCAAGTGCGTCTTCACAAGAATATTTCAACGGAAAAAAAACTTCAAATGGGATGCTGGGAGGGGGGAGGGGACCTAATCGTGCCATTAGAACACCAAACCACAACATAGTTTAGTTTCCAGGGTTGAAATGTCCTACAAAATTAGTTCCGAAAGCTGAGCCTGAAGAGACATGGAATCTACTTTACTTGTATACTAATATAAAATATATTCATGTTAAGAATTGAATTATCTAAATTTAAAATGTATAAATAATAATTATCTAAAGAATCTTTCATTAATATATATTAATTAACTTTATACACACTTTAGTGAGCAAGGTCTGAGAGACCCCTCCACACTAGTCACGAGACGGTTTGTAACACAGCAGTTAAAGGGTTAAAGCTAATTTAAAAAATACAATCAAAGACTATAGCACCCAATCCTTTTTTTTAATAAATGTCATGTGAGAAATTAACTGTGACAAATCAGTTAAAGTAATGTTCTTGCATGTACTTGAACTGCAATTTACAATTGTGCCTTCAATTCTTCACATTTCTTTGACAAATTTATGATCTTGAAAAACATGAATTGTACAGGGTGTCCTAAAAGTTCCTGTACTGACGATTCGTGAATTTACTATACAAAATCAACAAACTTTTAAACAAATATTTTTATGTTAATGGTGAAAAGCACTTATAAACGAAAAAGATTTGGACTTACATTTATAGTAAATGTTTAAAATTTCTGCAATTTTCTTGGGAGGCAAAGCTGAAGTAGTTTACACATATTTTTAGAAACACCTTTCAAAATGCTGGGAATGACTTCTTGTATCTTTTGAGTAATGGCACTTTTCAGATCACCTATTGTTTGGTGATTATCTTCATAAACTTTGTTCTTTAATTATCCCCACAGAAAAAAAGTCAGGAATGTGTAGATGACGGAACGAGGTGGCCAATGGTTTCTTGAGATGAGTCGATCGCCAAAAAATCTTAAAGCATGCCCGTGGTGTCATAACTTGTATGGCAGGTTACAACGTCTTGTTGGAACCAAGAGTCTTGTTCATGCACTTCTAATATTCCAAAAAATTGTTGATTAAGTTGATATACTGTATCTGGGTCATTCTGAAATTAAGTGGAAATTTGAGTCACATGTATTTTTTTTTATGAATTTCATGTGTCAATTGATTTTTATACAATAGTAATAGATCTTAATTGAGGTATATTTTCATCAGATATCTTCAAGTGAATAAATATTTGCATATTTATACTTAAAAAAGTGAATTAAACATGGAAAATATCACCTCCGTGGCTGTTCTTAACCCTGTTTCTAGGTTAAGAAATATAGTTGAAACTTAAAAAGTATAAAAATTCCTTTATTTAATATTAATAGTTTCATTGTTAACAGTTTTCATTTCATTGCACCAGAAATTATTATATTTTTCATTAAATTTAATGTTGAAAAATCAGTAAATTATTTTGTCCCTACTATTTTTGTCAGCTCTGCATAAAAAGTAAATAACCTTTAAAAGTCTACTAGAAGGCAGTACATGTCTGAAAGTGTAATTAAAAGAAGCTCTAATGAGCCATCTTTACTGTAAGATATCTTTGACTCAATAGCAAGTATGATTTTGTCTGTTTCTTACATTTGCACTCAGAAAATTCTTGAGTTCTTTTAACAATGTCAGTGCCATGGCATTTTTTAACTTAATATATTTTCATTTATTGCTGAACTTTTTTCAACAACATATAGTTAGAAAATGTACAAAACAATCTGGAAATCAAAGCACATGGCTGGGATTGTTTTAGGTTAGGCATAAATGTGGTCCAACCATTGAAATTTCACCTCCATGGAGGTGAGCAAATATTTCTTATCAGGAATTTGTACAATGATATGGTAAAATAGTGATTATAAATGGTTATTTATTAAAGTAAGAACAATCTTGGGTAAACAAATAAGCAGTCCAATTGTTTTTTCTCTAACCAGTACCGATTTAACTTGCCAATTGATTCTGATTTGAACCTGTAGAATAAAGCCTAACAGCTTTATTTGATTTACAATGTTTGAACACTTGTAACTTTGGGTCTAATTATGTACGCTGATAAAATCTTTTAATTTTCCCTTAAAAATATGCCATTGAGTTGGGAGATAATTTAAGTATCCTCATGACTGAAATTCTCTTTGTTGTTTCTGACATAGTACCAGTTGGTATCATGTGAATCTGGCCTAGTTGGTACCATGTCTAAGAAATCTGATATAATCAAATTTAGGAAAGTCTGGAAGGAGTCTTAGCAAAAAAGAAATAGAATTAAAAATGATCCAGAACTTTACGACATAAAAGAGGGCTCAGCAAAAAAAAAAATAGGTTGAAAAGACAAGAAAATTTTGTTTGAAGGAAAAAAAAAATTAATATTCCACCAAACAGAGTGGAGTAGTTAACCCAGATGAAGCTGTTGGGTATTGCAACCTGATGTAAGAAACATGTGCATGTGAAAAGCATGAAAAAGTTTTGTTAACTTTTGAAAAATTAAAAAGCCTCAAAGTTCTTAATTACAATGATTTAGATTAGATGGTTAAATCTCTGCTGTCTGGATGTAGTAAAAAGTGAAGAAGAATGTCTGGAAAGAAGTGCATTAACAAACACGTTGAGACAAATGATTACATGTGTTGAGCAATGGAAGAGGAAAGAAGTTTACAGTGAAATAGATAAAAAAAAAGTCAGCTAAGAAAGTGGTTAAATCAAAAGTTGAAATAGAAGTCAAAGCGCTAGTTAATAAATTTAATGATATGCTTCGTTACTTCGTGAAGCATGTTTGCAACATAGTCCCATCAATACAGGTCAATTTTCAACCTAAAGATAACCTTGGAACATATGAGATACTGATACATGTTGATTTTGGGAGATACAACATGTGCATTTCAGAGATTCACATGACCAAATCACATTACATAGATAAATTGAAAATAGTGAAAAACTTAACGTTCTGTCATTCTACTCATTGTCTGAATCTTTGCGACCCGACTCAAATGCATTTAATGAATATGTAATTGTCAAAGTATTTGGTAGAAAGAGTGTTTGCTATTATGTGGCAAATGTCATTGAATGTTTTGAAGCTTCTTAGCAGATCCGCTTCATGTCGAGATGACATGACACTACTAAAAACAAATTTGTTTCCTATGAAGAATGTGAAGCAACAGTTCAAGATGAGGTTATGGCCATTTTAAAACAACTAACAATGAATACTCATGAATAGTACATTTTTGATTAAATACCTGAAGACTATTTACATTGTGTTAGATGAATCTGAAACATCTCGTCACCTCCACGTTTTAAGGAAATAAAAAATTGGCTTTAATTTGCTTAAAATATTGTCTTGACCTGTTTCAGTTGCACAACTTCATTGCCCTAACATGACATAAATACATAAAATAAATTCTAAAACTTTAATTTTATTTTTCAAAAAGTTTTGACTGTCAAATTTCTATTTAATTTCAAAATGATCCATATTTACTCGGTATTGCATCACTTGGATATTTATGTCGCTAAAATTATTTGCATTCAAAATAAGTTTAAAACAGCGCAATTCTCTGAATGCGTGAAATTCATCTTGCAATGAAGAACAAAATGACGTGGAACTTTATTATCGAACAACTTGAGTGCAAAGAAAATGAAACGATAAAAATTAAAGAGCCGATAAAATTCAATAATTAAAAAAAAAAACACGGGCAATAATTATTTTTAAAGTTGGAGTACGGGAACTTTTAGGACAACCTGTAGTTTTTAAAACAGAGATGGCAAGATTGAGCACCATAAGAGAATGTTACTCCGTGAACATTTCGATGCAAACTCCAGAGGACAACATAGGGTTTGATTAATTTTGTTTTGAAATTACAGAGTTCACATTTAAACACAGACATTACGGTAAGAATCTAATTTCTAAAAATTAACAAAAGGAGCATGAAAAGTAAGTAAAAGCTCACCTGATAATTAGAGTTGAAACTATTTGAGCACTCGTCGATCAAAAATGGCGCCCTAACAAACATACGACCTGGTTGCCAACTGATGAATAACGAAAAGCTTAAATAAAAGTCGAATCGCACTTTTATTTACATGATGTTCAAAACCATAAAATAATTGCTGAAAAATAAGAGCAAGTGTAGAAAATAATCTTAAAATGATTTAAGAAAAGGGAAAGTTATCGTACGCAAAGCAATACCGTAGTGACGAGAACTCGAATTTGAACTGACGGTTTTAAACCGTATATGGCTAGAGTGAAAAACGGTAAAAAACCGTTTTGTCAACAAAACAGCTTTAAACCGTCAAATATACGGGAAAAGTCCGTCAAAACAACGGAAAATTTTTGCACTGCAGTGCGCACTTTCGTGACTCAACTTTTATCTATGATTGCATCAGCCTATGGTGTTAGCACAAGATCAACGAGTTTTTAAAATACTAGGGGGGGCTCCTCCCATTGCTCGCTTACGCTCGCCAAACCCCGGGGATTGCTTCACAAACCAACATTCCTTTCGCAGAGTGAATCTTCTGGACAGCGAAACTATCTGAATAATTCGTATGGTGCTGATTTGACTTTTCGGTCCTTGACGTCACAGCGAGGGCTTCGCCCCCTGCTCGCTTACGATCGCTGAAAAAACTCACGGCTTAAGACTGAAAATTTGTATGTGTTTTGCTCACTTGCGGAAGAAATTTCGCTTTTTCAACTTTCACACTTAATAAATCCCAAACTAATAACCGCATCGGAAAAGGATTTTTACAATTGTCCAGGTAACACGATGAAGAACAAACCATGTTAACTTCATATTTTTCTGATCCCAATTTTTTAGGGAAACCGTCTAAGAATCGAGCTAAACAACACAGCTTTCAATCCGGCGGTGACGGCGGTAATCTTTTTTTTTAATATAGAGAGATTCTTTGTTTATTGGGCACTATTGAATTCGATAACGTTAATTTATGTATAATTTATATATTTATATGTATTAAATTTTGTAATTCTTTTATTTGTGATACTAAAAACAGCATGGAAACTCGGTGTCGAACGTATTCTACGTGAAAACTGACCAGATCTCGATCTCGTCATCATCCATCAGAAGTAGTAAAACACAGTCCAGTCACATTAATGTGACCACCTGTCAAAAGCCAGAATAACCACCTTTGGCAGAGCGTACCGCTGCGAGACGTGCAGGAAGAGAGTCAATTAGGGTTCTGAAGGTGTTCACTGGGATGTTGAGCCATGCCGACTCCAGTGCCGTGGCCTGCTGAGCTAGATTGCCTCCCTCCTCCAGCCTGAATCCTTCCGGCAATTGTTGCAGGGTGTTTGCTTTCAGACGTTTCACGCCGTATACGCCCACGTCCATCTGTCCGATGGAGCATAAAACGTGAATCATCGGAAAAAGCCACCTGTCGCCACTCTGTGGACGTCCAGTTGCCGTACTGGCGTGCAAATTCCAGCTTTCGTCGCCGATGAACAGCAGTCAGCATAGGTGCATTAACCAGGCGGCTGCTGCGGAGGCCCATGCGCAGCAACGTTCGCTGAACCGTTGTTGAGGATACACTCTTGGTAGCCCCTTGGTTCATCTGGGCGGTCAGTTGCTCAACAGTTGCACGTCTATTCGCCCGAACGCATCTCCGTAGCCTTCGTTCGCCTCTGTCATCTATAGCCCGTTATGCACCACATGTGCCACGCCGCTGATTTTGGATAGGGTCATTTTGCCATGCACAGTAAACTTTTATCACGGCGGCACGCGAACTGTTCACAAAATTAGCCGTTTCCGAAATGCTTCGACCCTTGGCCCGAAAGCCAATAATGCCCTTTTTGTCGTCGTATAAATCGCTACGTTTCTGCATTACGCCAACGATTGAAATGCTTTCCCATGCCCTAGGACATCCTTTATATATACTCCACTGCAATGTGCTACCTACTGCCTTTTTGAATTGGTTATTTCATGTTGACGTCGAAAGTAAGTGGTGGTCACATTAATGTGACTGGACTGTGTATCTTTATGATGATATATCTCGTCATAAGCATATTTATGGACAAGATAGATCATCATAAACCACTTTGGAAGGTAAAGAATGCTCAAACCAGATACTATATGTTGGTTTGCTTCTATTGTGTTCATTGAAGCTACATAACGGGTTGTGTCAATGCATAAAATAAATTATATTATATTATGTATTGGATTATATCCAGCATTGTAGAGTGCGCAGCAAGGTATGAGGTATTGAAGACGGTACAATTTCGATTTCCAATACCTATCTGGTACAACATACTTTACATTTTCGCAATGCAACAGCTTTGAAATTTTTTCAAGACTGAATTAAAAAAACTAAATCTATCGGATTACAAAAAAATCTCTCTCGCATCAGAAATTTCAAATGTGTCACAAGTCTTATTATTCTTAATTAAGAGATAGAGATGTCAGTTCTTGAAGTGCTGTCACCACTCTACGTCGTAATGGAGATTTTTTTTCCTTAGCTTCCATTACCTGGGTCGAATTATGCGGGACGTACGCAGGCGAACGGCAATTAATTCAAGCGTTGAAACAAAAAGAAGTTAGAAATCAATTAACATTCTTACAGCTTTCTCTTCTAATTAAAAAGTTTTTCAGTCTGCAGCAAAAAAAGTTCAGGTCTTTCTGCTTCAAGCTTTTAATTTTGAAAATATTTTCCCAACACTCGAAAAGTACTTTTGTATCGACAAAAAGCGGAGACAAATGTAATTTTTTATGGAAACAATTCCCCCTAAAAAACTCTTAAGTTCGTAAAAAAAGTAGTTTCTCCATCATGCTAATTGTTCCTTCTTAATGACAGAGAGTCTATTTGTGTCAAGTAAAGCTTAAAATCCATATTTAAATTTTTATATCCATTAAATTTTTATACCCATCCGATGCAATAAAACATTTTGTTTTTATGCACATAAGGATCAAAAAATGTCAATTAGTGAATGCGATGGTTAGGATAATTGTATCGTAAGAAAAGTATATTACTATAACGTTTTGTGATGAGTATTTTTAAATCGATTTCAGAAAGTATTCGTGAAGAAGTTAAATGCGCGAATTCGTATAACAAGAAATAAAATATTTAAGTAATTAATGGGGCTTTTCATCTTTGGCTTATTTAAAACGACCATCTGAAATTACGTTGTGATTTAGACTTAAAAACGAATTTCTCTAATTGAAGAAGAATTATGCCATTATAATTGTGATGAATTAGTCACATCTTCAATTATTAACCCTTAACTGCTGTGTCACAAACCGTCTCGTGACTAGTGTGGAGGGGTCTCTCTGACCTTGCTCACTAAAGTGCGTTTAAAGTTGATTAATATAATATATTAATGAAAGATTTTTTAGATAAATATTATTTATACATTTTAAATTTAGATAATTCAATTCTTAACATGAAATACATTTTATATTACTATATAAGTAGATTCCATGTCTCTTCAGGCTCAGCTTTCGGACCTACTTTTGCAGGACGTTTCAACCCTGGAAACTGTAAAACTATGTTGTGTTATGGTGTTCTAACGGCACGATTAGGTTTCCCCCTAGTCATCCCATTTGAAGTTATTTTTTCCGTGGAAATATTCTTCTTAAGAAGACGCACTTGCAATGTCTTCATCTTCATCTGCCTAAATTTCCGAATCCGTTTCGTGTTCGCTTTCAATAATATTATCCGACATGTCACTGTCCTAGTACTCTATTTCCGACCAATTATCAACAATATCCTGAATTTCTTTTTGTGTAAGATACACAGGTCGTTTGTTAGTAAAGTGTATTGCCATTTTAGGTTCTTTGCCGAAATTCCCTAATCAAACTTAGACGATTTCATTCAACACGGCCGATAACGCAAATGCTGATAAGGGGTTTAAGAGACCACGCGGGAAATGCAAATAGTGTGAAATACGAAATAGTTGGGACAGCCAAACCAGTCTTGGAATGTGGCTTCTGTTGGACGTAGTAGGAAGGTACTGAATAGGACAGGGACCAATATTCACTTTAAAGGGTGGAAACGACCTGTCAAAAATGACTCGTGGTCTGTGAGACCCATGACAGCAATTAAAGGTTAACTTACATAAAAGCAGAATATAAATAGCAGTGTAACGAATCTCAACAATAAGGTACGTTTTCAACTTGAAGTTGTGTGTATGTGCACATTTTTTCAGGCCGCGATGATAAACCAGTCAGACGATGGCCACAATCGACACGCATTGTGATAGACGACTAACGATGAACATTTAAACTGCCAATAAATCACTTCCCATATCTGTTTGAAGCCCTTTGCAAACAGATACTGACACAAGTGTGTTATCTGTTAACACAAAACAGTCAAATGTCGAAATAACTCACTGTAGTCCACGTATAAAAATGTAATACCGTGATCATAATACGACTGTCACTGCTAAACGCAATAGGCAATTAATCAACTAGTGTGGTTAACCTCAAGCGAACTCAACCACTTCTAAGTTCCAGATAATCACTGTGGTACTTCGTAATCTATATAATTAACTAGTAAATAAAGCAGGCATTATGATTTTAAAACATGAAGTTATTTTAGTTGAAATGAACTTGCTCTGTTTTTTACACACTATACCACATTATTGATCCAATTGTGAGTATTAACTGTGCGCTTACAGACAAACTGGATGGCGCTTCTGATATATTCCAGATGGCGCTGTATCTTGATTACTGTATACACGTACCAGGGGATGAACAGCTGAATTTGGCCAATGTTAACCAAATACCTTCCAGCAACTGTCTGAAGCACTGTGATGACAGACACTAACACTTATTCAGCTGTCAACATTCCGCTGTCAAATGTCGCAGTCATATATTATAAGTACTCCAATGATCTTAATACAGCTCTCACAGTTTAAAACAATCGTCAATCAGTCAAGTACAGGTTGGGTTGCCAACTGTCCAGGATTGTCCCGGAATTGAAGTTGCTGCCCAGATTCCCGGTTGAATCTCCAATTACCCCGGAATTTCAGAGAAAGCTATCGATTCCAATTTCTCCTGCACTCCAAAATAGTTATTTCTATTGCACATGACTTCGTGTCCATCTATTGAACGTCCGTTCCCCCACTACTATCCAAAGCCAATACTATATATGTCAGTATTATCATAGCAGGACCATCGTGAAGACATGGTATGAATTGTCTTTCAGTTCTATTATACTCTATTTGAATATTATTTTTTAAATTGAGGATGGAGACGAACACAAATTTTCATATTATAATTTCTTAGAATAGAATTTGGAACACTCTCGGTTATGTATAACTAAACTCGAACATTATCTCTATTTTGTATATGAACACTACCATTTTTATTTTTTAATAGTTTCAATTCAACAAGAGGTTCGGTTTAGATTTATTATTATTATTATTACTACGAGTGTCGTTTGGAAAGTGATACCCATTTTAAAATAAAATACAGACTAATTAAAAATTTTCAACCACACTTTTGATTTTACATTTTTATAACTTATATTACTTTTCTACATATTCCCCTTGGAAATTTAAACATTTGTCGTACCTTGTGGCGAGCTTTTGAATAGCAGCGTCATACTCCTCCACTGCCAGTCCATTGAAGATAAGCAGTAACGTCTTTAAACTTTTGTGGTCATCATTGAGTATGCGTGTTATCCATCCTGTACACATTTTGCAGAATATGAGGTGATCTGTTACCACTTCGTAAATGATAGTGCGAGACACATGTGAAATTTATAATGAATTTCATCCGAAGTCACACGCCAATATTGTTTGATGAATGTGTCGACAGACTTGTCAAGCTCAGCCGTAATGACAATTGGGCGGCCACATAGCTTCTCATTATGGACGTTCTTTTTTTTTCATTAAAATTTCAGCATCGACGACGCACGCAGGATTCATCCATCACATCACCATACACTGCTTTGATTTCATGATAAATTTTTCTGGGTCGCACATGTTTTTTCGTTTACAAATCGGATCACGGCTCTCACTTCACATTTGGCGGCCCGCTCTATTGACGTTTTGTTCGCTTACCAAAACAACAATAACCGTTATAATACGAAGTAATTCAGTAGACAGCTGTTAGACGAGTTCCTAAAACTGGTAGACCTTTAACGGTGCACCTGCCACTGTCATAGTGGTGAACATGCTCAAACGACCATTACTTTCCGAAAGACCCTCGTATGTATATGAGAGAACCATCAAGCTAGTATAATAATTAAAATAAAAAAAAATTATTATTTTTGTACAAGAAGATAATTTTCTTGTGAAACCAGGTATGTTATGTTAAGTGATTCCCCAGTGGAAAATGTTGTGAAATTATATAAATATATTTATTAGTTTTGGGCAATATGTCCCGGAATTGTCTCATAAAAAGTTGGCAATCCTAAGTACAGGTGGTTGTATCTATCAAATTCAACCTCTGTTGAATTCTGAAAATTTATTACAGTGGTGAATTGGCAACCACTACACTTTTCTTTCAATAAGGTTACACATATAGCACTGCAACAAATCTCAACAGGAAGAATATAATACACTCATTTTCCTTTTAGATATTATTGCTATCCAGTAGTTTGACTAACTTGAAATAAATATCTGCTAAAATATCTCAGAACAAAGAATCAAACGCGTCAAATAGTTGGATATACAAGAATTTATATATTTTATTTCAACATTGCCTCAAATTATTCAAAATGTATAAATTATAACATAGCAAAATGAATACTCTGAACAATCAGAAAATAAATGCTGGATCATATATCAAACTTGTTTTGACACTATCAAACTTTTGGCTGAATACTTTAAGGGCTTAAAAAATATTTTCTTCTAGAAACAGAACAATTTTATTTAAAACATTGTAGAAGAAAAACTAACATCTGCCTACTGCATGTTCTAGACACATCACAACAGCTGCTAACGGAATAAATCATGGATAATAAGAGAGTTTTTGTCTTCTCCAAGAGTAGTTTTCAAATTTATTTATTTCACTACTTTTTTCTAATTTGGAAAATCTGAAAGGGATTTTAAATGCAAATAAAAAAACCAGAAAGAAAATGAGATTGAGCTTCCTCAACCCAAATGCTTTATGTTCGGTGCTACCTTAAAATACAGTTTATTGCCGTTTCGGCAACGTTCAGTATATAATGTTATTAGTGCTGACAGCATATATCAATTTGGAATTTAGTCTTTAGAATTTTTAGTGGCAAAGTGTTGAAATCATATTTGAAAAAAAAAGTTGGCGTCAATTTTGGAATACGTAGAGAAACATATACCCCCACATAATCAGTGTCGCCACCTATATACAGCTTTACAGAAACAGACTTACGGGTTTTATGAAAATACAACGTATATACATGAAATAATTAAAAACGCCTATTCGAGACAATGAAGGCTAATTTGCAAAACGACAAACACAGTAAAGCACAACAGACAGAAACCACTAATAATATACAAATTATACCAATAATAAATTTTATTTCTGTGAAACACAATTATTTACGATTAGTAATTTATTGTTAATTTTCACGAAGGAAAATTTCATAAAAGTAATTTTAGACAGTGACCACATCTTGCAAATTGTTTGGAAGAATGTAGATAGCATTGAATTGCTTGTGATCATTAGGTGACATTTTATTTTATTTTGTCAACGCACAAATGAAATTCTATAATGCATATTTTTATTAATTCATGTATAGATTTCTTGGTTTTCTTAACTAAGATGTTTAAGTTGGAATCTATTAAAAGTTAGTTTATTGAGTTATAATTCGATAATTCCTTCTCAAATCAACACAAAAAACGTAGCACTATCAAACCAATTATCCGAGTTCTTTAAATTTTCTCCTATTTGCAATACATTTTTGCTAATACATAATGCGTATTTCAAACATCCAAGACAAAGATGTGCCTTTTCGTTGTTTATCAGGAAAAAATAATTATAAGCAATTTAAAAATTTAAGGTCATGTTATTTAACTTGAAGTTCAAAAGATCATTAACAGAGTCAAGTACAAAGTATATCTCACGATGGATATGTAATTAGGGCAACAATGACTTTGCAAATTTTAAGCACGTTCGCACGATGCTGTCATCTGACAGCTCTGCGCGCAATCAAGTATAAAGTCGCACGTGCGCGTGCTGTTGTTCTCACTTCCTCCTACTCACTCACTCGAACTAATAATTTCTGTTAAAGATATATTTTATCAAGAGTCTGAATATAAGTCCTTTAAAATAAGATTTGTTATTGTGAAGTTATACTTCAATAAATTACGCTTTCCTGTTTCCGAAGTATATTCTTTATAAGTCGACAATATGCTGGAATAGCAGTTAAGAACCTGTTGCTCCTAGTCAGTATAAGAGTTGGGATCCTTCCGAAGGCCAGAATCGGAACCACCGAAAGAAGCGATCCCAAACAATTATTTACAAAATAAGCCCTGACTGAGCCAACTGAGCACGATCGGGCAATTAAATAAAAATATATCAGAAGTTTACGATGATGAAAAACTCTTTCCATTTTTCAAATTTAAAATTAATATAAATAGGAAACTATTGAGGGTTGAGGAGGTTTAACATTTAAAGGTTTATTTGCTTGATACTGGGAAACAATATAGCCTCGTTTAATGAAAATCGGAAAAGTCGGATTATGAGCTGTGTAGTTTTCATGTGGTATGACCCAATATGCAATAGCTATAGATTATTAATTTATAAAATGCTAGATTCTGTTGTGTTTCCTTGGCTATTAAAGTTTTGATTGGTTGTGTGACGTCCCAAGTAGGCGGAGTTTCTAGTTGTTATGATTGGTTGTGTGACGTCCCAAGTAGGCGGAGTTTCTAGTTGTTATGATTGGTTGTGTGATGTCACGAGAGAAACGAGATAAGAAAGATAAAAAAACACACATTATATTCAAAATCGCCATGGAAATAACACTGAATGCAAGACGATTGCCGTATGTAGCTCAATTTTTTACCAGTGTTGATAAAAAAAATGAAGTTTTCCAATAATATTGTTTTACCAGTATTCTTCAAAACACAATAAAACAAAGCAAGTTGACAGATAGCGGTGAAAAAAGGTTTATGATGTGTGATGTTACGAGTGAAAAGAGATACGAAGTGTCAAAAATCATTATATTCGAAACCGCCATGGAAATAACATTGCGTATAAAACGATTGCCGTACTCGACTGATTTTTTTACGAGTGTTGATCAAAAATTAAGTTTTGCAATAATATTATTTGACCAATATTGCTCAAAAAACACCATGCGAAAGCAAGGTGATTCAAAATGGCAGGATTTCTTATATCGAATGGTTCAGTGGTATTTTTAGATCTATACAATAATGACGATCAGAGATTCTTTCAGTTAAATTATAGTTTAATTACTATTTACACACTATTTACATACATAGATAAATAATACATATTAACGCAAATCGAGATTAATCAAATCAATCAAATTAAGAACGCTTAGGTTCTTTCGAAATCGAATCGAGTCGAACTTCAACTAATCAACTGACAAAAGCTGCAGGTGTGGAAGATCTGGAAAGGCGCATGACGTCAACGACCACAGCGCCATCTAAGATTCAAATAATTTCCACACAAAGCAAGTTGGCTGGGAGTGGTGAAAAAAGGTTTATACACAGCCAGTGATCACGCCTCGTCATGTTTTAAAAATTATACAAATGAAGTTTGACCAAAATAAATAATTTTTTTATGCACCTGCGGTATGACGGGCCATTTATCCTAGTATTGTTGTAAATTACTTTATATAATGCTGTTAAATGACAATAAATTATTGGGAAACTCTTTTCCAAAATTGGGCTCTCTATACACTGGAGCCAGAAATCGCTCATATACGTAGATATTATGCACTTAATTATGGCAGTGGACGCAATCTTCTCAATAATTCAGTATCCCATGACTCCTCGAAGGAGGTATAGGTATACGAAGATGCATTGTGAAGACTCGCGAACATCTGCGTAGTTCAGATAAGATGTGACTGACTGCTTTCTATCTTGAAGCGAAATTAATTCTGTGGCCTAATCTTCAGACTAGCGTGAAAGATGTAAGACGAGGTTTCGAAATGGTGCGGGCAATGTGGCGGAAGGGATGGACAGGATTAAGTTCCATCCATCCTGGAACTTCTTGGAGGATTAGTGGATGAGGTAACCATAACCCTCTGATTGCCACGGATCAACCGTGTTTTAATGAAAAAACTTGGGTATGTATTGGGTTGTTTTTTTTGACACTATGGAATTTTTTAAATGTGTGGTAACATTGCGAGGTGGTTACATATTCCATCGACTACCAAACGTGTTTAGCTCAACACTCCCCTTTTTGCAAAAGCAATTTCTTTCGGGGCTTTCCTCTAGAACACGGATTCCCAACCGGTGGTACGCGTACCACTGGTGGTACGCGGCAACGTTTCAGGTGGTACGCAAGGATGATACGAGCGATCCAAATACTCTACGAAGTTTGTTCGATTTTTTAGTATGAACAACTACGTTATGCTATTTCTTATGCCATTTATAACTAGTTACTTGTGTAAGAGTGGTTTTTCTGAACTTTTGTACAGAAAAATATCAATATAGAAACAGAGTAAGTGTTGAAGAGGACTTAAGAGTGAAGTTAAGCTCCATTGCTCCTGATATTGATGTTTTAACAAAAGACAAACAACAAGTTTCGCACTAAAAATTGATTTTTGATTATGTTAATCTTTGTTTGCTTAGTTTGTACTAATTATTTAAAATTAATTGTTTTAGACATGTGAGTAAAAATTTTTTTTTTAATTTTCAATAATCGTTTTATTTTTTCCTTTATTACACATCATTAATACGAAATACAAGTGCATTAATCATAAAATATGAAGCTTTCTTAGTATTTTAATTAAAATAAAACAAGTCATTGGGAACTTTTCTGGCATTAGATAATGTTTCTAAAAATATATAAGACTGGTGGTACATCCAAAATTTCTTAAAATTTCAAATGGCGCGCAGTTATTAAAAGGATGGGAACCCCTGCTCTAGAAAACTACCGCAACTAATAGTATATCGCTGTTCATAAAATGTCCGAATTTTACCAAAATATTTATGTAGCTATATGCGCAAAATTATAATTTTCAAAAAGTTTTTGGAAAGTAAAACAACTTAAGACTGAAATTGTAAAACTATTTATTTAAATGAAATAACAAAAATTCGTTTCCCATAAACGTACTAGATCGCTTTCTATTACTATAAAGTATTCGTTATTAGTAATTAAATATTAGCGATAATAATAACATATCAGTAAAATTAAAGTAATCACTAATGAGAACTATGATACTGACAGTGATACTACCATTTAACTATATTATGCTCTAATTTCCTCATACTACGTTCACACATGAAAAGTTAAACTAGTTTAAGTGCTAATCTAGCTTAAGTCGAGCATGTGTGAACGAACTGTCTTAGATTTAAACTAGCTTAGCGAAAAGAAACTCTCTTAACTTTAAACCAGTTTCCCAAACTCACTTAAATGAGTTCTACAGTGACGCCACCTAGAGGTGTCACGCGAACTTCATTCCGCGCGCTTTTGTTGACGATCTTTCATTCTGTTCGCCGTGTAATCGTTTGTGATGGAGCTTAGCCCTACCCCTAGTTTAGAACTTCCAAAAAAAAAAAAAAGAGTTAAAGAAGGAATAGAAACTGGTCCACTCAAGAAGTAAAATGTTTATTATCCATTTGGGCGGACAAGTATGCGGATCTGACAAGAATCAAAAGAAACAAAGAGATTTACGAAAATATGGTGCAACAATTAAAGGAAATGGGATTTTCCAGAACCCATGGCGAAGTTCAGACGAAAATTAAAAATTTGACTTCAGAATACAGGTAATTTTATTCTTATTGGAAATTTGTTAAGGATAAAAGAATTCTTTCTCCACATTATGTTCTATCCATTTAGAATGAGAAAATTTAAATGTCATCAACGGCATAACTTTGTTTAACTATAACTCCTTTATTTAACCATTTATTATAATAAATTTACAAAGTAGGTTACTTTTATCATACCAGAACATAGAAAGAAATGGATTTTAGTAGAGGATATTAATATAATATATCATTCAATTATCAAATAATTCATGAGCAATTGATACTGCAGCATGTCTGAAATGTTGTATGAATTCTTTATATCAGATGTATAAAAATACTTCCCAATTTTTCTTGCACAAATTAAAACTTTATCATTTGTTGATAAATGTTATTCTAATCTATCTATTAGGTCTGAGAAAACATTACATGGATGCACAGCAACTGGCACTAGTCCTTCGGAGTGGCTTCATTTCAGGGAAGTGCATAAAATCATTGGGAACTCCCACCACCATTCAGTCGATGTCATCATCGATAAAATAACATCGATAAACCGATTTAAGCTAGTTTAAAAGCTGCCGTAGTGTGAACGCATAAAAATAAGATAGCTTAAGTTAAGATAGCTTAAGTTCACTCTTAAGTTAAACTAGTTTAACTTTTCATGTGTGAACGTAGTATCAGAAGCTTCCTCAAATTTGCAAGGTCAACTAGTCGCTTCCTCTTTTTCGTTAAAAGATAGTTGCTATTAGAAATTGTCAAAATTTTTTAACTCTATCAGTTACAGTGAGTACTGATTCTTGTTATTTAGGCACGGTGCACACATGCGATTTTTCAACGTGCTGCGCTACTGGGGCACCGAAGCCCAACTATGCACACATAACCGTAAAATGACGCTTGAACTCATTTCGCGCCATTTGCGAAGAAAACGTGTTTATTTCGCTTACTTGGTGTAAAAAAAGTATATTTTGAAACAGAATAGACGTTAGTGGATACAACCATTTATTAATTATTATTTATATTTCATTTATTTATGAAAACAAGGTACT
Source organism: Metellina segmentata (assembly GCA_947359465.1). NCBI lineage: Eukaryota > Metazoa > Arthropoda > Arachnida > Araneae > Tetragnathidae > Metellina > Metellina segmentata. The sequence continues at coordinate 121,492,033 of OX375876.1, forward strand.
TCAGAACGGAGACTCATGCGCGGCGATCATGGGGAATTGCAGTACAAAATGCACGCAAGTTGGACGTGCGTCGCCCCATGTCGGCATATGTGCACTGCTCCATTGAATCTAATGTATCTAAGACCGCACTTGCGTTGAGGCAGTGTCGCCGCACGTTGAAAAACCGGATTTGTGCACGGGCCTTACACAACACTCGAGCGCATACCTTGAAATCACAAGTTCAAGTTGCGACCAATAGGAAGTTACCTAAAACCACCTGGTTTTAGCTAAAGTTTTATTTCTATTCGCATTGCTGTTTTAGGCCAGTTTCGGATTTATTTAAGCGTTGAAGTGGTGTGGAAACTTGGAGAGTAGGGTGCTAGCTCGGGTGTTGACCTCTTCTTCTGACAGTAGATCAAAAATACGATGTGTAGTCCTGGGATCTTTCCCTTCAAGATAGATCCCGAATCGTCACCCGTCGTGCTTCAGTGAGACGTTTATTTAAACTACCCACTTGATTTACTTTAGACATATTTGACGACAGAAAACAGCTAACGTAACGATGGCATGAGTAGAATAACGAGTTAAAAAATGTTGTAACAGAAGTGTATAAATTGCCTTTTTCATTTTAGACAGATTTTAACTTTGTTACCTGAAGTCTCTTAACTCACTTGGGGGTTTATCTTCCTGTCGGAAAATGTCCTGCTGTAGCAAGCCGCTTATTCAAAACCTGTTCGCAGCTGTCACAAGTCTTGGGCATTCATTTTCTTGGGTTTCCATTCCCTTTAGCGTAATAGGGAAGTTTATCCTCAGCAACTCATTTTTATCAAAAATGACTAGATCTGAGACGAGATATCATATCTCGTCGAAACGCTTGAAGGGTTAAAACACAAAGTGTATTGCTTACGTCTGTGTATAATATGCCCGATACAGAAAGTGCTTAAAACTGTGACGTACGTCGCAGAACAAGCAAAGTTTTTGCAGAAAATATTTTCTTCATTTTATCAAAATTTTGGCCGATTTTTTAAAAATATGTAACGTTGTTCTGAAGTGCAAACAGCGCTCTTAGCCACAAAATATTCTTTTCTAGCTGCGGAGCAACACCTTATAAATTACCACAAACACCTTATAAATACAGAGGCTGTTCACACATTTTTTAGACAGTGTATATTGTATTGACAAAACTAAATTACATAAAATTCTTGTGTTTTAAATGTTCGATTTGATAGCCCTTATTCTGAACTATCTTTCGACACCGTAATTTTCAGGATAATAATGCCTTTTGAAGAGTCAGAAGAGGTATTCTTTCCCATTCCTCCTGAACAGCTTTCCTGAGTCCTGTAAGGGTTGTGGGACGACGTTTGGATAATGCAGATTTTAAAAGTCCGAAAGCACAAAAATCCATAGGTGATACATCGGGAGATATAGTAGGGATATCAGTGAAGGTTATGGCCTCGATATCGGTTTTTGTTCCATTTCTTTTAGGAAATTTACAGTGCATTTTGATGTGTGACTGCTAGCTTTGTCTTGATGGAGTTCCACAGATTGATGGCACTGTGGGTAAAGCGATGGTATTTCATTCAGAAAAATTGGCGATAAAATATGTTCCTGATAGTATTTGGAGTTAATCTTGACATTTTTTTCCACATTATATGAAACACCAGCAACAATCATGAATCCCTTAGAAAAACTTTCTTCCGATTCTGTGAACAATGTACTTAAATTTTTTTCTTCCCTTTTATGATAATAAATTACTCTTTTTTTTTGCTGCAATCATTTAAATACACCCATGATTCATCTATTGTGACAAGTTTTTTCCAATTTTCTTTGGATAAGTGTTTTTCATATAGAATTCGGCAGCGTGTCCTGCATTCAGCGATATGCTTTAGAGAAAGACGATGGACATTGCGTTTTTTCGCTTTCTTAAGATTTAAATCAACGTTTATCATTTTGTTTACAGTGAACACCGAACATTTTAATGATTTTGCAACTGTCCTTTGACTAGGGGGATTTTCTGTTAACATTAAACAACGTACCTTTGCAATAGTCGAAGATGTCCGTTTCTTCCTTGGATACTTGTTTGGAATTTTTGTCCCACTTGAGGCTCCAATTTGACGTTTTTTCCCTTTCTTGTTGACGATATTACCTATCGACGATTTAGATATCACAAAACCATGACTCTCACATCGTTTTTGGATAACGGAATATGAATATTTCTCTTCGGAAAGAGCATAAATATAGCCTTCGAACCACTGCTTCGTTAAAAACGCCATTTAGAAAACAAACCTCTCAAGCCGCAGACGATAATTTTGACTTTTAAAAACATAGTATAATTGCAATTATTTCTTTTGCTGCAAACGATTTTTTTATTACCGCTAACTAAAATTGTCTCAAAAATGTACGAACAGCCTCTGTAACACATCTATGTTAATGACGAAATATTTGACTTCAAAAGTTATAGTCAGAATTGCAAATTCTGAAAGTATGCCTTGGTTTTAAATAAAGTAAGTTTATTCATTTTGATGCTTTATTATCCATATGTTGTTGTTGTTTCTTATCCACCAAAATGGTCTGACGACGTCAGACTAGGTTCATGAATCCGTTGACATAGAGAAAGGCGATCACAAGAAGAGGATATCAGTATAAATCCTCCCTAGAGAGGTCCATGCAATCCAGGATGTGCGCAGCAGAAACCTGGTGTGCGTGGCACTTTGAGCATGTAGAGAAGAGTTTCTTGTCCTCATAAAAAAAGACATTTCAAGTGGCCGCTGGCAAGACGTGAGAGGTTGGTCTGGTAGTGTCTATCGCTCGAAGGGCTAGAAACAACTCCGGCTTACCACCCATATACCAATGGTGGGAGGGAGGTACCAACCATTCATCTTTGTTTTGGGATTTTTTCCAAGAAAAAAGTTCTAAATAAGGGAGTTCAGAAGAGGAGGGGGTTGGATGACTACAGCCCTCCTTTTCCAGGTTGTCAGCTACTTCATTACCGAGAAGATCCACGTGAGATGGAACCCACTGGATGTGGATGTCCTGAAGCAGTGATATGAGCGTCAAATTTTGCAGGATAGAGATGCTTACTTTGTCCCCTATGAAGGTCCAATTACTAAGGTGTTGTATCGAGCTGCAGCTGTCACTAAAGATCCAGAGAGCGCCAAAGTTGTTTTCACTTAGGATAGCCTGATGTCCTATATCGATTGCAATTAATTTGCTTCTGGTAAATATGTAACTTATATTTAGCCGATAATTGCGTTATACGTCTGTTTTTTATTTGACTTCGGATTTCAAAATTTGGACAAAATGCCTGTAGAACAATTGCACTTGCTTTTAGTTGTGTTGCAGAACACAGAATATAATTCTGTACCTGGGCACAAAGTTTTTATTGAATTAAAAATGTTCTATAACGAATACAATATATGAGGAAAATGGTATTTAAAAATCTATCCACTCTTTTCTAAACAATCTAGGCCGCCTCATATATGATTTGCTAAACATGTTTTCTGGTTTTTTTATCCTACATCAGTTCCAAAGTCGATGCATCTATTAGAATTTTGAAGTTTTTGTCCGAATGTGGTTCTACAGTTTGTAAAAATAAATTGTATGACCAACTGCACCCAAGGGCTCGTCTCTAGTTATAAAAAGTTTCTAGTCTAGATAACTAGTCTAAAATAAAATAAGTTTTTTTTTTTTGCGGAATAACGTCTTAAGTTGAAACGTTTGTGGTATGGATAGATAAATCGCTGGAAGCAAGATTCTAAATGTATGAGTGGTGAGATAAAGTTTTACTACAATACATACATTGTCGATACATTTTCTCCTGCATCCGAAGTATTGAATAAAATGACTTTAAAATTCTTGATATTCAGTTGAAGAAATAGTACTTTACCCTTTAACCTAACCCGATTACTGATATATTATAGTTTTGATTCGTTCACGAGGTAGTATTCTTCAAGACTACCCATGCATTAAAATAAACCTTTGGAATCCTATACCTGAGCTCAGTGCTTTTCCATCTACGAGTGTCAAATACTTTAGGAAGTTATTTGCAAGCCATTTAACTTTCTTCATTCGATTTAGATTTATTTAATGTGGCCGAAATGGAGGTGCAAAGTACTTCAGTCCATTGAAGTTTCGTGAAAGAGTAATGACATTTTCCGATTTTAACGTTCCCGAAAGCTTAAATTGGATAGTGTAATTCAGTTCTGGCCGCTCGGGGTAACATAGGGAAATAAATGGAATTTCCACTATTCCAAGATAAGCGACTGGGTAATTAGCTTTCCCTGAACCTCAAAGTATATTAGAATACCAGTACTGGTTTGTCTCAAAGGTTTGGCTCATGCAATTCCTTTTAGAGGCAATACGTACTTTGTGGCCAACTTTTACCCATGTTTGTATCTTTTCAATACATTTTGAATAAATCAATGGACACATTGAGTTGTCTAATGTTTTTTTTTTCGATGAGGTACCTCGTCATTAGCAACAGTGGCCAGAACTTTATGGACGAGATAGAACGTCATAAGAAAAAAACTGATCAGATATCTTTCTCGTCATCATCATCATCACAAAATAGATAATACTAGGGACCACGCCCCGTGCTCGCTAATGCTCGCCAACCTCCGAAGGATTACTTTACAGTCCACATTGGTTCGCAGAGCGAACCTTGCTCGTGCCATTGTTTACAAAATCTGATATTCCCAAAAAATATTTTTCAAACATAAATGTGTTGTACTACAGAAAAAATTACAGTTCCTATGGAAACAGAACTCGAACAATTTTGAATTCAGATGAAAACTTGGAGCAAATTTTGACTCGAAATGTGAGCGATGCTTTAGAAATCGAATACCCATCATGTCGTTAGTAAGCTGCAACAGCTCTACGAATATTAGTTTTTTTTTTCAATAAAATTTTATCCGATAGCGCAATAAATTCAATTGAGGCGCGAGGCTGCGTGGTAAACAAATAATCGTATAGTGTTGCCTAAACGTGATAGCAAATAACGTATTTCTTGTGTGCCGTGTAAGATAATTATATATATAGATGTACCTTTGATGATACAATATCTCGTCATTAGCAATAGTGATCTGACCCTGATAGAGATATTTCGTCTGATATCTTTACGATCAGGACGAGATATATCGTCATTAGATGAAAACTGCTTCGATCACTTTCTCGTAATCATCACAAAACAGAAAATATATACCTTGATGACGAAATATCTCGTCATTAAGAAAAGTGGAAAATCTTTATGGACGAGATATCTTGTCATTAGAAGAAAACTGACCAGATCTATTTCTCGTCACCATCACAAAATAGATATGTACCTTTATGACGAAATATCTCGTCATTATCAAAAGTGGCCATATATTTATGGACGAAATATCTCGTCGAAACCAAAATTTGTTTTATGGTTAAATATTATTTTTGAACTTGTAGACTCGCGCAGAGCGTCTGCGTTAGTTTCTTAAGTGACTTTATGGCTATTAATGGCCCAAATAAAATCACATCTAATACTTTACCGAAATGTTATGCATATGGATTCATAAAATACGTCATTCTTTATTGAATGGTGTCTTTGAATTTCCTTTTATAAAACCAGTGCGCATATATACAGCTATCAGAGCAAGAGGGGCATAACCACTAACAAACTCAATGAAGAAAAACGCAATTTTCTTGCTTCCATTTTTATACATTTTTATTTGTCTACAATATGATTTGAGATTCTGGAAATTTATTTATCAGGGATCAATATTAAGTTATTTTGTAATTTTAGAACACTTGAACCAGTGCATTTCAAAAAAGTAAAAGGTCGGAATAAAAGGTAATAAATATTCCGTATTTTGTTAGTTAGGCCACACTCTTGCTCGTAGTAGCTTCATATATGCTGTTGGTTGATTGTATTGAGGTTTTTAGGCGCAATGAATGTATTTGGTGAAGTTGCGCAATATATCCGGTTGTTCGGAAAGTAATTTCGTTTTTTTCCCAACAAAGGACTTAATTATATTGTTTCACAACCAATTTCACACTTTAAGCCGTATTGTCATTATACATTTTGACAACTGATATAACAAGGCTTGTTTGTGAAAACGTTTGTTTGATTCTGCGTTATAATTTTTGTTTGGTGCCCTATCAAATATGAAAAGTTGAAAGCAGCATTTTCGGTATATTTTACTTTTTTACTATCAATAAGGTGCAAATGCAGTTCAAGCAAGAAAAAAAAATTATTCGATGCGTACGGAGAAGATGTATTGACAAAACGCCAGTGCCAAAACTGGTTTGCATAATTTCGTTCCGGCAATTTTGATGTTGAAGATGCACCACATTCTGGAAGGTCAATTAAAACTGGTGAAGGCAAAATAAAGGCATTTATTGATGCATACGGAGGAATAACAACTTGTGAGATCGTTGGGAGATGAAATGATGTACCGAATTCGACCGTTCATGATCACGTGAAACGCTTTGGCTTAATTTCAAATCTCGACTTACGGTTTCCATAGCTCCTTCGCATTGACGTCTGTAATTTGCTTATCAAACGTCAAGAAAATTATCCATTTGTGAAGCGAATCATCACTGGGGGTGAGAAATGGGTAGTCTATAATAAAGTTAAACGCAAGAGATCGTGGAGTAAAAAAGATGAACCGGCTCAGAGCACTTCGAAAACCGATATTCATCAAAAAAAGGTGATGCCCTCTGATTGGTGGGATTTCAAGGGGATCGTTTTTTTAGCTTCTACCGGACAATGCCACGATCAATTCTGAAGTGTACTGTCATCAACTGGACAAATTGAATGATTCACTCAAATAGATAAGGCCAGAATTGATCAATAGAAAAGGAATAGTGTTTCACCAAGATAATGTGAGACCTCATAAAAATTTGGTAACCCTCCAAAAGCTTTTACAGCTTGGATGGGATGTGCTACTACACCCACCATATTCTCCAGATATGGCACCTTCGGATTAATACTTGTTCCGGTATCTTCAAAATTGTTTAGACCGCAAAACCTTTACTTCAAGTGAGGACGTCAAAAAATGATTTGGATCAGTTTTGTGTCACCAAAGATTATAAGTTTTATGAGCGTGGAATCATGCACATGCTACTACAGAAAGGTGGCAAAAGGAAAAGGATATTGAATCAAATGGAGAATATATAATTCAATAAAATATGTATACATTATAAAAAAATCGTATTTCATTTTCATCAAAAAAAAATAATAAATAAATAAATTACTTTTAGAACAACCCGCTACAAAATAGAATAGATAAGGTTAAGTGAAGGACAAACACACACAGTGAAAGGATTGGTGTGTCAGAAGAGGGAAATACATCCAGGGAGTAACAATTCACAGGTTGCTAGCTCGTTTAAAAGGGTGGCTCAATTTCTAGCAGCAGGTGTACATGGTGATTGCGAAATTTTAAATAATGTATTTGTATCATAAAATTGAAGAAGGAAAATTAAGTTTTTCGCTGTGTGTGATGCGTATCATTATAAATATATTTTACAGTTTATGAAATTATCGAATGAGATTGGAAAGTTTGTATCAAAAATACTTACCAGAACGTCGTTGACGTACCAGCTAAGATTTGCAGCAGGTTTCGATTTCGCTGATGAACACCGTAATGTGAGATTGTCTGAATACTCTGATACTTCTCCATAGATGCGAGGCGATGATTCGGGAGGAACTGAAAAATACTTCTATTCAGACTTCAGCTCTCAAATTAAAAAAGAAAAATAACAGGATAAAAAGCTTAACATGAAATTATCACGTGGAAAGCATACGATCAAGAGCAAAATGATACTTATTCATTTCCTCCAGTTCAATTTTTTGTGTGACGAAAGTAATTTATTAGGTGATAACATTACATGTTTTATTTAGTTCCATATAAATAACTAACCTGACATGGAATATGTCCTATCTATATACGAGGGACGTTCGGAAAGTAATACGCGTTTGAGCAAGCGCACCACTGTAACAGTGACAGGTGCACCGGTCAAGGTCAACCAGTTTAAGGGACTCGTCTGCCAGCCTTTAACTGAATTACATCCCATTATGACGGCAATTGTTGTTTTGATAAGCAAACAAACTGCCCAAGAAAATCGAGCGTGTTACCTAATGTGAAGTGATATCTGTGATCCGATTTCTAAACGTAAATAACGCGCGACCTAGCGAACGTATCGTGAAATAAAAACAGTTTATGGTGATGTGATAGACGAATCATGTGCGCGTCGTCGTTGCCGAAATTTTAATGAGGGAAGAGAGAACGTACATGATGAGGAGCGATGTGGCCGCCCAAGTGTCATTACGGATGAGCTTGTCAACTCTGTCGTCAAATTCATCAAACAAGACCGGCGTGTGACTTCGGATGAAATTCATGATAAATTTTCACACGTGTCTCGCACTATCATTTAATAAGTGGTAACAGATCACCTCAAATTCAGAAAAATTTGTTCAAAATGGGTGCTAAGCATACTCAGTGACGACCACAAAAGCTTAAAGACTTAACTGCTTACCTCAATGGACTGGCGCCAGAGGAGTATGACGTTCAAAAGCTCGTCACAAGGTACGACAAATGTTTAAATTTTCAAGGGGACTATGTATAAAAGTAATATAAGGTATAAAAATGTAAAATCAAAAGTGTGGTTGAAAATTTTTAATTGGTCTGTATTTTATTTAAAAACGGGTATTACTTTCCGAACGACCCTCGTAATTTTTACTTAAATATCAGAAACCACTACACCTGCAAGTGGTTTCGCCGAGATATCTCGTCCATCGAGATGCAAAGGATGTTCTTAATGACGAGATATATCGTCCATCACAATTTGGGCAGTATTGCTAGTATCGAGACAAAACTGCCTCGTTACTCGAAGGAATGGAAATGCAAGAAGGGAAAACAAACTTTCTCTGACCCAGAACCGGTGACAATTTGGAACAGGTTTAGGCCTCAAAGACTGACCACTACAGAGTGGTTTTAGACCCGAAGATGGGATGCGGTAGCACGGTCGGAAGAGTATTAGGACGGATTAACGGTTAAATCCGTCGTGGCCTCAAACGTCTTCCCGTTGGCGTGGTGTGGAAATTTTGAGAGTAGAGTGCCAGTTCAGGTGTTGACTCGTCATCTGACCGTGGTTCAAAATTACGTGTTGTAGTCCTCTCTTTAGAATTGATCCCGAACCGTCGAAAATAGCCCGTTGTTTTGCTACAGAGTGACGTTAATTAAAATACCTACGTACCTAAATCGAAAGGAAGATTAACCGCTAAGAGGGATAAACATCCGTTTTCATTTTTAATTGTTTTTACATGCACTATGCGCGTATGCACTATAATTAAAAACTAGTTATCCTTATAAAGATGATTGCCTACTGTAATAATGGAATTTAACAGTGTATTGTCAGATCCGGAACTATAAATATACAACAGTGATCTGCCAAAGTTTGAAAATAAAAATGAACCAATTTTTACGGCAGTTGCAAATTTTAAACAACTAATCGTTACTGTTCTTTGATAAATTATTTTTGTTTATATTCTTGCTTTGTAAATTTTATGTTTGAAATTGCTTCTGAATATTTTGGAGTTGTTTGGAACGGCTCATGTTTCTCTTCCGTTAACTCTATTTATTATTAGATAAAAACAAAACATTTGTCTTTTCTAGTCTAATTTAAACTTTTTAAAAGTACATTTGCGTGCAATTAGAAACTAGAATTAGTTTCATAAATCTGGTGCATAGTCTAACCTAGCGTATTTATACAACCTATGAAAACTGATTTCCAAGAATAAGATTCTGTGAAAAGCAGATCTTTCAATAGGTAAACATCATTTAAGTGATTCCATGAAGAAATTCATAGTTAAATATTTAATTTTTCTTTGCTATGGTAATACCAGATAATTAATTGCTTTTTAAAATTATTTATGTATACTTAATAATTTATACTTGACAATTTTAATATATCTCTTTTTATGCATATCTTATCTCTCAAAAAAAAATATATTTTTATATTTTAATGCAAATATTTATATTAAAAAGAAAATGATAGCTATTTATCCAAATTTCTAATTGCTCGCAATTTATTTTTAAAACATGACGTAAGAGTTTGAGTATTTTTTTTCCACTTCTTTTCATTCCATGCACTCACACATGAATACTTTTAAAGCTTAGTACGACGTGATATTTTCTTATTTCTTTATGTTTAATGCAACTGTATATGCAATGTGACAAGCATAGCTCCCACGTTATCAAATTGCAATTTTTAAATATCTTTGTACATTGTATTTTGTTCATTAGACAGTTGGAAATAAATAACCAAAAACTAATAAATTTTCTGATTAACCCCTTTAGCGGTTCATCTTCGCCGTTGCAAACTGCCCTGTAGTACCAAAAGCCTGTTCGAAAACTTTAAAAGCTGTTTTCATGACCTTGAGGATAAAAGTTATTTACTAACTTTATTAACTTAATTAAAAGTTATAAAAGTTATTACGAGATATATTGTCCAAGATTTTGTCAAATTTACTGAGGACGGGATATATCGGCAAGGCAAAATTGCCCTGTAGTGTCCAGCCCCTGGAGCAAAAACCTGTTCCAAACTATCAACATGTCAGGGAAAGGGGCAATTTGTTTTATCTTGGATCTTCATACCCCTTGGAGTAATAGGACAGTTTAGTTTGGACGACGATATGTCTCCTTTTTAGCATAGCAAGTTTAATAAAATCTTGGACATGATTTCGCATCAAAGCACTTGTAGGGTTAGCAAATAACTTTTATCCTCGAGATTATACTTCATAATAAAAAAGAAAAAAAACCGGATTAAAAAATTAATAAATACAATCTATCCTCTCTCTCTCTCTCTCTTTTACGGTTATACTAAATAAAATATTTGATTAATCTTACTTATGTTCTTTAGGTTTACCGACGTAATACTGTAAAATCACGGATAAATAAATAACTTATGACATCAGGTTATACTTTGTAATAAAATTGGCTGATTGATAAATAATTTCCCCAAGGCTTTACTTCGTAATAAATGACTACTTAATAAATAATTACAAAGGCTGTTCTAACATTTTTTTAGAGATTTTGTGGAGCTATAAATAATTATTTATTATGAAAGAATTTTACTTTCACAGCAATTAAATAGTTAAAAAAATAATTTATCGTCGGCTAACATATAGTTTTGTTTGCTTTAAAAATAGCGCTTTTAAATAAGACATGGATGGAAGCATACGGTTTCCACTCTTACCGAAGATAATTATGTTTATTCAATTACTCATGAACGCTGTAAATGTCGTGGTTTTTCTATATCGAAAAGAACGATAAGAAATATTATTAATAACAAAGGAAGGAACATAAAAAGTGAAAAAGGTACTTCCAAATACGTATCCAAAACAGGAAATAACTTCTTAGATTATTTGTAAGGTAAAACCTTTAATTTTAAAAGAAAATCCGTCACGTCAAATGACTATTACAAAGTCATTAAAACGTTGTTTCAACTGTAAATAAAATAATTAACAGTGATTTGTATCTTAAAAAATCCCAAATGTACAATGTTCATCGTCTATCTGCCCGACAAATTGCAGAACACAAAATTAACGGCAGAATTTTGTATGAGAAGCATTTAGCTGGTGAAATCATGAAAAATGTGATAATAGACGATTCCTGAGTGAATGTATATGATTGCAAGAAAAAGAGAACAATGTATTATCATAAAGAAAGAAAGACAAATCTTAAAACATGGTTAAAAAATCATTTAAAGAAACTTTCTGTAAGGGATTTATGATTATAGCCGGTTTTAAATACAATGGAAAATTAAAAGTAAAGAGAGTAGAAAAATGTAAAAATACTATCAAGACCATATATTATTTCCAATATACAAAAAGGAAATACCATATATTTACCCCCAGTGCGACCAATCAGTAGAGCTGCATCAAGACAAAGCAAACAGCCACACATCTAAATCCAAGTTAAATTCTTGGAAAAAATGAAACGAGAAACTGGTATCAAGTTCCACTAAATTTCCAGAAAATTGTCCCATCAATGTACTTTTGTGATTTTACAAAGAGCATTATTGAAACGTCGACTGAAAACTATTTAAAGACTGGAAAACAATGGAACAAGAATGGGACAAAATACCTCTGTCGATATTATCATGGAAAGCAAGGTGTATAGAGATAAGTTAACAATACGGGCTATCAAATAGAATTATTTAAAACATCAAAATTTCCTGTAAGCAATTCAGCCTATTAAAATCATTCAATACATTTCAGAACAGCCTTTGTACTATTCTGAAGTTTATACTTAGTACTAAATACGCTGATTCATAATAACTTCAACCCTCAAGGTTATACTTGGCATAATAAATAGGCTGATTAATAAATAACTTCTATCTTCAAGGTTACACAGTTCCACTTTCTGTAAAGTAAACTGTACCACCAAAGTCTTATTGTTCCTAATTCAATGGAATACTGACAGAATAGAACTCATGCGGAACCAAAAAAAATGCTCTAAAAAATCCTCTCCTTCCGAACAAAATACCCTGCTTTCCAACTTTCCAAAGAGTTTCTAGTGTCATAAATAAAGACCGAAACGAGACAGCAAAGCAAATACTTCCGAGTATCTTTTTTTATCATCCTGCCTTTTGCCCCCGTCTCAAATCCCTGATAGAATCCATAGAAAGAAATGGCCTATACACACTCCCTTTATGCCTTCCGAACTTTTCAGGATTACAAATCCCACCGAAGTTAGCTTACATTTTTCAACCCCCTTCTTATAGCCCCTTATAAAACTCGACACATAAGGAAAATGAAATGGAAGGTATTCTCATGACCCTTTTGAGGGATTTGGTGAAAAGTGGGTGGATGGAAAAGTTGGAGAATTATCAGGATCTGCGCATGATCTGTCATAGCATCTGGTGCATGCACATAGCGCTACATTGTTAGCTTTCAATTTACTAGAACACGGTCGTAGATAAAGTTGGTCTGTTGTACCCACCACTACATTGCTAGCTTTCAATATATTTAGATGGTATTACAGTCGAGCCCACTTATTTCTTGCTCGGATACAGCGAAATATCGGTTATTGCGACTTTTTCTCTGTCCCTTTGAAACTGCAATATTAAATAGTGTTAAAATATCGCATATAGCGAAGTATTGGAGCGTTGTTGTTGTTGTTACTAATTCTCCTTGGTCTAGATCAAGTCCAGAAGATAGTATACCCTCAAAAAGTCCATAACTTGGACATGATTCATTTTTAAATCAGTCTCGACCATCCCCATACAAGCAAGAAGGTGACTGGGGGAGGCCGGAGCCAAACTGCATTTTCTACACGGTAAAAAAGTCTTACGTCCGGAGCGTGAATATTGGATACTGCAAAGTTTTAGGTTAAGGAACCAAAAACTCTATTTTTTTCCCCAATTGTGGACGACAGTTGCCAATTTTTAGATGATGTCTGGCGTTTGGTTCTATCGAAAACCATCCAAAACTGCTGGAAACAGACAGGATTTGTAGTGGGACTTGGGGACTCAGATTTCACTTCTGAACTGGATCCTGAAAAAAGTTCCATGTGGAAAAATTTACAGGAAAAAATAATTTTGGATGGTGATGTTACTTTTGCTGATTATGTTGATAGCGATCAGAACGTAGAAATTGCAGCACAACAAACAGACGATGACATCATTGCAGCAATGTTACAAAATACTTCTGTTGATGCCGAAGAGGAAGACAATGAAAATGAAGTAAATAGACAATTAGTGACATCCAAATCTGCCTTGGACAGTCTTCAAAATTTGAGTGCGTTCTTTGAATCGCATAACATTGTCTGCCTGGATAATTTTAGTGCACTGGAAAAAGAATTATGCAACTGCATTGTAAATTCATCTGTTCAAAAGAAAGTTATAGACTTTTTCCCACTGATGAAATAAAGTTCTAGCCTTCGTGTGAAAATTCGTTTGCTTTAGAACATGCGGATAAGTCCATATTTTTATTATATCGGATGTAACGAATAATTTTCAGTGTTTCGTGCGACTTCGCTATATGCGGGCTCGACTGTATTACCAAAATTATCAACCAAGTATTTTTATATTCTTGAACCTATGATTATTCAACACATTTGTCAATTATGTTTAATTTCTACCCTCTTCTTTTCGAGAGTGTTAATTTTGAGAGGTTGTAAAATAGTTCTCGTATAAACATAGTCGTTTTTATTTAAAGTATTATAAACGAAACACAAACCGTAGCATTTCCTTTCTGTATTTTTAAAGCAAATCCCTGCCAGCTACAAAAGGTAAAAAACCATCGCTGTTTTTTTTTTCAGGAATCTCTACTTTCTGGCATAGATACTTTTCAGTGCATTGTTCTAATGGGTAGCGGTGACCCATTTGGTAGATTAGCAGATTAGCAACCGTGTGCGGTCAAAACTCGATCTAACCAAAGACCGTTGCTTACGTAAGAGCCGATACATCTTAAAGTTTTAATGTAGGGAAATGTCAAGTTCTGCATATGGGTTACAGGAACAGTGGAGCCGAGTACTGTCTGCAGGGAGTAAAGGTAAAGGAGGGAGAAACAGTCAATGATCTTGGGGTGATAATTCACAGGGATTTTAAAATGGGTCACCAATGTTCAGCTGCGGGTAAAAAGGCTAATAGGTTATTGGGGTATATTAAAAAGACTTTAACTTCAAGGGATAAGAATATAATCTTGCCATTATATAAGGGTTTAGTAAGACCACATCTAGAATATGCTGTATAATTCTGGGCTCCATATATGAGAAAGGACATAGAATCAATTGAAAGGGTTCAGCACAGAGCTACAAAAATAATAAAGGGCTAGCAAATTTCGACTATAATGAACGTTTAAGTAAGCTAAACATGTATACACTGGAAAGAAGAAGAAGGAGGGGGGATTTGATTCAGCTTTTCAAGTTTGTAAAACAAGGGGACACAGAGGGCTTAAATTTCAATAGGGATAACAGAACAAGGGGCCATGGGTATAAATTGAATAAGACACATTTTAATCGGGATTTAAGGAAAAACTACTACTTTAATAGGGTAATAGACAGTTGGAACGCGTTGCCTGAAAATATAGTTAATTCAAAGGGAGTGTACGAATTTAAGACACAATTGGATAGTCAGTGGGAATTGGAGAATTCATAAACAAAGGACCAGCCTTGTTGGGCTTGAGCCTGTAGCTGGTCGTCAATATTTGTATTTGTATTTGTATTTGTAAAGCTGTCGTGGCCTCAAATGTCTTTAAATTGGTTTGTTATGGAAGTTTGGAAAGTGGGGTGCCAGCTCAGGTGATAATCTCGTTATCTGACCACCGTTCAAAATTACATAGCGTTGTCCTCGGGATTGATCATGGACAGTTGCTAATTGCCCGTTGTGTTGCTTCAGTGCGACTTTAATTCAACTGTTAAGCTATCTACCTATTTTTCTATAAAATTTGCACCAAGCACAAGAAAAAATAAAATATAAAAAACAGAAGCAGCACAATAAAATGGAGAAAACAAATTCATACAAGAAGCCATTCTATTAACAAATCATAAATTGAAGAACATGTAAGGGTGAAACACAGAACCAAAAATGAAGATATGGAAACGAAATCAATTATAAACAATTCAATATATCGTATACAAATAGTAACACCATCACATAAGCTCTGCCATACCAAATTGTTTAATTTTGTTCGATTTCTACTTTTATCAGAATGCATTTGAAACATCTTAGGTATACGTTTAAAGGTATAAACTATGTACAACATCCTATAAACCACGAAACAATTCGTGGCGACGTTAAATTTCCGTCGTCAACAACATAAATATAGTAAAATGATAGTTTGAAACGTGTTGGAAATATTGGTGTTGGAAAACATGAAATTGTTAAAAGACAAAAAGTTATGCAATGGGATAAGAATGATAGATAAAAACGGCATATATATAAATTTGATTTATCCAACTCTAAAAAAAATTTCGAAAGATTTTGGGGTAATTTCCTATAATCAAATCTTGCCAAGTTAGGAAACATGTATTATAAAAGTTTTAATTAAAATCTGGATCATCAAAAAAATTGAACCATACATTGATATTCTGTCAATAATTTGTGACTTTTAAGAAATGTATAAAAAAAAGAATTGCATTAATATAAAAATGTCATTTACGATTTGGGTGTCAGCTTCATTAGAACCTCTTGAAAAGAGGTTGGTGAAATCAATGGCACTCGTAATGATATTGGGCCTGTTGACATTGAGCCTAAGGCGATGGAAACAAATTATCGATATATTGATTAGATGGATAAATCGTGAGAGGATTTCAGAAGCAGTAATCGTCTAGAAAAGAATAATGGAACTACTGTATTGTTAAGACCAGGGAAGATTGACGTGTACCTATCTGGTCAAAAGCCGATTCTTATACGTCTTTTGTTACGATTAATGAGAATTATGGTAAAAATACTCCAAGGAAATAAGATCTGTAACGTGAACAATCCTTTTTAAGATACAGGGTTAAATTATATACAGTACAAAGTCCCAAATGCGGAATCGTCCAAAATCCGGACGTTTTGCTAACCGATGTGTTTTATTTGTTTTTCTCACTTTTTTACATCTTTCTAACAATTTTTAAAGAACAAGTTGTTAAACCTGGATCTCATTGATGAAACAATGCAAAATAACGGACATGTTTGGTGCAAATACCACGTAGGAAAATTAGAAGATTTGCAAGTAAAATGTGTTGCATTGTATTGAAATGTCGTTTTCTTTTTTAAAAATTATTCCTATTTATATAATCCGAAATGACCAAGGTCCGGAGGATTCCGGATTTGGGACTTTGTACTGTAATAGCGTGCGGATATTTGGTAGTAAAATCATCAAAAGATAATGAACAGTGTACTTTCCAACGAAGATTATAGAGGAATTACCAATTTTGAGCCTACCAAAACTATTTTATGTTTGAGATCATAGGGAGACAGTGCAACTTTGTTGCAATCTAAACGTACTTCTGATGGATATAGGTTACAGTGTTATATACTATTATACTGTTTTGTTTTGTAGTGATTGATAATGCGCCACTATACTTCCCTTCAGATATTAGCAATGGATGAATTGGACAGATTATTCGATTTGTTGAGGTTGGCAAGTAGTAATTTAAAATCACACTGGAGAAACACAACGAGCTATTGGTAACGGTCAGGGATCAATCTCAAAGGAAAATATACGAGGAAAACACCTCGTAATTTTGAATCATGGTCAGATGACGAGAATAATACCTGAGCTGGCACCCCACTCTCCGAACTTCCACGTGAGGACATTTGAGGCCATGGGAGATTTATCTAGATGACGGCCTTGGGTTAGACGAGTTTCGTAATTCGCAGTCTTCCGGTTGCTAATCCGTCACTCTTCCAACTGGGCTACCATAGACATTGCCTGAGACAGTGAGAGCTATACTAAGATCATTGGAAAACTTCTATATTGCATGATAATACAATGGAAATTGCGATAACACATAATGATTGCCCTGTATTGCCTTCAGAGCCAATAGTGAGGCGCCGCCGTGTAAAGCGAAGCTTGAATGTTAACGAAGTGTGAAGCCATGATAGAAATAGAAGCAGTGTCTGTTATCCCACAGAGCTTCATATAGTTGATAATCGTTGGTACAGCAACACTCTACGTTTATGAGCGATGGCAACGGTCGGCGATATTTTTTTTTTGGCTCACTTCTAGTAGCGAGTTACGGTAGATAAAGGCAGCCCATCTGTCTTTATCGTTATTGTGGTTTTCATGGCAACCTCGGCAAACGGTAAATTTTAATTTTCATTTTGAATGTTCTAGAAAGTTCTTCCAAAATCTGTTTGTCATTTGATTTCATTGGTTCGTTTGAAAAGTTTTCTTTGCATCCATTAGTTATTTTGATTTTAAAATAACCTTTGATTGCATTGGTCGTTTTAATTTTTTTTCTTTGATATTATCGGTTTATTTTTTTGTATTTCTACAGTTGTGGAATTTTTATTTCATAATGATTTTTTTTTCACGGCAGAGTTCTGACATGTGTTGTTTTTCGCATTTGTGGAATATTCTTGTTTCGTAATTTTTTGTTCTCGGGTGGTTGGTAATTTTCAGGTTGTATTATTTCTTGCTTTTTTTCTTTCAAAAATCTTTTTCTTTTCAAACAGCCTACTGTATTCAGTGTAATTGATAAGTTTTAGGGTTTTCTTACCCAGCATTCGCAGCTAATTTTTTCTGCTAGTTCACAAATGTGTTTCTGTTTTCTCCCTTTTCGAAACGTTCTCAAATGTATTTTCAAGCTTTCATTTTCCGTGGAAAAAAAATAAAAATATTTTTGAAATAAAAAGAGTTTTGAAATAATTCTTACTTTGGCGACTTTAGAAGTGCGCCAAAAAATCGCCAATGCCGTTGCTACCGTTCATAAACGTAGACTGTAGCTGTACCAAATCATTGATACCTCATTTGCAATTCAGCTATACATTCCAGACCACATAACGTTGTGCTTACCGATAGATTCGAGCATCATTTGGTGTTTGCAAGACGTTCCACCAAGCTTATTATTCAGAGTACATGTTTCTTCCTTTCAGGTTACCAATTTAGTAGAGCGCCGTGAAGGACAGTACAGCTTTGACTACCAAAACGAATTGTAAGTTGTATCGAGGACACGAACCGTAGTTCTGACATGAATACTCGGGCCTGATGTCGGATTGTGGATGCGTTTATTCTAGGATAAAGCGTTAGTGGTTTTAAATTCTTATCATTTAAGTTTAAGTGATGGTTCTTTCTTAGTGCTAAGATCTGTGAGGTGGACATGCATGATTGTGTTTGAGGGATTTGGTGTAGAGAACAAAGGTTCTTCGTGTATGTCCACATTTTGATGGTTTAGTGATATTTATTTTCTGATTTTCTGATCACACTGTAGAGTTAATGATTTGTTAAGTCGGCATTTTTGCGTCCGGTTTTCAAGGGCTTTTGGGACTGTCGCCAATAGCCCGATGTGTTGCTCCAGTGTGACGTTAAGGGAGATCCGTAGGGAAAAACCCAAAATTCTTATAATTCATTTCACATAACCAATTTTTTTAGTGATAATTAAACACATATTTTAAATCAAGAATCAATAAAAAATATAGTTTTTATTTGCAATTATATTTTATATTACAATTTTAATATGTTTTAAGCCGAAATACACACTTTTTATAAACCCTACTCCTCTGTCAATTTTTAATATTTTTGTATGAAATAAATTTCAACAATATTTTTAAGGTTTATGCAAAAGACCTAGGGAGAGCTATTTTAAAATGTATTTACAAGTTTTCATAAAAAAAATATTTTACTCATTATATGTTAAATATCTATAAAAATTTCCAATTTTTTTATGTTTATTAATTGTTATAAATTTTTCTGAATTATTTATTAAAAAAAAGATCTTCCTGTGTCTGTTAATCAGTTATTCAAGACCAAAAAAATGTAAACAGTTTAACTCTAAGTGCATACATCAAAAAGCCTTAGTACTTTGAACTTTGGCAAAATTGCAAAAAACTGATTTTGAGATAATCGCATTTTAAGTACAAAATACAACAGAAGTTAACGAAAACAACATACTTTTTGCAATTACTATTTTTATAGTAATTTCTATTACATTGAGTCTTTTATCAAAACAAGAATTTTTACCGTAAACTCGTATATATTTTTTAAAAGCCAGTTTTATCTCTGATGAAAAGTGAGTGATTTGTGATAATTCACTGAAAAATTATACATTTCTTGTTTAATGAACTGAAAAAAAAATACTTTATTGGATCAGTACTATTTTAAAATAACCCACCAGTGTATAAACCACACATTCTTTTTCATACAGCTATATTTTTTCTGTAAAAGGGCCTTTTTGTAGGGATACGCATGCGACGAAATTTAACGCTATTTTTTCAATGTGTTTCCTTCAATGGCGTCACCACATGTTTTAAATGAGGACCTGAATTTTGTTATTTAGTTTTCGCCGATTGATAGAAAAACCAGGAGTCTACACTTTAAGGGTATTTAAAATGTTTGGAATAATCATCGGTAGGTACACTATGATATAATGTTTCACAAATGGAAGAGTTTTTATGGAAAACGAAGCCAAAGGTTGGCAGTCGATTTTGTAGTTGGAAGGTCAAATAAAAGTGAAAAAGCAGCTGGTAGCAATTTTCTTCGACTCTGAAATTTTGTCTATTTGTTCTTGAATATCTAATGCATCGTTTTATCCAATAAACCAAAAAACCCTTTTTTAAATTTTTTTTTCGAAATTTGGGGTTTGGGTCTATATTAACAAAAATATCTACATGTCTACCACACTCCGCTAGAATTTTTTCTACAAACTATGTAGCAAGGCCTCAAAGCAACGAATGATCAAAGTTCATACAAACTTTTTGACAGAAATCGGTCTTTTAAATATAATCTCTACTGGGAACATGCATGAAAAGTCGAACGCTACCGATGGCTGCAGGTGGTTTGTCTTATGATTTCTAAAATAAAAGAATACCTGAAATATACATATAGCGTCGTGCAAACAAAGGATGTTCCCACCTGCGGATCAGTGGGCTACAATGTGTAGAAATTCCAGGAAGCTGGGCGAGCTTTTGGCCAGTGTAACTTTGGATTGCTTGGACTAAGGGTCTATTTGAGAGCTACCGATTTTAGCAACAACCACGGTCATTTTATCAAAATAATTATGCGAACTAAACAACAATTAATATGGCACAACTATCGGAGCCTCTCGTCGCCACTTCGACCGAACATGCGCAAATCTTGGCGTAAAGTGGTATTTTTGAGTGAATTTTTATATTTGTTCTAGTTATAGAAAATATTTTTGCTTCTCGAATGTGGAGGTCGTCTGGCCTATCTTTCCGAGGTCGTGTGCTAATATTGGATAGTATTGTCCATCTCTTGTCATCAGAGCTATGTTGCGCAAAATTATCATTCAAGTTATAAATAATGTGTATATTAATTAATTAAACTAAACAAAAATTACAGTCTATTTTTATTAACCTACTAGCAAAATACCCGACCTTACTCGGTTTGAATTGGTTTACTCTACATTGAAGAGATAATCAAAATATATAATGACTTACGTTTTTTGTAGAGTAAAAATTTATTTCAACATCTTTCGCCATCTTTATATTATCTACAGCTTACTTTGGACACAAATCCTACACATGCATATCCATTCATGTAATACATTTCACATACATCGCACAATTGCTGTATGACAAAGCTACAAAATGACGAAAGATATTTGATACTAAGGTTACTACTATAAAAGACGATTTATAGGAAGATTTGGAATTCCCTTTTTTAAGTTATTTTCATGTTCAACTCAATTAATTAAAATTACGATTTACGGCGAGTGCTCTCGCATTCATAGTCAACAAAACAATATTTTTTTACTTGTGGCACTCTTGCCTCCGGTATGCGACATTGTGAAATTTTGCAATCTTCCCCTGTCATTATTACAACGAATTTTTTAATGTTGGAAAAAGTTCCAGTTTGGATTAATAAACATTATTATTCTTTCAATGACGGCATTATTCTTTAAATAACGGTATTATTCTTTAAATAACGCCATTATTCTTTAAATAACGGCATTATTCTTTAAATAACGGCATTATTCTTTCAATAATGGCATAACTACACTTAAAATTTACTGAAAATTTATACTGACTTACCTAACATTTTTAAGTCTAATACTTTGTGGTGCTGTTGCGTGTGATGAGAAGGAAAACACATTTATTAAAATAATAAATATTTAAAACAGGAAACAGCGAAGTAAACCAAAATAAAAGATGTCGCAAAAAATTGTTCTAAAGATATTAATTTGTGATTCAATTTTATCTCTTGATCTCGCACAGTTGCCACAACTTACAACTAAAAGTGTACAAAATTTAGAAATGTGAAATTAGTTCAGAGCGAAAGAACCAGAAAAAATATCACTGATCGCGCGATCTTGTTCATTCACGTTTCATTGAAAAATATCGTCTGTCCCAAATATTCTTAAATCGTTTTCATTGCGCAAAGAATAAAAATAAGACTCGAAATAAATGAAGTATCAGAGATGAAATTCCATAAAAAAAAATTTTTGAAGAATAATTACTTTTTCAGCAGTACTGGTAAAGCAATCGAAGTAATCGTGATATTCAATAGACATTCCAATTTTTCCAAAACTACCAAATTATGGTTGATTTAAGTATACTTACTCAGGTGTTTTAGAATGAAACTCAACTAAATATAACAATAAAGAAATGTTTAATATTGCATTCACTAAACTAATAGATAATGTATAAAATAAAATACAATGCAATCAAATATCTGGAATAGAATTTCTGTGATGTCTACACGAACACACAAACACAAAATCGAGCATAGAACAGAAAGACGGACAGACAGACTTTCGCAACCAATGCCACTCACTAAATGAAGATAAGTACTCACTGTATGCAAATTTTCTGGTAAATATCTTTTTCCGCGTGAACGTGTATAGGGCACAACATACAGACAGACAGACAGACAGACAGACACCAAACGAGAAAAAGGCGGATTCGGCATCAGGAGGGTCCAAAACGGATAGAAAACTTGAAATGGGTCGAAAATATTGAATGTACAAACAAACACTCCATTCTTATTTATATAGATTACTTATCTTTGAGTCACAAAGACAGTATCAATCTCAGGAGCAATTTTATTAAACTGCTTTTTAATCGTTTAAAACTGTAAATTAACTGTTGAATATTCACAGTAAACAATCTAATCATTCATTGGACAGTCCAACATCAGGCTCGATAATTCTCATCAAAACTACAGTTTGTGGCCTCGATACAACCTATTATGTTTTAGTTTTCAGTTTGTAGATGTTGTACCATATGGTACTAGCCGACCCTTTTCTCTAACACGTGGACGCTGGAATGTTTCGAAATGCAAAAACAACTTCAGACTTTGCACGTGCGGCTCATCGGCGGCCCGGCGTTCCATTTGATCCATACACAGCTGGAGTTTCCGTCGGTTCCCTAATCCCATGTCTGGGATCAAGTTTTGCTGTGGGGGACTCAAGTCGGCATGACAGACGGTTTTCGCATCTGTGTGGGGGTGTTTCTGTTCTGGAGAGGACATAAACATCTCTAGAGGGCTCGGAATTCACCCCCCTCTCGTTGTCAGCGGCGGTTCTGCGGAGTGAAGCGAACGTGGATTTTAGGAAAAGAGTCGGACTCGAGATTCGACGAGAGACAGACGTCTCTGTTTTGCCATTTGTTACTTGGCTTCAGGCAGGATTCGGTTGTCAATGGCTGTGCCCTTAATTATCTTTTTAAATTTTCTTGTAAATATTTAATTTATGTAAATAAATAGTTTAATTTTAAACCGGCTGTCCGTCAAATTCTTACATAACGGTACAGCGTCTATCGCAATTGGACCAAAGTTCTGGAAGCATGTCGTTTGAGCTAACACAGATTTTCAAGTGATAAAACCGAAACTTAATGACGACTCCATAATGTATAAAAATGGTTCTAAATGGGGAGGTTATGAATAAGTTCTATCCGTCTCAGAATCGAAACGGAATTAAAAGATTATCAGCATGACATTGAGTGCTTAAAAGTTTTTTCGAAACTGTATCGCTAGAAGAGAAAGAACAGACTTGATAGTAGTTACCCATAAAATATTTGATAAAACCTAAGACTCCCGTTTTCCTTTCCTACTAAAAATTTATCAAAGAACTATCTGCTAATAATTAGCTCGTGCTAATTGAAGATAATTTTCCTATCTAACCGCCGTTTTAACGAACATTGTAGTTAATTGCTTGATACATCAAGTTTGACAGTTAAGTGTGGTTTCACACACTCTAGGGCATAGAATTTTTGGAAATTGAAATTTAAAACTTTCTAGTTTCTCAGGATTGACAGATGTTGGGAGAAATCTGGAAAAGTTAATCCTGGATGGTTATTTTATTTATAATTCCGTAATTTTACCGTCATGTTGCTTAATACTTGAATCATTTAAAAGATTCAAATGCTACTGAGGTGAGCATTGAAACGATTTTAATACATTAATGCTCTTTGGACATCTCTGTGGACTAAAAGGAGCTAAATTTATATAACATGCAAATCTGTTTATTTCACTTCATTTAAATTTTATCATATACCATCTCAATATCTTGCTTATATTACTCGAAGCATTATTAGCAATTAACCATTAGATGGATTAAGAGAATGAAAATGAAATGAACCTATTGTTAAAATATGTAACTGGAGAATGTAACTGGTCTGGAGAATGTAACTTGCACGATCTATACTTCCACTTTATTTCCTCCTACCCCCTTTATTTCAGGTATTATAATATACATAATTTAATAACATTCATAGAATTTGCAGACAGTTAACATTCTTGTTTCTTTCTTCAACGTAAAGTAATTTAGAAACAATATTATCTGTCAAACATACGATTACATATTCTTCAGTTAGGTTTACAGTACTACGATTAAGCTCCTTAGAGTACACCAAAGCATGTCACTAGTCAATTTATTACAGAAATATGCAATACAAATTATCTTTAATTAACATACATTGTACTTACTGAAAATACATTCTTAATATTGGGTTTGTATTACATCCAATATTAAGAATCAAAAAAAAAAAAAAATATTGTGTTTACACTGAATACTTAATATACAATTTGTTTTCTTTTTAGATGTATTGAATTTCTTTTTTATAGATGACAGGATTAGTGAAAAAGGAAAATATACTCTAACATTAACTACAATCATTAGGTACCTTTTAATATAGGCATCGCTCTCTACGAAATACGTTTTGGTAGAAATAAATGAGAAAATGCCATTTTCCCATTTAAATTTAATGTTCCTTGGAAGCATTATGTCTATTTCCACTATTCATGACATGACTATGTATGATAAATGGAAAATTTAGTCATAGAAAATGTTATCTTTATTACGAATGTTTTAAACAAATGTTAGTAATAACGAGAAATTGCAGCGTTTATCTCGTTAATTTACCTACTCAAATTATCAGTGATTATACTTGACAATGTAGGGGGATCTTTGGCAAGTATTGTTTTATTAATCTCCCATGGAATATACATAGGATGCACTTTTCCCTTTATATTTGCGGTGAGGTATAGTAAAATATTTTATACAGGAAATAGAGTCACGACATGATTTTAATTTACAGCTGGAAATGTTTAAAAACGAGCGTTTATCTTGTTAATATACCTACTAAAATGTTCAGTAATTATACTTGACAATGTAGGGTGATGTTTGGCAAAGTATAATTTATTAATCTCACATGGAATAAGTGTAAAAGGCACTTTTCTCTTTAGCTTAGGGGTTAGGGGTGTGATATAGAAAAATATTTTATGCAGGAAATAGAGCCACGATATAGTTTTAATTTACAGCAGGAAATATTTAAAAAAGAAAAAGACGTTTTAAGTAACAGTGTACTCGTATTTAATGAAAACTAGATAAGATTAAAAAAATAATGGTATGTAAAAATGATAAAACGATTTGAGTGGGGATTTGCCCATATTAAATATTGTTAGTTTAAAATTGTATTTTTAAAACCGACGAAGATTAAAAACAATATATTAACATGATTGAACACACACAATAGTTGGAATAAGATGGAAATGCTTACTGTAAACGACAACATCCCTGTGCACTTGAACACATCCAAAGTAAGGCTCATCTGCTGATACTTGGCATGTGTATTGTCCCTCGCTCTTTAGGGTCAAGTTTCTCAGGTATACTGTATTCGGACTTGACTTGGAGAGCTAGAAAAAAGTTACACAATTCTCACTGAATACGAAATGGGAAAAGCATGTAGATATTAACGTCGCACTGGAGCAACATTTTAAGGTAATAGGAGATAATCTTTTGACAAAAGATTTGTCCAATAATTTGATATATAAAGGCTGGAGAAGAAACGAAAACACTGAAGATTGCTTGGCAGTCCTTCAGAAATGAAGCGCCAACGTAATTCCAAATTCCTTTTTTCAAGAAATACAAAATATATGTATATATTCTCATATAAGTTGAAAATGTGTGTGAATGTTTTATAAATTCCAAGATCTACGAATTAAAAACATTTCTATATTAAAATATGAAAATACATAACAATATCAAGATTAAATATATTATAATCCGGGAATAACTGAGCATCTGAAATAATATTTTAGTGTGCTACAAAACACAGTAATTGTTTCTTTTGGGTTCGTAACTTTTCATGTAGGAGGTAGTGTCATTTATTTTTCTTACTTTTTTAACTGCAGGCACAGCAGTACCTTCATATATTATATATTGTTGCAAAATGACCACTTGCACAGTAAAAACAGATACAATATTCAAGAACTAAAATATTTACAAAACTAAAAGCAACCCAATTCATTTTTTAACTCTCACTGAAGTTTTGATTGTGAATTTATTTTTGTAAAGTTTTCATCCAAAATATTTCGTATTCGGGCCTTAAGGTACGAGCATACGCATCGTAACAAGGTTGTTTCATCTCCGATAATACATTTGACTGGGGGCGAAGTACTCGTGAGATTCCATTTGGCATCCTCGAGCGATAGGAATTTCTCGAATCGTACTTCGTCTTTCCTCTGCGGAATGTTAAGAAGCTTACCGGTAAGAAATGAGACAAGTTTTGTCATGGGAATGGCTTCATTACGGAAGAGTTATGCACGCTCAAATTTTACACAACACTCTTCACAACCGAAGAGTGGCAAGAATTTTCCACTCTCTTTGCTTTGCCTTTCACAAGAAACTTTTAATAAAGTGTGAGAAATTCTGTGGAAATTTTACACTACATTCATCGCAACCGAATTGGGGCACAAAATCCACGCTTTGTCTGTTTTGCCTTTAACCGAAAAACCTTTTATACGGTGTATTAGAAATTGGTTCCAACTCTCTCTCTCTGTGTATATCTCTCTCTCTCTATATATATATATAAATATAAATAAATAAATAAATAAATATATATATATATATATATATATATATATATATATATATATATATATATATATATATATATATATATATATATTTATTTATTTATTTATTTATTTATATTTATATATATATATAGAGAGAGATATATACACATACATACAACACACATGTCGACTTTCACCGGTGAATGTCAACATTCACATAGTCGCTTGGTGTATGTCCGAAATATTTGCTAAATAACCTTATTTCTGACTTACACCGGTTAATGTCGACATTCACCATGCACTAATAGTGAATGTTGCACATGTTTGAGATTTATATTTTCTTCTATGTAATTCAATCGCGATAAATTTTTCGCCTCTTTCTGAGAGGAGTAGGAGTAGTAGACTTAGAACTTAAAACACACAGTACATTCAAAATGAGAAAGGAAAATAATAGAAGTTAAAAACTTACTTAATTATACAGTACGCGCGCGCGCGCGCGTTCTAAATGAGAAAATAAAATAATAGTAATAAAAAACTTATTAAATTATGTGATTCAAATCTTATTTATTGCAACAACAAACTATTATAACACTTTGAATTGCACAAGAGCCCTATGGGAGGGGATACCCATCGCTTTCGTAGTCTGTTGCCCATAGTGGTATGTGGTCATTTGCGTTACGATTGTTGATGGTCACCGTTCATTTCTTCGCGTACGACACTGCGGCTGGGTACAGTATTACCCCAGGCGCCGCCTACTTTTCCTCTGCTTTAAGATATTAGCAGGGCCGGCCCTAGACATTTTGGCGCTCCGGGCAAAACCTTAATTTTGCGCCCCCCCCCCCTCCCCGTTTTTTATTAAAGTAAATCTCATGCAACCATATCAGAAAGTCAAAAAAACAGTGAAAAAAAAAAATTAAAAAAAAAAAAAAAAACGTTTTATAAAAACCTAATTATTAGATAACAAGGTAAGCAATTTAGCACTTAAGGCAAAATAACAAAAATTAAAATGTCGTCATGCTAACTGAACTAATATCCCATATTATAAATAAATTATAACTAACCAAAGTAATTAAAATGCCCTTTTTCTAACTTTTCTTTCGGCAAACTCACGAACCAGTGATTTCAAGTCTAATTTGTCACTAATTTGGTGTTCTATAGCTATCATTGCCAATCCATTGAGACGATTTTGCGTCTGCATCGTTCTGAGATAATTTTTTATTATTTTTAGTTTTGAAAAGCTTCTTTCCCCTGAAGTCACAGTGACTGGCAATGTAAGTAGGATTCTTAATGCTATGCTGAGGTTTGGTGCGAATTTAAGTGTAGCGATAAACTTGAGAACTTCAACAGGGGTTTCCTTTTTTGTTAATAATGACGAAACAATGCTTATTTCATCAGCTAGTTCCAGGGCGTTAAGATCGCTTGAATTTCCATCAGTTAAAACTACTTCCAAATCTTTGCAATGAGCCAGTAGCTCATTTCTGGGCATGTCTTTTAGACCAAAAATATTATACAAAAAGTTGAAATAATTACTGTGAGTATTTAGCAAATTATATCTGGTTTCCAAAGCATTTATTGCTTGATCTATAGTGTGAAAAAAAATCTATTTATATTTTTGTTTGAGGTCTTGAACGGGTTCATCCGGGCCCTCATACAAAAACGTTCTTGTTTTGCTTCTGACTCGATGACGTGGTGTGGTGTGGTGGTTTCGAAATTAGCTTCCACGTCAATCTCTGAAGCAAGCTCGGTTGCTTCTAAAATGATGCTTTCAAAAGCTTCATCTGATCTCAGGTTTTCAAAGAAGAGTTTGCAGTTGCTAAGCATATCAATAGCTTGTGACATATTAAAATTTACAGTTTGCAAAAATTTGCTGATGGGGTTAATATGACTCAAAATTTTGTACCAGATCACAACAGATTATATAAATTTGAACTGCTTCAAATTACTTAATAATCCGCTAGCCTCGTCTCTGATCATATTATCGATTTCTGAACCTTCATATATGCTGTACAAAGCATCGTGAATTGGACCAATTTGAAACCGCAGAGCTTTTAATGAGTCGACTCGACCTTCCCATCGGGTATTACTCAATGGTTTTAGGGTGTAAGTATCAATATATTTCAGTAATATTGCCCAACGAAAAGAAGAGGAAGAAAAAAATGTATATACCTTTTGAACAATATTGAAGAAGTTGGCTGCCTCAAACGAGGATTTTGCCATATCGTTTACAACCAACTTTAGCGAATGGCTGCTGCATGAAACATAAAAATGCTCTGGGGTTTATATTTCTGATTCTTGCTTGTACTCCCGATTTTTCTCCTCTCATATTGGAATATGCAGTTAAAAAGGGCTGTTAGATATTAGCAGTTAAAAATGGCTGTACAGTCGTGTTGCCACGCCGAAAAACTTGTCAATTCTTGAAAGGCGGTGGCTGAGTGGTTTTGTCATGTTGAATTGAATTCAACTAGATTTTGCCTTAATGTTTAAATATATTATATTATTTGAATTATGTGCTTAGAAATAAAAATGATAAATTCCGCCTGCCCGCCTGCCGCCTCTTAATCTTGTCAGCTATCAGTCAAATCTTGCAACGCGTTTTTGAGAAAATTCCCGTGAACCGATTTCAATGAAATTTGGTATACTTACAAGGGTCCGATGACAATGCAATATTATGAAAAATAATTTATTGATGTGATATCAGAATGATAAAAAAATATTCTTTACTTTTTAGTTTTAGTGCATTTTATAAAAGCCTGTAAACTTAATTTTTTTTATCAGTTTATTTTCATTTTCCATGATTTTGGCGCCCCTAGATCATTTCGCTCCGGGCGGTCGCCCGGATCGCCCTACCCTGGGGCCGGCCCTGATGTTAGTATCGTATCCACCCCTGATTGAGGATCATTCTGATGTAATAAAAGAAATACATAAATGCAAACTTATATAAAAAGGTTTAAACACAAAGGATTTGGCGCGAAACAGCCAGTCGCCTCTTTGTCGGCTCCTCTCTTTTCGACCTCCACCAGAGCATATCTGTGATTGACGTGGTTTTCTGCAGACGGCGGAACCGGCGGACGATGAGTATTAGATTTTGCAGCAACAGTGTTCTAGACGCCAAACTCTCAATCAGAATTTGTTACTTAAAGCAATAACGTGCTTTCGATGTCATTCTTTAAACTTTGTAAATACATAATTGTGATCGTCTTTAATTAAATGTAATTGAAATTCAGACGATTTAGTTTCTTTAAACTCCAAACCATACAAAACTTGGGCGTTCGGCCCGGATTTGGAACAAGATCTGGAACTTTTGACGAGTTAAAAAAGACTGTGACCAACTGTGAACCAACACTGTGAGGCTCTTCGAGCTGAAAAGGAAGCAAGAAACTGTGAGTAGAACTTTGACTTTTCAACTATGGCATTTCTTGGACGAGCACGAAAGATCGATTTTTTAACTTTGGTGGACGAGTTAGAATTAACAGCGCCGGAAAACGCTAAAGTTCAACAATTAACTAGAATTATAATGGAGTCGAAAGACTACGACGAAGAGTTTGCTAAGAATTTACTTTTGACCATAACTAATGAGCGTGAGAAATTAGAAAAAGTCGATGCTGAAAAAAGCGAGCGTGAATATAATTTAAAAGTGTTAAAACTAGAGTTAAGGAGTAAGGAAGGTACATTATCTGTGCCAGAAACGCCGCCTAGAACTGATTTATTAAAGCTTTTAAAGAATTATGATAACAGCGGAGATATAAGTGTTTACCTTTCTTTATTTAAGAAACAAATAAGTAGGGCTAATATAGCAAAAGAAAACTGGGTTTCGTATTTGTTGGGATTGCTACCACTCGACATAGTCAATTTAATTGCCCGTGAACCTGATCCATCAGCAAATGACTATGATTATATCAAGAAACTATTACTTAAACGATTCAAATTAACTTCCGAACAATTTCGACAGAAATTCTTTACTCATAAGAGAGAATCATCCTCGTGGCGAGATTTTGGTTTTGAAGTTAACAACTTTTTCGAAGAATGGATACATTCATTAGAAGTAACCAATTTTGAAGATTTGAAGCAACTAATGGTCGTTGACCAAATAAAGAGTAGAATTCCGAATGACGTACGCGATCATTTTCTTGACGATTTGCCAAAAGTAAAGAAAATAGAAGATTTAGTAAACAAGCTAGACGAATACGAAGCTGCACGATATCATCTTAAAAAAGAAACAAACAGAAATCTACGAGTTTCCGAAAACAGAAGTAAATCAGCTTTCGTCAAAGAATCTAAATATTTACCACAATCGCTCATTCGTGCTCAAAGAAATTATGTTGATGATAACTATTATAATAAGAGAGAGATAAAGTGTTTTAATTGTAATGAGATGGGACACAAATCAATTCATTGCAAAAACAGAAAAGATGGCCTGAAATGTTTCAAATGTAATAACTACGGCCATAAAGCTAGTTTTTGTCCTCAAAAAGCTTTCAAAGTGTCTCTATCTAATAAAGCATACATTCGTAATTCATCAAAGACTGTAAATAAGCTTAGAAAGAATGTTGAAATATGTGGTGTAAATTGTTATGCATTAATTGATACTGGAAGTGATATTAGTATGATTAATTATGATTTTTATTTGAAAATTGGTAAACCTAATTTGGATACAGATAATGTAAAATTAACTGGCATAAGTGAAGAGAGTGTTATTCCTCTAGGTTTCTTTCATTGTGATGTATCAATTGACGCATATCTAATATCAACTAATGTCTATGTGTTAGAAATAATGTCGAACCAAATGATTATCGGCATGGACGTGTTGAGAAATTTTAAGTTTACGTTTTGTGAAAACGAAATTAAAATAGAAGGAAGGGGAGATGAAAGTTCGCGTCAATTATGCACAGTTGGTGAAAAACGCCGAACTCAAATCAGTGCGTTCCCCCGAACGGAGATACGATACCATTAAGCAAAAAACACATACCCCTAGCAATACCGAAAGTAAAAAATCATGTGAGTTATGGGATAACTGTCTAATTCAGTTGGCAGATGCCGTAAATATTGATGAAATGGATATGAGTCATATGGGTAACTCTTTGAAGACGGGATTAAGTCGCCTCGTAAATGACTATAGACAAAGCAAAACGAAAAGTACGGAATTAAAAATGAACATTATTCTTAGCGATGATATTCCTATCAGCCAGCGTCCTCGCAGGTTGCCTATTAAGGAACAAAAAATTGTAGAAGATCAGATACAGCAATGGCTACAGGAGAGAATAATAAAAACCAGTTGTTCGGATTATTCCGCACCGGTTGTTTTGTGTAAAAAGAAGGACGACAGTTATAGACTGTGTATTGATTACCGTAACCTAAACAAAAACATGATTAAAGATCGCTACCCCTTACCTCTCATAGAAGACGTATTGGACAAACTCGAACAGTCCAAAGTTTTTACAACTTTAGACTTGAGAAACGTTTTTTTTCATGTAGACGTGCATGAAAATAGCACAAAATTCACTTTTGTTACGCACCATGGACAGTGGGAATTCCTCAAGACACCGTTTGGAATCTGTAATTCTCCGAGTGTGTTCCAGCGATACATAAACGCTGTATTCAGGGATTTAATGGTAGACGGAACTGTACTAATTTATATGGACGACATCATAATACCGTCCAAAAATGAGGAAGAAGGATTTGAGAAACTAAAACGCGTTCTACAGGTAGAATCAGAGTACGGGTTGGAATTTAACTTTAAAAAATGTCAGTTTTTGAAACGACAAATAGAATTTTTAGGCTATAAGATTGAAAACGGAACGATTCAACCATCCTTATCCAAAACAATAGCGGTACAAAACTTTCCGCAACCACAATCTGTTAAACAAGTACAAACTTTTTAGGACTCACCGGGTACTTCCGAAAATTTATATCCAAATATTCAAAAATTGCAAAACCACTTAGTGATCTATTGAGAAAAAACATTGAGTTTAAATTTGAATATGAACAAAAGGAAGCTTTTCAAAAGCTTAAATGTATTTTAACCAAGAAACCAGTTTTGCACATCTATCAACAGGGTTCAGTCCTAGAACTGCATACAGATGCTAGCAGCCAAGGATTCGGAGCAATGTTGTTACAACAGGGAAGTGACAATAAATTTTACCCTATACATTATTTTAGTCGAAAAACATCTCCACAGCAAGAAAAATATAGCAGTTATGAGCTAGAAATTTTGGCTGTAATTGAAGCCTTAAAAAAATTTAGACATTATTTACTGGGTTCTAATTTTAAAATTGTGACTGACTGTTCTGCTTTTCAGCAAACCATGAGTAAGAAAGATCTTACCCCAAAAGTCGCAAGGTGGGCTTTACAGTTAGAAGAATTTGACTACAATATCGTACATAGGTCAGGAAAACAAATGACGCACGTCGACGCTCTTAGTCGAAACGCGGTGCTTGTTGTTACTCGTTCACATAGTGAAGTAACCGCTAAAATAGCCGCCGCTCAAGATCAAGACGAATTCCTTAAAATATTAAAAGCTTTGGTTGAGAATCGAGAAGATAGTGAACACATTGTGAGAAATGGGGTTCTATACAAATACGATAAGGGAAGAGAATTGCTCGTTATACCAGAGTCATTACAAAGGGAAATTGTACGAGAAATCCATTGTAGGGGACATTACGCTGTAGCTAAGACGGAAGAAATTTTAAAACAAGAGTTTTACATGCCAAAGATGAGGTCAAAAATAGAAAATGTGATTGCAAATTGTGTTGAGTGTATTCTTTGTAATAGGAAACGTGGGAAAAGTGAAGGTTTCCTTAACCCCATTCCAAAAGAAAATGTACCTTTAAGTACTTATCACATAGATTTTATTGGACCGATGCCCTCTACAAATAAGAACTATCAGTACATTTTTACGGTAGTTGACGCTTTTACCAAGTTCGTCTGGTTTTATCCGGTCAAATCAACATCTACTCAAGATGCAATAGATAAACTTAGATCCCAACAAGTTACATTTGGAAATCCATCCAGATTAATAACGGACAGAGGTTCAGCTTTTACCTCAAAAGAGTTTGAAACGTACTGCAAAGATGAGAACATTGATCATAGCAAAATAACCACCGGGATTCCTCGCGGAAATGGACAAAATGAAGTAATGCACAAAATTTTAATACCCATCTTATCAAAACTCTCTATAACGAACCCTACGAAATGGTTCAAACATGTCGCCTCGGTACAAAAAATAATTAATAGCACTATATCGAGAAGTACAAGATTTACCCCTTTTGAGCTTTTAACGGGAGTAAAATTAAAAGACAAAGCCGATCTAAATTTAAAGGAAATATTGGAGAAGGAATCCATGAAAGCAATGATGGAGGATCGAAACGACATGAGAGAGGAAGCTAGAGAAAACATATTGAAGATGCAAGAGGAGAATCGCAGAAGCTTCAACAAAAGAAGAAAAGTGGCATGCCTCTACAAACTTGGTGAGTTGGTGGCCATACAACGGACACAGTTTGGTACTGGACTAAAATTAAAACCGAAGTTTCATGGACCGTACCGGATTGTCAAGGTCAAGACTAAGAATCATTATGATGTGGAAAAAGTTGGAAGTTATGATGGGCCAAATGCAACTTCCACAGCTGCTGATTACATGAAGCTATGGTCTTCAGACTAGAGACTTTTGTTTTCTACATATACTGTTTTTTTCTCTTAATTTTTCCAGATCTTTCTACTCGATGTTGCTGTGATGTGTCAATAGACTCTGGAACTCGTTCTTTCCAGGGCGAAAGAGATGTCATATGGCCGAGTTGTAAGAACAGACCCCGCACCGCATAGCAACCAACCGACATTTCTACCTCAACCGACATTCCTTCCCCGTGCAGTGTTCGGTCGTTGGCCCCGACCCCGCAGACGAAAGAAGGGAGCTAAGGATACCAGACGTGGTTTTCTGCAGACGGCGGAACCGGCGGACGATGAGTATTAGATTTTGCAGCAACAGTATTCTAGACGCCAAACTCTCAATCAGAATTTGTTACTTAAAGCAATAACGTGCTTTCGATGTCATTCTTTAAACTTTGTAAATACATAATTGTGATCGTCTTTAATTAATTGTAATTGAAATTCAGACGATTTAGTTTCTTTAAACTCCAAACCATAAATATATATATATATATATATATATATATATATACGGGGTGGTCCCGAATTCATGGTACAAACTTTAATGGTAGGTACAGGACATTGTAACAATGATTTATTGTATAGGAATGTATAGTCGCAAGTGACGCGGTGAGGCGAAAACAGGGGAAATAACGGCCGAAAGGAAAAACAAAGATTTTATTGAAAGCGTTGTTGACAAGTGTCATGTTTACAGTAATTGTTCAAAATTGCGTCCACCAGTATCGATACATGCTTGACAGCGTCGGTGGAGCGATTGGCGTACACGTTCAAAGATGCCTGGTATTTCACGCACACCTGCAGCAGCTACAGATAAGCGAGCGACGAGATCCTCATCTGAGTCAACTGGAGTCTCATAAACAAGATGCTTTAGATGTCCCCATAAAAAGTAATCGAGGCTTGATAAATCGGGAGATCGGGGTGGCCAAGGGACTGGTCCACCACGCCCAATCCATCGAGTACCAAACGTGGCATTCAGGTAATTCCGTACATCAATGCTGAAGTGTGCTGGCGCCCCATCGTGCTGAAACCACATGCGGTTACGAATGGCGATCGGAACATCATGCAGCAGTTGTGGTAACACTTCTTTCAGAAAAATAAGATAGCTTCCGCCAGTGAGCCGCGTGGGTAGTAAGTATGGGCCAATCAAAAAGTCGTTCACAATACCAGCCCACACATTAATACTGAAACGTTGTTGAAACGCATGTCGACGCGTTGCATGTGGATTATCGGTTGCCCACACATGGGAATTGTGCGCATTAAAGACACCCTCGCGTGAAAATGTCGCTTCATCTGTAAATAGCACATAATCTACGAAATCCGGCTGCAACGCACATTGCTGCATCACCCACAGGCAGAAGTTCACGCGGCGAGGATAATCTGCCGGATTCAATGCTTGTACTTTCTGAAAATGGAAGGGGTGTAAGCGATTTTCGTTTAACACTCTGCATACAGTCTGATGACTCACACCTACGTCACGCGCAACAGTTCTTGTGCTTGACTCGGGTCTATCAGCCACAATGTTCAAGATGCTTTCTTCCAGCCTTGGAGTGCGTACAGCTCTTACTCGACCAGCGCCATGTCTGTTGACGTCGAACGCACCTGTTTCACAAAGTTGACGATGTAACCGTTGAAAAATTCTATGATCCGGCATTCGTCGATCAGGATACTCCGCGCGATACATTCGTAACGCAGCTCTGCCGTTACCATTTGCACGGTCGTACATGTAATGCATGTCTGCTTTTTCTGCATACGTAAAGTCACCCATCGTCTACGGCAGCACAATTGTGAATGGCGCTTTTCCCTACTGCGATGCATCATGTTCAACAGCGGCTAGACATCTACTGCCCTCTACCGGCAATGATACCAACCGATCACTCCATTTCTCTTTCCTTTTATTTCCCCTGTTTACGCCTCACCGCGTCACTTGCGACTATACATTCCTATACAATAAATCATTGTTACAATGTCCTGTACCTACCATTAAAGTTTGTACCATGAATTCGGGACCACCCTGTATATAATTTCAAGAACACAAGAATTTCCAAAAAAATGTAACAAAAGTCTTAAAAAATAATAAAAAATGAAGAAATGTTGGTGGATTAGGGCGTCATCAGGGAGGAGCCTGACCCAAACAAGTGGGCTGTTTGGTTATTTTTGTTATTTTGTGTGTGTTATGTTATTTTGTATATTTTATGTTATTATATATATATATCCACATCAAATTTGGAACACTTATACTTCAGAAGAATACGCTAAATATAGACTATTGTTATTAAACATAGGCTTTCCTGTTTTCAGACCAATCTGTAGCACTTACGACCATAACATGTTGCACACATGTAGTCTAAAAGTGCACCTCGGAGCCCCAATTTTAAAGTTTGTGCTTGTTTTTCTGCGATAAATGGAGACATGGACAAGGAAACACGTTCTACAGGGTTTGCGTATTTGAGTTAACACAGGGAAATGTCGCGATCATATTTTAGCCTTCGCGGTAATAAAACCAAGAAAGCTATTTTGCGCAATCTGTCCTTACAGGGTAGGAGAGATTGCACACATGGGTAAAAGAGATTGTTCTTAATAAAAACTACAATTAAATAGTTAACAATAATAATTACACTTAAAGGGGGATAACATCCACCATGCCGCTGGTGTAAGCGATATTTTAGTGGTAATAAAAGTTAATCTGCCGCACCAATAAAGGTTAATAACAACTTTATTATTTTTTTACAAAAAATTTTTTCAGCAAATTAATTTATTACCAAAATTATTTCAAAAATTGTTTCAAAATTAATTCATTTTTGTTTAATATACAATTTGCAACTTATGCAAAATTTCCAATATGCTGCGTAATCTCTCCTAGCATGAAAACGAATGGGAACAATGCGCCATCTCTCCTAAGTAGCAGATGCGCAAACTCTCCCATTTCGGTAGGAGAGATGGCGCGGCCTTTTATTTAAACATAGCCGCTTCTAGAAAGAACCGTTGATGTTCGCAATGTTCGTCTAGGTTAGTAGACTCATGAGAAACCGTTTAATTAAAAAATATATTTTGTACTATAGCCATTCTATAAAATTTAGAGGAGATATGAAGTATATGGCAGTATTAAAAGCAAAAATCGAAGCAAAGAGGCCAGATCTGACCAGTCGTTTAGGTGTTGTCTTCCAGCATGACAATGCTCGGCCCCACATTTCGCTGAATGTCATACAAAGACTTATTGAGAATGGCTGGGATGTTTTGTGTTATCCCATATTCACCAGACAATGAACCTTCAGATTTTCATCTCTTCAGGTCACTTAAAAATTCTTTGAACGGCCTGGAGTTCAATTATTTGGAGACTGTAAAACAGCACCTCAATAACTTCTATACAAATAAGCCTAATAATTTTTTTTAAAGGAATTTTCCAGCTGCCAGAATGATGGCAAAAAGTCGTAGAACAAATGCGGCTGATGTGATTCAGTAAATTTGTCTTATGATTTTGTAATGCTTCGATGGTATTTATCCTAAGAAACACGCAGAACCTTCCGAATGACCCAATATAATAGGATGACTTGTGCTTTTGATATGCTAACAATATACTAATTTCTTCATTTTAGCATCGTTCAAGATAGAATTCATTAAAATCTACCATTTAATTAGGAATATCGTTTTGTACTGTTCTTCAAAGAATATCTATCAGAAATTGCACACATTTTGTCATGGTAATTGCTTTTATTCAGAAGAGTTATGCTAGTCAAAATATTGCACTACTCTCATCGGAACCAAAGAGGAGCACAAAGTAGAGATTTTTCAAAAATGTGAGAAAACAGAATTTCATTTCAAATTTAGGATGGTTCGTATTTCGCTTTGAAAAATTACTCAAAATTTCACAGGATATTGTAAAAGGTTAAATGGCAGCAATGTGCCACCCATCTTACTTCGCGCGCAATTCATGATAAACATCATTGTAAAGTACCATTCAACAGCGAATTAATGTTTTATAGAATTATATGATTGTTTTATATGATTTGCCTAAGAGGTCGTCTTCACATAAAATTGCACTCAGGCATAATAATTTCTATAATCGCAACATTCAACTTCGATACCATATTTCGATTTCTAATAAGTGTAATTAAAAGTAAAAATGCTCCAACAGGTTGCAGATAAATTTCATCTTACACTAGGGGGCTTCGCCCCCTGCTCGCTATCGCTAGTCAATCCCCGATGATTGCTACGCAATCATATTTAGTTTGCTTTCCGAACTATACTTTTCAACAATGAGGGGGAGGGGATTGCTTCACAATCCATCCCCATATGGATCGGTGCTAGATTTATCACGGACCTCTAGTACGACGTTAATTGAAGATTTCCTTCCCTTCCCATTGCGATATCTATCGCATGTGCCCGAGTAACGGAAAATTGTATGATTTTTTTGCGAGAATAGCGGATCCGTATATAAGCCGACCCCAGTACTTTAGCTTTAGAAAATGTTCCAAAAATTATCGGTTCATACACGGAAATATAGTGTAAATAAAAACAAAATGTTTTAAAAAATGTCAAGAACAAAACATCTCATTTCCGCATAAAAAAGGAAATATTTTAGCATGAAATACTGTTAAATTTCAGAGGAAATCTCATCATAATTTTAAATGCTTTACCTAATCGGTGTTGTTTGTTCTAATAGTACTTCTAATTTTTCATATTCGACTGTTGCTATGGAAACAGCGATTGAATTTGCCGGTTCTTCTGAAAACATTGCAAACTCTCTAGCGCGTGCTCTCAAATTTTATATATATTGAATGAATTAAATAAAAAAATATAACTGCGTTTATCGTCTACGCGTGCTCACAATTCATTAGCCAGTTGAACCACAAGACTCGTAATCACGTGACTCGCTATTACCAATCACAAAGCGAATAAACCTGAAAAAGATTGAAATTTTTTTTTATAATAGAAAGAAAGATGCACATTACACACATTTAATTAGTTTTTTAATGATATTTTCTAAACTTAAAATTCGATATACCAAAATAAGACCGAGTAAACTTTACACAAAAATATAAAATTTTATTCTATATATGCGTCACATATGCAAATTACGTACTATATCAATCAGAGCACGAGTGTATTAGCCCACAAAATCCCGAAATGCTTATTATTTTCTTTTATAACGACCTTTTTTTTTAATGTGCTGGTTCAAGACTTCTAAAATTACAAACGAACTTATTATTGATCGCTGATAAATAAATTTTCAGAATCTCAAAGAACATTACCGATAAATAGAAATATATAAAAATTGGGAGCGAGAAAAACAGCGTTTTTCTCAATTGCTTTTTTTGGTGTGTTAGGCCGCTCTTCCTCTGACAGCCTCATATATGCTTCTTTTACAGAAATTCACATTAAACTACAAATTCGGTACAATGTTTTTGTATTTGAGGTAGATTACTTGTGTATTTTCTTACATTCTTTTCGGGGTTCGACAGCAATGAACCTTAATTCCTAATCACAGCTTCTTAATGCCAAATACCAGTCAGTGTATACCACTATCCTAAAAAATTGCGGTCACCTATGACCCCCTACAACACATATCCTACTCCATGACATTCCTACTGTGCAATTAAGGTCATCCAAGTGGTTAGACATATCGAGATCACGATCTGACCAATTTTGGCAATGACGAGTTATCTCATAACTAGGGCAACTTTTTTATTGCAGTAAAAATGGGAAAAGTTGCATTTATCATTCCCCAAAGTTACATTTATGGAAATTAAGTTGCATTTATTTTTGATACACTAAATTCTAAAATAAATTATTCGTAAAAAATGAAAAAATTTAAAATGTATTGACAATTTTAGTCGTGTACAACAGTATTATAATACATACTGAAACACAGAAGAACGTTGAATGGCCGATCTTTGGCCAGCAATTTATTTAACATTAAAAAACTGCACCAAACGCAGTCATATAATGTGCTGTATCGGATAGCAGAAGCGCAAAATCCTTTCGCTCAATATTCAGAGATTTTAGAACGTCATCTACAAGGCGAACAACATATTGATGATCGACACTCACCTCGCAAACTCTGCAGTCGATTACGCAAGTTTCCTCTGTATTATTAAAAGTGCCAACCAATGTGTTAAAAGTACTTGTTATTTATTTCACTTTCGTCTGTTAGGACAAACACCTTCTTTCCATGAACTTCTTGTTTGATCCGCAATACTTCGGCGTTCGCAAGATCAGACACACGTGATCGAAGGGTTGGTTCAGAGGGCCAAAAATGAAATAGTAAATTCATATTAATTAATTTTAGGCTAAATTTTAAAAAGTTGCTGGTAAAAAATTGATTTATGCAAAAAGTTGCATTTATACAGAAAGTTGCATTTATGCAGAAAGTTGCTTTTATGTTGCAGTTATAACTCATTTACAATACCCCCCATGAAGGAGGAATTTTGGTTTTAGTACTTTACATGCAATGTAGAACGAGTGGAAAAAAGTTGCATTTGTTGCAAAAAGTTGCCCTACTCATAACCTAGATATTGCCAATTTTTTAATGATAACGAGATCACGATATGATCAGTTGTTTTTCTAATGACGAGATATCTCGTCCTTCAAGATCTGATCAGTTTTATTAATGACGATATACCTAGTCGAGATAATCACCAGGAAGATTAACAAAAGTAAAACGAAATAAATAAAATTTTCCACTGAGCAAAAAAAGACCAATAATAATAAAAAAATAAAATAAAAGTAAAAAAAAAAAAAAATATATATATATATATATATATATATATATATATATATATATATATATATATATAATAAAAGCAAGTAATGACAATAGGAAACAGGTATGAAAGTATTACCCATTTATTACTTTTCCACATCATTTCCATGCATGTTGAGGCATTTTTCCCAACGATGGACCAGTTTTAAAAGTCCGGTCTCATAGAACACCGTCGGCTGCGAGAAGATCCACCTTCCCACGGCCCGTTTGAGTGCCGTCGTCAGAGTCAAACTTCTTACCGTCAAGGAACTTCTTTATGGGTTCAAAGCGCAGTGCTACACATCAAACACATTCGACTGCTGCACGACATCGCTCGTCCGCATGTGTCTCGCCTAGTTCGTGCAAAAGTGCAGGGTTGCGGTTGGGAAGTTTAGAAGCATCGTCCATACAGCCTGGACCTGGAACCCTCCTATTTCCATCTGTTTGGACCCATTAAGAAGTTCCTTGACGGTAAGAAATTTGACTTTGACGACGGCACTCAAACGGGCCGTGCGAAGGTGACTCTTCTCGCAGATGACGTAGTTTTATGAGACCGGGATTTTCAAACTGATCCATCGTTGGTAAATATGCCTCAACATGCATGGAAATGATGTGGAAAAGTAATAAATGGATAATACTTTCATATCTGTTTCCTATTGTCATTAAATGCTTTTATTATTATTATTTTTTTACATTATGTGCTTTACTTATTGATACTCCCTCGTATAATACATGCCAAACATTTTCATTAACATATGGTTGTCCCGTGACAGTCAGGGTTGAGATACAGGCGATATTTTTATGGTTAGTTTGATTTAGTTAATTTTTCTCTAACGACGAGATATTTCGCCATAAAGATATTGTCGATTTTTTTATGAATAACGTGATCAGGATCTGGTCAGGTTTTTTTCTAATGATAAGATATCTCATGTATCAAGATCTGGTCAATTTTGCCAATGACAAGATATCCCGTCTATCTAAATTTGGTCTTCGTTGAGACAATAACCAGGAAGGATATGAACTGTTGAACTGAATGCTTCAATGAGCACTGTTGGAAGTTCCAATGAACACATATTATTTCATGATATATATCCATTTATAATATTGAGAATTTCAATAAGGTGTATATAATATTGTGTGCAATGAATAAATAAAAATTAACCATTGACTTTTCACAAGTAAAACACGCCAAGAACTGAAAAAATGTTCTAAGAACCTTAACCCTTCTTTGCATAATGGTGGAAATTTCCATCATAACATTGAATGCCCAAAAATTATATAAAAGAACAAGTTCACTTTAAGTTGATCGTGTCTGGATACCTTTTTAATGTCCATTGCATAAAAAAAAAACATAGCACTGAAAAAAAAGCAAGTGTCACTATCAGTAAAACGAGCTTGAAGTTGTCATTCCGCTGTTTGTTGTAGTTGCAACAAACGTATGATCTCGTTTTTAATTTTGTTTTATTAGATTTGAGTTTCTATTGCTAAAAAAGTGAAAATGAGTGGAAGAAAAGTTTGTAACATGTGTTTCTGTTATTTTTAGAGCAATTTCTGAAAAAGTTTGCGTTTAATTTAAAAAATACCACATGATACCATCCTATTGTTTTTTTGCTAAATTTATACTATAAATATATGCTAAGATTTTTTTAACCATTTTTCCTTTACTTTTGAACATGAATTATATTACCTTGATTTATTTCACCAATAAAGAAAAAAATCATGCAAAGAAGGGTTAAAATTACCATAAAATAAAAAATACCTAAAAATGACACTAAAGCTATACGCATCTAGAATCAAGAGTTTCCAAGGATCATTAGATCTAAAGAATATTGTCTACCAAGAGCTAACAATAAGATGACACATCAACAAAATACGGCCCAGCTTAGAATATAAGTTCAGAAAATAATGGAACATAATGGAAACTAAAAGTTTTAACATTAATACGGTTCTTTATTTACTCAAAAAATGTACTTACCGACAAATTACTATTTCCGCTGTACTAAAACCGTATTAACTCGAGAAATAGTGTGCTAATGGAAGGTGTAATGGCTTGAATAATGCATTATATTTCCAAAAACCATGTCACATAAATCCACTTTTTGAAAGTTTGCCAGTTTCGTTTAAGAGCTTGAGAAACTAAAGGAAAACAAACAAAACTTAAAGAAACGATAGAAATGGAACTTTGCAGTTTTACCTTCCAAACTTTGCTAATCTTTTTTCCTATAAA
Source organism: Metellina segmentata (assembly GCA_947359465.1). Lineage (NCBI taxonomy): Eukaryota > Metazoa > Arthropoda > Arachnida > Araneae > Tetragnathidae > Metellina > Metellina segmentata. Next base: position 121,535,578 of record OX375876.1, read on the forward strand.
TTCCTTGTTTTCAAAATTTCCGTGAAAAAGTTTAGGACTGAACTTTCACCATTTTTTGGACGGGAACGTAATTTTTATATGTGATGCTTAATTTACATTTGTTTTATTGGATGCTTGTTATTTTTAAAGTAACAGAAAGAATCGCTATTATTTTCGATTTTTATAACATATTGCTTAGTTTCCTAATTATCAATCTTGCTAGACTTGGATTAATTACTGTTTTGAATTACTTTGATGATTATTTGATCAAAAGTACCCGGAAGGCTGTCATGACAAATGGTATCATTTTATTGGACAAAAGTGATTACATCTCCTTCAAAGTAAACTCCTCTTTTTGTGAAACCCTTTGAGGGTTCCTATCGAATTTTCTTTTATTGCATCAATGAACTCAAAACGGTGACCACGAAGAGAGGGTTTCACACGTGTAAATAAGAAGCAGTCACACGGTGCCATATCAGGTGAATACGGATCTTGTGGAGCCGTATTAGTTGAATGCTTTGACAAAAAAACATGAATAATACTGACATTATTAGAAGGTGAATTATCGTGATGCAAAACCCATGAGTAATCTCGCCACAATTCAGGTCGTTTTCGACTTGTCGTTTCGACGAATGATATAGAAACTTGTTCAATAATACCTCTTATTATTAAACGACGATCACTAAGCACTCTGATCTGATTAACATGTTGATCTTTAGTCGAAGTGGATGGTCTACCATATCGCGAATCATTTACGACGGAGGATTCTCTACCATCTTTAAACTTTTAATACCAATTAAATACGGTTGGTTTTGATAAACAGCTTTGTGCAACATTTAAAATGTGTTTGCAGTAAAAATAATTCCATTGCAGAAACAACATTTAATGCATGATCTTTGTTTAATTACATTCGACATTTTGGAAAATCGAGGAAGGGATTATTCTTTTATTATCAAAACAAATTTATAATCAGACGATAAAAGTAAATAAATCCCTGATTGTGGATTGTTTCCTCATGTTTATATAATTAGTAAAAATATTTCATAAACGTTTCAGACGATATCTACTACATATGAATTTTAATGGAAACATTCCGTATACATCTGGATCACAGTAGTACATCGTTATCAAGATACAGATGATTTTTTATGATGATGAGATCTATCTTTAGATGCATAGAATGACGGATTACTCAGAAACTGTGAACTATAATTTTACGAATACGTCTGGAATGAGACATAACATCGTAACACATAAATACAAAGGATACAATTTAAGAACACTACATATAGTATACAACTGCAGCATGAACCTATAAAAATGGTATTCATATGTGACAAGGAGAATTCAGAAAAGAATGAATAACCCAGAGAAAAATTAAGACTAATTAATTTAATATGGAATGTGATCTCCCTTGACTTGTACACACATATCACAACGTGATTTCATGCTGGCAATAATGTTGTGAACCACAGTTTGGGGAATTATGTGCCACTCCACTAGTCATGCTGTCTTCAGGGCATTTATATCTCTAGGAAGAGGATGTCTCCGAGCAACTGCTTTTCCAAAGTAGTCTCATAAATTCTCTAAGCTTCAGATCAGGATATTTTGCTGACTAAGGTATTCTATCAGTGGCTTCATTTTCAGGGAATTCGTCAACGAGGTTTGCTCGATGTGGACGAGCATTATCGTCCATGAATAAAAATTCAGATACATATGCACCACTGAAAAGTCTTACATGGCGTTCTAAGATCTCACCCCGATATCTCTGGCCGGTCACAGATTCTCTGTTGAAAACGTGTAGGGGCGCATCGATCATTATTGCACTTACACCATCACACCTGCACTACCAAAACGGTCATATTCCATAATGTTAGAATGAGGGTTTCGCGTTCCAGACGTAGTACGATTCACCTCCAGATGTAGAAACGCTTATAATCAGATGTTAAACTATATACCTCGACAGATCAGTAAAGAGAGCATGTATCCATAGTTGTCGACTCCAGTTCTGGTGTTCTTTGCACCAATTAAAGCAATCCCTCTTGTGTTGTGAAGACAGTGGATCACATACACATGGCTTTCTGGAATAAAGGCATTTTTCATTAGGCCTTCTGTATACATTTTGCCGTGACACAACAGTTTCCATGGCGGCTGCAAGCTTTGAACGTAACTGCCGAGCAGTAGACTTCCTGTTACGACGGTCAGTTATTGCTACATATCGATCTTGAGAAGCAGTCGTTATACGTTAACGACCTTGTCCAAGCCTCCTTACAACAGTTCCAGAGTTCTGAAATTGTTTCCATAGCGCAGAGACTGTCGATCTTGAAATATTCACACATGTCGCTGCTTCCATGATTGCCTACCCTGTTTCTAAACAGCCTATAATGCGCCACTTCACAGATAAACTTATTACATCGATTGAGTATTTCGTGAAAGATAATTATTTTTGGGTATGTAGAGATAATTTTGGACATGCGTGTATTACTTCAAAGTATCAATTTTGTAACTCCAATGGTCCCATACATGAAAATACCTTTATTTGGAAGTGGTTTTTAGCTTACGGGTTTCTTGTGATGGAACGACCCCGATGTAAATAATTTGGAAAATATTTAAAGAATCAAAGCCACTTAGTCATTTGTAGTACGTATTGCAGTCAACATATTTGTGAAATTGGAACTGATCGATGCACTTTCCAGTAAGCAATTATTGATTCATGCCACTCAACATTGTTATTCATCGCAAGATATCGATGTTTCCTCTATCTAATGAAAATAACAAACACACAATTATTTGTATAATATTAAGATTTAATTGTTAGAAAATTTGGAGTTTCTTAAAAAAATTCTTCTTATAAATAAAATTTTTTAAAGTTTCTTTTAAACTTAGGTTTTAATGACGGTGAATCAGCCTGACCACTTATCAGTAATTTGCCATTTTCCCATGTTTCTCATTTAAACAAGCAAACCAGTATAGTCTTTCAATAACCTATCAGTTTGGTATTCTTACAGCCAATGAACAACTTTAATATATGATATACACCCGAATCTTTTGAAACTGGTGCTAGATGTATGTTTCTCAACATCTATTGATCAGCTCACAGTTCTGAATATGGAGAAACTATTATATTAAGCTATCGAATATTAAAAATAATACACTATCTCAAATTTTTAATCATCTTCCTGACCAGACACTATATTTAAAGAGCACTTACAAATTAGCTGTGGTTAATTTTTCGTGAATCAATCACCCTAACATAACGAAGACTTTTTCATTCTTTTATATCATATAAAGTTATTTTCTACATACATGTCTTGTAACTGTAATAAGTATTGCAAATACCATTGGATGTCTTGCGCAAGGTTTTAATATTTTTAAAAAGATTTTACTATATACGATATGAACTATACAAGATGAATTATGCACAATTCTTGAGACAGAACAGAATTTGTTCTTAAACACATAGTTAACGTAATGTACACACACATAGTTTAACAAGAAAACTTAACGTACCTTACAAAAATGTTAAATGTTCAAACTATATACCGACTTGTTAACTCCTTTCATCAGTTATAGAACTACAAATAAAACCACAAACCACGAAACATACAGACAGCTCCACTTTATAAAATAAGTCCATGCTCTTTAGTTAAAGATATTCGAGATCATTATCATTTGGCTCAAATGACCAAAGAATCACATTTACATTTATGAAAGTCAAATGCCTAGCAGGTTTTTGTTCTTAATTTAATGTCTTACGATGACATTATTTTTTGAATGTCTCGACTTCAATTTCAAAAGCAAATTTGAGGACGAGTTATCGGAAATAGCATAGGACCAGACTTAAAATGCAAATAAGACTGCACATAAAGATCTTTATCCAATCCAATTTATCTGTACTTTACCTTCAACCTCTTCATTTCTTTTGATAATTTACAAGTAGTCGCCCCAAGCTTTCGGGATCCAAAAGAAAGTCAAATCCTGATGCAGCAAATGATAAAGCAAAGCAAGAGGCTTTCATGTTTACTTAGTAATGTCAGCCTTGTTTGTCTTGATAATAGATCGTTAAGGCTAACGTATTCCATGCTTGTAAAAACTCGTTTGCTCAAGGAAATGTGTTGGTAAATATCTTTCTTATGATTGATACGCTTCTTGTATTCGATAGAGATCCTTCAATTTAATTTATTTTACGTACAAATTGATTAACTGTCTTATAAAAAAATATTTTTTCATATAACTAGGTTGAAAAAGCTGAAACGCACATATTTAATGTGTACATAACACATTCACGTTTCTCTTCCTCTCTCTCTCTAACGCTTTTTAACTATTGTAAATAATTTATAACAGCGTAAGTGTAATTGAAACAAAATAATGTAAACCTGCCTTCATAAATTAAAACTGCTGACTATTTTTATTTCATCGAGTAGTAACTTTATTTTAAAGAAAATATAATAAACACTACAAATTTTGAAAAACGTAGACATGTAACTTAATATATTTTCAAGATTTCATAAAATATTAATTTAATAAACATTAACTAATGGAATGACTAATTTCCTTTCACATATTCAGCTGTTATGAACACTGTATTGAGTTACTCGAGCATTAAAAATTTCTTTAAAATGTTTCCAATTTAGCTCGTTTGAAATGAAACAGTAAAGACAATTAGCATAACTGTTGAGGATGACAGAATAGTTGATTTCCTTATTTCCGATACATCACAAGTGTTCGTATAATAGGATATTAAATACTCTTTTAGATTAACATGACAAACTGGATTGAGGAAAACTTCTAGAAGCAGCTTACGGGATTCAAAAATTCTATGTAAAGCTCGAGTTTCACTTTTTTGCCTCAAAGCGCTGTCCGTCGACTCTACTTTATTTTCGACTACCTTTTGCTACTCAAACAAAAGTTGAACGTGAAAATCAGAAAACATCACTATTATAAATACGTTGTACAATTATATGTGCTATCTCCTTAACGAATCTTTTCCTTTGGGGGTTGATCCAGCACTGTCACCAACAGCCCGTTGTGTCGACTTATTTTGACGATATTTAAAAATACCACCAATATACCAATATCTCCTAATCAAATTTTTTGAATTAAATGACTATAATGTTAGTTTCTTTAATGAAACAAATAGGACTAGTTGTCTCATGAAACAAAATGCTACAAACACAGAGGGCTCTACTGGATGAAATGGTGTGGTGACAGAAATGGTACCGTAAAATAACAATATATTTGGGTTTGACCACCACAAAATTTGTTCTAACATCCTACAGCTTTACAGTACAGGTACAGCCGTCAAAAAAAAAAAAAAAAAAAAAAAAAACGTTTTACCCGATTGTAATTTCACAATTTACGTTATAGATTGAAACGGAAGGTAGAAATCGATAGGGATTAATGTTTTTTACAAATATCAATACTTACAATTTGTGTTACAAATAAGGGTCCGTCTTCATATTAAATTGGGTGCTTGCTACGATAATTTCAATACGAACCCCCATCTTTTATCACAAATTTGGATTCTACACCAAATTTCAGGCGGATTTGATGAAAAAATAATGAAAGCGGCGTAAAATTGACCGAGAAAATCCATAAAAACTATTGAGGGAGCGTGTAAATGTTCGGAGTTCAATCACGTTATAAACATTAATAAAAAAGTATAGTGGCTGTCACAATCAATGACCTGTTTCAGGCGCCTTGGTATGAAGTCCATTAAGGTAGTGACAAAGTCTGATTGAATCCGAGGATCTGCTGGCAGAAATTTCTGTTTTCACTTTGTGAACAATCCCCAATAACGATAATAATCATAGAATTTTGCAGTCTCACGGCGGTACTAATTATGCACGTAATGAGTTGGTATTTGGAATTCCGTTTTTTCAGTAACAGTTGAATCACACGGTGTCAAAATGTGGCCATGTTTCTATTCATAATTTTTATAAATATTAATTTATTAATTGATAAAAAATAGTAAATTTAGTTTGATAATTAAAATGTTTATAGCTTAAAATGTTGTTTTTATGTTAGCGGTAACAGGAATCCCGGGAAGTTTCATCGTCCTCATAATGAAATAGACGTAGCATGTGCAAGCAACTTCATTCTATTTCTTTCCATCTCTCAGTTTGAATACATGTCTAGTGGTTGTGGAAAAAGTATTAATTGTTATGTTGCATAAATTGTGATTATACAGCATGTTAAAAGCACTTACTGTACCATTGTCCCTCAGACTCTCAATGGGCTTAGAGTTTTCATTAGAGGTACGGGGAGAGAGAACGCACCATAAAAATATCACATCACTACTATTATAAAAGAAAGTGCTTGTTTGTCTGCGTTTACGCATTGTCCTGATGAATCTATGGCACTTACAGTAATCAAAATTGGCACACAGGTGGTTAGAATTTTTTGCAATATTTGTGCGAGCCCGAATTTTAAAATTCAAATAATAACATTTTAAAATTAATTTAATGGAATTTAATATTATTACAGTTTTCCTTAGAATGGCAACATCATAACAAGATGATAGATTCTAATTTATTTTTTACGTTTCCGTTTGATTTTGCGGAGGAACGATTTCATCCGACGAAAAAGAGAAATAAAGTTTTAACTGGAGATATCTTCTTCTATCTCCTAGATTTTTAAAGACAAAGTAAAAATTTCAACGGATTTGAAATCTGCGGAAAATTATTTCACATTACATCGATTCCTAAAAATATGATTTCTTTAAATAAATAATTTTTAAATTTCAGATTAAACCAATTTATTAAAACAAAATATCGAACATTACAATAATAGCGTAACATTGAAACATCAAACATGGACACAAAATTTTCCTATTTGGAAAAATTTCTCAATTAGTTTTAAGAATTTTTATTTCGGCTTTTACAAATTTTCTTCTGCAAAATAGAATAATTTTGTTTTTTGCAGTAATTATTTAACAAAACATTTACACAAACCTTTTCGTGTTCGTATATTGTAAACGAAATAAATCCATACTTTTAAAAATTGAAATCAAATTTATTACAAACACAAAACGATAATTTAATAACCTGATCGACTTATCAACTGTACAAGAAACTATAACTTCAACTGAGAAACTACTCTCGGAAAAAACAACTATCAATCCAAAGTTCACAAACACAAAAAAATGGAATACCGATTGATCGAATTGACAGATTGACCGAAGAATATTTGATACGAATAGTTCTGAATAAGAACACAAATTCTGAAAATCCAACGAACCCTACACAATAAACCCATTTTATTCGTTTCAATTAAATTTTTTTGCGTGACCTGAAACATCTATTTTGAGAAAATGAGGATTAAAAATTGAAATAGCTTTATTTTTAAAGTAAAAGCCATTTCCAATCCTCTAGATTTTACTAATTATATTATTCTAATGTGAAGTTATTAAACAATGTGATAACAGGAATGCGGCATAACATGAGGTAGGAAATTTATTCTCAAAGTAAACAGATTAAATTTAGTGACAATTAAAATATCACTCAAAACAAAAGCAGCATCAAAAGCATTCCGAAACGAGTTCTTAAGCAAATAATTTGAAAATGGAAAGGTCACAAAACCTTTTGTAAAAGACAAAGCTTAGAATTTACGTAACACAATAATACCTACTCAGGAGCTTTCAGTCGGTTTAAAATCACATCACTTAAACCGATGAGCTCATTTTTTGCACAAAACTTCATCTTTGGGGAAGCGGAACACAAACATCTTGTAACCGCCCTTTAAGTTTCCTTTGCAATTTGGGACGCAACAACGATGAGGCATTATTTATTGTATTGATATAATAAAATATCAATAATAAACCGCAAGCTGAATAGATTTTCCCTTGCTTCGAAACGCACTCTACAGCGTGGTCTACGATCTAACGAAATTAGAATAAAACTAATTCGAAATGAATGGAATGCGCAATCTGGACTCTTTTAGTAAGTATCTGCGCGGACTACTTCTTGTGACGTCAAACTACATCGCTGAAGTGGTATGAAGGCTTTATCTCCTAGAGGTGCTGATTTTAATTGATTTAATTATTTTTTTGGGGCGAAGCAATTCTTGCAATCAGTTGCATATATCTAAGTGCAAATTATAAATTCATCGCGCTTCTAAGTCTTTAAATATCTGTTTAAAATGTTTTTTTTTTCACCTATGCTTGCAATGTAAAAGTTTAGGTGTCAGAGCAAATTTGTTTTTGATTTATAATTAAAATCAGGTAGACATCATTTGATTTATATATTTTAAAATTATTTTGTTAATTAAACTTTTAACATTGCAAAGAAAAATAATACAGCGGAGGATCATCAAAACGTTTTTATCATGTTTTATGTAATAACTTATATTTTTAATTACTTAATATTTTTGAAATAAGCTTTATATAGACTTTTAGTTTTCAATTAAAAATATTTTTATGCTAACTTTAAAAATATTAAGTGTTGCTGAAGTGTTATTACATAAAACATGGTCAAAAGTTTTGATGAATTATCAAAAATTGATACCCATGCTTATTGTGATATATATTGTTAAAACTATTGCATAGAATTCGTTTGTGGAATCAGTTGTTGATTGTAATGCTTGAATGGGAAAGAAATCTTCCCTAAATGACCGATTCGGTACAACAATCAAGATAACTTTCTTTGCCACTCCTAAAGGAAAATACGAATCTGATTTTTATTGGTTCTAACCATTTTTTCCATCCCATTCCAATAGACGCTTTGCTTAGAAACATTGGTTGTCAACTAAGTGTCAGAATTTTTTTTAAAAAGTTACGGCTTTGATGGGTACATTGTTGTTAATGCAAAAACTGACGCAAGTAAAACTAAATTTCCGACTTGAGTCGCTGTCAAACTTGTCACACAAACTTTGAAATGGTTTTCGTCATTTCAAAGCACACATCCATTCTTTTATTAAAAACTATATTTTTTAAGGATGCATTTTTGTCTGCCTTCTTTTTCATCATTTTCGAATTTTTAAACTTTATTTACCCAAATAAAATATCGAGTGATTGATAAGGACATAAAGAAAACCGTGACTTTAAAAGTCGGTTTTTATCTATCTCAAAGACGCTCAGACCGCGGATATGTTTTCCTTTATTTATTTCCAGACGTATCGGAAGAGAAACGTAGAGCTAAACAAAATACCATTTGGAAATTCCCATCAGAGTAGAAAACGCAGTTTAGTTGGCGTCGGGAAAAAGAGCAGAAGCGCTTCTGTAGATCTGAGGTAACGGGGATCAACTCCAAGAGTTACGACTCCAGGGTCAGGAAAGACAACCTGCTCTTCGCCCCCCCCCTCACCCCTTTTACCAAATGAAATCTTTTTTCTTTATTCGGTACTGCATCCTTTTTGTAAGCTAACTACAAGCGCTGGACGCAATGTTTTTGCTATTCAGTGAAGCGTTCGCATGGATGAGAAATGTTCCTTATTCATATCATTAAAAACACTGAAATGTATGCCAATAAATACAAATTCAATGGAGCTTCTATTCAATACAATGTGTGTAGTCTCGGTCGTATCATAAATACAGTGTACCCATTGAACTTTATGTATTCTTTATTAAGTTCAGATCTTTCCCTTCGGGATGGATTCAGGACCGTCTCCAATAGCCTGTTATGTTGATCCAAAGCGACGTAAATTCAATTTCCAATCTACCGTATTAAGTCATTTTAAAGCAAATATATCAAATACCATGTGCTGTATATTACGTTTTATTGAAGTTGTAATCATTTAAGGTCAATCTTTTGGAAAGCAAGTATATCAAGTACCTGTATGCTGTATATTACGTTTTTACTGAAGATATACTCATTTAAGGTTAACTTTTAGGTAGGCAGTTGAATCACCGTCGTACTGGAGCACCACATTGAGCACAAATTGGTGACGGTACGGGATTAATAGCGAAGGGAAAGTTCCGTAAGACGAATATTGTTTGGATACTGTGAAGTCTGGGTTAAAAATGGATGCATCCAGTTTTACTTAATGGTCTGGCGTTTCTATTCAATGAGAAGTGCGCAATGAAGATTGTAGAGCATGATACATGGAAAGCACTAATCTTGATGTATTATTTATTGAGTTCGGATCTTTTCCTTCGGGAGTGATACCTTATCGTCTCCCATAGCCTATTATGATGTTCCAGTGTGATGCTAGTTCAATTACCTACTTACTTTATTGAGTAATTCGGAATCATTTTTTTTTCGTAATGCATGCTGCATTAAGGTTTATTGAGGATTTTTATAATTTAATTCGAATCGGGTAGGTAGAGGCTTGAACTAATATCGGCACTGGAGCAACACATCCGAGATATCCGGGATTAATCCAGAAAGGAAACTGCGTAAAAGGCAAATCGAGGGGCTCATTTCGACTCTATGAAGTCTGGATTAAAAGTTGATAGATATTTTTTTATTTCTAGTGGGGTTCAATGAAATTTTTATTAAATACGATGTGTGCAGTCATGGTAATAGCATAATATGTGATGATGAGTAAACTTTATGAATTCTTTAAATTCTAATTTGTATTCGGGATTTATCTCGGGCTTGAGACTTGCCAAATGCATGTTGTGATGATCCAGTGCGACGTAAATTCAATTACCTACCTACAGTTTATTATTGATTTTAAAGCAAATACACTACCCTACAATAATGGACCGAACAGTAGGGTGTGATGGTTTAAGGGTAAGAATACATGCTTTAATTAGGGGATGGTCCTCCTGACACTAGCAACCCTTCTGGGCATAATTTCAACAAGGTTTTGATACACAGCTATGGGTATTTGTGTCCATTCCTTCAGCAAGAATGTCACCAGCTCAGCTGTAGATTTGGTACGGGGTTCCCTGGTCCGTATGCGTCGCTTTAACTCGTCCCACAAATGTTCTATGGGGTTTAGTTAGCGACTCTGAGTAGCCCAGAGAAGACGTTTTACATCCCTATCTTGGTACCACTGCTATACAGAGGCTGCAACGTGACACGTAGCGTTGTCGTCCTGAAATTAACATTCGTCCATTTCATGAAACTGCCAGAGCGTAGGAATAACCTTATTGTCCAAAATGTTGATGTAGCCGTCGGCGTTCAATTGACCAGGAACAACATGCAAAGGTCTAAGGCTATACCACGAAAAACAACTCCAAACAAGCAGTCGGATTTTATGGAAATCCGCTGGCGTCCGGTCCATTATTGTAGGGTAGTGTATTTATAAGTAATATATCCTGTGAATTAAGTTTTATTGAAGATAAGATCAGTTAAGCAGGCCTCGAAATAGATTTTTTAATACAGGTGCACTTTGTGCACCTAAGTTTTTAAATTAGGTGCACTGCGTGCACCTAGTGGGAAAAAATTAGGTGCACAATTATATTTTCATGTGCACAGTGCACCTGTGCACCCGGGTATTTCGAGCCCTGAGTTAAGGCGAATCGAGAGAGGCTCCTATGAATACTCTGAAGTCGTATTTGAAAGTTAATATTCCTAACAGTTCTTGGATATTTTGGGGGAAATGCACAGTCAACATTTTGGGGTTTGTTTTATCTTGTACGTCAAGCCAGAGTGATTAAAGTTCGGTTCAGAATTTACTGATGCTTAGTATCAGATTAAAAACAGAGAACACCGTTATGAATAATTGGCCGTTTTTTAATGTCGAACTGAGAGGCACGTTTGAATACTGCCAACACTAGTTGGGAATGTGTGTTTAAAAGGACGATAGTACTAGTTATACCTATTGGACCTTGAATAATTTTGGTAAAGGAAAAGTCAGGCAAGGTATTCACTTGTTATAGAAAGTTTGCGAGATACAAGAATAATACTGTGATCAAAAAGTGTCCAGAATGCTTCCTATAAAATACATATATAATTGATATCGTCTGCAAACTTTTATCAAATATTTTAACGATTTATATAAACATGTGGCAACAATCAGGGATTTATTTAATTATATAGTCTGAAAATAAATTCGTTTGTTTTTAATAAAAGAAGAATTTTACTTAGTTGATTTTCCGAAATGTCGAATGTAATTGAGCGAAGAACACGCATTAAATATTGTTTCCGCAATAGAAGTTCTGCTACAAACCCATTTGAAAGGTTGCAAAAAGCTTTTACAGACGACTGTTTTTCAAAACCAACAATATTTGATTGATATAAAAAGTATAAAGGAGGTAGAGAATTCGTCGTAGATGATTCGCAATCTGGTAGACTAACCACTTCAACTAATGATCAATATGTCAGAGAATTGATGCTTACAGTGATTATTGCTCAACAATAAGAGACATTATTGAACAAGTTCCTATATCATTCGTCGGAACGACAAGTCGAGAAGGACCTGAATTGTGGCGAAATAACTCATGGGTTTTCAGTCATACGACTATGCGCCTTCTCACAATGCTATTATTAGTCGTGATTTTTTGGAAAAGCATTCAACAAATACTGCTCCAGAAATATTCATCTGATATGGCACCGTGTGACTTTTTTTTCTTATTTCACCGTGGTCACCGTTTTTAGTCCATTGATGCCATAAATGAAAATTCGATACGAACCCTGAAGGGATTTCACAAAAACGACTTCAAGGCATGTTTTGAGGATTGGAAAAAACGTTAGCAGAAGTGTACTGAAGTCGGATGAGATTACTTCGGAAGAGATGCAATCAATTTTGACCAATAAATTTATACATTTTTTATGACAGCATTCCGTGTATTTTTGTATCACAGAAGTATTACAATAACATAGGTTTGTGATGATGCGCTCAATGAGTGGAAACCGATGACATATTTTAGTGCCATGTCCAGGTAAAATATTTTATTCCACTTTTGTCTATGTACCAAGCTCATTAAAATTTATGTTGTTCCACAAACTATACTAGGATCGGTTATAACCAACGATTGTTATAAAAAGGTTTCGATATTAGTAATACAAGGATAGACTCAGGCTTGTGTTGTAGCTATGCCTGAACAGTGAGATTTCATAAATGTATTTTGAATTTTAATACATTTAAAAAGTTTTTACTTTTCATTTTCAACTGTGTACCAGAATCGTTCTTGGCCATATCACATAGTTATAAAGATGGAAGTATTACATGGACCGAGACAGGATTGTGCAGCGGTGCTTCTGTTTTTGATTACAAAGAAAATGGCTTTTATTATTTTTAAACCAGAGCCTAACCTCCTAGTCCAGTAAACGCGAGAGCAAATTGCATACTTAACCACGAATCCTAATTACAAGTTGCAAACAGTAAATAGCAAGCTACAATTTAGTTAGCCTACTGTAACAAAGAACACTGTAGTGTGACAAACCAAACCAAAAAGAAAATAAAATAAAATTATTTTCAATATCTTATAAAGTTAGTTTAAATGTAATGTATTTCAAAATGGTTCAATAACATGAATAATTAACTGGAAAAGAATCCCTCTCTATATTTGGTTTATGTTTTTGTAGGTAGGAAGTTGAATTAATATCACACTGCAGCAATACACCCGACTATTGTTGAAGGTCCGGGATCAATCTCATAAGAAAATATCTGAAGAAATGTCATGGTCAGATGACGAGGTCAACACTGATCTGGAAATCTAACTCTCCAATCTTCCACACCACTCCAACATAAAGACGTTTGAGGTCACAACTGATTTAATGTGGACCAATCCAGACGTTCACGAAGTTCTTCGATTGGATCGAGTTTCGAACTCGCAACCTACCTGTTAAGTATCAGCAACTCTACTAACTGTATTACCACGGCATAAGTTTATTTCAAACTCTTTTTGATGCTCTCAAATACCATCCGACGAATATTGTACAAAATAATTAATAGTCCATAATTTCTCGTCCATAATATCTGTAATGTTTAAGCCCCAAATAACATGACAGGAAAGTAACGACCAATTGAAAGATTATCATGAAACTATTCCTCTTCACCCCCCAATTCTATTAGTTTAGATAGACTCCCAGATAATACTGGACAATTCGATACCAGGTATGTAACTATTCAAGCACGTCCAAACAAAGCGTATACAACTTGTGAAACGCTTGAGCAACATTAACACTTATTTGGATGACCCTACAGTCCTACACTCTGAATCATCCATCGATTTTTCATATAAACGGCGATGCTTTGGGAATAAACTAACTTGCTTCTTGCTCCCAGTCATGCAATAAGATATTCCCCGAGAACTTGATGGAACCTAATGACTTTGGCAGAATGCTCCGATGCCTTAATGTTTGATAAATCAATGATTCTTATTATGGAAGGAGGATATTTAAAGTAGTTTCCCCGCTTCAGTAAAGAGATATGAAAATCAATTAATGCGAGGTAATTTGTCTTCAAGTCCGCAGAACAGGTGTGAATGATTTCAGAGAATTAGTCAAATTAGTTCATAAGTTGTTCTCTTTCTCAGTTGCTTTAGTCCCTTGAGAAATGTTGTTTGATATCAGTGTTCCATCATAAAATGGTAAAATAAAATAAGTTTGTAAAATAAATAAAGAGCGTTCTCTTTTGCACTTCAAATGCTTTATAACGCTTAAATGAATATCACGAAGAATATATTCGCCGTATTAACACTTTCGCTGCCTCTCTCGTGGCAGAGCGTAATGTGGCGTCAACGCTAAAGTGTCAATCACGTGCCAGCGCGTGATGTGAAGTGATGTATCGGTATCAAGTGACGCTCTCGCGCGGGAAGAGCTGAACCTCAACATTTATTCTCCGCTTCAATCGGCATAATATGTTAGGTGTTGGCGTGGTATTGGCGTAGAGTGAAGGTTAGAAGCTAGTTGAATGAGAAAATGGTTTCAAATTTATAGCTTTATTAGTTATTAGAAAAATATTATAATATGTGTTGTAGAGATGATAGTCATGCAGGGCCTTTACGCCTCCAAACTTGATGACTTAGGCAATCTAATAAGCATCTAAGAGATGAAGTTGTTGCACATTTATTGGCTGAGCTTTCGCCAATCTGTTCTGGTATTGGCATGGTTGGTATTGGCGCTTCTGCGAAAAACCCATTTCTATGGCGGGGCAAAAATTATCCACGCACCATATCAGCTTTGGCAGCGAATGTGATAAGACAAAGCTGCATTGGGACTTGAAGTTTTTTTTCTTCTAATGGGGGGCGGGCACATTTTGACCGAAGTCATTGGCCACTACAAGGCCGGAAGTGATGGCCACTTGTGAAGGAGCACCCAGTGGGAGGACCATCATTGCCCCTAACAATTTATACTTCGTAATTTTGAACCATGTTCAGATGACGAAGCAACACCTGAGCTGGTATACGCTTACAAACATCCATGCCCGAACCCGGATTCGAACCGGGGACCTTCCGATCTAGAGGCTAACACCTTAACCACTATACCGGTTGGTCGGCTTGGGACTTGAAGTAAGAACTAAAATAAGCTGGTTGCTTTGGCGTTTTATGGCGCAATGGCAATCGTTGGCCAAGCTGCAAACACAAGACAACGCCATGGGAAATAAAGAGGATTTGGAAAATTAGTATGCTGAAGCAAAAATGATCGCTAGGGTATCTTAAGTGTCCGATCCCCGTGTCTACTGTGAAGATAGTAAACCTCTTGAGAAAAGAAAAGACCGCTAGAGTACCTAGGGTTGTCTCGGTCGATACGGTCGAAAAAAGGAACGAAAAGGGATCAGCATTGAGGAACGTAAGACGTCCTCGCCACAAAAAGAGAGATAAATGTATTGGCAAATCTGGTGTAAACCCGGTTTTACTCACCCACTCAAAATTGTAATTTCTGTTTTAGATATCTTTTCTCAAGAGTTTGAATGTCAGACCTTTTAAATCATATTATGTGTTACAACAGTGCAATGATAATATGTTGGAATAGCAGCGAATACTCAATTCTGCTAGCCAGCACAAAAGTTAGCGTCCTTTCGAAAGCCAGAGTCGGAACTACCAGACCTCGAAACCTGATGAACGAAATATGACTTTGCAGTTATGTCAAGAGATCCCGTATGAAATAATACTGCTTCATTCAGTTTAATAAATTAAGAGGATCAAACAACCGCAACAATTTACTAATCAGTGGATCTGCTGGTATTGAGCATTGAAAACGAAGCTGAATTTTATTAGGCTGGAGGCGGATTACGGAGAAGTATCTAGGGAGACCAGAAGCACTCGGGGTACCTTTTGAGTACCAGTAGCTCATGATCTATGACCTCCCCCCCCCTAGACCAGTGAGAGCCGTAGCATCGTCCCTGGAACAAAGCAACTGCAGTCAACTTCACCCCATCACACAAATACTAACGACTAAAGTCTTTGAGCTGTCCTCTTCCTCCTCTTGATTCCTCTAAAAACGCCATCAATTCACTTTTGATTCCTAACTACGCTTATCTACTCCTTGGTATTCCTACTGTGGAGTTTATGCCATTTAATATGGACTGTTGGAGTGAATGCTTCAATGATCACTGGTTAGATCTCTGCTGAGCATGAAAATGGTACGAGAGATTTTCCTTATTGGTATTGAGAACTTTCACAACGTGCACATAATTTTGGAATGAATAAATGAAAATTAATCTTTAAACTCTTCAGAACGTATTTTCACCTCCACCAGTATTTCATTTGCCATTAGGACTGAATGGTTTTCCAATAAATTAAAGCTAGAAATACCTCTTTAAGGAATCCTTAGGATACAAAGAGCAGTTTTTAAACATTGATCAATGGAAAACTTGCTAAACAACTTTATATTCTTAAAATTTGAATCAAGTAAGTAAATCAGATATTGAAAAATCCTACTAACCATATAAGAAATGGGGAAAACTATCGAACCCAAGGGCAGAGCCTTTGATCATTGGATATTTTCAATTTTTTACTACAGTCCGCACTCACATAATAGTATCGTTACGGAAATCACCATTTTCAGAGTCAGTTTGGTCTTATTTTTTCATCTCCTTTCTGAAAAAGCGTTTATTTACCAACAAATCTACTCAATTTGCCACTCAATACTCCCAATCTCTACATCAGTTATCAAGATCAGAAGGCACGAGAACCGAAGTATTTCATCTGGTGGCTCAAATCCTTTCCAAAGCGATTTATTTCTCCAAACACATGTCACCATTCATTTTGATTTAAGATGTAGCAAATCTATTGTTTATTCCAGCTTGCTTTTCATTTCAAAACCCTAGAAAAATCCTTTAGGATGTTTGGAGAATACTTTTTCAAGTTTGAAATTTTTTCCCCGAGGTATTTGAAAAGTGAGCTACGATTTAAATAAATTTATTCACCTGACTTTCAGTTTGAGAAGTCTTTATTACTCATTAAATCGAGAAGGTTGTTTAATGGTTTTTAAATTACTTGGTGAAATTCAACATAGCAGTGGTTTATACTTAGAAGAAAGCCATTGAAATAGAAATTGGCATTTTGGTTTTATGGCACATGGTCCAAAACAGACAATTTGGGTCAGACTGCAATGGGATAAATCATGTCTGTAAAAAATATATTTTAATCAGGGAATTGAGTGAATAATAAAAGTACAAAACAATTACAAAGTGAAACCTGTTTTACCTGCAATATTTGTGCTAAACGATATATATTAGCTTTTTGTTAAATCTGAGCTTGCTGTGTGAAGTAGATTTACTAAATTATTTTTTTTTTGTGATACAAGAGTTCGATCATAAAATTTGTGTCCATCAAAACACACACATATATATCATTTAAACATTTAACAGTAATTAATGAAATTAAATTTATTGTGTTTAGGTCGGGATTTTTATCGGCTTAAAACACAACCACAATTTCTAATGGTTCCAGCATCTATATCTGACTTCAATGCATTTCATAGTTTCAAGCGTTTTTCAAATAGTTTGAAGGTTTAAAAGGTAATCATACCAACATAATTTTCAAAACAATGCTATACAATAAGGGAACATGACGTTATTTAAATTACAAATATTTATGCTTTAGATAATTACATAGAAATAAACTGAAAACAAATTCAAAGTACTATTCGCTGTTTAAAAAAAATTGCTATTTCCCATTCCAAGAGTCTTTAGTTCTAAAAAATCTACAAGAACCATTGTCCAAAAAGTACTACGTATAATATTTCCCATTTAAGAGTAACTTCGATCAATTTGTACTAGCTGTAATAAGGAAACCACATGGCGAACTTAATGAACCGACTGCTAAGCATCGCAGCTCCTAAATTACGGATCTCTCTTTCAATTTAATTTTCTGTGCAGGAAATTAAGATTTACATGCGTAATTAGCATCTCGTTTTCCATTAAATACTGCTAGAGAGAAGGTTGCTGAGTATTTAACAACTTGTTTGGTTTCTAGTCTAATAATGGGTGCAAAAGCAGAGTTCTTTAAAACATATCGCGTTGTAAATTTTGTTTAAGAAACGTAACAACAATATTACTTCTTTCAAATTTTGTATATATTATACTTTTCGAATCCAATTGTATATAGTTGCAATACTGGATTGATCTCTGGAATTCAACGATTATTGCTCAATATAAGTCTATTTCACCTATGGGATTAATACATCACGAAATATATTAATATCATATTTATGAGAGGGATTTTCAGTGAGAGCAAACAAACCAGGCGGAAAGCGAAGATTCTACTACCGCTAACGCAAATGTTTCTGCACGATAAATATTGGGATTACCTTAACATGCAGTTTATCGCCGATTTTACATACATTTTTCTTTAATCTTATATGTATAAGAGTTCTCGTATGAAAATCACGTTCCACCACCAATCTGAATTAAATTACAGAAAATTCCAGTGTGTAAGTCTGATTAAAATGTCGCTTCGAAAATTGTGATCATCCAGTAATCCATTTTATTTAATATATTTTCGTTTCGAAATCAACAATGTCTTTCTCGTCTCCTCACTTTCAATCCCAAGAGTATGTGTCAGGGTTTCTGTTGATTCAAAACATTTATCCATCCTATCGCTATTTGACACATCATTTCTTAATCTTACTCACGTCTAAAGCTTTTAATTCCTATACGGTGGACAGTTTGTCATTTTCGCCATCTAGGTGGACAAAATTATTGCATAAAAAATACACTGGTTTTGGGTGATTATAAGAAGCTGTGAGTGATGAAATACTGATTTGATGTATATTTAACGATTTTAGTTACTATTTCGATGCAGAAATATGCTAAATTTAAAGACATTTGTCAACTTTGCTCCTTATATTAAATATACTTCAATCAATTATTAACCGTATATTTTGCAATTTCATATTAATATACACCTGACCAATGGTCAGATATACACATAACAGTTCCATTTAAAAATAAAGAATAATTGAAAAACTAAATGAGAAAAAAATAATTGAAAAACATCACAAAATTATATATTTGGAATCTCAACTGGGAAATTTCTTTAAAAAATTCAACCTTTTTGGAAACATTTTTAAACTTTGCTCGTAAACTTACAATTAGTGTATCCGAGGTAATGACTAATCTATTCGTATCAGTTCTTGGCATTTTTATAGTTAATATTTCTCTGATCGCCTATTGTGTTTATTCCATGTCTTGCGCTATTAAAAAGCGGACCAATTACCAATTCGAAGAATACAAGAAGTGAAATAATAATTTCATGGACTAGTAAATTCTCATGAAGTTAAATCTACAAATTATTTGGCAAAACGAAATTTGATGGAACGACAAGGTAAAGTTAAAATTGACAAATAATTTCTTTACCCTCAATAGTACAATCAAAGATAAAATAGAAATACTAAACACACTTTGTTTAGAGTGATATTTTTCTGAAAAAAATTACTGGAAGGTTTTCTGTTCAGCGCCATCACAGCCCTTCATTATAATTGTAATTCTGATATTATCTTTCGACAAAATCAGAATAAAGGATTGTTCATAAATTGTACGTAACCGTTTAACAGAGCAGTTGATAAGTGACTAGTTGTGAGTTGGGGTACAGCTGAAGTTTCCGTGATAATCATCCTAGAACAGTAACAACGTTTGTGTTATACGGAGTATACAAATTGGAGTTAATGTTCTTTACGTTATGTACTTTTATATTGGTGTATAGAAAGTTTAATGTCCACTCTTAGCCCAAGCACATGATTTTTAGATAATTTTGCTGACGTTTATCTAAGACACGGATCGTTTTCATAATTGTACCTTACAAAAAAGTAGCAAAGAGATAAATCTCAGACGATTTGAAGTAAAATATCGTAAACCTGACTTTCAAATTTTACTTCAGTGGTCATTTAAAATTATTTTTGACTAGTTGTCTCTACAAGGTTCCTAGTTTCTTTTTCTATACCTTGGAACAACATGCTTCAAAATATTTTTGAGGCCATCTAGGCCTATTTTTCAAACTTCCTTGTGAATTACTATGTAGATCTTGAATCACAGAGTGAGAAAAGGAACGATTTCCTTGAAGTCAAGAAGAATTATTTCTGAGGAATAGTTATTTGTGCCCGTTTATTTTACTCCTCTTTTGCTCAATTCTTTGGTAGGTAATTCGAAAATTTTCGCTTTAACAGTATTTAAAACATTCAAAACAGTATTTGGTAACAAATATTCAACCATTTCTGGAGAAATATAAGTTAAAATAGTATCGATTTTCGTTTGCTTCGAATTTATCACCCAAATGTCAAAAATAGACTGAGGAAAAATTCCTGCAGTCATTCTGAAATTTAAGCACTATCTATCTGATCCGCAGACTTCCGAAAGATATTTTTTGTTCTGCGCACGTCAAATGAGTTAGGCTTTTATGCATATGTAACGTTTTGGTGATATACGGTAATTTAATGTGTTAAAAGTCTACTTGAAATTTGAAATCAGCAGTTGCGTAAGACGCTAATTAGCTATAAATTCAAAATGATCTGAAAAATTAATGAAATAGTATCCAAGAACCAAAAAGCACGTAAACATACCTCAATGAACAGAAGCTAATGATTGTATCTACTCAATAACGCTAAAGAAAATATAGGACCTACACCTTTCAGTTTTTCTCAAAGCACTAATACGCATTCGCCAAATTGTTTTTGCAGCCAACGCAGAAAGTTTGACTAAGGACCCCCGTACATCCTATTAGAAAAACAAAACCGTGGTCTTGCTAAAGGGACATACTACTTTTAAGATATGATGTCTTTTTGCATTTTGCCACCTAGAATCAAAAATAACACACCACTGTGCGGTGTTTAAAAACTTTCTCTTCAAACCTTAAAGCGTACGTACACACTAGAAGTTTTTTTTTTAAATTGAATTTTAAAAATCCAGTGTATTTACATTATTCATAGGTTTAGTGTTCATTGGTTTATGCAAAAAAAGCATTTCAGTGAGAAAAAATAATAGTAAACTTATTATTAATTAGCTAATTCAGATATAATAAGTTAATTAGCATGTGTTTTCTACTAATGACTGTGTCGCCCTCTGGCGGTTAGATAGATGAAACAGTCAGTGGAGAGCAAAGTTTTACCATGAACGGACGCATGGTTTTTCTGTATACTTAATTCTGTAACTGAATATAATATGTGTGTTGATTATAACTTAGATCCTATTAAAGATGTTTACTTTTCTAAACCTCACACTAACAGAACCCAGTGGCGTTCCCCGGCCGCACATGTTTTTTAAACAGTGATATCTTAAATTCTAATTAGACTAGAAAGACAATTCTAATTGGAAATTATTTCCAATATTGTTGTTTATATTTTGACCCTCAATCCAGTTGCTACAGATAAAAGTTTTTGGGATACAACTGTTTTCGCCAAGGATGCATAAAATATGGCTTCTTGTAAGTGGAGGATCCTTTATAATTAATCGAGCACTTATTGTCAGCTTTCCATGATTGGAATCGCACTTAATATCTCGTGTTTCTTGCTCCCCATACAGTCCTTCTACAATATTTCAACATTGAGCACTTCTCCTGTGTCGATAGAAATGGCAGTTACTACTCCATTTAACGAGGAATAACCTCGCGTGTGCCAAGTTCAATCGACATATACTCCACATTCAGAAGTACCCTTTATCTGTCAAAGACAATGAGCAGCCATTCGTATGGTTTGACCTCCAAGTGGTTACACGACATGCACCAAAGCTTTCATACGTCTGTTGTATGGAACAGGGTTTGGTGGAGATGTTCATCGCAGTCATGAAATGATTAGCTTCTCTGCAAACACAACCAATCTGTTTCATGGCTAAGCGTCTGTTTACTTTACTTTTTAAAACTGACCATGTCTTTTAGAAGTTAAACATGGATCGTTTACAAAGTCACAATTATGACATGGAAGGTTTAGTGTTCCACACAAGCATCCCATTTTCTTAGAAACATTACTCTGTACGTACAATGTCTTTAATAGGCAATTTGAACAGTTTAATAAACAAAATAATAGATTATTGCAGTTAAGTTCAATAAAAAACACTCTCCCCGTGAGTCTTTAGTCGTTCCATCATCAGTTATGTTACCCAGCTTTACCTTCGAATCAGACAATTTTCTGGACTATTTTCAGGCTTAAAAGTAGATTCAACTTTAACACACTGATTTTTAAGAAAAATTCCTAGTATAGAAAGTCTTCAAACAAACAAAAAAAAATTTTCTATTGCAATAGTAAGGGTAGGATCCCTACGCTACTCTGGGTGTCTCCAGACTGGTCTGCGGTAGTCGTCAGGACACATTTGGAAACGGGACTCGTCACTAAATACTATACATCCTCAGTCAATGCCGTTCTAAGTTGATCATGTCCGGCATCACTTCAATTCTGCACCTTCTTAGTGCGTCGATTTATTTGTTATAGAGTGTATATTTTCAGATTACGGAGGGAGGTTCCCTCAGAGCGACTTTCAAGCCCAGGGAACTGGCCAAGTTTAGCAGACAATTTGGACAATTTTTCTGCCATTTTGATGACTTGGATCGCACAACAAAACAATGTGAAATTTTTTTTTTTAACCTAATTTCACTTATTGGCTGCGGTTGTACACTCAGGGGTTTCTGTAGGTACTCAAATGAGCAACCATCAACGGTAATCCAAGCCAGTATGGACGAATTGATAGTAAGTCAAACTAGCAGAAAAGCGTCCTCTAGAGCAAATCCAAGTAGGGCCTACAGATATACCATACCTATGTGAATTCAATTTTCAGGTATACCATACCTATGTGAATGTTTAATTTTCTGCTATACTTGAAAATACGATCAGTTTAAATTCTGTAGTCCAAAAAGTAAATAATGTTTCTTTATGATAATATTGAACGAGTGGGTATTCTACTTTACGTTGCTCTCATTGTATTTGACAAATACTCGTAATCAAGGCAGTAGAATTTAGCAAACAATATCACATCTTTCCAGAAGGATCACTACTCGATTAATTTTATTTTAAAGGCTGAATGAATGAACCTTTACGAAGAGTTAGTGAGGAATCAGGATGACTGCAATTATATTCTAGAGGGAGAGAGATAGTTTTGCTGTTTATCCACTTTCTCGTTTCCGAGAATACCAGTGAGAATATATCCATTGGAGGCTCAAGTATCTTTTATTATTTACTATAAAATGTACTTGGTTGACAAATACATATCATCTGCTATATAGATATATGAGGTATTTATTTCCCTATATATTGATATGAATACTTTTGTCAATAATTCGTTCACTAAGCTTTGATATATCAGGCATAATGCAAAATATGGAATACAGAATTTCTATTTTTGCATTTTTACCACATCAAACGATAAACTAGAACTCGAGGAAAGTTTCTCCCCGAAAAACGGTATTTGCCCTGTTCAAGTTTCAAGCATAAATGTACACAATATGGATAAAAGTATTTGGACAATGCAAAAATTCGGAGGAACCGACATGTTACTGTGGGGTTGTTTTTTTCTGGTTAAGAATCGGTCCATTGATTTATGAACCTGGTACCATGCACGCTGAAATGTAACTCGACGTTCTGAAAAATTCGGCCTTACCTACACTATGGCAACACTGCGGCGATGATGGTTGTTTCTTCCAACAGGATCGGCCGACCAACCGGTCTGGTGGTTAAGGTGTTAGGTTCTAGATAAGAAGGTATCTGGTTTGAATCCGAGTCAGTGCATGGATGGTTGTAAGCGTATGGTATAGAGGCGGCTGTTGCACCCTAAATCCTTAGTGGCCGAAATTCCTCACGTTGGGTTGGTTTGGAAGTTTGGAGAGAGGGGTGCCAGCTTAGGTGTTGCCTCGTCATCTTACCATGGTTGAAAATTACGTGGTACTGTCCTCGAAATTTTCACTTTGGGGATCGATCCTAGACCGCCATTCATAGCCCGTTGTGTGTCTGTAGTACGATGTTAATTTTAAAAAAATTACCAAATTTCTAACAGAATCGAGATCGATGTAATATTGCAAAACGTGTGCTGGACTGGTTTACTGAAAATTAGGTCTTGACTGGTCTGTTCCAAGCCCCGATCCCAATACGATCGAGCAGTTGTGGGGCAAACTGGGGTGACGAGTACGGCACCGCCACGCACCCCTATCTCCACAACAATATCTTCTCTCAGCCTTCCAAGAGGCATGGCACTATTCCTCTCTAGACATACAGAGAATTTGCGTAAAATATGCCTCGACGTGTTGCAGCTGTAATACAAGCAAAAAGAAGGCTTACCCGTTAATAAAGAGAATAATTAAGCAATTTTTGTGAAAAACACATGCAGTGTCCTAATACTTTTGTCCATACAGTGTATATCCCTAACGTACTAAGCACTGAAGTCGATATTATTGGCGAATGGTAATAAATGGATAAAAACTATATTAAATCAATCTATCAATTGCCACTTTGTTCAAATGTACATTCGTTTTTACTATGCAGCTGGATAATGGAGTTTAAAAAAACTCTGGATAACTTGCTGCTCTAAAGAAATTCTTTAGCAGTTAGATTAGATAAACAATGAAAATATGAACGATAGTAAATGCAAGTAAACGCGAAAATTGGTTTCGACTACAACAATATCGAGTCACTTTTGAAGCTTATGGGATGCTGAGATCCAGTTAACGACTCTTTGAAACTATTTGAAGATATATGGCTGATATTTATACTTTATACCATGAACTGTTTGGGAAATAATATTTACAAATCTGTTTTTCTTTATCATAAATAGATTTATCTATGGAATCAAATGTAAGTAATTGCCATCATGTGACACTGTCATAAACATATCTAAGCAATTAAGAAATAGTTGTACAGGTTCTCTATTGTGTCCCTAGATTATCATTATAGATCATAAAGCACTTGTAATCTTTATTAAAGTTTTGTTAGCCACTACTTTTTCTGCCCCGAAGTCATTTGTTAAAATTACAGATCAGAACTTGAAAAGTACCACCTCTATTCAACATTGGAAAATTTGTGAGTAGTTTCTAAAACACACATCTAACCTAGATATCGTCTAACTCACTAATATACCTGATTCGTTATTTCTCATGTTCTACTTATGAAGCACTAGACGGCATTCTTCTAATAAGTAAACGTTTGAACAATCCAAGTTTAATGTGGTAGAAAGTGTTCATTGCCTATTGTATGAATTTGCATCATCCGTTAAGACACATTTTGAGAATGTAGATGAATTTTTTTAAATTTAAATCGCGCTCTTCATTCTTTCATGTACATGAAACATTACTCACATTATATTAAGTTCAACATACATAATTTCAAATCACTAATCTGTGAAGTACCTTTCATCTAGGAAGGAAAACAAAGTTAGCGATTGAAAATCTAAATATAAAAATTATAATCGTTTTGCTTTAAAGTTTTCCGCGAGTCATTTTCAATGACAATGTTGCGAAATTAATAGGTGCAAAACAGAACCATTTCGTGAAGTAACGGTAACACTCAAACAGGGGTCGATGGAAACGAATATTTAGACATAGGTATAAGTTAAAAAGCGTCTTAGAAACAAAAAGTGATCGTACATTGACAAACCAAACCAGACCTATTGAAATTCATTACATGTAATATCAAACCGCTTTCTAATCTGTAAAACTCCTTTTATTTCATCCAGAGAAACAAAGAAGGCGACAGAAAAATTAATGGGAATAAATATAAAAATTATAATTAATTTACTTTGCAGATTATTACAAGCTGTTTTTGACAAAAGCAACGCTTCATAATCGCCAGGAACGAAAACAAAATTATTTCGCAAATTAAATATAGCATTCAAACAGAGTCACTTGAAACGAATATTTAGTCGTAGTTCCCGGTAAAATTAACTTTCGTGAAGCAAAACGTGATCATACAGAGACAAACTAAATTGTAAAGAAGCAAACCAGATCCGTTGAAATTCATTTAGCAAAATTTTTAAATGACAAAACTCTAAACTTATTTCATTGCAACCATATAAACAACGACGGCGATTGAAAATAATCGCAAAAGACACAAAAAATATAATTATTTTGTTTTGGAGATTGCTGATAGTCATTTTCGAAGGCGACGATGTTTCGAAATGCCTAGAAGCAAAAACAGAATTATTTCGTGAACGAAGAATATTCTCAATGAGGGATCTCCATTTCATGTAATATACTTTCAACAGAAGGTGCCGGTTATATTTGCCATTGTGTAAGTTAACATGCTCTCTCATAAAACCACGAAGTGAAAGCCAGAACTAGTAAAATACAAAATTTAAACTCTCTTAACCATAAAACACTTGTCATAGCAAACCGCTAAACAAAGGCGCAATTAAAAATAAACGTGACAAATACAAAAATGATGATTCCTTTGCTGTGACGATCACTTCGAGTCATCTACGACAACAGCTACGTTTCGACATGACCAGAAGCAAAACTCAAATTAGTTCGCAAAATACGAAAGATTCACACAAGGGTCACTTGAAAATAACTGTTAAACGTATATTCTGGTTAAATGTGCCTTCTTTTAGGAAACAATGCTCTTAAAACCAACCAAAACAAAACGTGCCTCAGCCATATCTATTGACCTTCATTGACTAGAGCTTTAAATCGCTCAGTAATCCGTAAAACAGTTGTCATTGCAAACAGGAAAAACACCGGTGATTTAAAATAAACGGGACTAATACATAAAAGATAATTCTGCTTTAAAGATTACCACAAGTCTTCTTCGACAACAGTAACTTTTCGAAATGACCTGGAGCTAAAACATAAATATTTCGCCAACTGCAAAATTGCTCACATAAATGTCACTTGAAAAGAATTCTAGCTGTAGATCTCAGTCCAATTTGACACGTCGTGTATAGAAACATGATTGAAACACCAATAAAAGAACCTATGAAATGCAATCCAGATCTATTAAACTTCAATAGCTATAATTTTAAATCACTTTCTAATCCGTAAATACTTGTCATAGCAAACATAAAAACAAAGACTTCGATTGAAAATAAACAGGACGAACACAGAAATGATAATTCCCTTGCTTTGGAGATTACCACGAGTCATCTTCGGCAACAGAAACGTTTCGAAATGGCCAGGAGCGAAAACAGAATTATTTCACAAACTACGAAAATACTCAGAGCATCAAATATAAAAAAGAACAAAAAGTTTTCCATTGTTATCCCCAACTGCAAGTAACAAGGAAAGGAAGGGCCCCGAGCCCATTTCTCGCAAGTGGAACGGACCTCGGTTATGTAAAGAAATCGGCAATGGAAGATCGCAAGAGTCCCACTGGCGAAAAAAGCTACATCGTCTCAGTTGAAGCGGGATCTGATCTCCGATGAAAGAATGGGGTACGGGGAAAAGCTAGGAGAGGAAAGGGAAAAAATCATCAAAACGGTGCCATAATCGATTCGAAGTAGAAGTTGCTACCATCGGCACAGGGGGAAAAAAGGACCAGAGTCGGAAGAAGATCCCAGAACATAAAACTTTCGCGGCGTAAATGTTTTTATTTTGCACTCGCTGTTGTGTATAAATAAAGCTTACTAACTCGGCGAAACGTCACCGTCAAAATAAATACTTTTCACATGTCTTTGCGTTTTGCTTTAGGGAAAATCCAGGGGAAAGTATTTCGTTGAAATGACGACGGAATTGAATTATTTACGAGGGAAAAATAAAACGTGCGTGTGGATAAATGTTTACGGTATTCTGATCCTGTCTTGGGAGTTGTATACAGCAAAGACAAAGCCTTTGGGAACCTGAGGAAAATGAGGGTGACATCTTCCTGACCAAAACAATGTTTATGCATTTAAAAAGCGATCGCTCAGATAAACCATTCTTATTTGTAGCATAGTGATTTTGTTAATCATCCAAGTGGTTTCAAAGACATATATGGTCCATCAAATCTGGTCAATTTTGCTAAAGACGAGCTATTACATGTCTTTGTGTTTTGCTTTAGGGAAAATCCAGGAGAAAGTATTTCGTTGAAATGACGACGGAATTGAATAATTTACGAGGGAAAAATAAAACGTGCGTGTGGATAAATGTTTACGGTATTCTGATCCTGTCTTGGGAGTTGTATACAGCAGAGACAAAGCCTTTGGGAACCTGAGGCAAATGAGGGTGACATCTTCCTGACCAAAACAATGTTTATGCATTTAAAAAGCGATCGCTCAGATAAACCATTCTTATTTGTAGCATAGTGATTTTGTTAATCATCCAAGTGGTTTCAAAGACATATATGGTCCATCAAATCTGGTCAATTTTGCTAAAGACGAGCTATTACATGTCTTTGTGTTTTGCTTTAGGGAAAATCCAGGAGAAAGTATTTCGTTGAAATGACGACGGAATTGAATAATTTACGAGGGAAAAATAAAACGTGCGTGTGGATAAATGTTTACGGTATTCTGATCCTGTCTTGGGAGTTGTATACAGCAGAGACAAAGCCTTTGGGAACCTGAGGCAAATGAGGGTGACATCTTCCTGACCAAAACAATGTTTATGCATTTAAAGCGATCGCTCAGATAAACCATTCTTATTTGTAGCATAGTTATTTTGTTAATCATCAAAGTGGTTTCAAAGACATATCTGGTCCATCAAATCTGGTCAATTTTGCTGAAGGCGAGCTATCTCGTCATCAAGACCTGGTCAGTTTTGCTAATAACGAAAAGCTCGTCCAGACACCCACCAGGGGGGTTAACATATTAATGTCTCCATTATTAATTCTTGTGCATACTAATTAGCAAAAGACCGAGTTTTGTAAGCCCTCCTAGGGATTGTCTGTGTGAGGTATCTCATCATATCTTTACATATCATCTTTTTTTAATCCCAAATGTTGATACAAATCCTTATTGAGTGGTTTTTAGCAATTTGCAACCGAATAAAACACGAATTTATTTTGTATGTTTTTGCATATTTGGGGGGGGGGGTTTCTTTTGCATGTTTTGTGAATATTTAGACAATTTTTCTGTATTTTTAAACATTATTACCAACAAAATTTTTTTTCTCAAAGAACTTTGCTTAGTGCGTTTGGAAGGAAGGTTTACAGAAGCAATCAAATTCAAATCAACTACAACTGACAAACAAAAAGTGGAAACTTCGCAAAAAGATGAGAATATTCAACAACCTTTGTCAGCGTCAAAGTTTGAGTCAGTGTCCCAATCTTCGGAGAAGAACAAGATCACATGCCAAGATCAAGGCAGTGTTGAAATCAAATATTGCTTTTTATAAGTTGAAGAATGAACATTTCAGAGCCTTCTTGAAGAAGTACACAGGTAAAGAAATTCCTCATGAATCGACACTCAGAAAGAATTACATTACGCCAGAGAACGAGCAAGTGATACAAAGAATACAAAATGAGATAGGTGATTCCACCATCTGGATGTCGATGAAACGACTGACCCTTGCTGGCGATACCTAATTTATGTAAAGACTTGGAAAAAACAAATCACTCCACGATCGCCAGAACAGTGGGTGAAGCGGTTAATAAATAATAGTTTGTATTAATTGAACGAAATTGTGGCTGATTTTCCCTTTATTATCCTAACTACAATTTATGTAAGAATGAATTTTTTTTTTGCACTTTCGCATATTTTGGGGTTTTAGTGCATATTTTGGGATTTTGTGTAGTGCATATTTCAGGTCACATTTTTGCATGAGAGAAAGAGAGAGGAGGCGTGGATACCTGTATAGTTTTTATTATTTTAAATAATTAAATGTGGTCGGTTATCAACTCATGAAAATCGGCAACAGGTTCATTTATTTTTAGGGGTCACGTTAGACCGGTTGGAAGAGCATCGGATAAGCAACCGGAGGGTTGCGAGTTCGAATCCGGCCAAAGACCGTCGTGTACAAAGGGAGCTGGTGCACGCTAAATCCGTCGTGGTATCAAAAGTCCTCACATTTACGTGGTGTGGAAGTTTGGAGAGTGGGGTGCCGCTCAGGTGTTGCCCCATCATCTGGCCGTGGTTCTAAATTACATGGTATTTATTCCAGATAATCGTCAATTTTCTGTTGTGTTTCTCTAGTTCCCGATGTGAATTAATATATCCGACCAGGTTCGGTAATGGTAATGGTAATTTTTTAGTTAACGTCGTACTAGAGCATCACAACGGGCTATTGACGACGGTCCGGGATCAGTCCCTTAAGGGAAAGATCCGAGGACAACACCTCGTAATTTTGAACCACGGTCAGATGACGAAGCAACACCTGAGCTGGCACCCCACTCTCCAAACTTCCACGCCAACCCAACGTGAGGACTTTCGGCCACGACAGATTTAAAGTGCACCAGCCGCCTCTACACCATACGCTTACAAACATCCATGCCCGGAACCGGATTCGAACCAGGAACCTTCCGATCTAGAGGCTAACACCTTAACCACTATACCGGTTGGTCGGCCCGACCAGGTTCGGAACAATTTTTTTGAAAACGACTCTTAAATCACAATTTATACATTTTTTCATAATAGATAATGTTTCAAAATCATGAAATAAAGCTAAAAAATAATGCACCTACACATTAATTTTTTGTCAATTGGGCAATTTAAGGTAAAATTCAATCAAAATGACTACCAATATGGCTAACGCTCTATATAAATTTCTATTAAATTAATTTTAATTTCCTTGCATCACCATATATCTATGATATTAGTGACGACACTATACTACAATCAAAGAGATATATTGAAATGTTAAGAAGTATCGCTCGTTATATGTAGCTAAAATTTTAATTTTACAAAATGTCTACTTGTCGTTTAAATTAAACAGCTATAAATTAAAAAGCATGCATTGTACAACTAAACCTATAGTATATTGTCATTACATGTTAATAAGTAATAATGTTTAATTTCGTAGAGATATCTCTGCAACTTTTTGAGAAATCATGTTACGCGTGTACAATATTTGCTTAAAATTGTGTTTTCCAGTAAAAGCAATTAAAGTTTACCTTTGTGTTTTTTGCCATTGCCAAATTCTTCGCACAAATTCATCAAAACTTGATGTAAAATGTTGAGGCTTGATAGTAGAAAATAATTTCAACAAATTTAGGTTTAAAATTATTTTTATTTTTGAAAAATTAGCGGAAAACTTCCCTATTTCCGGTCATTTCAATCGTACTTCCGGTTTCGATTTATGTCGTTCAGTAATACTAAAATTGCTATAATTTTATTTCTATTTATCGTAGACTTAAAACAATTACAGATTCTGAAACTTAAGAAAATGGGCTTCAGTATGAGAGAATAAAACAAATTTGATAATTTTTGGTCAAAATTACGTTTTAAACGTAGTCGGATACCTTAAAAATACTAAAAACACAAATACCTTTATTTTTAGCGGTAATTTTAAGTGTGCATCGTTCTTTGATTTACTTCGGAATTTTTAATTTTACTGCTTGGAAAAGAGGATGAAAAGAAATATTTATCCACTGAGAACCATTGCAGAGAACGTTTCATTTTTCTGATGCTAATCTTTTTGACGGTAAGATCAAGATCTAACTACTTCTCCGCTAATGACGAGACACCTAAGCCATCCAGATCTGATAGGCTTCGGTAATGACAAGATACATCGTCGAGACAACTACAAGAAGAATTAATACACAAAAATCGTCACAATCAGGTATCCGAAAACGTTCGATACCCCTTTTTTATATGTGGTAGAGATACAGTTAAATGATATTTTTATGTTTTGTGTTATTAAACAATAGCATTGGGCTATAGATATTTAAAATATATATGAATAGTTATGTAAAAATGGTAATTATATATGAAATTTTAAAGAAATTTGTCAAACACTTCAACTGTGCTACATGAAAATCTATTCAACCAATTTTAAAAATGATACTACCAAAATAAACTACACTCGTTTTTCCAAGGAATGAACTATAATCGAAAGGATATATGAATAAAAAAATTACAAGCTATCGAAAAATGAATAAAAGATTTTTGATAGTTTTACCGTCCTATTTCTTAAATAAATAGCCATAACTTAAAAACTCTTCAACACAGCATAATTATTTTCCAGTTCATTCTCTAGACAACATTATAAAGAACAAGTTCTAACAGTTTTACGAGAATCCATCAATACCTTTTTGTGTTATAACATTTAAAGTGAGGAAATAATGCATAAATATTAATTTTGAGTAAAAAATAATTGTTTGAAGTGTATTGTTTGCTCTCTTTTGCTTTTACTGTTTGTGTAAACAGTTTTGTTCTTCACTTCTCTTCAAAAATGTTCACAATATTTCCAACACAGAGAAGTAAAAGACAAAGGCTTCACTGAAGGCTTGACATAGCCCCCTCGGTCATTTGTCTCTATTTGTGGGCGGAGTTTGACATATTTCATTCAGAGCTGTAGCCATTTTGTAATCGGCAGTCTTCATGAAGCGTCATCCAGCTGAAGATTCTTTACAACACATTTTAATAATATTTGTAAACTGTTTTATCAATAAAAAGAAAAATTTGTTCATCGACCGTCACCAATAACTAGCTCTGTTGTTCCAGTGTGACGTTAATCAAAAATATCATACCATCAACAGAAAAGCCGCTGTTCATTTTTCCCACTTATATTGAAAGGTATATTGCTTTTGTTTTTATAAAATGTATTCAAAACCTTGAAAACTACTGATGGTAATTATGCGCCATTTTAAAATTCGTTTTACAATTACAAGTTAAATTAATAACACTTTTATATTAAATCCCAATAGATTGTAAAAACTTAAATCGCTCTATTTAGTGTTACAAATACAAATACAAATACAAATATTGACGACCAGCTACAGGCTCGAGCCCAACAAGGCTGGTCCTTTGTTTATGAATTCCCCAATTCCCACTGACTATCCAATTGTATCTTAAATTCGTACACTCCCTTTGAATTAACTATATTTTCTGGCAACGCGTTCCAACTGTCTATTACCCTATTAAAATAGTAGTTTTTCCTTAAATCCCGATTAAAATGTGTCTTATTCAATTTATACCCATGACCCCTTGTTCTGTTATCCCTATTGAAATTTAAGCCCTCTGTGTCCCCTTGTTTTACAAACTTGAAAAGCTGAATTAAATCCCCCCTCCTTCTTCTTCTTTCCAGTGTATACATGTTTAGCTTACTTAAACGTTCATTATAGTCGAAATTTGCTAGCCCCTGTATTATTTTTGTAGCTCTGTGCTGAACCCTTTCAATTGATTCTATGTACTTTCTCATATATGGAGCCCAGAATTGTACAGCATATTCTAGATGTGGTCTTACTAAACCCTTATAGTTATATAAGGGTTTATAAGGCTAAGTATAATATGTATTAAGTTATATAAGGCAAGATTATATTCTTAAATCCCGATTAAAATGTGTCTTATTCAATTTATACCCATGACCCCTTGTTCTGTTATCCCTATTGAATTTTAAGCCCTCTGTGTCCCCTTGTTTTACAAACTTGAAAAGCTGAATCAAATCCCTCCTCCTTCTTCTTCTTTCCAGTGTATACATGTTTAGCTTACTTAAACGTTCATTATAGTCGAAATTTGCTAGCCCCTTTATTATTTTTGTAGCTCTGTGCTGAACCCTTTCAATTGATTCTATGTCCTTTCTCATATATGGAGCCCAGAATTGTACAGCATATTCTAGATGTGGTATTACTAAACCCTTATATAACGGCAAGATTATATAATTATCCCTTGAAGTTACAGTCTTTTTAATATACCCCAATAACCTATTAGCCTTTTTACCCGCAGCTGAACATTGGTGACCCATTTTAAAATCCCTGTGAATTATCACCCCAAGATCCTTGATTGTTTCTCCCTCCTTTACCTTTACTCCCTGCAGACAGTACTCGGCTCCACTGTTCCTGTAACCCATATGCAGAACTTGACATTTCCCTATATTAAATGACATACCCCATTTTACAGCCCATTCGGATATCTTATCCAAATCCCCTTGTAAATTTTCTTTCTGTAACTTGGTATACACTGTCCCCCATATTTTTAAGTCATCTGCAAATATACTAATTCTATTCTTGATCCCCTGACCTATATCATCTATGAAAATTATAAATAAAATTGGTCCCAAAACTGATCCCTGAGGCACCCCACTTATAACTTCTGTCCACTGTGAATAATTTCCTTTTACCCGCACTCTCTGCTTTCTACCCAATAACCAATTCTTTATCCATATTAATGTTTTTCCCTGAATCCCCAGCCTTTCCAATTTAAACAGTAATGCCTCATGAGGTACTTTATCAAAAGCCTTTTGAAAATCTATGTACATGATATCCACACTGCTCTTATTATCCAGCTCCTCAGTAATTTTTTCGTAGAACTTCAAAAGGTTTGTAGAGCAGGATCTGCCTTTCCCCTTAAGACTGTTCGCCCAAAGTAATTAATTTTTCATATTCTTTCAGTGTTAGTCTGCATTTTTTTTTATCTAAGTTGAATACTTAAATCTGTCCGATATTATTCTCAAGTTGATTTTAAAGATCAACGGTTAATTGATTGGGTTTAAAGCCGTAAGGTCCAGAATAGGACAAGCTGTTCCAGTTTAAAGATTAACAATCTGACTGTAACAATTAACCTTAATTAATCTTAACGCTTAGCTCACAGTCAGATTTGTGACGGATTCACTCTCAGAGATGGTTCTAATATTGAATCAATTTTATTGTTTTTTACAATTAATTTCCAAATAAATTATTATAGATACTTTAAATGTATTTCTAACATGGCGAATAATTATTCAAATTAGTTATCATTAAATTCAACCCCAACGTAGTTGAGTAAATTCAACTGAACAATATTTAGAGTTAACATATTAATTAAACATTTAAATATCTAAATTAAGTAAGCATCATTAAATAAGTATAAATGTAATTCAATATATTCCCTCAATTAAAGCTCGATATCATATCGAGATCTTTCTTCAATCCTTATGAGCATTTTGAAGATAAAATATTTCAGCCGTCTGTTTCTTTGTCAACTGCTTTGAAATCAAACTTTTTCTCGTAATAATGTCACATGAAGTCTTGAAAACTACTTTCGATGGATTTTGACTCATCTTTCTAAATTATGATATCACAATGGAGAGTTGGACTATATTTTGAAACTCTTATGTCATTACAATACTACATCTGACAAGATAACGTGTTTAAACTACTGTTAAGATAGTTGGTTAGTTTACCTCTCTATGATCATGGCTTGCTACTCAAAATGCTAATCGGACCACCTTAACATATGTTAGGATCTGGCAAAAAATAAAAGAGGGACAGAAACTTAGTCTAGACCAGGGACGGCGAACGTTTTTAAGAAGTGGGTCAAATTTTGTCACTGGTGGGTCACTTGGAAATAGGGTAAGGAGCATGGTAAAAAACTACTTTTTTTGGTTCTCAATTCTTTAATCCTTTAATAAGTTAACGATTCCTTTTTGTTTTACAACTTTTCCTTTTGCAAGTGAAGAGCAAAAAATCGACATAAAAGGGGATAAATCATGCCAAGCCCCCTTGCACTGAGTTTTTAATTTATATATATATATATATATATATATATATATATATATATATGAAATATTTTATTTTAATAGATAATATAGTTACAGCATGTGTATGTATAATAAAGTTAAAGTATATTTAATGAGAACTCTGTTGTTGTTTTTTGTCAGATAATTTCTTAATATTATTTCTTTATATTCACTTTCAGTATTCATTAGTTTAACGCATTTTGCAATCAATTCATTTCCAAGTTTATTTCTATTGGTAGAGTTTTGAAAATTCATCGAAAACAATTTTTCACTTGAATACATAGATCCACACATCGTTAAAAGAACATTAGCAAGTTTCTTCATTGATATAAAATTATTTGGTAAAGAAGTCATACGTTTAATATAATATTTTCAATTTTCAGCGTGCAATCATTGTAATATGCACTAATTTCAGACATTTCCCCTTCTACTTCGGAAATGAAGTTATCAAATTTATTTTCCCAAACTATGCTGCTTTTAAATTCAACTAATTCCACTTCAAAATTTTAGATACCTAGCCACTTAAATTCGTTTAACTCCATTGTTTCGACTTTCTTTTTGTATGGATATAAAATAAAGTGAAATGTGTTTTCCATGCTCCTAAATTGATTAAATCTCTCCTCAAAGGCGTGTTTTCCTTCCTTTATAACCATTAAGTATTTTTTATTGCATTTTTTTGAACGCCTAGCGTATTTTCCATTGTTATTTTGTTTTGAAAATATTTGTAATTGAGGAAAATACTACCTGATTTTCATTTCCAAATCCCTAGTAAAGATGTCAAGTTTCGTCATAAATATCCTTAAAACAGCATTATGTATAGTCAATAAATCTAAAACATTTTACAAAATCATTGTACATTTTTTTTTCATTTTTAAGTTCTTTATTAACACTTGTATTTTCTTCATATTTTTAAAAAGTGGGATTCAAAAAATAATTAAAATTCTTTATGTATATGACAAGTTTATAAAAATCAATGCGTGTGTCATTTAAAAAAGTCTGCGTGGGTCAGTGTGTTTGACCCGCGGGTCATAGGTTCGCCATCCCTGGTCTAGACCTTCTACCTAGTCTAGTAAAAAGTGAAAAACCGTTGAAACGATGATTAATCACGATTTGAAAACGTCGCCGAAGTAAAAAAGTTGCTTCATCAATGTAGAAGATCGTCAATAGCCTAATAATGCAATTCCAAAAAATAAATGCAACAAACGAAAGTGTCAATTCAAAGCCATCAATTTCCATCATTTTCCTTGTTGCTAACTTTTCCATATGAGCCACCACAAGGATTCAAAAAATAAGATACTTTTTGTACAATATATTAATCTAAAAGCACCTACAGTTTTACGATTCGCCAAACGCGATACCATATTCGATATAATTCCATTATTTATCATAAATTTCCCGTCCGTTCTAAAGCGCTGTATTGATCGTTGCCATCCTAAAAGGTCTTAATGTATTTTCTCCGTATTCTTTTAAGAAAAATCGTTAGTTTTCAATCGTTTTTATTTCTGATATGTTTCTGATACTTCTATCAAATTCTTAGAATAAAATGGCCCAGTGAATTTACTTCAATAAAAAGTAGGGAATACTGTTAAGATATTCTTAAGTTAATTTCATGTTATATCCCCTTCACTTTAAAAAATGCCATTTCATAGGAAAGTAACAGTAAGTTTCTTTGTACTTTTACCAGCTTTATATAATTCATCAAACTATTAAACGCGTGCTGCCTACTATCTATCTAAAACTTACAATCAGTGTTCAACTAATGAAAAAATCACTCTTTATTTATTCTGAAATAGTTTTGCAGGAATGAAAAATGTCTCACAATGTATAAAACTTTTCCCCTTGACACACATATAAGAATAACTTCATTTGCATAATTTCTTTCAACTGTGTGCATACCGAAGCAAAAATATTCATTTTAATATTATCATCGTAAAGATTTTATTATAAAATCAATATAATATTTTGGAAACGAATATTATTTTTAAATAATACCAGATATAATTTAAAAGCAGAAAGTGGATTATTTTTCTCAACTCAAACTTAACCTTGCATTTTGAAATCGGTTAAAGGTTTATGTGAATTACATCCTTTTGCACTTTCTCTTATAAAACGAATAGCTTGTTGTATAGGAATGAGTAAATTAAGCTCAAACCGTATTAAGTCGTACGTACACACTAGAAGTTTTTTTTTTATATTTTAACTTTAAAAATCCAGCTTTTTCACAGTAGGTCAGCTTAAAACTATTTCAGTGAGAAAAAAAATAATGTTCAATTAATTATTAATTAGCTCATTAAATATAATTAGCTAATTAGCAGGGTTTTTTTAACAGTGATATCTCATATTCTTATTTGTCTAGAAAGACTGTTCTATGCAGTTAAAATAATTTCAATATTATTCTTCATAAATCGCCAAGGAATCATAAAAAAATCATGATTTTTTCTGTAAATTTAGGATTTAAAAAATCATTAAAAAATTTATTTCTAACTAATAACTCTCATTATAAGGACACAGAGGATAAAACATCCACTGTATTATATAAATTATAATAATACTGAAATAATTGAAATAGATGAATTTACTGTTGAGTTATCACTGTTTTTGAACAAAGCCTCATATTGTAAAAACATGTTTCGTCAAAAATCGAATTTAAAGTTTTGGAAACATGTCTGTTTATGGTGACAAAACCTAACGAAAATCCTTGTAACTTGAAAACAAAAACCATAAAAGTTCAAAATTTCAAGCGGAGAATGTCGAAAAAATGCAAAATAAAATAAATATTAATACTTGTGAAAAGACCATTATTGTTTAGTACAATTTGTACCTTTATTGGCATTAACTGAACAAGCTTTTTCGTTAAATTGGATCATAATTTCACCGTTGGTCTAAAAAAATTCAAATTTAGTTTTCACAGTTATTTAGAATAAAACCTACATACATCGAATACAAATTGGTGCGAAGCGTAGAGTAAATATAAAAGTAGAGAGAACAATGGTAACCTTTTAATGCGTCCAGGATCACGTGACCAAAACTAGTAGTAACGTGACCCTTAGACTAATTTCGTCAGCTGGGCAAAACCTAATATTCATCATCTGATTGGTCCTCGGAACGGGAGAATACGCCTCTCCATTTATTTATAATTTCATTGGTCTGCGCAACAAAGACTGAGTATTTCCCCAAATGTGTCACCACTCTACAGAAATGAGCACTCAAAAACCTCCCCACACTCATTACACCAATCCTGATCAAATATGTCTTCAAGTATAACACAATTTACTTACTTCTATTAAGTAACTTCCTCATTAACCAATTCTTAGTATGGTTAACTCGAACACGAATCTATAGAAATCCATTCAACTTCCCCAACAACACAAGGCTTCCCTGTTGTAGTAAGAGAGGCTTAATCTACCTCACAATAAGGCTCCTTGGAAGTCCAGTTGGTAGGGTCTTGGATTAACAACTGGAAGCTTGCAAGTTCGAAACTAGATCCAACCAAACACCGGGGTGCACCGAGGTACAGATGCACGTTAAATCTATGAAGGCCTCAGATATTTCAACGTTAGCGTAGTGTGGAAATTCGGAGAATGAGGATCCAACTATGGTGTTGAACTAGTCACCTGTCCATGGTTCAGAATCACGAGTTGTTGTCATCGGATCTTATCTCCGGATTGATACCAGACCGTCACTAATGGTGAGCCATAAATGCAACTACCAACTGCCATAACTAATTGTCACTTTAACTATTCAATAACATATAATTAACCCGTACACGAATCAATTGGAAATCATTCCCCTACCAAACCACATGATGCTTTGCCGTTGATGTGAGTGGTTGAAGCTCCCTCACCATAAGGGCCCATGGTAGCTCATTTGATAGATTCATCTTTCCCTCTAGATTGATACCAGACCGTCATCAATGGTGAGCCATAAATGCAAATACCAACTGTCATGACTAAATGCCACTTTAATCTATTCATAACATATAATTAACCCGTACACAAATCAATTAGAAATCATTCCC
Source organism: Metellina segmentata (assembly GCA_947359465.1). Classification (NCBI taxonomy): domain Eukaryota; kingdom Metazoa; phylum Arthropoda; class Arachnida; order Araneae; family Tetragnathidae; genus Metellina; species Metellina segmentata. The sequence goes on from OX375876.1 coordinate 121,575,321, forward strand.
CTTCCAAACCACATGATGCTTTGCCGTTGATGCGAGTGGTTGAAGCTCCCTCACCATAAGGGCCCATGGTAGCTCATTTGATAGATTCATCTTTCCCTCTAGATTGATACCATACCGTCATCAATGGTGAGCCATAAATGCAAATACCAACTGTCATGACTAAATGCCACTTTAATCTATTCATAACATATAACTAACCCGTACACAAATCAATTGGAAATCATTCCCCTTCCAAACCACATGATGCTTTGCCGTTGATGCGAGTGGTTGAAGCTCCCTCACCATAAGGGCCCATGGTAGCTCATTTGATAGATTCATCTTTCCCTCTAGATTGATACCAGACCGTCATCAATGGTGAGCCATAAATGCAAATACCAACTGTCATGACTAAATGCCACTTTAATCTATTCATAACATATAATTAACCCGTACACAAATCAATTGGAAATCATTCCCCTTCCAAACCACATGATGCTTTGCCGTTGATGCGAGTGGTTGAAGCTCCCTCACCATAAGGGCCCATGGTAGCTCATTTGATAGATTCATCTTTCCCTCTAGATTGATACCAGACCATCATCAATGGTGAGCCATAAATGCAAATACCAACTGTCATGACTAAATGCCACTTTAATCTATTCATAACATATAATTAACCCGTACACAAATCAATTGGAAATCATTCCCCTACCAAACCACATGATGCTTTGCCGTTGATGCGAGTGGTTGAAGCTCCCTCACCATAAGGGCCCATGGTAGCTCATTTGATAGATTCATCTTTCCCTCTAGATTGATACCAGACCGTCATTAATGGTGAGCCATAAATGCAAATACCAACTGTCATGACTAAATGCCACTTTAATCTATTCATAACATATAATTAACCCGTACACAAATCAATTGGAAATCATTCCCCTACCAAACCACATGATGCTTCGCCGTTGATGCGAGTGGTTGAAGCTCCCTCACCATAAGGGCCCATGGTAGCTCATTTGATAGATTCATCTTTCCCTCTAGATTGATACCAGACCATCATCAATGGTGAGCCATAAATGCAAATACCAACTGTCATGACTAAATGCCACTTTAATCTATTCATAACATATAATTAACCCGTACACAAATCAATTGGAAATCATTCCCCTACCAAACCACATGATGCTTTGCCGTTGATGCGAGTGGTTGAAGCTCCCTCACCATAAGGGCCCATGGTAGCTCATTTGATAGATTCATCTTTCCCTCTAGATTGATACCAGACCGTCATCAATGGTGAGCCATAAATGCAAATACCAACTGTCATGACTAAATGCCACTTTAATCTATTCATAACATATAATTAACCCGTACACAAATCAATTGGAAATCATTCCCCTACCAAACCACATGATGCTTTGCCGTTGATGCGAGTGGTTGAAGCTCCCTCACCATAAGGGCCCATGGTAGCTCATTTGATAGATTCATCTTTCCCTCTAGATTGATACCAGACCATCATCAATGGTGAGCCATAAATGCAAATACCAACTGTCATGACTAAATGCCACTTTAATCTATTCATAACATATAATTAACCCGTACACAAATCAATTGGAAATCATTCCCCTACCAAACCACATGATGCTTTGCCGTTGATGCGAGTGGTTGAAGCTCCCTCACCATAAGGGCCCATGGTAGCTCATTTGATAGATTCATCTTTCCCTCTAGATTGATACCAGACCGTCATCAATGGTGAGCCATAAATGCAAATACCAACTGTCATGACTAAATGCCACTTTAATCTATTCATAACATATAATTAACCCGTACACAAATCAATTGGAAATCATTCCCCTACCAAACCACATGATGCTTTGCCGTTGATGCGAGTGGTTGAAGCTCCCTCACCATAAGGGCCCATGGTAGCTCATTTGATAGATTCATCTTTCCCTCTAGATTGATACCAGACCGTCATCAATGGTGAGCCATAAATGCAAATACCAACTGTCATGACTAAATGCCACTTTAATCTATTCATAACATATAATTAACCCGTACACAAATCAATTGGAAATCATTCCCCTACCAAACCACATGATGCTTTGCCGTTGATGCGAGTGGTTGAAGCTCCCTCACCATAAGGGCCCATGGTAGCTCATTTGATAGATTCATCTTTCCCTCTAGATTGATACCAGACCATCATCAATGGTGAGCCATAAATGCAAATACCAACTGTCATGACTAAATGCCACTTTAATCTATTCATAACATATAATTAACCCGTACACAAATCAATTGGAAATCATTCCCCTACCAAACCACATGATGCTTTGCCGTTGATGCGAGTGGTTGAAGCTCCCTCACCATAAGGGCCCATGGTAGTTCATTTGATAGATTCATCTTTCCCTCTAGATTGATACCAGACCGTCATTAATGGTGAGCCATAAATGCAAATACCAACTGTCATGACTAAATGCCACTTTAATCTATTCATAACATATAATTAACCCGTACACAAATCAATTGGAAATCATTCCCCTACCAAACCACATGATGCTTCGCCGTTGATGCGAGTGGTTGAAGCTCCCTCACCATAAGGGCCCATGGTAGCTCATTTGATAGATTCATCTTTCCCTCTAGATTGATACCAGACCGTCATCAATGGTGAGCCATAAATGCAAATACCAACTGTCATGACTAAATGCCACTTTAATCTATTCATAACATATAATTAACCCGTACACAAATCAATTGGAAATCATTCCCCTACCAAACCACATGATGCTTTGCCGTTGATGCGAGTGGTTGAAGCTCCCTCACCATAAGGGCCCATGGTAGCTCATTTGATAGATTCATCTTTCCCTCTAGATTGATACCAGACCATCATCAATGGTGAGCCATAAATGCAAATACCAACTGTCATGACTAAATGCCACTTTAATCTATTCATAACATATAATTAACCCGTACACAAATCAATTGGAAATCATTCCCCTACCAAACCACATGATGCTTTGCCGTTGATGCGAGTGGTTGAAGCTTCCTCACCATAAGGGCCCATGGTAGCTCATTTGATAGATTCATCTTTCCCTCTAGATTGATACCAGACCGTCATCAATGGTGAGCCATAAATGCAAATACCAACTGTCATGACTAAATGCCACTTTAATCTATTCATAACATATAATTAACCCGTACACAAATCAATTGGAAATCATTCCCCTACCAAACCACATGATGCTTTGCCGTTGATGCGAGTGGTTGAAGCTCCCTCACCATAAGGGCCCATGGTAGCTCATTTGATAGATTCATCTTTCCCTCTAGATTGATACCAGACCATCATCAATGGTGAGCCATAAATGCAAATACCAACTGTCATGACTAAATGCCACTTTAATCTATTCATAACATATAATTAACCCGTACACAAATCAATTGGAAATCATTCCCCTACCAAACCACATGATGCTTTGCCGTTGATGCGAGTGGTTGAAGCTCCCTCACCATAAGGGCCCATGGTAGCTCATTTGATAGATTCATCTTTCCCTCTAGATTGATACCAGACCGTCATCAATGGTGAGCCATAAATGCAAATACCAACTGTCATGACTAAATGCCACTTTAATCTATTCATAACATATAATTAACCCGTACACAAATCAATTGGAAATCATTCCCCTACCAAACCACATGATGCTTTGCCGTTGATGCGAGTGGTTGAAGCTCCCTCACCATAAGGGCCCATGGTAGCTCATTTGATAGATTCATCTTTCCCTCTAGATTGATACCAGACCGTCATCAATGGTGAGCCATAAATGCAAATACCAACTGTCATGACTAAATGCCACTTTAATCTATTCATAACATATAATTAACCCGTACACAAATCAATTGGAAATCATTCCCCTACCAAACCACATGATGCTTTGCCGTTGATGCGAGTGGTTGAAGCTCAATCACCATAAGGGCCCATGGTAGCTCATTTGATAGATTCATCTTTCCCTCTAGATTGATACCAGACCATCATCAATGGTGAGCCATAAATGCAAATACCAACTGTCATGACTAAATGCCACTTTAATCTATTCATAACATATAATTAACCCGTACACAAATCAATTGGAAATCATTCCCCTACCAAACCACATGATGCTTTGCCGTTGATGCGAGTGGTTGAAGCTCCCTCACCATAAGGGCCCATGGTAGTTCATTTGATAGATTCATCTTTCCCTCTAGATTGATACCAGACCGTCATTAATGGTGAGCCATAAATGCAAATACCAACTGTCATGACTAAATGCCACTTTAATCTATTCATAACATATAATTAACCCGTACACAAATCAATTGGAAATCATTCCCCTACCAAACCACATGATGCTTCGCCGTTGATGCGAGTGGTTGAAGCTCCCTCACCATAAGGGCCCATGGTAGCTCATTTGATAGATTCATCTTTCCCTCTAGATTGATACCAGACCGTCATCAATGGTGAGCCATAAATGCAAATACCAACTGTCATGACTAAATGCCACTTTAATCTATTCATAACATATAATTAACCCGTACACAAATCAATTGGAAATCATTCCCCTACCTAACCACATGATGCTTCGCCGTTGATGCAAGAAGCTCCCTCACTATAATGGTCTATGGTAACACATTTGATAGACTCGAGGGTTAACAACCGGAGGATTTCGAGTTCGAAACTAGATAAAACCAAACACTGTGGTGTTCATAGGGACTGGTGCATGTTATATTTATCGTGTTACTAGCAGGCCAGCATGGCGTTGCCCGTGATATTCGTATCTTTACTGACACTGAAAATATAAGAACACAGATACTGAAACACAAATAAGAAACAGCAATTTTAAGATCGAGTCCCACATCTACCCGACATGACACGGGTTACAATTGAAAAATTATTTATTTAAAGAAAATCACATTTAAGGTATCGATCTTGGTTTAAAATTTTCCCGAGATTTCAGATCTGCGGAAGTTTTTATTCTATATTTAACGATCGCGAAGATAGAAACCTCAAATAGTCCTTTCCTGTGGAATAGTTAAAATCACTAGCAAGAAAGTTAACGTCACCTCAAGACGTCAGCTCGTCGAGTGAAGAAACAATAGGAAAAATCTAATTAATTTATTAAAAAATGTTTAAGATTAAATTTTAAAATTCAGGCTTCGAGGTGCATTTAGTCACTTTTAGGACTACCTGTGTGCCAAATTTCAATGTAAGTGGTATAGATTTATCTGAAGACACTAGACTCACACATACACAGACACACAAACACTTCGGAATTGATCCGAGACGGCCGTCAAAAGCCGGTGCAAAATGTGAGTTCAAATAACATCCTAACCAATTCATAACACATAATTAATCCGTATATGAATCAATAGAAAACCATTATCCTTTCCCAGCATCATGATGCTTCGTCGTTGTTGCCAGAGAAACTTAATCACCTCGCGATTTCCATGGCAGCCCATTTATGCCCAAACTAGTTTTCTACTGTAGAAATCAACGATCCGATTTATTTACTCAACCGGCCCAATTCAAAGGATGTTTACTAAAGACGTGCGGGTAATTAGAGCGCACAGATTCTTTACACGCCCTCACGTTTCTATCCGCAGAAAGCACACTTCAACAGAGAAGGATTCATCTTCGTAGATATGCTCGCGTTGAAAGGAGACGAGGGCAAGCCAAAGTTTGAGAAGAGGCAATTTTTCGCCGTGTTTGCGTTACCAGGATCTGGATAAATTGCTTTCGTCCGAGTATCGCTGAGGAAACAGATTGGATTACTTTTATGGGTGGGAGGGATCGTCAAGAAAAGGGATCAGGTTAAACTAAATCGTTGCTGTTTGGACACTAGTTATTCTCATATTTCATGTTTCCTAATTAATTGCTTACAACTATAATTTTGAAATTAATGATTGCCTACGTAAAATGAGTCTTCAGTCTATGGGTGATTTAGGTACAATAAGGTTTGGTTTTTTTCACCGTTTTTTGCTACACGAGAACTAATTTGACATAGATCTAAGGTCATTTCTTGCTACATTACGGCTAATTAGACTGAGCTGTATGGTCATCTTTTGATACGTGAAGGTTAATTAGATCAAGATCTACGTTTATTTATGGGAGTTACTTGTATCTGTACCTACTGTCATTTTTTTCAACGTGAGGGCCAATTAGACAGATAGATACGTTCAATTTTGGGGCTAATTAAACCGAGAGTTACGTTCACAATTTAGGGCTAATTAGACCAGTATCTGCGATTATATTTTAATACATGAGGGCCAATTACATCAAGATGCAGTCATTTGTTGTCCACTTGAAGACTAATCGACCGAGATTCACGATGATTGTTTGATACATGAAGGCTAATTAGACCAAGATCTACGGCTTATCAAGTGGACCCCAAACCATAACTAACATTCATGTTAAGACCGGAATTCGAACAGTTTTCAACCAAGGTCCAGATTGCTAACCACGAAGTTACTATGCTTTAATGAAGAGAAATTATAGTATTGTGTACAAGAGGGTAAAGTGTTTATATTCGTTCTACAAGAGAGCTGGTAAAATTATGTTACTATATTAGTTTTAATAGTTTTCATTGCTTTTTTGATATTAAAATGATATCCAAGAAATATATTAGCTACATCGGAGGACACCGTTTGCAAACAATTGAATCCATCCAACTTCGTCTTGATATATATGAAGTAATATTTTCCAGGTATCATCTTTGGGGCTGATTTCGTTTTGTCGCTCTACCATCACTTTGCTAAAGGGGTATACCAAAGTGCAAAATTATATTCAGTGAGCTGTAACGCAACTCTAAGAAATTTCAATTGTTCTGCAGGCATTTTGTCCGAATTTTGAAAGCTGCAGTCAAATTAAAAACAGATGTAAAACACATAACTATCGGCTAAATATGTATAACATATTTATAACAAAACATCAAAATTAATTAATTTACTTTATTTATATTGTGTTTTACGTCTGTTTTTGATTTGACTGCAGTTTTAAAATTTTGGACAAAATGCCTGCAGAACAATTGCAATTTCTTGCAGTAGCGTTGCAGTTCACTGAATATAATTCTGCAACTGGGCCAGTGAGTGAGCCGCCCTTACTCCTAAAGGTGCGTATACATCTGAGAGACGAACCGTTCGCGAACCGGTCGTTGAAATTATTTTCACAGCGATCTTCCAACGATCCATGAAAGAACCAATCGCAAACCAGCTGACAGTTGTTTGTCGGCCACTGGTGATAATGGTAGAGCCTGGAGGTTCACGAGCAGAAAGAAAAGCAACGAACTATCCACGACGCCGTCCCAATCTGAACAGAGAACGCCTTTGAGTTCGTCAAAAAACGTACAGGAAACGGATCGCCATGAGCAGTTCACGAGCCGTTCGTTTGGTGCCCAAAACCCCGTCCCAATCATAAGAACTAGAAACTCGCAAATGTATACGAGCGTTACATGTATATTATGCATATTTGTTTTTACTGTACCCTCTCTTGCGGTCTTGAGTTTGTTCATTATTATGTTCATAAATTTTCGGTATGTTAGTACTGAATATATCACAATTTTATTTGAAATTGATCACAGATGTGCATTAAGAATTCGCTGGATGGTTCATAGCTCTAGAGTTAGTTGTTCCAGCGTGACGTAAATTCAATTACCTTACCTACTCACAAAGTGTGCGCAGGAAGCTTTGAAACAGGCCTGTATATAGGTATTTATTGCGAATTCCAACTTGCATGTAATCTTCTAAGTGCTAATTGTCAAGAAGAATGTGTCGGTCTCTGGATTAACCATTGAAGGTGTTGCCACGTTGAACCCACCTCGAACTGTTGGAGAGTCATGCCTTCCTGGAGAACTTTCGGGTCTACCGACTTGACGTGCCATTTTGAAAAATCAGGAGCTTCCCTTATAATATATATTTTATAGTTGTTGGTTATTGTCTCGGTCTATTCGCCTGCTTAACCAAATTCAACAAGTCATTTGTCCTCAAAGAAATTATTAACTATCTGGTATTTTATCTTATCTGGTAGTTAAACTACCCTATAGGCCAGTTTGTTGTACAAAACCCTGTTAAAAATGTCATAAGTTCGGGACAAGGACAATTTGTTTTTTCTACTGGGATGCACAAGCCCCTAGAAATTATAGGGCAGTTCTATCTGTCAGAGGTGTCTTGTCATTAGAATAATTGCGCAGATCTTGGACGAGATATATCGTCCAAAGACTTGTAACACTAAGACATCAGGATTATGGAATGAGTCTAACGGGCTCATTCCAATACAGGGAAGAATGCTATTTCTAGAGTTACACTGAAGAGCCAATACATTATGACCACCTACTCAATAACGCGCTGCAACGCCTTTGGCCTGCAAAACAGCTACAACTCGCCTTATCATAGATGCCACAAATTCTTGGTACATGACTGGAGACAGGTTGCACTAAATGTCTAAGAAGCGACACGCAAAGTCAAAATATTCGGACATGGTGGTGTTTGAGTACTTAGCTGCCGCTTAATGACACCCCAAATGTGCTCTATCGGATTAAGATCTGGCTAGCTAGGTGGCCAGGACATTAAGTGGAATTCATCAGTCTGCTCCCAAACCACTCCAACACAATCCGAGCCTTGTCACATGGGGCGTTGTCCTGCTGGAAGATTCCATTTGCAGTTGGGAAGACAGACGCCATGTGTGTAACTGGTCCACAATGTTGTTTAGATAGTTCGCAGCGTTCATAGTCTGTTCTACCACAGCTACGGATCCCAGAGTCGCCCATGAGAACGTCCCCCAAAGCATAATACCGTCGCCACCAGCATGTGTATGACCTTGCTGTACAAGAGGGGAGCAACTGTTCGCCTGGCGGACGGCGTACCCTGAGACGACCCATCGACGTGATGAATGAGAAATCGGAATTCATCTGATCAGGCAACTCTCTTCCACTCATTCATGGTCCAGTCTCGATGTTCCCGGGCCCATTGTAGGCGTAGTTGACAATGACGCTTGGTCAACAGATGCACACGAGGGGGACGTCTGCTGTATAGTCCCATACCCAACAGTGTCCGCTGAACTGTGTGTTCCGAAACACTTGCACTTGTACCTGCATTGTATTGGTCTGTGAGCTGAGCCACTGTCTCGCGCCAATTTTGCTTTACCAAACGGACAGTCTCCTACGTCCTTTTTCGTTGATGCCGCGTAGACGACCAACACCTCGGCGTGTACTGCTGGTGTCACCTTCATTTATACACTTTTCATTAATACTAACAACGGCAGATCGTGAACAACCTCCAGTCATGCAGTTTCGGTTTCGGTGATACTCGTTCCGAGTCTTCGGACCTTTATGATCTGCCCTCTATCAAATTCGCTTAGATCAGCAGCCTTTCCCATCACTCGCCAAAGTAAGTGCAATAATGATTACTTACCTTCTCCAGCAACAGTTAAATACCATTCTCACTCAATCACGTGCCCTCCACGTCGTCCAGACGAGTTCATTGAAAAATGGAGGGATGGTCATAATGTTTTGGCTCGTCAGTGTATGTTAACAACCCACTTAGGACGAACTGGATGAATTTTTGACCATGCAGGAATTTCATGATCATATTATGCCCACACCACAGTCCTGATGAGGCTGTTTGGATCATTTACCCCCTTTAGTACAGCGAAGAGATGGATCAGGAATTTTCCCCGGTTACTCTGTGACGACTGGAAAAAGACGATAGCATGCGGACCTTTTTCCCGATGTTTATCCTTGCTCCGTAAGCGGTAGGTCTCGTATTCTCACATCTACTATTCGGATCACCCTCGATTAAAAAACAAGTTGTGAACACCTAAATTATTATTGTCCTTCCACGAGCAAAGGCAGACGGGCCACCCAAAAAGAGCACGTGTGTTTACAGTTCTGTGGTAACTCGAGCCAGAAGGACATTAAATCTATCTTTGGGGGTCGGCATATAATCCGACTTTTTGAACTGCCTGACACACACGTCCTTTTTTAACGATTCAGATATCCAAGGAAAGGGCTCATAGCTGTAGAGTTCACACCCCTTAATGTAGCAGGTGTCATTGAAGAACACCAGAATCAACATTCCATAAGAGAGACGGACTCCCCCGAGGAAACTAAACCGGGGAGACAAGACAGCGATTGTGCGAGGTGGAAAAGGAAGAGCTCTCCTCGTGAGACAGCTTTACGGTGAAGTTAAACACCGGTGAAAAAAAACTAACAGTTGGGAGAAGCTTGCTTCTTTGTGAACATTCGTTCATTGAATGTTCCATGTCCATTTTGTGTACATAATCTTCCAATTTTTAATCGAGACTTTTCAAGTTGTAATAAAAAACTTGTAAAGGTATCCAGCTGAGTCCGACTCTAGCAAAAACATTATTATACACATCTGCATTATTTGCAGGTTTTGTCTCGGAGACGAACTCTTGCGAAGTAATAGAATCCGGCACCTCATTTATAGATGTGATATGCAGTTTATCCTTTAGTAAGTGAATAGAAAATGAATAAGAGGATTTTTTGTCTTACGTCGATGTCCAGTCCTGCTGCAGGAAACGCCATGTACTGTGGCGATAGGCTGGGAAAGAATCGGAAGAACTCGACGTGATCTTTGTACCACTTGACCGAGTAGAGCTTCTCCTTTCCGAGATCGTAGAAGCAGGTCAGAATGGCCGAGTCTCCAGGCACAACAAGGGATGGTACCTCAAAACGAGTGATTTTGAGTCCGAAACTGATGATAGGTAAAGCTAAGAAGAAAAAACAAAGAAAATCAGTCTGTGGTTAACGTTTACAGATTCTATACAGTGTGATATCGTGAGATACTACGACTGGAAATAGAAAGCAATTCGCGCAAAACTTCGGAATGCTCAATAATTCTATTTTTTTATTTATTGGCGCCAAGCTATTGTTCTTCCATCGCATACTTTACAACAAATTGAGAAGAACAGGAGAAAATAGAGCGTCTTCCGGAGGTGGTGTCGTCCAGATGATCTCTGATTGGTATTTGACTTTTACCGTTGGACTATTTTTAGACTACGGCAGAGGCTGTTGGAGACGAAGGTTAGAGAGGGAGAGAGCCAGAAGCAGCGGATGAGGTTGGTTCTACTAGCCTGTCTTTGCTGAACTGGCTCCGAGTCTGAGCCAGTCGCGTGGACGATTTGGTTTACTACCGTAGATAAGTCAGTAAATATAAAACTCGTGAAAAGTGAATCGATTCTTCAATTCGATTACCTTCGTAACTTGTTAGGTGATATGAATGTGGGTATGATGGGCTTCGTGGGTGGTGGTGCATCGAAAATTCGCATATTGTTTTTTGATGAGTGTGTTAGTTTTAAGATCAATTTTAGTACTTCTACGAAAAAGAACACACAGTCATCTCAGTTTACCGTCGCTGCCCTCGTGATGGAAATGGAATAACATTTTGAATTCATTCATTCAATAAATCGGCTTCAAAATCATTGAAGACACGAAAAAAGACTACCAGACGAGTAAATAAATAATAATACTTCACTTGGACTGTAGAAATAAGTTAGGAAAGAATCGAACTTAAGAATCGATTCACTCGGAGTCAGTCTTCGCGCGACTCGGAGCCAATTCAGCAAAAACACGCTAGTGTCTGATTTCCGCGCTGGCCTGTGATATCATACTTTGATGTATGGGAGTGTATAACTGAGATGGTGTGAATACTGCATACATTCTTTATGTTCTTTTAATAATAAGAACTTAATTATCTTAGCTGCTGGTTGTCTTTTCCTTGTGTACGATTCGTACTGTTTTTCCGCCACCGCTTTGAGGCGATGACACCACAACAGTTTAAAAGATGAAAACTGATACTACACGAAACTTTTCTTCTGAGAATCGAGATACCAAAATCTAACTGTGGGTTACGAGTTCGAAACTCGATCCAACCAAAGACCGTCGTGTACGTGGGGGTTGATGCACGTTAAATGTATCGTGGTCTTAAATGTCCTCACGTTGGTATGGTGTGGAAGTTTGTAAAGTAGGGGCCCCCTCAGATGTTGCCCCGTCATCTCACCGTGGTTCAAAATTACAAAGTGTTGTCCTCTGATACCTTTTTGATTGAACCCGAAGCGTCGTTAATAGTCAATTGTATTACTGCCAGTGCGACGAGAATTAAAATAACAAGCTACTTAGCATTATCATATAAGAAAAGGAAGAAATCCGAGAACGTGTATTTGATACCAGATTTATTTCTTTTGAATGCGTAAAACTTTATATTGGCAAAATAACAGAATCTATATATATAATTCTCTTACGTGGCACGCAAAAAAGACGTTATTTGTAATCGCGTTTTGGCAACACTGTACGATTGTTTGCTTATCGCGAAGTCTCGCGCATCGATTGAATTTATAGCGTTACCGGATGAAATTTTATTGAAAAAAAAAGGATATTTTAATGAGCTGTTGCAGTTAGTTTATAATAGAAATCAAAGAAAGCGGAGGATCTTTTCAGGGCCATTTAAAAAACGGTCCTTTTCAGGGCCAACAATTATAGTTCAACAAGACGCTTGCACTACAACTTTCGGCAACAAACTTATTGAAAAAGTGTGGGTCGTTTGAGTGCTGGGAAAATGTACACACAAACAACATGCTGGGTATTCAATTTCCAAAGCAACGCTCACATTTCGAGTCAAAATTTGCACAAAGTTTTCATTTGAATTCTGATTTAGAGATACTGTATATATTTTTTCTGTAATACAGCAAATTTAGATTTGAAAAACATTTTTTTGGTAACATATTTTGTAAACAATCCCTTCTGCTAGGACACATGTCTTCATTGAGGCGACCGAAGCGAGCATAGATTCGCGCAGCGAACCAATGAGGATTGCGAAGCAATCCTCCGGGGGTTGGCGAGCGTTAGCGAGCAGGGGGCCGGCCCCCTAGTCCTTTATATTACACCTCTTTTCAATATACATCATCTTATAGAAATATACGTATATAGAAGACGAAATTAAGATTCAACTTGATATTACTAAATACTTCCTATTTGTATAAGTAGGTGTTATGTCTCAGTCTGGTTGTCAAAAGGAATTTGATCCACCTGTACAAAATTTTATTTCCTTGAGCAGCAGTCACCAATCTTTTAATTTAGTTTTAAACTGGGTAATACACATCCAAAACAACCTGTACAAAATTTTATTTCCTTGAGCATTAGTCACCAATCTTTTAATTTACTTTTTAACTGTGCAATACACATCCAAAACAAACTATTTGCAGTTATTCGACTGTTGTAAAAGGTGCACAGATTGTTAGTTTTATAGTAAAAAGCCTATATATAATGTCTGGTCTACAATATAAGGCTGTACGATAGTGATTAGATAAAACGTGAACAAAAATTTTTGATAAATTAGTAAACATCGATAGATTACATGTGCATTACTTTTTAATTCACATAGAAGTTTGTGTTCATGTATATCAAATTAACTCGATTTTGTAAGTGTATCACTGAATTAAAAATCGCAATAAGAATTTCGTATTAAGATTTAAAATTACTGCTTAAAATATACTTTAATAAAAGTATAGATTAAGCAACATTTAAAATCAAAATTTAAAATTTGGAAAGAATTCATGATTTTTGTGCTCAGATGGCAAAATGTTAAAAGTCATTTTTTTTAAAATTTTTCTTGACAGCAATTTCAAGATTCAAGATTCAACACGTGGTTCGGTGGTTTTAGACTTTTATTACACAACCTTATATTTTCCACCTTTGTTGTCTCATAAACTGAAAGAGAAAGACTTACGACATTTTACCACCTTCTTAACAATAACAAACAAGACTCCAGAATGGGACTAAATCAATTGTTTGAAAAAAGTGACTTATAAAATTTTGCCATCTGTGAACCCAGATTTGAACTTATACATAACAACACTAGGCACTGCTTGGCCAGCACGGCGTTGCCTGTGACAGTTCTTTTCGTGGGCTCAGATGTGACCACAGTTCCTAACGCTCGTTAACCCCCGGTGATTGCTACGTATTCCTATTTGGTTTGCTTCGCAAACGAAACGCAGTGATGGCATCGAGGTGGCTGTTACCACCAACGTGTATCAAAACACGCTTCAATCTGAAAATTGGCATGGTTCCAAAGGCTTAGGAAGGAAAACGTTTGTGACGTCAAAGGTCGAAAACAGCAAAATCGACTGGCTTCTTCTATCTAACGTCAATTGAAGAAAGAATGATAAAAAAAAAACTAAAAAAATAATTAAAAAAATTTCTAGATTAAATTTTAAAATTCCAACGGGAACCGAAAATTGTGACAAATTCGGACAACCTGTATGCCAAATGTCATTATTGTAAGTGCCATAGATTCGTCACGACACTACATATAACACCGACATTTCATTTTTATAATAGTAGAGATATTACAAGGGATATCCATAAAAGTTTAACTGAATAATTAAAGACCATGTGCGAAGTGGACATTTCGAAATAAAAAATCTCAATCGGAGAAAAAAGCGTTTTGCAATGGACTTAACTTATACTTATCTACATATCTTTTATCTAATTATAGCATCACTACACAATGTTTCCATTAAAATTTTGTTTGTGCAAAGTTTTATTTTAAAACGTTCCCTTATGCAACTTTATTGGATTTGAATTTGTATAGGACGTTATTCCTTATTGAATGATAGCTTTCAATTTGCTCTAGTATGAATAGTGCTCGAAATAAAGTGGGTTTTTCCCCCAAGACTACATTATTTTATTATTATCTTGATCTAATATGACAAAGGACAGATAATAATCGAGTTCTGTGTTTTATTGTTATCGTGGAACCAATATTAAATAAATTATACGACGTATCTGCGGAGAATTCAAAACAAATTCTTGGAAAATCATGTCCTAAAATGAGACCCCCAAGCACAGCAATGCGTGGCCAGGACTATCCATGCTATTACCTCGGCAGCCGCACCAATTTTTATTGGATACAACAGGTGCGACCTTCACCCTCTCCACCCGGGAGGAGAAAGTGTTTAAAACTGCGACGTACGTCACAGAACAAAGACTTTTCAGAACAATATTTCCTTTATTTTATCAAAATTGTGACCGATTTTTTCAATCTTACGTTCTGATGTTCTGCAATACAAAACGCGATCCTTGCCACATCCTTGCTTTTTTTTTCTATTTTAGCTACGGAACAACCTCCATATACAGCCCAAATTACCACAGATACTTTATAAATAACACATCTTCTTTGTCAATGACAAATTATTTAACTTAAAAGTTATCGACAGAATTGCAAATTCTGAAAGTATACCTTGGTTTTAAATAAAGTAATTTAATTGATTTTGATGTGTTTTATTATAAATATATGTAGTACATATTTAGGCAATCAGTGTTTTACGTCTGTTTTTCATTATGGTGCAGTTTCCGGACCAAATGCCTCGAAACCAGTTGCAACTGCTTGGAGTTGTGTTGCAAAACACTGAAAGTGATTCTGCATCTGGGCCTTTCCATTATGTAAATTCAGTTCCTCTTCGTTTAGTAATAGAACGAAGCTTCAATGGATAAATAGAATAAATATATTGCATTTCTCTTTTCGACGGTGTACGTTGTCAAAAAAGATACGATGAATGTTCGTTGGAGTCAACACAAAAAAAAAACAGTTGACATATTTCTGAGCGATATCAATCAATTTGTTAGACTGCTCAAGCAGAATGAGGTGTCAAAAAACACTCAACTTACTAATAAACAAAAGCGCCTCTCTCAGCATGGGGATGTTATCAAAAGACGAGTGCCGTGATTTAAAAAATTCTATACGTGCTTCATTCACCACTCATTTCTCATGATCTGCGGCGATGGTAAATCAGGCTCCCAGCATATTCCATAAAAAGTACCTGAAAGAAAAGGAGCATGGTATATTACTTTGACAAATACTGAAATTGTGCATAAAGTGATTTAAACCTAAAACCAATAAAGTACCGGTGGACAGAAGAAAGATGGTTGTACATTTCCCATCTAACAAGAAAATGTAAACAACCACGTACAGGGCCAACTGAAAATATGGGACTCAATTTTTACTTTGATGTGCATAGAAGAAATAGCTACATAAAATGAGTATTGTTAACCATATTTATGCCCAGGATCATATGTACAAAACTAGTAGAATGCATATCACCGGCGACAGCAACAGAGACAGGCGACATTTTGTCGCCTGTCTCTGATGGTGTTAAAAAAGTCTTCACACCGCTGGCGACAGCAATTTATTTGTGCATGCACTTAATCTTTTTTTTCGAAAACAAAACATTTATTTCCGCTTCTGATTCTACAAGATGGCTGACAGATCGCCGTCCACGTTTAATAAAACTTCTTTTACAGATTGCTTTTAAAGCTTCTGGCTGGTGATGAAAGAAAGATTAGTCAAGGTGCTCAGGAATCTGATTGGCTGTCGGCATGGTGACAGAGACAAAAGTTGAACTTCCTCCAAGACGTGAAATCGCAGCGACAGTGACAGAGACAAACCGGGAGAAATAAAATTGTTTCTGTGTAATACGCATGCGCAATAGCGAAAATACATGTTTTTTGTCGCTGTCGCTGTTGGTGTGAAGCCACCATTAGACTGATTGCGTCTAATGGGCGGAAACAAAATGTATCATACACTACCCTATAATAATGGACGGACGCCAGCGGATTTGCATAAAATCCTACTGCATGTCGAATTTTATGCAAATCCAGTGCTTGTACTTGACCTGTTAAGGTTAAGTACGACACGCGAAGTGGTAACGTCGTTATTTCTATGTGAGAAATTGTGACAGTATGTCGAAACAAAAGGAACTTAGTGACTATGAAAGAGGTGTTATAGTTGGTTGCCACATAGTGGCAAATCTATTCGCGCAATTGCGGTAGAATTATAGCAGCCACGGTCGAATGTTGATGATGTCGTGTTGAAGTGGAAGACTACAGGAGTTGGGTTGCGAGCTGCACGCGTTAAACTGACCGAACGGGATTGGCATGTCCTGAATTGTGAGGTTCATAAGAACCGCAAGAAACCACTCCAAATCATCAACAGTGAGTTTCAACAGGCAGCAGGAATTACGATGCACCCCAATACTTTCCAGAAAGAACTGTACGCACTCAATATGCACGGATGTGTTGCCGCACACAAACCTAACATCACCCCATCCAACAAAGCCGGCAGACTCAACAAAGCGGTGTTTGCAGCGTCGCAAATGTGAATCACTGGAAAACTGTTTTGCGAATCGCACTACATGCTCTTCCAGTCAGATGGGCGTCCTTGGGTTTGACGAATGCCAGGCGAACGTCGGTTACTCGAGTGCATCGTACCAACTGTCAAGTTCGGTGGTGTCTTTCGTGGTATAGCATGGGACCAGGGATTTAATTCCCCAAACCATGGTTAACAACATTATTGCCAGAATGAAATCTCGTTTTGATATGTGCCTGTGTGTATACAAGTCACGGACGATCACATTCCAAATTAAATTCATAAGCCTTTATTTTTTTCTGAACTCTTCTTGTCACATTATTTCTACAGTTTTATATCACATGTTTTGTATCCATGTGTGCTACAGTTTTATATCATATGCAGTGTTCTTAAATTTGTGTGTTGATGTGTTATGATGTTATTTCTCATTCCACACAAATGGATAAAATTATAGTTCCCAGTTTCTGAGAAATCCATGATTCTATGCATGGAAATATAATTTTGGGTAATTTGTATATATATATATATATGTATGTATTAAATTACTTAAGTATAAAATTTAATTAGGTAATTGTTAAGACTTTCATCTGCAGTTAGGAATTCCCAGGAGAACCAGCGTTAGGAGGTGACATCGTAACCACAGAATAAGAAACAGTTCTTATTATTACATTTCCTTGAATGGTAACTATCGTAGGTATATGTTTCTTATCGGGATATCCCTTAAGAATATGCGTGCACAGGAAACAGATGAATCAACCCAATTAAGCAACAACCGAATATGATGTATCCTAGGTAGGTTCAACAGATTCATCTGAAAAAATCATAACTACCACTTATGTCTCCCGCTTCCAATTGCATTGTAGGCTTAGTATGACTCTATTGGAACCAAACCAATTAATTTCATATCGTTGAAAATCCGTGATTTTATATTTTTCTGCAAGACATCTTCCAAATAATATAATTAATTCAAATATTTTGTGTAACCAATAAATCTGAACAGTTATGAAAGGGATATTGTAATTGTCAAAAGGTGAATAAAATAGTATCATTTTCAGCTTAGAGCAAACACATTAATTAACAGGCATTTTATTGCTAAATGATAATTTTTCTAAAAAAGGAAATAAGTTGTCATATTGTGTGCATTCGGTTTAAAAGAAATATAATATCAAAATGCTTTTTATTTTTATTATTGAATATAACGAATTAGGTTATTAATCAAGCTGAAATTTTTTTTTGTCAGTTAATAAGTGTGTGCTCTATAATATTATATCTTATATACTAAAGCAGGCCTCGAAATAGATTTTGTAATACAGGTGCACCTTGTGCATCTAAGTTTTTAAATTAGGTGCACCGATTATATTTTAGGTGCATATTTAAAAAAAAAACGTAATGTAAAAGCATTAATGTAATGTAAACTACTTTATTACTTGGGTATGTTTAGATAGGTTAGTAGCAAATAGAAAATAAAATTATTTAAACAATTTTTTTTTATCTGCGAAATTATTACTTACAAATACTCAGTCATCATCATACATTGGTGGGCAAAAAAAGCATAAAAAATAAACGAGTACACTATATTTTCTAAGCAGATAAAATCTTAATTTAAAGATAAATAATTGGAATATTTGCTTACGATACGCAGTGGCCAGACAATTCTCGTGAATTACTACGTCTTTACACTTTATTGAACACACGAGATGTTTACAGAAATGCGGGATGCCTATCGTTCGCGGGTGTTCATGTGATTTAAATTCTCCCTTCTCCGGCTGTCACGACAGTCGCTTCAACAGAGCCATCTGGAAAAAGTTTCGATCATCGGATTGTTTTGGTGGCAGTGGCACAAGTAAACCTTTCTCAAGTATAAACCCGTTACGGCCCAGTGATTTTGTTCTTGCATAGTGTGTATTTAGAAATTTTACGTTCCTTTAGAGCGGTTGATACTAATATTCTGTTCAAGCATCAAAATAACATAAAACACGTTTCCCCACTCCCTACTTTAACGTTAGGTGCACTGCACGCACCTGGCGGGAAAAAGTTAGGTGCACAATTTTATTTTCATGTGCACCCGGGTATTTCGAGCCCTGTACTAAAGTGTACTTTTAAGTATTCAATAATCATTCATTGTAACCATAATTAGAGAATATTTATTAAAAAATATATATTCTAACTGTGCCTAGCTTTCAGAAGATTCTGCTTAAATACAAAAACGATATTGTGAGACACAGGAAAGAAACGTTTCGTTTTAAACACGTTTTATGTGACAGTCTAATAATCTTTTTAGTCCTTGATGTCATTTATTTCATTTCTTATCATTATGACAATGTCATTCTGTGACTTTATTTGCATGTTATGCGAGATATATTTCAAATGATGTATTTAATTCAAATATTTCATGTAATCAATGAATCGGAGAAGTTCTAAACGTGTATTGTAATTGCTACAAGGTGAATAAAGTGCAGGGTGTCGGGAAAAAATGTTACTACACTTTATTAGCTGGTAAAATGCTGAACTTTATTTTTGTTGCAAATTTAACGATTGATAAAAAATGGCTTAATCCAGATTATTAGCCCTTCTTTGCATGATTTTTTCTTTATTGGTGAAATAAATCAAGGTGATATAATTCATGTTCAAAATTAAAGGAAAAATGGTTAAAAAAATCTTTGTATATATTTATAGCATAAATTTAGCAAAAAATAATATGATGGTATGATGTGGTATTTTTTAAATTAAACGCAAACTTTTTCAGAAATTGCTCTAAAAATAACAGAAACACATGTTACAAACCTTTCTTCCACTCATTTTCACTTTTTTAGCAATAGAAACTCAAATATAATAAAACAAAATTAAAAACGAAATCATACGTTTGTTGCAACTACAACAAACAGCGGAATGACAACTTCAAGCTCGTTTTACTGATAGTGACACTTGCTTTTTTTTTAGTGCTATGTTTTTTTTTATGCAATGGACATTAAAAAGGTATCCAGACACGATCAACTTAAAGTGAACTTGTTCTTTTATATAATTTTTAGGCATTCAATGTTATGATGGAAATTTCCACCATTATGCAAAGAAGGGTTAAGTTTCGAAGAAAGAAAGTTAAGTGTTAAAGTGCTACTGGAAGTCCGATTTCGCAGTAGAAGTGCAAAGACGACTAGTGTAAATATTGATCCAACTCATAGACTCATCGGAAGACGAATTAGAAATTAGTTGAAAGCAGATGGAACGGTTCAGAATGTTCAGAGACAACGTTCCGGAAGGAATATAACCTACTATACTTGAGAAGAAACTATAGGGATATTTTAATCCCGCTGATTCATTGGTTTCTCAGCGCGATCTAAGACGTCACTCTCTCATAGTGCGCATGTGTGAGATGTGTCAATATTTACTTGCAATGGCGAGTCTCGTGCGCAGTCCGTCCCATCCTGATTGATCAGTGTAGATTTTATTAATGAATCTCAATTAATTGTTCTGAACATCTTATACAATAGACAATGCGCTTTTTCAAGATTACAATGAACATTCTTTTAATTCGAAAACATTCGTAAGTATTTTTAATCCGTACCTCAGAGTAAAAGTATCGTTTGTGCAAATTTTTCGATTGTAGGGTTTTCATCGTATCTGGCATTTAAACTATTACAAGTGAGCAACCATTTATTTGTCTTTATATATTATATATTCTTTTATGTAAAGAAAAGGGCCATTTCAAAACCTTTTAATCTGTATACTGTAAAAGTTTCCAACTGTCAGTTACGATAGTTTACCCCTGAGGTACAGAGTTATAATTGCATTTCACGGTTCATAGGCATTTAAATATTTTTGGTTACGACGAATGACATACATTTTTAGTGACAGTTATATCATAATTATTTTGTTGACATTGCTTTGTTTAGGTATATCATCAATGGTCGAAATCACTATAAATCATTATATTCAGTAATATTGCCAAGATTTTCTAATGTGTTTTCTCTTTCTTTTGAATATTTTTCCATGCTGATTTTTAACTTTGTATGAGCGAGAGTTTTAATTTTGTGATATTATTTGGGCAAGTTTCCAAGTTTTGTATTTGCACTGAATCACATAGGCTCAATTTACTCAGATAGTTAGAAACGAAAGCTTTCGCGTTGATTTCAGAAACTGATAGCGAATAGCATATTTTTTAAAAAGAATCCTTAGCAAACTGGACAAGTTCTCAAGTCTTAGTTTGTATTTGCACTGAATCACCTAGGCTCAATACGGGGAAAAAAACTGAAAGAAATTAGTTTTACTGAGAGCAGTGATCACCTCACGAGACTCGTTATTGTGCGTATATATTGATACTGCTTCTCACGCATGAGCACAATGAGTAAGTGACGTCATAAATGACAGTGAGAAACCAAAGAATCAGCGGGATTAAAATTTTCCCATAGCTTCTACTCGAGTAAAGGTAAGTTAAATGCTTCCGGAAAACCATGATCGCCAACTGACGCAGACACGGAAGTAAAGGTGTTGGAAATGAATCGTCTACAGTCGAGATTATAGCTTCACCATTCTGCTCGTGAAGTAAGAATTCCAAAGAATAGTGTCCATCGTATTTTGAAGCGATTGAATTTAAAAAAAATTTACGTACCAAAAATACGTCACAAACATTGAAAGCAAATTTTTCGTTAGTAAACACTTTGTAAACAACCAAGGTGTGAAAACAATTTTAGCGACATCTTGTATTATCAAATCATATTTCAAATATTTACTTAATAAATTACATTTTTAAGTTTCTAGTCATCATACACTGTAACAGTTATAACTGTTCATTTATTTAAAAATATATCTTCCATAACTGAACCAAGTTTACAGCAGATTCTCCTCAAAAGAATGTTGTAAAACATTGGACAGAAATGCTTCTTTTCAAACTAATTTTATGTGACAGTCTTATAATCTCTTTAGTCCTTGATGTCATCGTTTTTATTTCTTCCCCCATTATGAGGATTTAATCCTTCTTGATGTGAAGTCCGGCTGCTCCAACTAGTTTCTTTTTGTGTCTCGCTCTCTTAGAATTAAATCTTCGGCGTGACAAAACAGTTACATTCTTATAATTCCTTTCCACCAGAGATACCAAATAAAACTGACTTTTCTTACCCATTGTAATGAAAATGGAAAGAATAAATTCTGTCAAATTTTCAAAGATAGCTGTGGGAATTATCGTTCATATTCAATTTAGAAGACTTATCTTCAGCTAACACGAGAAGACTTCTCCGTATTTATGATCGCACTTCAAGAAATTTGCAAAACCTTTTCAATTGTACGAGATTAAACATCGGGGAATCTACATTTAAAATTCTAACTCGTGTTTAAATAATGCTGTTCATTATTCAGTAAAAAATTTAATTCGATCCGTCGATAAATTAACCATAATGTTTGTATAACTGTCTGAACTTGATTGCGGAAGCCGTTTTACTCCATCTACATTTGAAGCACATTTCTTAATGCTTAAATGTGACGCGTGTTGGAATGGTTGAAATTAATAAAGGGTTTGTATTTCGAGAATCCAAACAGATGTGAAGGCGCGAAGGATATTGACATAAGTACAGATGTTTCAATTAAGGGAGATCCATAAGGAAACACACACATTCTTATTATTCATTTTAGATAACCTATTTTTAGTGATAATTATGCACATATTTTTTAAGCGATCATCAATAAGAAAAGTTTTTATTTGCAAATATATTTTAGATTACGATTTTAATGTGTTTTTAAAGCCGATATACGAATTTTTTATAAACCCTACTCCTCTGTCAATTTTCAACATTTTTGTATAAAATAAGTTTTTAAAATATCTTTATTGATCATGCAAAAGACCTAAGGAAAGATTTTCTAAAATTTATTTACGAGTTTTCAAAAAACGAAATATTTAAAAATGTCCAATTTTTTATGTTTATTAATTTTTATTAATTTTTCTGAATTATTTGTACAAAAGAGCTCTCTCTGTATCTTAACAGACATAGGGAGAGCTCTTTTGCAGAAAGCAGTTATTCAATATCTAACATATGTAAACAGTTTAACTCTAAGTGCATATATCAAAAAGGTTTAATACTTTAAACTTGGAGAAAAAAAAAACATATTTTGAGAAAATTGCATTTTAAGTACAAAATACTACAGAGATTAATAAAAACAACTTACCTTTAGCATATATATATATATATATATATATATATATATATATATATATATATATATATATATATATATATATATATATATATATATATATATATATATATATATATATATATATTCTTTTTTAATAAACTGAAAAAAAATATCATATTGGATCAGTAGTATTTTGAAATAAATCATCACTATATGTAACATCATCTTTTTTTCTACAGCTATTTGTTTTCTGTAGACGAGCCTTTTTTATAGTAATACGCATGCAACTAAATATAAGGCTATTTTTTCAATGTGTTTCCTTCAAAGGTGTCACCGCATGTTTTACATGAAGACCTGGATTTTACTCTTTAGCTTTACGCGATTGATAGAAAAATCAGGAGTCTACACCTTAAGGGCATTTAAATGTTTGGGATAGTCATTGATTTGTCATGCAAGAGATTGATTTTGATGTTTGGGATAGTCATTGTATAAATATGATATAATGTTGCACAAATGGAGGTTTTCATGGAAACCGAAACCAATGGAAGTTGCAGATAATAAAATGGTTGGCAGTTGATTATATAGTTGGAAGGTCAAATAAAAGTTAAAAAGCAGCTGTTAGCGATTTCCTTCGACTCTGAAATGTTGTCCATTTGTTCTTGAATATCTGATGCATCGCTTTATCCAATAAACCAAAAAAACCTTTTTAATTTTTTTTCTCGGAATTTGGGGTTTAGGACTCATTTTACACTTTAAATGTTCTATATAGTGTCAGCTTTTGGGAATCGCACTATCTTTGATTGAATGAACTCTCTGATGCTCAGAGGTCCAATGTAATGAATCGTGACACGTAAAGCCAAGCAGAGTTTTTTTACAGTTCACATATGAAGCTATCAGAGCAAGAGTGGACTAACCCACAACATCCCGAAAATTTTATTATTACCTCTTGGTATGGTATCTTACTTTATTTGAAATGCGCAGGTTGAAGTGTTCTAAAATTACAAAATAACTTATTATTGATAACTGATAAATAAATTTTCAGAATCTTAAATCTGATTGTAGATAAATAAAATAAATATATGAAATGGGAGCAAGAAAATTGCATTTTTCTCCATTGAGTATGTTGGTAGGTTAGACCACTCTCACTCTGATTGCCTCATATTTCGAGGAGAGTTAAAAACTGTCCACGATGTACTTGTGGACATTATTGCGATGAAAATAGACAGACAGCAACGTCATCAATTTTCAATGCCGCACACATTATATGTGGCTGTTGTGGTCATTTGGTGAAACAGACTACCACCGTCTGACTTCTTCGCGTGTGTGAGATTCTTTCTCACCAATCAAAGACATTCACCACCCATTATAACACATTGCGTTGGCAATCTTGGATGTACTACTGTGATGCAAAATTATCCGGAGTGCTTTTTTTAAAATATATAGTAGATATCGTCTCCAAACTTTAATCAAATACTTTTACGACTTGTATAAACACGTGGCAACAATCAGGGATTTGTTTGATTTTTATCAACTGAAAATAAATTTGTTTGTAATCACAGAAGAATTTTCATTTTGCCGATTTTCCAAAACGTCGAATGTAATTGTGGGAGCAAAGAACAAGCACTAAATACTGTTTCTGCAAGGGAATTTCTGTCACAAGCACATTTAAAATGTTGCAAAAAAGCTTTTACAGACAACTGTACATCAAAACCAACAGAAGTTGATTGGTATAAAAAGTTTAAAGAAGGTAGAGAATCCGTCGTACATGATTCGCGATCTGATAGATCATCCACTACGACTAATGATCAACTTATTAATCAGGTCAGTGAATTGGTGGTCAGTGATCGTGGTTTAACACTAAGATACATTATTGAACAAGTTCCTATATTATTCGTCCAAACGGCAAGTCTAGATTTTTTTTTAAATTTGCTAACCCTTACTTAAATATAAAATTTTAACTTCCTACGTTAATGTTAACCTGCGCCGACAGGGCCCCAAAGTTTATGTAAATAGCCGTTTTTGAACAGATCTTAATCTGTAGCTAGGTCATCGCAAATATGCATATCTTAGGTAAATATTGATTAAAGGACAAATTTAAGTCATGCCTTTAATTGTTAAAAAATAAAGTTGCATAATAATTCAGGATACTTCCTTTTTAAGGACTCAATTTTTCAGTCTGGATACATCTTAATATGTTCTTGCACACAGCGTAATAAGAACTATTTCTGTTCTTCTGCGGTAATTAAAAAAAAAGGAAGACTTGCATTAGTTTAACAGCTCTTTCAGCTGTGTCATTTACTGCTTTAAAGCTAAAAAAAACCTTCTTTTTAGCTTCCACGAAGGCTGCATTTTCTTCCCACGAAGATACGTTTTCTTGGAGGAGAAGCTGCTGTTAACTTTTAATCTCGAAAACAAATTTTTGCTCTTGATGGATACGAAATCACAATGATTTCCCTAAAACCATAAGTAAAATTAGTTTCACAAGAAAATCAACAGTATTTAAAATAACATATCAAACAAAACCTTCCTTCGATGGAACAAATCTCTTCTCAAAATCATATAAACTTTCTCTTTGTAAGTTTTGTACAATATTCGCCTTGATTTGTTTATCATCAAAGAGTGATAATACGGCTATTTCCTCTTATAACAAATCTCACAGTCAACACTTGTGGTATTTATAATACCACAGGTGTTGACTGAACTTGCTCAGGGCAGCTTTGGATATCAATTTGTCAACTGTTTCATACTATTTCAACGCCTTTAAGAAACGCAAATATTGATTCAGCGCCTTCACCGCCAAACTGCTTCCAAGCCAGGGCTTCACATAAACTGCACAATGAATAAACAAACATCTTGCAACGCTCGTTTGTCCCCAACGTTCATTTTGAACTGAGACTACAGCAAACATATTTTCAAAGAGTAAATAGCTTTTGCCATCCATCGTTATTGATGCATTACGCCAGGAGGTCTGATTTTAATTTTACTCTCGTTATCTCCTCCCAAGAAAATAACAGATAGTTCAATCAGCTCCTGATAATTGTCACGTATAATGGATTTTTTCAGTTCTGGGTTATAAAACCTCACCAATCCGTTAATGGTCGCGTCAAAAAGATGCTGTTTGGCAAAATCAATCCATGTTTCAATAGCATTAGAATTAATGTCATTCCAATTGTCTCTGAACTTTTTGAACAGTGGGATATTGCGACTGTTAGCGACTTGGTGGATCTTTGATTCAAACATACTTTTAAGAACCAGTTCATAAACATGATGACGGCAAGAAAAGAGTAACATTTATCTTTCTAGTTTTTGTTCTAAAGCACACTAGCTCCGTTCAAGCATCCTGTACTAGATGCTGTCGTATAACAGCACATTATTTGTACCTTATCAT
The DNA here is from genome assembly GCA_947359465.1 of Metellina segmentata. Taxonomy (NCBI): domain Eukaryota; kingdom Metazoa; phylum Arthropoda; class Arachnida; order Araneae; family Tetragnathidae; genus Metellina; species Metellina segmentata. The sequence goes on from OX375876.1 coordinate 121,601,986, forward strand.
TAAGTTTCCATTCATAAAGCGCGTTGTGTATCATTTCATTTTCAAAAACCTAGGAGTATTCTATGATAAACGATGAACCTGCCCTCGATAAAAAAACTAAGTTTTGTACAAATGAAATACTTGCATATAAGCTCAGTTCTTCGCTCAAAGTTCACTTTCCAAAAATACCTTTTTATACAGAGAGGTCCACCCGTCTCGGTGTTGCACTATAGGTTTGTAGTTAGGTACACTTTATAACAAAAAAATCGACGCACCAAGCAGGAGTTGTAAGACGGAGACAAAAATTGGTGGATAGGAAAATTATGTACAGAATAGAAAATGATTAAAATTTCAGAACAATTAAATGATTTATTTCAGAGTTACAGTAACGAGGTCAATAAGGTGTTGATCAGCCTCTAGGTGCTCCAGTTGTCAGACTACGTCATCAACATTCCCAACCGGATGCAGTCGCCATCCCATCATATCCCAGACATGCTCGATGGGAGAGAAATCTGGTGATCTAGCTGGCCAAGGAAGTATTTGAAAAGCTTGAAGACAGTTTATAGCAACACGTGCCGTATGTGGTCTGGCATTGTATTGCTGAAAAATAAGCCCAGGGTACTGCGAAAGGAACGGTAGCAAAACAGGTCTCAGAATGTCGTCAACGTACCACTGTGCAGTAAGTGTACCTCTAATGACGACCAAAGGGGTCCGGCTATCAAGGGAAATGGCACCCCAGACCATAACTCCTTGCTGAGGGCACGTGTGGCGTGCAATTGTGAAAGCAGAATCGGCACGCTGACCTGGGCGTCTCCAGACCCGTCTTCGATGATCGTCAGGACACAGTTGGAAGCGGGATTCGTCGCTAAAGACTATACGTCCCCAGTCAGCATCATTCCAGCCTGATCGAGCCAAGCACCACTGTGATCTGGCTCGACAGTGTGCAGTAGGATGGGCCGAAAAACACTTTTTTTCGAAATCGCTATTCTAATAGTGCGGGAAAGGGTTCTCCCTGGGCTCAATAAACACGGGGTAAAATATTTTTTTGAGTGGATAATATCTTCTGCCCCCGCATCGCACTTGGATTTTGGAAATTTGGGTAAAAATTAGCAATTTTTACTCGGCGTAGGAAGTATAATTATTTTTCAATATTGCTATTCTAATAGTGCGGAAGAAGTGCACACTGGGTTAAATAAGAAAAATGTAAAATATTTTTTCGATCGAATAATATCTTCTGTTTCCGCATCGCAATTGATATTTTGAAGAAAAGTGCATTTTTTATGTGTTATAGAAACAAATCAAACATGAGAAATAGATGGGTACAAACACTGTTTATTGCTGTATTGTATTGTACATTTGATTATATTCCCTTAAAACTGTTAAATAATAGCTGAGTCGCAATATATTAATTTAATATTTGTTAAGTATACTGTAACCATAGAAATGTTATAACATGCCAATACCAAAAGTTTACTTACACTTAATGAGAGCAGGAAGAGGCTTGACATCAGCAATAAGGTCAAATTCAGGCATAATTGATAGGGGAAAATATGTGGAAAAATGAACCCTTCTCTACTTTGAAACCAATAAACCTTAGCAGATGCTTCTGTCACTAACTTGACACACCGTTCAACTGCCTGTGTGTGACATGGGAAGTGAACAAAGTCCTATTCTGGATTTTTCTAATCAGGCGAAATGGACCTAAATACGGCAGTGGATATATCACGGATGATTGGGGGAGAAGTAATTATAATTGATGACCAGTCAATCAATTCCGTACAGTCAGCAGCTTCAAAATTTTGGTGGGAGAAATAGATACATGTACTGACTTTACATTGGAAGATGACTCTAGACTTAATTATACATCGTGCAGCAAGTTCTCTGATGTGCGGTATTTCATCTTTCAACATACACAGCAAGGTATTCTCAGGATGAGCAAAGTACGAATTTCGACACATTACTCCATCAACGACATCCTTGAGGTCTTGAGAGAAATACCAGAATCTAGAAATAGTATTTCACACATGCTTAACTCCATCTTTCAGCGAATATTTAGACTTTATATTAAACCAGTTTGGAGTGTAAACTTTCATAACAAACTCAGCGATTTGTTTCAACTTCAAAGAAGGATCTGGAGAACTAACATATAGCCTTAGAACTCTGTTCGCTGTTGTTAACCAGTCTGAATGTGATAATGGACCAGGACTGCGTATAGCCAGTTCATTAGAACTATTACACAATGGTAAGGCTTGAGATATTTCTATTAAGTACATTTGATCCTTGCTTAAGTCACGTCTATCAGTTGTTGGTAACTCGCTGTCAATAATTTCGAAAGTTGTTAATGACAAAGTTTGACATATAAGGAGCGCTTTCCCAATATTACCAAAAATATACACAAATGTACGAGACATATTACCCACTGCAGAAGTTTACCAAATTTCAATTCCAAACACAGAATTAGAATTACACCGGACTTCCATCCGGTATTAACAGATGTGCTGTCACAGCCAATTGAAAGAAGCTGAGAAAGATCTCTTGTGATCCCTTCAAAATATCAGATAATAGTCGCGGAAATCAGTTTTGCGGTATCAAATGATGGACTCAAATGAGTAATGAAACGTGAACCCGGTTCTTCAATAAGAGATAAATGTTCCTCTTTTGCTTTTTTTCGTATATATATTTTTAGTATCTACTCTCTCTTCTATCAATGTAGAATCTTTGCGACCATCGAAATACAGCCTCCTTCAACGGTAATACATGAGCTTCACTTTAAAGCTTGAAATTTTAAATCCTTTCTAACTTTAGCCTCTTCCTTTCGCAGCTTGTTTCTGTCAACCACCAAATTTGAGTTGTCGCTAGTTATGAGACCGACATCGTGAAGAACATTTAAAGCAATTGCAACCACAACCCGGTCCGAGACTCCAAACCTGTCGGGAACCACAGCAGTTGAAGGGAGGCCAAGTCGCATTTGTGATGATTTAGATACAAACAGAGTTAATTGTATGTACTTAAGATCAGTAAGAGAGGCTAAACGGTTCAATGTCGATGGTTTGTAAATGTCCAGATTTTCATCTACTTCAGATATATTTGCGGAGGAATGTGAATTGTTAACACACCTCCCCTCTTTTCACTTCCTCTCAAATACATGCAGTATGACAAATCAAGAAAAAGTGCACTTTTCTTCAAAAATAACACAATTTCAATTGCGATGCAGGAACAGAAGATACTATTCGATCGAAAAAATATTTTACGTATTTCCTATTGAACCCAGTGAGTACCTCTTCCGTATTATTAGAATAGCAATATTGAAAAATAATTATATTTCCTACGCCGAGAAAAAATTGCCAATTTTACCCAAATTTCCAAAATTCAAGTACGATGCGGGGGCAGAAGATATAATCCAATCAAAAAAAAATATTTTGCTCCGTGTTTATTGAACCCAGAGATAACCCTTTCCGCACTATTAGAATAGCGATTTCGAAAAAAAGTGTTTTTCAACCCACCCTAGTGTGCAGGCGTGAGTGGCAGGTGGCGTAACGGTCGGTACGAGCGTAGATTTCGCTCTCTCAGCCGTCTGTGAATAGTCATGGTGGACACTCGTGTGTGGGTCGCACGACTGATGGTTGATAGCGATGAATCATGCGCTGTGACAGCTGATCTGACAATCACTCTGTCCTCGCGATCTGTTGTGACCCTACGTCAACCGCTACCATCATGACGCTGAAATCTGCCATTGTCCACCTACTCTTGCCAGCATCTTCTAATCGCCGCATCGCTTCGACTCACATGATGAGTGATTCTCCGATTTGCCCAACCTGCCTCTATCAATCCAATGATACGACCTCTTTCAAACTCTGAAAGTTGCTCGTAAGGAGCTCGAATCCTGCTGCGAGGCATTTTTCAGTCGTTGAAAGGTTTTCTAAATCGCAATGCAGCAGAAATTTTTAACAACAGTTCAAGAACAACTCCTTATATACATCTGCTGGATGCGCAGTTCCGATGCGCTGGAGATCGCACTATTCATTCATTGGACACCAAATTTGAACCATTTGCATATTTGGTCAAAACATTTTTGCATACGAAATTTTAAAGCAATCGGATGATTCCTTCTTGGTGCGTCGATTTTTTTTGTTATAGAGTGTGTTTAACTAACGTCAAACTGGAGAAAGACAACGGGCTATTGTATTGGAATATCACACGACGTATGTGGTTTAACCCTCCTTTTGGAAGTATCAACTTAGGCAGGCAGGTATTTCAATTCACCTCGCACTGGAGTCACATAACTGGCCTGTCCGGGATCAATTCCAATGGGAAAGATCGAAGACAACACCACGTAATTTTGAACCACGGTCAGATGACGAGTCCCCGCCTGAGATGGCACCCTACTCTCCAAACTTCCACGACAACACGAGGGCATTTGAGGCCACTATGGATTTAACGTACACTATTCTCCTTTGTACACGACGGGATTTGACAGCCTTCGAACTCGCAATGCTCCCTTTGCTAATCCGCTACACTTCCAACTAGGCTAACGAGACCCTGTATCGACGTAACATCTGGTCATTAGGAACACCGACTAGAGCTTGATGGACGAGTTTTCTCGTCCATCAAGGTCTATCATGATTTGGAATATGATCTGGTAGTCCCTCGTCATTAAAAGAAACCCGAATCTTTAACACGTCATCTCATATCTTCACAAGATATATCGTCATTGTTGTTGTTGTTCGCGTGTCCATGTACAAGAAATATTGTAGTGGGGAAGCGGTCTAGATTCCATCAAAAGCATTGGTCACAGCCTCTGCCAATGTTGGTGCATCCCACCTGTAGAGGATCTCCCGTAATGGGTCCCTGAGTGGAACCATTCCAATCTTCAAAAGATTCACCTCAATAGTTGGGCATTCCCAGATGTGGTTGGGCGTGAGTTGGACTTCGGGGCAGTTTTTACAATGGGCATAGGTTTTTGTTTTGTCCGGATGGATCTTGATGCCCTTATAATGCTCAGTTCTAAGCCTGGCAATAGTGGATGTGATATTTCTGGGACAGTCGAATTAACAGTCATTAACAAAATTATTCAAATTTTGATGGACGAGGTACTTTCTCAAAACCAGTTGGAGGGTTACGGATGCATGTTATCTCCACCTATCTTTGAAGAAGTTCTTTAAAAGAATCACCTTTAACATCAATGCACTTTTGCGCGCGTCGTATACTTTGAGACACACGTTGCAAAATACTGACATCAACATTCCTTATATACCAACCAGATTGCTTCTCCTTCATTTCATCTTATGTCGTCATATTGCTGGCATACCCTTTACCTTTAAAATTTCCCAACAGGTGGAAATCCCTACCTTGATAGATCCGGGGTGGCCACGACCTTTGGCTCTCAGTTCGTTCTTCACCAAAGGCCAGGTGGGGGGGTCATGGATTCACCAGATTGGGTGGTGAAACAACGACTCTGTCCATGATCAGTCCCCGAATCAATTAAAGATCTCGCCCATTCCTGCTGGTAAAAACAGTATCCCAGTTCCTCAGACGTGATCTGAGCAGATGAGTGATATTCCCCGTGTAATAACGGTACCGAGACTGAGTTTTCGTGAATAACCGTGTAGAACATTGCCTTTTAACGAATGAAGCTATCCTCAAACCAAACCATGTTCATTAAACATTATTCTACATTCCTCAAAACAGTTTACCGGGCCCTAATTTAAGTGGTAATCAAATATGTTATTTAAAAACATGTATAGTAAAGAAACCTATCAAATAATCATTTCATATATTCTGTAGATAATTAGTATTAACTTAAGAATTGACTGTTCCCTGTGGTAGCCGATAGACCTTGGTGCAATTACTATGAAACATTTGCGTGTATCTTTTTTATTCTAGATTAATTATCATATTTGTTTGGACGAGATATCTCGTCCATGAAGTCAGCATTGGGAATGACAATATCGTCGAGACAACCGCAAACAGGGTTTTTAGACTTATTGTTCCAAATCCTCACAAAGTAATATTCCATTTCTTCAAAAACGCATCAATGAGAAGATTTTCAGGGATTTTGAATTCATAGCGTAATCCACTTCTCTTTTAAACCTTGGAAAGCATATTTAAAGATTTTTTTCCAAATTAGCTGATGAAGTTTTTAAGAAATACTTATACAATTTTTTAATATATGACCTTATCCAGTTGTATGTTAACTATTTTTCCATCACATATTCTTTTTTTTTCTCATTACTGATGTGAATATTACTTTTTTGTAGAGATAATTGCATGAACCAACAATTGAGACTTGTGTCTTAATCCTGCGCAAGACAAAGCATGTAAAACACCTTACGATCAATAAGGCTTCATCTAAAAGGATAGGTAGGAAATGAGCAATGCCAAATTACAGAACCAAAGGTTTCACTTCAAAGGATTATTTGTTCATTATCCAACCTAATTAAATATGCAAATGACTCCCCGTAAACCGTAAGCCTCAAATCCGAAAACAACGTCAGTACTTCAACTGGATTTTAAGTGCTCTGACTTTGTAAAGTAAAGTTATCCAATCGCAGAATTTTTAGCAATTACACCAAGTACACGCAGAAATTCTTACAGAACTCTAGCAATTCAAAACTATCTCCAAATCTGAAATCTAATAAGTATTGGGATGAATAGCAGTGGGTAGATCCATAGGTTATCATGATCAATACGCTGTCTTCCTTCGGAAACAACTTCGGCGGATTATCGAATTTTTAAAATAATGGCACCCCTTGAATTCTTGTTGGATCGATATTTATGTAAACGAGACGGTTCTGATAATGCGCATCAAGACGCATCGAAAATTAAATTTATGGAACATTCAACGCCTTGTGACAAGGAGACGATACTGTCAACGCCATTTGTATATTTATATTGAGGATTACCTAGATAAAATTCCAAGCATAAATTTAAAGTGAATGGCTTCTTTAATAAGGAATCAAAACTGAGACTTAAAATGTAACCTGTCTAGAAAGACTACGGATTTTTCTCCAGAGACCCCTTCGTTGTGTATATATCTAATCAAATAACAATTCCTATTTCAATTGTTTTGTTTATAATTTGTATTACCAAGAATGTAAATCTTTTTATGGAAGAGTGAGCAGACTATTGTACCTTTGAACCCATTTCCATTTGGCAGGCACTGATGTTCTATAGTGGTATAAGCCATAACTACACACACTTTATATGTGAAGTAGAGAACTTCTGTTGTGGTACTAAAGTGTTAACGATTTAAATATATTTGCGTAAACGACACGGATGTAATAATATCGAGACGCATCACAAATTAAATTTAAGGAACATTAGTTGTGATGTAACTCGAAGGAGACGAGACTGTCATCACGTTCACATATTTATATTGTCGGTTGCCTAAATAAAATTGAAGTCATGCATGTAAAATGCATGGCTCCCTTACTGAGGAACTAAGACTACCATGACTGAGAAGCGAAATCTAACATGTTTGGAAAGACTATATTGATTTTTCCTCAGAGACCTCCGTGTGTATATGTTACCGCTAAAGCTCGAAAGCCGTTAATGTACACGTTATATAGCTAATCTGCAGGTTAACTGATTTGCTCAGTTAACGTGCGGAATCAAGTTTTCCGTATTTAACCTAGGTAATATGCACATTTACGGATTCCGTATCGTAAAAGTTCAAAAGTTTGTTTCTTATTTTCTTTCCCTCTCTCCCTCCACTTTTAGTTTTGGTTTGGTTTCGCCGCAGTCTTGTCGTCGCCGGTTGTTTTTATTTTTCAGAATTTGCTAGTTCTGTTTTCAAATTCGTTTCTGTCTATTAGCGCGTGAATTTGTGTCGTGATTTTTTAAAAGCATGTTCATTTAACTCCTAATATGCAAGCAGGTACCGAATTGCTGAGTAAAATGAAGAAAAGATTCTTGGCAAACCTCTTGAGCGAAGACTTAAAACATAATAGTATTTTAATGACAAAATGAAAGTAGGTAACCTTAGTAGGTAATGTGCAATTTTATCTAGATAATTTGCAGATTTGTTCTAGCAAAGATGGTATTTTCACTTCAACTTCTGCCTAGTAGGTAACGTGCAGATTGTCTAGGTAATTTGCCGATTATCTAGGTAATTTGAGAAATGAAACACTTTTCGACATTTAACCCAGTTAATCTGTACAGTACCTAGATAATCTGTAGAATAACTGATTACTGTAACTTTAGCGGTAACATATATATCAAATCCTATCGAAAATAACATTTCAATTATTTTGTTAACATTTGTTTTTGTACCATATTTACATCAAAACCATTATATGTAAGAGTGAGGTAGACTATTGTACCTTTAAACCGTTTTCAATTTGGCATGATTTGATGTTCTATAGTGGCATAAGCCATAACTACCTATGGAAAACAGTTGTAGAGAGAATTGCTGTTGTCCAAAGCGTTGTTTGCCGGCCAACCGGTATAGTGGTTATAGTGTTAGCCTCTAGATAGGAAGGTTCGTGGTTCGAATCCGCGTTCGGGCATGGATGCTTGTAAGCGTATGGTGTAGAGGCGGCTGGTGCACCTTAAATCTGTCGTGGCCGAAAGTCCTCACGTTGGGTTGGTGTGGAAGTTTGGAGAGTGGGGTGCCAGCTCAGGTGTTGCTTCGTCATCTGACCGTGGTTCAAAATTACGAGGTGTCAAAATTGCGTCGTCAATAGCCCGTTGTGTTGCTCTAATACGACGTTAACTAAAAATTACCATTACCAAAGCGTTGTTTCGAAGATTTAATAACCGTCCTGGTAGGTGACTCGACGAGGTATATCTCGTCATCAACAAAAGTGATAAAATCGTGATGAACATGATGGCTCTCATTAGAATAAAACTGTTCGGTTCTTGACCTCGTCATCATCAAAAAATTAACAATAAATACATCCTGCTTCGTCAAAACTGCCCGGAGAGCTTAATTTTGATCTACAGAATTCAACATTTTCCCGGAAAAGTTATTTTTTTTAGAAATTTTTTAATGAAACGAGAGACGATGTTTGAAGGAGGTGGATAAGATAGAGAACTTAAAAACGACACGATATGAGCAGCTTTCAGATTTACCGTTGACCATAATCAGCTTATCGACCATTTTTTTTGCAATCCTGTTTTTTTTATTGTATTAAACTCATTAAATAGTAATTAACTTTACTTGAAGTGCCTTCTCTCTTCTTATGTCCATGACACAAAGAAAGTCGTGTACTTCAAACACGAATCTAAAGTGTCTTTTTTGTCAATGTCATGACTCGAAGCTGCATTTATTGCCATCCATGGTGGCTACACACAATACTGAATTTTTCAGGTTCCACACGTCCAATAAATATGTATTTTCAATCATTTTTGGGGCCGCGATCGTCCAGTTGGAAAAGTAACGGACAAACAATCGGAAGGTTGGGAGTTCGACACTCTGTCCAGTCAAAGTCTGTCGTGTACATAGGGGTTGGTTCACGTTAAATCTGCCGTGGCTTCCAATATCCTCTCAATGGCATTGTGTGGAAGTTTGGGTGTTGACCTCGTCATCTGACCGTGATTCAAAATTACGTTGTGTTGTCCTCGGATATTTCCTTAAATGAGTGAACACAGAACGTCGTCAATAGCCCGTTGTGTTGTTCCAATGTGACTTTAATCAATTACTTTACGTTAGCATCAAGCATTTCTCATCCGTGTTCCTTACGTTATTTGTCAACCAAAGACTTGCGAGTTCTGAACTCGGTCCAGACAAGGACCGTCGTGCACATGGTGCTGGGGCACGTTTAAAATGTCGTGGCCGCAAATATCCTCACGTTGGAGTGGTGTGGAAGTTTGGAGAGCAGGGTGCCAACTCAGGCGTTGTTCTCCGACCATGGTTCAAAATTACGAGCCATTGTGCGTGGATTTTTCCGTCACCAATAGCCCGTTGTGTTGCTCCAATTCGACGTTAATTAAGTATCTACCTAGCTACCTATGTTATTTGTACATCGAATATATGGCTTTGATATTGTTGTCCGTCTTGGTATTGCATTTTCGATGGCCACAGTAGTGTAGTTTTAGAGTTCCGAAAACACCGTTTGAAAATGGTACATGGAAGAGATAAATAGTACATTTAACTTGAAAAATTAATGTCTGCAACATCAAATAACGGTGTTATATAAAAATAACTAAACGCAACACCTTGTTCATTTTTAAAATTGTTTATTATTATTTTTTTTAATTTCTATTAAAGTATTGTACAACCATGGATGATGTATACAAAAAATATTTACGAATATTCTTTAAAGGTGTTATTTGCTAAATATCTCTCTTCAAAAAATTCAAATATAGTGCTCAATTGTGGAGTGCCTTTAAACAAATACCTTCAGCTTGGCTTTAAAATTTGGTTAATAAAGTTTTGATATAAATTTAATTTTGAATGGGGGGGTGGGGGGTTCGTAGAGTTGCTTAACGGATTAGCAACCCGTGGAGTTCAAAACTCAGTACAGTCAAAGACCATCACGTACATGGGGGATGGTGCATGTAAATCTGCAATGGTTTCAAATGACCACACGTTGGCGTGATTTCGAAGTAACTGCAAATGAAAAAAAAATGACAGATTTATCTGAATTAATGTAAAAAAGGACATGTGCTCACAGATAAAGCAGTCTCCCTTGTTATGGGATAGGTGACGATCTTGATTAAAAAGATAAATTGAATCATGATATTAAAAATTTTCAAATTTTGCCTCAAGTTCTAATACACTATTCAGAGATTCTAGAAATTACTTCTGAACGATTAGAAATTGATATTGAAGCTTAATTTCAGCAATTATCAACTGTCTAAAATTAACCATTAAGTGATTTTATAGGGAATTTAAGGATTATTTTATATGAATTTCACTTTTTGTATGTATATTTTCGTCATAAGTTGATAACTGTTACTTTGTTATGTATGTAACCTATAACACTGCTGTTTAAACTGCTATTAGAACAGCAGTCAAGCTAGCTCACGGCGATTTACAAAATGACTGACTCCCTACCGCCATGGGGGAGTAGTTGGGGGTTGAATTAGCATCGCACTGGAGCAAAATCAGGTATTGAAGACTGTCCGATATCAATCCCGAACGGGAAAGTCCGTGTTCAACACGTAATTTTGATCCACGGTTAGATGACGAGGTCTACACCGGCCCCACTCTCGAAATTTCTACAACACGCCAACCACCACATCTGAAATACTACAGTGCGTTCTCAAATAAAAACGTGGTTTTAGGTTCCCTGCATAGGTTAGAATGTCCGAGAGTAAACCAAGCACCGCCCCTTTTTCCGTGCATCATTTTCAACATGTCAATTTTTAAAGTACCATTAAGAAAGAAGAATGCGCTCTATCAAGCACTATGCGAAATACGTGTATAAGGGTCAGCCTTAGGGAATGCAATCCGGTACGTTTTTCAATCCGACCGAAAATACACTAATATGCCTAACCGGATTCGATAGATGTTGCTGGTTCCGGTAGGTAGCAAAATGATGCCGGATCCGCCGGATTACTGGATCGGATTGCAATCCCTAGTCCACCTTTATTTCAAATTGTGCACAAATCGTATCATATCGTACAGCATCACCCGATTTCGATTCAAAATTTCAAATCGGTATTAAAATTTTATCTAGGATACTATGCTTTGTCATTTGGTCGAATAAAGAGGTGCGGTTTTTTACCAGAATGAAGCATATGATTTGTGTCATTAACACGCCAAGTGATTTCGACGAGATATTTCGTCCATCATGATGCTGCCGATTTTTATATGCTGACGAGATCAAGATCTGATAAGTTTTTCTCTAATGACGAAATATTTCGTACAGATCTAGCTAGTTTTGCTAATGACGAGATATCTCGTCCAAACAACCAGCAAAGTAGTTAAAGGATGTGGATTAAAAATTCCATTTAACTATCTTTGTGTGAAATTTGGTCCTACCCACCGGTTTGGTGGTTAAGATGTTAGCATCAAGATCTAGCATTCAAATCTGGACCAGTCCGTGGATGTTCGTAAACGTATGGTGTAGAGATGGCTGGGTCACCTTAAATCTGTCGAGGACGGAAGTCCTGACGTTAGGTTGGTGTAGAAGTTTAGAGAGTGGGGTGCCAGACCAGGTGGCGTCTCGTCATCTGACCGTGGTTCAAAATGACGTGTTGTTGCCTTTGGATCTTCCCTTAAAGATCAGCGTCAATAGCCCGTTGTGCTGCTCTAGTAGGACGTTAATTAAAATTACCATACCGGGTATCCGTGAAATTTGGCTGAAAACGCAGTTCCCGGTATTATTACCTCTCGTAAAAAGGGACAGCTCAGAGACAAATCAAACCAATCCTTTAAAACACAGGCTATGGGAGAAGTTTGCTTCTTTAAAGCCAAGTACAGATGGTGCAAGTGTATTGGTAACATATTTCGAAAATTGTAGCGTACTGCATGGTGGAAACTTAAATACTATTTCAGTATGTTTTATAAGAGGCTTTTTCTGACAAATTAAATGAGGTGTCGATAGTTCACAAGGAGGTACATATTCAGAAGGTGACGTTCCTTTATTTGTATTTCGATATCAATTTCAAATCGTCACCAACAGAAATTCCAAAGAATGAAATCCAAATTGAAAAACGATACCTATACCCGTAAACGCCAATTAGATCAAACTCCAAACGTCTTTAAACTACAATTTCATGTAACACCGATATGCAACATGCTAAAGCATTTCGTGGACAGAAATTAAACTGGTTATATCACCCAAACAGTAATAAAAGGAATTATTTCTGATACAGAAGTATTTCTTGCTCTCCGAAAGTAGCTAACAAATTATCATAGGTGTAACCAAACAGAAAATATAAAATAGAATTGAGCAAAGGTAACTTTCTCATGTACCGAGGATAGTGCGGTCGAAGCTAGTTGTAAAGTAATCCTTAGATTATGCTTTCATTTGCGGGATTGAAACAAACACTCATTCAACTAATTGAAGAAGACGCTCATTCACTGATTCATCACCTGACTGGTCTGTGTGACACAGTACTAGAATTTGACGATTTTACCATTTTTGTCAGTACTCTATGGAAATGCCCATTCACACCTACCCTGTCCAAGGATGTTATATCTCCGAGTGACGCGATACGATTCCAAATCGGTCAACCTATCAATTTCCCACAGAACGGTCACGTGAGTTCTAGTTGACATGTTGGTGACACTTATTAAAACCCCTCTTAATAACAATGCTCAGTCTAATTTCACGTCCATTGATGTAAATCTTCAGGAAACAAACGGAGTATTGGAATTTCGCTCAACCGTGCTTTTAATTTTTAAACAGCAGTGATTTAAATTTGAGGTTCTATCTCACACGAAAGGAAAGCTACAGCTAATATTTTTTTCTTCCCGTAAGTACTGTGTTACTGAAAGTTCTCTTCGGATAATCATTCCCTGTTTTGCGCTTTGAGGAAAATTAAATGCCACATGAAACTTAAAACAGGTGGTTTTTATTTTCTTGACTCGGGGTGCGGTTGCCCGATTGGAAATGTAACGGATTAGCTATCGGATGGTTACGAGTTCGATTCCAACCACTTTCGTGTACAAAGGGGGCTGTTGCACGCTAAATCATGTGGGACCTCGTCTTCTGATCGTGGTTCAAAATTACGTTGTGATGTACTACGATTTTTCCGTTCGGGTTTGATCCCAGACCGTCGCCAATAGTCCGTTGTTTCGCTTCCAGTGCGTTATTAATTTAAATACCTACATGCCTATCACTTTCGCTTGCCTCAAGGGTCATTCCACGTGAAATGAGCGAAAATCAGGAAAAGCCTGTGGCCGCATGGTAATGGATTTTCTTGGAATTTGGTACTGGGATTTAGTTAATTCCTAAATAAAGATTATCCACAATATTTAGCTTCAAAATTGAGTATTTTCGAAGTCTGAAGCATTTTAAGGACTTATAACTTTGAAGAGCACTTGCGCTATCGCTTAATGTTGCTTGTTTGAAATTTTGTTTCTCAAAAACTACTTAGTGTAGACAAACATGTTTTGTATCTTTATAATATGTACAACATTTTTCCTATCTTTTTTTTTTTTTACTTTGGCAACAAAAATTTTAAACATCATAGTTGCAAAAAATGGAAAATTGCTGTTTTTTACAGTATTAAAAACATTTCTATGGGCTAAAGAAATTTTACGACATCGTTGAATTTCATGCCAGTTACAGTGCTAGGTATGATAATATTACTGATAGAGTTTGGAAGTCTCATTTTAATTCTTTCATCTTCAAAATAGCGAACGAAAATAACAAAATGACAATTTTCTACTCTGAATAGGCATAAGAAATCAAATGAAGGACAGCTCTGATAAAACTAACATTTCACAGGAATACAATTTAATACGTTTATTACTTGTAAAAAAATTGAAACTGATCTTTCAAGTTTCACGTTAAGGGCATTAAAAAAATTACTTCAAATTGAATGTTTAAATTTTGCTTTATTTTAAATACATTTGCCAAGCATGAAAAATTAAAAGAACAGTTTTCGGTATACGTTATATCAGAAATAAACTTACCTACTATCCACTTTGTTGTAAATTCTTCAAAACATCGAATACAATTAAATATTCAATCCTATTTTTAGCTGCTATTTATATAAAGCAGTAAATTAAGGCAACTTAGTACTTTATTCAAGTTATATCTTTTCTATAAATCGAGATAAATAGCCCTTTTTGTGTTCGTAATCAATATCTTCGTCAAATGCGGCTGAATTCGTATTGCAAAAATATAAAAGTTACAATTGAAAAAATTATTTATTTAAATAGAATCACATTTAAGGTATCGAACTGGTTTAAAATTTTCCGAACATTTCAAATCTGTTGAAGTTTTTATTCTATCTTTAACGAGCGCGAAGATATAAACTTGGATTAGGGAGTAAAAGTCCTTTTGTTTTGTTTCTCGAATAAACTAAACCACGATAGTCGTCTACAGTGTGCAAAAAACGCGCGATTAAATATCGTTACGTTTGTTTATCGTCCGACAGGAAATCGATGTGTGTGCAAAAAGCCTTACAATATGTGATCTATTTAAAAACTAATTTTCATTAAAGTCGGTGATGTGTCAGCCACAGCCGATTTGCTCATTTTTCGTGGAATGACCCTCAAATGAGAAGACCACGATGACAGTGAAGCAAGTTACTAATGAAAATTCAGATACTTGTGCGTTCATATATTACCCATCGTCTTCTGAGGACTAAAGTGAAACAAAAAGACCTATAAGTTTACTGATTTTAAACTACTCTTTTCTTTTTATACTTCATTTTAAAAATACCTAAATTCTTCACCATGACTTAAACAGCTTTCATTACCACTCTCTACAGTACTCATTAAAACAGCTTTAAAGTACATTACTTCCTTACTAGGTAAAAATAACGGTAGACTTTTGAAACAGTGAAGTGCACAAAAGAGAAAATTTCAATTACTTTGGTAAACAACATGAAGATATTTCTCCCATTTAAATCCTAGAGGTACTTAACATGCAAATGCATTATATTTATGGGTGGATATGTTAGCATTTCCAACATTTTGGCTGACAAAAAATCAGTAATCACCATGCAATAGTTTAGCTAACCTCAGAAAGAATTCTAAAACTTTTTCAGTCCGCTGTTCTTAATTAAATTTTTGTCGATTTTCATCATTTTTTCGCAGTTCAAGCCATTTGCATTTTAGGATTTAGAATTTCAGGAAAGAGGAAAGTACGAGAACACCAACTGTTGAAGTAATTGGCGTAAGCGCAATTACGCATTCAAAAAGACTTTAATTATATTTCTCTGCACCTAATTAAAGTCTCACATACACGAGACTTTTGACATTCCATTTGCGGAAATAACAACAAAAAGTAACAGGTGGTGCTTGTACTTTAAAAAAAATTAACGCTATTTCTGAAAATAAATTACAGTAAAGAGGATTTCACCTTCTGCTTTATTCCAATCACAAGCCTAGAAAGGTTTGTGGGAACGTTTATTTGCTTCACGAATCATTCCCTTTCCCTCACTAAACACTCTAGAATAAAAACATTAGACAGATATTGTTTACGTAAAAAGTATCGAATGGAGTACTTTATTTAAACCTAATGTAATAGTAAATGCTTTATTAAATATAATTTAATAGTAAATTCTTTATTAAATATAATTTAAGAGTAAATGCTTTATTAAGTATAATTTAATAGTAAATGCTTTATTAAGTATAATTTAATAGTAAATGCTTTATTAAATATAATTTAATAGTAAATGCTTTATTACATATAATTTAATAGTAAATGCTATATTAAATATAATTTAGCAGTAAATGCTTTATTAAATATACACAGTCCAGTCACATTAATGTGACCACCTGTCAAAAGCCAGAATAACCACCTTTGGTAGAGCGAACCGCTGCGAGACGTGCAGGACGAGAGTCAATTAGGTTTCTGAAGGTGTTCACTGGGATGTTGAGCCATGCCGACTCCAGTGCCGTGGCCAGCTGAGCTAGATTGCCTCCCTCCTCCAGCCTGAATCCTTCCGACAATTGTTGCAGGGTGTTTGCTTTCAGACGTTTCACGCCGTATACGCCAACGTCCATCTGTCCGATGGAGCATAAAACGTGATTCATCGGAAAAAGCCACCTGTAGCCACTATGTGGACGTCCAGTTGTGGTACTGGCGAGCAAATTCCAGCCTTCGTCGCCGATGAACAGCAGTCAGCATAGGTGCATTAACAAGGCGTCTGCTGCGGAGGCCCATGCACAGCAACGTTCGCTGAACCGTTGTTGAGGATACACTCTTGGTAGCCCCTTGGTTCATCTGGGCGGTCAGTTCCTCAACAGTTTCACGTCTATTCGCCCGAACGCATCTCCGTAGCCTTCGTTTGCCTCTGTCATCTATAGCCCGTGGTGCACCACATGTGCGATGTCGCTGATTTTGGATAGTGCCATTTTGCCATGCACGGTATACTTTTACCACGGAGGCACGCGTATAGTTCACAAAATTAGCCGTTTCCGAAATGCTTCCACCCTTGGCCCGAAAGCCAATAATCATGTCCTTTTGGACGTCAGATAAATCGCTACGTTTCTGCATTACGCCAACGATTGAAATGCTTTCCGATGCCCTAGGACATCCTTAATATACAGTCCACTGCAATGTGCTGCCACTTGCCTTTTGTGATTGGTTATTTCACGTTGACGTCGAAAGTAAGCGGTGGTCATTAATGTGACTGGACTGTGTAATTTAATAGTAAATGCTTTGTTACATGTAACTCAATAAATGTCTTATTAGTATAATGATAGTTAATAAAGTAGAATTTAATGTAATTAAGAATGATTTAATAAATATGTTTTAGTGTAATTTAATAAATATGTTTTAATATAATTTAATAAATATGTTTTAATATAATTTAATAAATATGTTTTAATAGAATTTAATAAATATGTTTTAATATAATTTAATAAATTATTTATTAAATATAACTCAATAAATGCTTAATGAGTATAATGATAGTTAATAAAGTAAATTTAAGGTAATTAAATATAATTTTTAAACATGTTTTAATATAATTTAATAAATACTTTATTGAATATCTGTGGTCAAGGGGAATAACTGGAAAAGTCGAAATTTGCCAAATATGAGATAAGTGTCTGCTGGAGGATTAGTCTCACACTAAATAAAACTTTGTCAAAGACGAAATAAAAATTAAGGTACTACCCAAAGAGTCAAACCCCTACTACAATTTTACGATCCCTTCTTATATGGACCAATATTATCCATAGTTTGTGGCCCAGGTGCAGAATTATATTCGGTGTTCTTCAACACATTTCCAAGCTATTGCAATTGTTACGCAGGCATTTTGTCCGGATTTTGAAAACTGCAGTCAAATAAAAAAGATGCGTAAAACACAGTTATCGGCTAAATATGTATTACATATCTATAATAAAACACATCAAAATTAATTAACTTACTTTATTTAAAACCCAGGCATACTTTAATAATTTGCAATTCTGTCGTTAACTTTGAAGTTAAATACTCTGTCATTTTGACATAGAAGATGCATTATTTATAAAGTGTTTGTGATAATTTGGGCTGTCTAGGGAGGGTGTTCCGTAGCTAGAAAATAAAAAAGGGTGTGCAAGGAGCTCGTTTTGCACTGCAGAACATCGTAATTCATGATTGGAAAAACAATCGGCCAAAATTTTGATAAAATTAAGGACAAATTGTTTTGCAAAGACGTGGCAACACCTAGTGGTCAAGGTGTTGGCATCTGTATCGGATGGTTCCTGTTTCGAATATGAGGTCAGGGCATAGATGTAAATTGATCTGTCCTATGTTAGTGTTATATTGTTAATCCTAGTTAGTCACAAGTGGTCATCATTTCCGGCCTTGTAGTGGCCAATGATTAAGTTCATGTGTCATTAGAAACAAATAGAACCGCCATTAGAAACAAAAAAAAATGTTTTGCAAAGACTTTGTTCCGCGACGCACGTTGCAGTTTTAAGCACTTTCTGCTCCCAGGGTCAAGGGGAATAACTGGATAAGTAGAAATTTGCCAAATATGATGTTAGTGCGTCTGCTGGAGGATTCGTCTCAGACTTCATAAAACTTCGTCAAAGACTATAAAATTAAGATACTACCCAAAGTCACACCTCTGCTCCATTTTTACGATCCCTTCTTATGTGGACCAACATTATCCAGACTTTGTGGTGGGAGAAGTTTTCATGAGAGTCAAACAGTAGCACTTAATGTTTTTTATAACTTCGAAACTTTTTAATGGGCCTTCCATGTGATGGAACGGGACGAGCAATGAAGATTACATTTTTATTTTCCTCTTCTTTAACCATTCAAGCGGTTTCCTCAGGATACACCTGGTCCGACGCTATCAGTTCAATTTTGCTAATCACGAGGTACCACGTCGAGATGAAAACTGCCTTATTTTGTTCATGACGTGCCAACGGTTTCTGACGAGACAACCTGCAGGTTTCACTGCGAGACTTGTTTCAACCCACCCCCTTTCGAAATCTATAATGAAGTTGTGCCGCTGATGAGTTTCGAGGGTGGTTCGTTTCCCAACGATCCTTTCCCGAACAGGTGTTTGAGCAATCATAGGTGCGCTCAGGTGATTGATCAAGCATTGACAGGTGATTGACCAAGCATTGGCAGTTGATTGAGAAAGCATTGCCATGTGATTGACCAAGCATTGACAGGTGGTTGACCAAGCATTGACAGGTGGTTGACCAAGCATTGACAGGTGATTGACCAAGCATTGACAGGTGACTGAGCAAGCATTGACAGGTGATTGACCAAGCATTGACAAGTGATTGAGAAAACATTGACAAGTGATTGAGAAAGCATTGCCATGTGATTGACCAAGCATTGGCAGGTGATTGAGCAAGTATTGACAGGTGATTGACCAAGCATTGAGAGGTGATTGAGCAAGCATTTACAGGTAATTCTAAACAAGCATAGAAGTTTTTTAGAATTGTTTTTAAATATAGCTTTACTGTGACTTCACACGTTTCCGAGTATTTTTACATGTGTTTATCATGTGATATGACTATGAAGTATCCCATTAAAAGAATTGCCAACCGGTCTGGTGTTTAAGGTTTTAGCCTCTAGATCGGAAGGTTCAACTGGTTCGAATCCGGGTCAGTGCATGGATATCTGCAAACGTATGGCGTAGAGGCTGGCTGGTGGACTTTAAATCACTCGTGGACGAAAGTCCTCGCCTTGGCGTGGCCTCGTCATCCGACCGCGGTTCAAAATGACGTGGTGTTGTCCTCGGATCGTTTCCTTAGGGGATTGATCCCGGACCATCGTCAATAGCCCGTTGTGTTAATCTAGTAGGAAGCTAATTAAAATTACCTTACTTTACCAACTAAAAGAATGCTGTATCTATAGGGTAAAAAATAGACTGCCCGTTTTTAATCTGAGGTATGGATGAACGATAGGTGTTGAGGAAGGGATAGAATCCATTGTGGAACTTCAAAGCAGCTGTTAGAAGTTGTAATGAGTTTGTAGTAGTCTCGTCATTTCGTCTGAACTCTGTTAACTCCGAGGAAGGGGTGGGTGTACTGGATACTAATACCCAATCACAGCCTCAGCCTCGATTGAAACTATTAGACTTTTCAATTGGTTTCCAAAGGAAAAACGAACATACCTTTATCCAAGGTTACAGTCAAGGTGAAGCTGTGAAACGTAGGTTTCTGGAGGTTACTTCTGGCTTGGGATTTCTTTTATAGAAATGAAAGAAAATCAGCTTGGTTCAAGAGCCTATTACATATCTATTACCGTTTATGCTGCGGCGCTTAGATTTTTGCAATCGTCTCACAGAACGGCTTTTCTCCTGATTCTCCGTGCCCCCATACCTAATTACCTAACTTGAGTGATAGGGCCGTAAGTGGAATTGACGATTGGCGCTTTCCTTTCATAGTATCGTGAGGCGTGAGAAGAAATATCACATGACGACTTTCTGCTTTCCCCAAAGTGTTCACACCTCACGGTCGGCAGGAAAGAGGGCCAACGAACAAAATAAGGGATCATCTAGAAGGTTAGTCGCTGGCAACTCGTAACTGGTGATAGATGCCAGTGATCACTTAAGAGGTGGATAACATCCATCGCTACCATGCCGCTGGTGTGATATTTTAGTGGTAACAAAAGTTTATCTGCCGCATCGTAATAGTTAATATTCACTTCGTATATGATGCAGCCCAAAATTGGAGTGTGCTGTTACCATGCTAGGAAGAGGGACTTCAACGGACATGCCTTTGTGATTATTTCTTTTCATCAAGGTTGGAGTCGTTCTGCTGTCCATACCGTCTGGACCCCTCCAAATTATGGGTGCTTCGTTCCGACCTCGTTAGGGGACTAACTCTTCTATTGGACATTTGACAACACGCCACCGCAGACCTCAACCCCATTGGGTAAAGGGTGAAGGCGCAGCTGTTCTCGTAATTGAGGGGAGATGAATTTCGTTGTTTCTCCCCATCTTCAGGGATTCCATAGGGGATCAGAAATTGTAAAAAGTAACTTGCAGGTTGTGTATCCCTGCTTTAGGGGTAAAATGGTTGATGGGATTTTCATATCACAGTAGGAGATAGTTTTTTAACGTCACACTGGAGAAACACAACGGGCTATTGGTGACGGTCAGGGATCAATCTTGTACGCTGCAAAGGTAATGATTACCCATATAATATGTGAAATAACTTGTCCCATGAACATTACTGGTGCAGGTTTTTGAATCAAATGCTGGCTACTACAAGCTGGGTATATCTATACTGGTGTTCAAAATAAAGAACATTTTAACTTTTGAGCGATTATATCCAGAACTACTGGATTTATTTTAATGAAATTAGTTATGTTCGTAGGTTGAAATAACATAAAAAAACATACAAGAGTTATGGTTCACACGCGTGATCGTGCAAACGACCCATCAGCACAGGAAGGTCTAAAACAGACGTTACAATATCGACACAAAGATAGGGGGTATGGTCTCTTAGAGTTAGGCAACGCTTACATGAATTCATACTGGAAATGAGGTAGTTTATGAATCTTTGTGGCAGTTGGTCCAACTCCTCCACCAACACTGTTTTCAGGTCCTGGATAGTATGTTCTTGGAAGAGAAAGTCGAACTGCAAGGGCATAGGGTTTAGGTTTGGAGATTTCGCTGGCCATTCCATCCGGCCAATATCCTCACTTTCTAGATCTTAGTTGACCAGATGACCCCTATCTGGACGAACGTTGTCGTCCATAAAAATAAAAACAGGGCCAAATGCACCCCTGAAAAGGCGAACATAGAATTCCAAGTTCTCATTACTATGCTTCACTAACATGACTTCTGACCAAACTATTAAACCACCGCTGCAATAGTGGTCTCTTCCTTGGATGTTGCAGGACAGGTAGCGGGTCCCTGGTTCTCTCTAGAGGAACGTACGTCAATAATAAATGGTTAGGTTGAACCGGGACTCTTCGATGAATAGAACGGTTCCTCATAGATGCCTGATCCAAAGTTGATGTTATCTGCACCATGCGAAACGGGCTCTTCTGTGCCCAGAAGTAAGCGGAATGCAAACAGCAGGTCTTCTTGCAAATGAACCTCCCTCATGTAGCCTTCTGG
This sequence comes from Metellina segmentata, assembly GCA_947359465.1. Classification (NCBI taxonomy): domain Eukaryota; kingdom Metazoa; phylum Arthropoda; class Arachnida; order Araneae; family Tetragnathidae; genus Metellina; species Metellina segmentata. The sequence goes on from OX375876.1 coordinate 121,624,060, forward strand.
AAACAGTAACCCTTGAAACTTAGCATCCTGTGGCTGCATGAAGGTCACGAGAGAGCTGAGAAGCTGTTGCACTTTTGTTACTCCTTGCTGTAATGAACAAATATCGACCTTCATTGGTCATCGTTGCTCTTGGACGACCTTGCCAGTCTTTCTCTCTTTGGGGATCCGGTATCCTCAAACTATTTCCCTAAGTTGTGCACGACACGGCATTACATTTGAGTTTCCAGCAATCTACCCTTGAGACTGCCCTGCTTCCAGACTCCCGACGATTCGTCACCTTATTCCTTCATCCAAAAGTTGGTGGTTACTCATTTTAACTGTTAGCTTATGACTTTCATATAATGTTGCATTAAAAACCACCTCAAAATTCGCCGAGGTGATCGTAAGAACGAAGAAATTGTCACGTATTTTAACAAACCCTGTTCCTCTATATGCACTGGCTGCACGCACGTGTACGCGTAAGTATTCAACACTAAAGATTTTGAACTTTATTTGTGGAAGCATTAGTTTTAACTTTCGTTCAGTACTTTTCGAGAAATTCGACAAAATATGTAAATTCTCTTAATTTTCTATTCACATTAAATTTGTTGGGCTCCTTCTCAAGAATGGACTCTTTATTAACCCTCGATTGATTGGTAATGGTTCTGCGGTTCTGCAGAGGGCGTTAAAATTACCCCCGTTAACCCCCCCCCAGATAAGAGTATATAAAGAGAGGTAAGATCAGTGCAAAACTTAAGAGTATCCGAAGATGCTTCTGTGAATGATTGTTGATATTATTTTTCTATGACTGGCAGAGTTAACTGGACACTTTAATGGCTTTCCTTTTCCCTTGAGGCTTGTATCAGATTTCTGTACGTGTAGAAGACAGTTAAACTTACAAACTTTTGTTTCAGATTTCCACCGATCTTTCATTTACGATTTCTGTCTTTTGAACAAAAAAATCAGTTTCTTTACTACAATCCTTTTGAACTTTACTTTGTCTTTACAACAAACTCGACAGCATGTGGTTTTGTTTCCGAGTCTCATATATGATAGTATTTCTCAAGCAGTTTCTTACTGTATACTTTTCTACAGCAACTCCTCTTCCAATTCATTTTGTTTCGAAACTCAAACTAAAATGTCAAACGCAAAAAAAAGTACGGATGTAAGACTTACGAGTGACAGATAAAAATAGATGCACATTATAAAGAGCCTTAGACAAGCTTTATCTTCATTTGGCATAACGTAAGAGTAACTTAACCTTGAAAATAAAATTGTATTTACGTTACTTAATTTCAATACCACAGCTGCTTTCGCATTAATAGTGTGTGTTAATTTTCTTAAAGTGTCGAAATGACTCAAGGAAATTTAAAAGCATAGCCATACACACACACTACGAATCATCAAACTCTTCGATGTATGTATTAACATCTTGATAGAAATAGTGTCTGAAACATCATACGTAATACTACCTACATGATTGCTATTATAACACACCATCAATTTTACTGTACCATGCTTACTTTGCATTGATGTGGAATGTTAATGTTTTAAAATTTCTTCGTGGATGGTCAAAAAGGTTAGCAAATATTGCACTGGCTGAACCCCAAACTCATCGATGCATTGTCATCTAAAGTGCGTGAAACATCAAACGTGGTACTATCCACATGATGCTATTATACCATTCCATCAATTAGGTTGTTTCTTATTTGTTTTTGCATTGATGTAGAATGCAAACTTTTTAAAGTATCTTGATGGACTGACCCTCCTTAAGAGCTAACAAACACTGCATTGCATTAATTAAGCACCAAACTCAGCAACCTATGCATTGCCATCTAGAGTGATTTAAATATCAAACGTGATACCATACAGCAGGGCTCGAAATACCCGGATGCACAGGTGCACTGTGTGAAAATAAAATTGTGCACCTAATTTTTTCCCGCTAGGTGCACGCAGTGCACATAACGTTAAAAAAAGAGGGGGAACGTGTTTTATGTTATTTTGATGTTTGAACAAAATATTAGAATCGACCTCTCTTGCTCTAAAGGTACGTAATTAAAATTCCTAAATAAAGACTATGCGAAAACAAAATAGCTGGGCTGTGACATGTTTATACAGGAGGAAGGTTTACTTGTACTACTGCCACAAGAACTTTAAGATGATCGAAACATTTTCCAGATGGCTCGGTTGAAGCGACTGTCGCCACAACCGTGTTCTAGAGAAGGGAGAATTTAGGTGTTTAAATATTTTTATTTATTATCTACTAATAACCTTTATAAATATACACAACTAATAAAGTAGTTTAGATTACATTAATGCTCTTATATTAAGTTTTTTTAAATGTGCACCTAAAATATAACATGTGCACCTAATTTAAAAACTTAGGTGCACAAGATGCACCTGTATTATAAAGTCTATTTCGAGACCTGCCTTACAGATAGTGTTATTATACCATTCCATCAATTTCATTGTACAATATATACTTTTTTCAAAGTATCTAGGTGGGATAGCCCCGAAGAAAGTTAACAAATACTACATTTCACTACCCAAGTTCCAAATTCAGCGACGTATTCATTCCCATCTATAAAATGCGATAAACATCAAACGCGATAGTGCCTCGATGATTTTACGAGACTGTAAATTTCAAGCTGAATAATTTACACCAGGCACCATTCCAAACTAGAAGAATGGTCGGATTACCCCACTTATCAATTCGGTAGAACACCATTCGACAATAAATCGTCCTTCAAGATAATTAAGCAGGTTGTTTGTTCGCTTAATTAAGATGAATTCAGCACTAAAGCATAGAGCAATCACTCACGTGGGGGTTTCAGAAGCACTTAAATCCACTTCCGGCTCTGAAACGTAAAGTATCAACTTCATCTCCAAGTCTGCAACTTAATGTGGATGGAGATATCTCGCTTTATATCCCTGTAGAGTTTTACGTACCGCAGTGACAGAGAAGCACTCTCCTAATCTGCTAAACTCTTTAGATTGAGGGTTCAAATGCATCGAGTAAATGCTCGACAAGATAAATTAACCCACTCACTTTATTTGTCGAGGAACTCAGAGGAGGATACGGTCTGAGAAGGAAAACCGCATAGTAAAACCTTTGCAACTGTCCCAAAGGATAGCTAGGCCAATATACAATGTAAGGTGGTATCGAATTGTTTGAGGGGATTAGGGAGTATGTAAAGTGGGTGAAAGGCTTAACCGATCCAAACGGTATTTTTAGTGTCGTGTGTGTATTATGATTAACGAATCGGTGGAAATTTTTTATCAGATTAAATAAAGTTGGAATGGCTATTGGTATATGATAACGGTATATTTTTTTTATCAGGTTTTTATATAATGATTACAAAATGTGTGGTATTACTTTTATCGAAAGAAATCATTTAAAAATAATGCTGATATTTTGGTAACGATATTAATAAAATTGAGATGTTCTTTATGATTGCCAAATTTGTGGGACTGGTAGTATATGATAACAATGCTTTTATAATCATGCTTTACTTAATTGACTATCAGATGTGTGATATTTTCTTATAATTAGATGAAATTAGATGGTAATGGCTGATGGGTTTGAAATCAAGTTTTAAGTTAATGATGGGTATTTGTGGTATTTTCTTTTCATCAGATGAAAATAATTAAATGCTAATGCTGGTGCAAAATGATCATAATGTTTGTAGAATTGGTTTTCATGTAATCATTACCTATTGGTGCAATTTTATTTTTGTCAGATGAAAATAATAAAGACTTAATGCTGATGTTGTATAAGAATATAATCTGTTATAAAATACTAATAAAGAACATTAAATCGTGTCGATGTGTATAGGGCACATACTTATAGACAGACAGACAGACAACAAACGCCGCAAGAGGTGGATTTGGCCTTAGTAGGGTCCAAAACGGATAGAAACCTCGAAATGGGTGGAAAATATTCAAAGTACAAACAAACACTCCATTCTTATTTATATAGATATTCACGCTGCAATCGATTGGTATAAGAAAAAGAAACCAAACAGTAGTACTTGCGAAAGAATACTAAACAAAATCAGTGAAATTACTTCTCACCATATCATCATGGCAATAATACCGTTATCTTGTTTACGATGTTGTATCTAAGGCACTAGCTAATATCTTCTAAAGGGCAGTGCACATTGAGAAGTCGTAACAATCAATATAATAATTGCAATTATAAAGTTATTTTAACTATGAATATTAGAAATGGACTTATTCTACTTTAAAAATAATATTTTTGCGATAACATTTTATAGGTAATATTCTTTTGATTACTTTATCAAGAAATCTACTCCATTGAATGTATGATTATTTGTATAAAAAGAGGATATCTATACCTTACTAAAATTGCCATTTACTCATTTTTTTAAAGTGGACTTTTACTACTTTCAATAAAAACGGCTCAAATGTTAATAAATATACTTATAGTTCAATTAAGTTTATTATTTTTGTGAGGTACGACAACAACTGTAACACTTACTGAGTTTCAACACGTTACACATGGTTGTAAAGACAGTAAAACGCACACACACACATTACGAATTTGAGTATCCCACATATTATTTCGTGAGTATTTTATCGATAGTTAAATAATATGATGCATGGCATGGAAGGAAGCGGATGGTCTTGGCACCGTATCAGCAGCTGACAATGCTTTAACAGCTGCTACATTTCACAATATACCCCACATGCCTTCGAATCCAGCAGAATGAAATGCTCAAACTAATGTTAAGCAGTTTAAAAATGAAGTTTAAATAAATGAGTGGCTTTGTCTTAATAATGTGGAAACGAAATTGGAAAATAATTGTCATTGTATAATAACTTTTTAATAGTCAATAGATGTAAACTATAATAAATCTTGTTAATAACTATCATATACAACTGTATTTTGGTTATTTGTAACTATAATATATGTATTGTTAGAATTAAATTTCTATTTAAATTACTTAAATTTTATAGTTACGTGTGTCTAATATTATAGTGATGAAATTTGTGCACAAAACAATGATAAAGGTTCTAGAAAATATTTTTAGAATACATTAGAATATTGATTACTCTCTTATTTTGTTATCTTTACATCTTTTTTGAAAGGATATTTTTGCATTTTTCTAACGGATGAATATTAAGTACACAGATATGTGTTGGTAATTCATATGCTGTAGAAAAATGGATCTACTTATGTTAGAATCACATTGAGTGCCTTGTCCTCTAGACACCCAAATCGCTTTTTTAAATTACGATCATCCTTGCCTCTGGATCAGCGTTTTTTTAACCTACCAAGATTCTTGCAATGCATCCATGTATCATAAAAACATATATGAATACTTATACAGAATTGATAGGATCTACGAAGCCGAGATAATTGGATTTTGGGTTTTATGGCGCATGTTTCGAGTATGGGGGAGCTGCACAAACACGAATCATGCCGTTTTTAATTATTATAATTTTTAATCAAAAAGGGTTTTGCAAACTTTGAGTAGGAGAACATAAAATTAAACCATATTAACATAGATATGTATGTCTCCGTAACATTAAACAATATTAATACAGAGATGTATGTCCGACAAATTAAGCCATATTCATGTAGCAGTGTGTACCCATAAAATTAAATATACTCCTTTGGGAAATGTATGTCCGAAAAATTACGTCAATCAACATAGGGATGTAAGCACTCATCCGATGTGTTAGAAGGTGCACTAAGGTGCAGCAAGTTTGTAAACGCTTTTGTTTAATTTCAAAGTTTTATAGTAGTTTTACAGTAGATACTAAGAGTTGAAACCTGCGACAGTAGTATACACATGACTAGGGTTGCCAACCGCTCCAGAATGTTCCGGAATTGAAGTTGCCGTCCAGAATACCCGGTTCACCTGACGTCACACAACCAATCGAAACTTTAAAAGCCACGGAAACACAGGAGAACCTACCATTTTATGTAATAAAATGAGAGCACCACTAAAGTCCATGCTCGATGTCTGTCCGTCTCGCGATATAATAATTTTACAGCTAGTGGCAGCAGAATGATCAAGTGTCTGCTAGAGGAAGAGCGAAATACAACTTTCAAATTTCCTTTCATAATGTAATTTTTAGTTCTCTTATTTTGTTTCTACTTTTTGTTCCTTACAATTTGTATTATTTAATTTTTATTTATTTTCCTCGAGCGTGGCCGAGTGGGAATACCTTAGGGCTCCGCGGAGAACAGATTGGGATCCATTGAATTAGAGTATAAATAAATATTTGGTAAGGTACGAGGCAAGGAGTATCATTTGTTCGAAATCAAAGAGGGATAAAAGAAATCTGGTAAAGATGCATTGCATGGTAGGGTTGCCAACCGTTCCGCAATGTCCCGGAATTGCAGTCGCAGTCCAGAATACCCGGTTGAATGTTAAACTCTCCCGGATTTTCAGAGAAAGCTATCGATCAATATCACCTAATACTTCAAAATAATTCTTTCTATTGCATATGACATTGTGTCCATCAAACGTCCATTCTTTACTACTATCCCAAGTTAATACTATATATCGTCACTCAAATTTCAAAAGGTTGGATGTTAAAAATTATACTTTTTCTTTTATTATTGCTATGTGTGGCATTTTGGGATTTCCACATGGTGGCAAAATTTCTTATGTCATCAGCTGATCCAATAAACTAAGAACAAAACCCAAAGTACATATCAATAGACTCAAATCAAAAGGAAAAATTCGTTTTTTTTTCTCTTCTGAAGACTGTAACTTTTAGATATACCTTTTGCACTTTGAGTGATGCCTTTAAATATTTTCAGTTTTGTGCAATATGTCCGGAATGGTCTCAGAAAAAGTTGACAAACCTACGCCAGACACAGTCAATACATGGAATTATATGCAAACCAGCTAGTCGAAAACCTGGTTTGTGCCTGATAGGAAAAAAAAAACCTGAGGCATATGCGGACATGTATTCCTATAGTAATACGATTAAATTTCATGTTTCCGTATCTCCTTTTACTGCATCCGTACTTCACACAAAGCCACCAAAAATGTCGTGTCTGGAGCAACCGATTCAATTTCGAACGCATTTCAGATTAGAAAGCTGAGTGCATTCTTTTCATCGCTCATAAAGCGACAAAAGTTACAGTTCAATATTTATGTATGCATATGTATTCAAATGTCTCATCTGCTTGAAAAGTAAGTACACTTCGTGATAAATCCATATTTGCTTTTAACATTTGGTGCATTTAGAAAATTTATTCTAATTTTCTCTATTAATACACTTTTTGTCTTCCAAATTCAATGTCGTGTCACGAAATGATTGGAATCACATCCAGGTCTCACTGTGAAAGTTTCCCAAAACATTTGCATTTGTTAGAAACAGTCGAAGCTCATTTCGTTAACTTTTGTAACGTCGGGGTTTAGTTAGAGTGCTAAAGCTAGGAAATTATTTAATAGTTTACCTTCGTTTTCTAATCATTGGTGACAGTAAACAATCAAAATCACAAAATTCGTTGAATCCTTTGTATAATATGTCTATCCACAAAAACACTTTTTATTCTGATAGTTTTTGAAAATTTTCTGTGTTTGAAATGTTTTATGCGCAGCAATATTTCTTGATTTTAGTGAAAAGGTTTTTGGATAATCGTGTAATCTATTGTGTGTATTTAAATCAAAATAAAAAGTTCGTGTTGATTAATAATTGTTAAAATTTTAATTTTAAAGAACTCTTTAAATAGTTTTTGACATACTTTTTTAGGTGTTAGAGTACACATTTTTTTAGCTTTAGAATTTAGTGATATACCTACCAAATTTGAATTAAATGTATACATTAAACCAATTTGGCTCAAGAGAATGCATGGAAAATTAATTCGCATAGCAGCAATAAATATTTGATAGTTTAAAAACAAAAATTTGCCCACGTATTATTCATACTATTACTTAAATATTACTTTATAATCTTACTGATTTTTTATTAAATTTCATGTTAAGACTATTTATCGTAAAACAATTGTATTTTTAAATTATATAACAGTCGGGTCACTTGAAATGCTTGTTTCTAAATAATGCTGTCCCTTGAAGTGTTGTTAAGAAATTATACTAAATGTTTGTAACAATGTGTTTAAAAGTGCGTTTTGGAAAATATAATAATATTAAAACATATTTTGAGTGCAGAAATTTTGTACATACTAGAACAACAGAAATAGAAACATCTACTATTTATTTTTTGAAAACAATTTGAAAAAAAATGTCAGTCTCTATTAATCAGTTAGCTATACATTCCAGTCTTTCCTGTCTTTTTAAATAGCACTCATTCCGCTTAAAACGAGAATTAGTGCAAACTTTGCTGGTTAATAAAATTTGTGGTAACCCGTCAATATTCCGACAGCCAAATTTCCGAAAACAAGGTTTCCGACACCAAATTTCAGACAAAAAAGTTTCCGTCAAACAAATTTTCCGACACGAAGTTTTCCAACACAATACTTTCGAAAACAAAATTTCTGAAATTTTGGAGCTTAATTTATGGTATATTTATTAGTCTTTAAATTTGTGTTCGGAGAATGTGCATTCGGAAACATTGTGTCGGAAAACTCTCTGTCGGAAAACTTTCTATCGGAATAATTGTTTGTCAGAAACTTTGTTTTCGGAAATTTTGCTGTCGGAATATTGACGGGGAACCGTAAAACTTCATGTGTAAAATATACTAAAACTATATATTTCAGTTTCTTAATGAAAACGAGGTTGTGCCATTATTTTCCAGTCAATATGAAACCTTAAAATTAACAACATACTAAACCCCCAAAGTACTGTTTAAGGAATTATTGAAATAACAGATTTTTTATTTTCAAAAGTTTAGTGAATGTGATAACTAATTGAAAATTAAATTAACATCACCCTTTAAAAAATTTGAAAGCATGTCAAGCAAAAAAGGAACTTGAGTTTCCTAGATCAAAGAAAAGCGTTCACTTTCAAAACATACTTAAAATGAAGGAAATAAAAGGAACCGGGAAGAAGTACCAAAAATATTTCGTCCACCATTTTGGTAGAATTTTAATAAATATATCTGTAAATAATGAAAGTAAAATATGATTAAGAATGTGAATATCGAGAAGAATACATACTTATGTTTATAATTCCGCCCTTAAACTGTATATTTTAAAATTATCAATAATTTGGTCTACTTTAATATTGCCATACCCACGGGAAGAAAAAGCAATTTAAATAATTATAACAATTTAATTAACTGGAGTGGAATATACTTGTAACAAATCCTCACAAAATATAGGTTCTTCCAAGGAAACATGGAATAACTATAGAAAAGCCTTCACAGCCCCAAAAAGATCGAAAATCCAAATCCTATTTTGCTTTTCAGTCTTACAATAGCAGAGCTAGCAGGTCAAGGCATACTAATATGTGTGGCCTAATGTTACTATATAGCCTGGCAGAGAAATTTCCTGTCAAACTAAATACCGGTGGTTTTAGTGCTTGTACGGCGAAACATGTTTCCTGAACGGACTTCGAAAAGGGCGTTATTTTGTTTGCTTATCGAGGAAGATTTCAGCATATTCCAAATGAAAATTCCAGAAAATGAATTCCGAATTGAAAAACGATAGTTGATTAAAAAAAAACTACTGAACGTTCTTTATTGATTTGCTTATGTGATTATGTTTATAAGGAAAAGTCTCTGTCAAAAAATAAGTAAATAAATAATATATATATATATATATATATATATATATATATATATATATATATACACATACATATATATAATTATGTATATATATATATATATATATATATACACATACATATATATATATATATATATAATTATGTATATATATATATATTTCCACAAAAAAATTTTTTTCAACAAAAGTTTTAAAAAATGAAGAAATGAATTTATGTTGTTTGGGTCAGGCTCCTCCCTGATGACGCCCTGATCCACCAACATTTCTTCATTTTTTAAGACTCTTGTTGAATTTTTTTTTTTGGAAATTCTTGTGTTCTTGAAATTATATTGCTTACCATGCTATGTCTGCAGCTTCAGCGCGTTTGCATGGGTAGTTTCGATTTCTGGCTAATGCACCCCGGCTGTTTGGTTATTTTTTGTCATTTTGTGTATTTAATGCAGGCCTCGAAATAGATTTTTTAATACAGGTCTAACAAATGCACCTAAGTTTTTTAATTAAGTGCACTGATTATATTTTATAGGTACACATTTAAAAAAACGTAATACAAGAGTATTAATATAATGTAAGCTAGTTTATTATTTAGGTATGTTTAAATAGGTTCGAAGTAAATAAAAATATTTAAAATCGAAATTCTCCCTTCTCCTGCATACGGCTGTCGCGACAGTGACTTCAACATAGCTATCTGGAAAATGTTTCGATCATCGGAAAGTTCTGGGGCAGTGACACAAGTAAACCTTCCTCCTGTATATACCCGTTATGACCCAGCGATTTTGTTTTCGAATTGTGTGTAGTTAGAGATTTTAATTACGTTTCTTTAGAGAGAGAGGTCGATACTAATAGTTTGTTCAAACATCAAAATAACATGAAACACGTTCCCACTGCGTGCACCTATCGGGAAAAAATTAGGTGCACAATTTTATTTTCATGTGCACAGTGCACCCTTGTATTTTGAGCCCTGGTTTCAATGTTACTGTTTTTTGTATATTTTATGTTACATATGTTTTTATTTTATATATATATATATATATATATATATATATATATATATATATATATATATATATATATATATATATATATATATATATATATATGTTTTTATGTGAATAAAGATTATGTGATATTATTAAAGATTATGTGATAGATTATGTGATATCCTTAGCATTTAACAAAATATTCCTCAAAGAATACACATCACAATACCAATACATTTACGGATTGACAAAAATTAGTAGCAAATGCGAAATCTCGTCAAACAGCTACGCGAATCATTTAATAAAACATGATCCGATAATGGCATATCAGAACAGCGACAGTATCAGTGAAATTTAAAATGCAAACCAGACAATGTCAACTCTTCTCCTTATTGAAAAAAGTCACACCAAATAAAACCAGCTAAGGTTGGTACGAAAACCAGCTACCATTGTGCCGAGGGCGAATAAAAAATGTACAGCAAATTTATAAATAATGACTATGAAAAATAAACCGAATCATTTCACACACAAAAAAGTTTCCGCTACGGCAAAAAGAATGTTTTAAATAAATTTACCGCTGATTTTCCATAGCGCGTAGCTCTCAGCTGTCCTAAGTGATGTAAAAGTTCCGGAAAAGGATGGTGGAAAGAAAAGAAATCATCTCAAAGGATAAGATAAAAAAAAAATAGATTTTCTTGATTTTTTGCTGTGAAAGCGGTTATCCGCTTCAGCCTCCCATGAAATAAATGAAATATGAAATCGACGGATGAAAAGAAATTCAAATTCAAGTCCTTAAAATCATCCAGGGCAAAAAGCAGTCTCTGTCTGTCACGCTTATTTCTTTCCACTGTCATGAAATATAGATTTATATACAGATATATTTTCCTCTTCTTATATCCAGTGAGGCATTTTCTTCCCAAAACTTTAAGAACTCAAGTTAAATAATTTTTTTCGTCCTTCGGGTTTTGTATTTGCATTTCGAGGAATGGTACTATTCAAAAGTGGGTTCGATTTTATGCGAGATACTTTTTTGGCGTCTTTTGAGAGGGAACCTTCTTCATCAGATAAAGATTGACCAATTTTCTTTTGAATGGACTGTAAAAATGCTTACTTTTTCTGGATTTGTTTTTTATCTCCTCGAAGAATTTGCAGTCTTTATTGGTTTCAGTTAGTTTCTTTGACGATTTCGTACAAAGCAAATAATTTTTTTTAATATTTTGAACTGTAGTGAAGTACTTTTCACTATTTTATTATCATATATATTGCATAAAATTGTCAACAACAGGTGAAATGAATTTAAAACATTCCTTCACAGTGGAATTACCTTGAAATGAATATTCTTTTTCATGTAAAAGTGTATACTGGCCGAATTATAGATGTTGGGAAATATGAAATATTTCTTTACAAAATAATATTACACTAAGTAATAAATAATATTACATTTATTTATATTTTTTACAAAAAATTATACAGAATAAAAAGCTGAAAAGTCTTAAGGAATAAAAAATCTAATCACTAAAATTTGCGAAATATTAACTTAGTGTTATCTAACTAATATAGCAGAGAATAGCTAAAATAGTTTAAAATAAGCAGGCTTTTTAGCACTATATCATGTTACGATTATAAAATGAATTCTTTAAAATTAATAGCTTGTGTTTAACATTTTCTTATGGGAAATAGTTTCGCATTGCTTAAGACAAATATAAGGTATACAAGTAATTGCAGTCTAATTAAAAAAAAAGGAGATACCATCAAAATATTATCGAAGAACAAGTCAATGGCAAAAGAATTAAGCGACTGCGATCTTTAAGTACAAAATAACTGCCAATGTGGTATTTAATTACGTCATTGAGCTACCCTATTCGCATTTTGTTTTGAAAAATTAAAATAAAAGAAAAATATATCAATATACTCTAACGGAATGAACATAAAAAATATTATATCTATACTCATTAAAATTTGTATAACCCTTGATTTTAGAGTTAAAGATACCAATGCAATGCAGAAATAGTTTTAACACTAATTCAAATAAACATAGCAAATGAATGCCATGTAAATTTCTGTTAATTTCTCAATTTGTTTCCTCATCATTTACTGCAAAATAATTTCGTAATACTGACGATGAATCTAAGCAACTTTGACATGCAAATAGTTAAAGTTCTACTTTGAAAACATTTGTTGCCATGAGATTAAAATCATCAAAGAACAAGTTAATAATGTTGCATAGAAATAATTTACTATTCAGAGAAATATATTTCGAAGGTTTATTCCGAAAAAAATACAACAAAGCATAACAGAAACGGAATGTGAAACAAGTAATAAAAAAACGTTAATTTGAATAATAAACTTCGTTTGATGTTTCATGATCTGTAACAAGATGATTCTCTAAAGTTCTATGATGCCATTAAAAAATACAAAATAAAATACCATTCGAATATACTGACTCACTCTGACGTTATAACAAAAGTGGAAGGAGAAATAAATACGAATCAAAATTACGTGAAATGATAAATATAGTTCGACGTTTCATGATTTGTTAGACGATGCTTTTTTAAAGTTGTACGATGCCATTAACAAATAAAACATGTCATTTTTAACAAAAAAATATCGTTAAATATTAAAGTTTAATGAAATTTGGAAACTGGAACTTATTTTTTTCAATTGTTTATAGTTTGTTGTTTCATAAGTGGCATTGAATAATACAAAAAAGAAATGGCTAGGAGCTTTTAGATAGTTAAAAATAGCTTGACAGCAATAAACTAAGTAATCGCGTTTCCTATTCGTTGCGTAAACTCAACAGTAATAAACTGTCCTTACGAATAAGAACATTAGTTTCCAACACACGAAAAGAATTCCAATAAATTATTGTACGAATGTGGACATATATTAAGAGGACAATACTGCTTGCCACTTCTTTGAAATTGGAATACTTTTTGTTTTCTTTCAATTGGTTCAAAGTTTGCACGGCCTCATCAATGGCAATAGTATAAGAGTGAAGTTGCTTGGAGCTTTTATATATGCTAATTTCCTGCCAAGTCATTTTTAACTAAGTAATCGCGTTCTCCATTCATGGCGTTCACTCATCAGTAATTAACTGTCCTTATGAATAAGAACATTAGTTTCCAACACACGAAAGGAAGTCCAATGAATTATTTCACGATTCGACACATATTAAGCGAAGTATAACACCCTTGGAACAACAATCTTTTACTACAGAACCGCTTATTACACTCTTTGCCAATCACGCCACAGCAGCAGCAAGCCCCCCGAAGGTGGTGGACTGATTATTTTTTATTTTCACCCCAGCAGTCAAGACGGTACAATAACACGCCAGTCCAGAGACATCAACGGAAAAGGGAACCTTCGGGCAGATTCGCCTTTTGTCAGTCCCGGGTAATAACTCGGATGAAGGAAAAGTGTTTCTTGGGGAATTTTCTGTTCAGCCAACCCCTTTGACATCGCTTCTCATACCCAGTGGGTCATAATTAATAAGGGGAGATTTTCCTTCTTCCCGGTCTGGAACATAGTTCGTCCTTTGTGCGAAACCCTCGCAGCAATGGAAATGAGACGTGGAAGTGAGGTTTAATACTGTTATGTTCGATTTTGATTACATGTCCCATTAGGATTTTGGATGAGGGTTAGTTTTACTTATTTATTGAATGATTGACTTAGGACTGAATCGGAAATGTTGAGTTTTCGATGCTCCTCTATGTCTATTGGATTGCCTGTCTGCAGCCTCTTTTGATAATTAAACAGTCTTATCGATTGGTTTGGTTTGTCATTTCGGTTATTGTTTGCTATAGGAGAGCCTAAGTGAGCCAAATAGTCTTTTTAAAGATGATAATGATGATTAAGGATTTCATCACAAATATAATTCGAGATTCAATTCTAGATACAACACAGATACGGTATGGTAAATATATGATATTTTACAAATATCAAAAATATAACTAATTATTTTTGCTAGTAAAATTTGAAGAAATTATGTTCTTGATAGTTCAGACGCATGCGAATTCCTAATAATGCGTTTACTTATTGAAATGTAGTTTCCATCCACACGGACTAAAATGATCATATGACAAATTCGACTTGGTGTGTGATGCATAATTCTTTTGATTATTAGCTGAGTAGATCCTAAAACTTTTGTGTCAAGATCCCTTTGAAAATTAAAAACAATAGTTGACATTTTGATAGTATAAAATAAAATGAGGCATATGTAGATCTGCATAAAACCATACTGATCCCAATTGTCTCGCTTAATATAGGAAGTAAAATATTTAGAGTATGTTAAATAGATTGTACAATGTTAAAACACGTTGCGATTTAGAGATAATAATTTAAAGTTCTCAAACGTAATCGAAAGTTCTCAAATTCAATAAAAAGTAAATACGACCAACTCATTTAATTACTAAAACATGTTAAAATTGATATGTTGAAAAATTATAATAATTATGAAATCAAAGCGTATACTATAATCTTTGTGGGTAAAAAAGAAGCTACATTTTAACAATTTGAGCATCAATGCTTTGTTTGATCAATTTTCATAAAACAAAGTTATGTGGTTCCTGTCATTCGCATTACAGAGAAACTACGCAACGTAAATACCAAACATTTTGCACAAAGGTACCTTATATAACAAGTATGTGTACCTTGAACTTCGATTTTTAAATTTAAAAGAATTTTAGATGTGAAAAGAAGTAGAAAAATCATGAATAACGAGACTCTTTGTATCCGTTGATTGCAGATAAGTTCGGTTTCTGCACCAGGTATCAAACTCCGATTGCGTTACCAGTATTGTTGAAGAAACAATTTTTTTTCTAAAAATTATTTCTACAAAATCCATATTCTATTTTTTTATGTTTAAACTTATTTTCACCAAACTTTGAAGTATTTTTTAACAATACAAAATAATATAATATAAATTTGAAAATTTCAGGAGATAGAAATAATTTTATAGACAAAATTTTACCACAATTATAACTATTATAGCTTTTATTTTGGAGGAAACGAATTTTTATTTAATAAGAGAAGAGCAAGATAAAAAAAAACCTATCTGATAATAAATAATTCATTTTGGTACTTGGTATCTGACAACGCCAGAATGGATGCTTCATCTTTAAATCCATTTAGAATTCTTAGCATGTGCACCTGACTTAAAGCAATAAAATGGGTTCCCATTTAGCCTTTCTTTGTTTTTTATTCTATGTAAGTAAATAGTTGTTTTTATCGATATATTTTATTCTTTTACAGAATGTGATGTCAGCTCAATGTGTTGACCTCGTCATCTTAACGTGGTTCAAAATTACTAGGTGTCATCTGCTTTTGCCATTAGGGTCTGATCCCATACAGTTGACAATAGCCGTTGTCTTGTTCCACTGCGACCTAAATATAACTACATCTAAAACTCTACCTTTCTTAGAATGAACGAAATTTTATTTATGTTTGTTGAGATTAAGCTGCTATACTGCTGCATTTATGTCTTTTATTATTTAATATGTTAAAAATGAATTATTTAACTTAGATTTAATCTCTCACTCTCTCAAAAAAGAAGGAAGATTAGATAAGACTTTATCGATAAAGATGTGAGTTCATTTCTCAAAGGTCTAAGTATTTCTCGAAGGAGTATTTCGTTCAACTTTCCTCAGACGTCTTTGTTTAATTTACATATAATTAGGATTCCTTTCATAAAAAGAAAATCAGTAACGCCTACATTTATTTTATTTGTAACACATTAAATTATTGGATTTCATTGAAAGATGTACTCTACAATTAAGTAAATGAATATATAATTCTGAAGAAGGTCAGTGATTTCGTTCAGAAATCTAATGTCATAACTACAAAATGCCATAAGGATTCGATTAGAACCTGCATATGTTAGGACTAAAGAACATTTTAAATGAAACAGCCAGTGTATAATGAAACAGCACGAAAATATCCGTGTGAACTAGGATTTTTTAATGAAAAAACCTTCACCTTAGAAGGTCCATGCTGTTTACTTTACGAGTTGAAGCTATTCTTATGCAACTTAAACGTTTCTTGAAAACTGTTTTGTTTCCTACAAGAAATGCTATCGAACGACCTGTTTTCGTAAAAAATTACAAACTGATCACACAATTTTTGCTTTGTCTACGAGAGATTTTCAGTGCCAAGGAACAACTCGCTGGAAGACGAGGATTTTACAACCCGTTGATGCAGAGCTGAACGCGTATACGAAACACGAGTGCCATGTATATTTAGCTTTGCAGGAAAATTCTCTTACACAGAATTTTATTTTTAAAACATGCTGTGATATTTTGAATGAATAAACTCAGTTTTCAAGATGTGTTTCTGCAGTAAGAGAAATTAATGAGGAATATCAATCAAATGAATCGTTACAGCTACACTCTACGGATATGAGCAATGACAACGGCGATTTTGTTTGACGTACTTCTAATGTCGCCAAGGAAAGAATCGTTTCCTAACTCTTTTCTGTCACAATTTTTTTTCCCTTTTACAACACACTTTTTGAACACATTTCAGAACGTTTTAAAAAGCATATTTTTTAAAAACTTTCACAAAAAGTAGTAAGCTTAAGCACATATCAAAACACATTTGTGAACCAGCAGAGAAATTGAGCTACGAATGTTGGGTAAGAATACCCTGAAATTTATCAATTATACTAAATACAGTGGGCATGTTGAAAAAGAAAAAGGATTTACAAAAGAAAAAAAAGCAAGAAATAATACAACCTAATAACTTCAGAATTCTTTCGTAAAAAAATAATGAAAACTAAAATGGTCAAAAAAACAAAACTCTTAATCCTTTCGTGAAAACTATTATAGTAAAATAAAAATTCCACAGATGTCAAAGTACAAATAAATGGACCAATGGTATCACAGAAAAAGGACCAATGCAATCAAAGGATATTTTAAAAACAAAATAACCAATGGGAGGAAAGAAAAAATTTCAAACGAATCGATGAAATCAAACGACTTTAACGTATTTTGGAAGAACTTTCTACAATATTCAAAACAGAGATGAAAATTGAAAGTTTCCGTTTGCTGAGGTTGCCATGAAAACCACAACAACCGTAACGAATGATGCCGTAATTTATCGTAACTCGCTACTAGAAGTGCGCCAAAAAAATCGCCAAGCCGTTGCTATCACTCATAAAAGTAGAGTGTAGCTGTACCAAATAATCTCCCATCAATTTTTTAGTGATGGTAGAAATTCAGAAAGTTCGCATGGGAGCGTAATTCATTAATTTTGATCAGGGTGTTAGATTAATTTAATTCCTACGACGTCGTGTATAAAATCCAGAAAGTAGTCAAAACATTGACAATCATGCGTAAATCACTTTCGAATTCATAGATGAAATTTGTACGAATATAAGAATTTTAAGTAGCAGCAATCGAGCTACAGACTATTTCTTCATGCATTGATTCTAGATTAGAAGCTTCTCGCATTTCAACATTAACAAGTGTTCAAGCACCACCGTGCAAGCTTGCATTCATTGCACTGCAAATCAAATACAGAGCCCTTGTGAGTAAATTTCACGGATTCACATTTCTAAAGTATGAGAGTTTATTCGGAATGTTTCAAATGGGGGTTTCCATTTCCTTACAAAGTGCCATTTTGCATTTGAATGTGGTTTGATTTGCTTTACCCCTGGATATTCCATTAACGTATCGTTAAACAAACATTGCGAAGTCTTAGAAGTGGTGGAGAAAGTGATGTATTTTTAATTCTTCCATTTAGGATATAAATACAGTAATACCTAAAGATCGTATGCGCTTATGTTTAACTTACTAAGGAAATGGTAAATATTTTAGTACAGCGTTACACGAAAAAGCTTACTCTAGACGCCAGAGATTCATTAGAGGATGTTAATTTAAAACCTCTCGCAGTTGCAAACAACCAGCTAATTTAATTGCTCAATGGCAATTAAACAGGACGGATGCATTGAGCAAATTATAGAACTGTGGGAAATTAATTACTTTACTAAAATACGAAAGAGATTTAGTTGATTATATCAAATTTGATTCGAAAAATTCTAGTTCTTCTGATTTGACTTCATCAAGACATGAGAAATACAGTGCAACATAGTGTACTAAAATGTACTTTATGTTTCAGCTATGTTAGACTGCTATAGATACACTGCGGCCATCGAAAATGAATCACCACGAAAGAAGCATCCATTAGCCTTCATATTTGCGTGATCGATAATGGATTACTACTGCAGCGTATACACAAATCATATACGCCAGTAACCTCCCTATAAGCATTATAAAAAAGAGAAAAGAGAGCAGGTTTAAATATTGGAATTGGGTCATCTCGCTGATCCAACGCATATGAAACTGATTTAGGCCTCGTCCAAAAGTACGGAAGCATAACGAGCACGTTTCTGAGTGTGACAGATGAAAAATTGTGACTTATTGAGACTGATGGATTATTCTTCCGTGTTAAGCGAAATTAAGTCACAGAGATGTGAATATAGAATCGGTGGGTGCAAGGAGACCTTCCTTCCTTCCTTCCTTCGTATGGAAGCAGACCCCTCCGTACCGAGTTACTGAAAACCCACAGCGGATTAACGGATGCTAGGGAAAGCCTCTAATGAGAAATTTTAGAAGTGGGCCTAGTGACGCGCCGTCCGAAAAACCCTTATCTGCCCAGGATGAACACGATAGGGCGTGGACGTGGTCGACCCCGGAATGTGTGCGCTGAAGATATGTGGTCCGGCTCAATGATATCAGTCAACCTTAGGAAAAGTTTTCTTCATAGATTCGTGCCGAGGGGTGTCAGAGGCGCACACCCAGGCATCTCCTAGGAACCTATCGGCATTCCTGAGTAGCCCAACGGAACAGCAGGCTGCCACAACGTCCTGTTTATCCGGTACCGTGGGCAACCGATACCATCATCTATGGAGTCTTGCAGACCCTTGCCGTCCGCCAGATAGCATTCTTTCGTTAGCGTACAGGTATTGGCCTAGGGCAGCCGGGGAGTGGTCCCGACACCGCTAGTTTCCGTGTGGCACCTAAGGAGGTTCCTGTCGCTACTTGATCGCAGGAACAGCGGCATCGCCCTGTGCCAGTTCCTACGACCCAAACCGATAGCCTGCTGGCTAGAGCGGCTTCGCCACGTTAGAGACTGACATATTCCTCCTACACGGATAGGCCCATGAACTCCAAACTGACAACGGAACGATTGCAGCAATTTGGTCGCACCACCGAACCTACGGAACGACATCCTGTGCACGTGGCTATTACGGTTCGTGCTTGAACATCAAGAACCCTAGCTCTATTGTTAGGATGTGTTGCACTACAGCCTGGTGTCAGCACGTACGTCTGCAGCAGTGGGGGATTATTTAAAGACGTCTATTGTTGAGATTACCCTTTCGTCTGCACCACATGGAGTTGAAGCTACAGTGGTATGTAGAACGTCACACATGGACAAACGACATAGTCCTTTTAGACAATCTCGATTATGTGTGCACAACAATCTGTGTCAGCAACGTACGATTCGACGTCGTCTACAGTAACGGGAAATTGTTTCAAGGCGTCCCTTGCTACTATGATCCTTTACTCAACACCACAAGCGTCTGCAGACTTAGTGGTACGTACAACGCCGCACATGAACAAACGACATCGCCTTTTTAGACGAATCTTGATTATGTCTACAGGACCACGATGGTTGCATACGAGTGTGGTTTCCCAACGGTGGCAGCCTGCATGAAACTTAATATTATTCATCGTCTGACTGATCAGTCACATCGCGTAATGGCATGGAGAGTCATTGGATTCTACTTACGCACCCAAGTCGTAAGTATTGGAATTACACTCAACATCCACTACTATCTCTGATATTTTGGAGTATGTTGTCCTTCTTTAGTGATTCTAACAAGCAGTCAATTTCCAACATAACAATACGCGATCACACGTGGCATGCAATGTACATAATTTTACAAGGTCCACCAGGTTTCACTTCTTCCTTGGTACACCTGTTCATAAGATCTGGAGCCTATCTAACACTTTGATGTTCGCCCAATACTTTTCGTACTAGACATCCAACAGATAGGTCTGATAAAATTTGAGGAAACATGGTCAGGCATATTCCGAATACACATCCCAAAACACTTTCTTACAATGTTGAAAAGTGTAGCAGCAGTTATTGCTGCCTATGGAGACTAATGCTGACAACTTTTGGAGTTGAAATTTTAAGCATATCATCTTTGTTCTTATATTGTAAAATAAACATGGCTTTGATGTATCGCACCCCGGCAAGAAAAGTGACACAACTCAATATTGCAGAATTTGAGAAACATCAACTTAATGGATTCTATAAAACTTATATTGAAATAGTATAAGCTTCTTTTAAATTTTAGGTAAGTATTTATGGTGGTAACTTCTGTAATATTCTATAGAATAGTAATATAACACGCTGGGGCATCTCATACATAATTTTCAATGACATAACCTCAAATTTTTTTTTTTTTTCACTTGTGTCACTTTTCTTGCCGGGGTGCGATGTGTTATCCTTCATGGTGTGTCAATTTCGATCGACAGCAGTGTTCTATTGTATGTTGCATCTTGTAGTTGCGTGTCTAAGTTCTACCATAATATTCTCCCTCCAGAAATTTTAGTTCATGTATTTGATAGATGCTAATACTAGTTGACTTATTGACGATCCAGCTTTCATGCGGGCTTGCCAACGCCATCCTTGGCTGTTTGGCCATTTGGTGGCTAGCCGATCAGTAGAGACGGGAAAGCTTCCTCAACTCGTCCTCGTCAGTGTTTGGTTCTGTATCCAAGGCCGGAAACTGATGCAGATGTTCAGCATCCATGGCACGACTGACCAACTCGCGTGTCTTTACTGAACTGGCTCCCAGTCTGAGCCAGTTGCGTGGACGATTCTATTGAGGACCGTAGGTAGGTCGGCATATATTAAACTCATGAAAAGTGAATTGATTCTTCACTTCTATTATTTCGTAACTTGGTTCTACACACAATCAGAGTCAACTATTATTATTTATTTACTTGTCTGGTAGTCTTTTTTCGTGTCTTCAATGATTTTGAAGCAGATTTATTGAATGAATGAATTCGAAATGACAATTCTATTTCCATTACGAGATGAAAGACGGTATATTGAGATGATTGGGTGTGTCTTTGTTTAGCATTTTGTACGTGGCAATTATAAAAACGACCTTAAAACAAACACTCATTCAAAAAACAAGAAAAAGGATATGCGAAATTTTGAAGCACCACCACTCACGAAGCTCATCATTCATGTCCCCTGACAAGCTACAAAAGTAATCGAATAGAAGAATCGATTAACTTTTCACGAGTTTAGTATCTGTCGATCTACCTACGGTCCTAAATAGAATCGTCCATACATCTAGCTCAGACTCGGAGCCAGTTCAGCAAATACACGCTAGTCGATTGATCTAACAGCAGGCATTGCGGTGAGTGCAACAACTGGTTCCTGTGCAGTTGGGCAGCAAGGTTATCGTGCCCAGTTGTCATCCGAAACAGCGTCACACCGAATGCTCGAAGGAGATCGGACCACTGGTGACGAGTGCTAAACATTTTTCCCTTTGAAGCCGTCAGTCGCTGTTGCTTCGAACAGTAGCTAACAGCAGAGTTAATTTGGGTTTTGCTGGAATTTAAAGTAGAGGCAAAGCCGCCTCCATATTGCGATTGAGTTGAGATTGACAATTCAGCTTATTGACGATGAGAACGTAGAGCTGTATTAAGATAATGATGGTGTTCTCCACAATGCTGTCAATTAATGCACTGTCATGTAAAACTTAAGGAACAGTAAGCTTTCCATTTGCTACGTTGAAGTGAAGTGACCTGGATGTAAATGATAAAAAAAATGCGTTAAGAGTTACCGAACTGATAAGACAAAATAAAGAGTAAACAAGAACAGATGCGAATAATTAAACAATATTTCAATTAAAGTGGTAACACTTTACTTGGGTGATACGAGGCAGAAGAGTAATTGCGAAAACAAGTACGCAAGTACTTTGAAAATAGTAGTGCTATAAGCTTTTGATCATGTATGCAGAGTGATTATACGATCATGACTTGGAGGGGTGGTACAGCTTACTAAAACATACATTTTTCGAGGAATGTATGGTCGAAAAACGCTTCTCTGTGAATGTTTGGGCGGGTGTTCTGAACTATTTCCTCATAGGCCCATATATCCCACCAACGTGGCTCAATGAGTCATATTTTCGTATTTTTCTGGAAGAGGTTTTACCAGAATTGCTGCAAGATGTTTCGACTGTCGTTCGTAATCACATGTTGTGGTTTCACAATGATGGTGCGTCAGCCCATTTCAACGTGGTTGTCCGCAATTACCTGGATATCAGTTCTGCGGAGCGATGGATTGGGTGTGATAGACCAGTCCGATGGCCATCCCGATCGCAAGATTTATCGAGCATCGATTACTTCTTATGGGGACACCTGAAGTCCAGTTGACTCAATTAAGGACCTCGTTGCTCGACTATTCATTGCGGCTGCAAGCGTCTACAAAATGCACTGGCATCTTTGGAACTGTTCGCCAATCACTCCTTCGACGCTAACAAGCATTTCTTGCAAACAGTGATGCAAAGAAGCACTATGCAATGATGATGTAAATAAGCAATGTTTTTTCTGTTTATGTCTCATTTTTTGAGTTCGTGCCTCCACGCGACGCATCGGACTCTACATTCCTATACGAAAAATGTATGTTTTAGTAAGCTGTACCACCCATCCAAGTTTGTCACATGACCGTAGAGTCATCCTCTATATTAAAACATGAAGCGTTTTTAAGTGCAATATTCAGTGAGTCGATATTTGATTCAGTGTTTAATTGGATTTCAAGTTTTATAAAATATCTTCAATTCGTACAAGAACAAGAAAGGGAAAAAAAGACACGTAAAACTTTTTAACCACAAAAGATAATGGGCAGAGGATTTTACTTGCGACATTTTTAGCAGTTTTCTTAACTCCTTTCTTCTCTTTAGATTAACCGCAATATATTTAAATCATTACTGTCTCTCTTTTACAGCTAATGTTAAGTTAATATACTGCATGAAAATAGTCAATTTCAAATTAAAACAAAGGTATTTTTCAAAAGCGTATGTCGTGGTGTTAGTTAAATACGTTAATCGATTTTTTTATGTTTTCGAATTCAACCGTGTCAAAATTCTCCCTATCAACGACTTTTGGTACTGAATTTTTCTTTCGGGAAATACATTACCCCTTGTCTTTAAAAGTCGCCATACCAGATTTGGTTCTGTTCCTTTAATTCGACTTTGTAACAGATGCTTCCAAAGAGTGAAAGTTATTTTATGGGCACTCTATAGTTTGAAGCAAGAACTGACAAATAATGAATAACTTTTAGAGTAAATAACACTTAACATTTGATGCGATAAAGCGTGTAATTATAAGGCAGGCCTCGAAATATATTTTTTAATACAGGTGCACAAGGTGCACCTAGCGGGAAAAAATTAGGTGCACAATTGTATTTTCATGTGCACAGTGCACCTGTGCACCCGAGTATTTCGAGCCCTGTTATAAGGTCTCTCTAGATTGACATTTAACGAGTATTCATAAACTGAACATTCGATTACATCGCATTAGGAACTTGTTTCTCAAACCCAAAATATTACATAACTAATTCAAGAGGGAAACTATTTGAAAATCCATCAATACAAGTGTCCGGTTTGAAAACCCCAGTGAATCACAACATATACCACGCGTCCACGTGGTAATTGTTGAAGAAAAATGGCATATACGAGTAGTACAAGCAATAATGTCCACAATGGACAATATGCATGATTTTAAAATTCATTTTAAAATGAAAGAGCACGAAAAACTACGTAGAAAAATGCCACTTAAACTGGAATCTGACGACATTAATTATATTTAAAACGCTTTTCAAATTGCTCTGACGTCACTTTTAACGAAAAACTGCACTCGATGACGATTCTTGCCTGTGACGTCATAGTACATGATTTTCCCATCAAGCGTTCCTTGAACTGTGTTATCTCTATGGGTATCTTTTTAGTAGTCTTATATTTACAGATATTTGATTAATTCAGCAATGGAAGGTTCGAAAATAGTTAAAAAGAAGAATTAGAAATATTGTATTGTTCCGTTTGTGTCATAATTCAACGATTAAAACACCAAAAAAGTATTTTTTGTTGTACCAAAATATGAACAAGTTCGTAGAAGATGGTGCAGCGTTATGAAAAGAGATTGAAAGAAAAACAAAAAGCTATGTTCTGCTTCTTGCTTGCATTGCTGTTAAGATCATTTTTGGTAAGTTTAAAATACTAAAAATTATTTGTATTTTTAATTGTTTTTACTTAAGAATTGTGTGATTTAATCTTGTGGGTAACTGCTAGTGTTTTTGCTAAAACGAAAAAACATTCTTTCTGTATTAAATCACTCCTAATGTAGAATTTCTTGTTTTATGAAAACGAATTTTATAAATAAATATAGGAATACTGGAAATAAATATAGGAATAAATCAAAACTGGTTTAAAAAAATATACAGAGAGCTAACATCAATAAACATTGAATTATTATACTCATGATAATTAATTTGCATTTGGTAAAACTGTGTCATATTTCTTCTTTAAACTGAATGATAAGTATTATAGAATAAGTGTCATTAGAATTAAGATTTATAATAAAAAAATATTTCTTCTTAATTTGAAATTTAAAACTTTAATATTTTTTTACAAAACATAAATGTATATAAATATAATTATTTTAAAAGTGAAAAGTTAGAACAAACGTAAAATTAATTTAGAAAAAAAAGGATTGTTCAAATAGTTCTATTAAAAATAAGAAATTAAAGTTAAAAACTAGTATTAACAAATTTTGATAAATAGTGCTAAAAGTGAAAATTCTTAATTTATACATTACTTTATTTTATAGTTGGAGAATGACATGAAAAACTATTGGGATCATCGTCTCTCTTGCAGTACGAAGCAACATAGCTTTCACCTCATTTGTTTTGCATTAAAACTAATATTTTTTAAACAATTACGAATTTTGTTTTAAATTTGCATAATTTTATAAAATTGCAAAGCTTTAAATTCTTGTAATTTTAATCGAATTATCACACTACCTTCATCATGGTTTAAAATGTTGGACTACCAAATGTTGTGTTTAATATTTAATGAAGTTGCAATTATCGCAATAAGTTTCTCTACACATGTTATTTTTGGATCATCTTTTAGTGCATTACGTTTTATCGCTTAAATATATTTAAAAAATTATTGTTCATTAACTAACAAAAATAATGTTGCTAAAAAATTAACGTAGAAAATTAATTTTAAGTTAGCTTTCAAAATTCACTATTTTAATACCCCAACAATTTTAATCTACTTTGAAATTATTTTCCTTAATATAAAGCTCTTATTTGATATACTATTCTAATTATCTATACAAAAAAAATCTATTTCAGAATGAATTGTGTTACTTATTAAGGAAAAGAGAACAACTATATAATAATATTCTATTTTCTTAAGTACTATTTTTTGATGATAGCACTACTCTTTAAAAGCAATATAAAAATACATGTTTTTTTTTTAATAAATATGGTGCACAAAATATTATCATATTCTTCGCTTTTACGCCTTTCATTTCTACTCCCATAAAATTTGGATGGTTTCGCAGAAAAGAAAACATGGATATAGCATCCAATTTAGGTAGATTATCCGACTGGCCTTTTACAAAGCCTTGTTCTACAGTCGTCATTTTTAAAGAAGAAATCTGTATAATAATAATAATGTAAAGACTATAATTCAACACAATTATTTAAAAAATAAAATTAGCGTAAAATCAATGAAAGCAACCTGAAATAACATGCAGCCGGCGAATGTAGCGAGAGATTTCATGTACTATGGCGTCACACCAAGCTTCACCCCGTTTTCAGTCACGTGACTTCGACGCGTTTTTTAATCGCTTATACGGCTTAAATTAAACTTTTTTGTGATTTTTAAAGTTGATTTTCGGATTGTTCATGATCGAATTTGTAAAAGAAGTACCATTTTAGGACGTTTTGTGACATAGTGCATATACCCTATTGTTGAAATTTGCCAGGAAACTTATGAGCGGAGAGTATTGTGCTGATGAAACATGTTAACTCTTTGAAATAAACAGGAAAACTTACAATAGGGGAAGACAGTGTTCTATCGTCTCCTGATGATGTTTCTTCGTCATGAGTTCATGGTTAATTCATTCCGAATTGCGCCATGAAAAACATTCCCTTCTATTTCTCGACAGTTTTGAAATAAGACACCATACCCAGATAGTAAAAGTATATTGTTGCAGTCGCTCCAATAAAAAAAAATAGCTGATCTATGAGGATGAATGTCCGGGATTTATGTGAGCATTTATCATGCTTTTACGTAATGCATAAAAGGTAAATCAAATCAAACACCGTTATCAAATTATTATCAAATTTATAGCATTCTAGACAAAATTTGCATATTTCTATATCTTGAACAGTTGTTAATTCGATAAACTGCAAGCAGTACCTGTAATATGATATATATTCGTATATCCTTTGTTTATCAATGTCATTTGGTATTACAATAACCTGCAATGTATAACACTATCAAATCTATTTCAGTTTTCGATATTTTCCCGTAAATTCCAAACTTTTCTTAGTGATCTTCATTCGCAAATCAATGACGCAAACGAAATTCCCTCAAAATTTATCAGAACCTTTTAAAAGGTTTAATCCCTTAATGCTCTAACGGGAAGAAACCGTTTCCAGAAATAGTCTCCAGACCATTCCCAAATGAACACTACACGAAATTTAGTGTCATAACTTTAAGAACTTCCATTTGACTCTTAAAACTAACACCTTTGAGCCAAAGTAAAGAAAAAGGTTAAGGCTCCAAATGAGTTTGAGGATGAGGTAAAAGGGATGGTTTTTCAACTCTCGCCCAATGCTCTGAATCATAAAATTTCTGCAGCTTCCTTTTTCCGTTTAAAATTAAGAACTTAGTAAGAATGAAATAACAGTTAAAAAAATTATAACGATAGTAATATCGTTTAAATCTTAAATGCCACTGGGCTCACATTAAACACCCTTGAAAAGAATTAAGTACAATTTACGCACGTAAAACTTAATGCGTATACATGAAACTGGAGGCTGAAAAAATTGGTGAAACAGGTAAGTGTATTCTAAATCTATACGGCCATTTACTGAATCCTCAAAACAATTTTTAATCAAATCGTGAGAGTGTTTAATTTCGTGAGAGATAAAACCGAATTTTTAAATAAATCTTTTAAAGAACTTTTCATACATTGTTTGGGAACGTGAATAAATTTGCTTACATATTATTATGCGACGTTTGTTAAATTTTATGCTATATTTTGTTTTATTTTAATTATTTTTCGTTCTTATATATATTTTAAATATTATGTTCTATGTGATTTTTTTCTATTTTTAATGCTTTATAGGATTAATATTAAATTATGATGCATACTTATGTGATTCATCGTTTATTATATGCTAGACTGTGGCGAGGCAGATGCGATTCAAACATTTAAAAGTTCTCATTGAACCAATTAATACTCGGTTCCAGTAATTTTTAACAGTTTCATTTGTTGAAACGTACCCTCATTGCAGGTTTCCCACAGTAAAATCACTTGTGAAAGGGAATTAAAAGGATACATTTTTTAAATAGTAGAAACAAGCCTCTTGATAAACCCTATTTTAGTAACAATTTTAGTTGTTCAGATACACATTAAAGGTTAGAACAAAAAATGTGCTAATTAAATATCAAACAGGCGTTATAAATCTTTCCAAAAATTTAAATTTTAAAATTGAGTAACTAAATATTTACTTTATAAGGATTTGATGACAATCTAGCGACAACATATCCCGATGTTTTTCGTTTATGTTTGCCATGGCTTGGAGGTAAAACTTGAGGACCTATAGAAAATTTTCTCCAAAACAAAATTTAGAAAAATATTCTTTGTTCCGTTTACCATTTAAAAAAGGACTAAATTTTCGATGACTTTTCAAAAAAGTTGCCAACTTTTGAAAGCGGAGCTTTTGCGACGATTTTGCTTAAACAGACAGTTCTAGTCGCATATGTTGCAAAATAGTAGCATAAGTTGCCTTATAGTCTCCTATTGCAATCTTGTACTGCAATAATTTAAGAAAGTACTTACCAATGCTATTTCATGGGGTCGCACTTGCTCCACATAATGGAGGAAGAGTAGGGGAAAGTTGGACAAAACCGGGTAGGTGGATAAAACCGGGCCCCGGCGGTTATGGCTACATTATTACTGCCATATGTCGCATAACGCATGAACCTAGTTGCATGCTATTTGCAGTTGAAAGAAGGGCAGTGTAGATTATGTGTTTGTCAATGCCGATGCTTTAAAACATTCGAGTAGAAAAGGATCTATTTCTACTCCACCGATTTTACTTGGTAGTTTCTAATTGCTTGAAGATTTATTTTAGGTAAGTACAACATCTGATAATAACTCTTTCAGATATCATTTTAAATTATTAAACCATGTTTTGCATCATGTTTGAAATATGCTAAGTCTTTTTTTTCTGACTAATGACTTTGCCGGAGAAAACCGGGACATTGGCAGTCGTACAGGACCGGATAAGAATTGGAACTTGGAGAACAATAAAAAAAATAAAACAAAAAATTAAAGCAGAAACTGATTAAGGCCCTTAAGCAAAAAGCGGTCAAAACACGGAAGAAAAAGTTCAGTATTAAAGCAGACTCCTTGTCATCAGACGAAGGCAACGTGGAATATGACGAAACCTGTATCTTTTTAAATGAATTGTACGCCAGGTCAAAATATCTGGAAGGTTGTATATAGTGTCTCAATTATAAAGGATGGGCGCATAAAGCCTATAGCAATGCATAGAAGCATAATTAAAATTTAATTTGTTATTTCTGTTCTTAAAAGTCCTTAAAAATCTGATCAATTACCTTAAGTTACTAAACATTTCAAACACATTAAATTTAAAATTACTTATATTCCGTGATTTTTAAACCCACGTACGTTCTTCAGTTTAGGAAGGTCATTGAACTAATTTATTGTTATAAATAAATATTTTAGCAGTAGAACAACTCTTTTAATTATTTCTATATATACCCAGTTTTATCCTACCTGGTCCGATAAAACCGGGTACTTGCATACACTGAAAAAATAACTTATTTACCTCCAAAATAGAGTTCTTTCACATTGAAAAATATTTATATTTGGAACTTAAGAACTAATTTATCATTCAAATAGAACTTGAATCAATTTTTACACGTAGGTGCTTAGGAAAAAAAAACACATTTTGGAACCCGGTTTTGTCCAACTTTCTCCTATACTTGTCCCATTATGGCTCCCAATAGACTGTCAGTATAGATATTCATATCCCTAGTATATAATGTATAGTTGTATACCGTTGGAACCAACTTCTCACCAAGTTTTATAAATCCTGTGCAAGTAATTGACTTCGGACGAAAAACAAAAGCTATGTCTACTCATCGTAAAAACACTTGTGCAACAACATATAGAACATGTGCGTTGATAAGCAGACTATGTTTAAAACCGATGTATTGCATATTGCTTGTTTTAATTTAAATAGTTTACATCTACATTATGGATAACTATTGACTCACTCAGATAACAAGGACAATATTATAACAAAACCAAAAGGTACGTTCATGAAGTTTGAAAAGTAATCAGAAGTTTCAGGATCATTGGAAATATTTTACAAATAAATTACTGTATACTGTTTTTTAATACTTACACTATAAATTACTGTTTAATTTCCCCTTGTTAAAAACTTTCCACTACAAAGTTGTTCCCTTTCGTGTTTAAAATATAATTTGGTATTCAACAACCGATATTACAAACTATTATTCATTTAATGCGTAACGCCTTTTTATGCTTCTTCTCTTCTCGTAACATGCCACGACAAATATGAACGGTAAGATGAATCCGTTAATAATTCTCGTTGGTACGAATCAATTATAAAACTACCATTCTAGTTTTCAAACTCTGATATCACACAGTCGAATAAACGAACCTTAGTTCACTCTATTTCGATTTTTGCGGTAATAGTTATAGTTCGTTTTTGATATTCGTGTGGAACACTTATTACGTATTAGCATCGTTGATAGAGCTTTTCTTCAAATTATAGAATTACGCATATTATCGCGAATAAAACTTTTCTGTCAATTATACTGCGACAATGTATTCCACGTGGACCATAAAGTTTGGAGAGTGTTTCAAAAAGACGTTTGCAGCAGCTCTAATAAAGGTAATCGAATGAAGGATTTAAATTTTCATTATTAGTAATTATTATTATTAGCAGAAATACCCGGCTTTGCTCGGGTTGAATTAATAATACATTGATTGTAAAGTCATCATCAATTATTTTTCTTAAAAGAATGTTAGCATTATTTAAGTGTACGAAACAAAATTTTAATATCCATTTTAGCTTCTCCATCGCTTCTACAATTTACTTGGGACGCAAATATACATACATCTTATATCCAACCACATAATCCATTTCATATTCGTCTCACTTCTGCTGAAGGTTTTTTTTCTGAAGTGACTAGTACCGAAGTTTATTTTGAGTTTTCAAGTGACTACAAATGTTCCCGTGCATTCATTTTCAGTAAAAATGGCGAATTTTTAGCGGATAGTCTTGCACTTACTTTTCCTGTGAATATGTTTTACTTGTGCCATTCTTGCCCCTAGTATGCGATATTTTCGTTACTAGTATAGTTTGAAGCAAACGCATTTTTTTTTGAAAATTCCATTCAGCGGCATGTAGAATAACAGAGCTTTTGTTAGAAATACATGTCATCAGAGTAGACAAATTAAGCTCAATCGATTGCAATTTTTTAATAAACAGAAGGTTGATTTTACAGCGCTTTTACAAAAAGGAAATCATTGATGTCAACGAACGATTCGCATGTATCTAAGTTGCGTAAGAACAGCTTCAATAAATAGAGTAAGCAATCTCGACATTTTGTCTCTTAAGACATAAAATTTCCATTTTACTAAATTTACAAATTACTTAGTATGATGTTATTCGAAGATCAACAAAGTCTTGTTAAAAATTCCCTTTTCTCCAAAACACAATTAGTTTTAAATTGAACCCTTATGGTACTTTTTAGACAAAACAAAATTTGGTTTCTAAATAGAAAGCACGTACCTATTTAGAATGATATATGCAGTTACTTGACTTAGGAGTACAGCTTTCAATAACATCCATACGAAAAACAAATTAAATTTAACTTATTTTAATCGTCTTTCAGTGAAAAGCTATATCAAAATTTTGAAATATATTTGAACTAAAAAGTATGACTACCCGTTTAAATTTAACAAACCCATCTAATTTTAAAGTTTTTTTTAAATTTTTCTAGTCATTTTAAAATACAAATTACACACTTTAAAAATATTTTGATTGGTAAATTTTATTTATTTTTATTATCTGCACACTAGTACGTATTCAATCAAAGATTTAAAGAAAGTTTGTGTAAGTATAGATATACCACAACAAAAGTACCCATGTCTAGGGATATTTTGCAGGAAATAAATACTAAAAATCCAACTACTAAATAATATTTCTGGAATAGGTAATATACTGGAACACATAAGCAAACAGAAACAAAATTCCAATCCCTTAAAAAAGACAGAATTCTCAAAAAGAATATCTCTTCTAGTGTGTTGAATTTCGACTTCCTGAATACATTCTGAAGTAAAACAATTCGACAAAAACTTTAATAATATTGATAAAGATAATAATGATTTATATACAAAAAAAGAACACATATTTTTAATACTTGGGAATCATCAAATATAACCGCAATCATCTCGTTGTCAACTCAAATACCCCAAACAATAATTATAAATCAAATTAAAAAATTAAACATTAATTCTCAGGTTGTCAGATACCGAGTAGGATAATTACGCTTTTTATGATCAATGAGTTTATGGTTTGGACTTTTCGAGCTTCATTACAAAATTTAAGTAAATATACTATTAACTGGTATAAATATTCTCTCTCTCTATTTCTTCATTAATCAAATATTTATAAATAACTTACATCATAAGAAGAATAAAGAGTCAGTTCAAACATAAATTTTAATTTGGTTAAATAAAACTTTTTCGTTCAACGCTGGTATAATAAGCTGAGCTGTGTACATCAATCGAGTTATACTCAATGTTTGAGTTTATCGTTTGGACTTTTCGTGTTCCGTTACAAAATTTAAGTAAACATAAAATTAAATATTCTATATATTCTTTCTGCATCAATCAAATCTATATAAATAAGAATGGAGTGTTTGTTTGTACATTCAATATTTTCGACCCATTTTAAGTTTTCTGTCCGTTTTGGACCCTTCTGATGCTAAATCTGCCCTTTTCGCGTTTAGTGTCTGTCTGTCTATCTATCTGTCCATCTGTCTGTCTGGTCTGTATGTATGTATGTATGTATTGTATATACGCTATCCACGTCCACACGGTTTAATATATTTTCATGGAATTTTGCATACAGTGAGTACTTATCTTCATTTAGTGAGTCGAATTGATTGAGAAAGTCTGTCTGTCCGTCTTTCTGTTCTATGTTCTATTTTGTGTTTGTGTGTTTGGGCAGACATCACATGAATTGTATTCCTGATATTTGATTGCAATGTAATTTATTTTATACATTATTTATTGGTTTAGTGAATGCCGTATTAAACATTCCTTTATTGTTATATTTAGTTTTAGTTTCTCGCTAAAACACCTGAGTAAGTATACTTAAATCAACCATAATTTGGTAGTTTTGGAAAAATTGGAATGTATATTGAATAGTACGATTACTTTGATTGCTTTACCAGTACTGCTAAAAAGATAATTGTTCTTCAAATAATTTTTTTTTTAATGGAATTTCACTTATTTTTATGGAATTATATTTTTATCTCACGCAACACCATCACAAAGTATTCGACTTAAAAATGGCAGGTAAGTCAGAATAAATGTTCAGTAACACTATTATTGAAAGAATAATGCCGTTATTGACACAATAATAATGCTTAAAAAATCCGAACTAGAACTTTTCAAACATTAAAAAATTCGGTGTCATAATGACACGAGAAGATTGCAAAATTTCGTTATGTCACATACCGAATGCAAGAGTGCCAAAAGTAAAAAAAAAATTGTTTTGTTGACTATGAGTGCGAGAGCACTCATCGTAAATCGTAATTTTTATTAATTGAGTTGAACATGAAAAGAACTTAAAGGGAATTTCAAATCTCCCTCAAAATCGTATTGTGTAGTAGTAACCTTAGTGTCACCTTTCGTCATTTTGTAGCTTTGTCATACAACAAGGGTGCGATGGATGTGAAATGTATTACATGAATGTATATGTATGGGTAGGATTTGTGTCCAAAGTAAGCTGTAGAAATTTAAAAAATGGCGAAAGGTATTCAAATAAATTTTTATTTTACAAAAAACGTAAGTCATTATATATTTTCTATTATATATACATTATTTCGTCATTATATATTTTCTTATTATATATACATTGTTTCGTCATTATATATTTTCTTATTATGTATACATTATTTCGTCATCATATATACTCTTCAATTTAGAGTAAACCAACTCAAACCGAGTAAGGTCGGGTATTTTGCTAGTCTATAAATATTATTTTCATCATAAAAAGAAGTAAAAAGTCAATTCAAACATGAACATTATAATTTAATTTGTTTAAAAAATTGTTCTTCGATCAACACTGGTAACGCAATCTGAGATGCGTATAGCAATCGTTTTATACTCAATGTTATTTCTATGGCGATTTAAAATTGCTTTTGGCTTAGGCCTTAGGTCAATTTTTGGCCTCTTAGGATTCGAATTTTTCAAAATATTTTCTCAGTGCACCCTTACGGTATAAGAATAATCACCCTGCAAAATTTCAGCTTCCTAGGACTTGTATTTCTTGAGATACAGTGATGAGTGAGTCAATCAGTCATTGAGTGATATTTGAATTTTATATATATAGAGATTAGGATAACTGATATAATATTACTTGAATACAAAGAGGTTATTTTAGCTTTTATGTGCAACAACAACTGAACCAAAAGTAGCTCTTTTTTTAATTATTTGCGTGTATGTCCATTTACTGAACGTGGTATGGCACAGCAGGCCAAATATGTCCCATGTGCTCTGAAACCCTCACCTTTTTGATTTGTAAAATGAAGTACGTCTAATTTTTATCATAGCTTTGTTGGTTGGATTTTTATGTTGCAAGGACCAGATTTGACCGGGCAATGATGTTTTTCCGAAACGTAAATGGATGCACCCAATGGTAGGTAAGTAGTTGAATTAACGTTGTACGGAGGCAACATAAAGTGCTATTGGCGACGTTTTGGAATCAGTTCCGAAAAGAAAGATCCTAGGACAACATCTTGTAATTTTGAACCGCGGTCACACCTGAACTGGCACCTCACTCTCCAAACTTCCACACCACGTCCACGTGCGAACATTTGAGGACACAATGGATTAAACGTTCACCAGTCCCATGTAAACGGCAGTCTTGCATCGAGTTTCGAATTTGCAAACTTATTAAACATTACCTACTCTTGCAACAGATCTACCCCAACCACAAACAAGAGACGTTTACTGATACAAAAGAGTGAAACTACACCCAGGATAATAAATAAATCAAACATGTGCTGTCCACTGCTAGGTGGCTGTTTAAGAGAGTAATACTACTGAGCCAACAGCCTTTTTGGATGGAGATTATGTTCATATCTTTACTCATGGAATATTTATTACTCATAGAATGTCTTCGTAATAATATATAGTCATTTGTATTTTAAAAAAAGGAACGTCAAAAGTCCTCGAAATGGTGATAAATCAAATTTGTTCCCAACATGATTTTTATTCACAAATGTTTTTCGTTAAATTGGAAAAGATGCTGTTGGGGACTACTTTCTAAATTATATCGTCAGTATGGCGTGGTGCTCAATACTTTCCTGAACTGCCACCATTTCTACTGATGAAAAAAAAAAACCATCTGCTACCTTTAAAAGTTACAAGTAATATGGGGGTATTTTGTTCCCTCAGAGGAAACTTTGCTTCCGAAATGGGAAAAAGTTTTCGATGACGTCACAATGGTGATGTGGTTCGATTGGGTCAATAACAGAGTAACTCTCTGGGAACATGGACTTTAACTTTTAACATGGACTTAAACCAAGTGAGAGAGGAGAAGGTTATTTCATTGTTATCCAACGTTTTTTGTGTAATTCGTGATACAGTAAACGGTGATTTGTTAATTATAAACATTCCACACATGTGGCAGCAACCAATCCAAGTAAATGGCATAATGTTGTATTAAGAAACTATCTGAGAGTTAAATAAGCGAATCAATTTTGATTTTCCTCTGTTATTGTTGTGTATATTATAGTTTGTTTTCCTTGGGGTAACATCGCACCCAAAAATAGGGTGTCTTTGCACCACAATAAATGTTGGAGCACCACACAAACTGTAAAAGGAAAGATACCATTGAAACAGATACCTGTGAGGACAACTCCAGGTCAGTTCGTAGTAGGGATGTCTAGAGTGCCTATATAATAAGAGTGGCGACATACGGGAAACACTTTCTGATTGGCTTAGAGACCTTTTCTACCGCCCGAGGCGGTCTTTTCCTAGCTCCCGTAGACTTAACATGGGAACTTTTTGTGTGTTCTAGAAAAACGTGTGTACATTAAATTAAAAAGAAAATATAGCTTATTCATGTTCCATTTCGTGTTCTAGAATGTTTATTTATTATTATTTTAGTGTTTTGTCAGTATAAATTTGAAGACTTTTTAAATAAATAGCTTTTTTTTTTAACGAGACGATGTTTCTCACAATCTAAATTAGCGCGTTGTGCAATCCATCTCATCAATTACGCATGTAATTGAGCGTTTTTATGATTCATTTTTCCGAATGTATCCGTATTATAACAATCATATGCTTTTGGTTCTCCCTGAAATGATGTATTAATTCGCCCAGCAACCTTTGAGACGATTCTGGTAGAAAAATAGACTGCCGCACATGCGCATTGGGCCAAATTTGGTCCCTTGTCGCCACTCTTATTATATAGGCACTCTAGGGATGTCAACTCTCAGAAAATAACCGGTTTTTGGTAAACCGTTTTTTTTTCGTCCGGTAATAACTGCTTCGGTTTAACCGAGTAATAAAAACAGTTTTTAAAATAACCGAAAAAAAAAACGATTTTTAAAAACTTCAAGGTATTTCTATTTAGTTGTATATAAAAAATTATAAATGTAATTAACTGTTTTTATTTATCACTTCACAACCGTTACACAAATTAACATTAATTCTAAAAAAACCAAAATTTAATTGTTTCAAAAGGAAGGTACACAAAATAATAAAATAATTGAAACATTAGTTACCTTCTTAATATTGTTTTATCTATTCAACACAATATTTTTTTATTTACTCTGCTCACAAATACCTTAACCCTAAAAGAAATTCGCGTTTACTGATTTTTTTTACATTGTGATGATACCTTATTTACTTATATTACTATACTATACAAAAGTATAAAATTATAAATGGTTACATTTTAGATCTATGAAAAACAACTGTTATTCCAAACTTATGTTAATTCAAAACCTTTATCTATTTTTTTCCTAAATTTATTTCAAATTTTAACATATAAATATAAAATTAATGCTAGAAAGTAGTTGCATGGGATGTTCATAGCACACTTTTTCTGAACTTTAACTTATTTAGTTACTGTATATTGTTAATACTTTGAGGTAAAATGGTCAAAACGGTATTGGACTGACTGTCAAGCGATTAGCAACTTGAAGGTAATTAATCGATAGCTGATTTAACTGATCCAGGAATTTATAAAATTTTTCCGGAAAAGGTTTGAAATTTTGTGGGGGCACTCAATCCATTTACTCAAAGGTTAAAAGGAAAAAATATTTAAACTTACCTTTTCATCTTGAAAATTCGGATGTGTGTACTTGAGATGTTACCGTAAATTCGAGGTTCCTCCTCCACTTTTAATTGGCTTCAGGCAAAAATTACATTGAGCTTCGTTTTTATCTCTCTCTCTCTCTCTCTCTCTCTCTCTCTCTAGTTTAGCAAAATATTTCCAAACATTCCACAAAGGCATAGCGGTTAGACGGTGGGATGAAAACTTTGAAGCTCAGTGTCCGTAACTAATAACTACATAAATAGAACGCTATCAGAGGAAGGAAATAGAAAAATGACTAACTGCATTGACTGTAGCCACTTAGTCACATGTATTCCAATGAATTTTGTGATTGCTATCTCGAATACTTTTTTAGATCTTATTCGCTTACTTTATCATTATTACGCTTTCATTTTGTTGATGAATACTTGCTATTTCTGTTTGCGAGAACAAAAGTTCAGATCATTTACATTTGAGCACACTTATTAAAAACACGAGGCGAGTTGCAATACACTTCTCCATAAATCAGATACAAATATAACATTTGAAAAAACGAAAGCACTTTCACAAACATTACTTGCCCCGATTCAAACTCGGCGACTGTGAAGATATGTGTTAGGCATCTCCTGTGCTGAATTTTATATCGTAGTTAAACGTTGTTTTTTATAAATGTAATTAGGATCATTGCTCACACCTTTGTTTATACCTCAAGCCGCATAGACTAAACAATGCAGTCACAGAATGGGAACAATCTATGTCACGGAAGTGGTTGAAAAGGGACATAAACTATGTGGATCTCGAAAAATCAGCTATGAAAAAAGAACAATTTGCATCCCATAAACACACAGGACACGAATATAATTTTCTTGAATTTTCGGGGCCGGTTAGTTTAAACCGGTTAACCTAAATGAAAAACCCGATTTATCGGTTTAACAGGACGGTTATTGACATCCCTAGTTCGTAGTCGTGCGGTATGATAGCGAAATATATCCGGGGAAGATTATTAGCTGGGATGAAGAAATGCTGAGTTTAGCCCAATGGTTTGCGCAGCCTAAAATGCTTGAAGTGGCCTTCCAAACTAGACGACATCCCCTACAATTAGAACTATGTTCTTGGATCAATCGATCCCCCAAAGGTCATCTCTACGAGAGGGTATTTTATGGTCCCTGAACTCCTAGAAGTGATGAAGTTTGCCTAGGTTTCGTAGAACCTCTGAAACCCGCCTACATTTTTATTAACCCTCGTTACTACTTATTTGCTTTATTTTATTAATTGTGTCACTGTGTCAGCTGATCAATGTGAACGCTTGATTGTTATTTCTTTTCTTCATAATTTACACACAATTTATACATGCCTTGAGTATTTTTTTCATTAAAGTTGCACTTTGTTCAACCTGATCCCGAATAAAAATATTTTTTTATTCCGAAATCTGTGCTGCAATTTTAGTTGAAAATTGGGCATTCATCGCTCGAACTAGCCCTTTCTATGCAAAAAACAAGGATTTCTTAAGGTAGTGCAAAGTCTCCCGAACCCCAGGGAGACATATTTTCAAAGTTCAACAAAATAAAAAATATATATAACACATGTTTTTTAAGTTTTTCAGATCACGAATGCGTTTACTATAATGCAAATAATGGATTCATATCAAGAAATAGGGATTTAAAAACTGATTTAGCACAAGAAAAACTTCCAAAATTTCCTAAATGATATCAAAAATTGGAGCAAAGTAATCCCATATCACGGTACTAGTTTGTAATAGGTAATTGGGTGCTTAGATTACACACCCTATTACATTTTTAATCCAAAATTCATAGAATTCTTGAATGAAAGCCATTCTCGACACATAACCTAATTTCCCGTAAACAATGAAAACTTTTAATACGTAACTTCGCCATTAATGCAGGTAAATTTCCGCATATTTTTCCTGGCATTTCTCAAATAAAAATGTACATATTCTCGAAGCAAAGACTTTATAAGGGTAATATTTTCTTCTGTATACTAAGAAAATGTTCCATGCTTGGTTAATTTTAGCAGAGTAAAAAGTCATAAATTTCTGGGAAATTATTACGGCGTCTTGTAATTAGAAGGCAAAATTATGCACCGAAAAGAGCATTATATTTTTATTAAACTCCAGCTTTTATTAAATTTTTGTTTCCTTGATCCTTTTGGCGAGTATATTTAGCCCAGTTGTTTCGTAGTACGAGATGATGGGAATACTACATCACGTTCCTTTAGTTGTAAATTATTTCTTTAAGTGGTTGCATTAAAACAGTATTTCTGAGGAAAATTGTCTCTTTTCATGACTTGAATGTTTCAATAGATACGTAACTTTTAGATACTAAAATTTATTAGCAACTCACATTTAATATATTCGCATTCTATAACACATAGACATTATCTTGTTGAAAAGTAAGTCCGGTGCGTTGTTAAAGGAACGGTAACACAACCGGTCGGTAGAATGTAGTCTACGTACCTCTGTGCCGTAAGTGTGCCAGAAATGACTTCCATAGGGGTCCGGCTATTAAAGGAGATGGCACCCCAGACCATAACGCTCTGTTGTGTGCATGTGTGGCATGCGATAGTAAAGGTAGGACCCCCACGATGCCCTGGACGTCTTCAGCACTGCCTGGCACGCATTTACTGGCACGTGCAATGACAAAATAGTTTGTTTTAAAATTGAATGTATTAGTTTACATACAGAGAAAACAAATGTAACCCATTTTCATTGATGCATCGATTTATAACAGCTCTTTTTTAATAAAAAATACAAATACAAATATTGACGACCAGCTACAGGCTCAAGCCCAACAAGGCTGGTCCTTTGTTTATGAATTCCCCAATTCCCACTGACTTTCCAATTGTATCTTAAATTCGTACACTCCCTTTGAATTAACTATATTTTCTGGCAACGCGTTCCACAACTGTCTATTACCCAATTAAAATAGTAGTTTTTCCTTAAATCACGATTAAAATGTGTCTTATTCAATTTATACCCATGGCCCCTTGTTCTGTTATCCCTATTGAAATTTAAGTCCTCTGTGTCCCCTTGTTTTACAAACTTGAAAAGCTGAATCAAATCCCCCCTCCTTCTTCTTCTTTCCAGTGTATACATGTTTAGCTTACTTAAACGCTCATTATAGTCGAAATTTGCTAGTCCCTTTATTATTTTTGTAGCTCTGTGCTGAACCCTTTCAATTAATTCTATATCCTTTCTCATATATGGAGCCCAGAATTGTACAGCATATTCTAGATGTGGTCTTACTAAACCCTTATATAACGGGAAGATAATATTCTTATCCCTTGAAGTTACAGTCTTTTTAATGTACCCCAATAACCTATTAGCCTTTTTACCTGCAGCTGAACATGGGTGACCCATTTTAAAATCCCTTTGAATTATCACCCCAAGATCCTTGACTGTTTCTCCCTCCTTTACCTTTACTCCCTGCAGACAGTACTCGGCTCCACTGTTCCTGTAACCCATATGCAGAACTTGACATTTCCCTACATTAAATGACATACCCCATTTTACAGCCCATTCTACTATTCATGGATGGGGAAAAATTGCAGCCTCTGTTTGTCACGAGGACCAGAGCACCTAAAAAATAGGTAGAGGACCGACTTGGCTCTTGGCGGTATCCTATTTAGTCTGGCTCCTATCCTACGAGGACCTGTCCGGCTTGGGATACCCTGCCGGTAGTTAAACAACCGCCGGTATAGCTCCCAGGGTTGTCAGAGCACGCAAGCCCCTCCAGCACGTCAAGCTAAGGATACCATTGGGAAGTAAAGTTTAACAATTCCCTCTCCAGAAGTTTTAGGATCTTTCAGGGGGTACCTCAAGGATCAGTACTGAGTCCAACTTTGTTCTCACTTTACTTATCTGGTATTGAGAGTATCATCAAGAGGAAATGTGAGGTCGGTGCTTTCGCGGATGATATTGTCCTTTGGAAGTCGGACTCTGATGTGTTAAAATTGGAGAGAGACATTAATCTTGTCCTTAAGGACATTCGGAATTTTTCTGAAGACCACAAACTTTGTTTCAACCCAACTAAGTCTACGGTTAGCTTCTTCACAACCAATAGAAAGCTATATAATTTACATTCTAATATCTCATTGAATGATCAACCACTAGCTGTGGATAAACATCCAAAGTATTTGGGATTCGTGTTGGACCCTGAAATTCTTGGAAACAAACATATTGATCATCTTGTACTGAAGGCAAGAAACAGACTCAGCATATTAAGGTTTATCTCAGGGCGTGATTGGGGTGCGGATGCTAGCATAGTTAGAAACACGTATATCTCACTAATCAGACCCATCCTGGAGTATGGAATTCCAATTTACTGTTGCGCCTCTGCTACAAATCTTCAGAAACTTGAAAAGGTCCAGCTTAGCGCTGCTCGGATCATTACTGGTCTGAGAAACACATGTCCCAGGGATATTGTGCTTTTTGAGGCTGACATTCAGCCCCTTAACCTTAGGAGACGTGCATGCCTAACAAATACTACTACAAACTCAGCGGACTTGGTTCTCAAAATCGTACTTCTACCTACTTCAAAGACTAGTATAATAACCAGAGACTCAGGAGAAATAGTCCCTTTAGCCAAATGGTCTCTTTTAATCTAGTTGAAAGTGCTGTAGAACCACATCACTTGACACAATGTCTTGAGCCAACGGACGATCTTGACGGTGTCTTTTTTCATTCTGACTTGCCTGTACATGTGAACAAACAAACAAATCTTCCTGCCTATCTAAGGCAAATATCTCTTGAGAGAATTGGAGAGATTACAAGAAACGCCGTTCGGGTTTATACGGATGGCAGTAGAGACGATTGTAATCGATCTGGCAGTGGATTTTACATCAAATTGCAAGACCATGACTTAAGAATTCAGAGGAGAAACCCGACTACTGTTCAGTATTTCGCAGTGAGCTAATAGCCATTGATGAAGGCCTTGAATCTCTTGTGTTTCTTCCCCCCCCCCCTAGAAACGAGATATGGATTCTGTCTGATAGTAGAGGTGCAATACAGCACTTGACCAATTGGCAAAGTGTGAGAGATAGTGTTGGAGTGTCAATTCTCAACAAGTTAAAACGGCTTTCCATATCGCATCGGATTCATCTGCAGTGGATTCCTTCCCACGTCGAACTTGAGGGAAATGAGATTGCGGACACTTTGGCCAAGGCTGGTGCTTGTGAGGCCTCGGTGCCGTCAGCACCCCCCGCACCTTTTTGGAGATCTTCTCAAAAATAAAACACAAGAATAAGACCACTTTTAATGTCCCCCCAGAGCACCCATGGTATCACTGTTCACGACCTGGAGGCTCCCTGGTTCAAGGTTTCAATAGGCAGGACCAAACTATTCTTGCCCGCTTTCGAAGTGGTCACCTTAAATCAATGAAATTTTCCTAAGGATCCAAGATCTTTGAGATTTGTAACAACCGTTCCACTGAGCAGGCTTCGCCTCACCACATCCTCTCGTGCCTGAGGCTCTCCAAACAGGACTTGACTGACGATCCATTGACGGTGTTGGATTTTTTGAGGGTGTATAACGTCATGGACCTGGTCTAGCACTGCTGGCCAATAGGGGCGTGCAACAACAACAACACAGCCCATTCGGATATCTTATCAAAATCCCCTTGTAAATTCTCTATCTGTAACTTGGTATCCTATGTCCCCCATATTTTTAAGTCATCTGCAAATATACTGATTCTATTCTTGATCCCCTGACCTATATCATTTATGAAAATTATAAATAAAATTGGTCCCAAAACTGATCCCTGAGGCACCCCACTTATAACTTCTGTCCACTGTGAATAATTTACTTTTACCTGCACTCTCTGCTTTCTACCCAATAACCAATTCTTTATCCATATCAATGTTTTTCCCTGAATCCCCTGCCTTTCCAATTTAAACAGTAATGCCTCATGAGGTACTTTATCAAAAGCCTTTTGAAAATCTATGTACATGATATCCACACTGCTCTTATTATCCAGCTCCTCAGTAATTTTTTCGTAGAACTTCAAAAGGTTTGTAGAGCAGGATCTGCCCTTCCTAAACCCATACTGATTCTCTGATAACAGTCCCCCCTCCTCCAAGTATAACATTATATGCTTTTTTAACAGATATTCAAATATTTTGCAAATTACTGATGTTAGACTTACTGGTCTATAGTTGCACGGATCACTTTGTATTCCCTTTTTGAAAAATGGAGTTATGTTGGCCAACTTCCAATCCATTGGTACCCAACCCGTGCTATATGTTGAATTAAATATTTTCTCACAGTTTTAAGTGAACTTTTAACTGATATACTATTGTGATCAAAATGTATCCGGAATACTTTCTTTAAAATACATATGTAGTAGATATCGTCTGTAAACTTTAATCAAATATTTTTACGACTTATATAAACATGTGGGAACAATCAGGGATTTGCTTAATTTTATCGTCTGTAATTAAATTTGTTTTGATTATACAGAAGAGTTTTCACTTCGTCGATTTTCCAAAATGTCGAATGTAATAGAGCAAAGAACATTCATTCAATTTTGTTTCCGCAATAGAATTTCTGCTCCAAACACATTTGAAATAGTTACAAAAATCTTTTATGGACGACTGTTTATCAAAAACAACAGTATTTGATTGGTATAAAAAGTTTATAGAAGGTAGAAGAATCCGTCGTATACGATTCGCGATCTGGTAGACCATCCACTTCGACTAAAGATCAACATGTCAATCAGGTCAGAGAATTGGTTCTTAGGGATCGTCGTTTAATAATAAAAGACATTATTGAACAAGTTCCTATGTCATTCGTCGAAACGACAGGTCGAAAAGGACCTGCATTGTGGCGAGATAACTCATGGGTTTTGCATCACGATAATACGCCTTCGCACAATGTCATTATTCGTGATATTTTGACAAAGCATACAACAAATACGGCTCCAGAAGCTCCGTATTCACCTGATGTGGCATTGTGGGACTGTTTTTTATATCCTCGGGT
Source organism: Metellina segmentata (assembly GCA_947359465.1). Classification (NCBI taxonomy): domain Eukaryota; kingdom Metazoa; phylum Arthropoda; class Arachnida; order Araneae; family Tetragnathidae; genus Metellina; species Metellina segmentata. Next base: position 121,668,629 of record OX375876.1, read on the forward strand.
GAAACTCCCTCTTAGGGTCACCGTTTTGAGACCATTGATGCAATAAAATAAAATTCGATACGAACCCTGAAGAACAAAAAAAAAAACTTCAAGGCATGTTTTGAGGATTAGAAAAAATGTTGGCAGAAGTGCGTTGAAGTCGGAGGAGATTATTTTGAAGGAGATGTAATTAATTTTTACCAATAAATTGATACCTTTTGTTGACAGCATTTCCGTTACTTTTTGATCAGAGTAGTACGTTGTTTAAATACAGCTTCAACTCAAAAAGTAGGCAAACTGACATGTTGTACAATGTGACTTCGGTGAGAAGGCACCATTCGTTCATAGTAGGATAGCCTAGCAAGAGAAAGGGTTGCCGTACTTAAAATCATGTATTGTGACCAATATTGGTGATTATTTACTTCCACACCTTGTTAAGGTAACATGAGAGAATGAAATAGTTTACAGAACCCCCCCCAATACAACAAATGTGGGAACGTTTAGTTTAAATTTAATTTACCCTCAAAATTAACAAATAGACTTATCGAAAACCATGTAACGAATGCCAACACGTCAGAGCAGGATTATATCATATGTTTAGTCGATATTTTTAACAAACAGATGACACCCTAAAACAGCAGCGTGGTAACTTAGTCGTGGATCCCATAGACGTCAAAGACGTTTTACTGTAATTTCATACAGTTTGTATTTTGAGAGATAATATTTTAGTGCTCCATGATATAAAATAAAGAAAGATATAAATATGAAGTTTTAGGAAATATTTTATGTGAAAAAAAGGTTAAATGGGTACTGTTGGTGGTTACGATCAACATATAGAAATATGAGGGTTAAGACCTCAGCTACTCATATCAGATCTGAATATTTGATGCAATAGCAAAACAATGCGTTTCAATTTTTATATTAAAAAAAAAATATTACTAAAAGTAGTATGCAAATATTGATTTCTTGACGTGCTGCTATTTGAACAACTGATAAAGAAGTAATCTGTATTCCTATAGTTGGTAGGTAGTACAAGTAACGTCACACTGAAGAATCAACACGACGAGCTATCGGCAAAGGTCCGGGATCAATACGAAGGACAAAAATCCAAGGACTACACTCCGTAACTTTCAATCACGGTCAAATGACAAGGTCAATACCTCAGCTGGCACCCCACTATCCAATCTTCCACATCACACCAACATGAGAACATTTAATGTGCAACCAGCCCCACGAACATTGCGGTCTTATGTTGGATCGAGTTTCGAAATCGTAACCATCCAGTTGCTAATCGGCTACACTTCCAAAGACCTACCGCGGTCCGTCCTTCTCCCTATTACATAAAAAATCTATAAAATGCATTGTAAAAATTAAAAAGTTGTTACAAATCTAATTAATTTATCTAAATGATTTACACATTTCAAAATACACTAACCGATAATTCACTTTTTACAAGTGTAAGTGCAACTGATATTTACACTTATGTGTGAGGAACCGTGAACTCCAAACAAGTTCGAAAACATCTGCTCTAAAAATGATAAATGGAACGGAAATGGCGAAATAAATGCGGAGGATGTGGAATATTATTTCTTTTTTTTCAGTTAGAGTTCCACAGATAATAGTGTGATTCAATTCGGATCTTTGAAAAGTAACGCAAATTTAAAAATGATCGACTCGACTCACGAATAACTTAGAAAATGAATTATTTGCTCCGGCTTTATCTTTCTCGGATGATAATCGTGAAAGTTTTGAAGATATTATTCCTGTTTTTCAGTCAATGACCAGTCTTGAAAGTCTCTCTTGGTGCATCACCTTTCTCTTGTTCCCATACAAGTACATTGCATCTGTTCAGCCAGTATATTATAATAATGATTTGCAATGAAATGCATTAGTTGCTTTTCTGGTAATCAGAGAATCCCAAATATAGAATTAAATTGTTGCATATTAGTTTTTCTATTGCACACATGGAGACAAAATGTTAGAAAAATGTTGGAATTTATTAATAGACTAAGGATAATACAAACCTACAAAGAACATGGATTGCCTTTTCTCTTTTACAATCCTCTAATTCTTCCAAATGTAAAATAAAAATGGTATCACATTCCATATCACGGAACATTTTGCACTTGTATAAATAAGTTATAATCAGTAATATTTTTGTATATGTGACCAATAAATGAGGCTATCAGAGAAAAAGTGGCCTACCCACAAAGCCCCGAAAATTTTATAGTTACCCTTTATAATAAGTTGTATCTTTTTTGAAGTGTGCAGATTCAAGTCTTCTAAGATTACAAAGAAACTTAGTGTTGATCACGGAAAAACAGATTTTCGGAACCTCAGATCATATTGTGGATAACTAAAAATATATATAAAAAAAGTGGTAAGAAAATCACATTCATATCCATTGGGTAGGTTGGTGTGACAGCCTCAAATATTATAACAAGACACAACAAAGTTTTACAAGTACGTTAGCAGCAGTTCCAGACGCATAGTTAAAAATAAATTCGCGGAAATCTTGTACGCACTCACACATAATTTTGAGCAGGCTTAATTAAAATAGCCTTCCAACTCAAATCAAAAGAGTAAACTCTCATTTACTATGTGTTGCATATTTCCTTTGAGTGTTTATATTATGAGTGCTGTGTTTACTGTTTTCAGTCAGTTACAGCTGGCTAATGCAATCTCTTATAATACGCAGCAATTGAACCAGTTGCCTCTGAATCTTTACCCTGCTCGTATCGTTCTTATACTTGTCTATGGCAATGTCTTGTTGCATTAAATGATGGACTTGGAGTACACTCGTATTTCTACATTACAAGACATACCACTATGTAATGACATAAAATACTATTCTTGATGGAAAAAGAAAAACGCATAATCTTTGAATTAGAATTTGACTTTATAATCATAGAATTAAGTAGATTTCAAAGATACTTACATAAGCCGACTTACAGAATCGATTGGTTGATTGTGTTTAGGTTTTATGGCGTAAAGACCATATTTAGTCAAGTTACGCTAAATACAAGACGACAACGTCAAGTAACGAATGTCAGAACGTTAAAAAAAACGTTTGGGATATAGTTGTGGAATTGAAGCAGATATAGATCCCTTGGAGTGTCCCGCGAACCTCGTGTTTACAAAAAACAGTACACCCCGTGAGAAAAGAAAGTATCACTTGAGTACCTCGGGTCCTTGAATCCCAAAACACTTGAGGGTAGATAGATGGTTATTTTATCAACGTCACACTGTAGCAACACAACGGTATATTGACGACCGTCCGGGAACAAACCCGAAGGGAAATATCCGAGAACATCACCTCGTAATAATGATCCACGCTCAGATGACGAGGTCACACTTGAGCTGGTATACCACTCTCCAAACGTCCACAACAAGTCAACGTGAGAACATTTGAAGCCACGACAGGTTTAACGTGCACTTCCTATCTATACATTTGTAGGAGATGCCAAACTGAATATATTAAGGATGTGTTATATCATTGTCCCCAACAAACAACCTTTGAGCAAAAAAAATTTGCTTCCAAAGATTCCTACTTGGCAGAGTCAAAAACGAAAGTCTCAAATTGTTAAAAAGTTATACATTATAACATGATACATACGATAGCAAAATGTAGTCCTTTAATTAAATAAAATAGCCTTCAAAGATTGGTAATAAAAAATACAACTTATTCAGGAAGACACACATTACAACATTACTGTAAAGAAAAACAAAATACGATCGTTAACAGAATAAAATAGCTTTTAAACATACTTGCATAAGCCTACTTGGAGAAATGGTAAAGCAAAAGTGAACCCATTAAGGATGACATAGTATAACGTCATTACACGGGAAAATAAAGTCCATTCTCTAAACGCAAATAAATAACCCTCGCCAGATACTTTCAATAACCTACTTTTGAATCGAAAGTGCGGAAAACTGAACTTATTAAGGATGATACATCATACCATTACTTCACGAAGAGACGACGAAGTTCTTGACTTTTCGGGTAAGCTCTGGCACACCGTTAAACGTCGCGGATTCCGCAGAACACGAGTACTCCAATCCTCATCCAAAACTGTTCTGCAGCAATTTATTCTCTTGTAGGATTTTTCAAGTGGAATTTGTTTCAAACGGCTGCAAACAGCAGTCGTAACGAAATTTAGCCATTACGAGTCCACTGGAAAAGAAAGCCCAGATCATTCATCACAACGTCTTTCTTCCGAAGAAGGTGCGAGAAAATGGATTTTGTTCGGGGTTCTTTTGAGTTGGTCGGTGAGACAACTGTGAAAGGGGGCATTGTTTTCCCGACAACTCGCCCGGATCTTGTATGCGATTGACACTTTTGCAGCAGAAAAGAGTGCTAAAGACAGGAAAGGAAGCGTCATTAATTTCCATAAGACAAAGGCTTCCGACTACCTACGATCGCTTTACGCTTTCTTTGCTTGCAATTGAAAGTCTGACTTCTTCCATTTGAAATGATTCGCTACTAATTGTGTCGATCAATGTTTTACTCAATCATTTATAATGGTCACTTCCGTTGAAAGGTGTTAGGTCTACTATTTATTTCTTCCGTGTAATACAACATCTTCGGGTTCGTCGCAGCTCAGTGGGTTTGTACACTGCGCTGCTTAGAAATATATTCCTTCCTGGATGAAGATGCATTCTTTCTTGGATGAAGGTGTATTATTTCTTATATGAAGGTGAATTCATTCCCGGATGGTGCATTCCTTTCTAGATGAAAGTGCATTCATTCCTGGATGAAGATTCATTCCTTCCTGGATGAAGGTGCATTCTGTCTTGTATGAAGGTGCATTCCTTCCCGGATGAAGGTGCACTCATTCCTAGATAAAGGTACATTCCTTCCCGGATGAAGATGCATTATTTCTTGTAGGAAGGTGCATTCCTTTCGGGATGGTGCATTCCTTTCTAGATGAAGGTGCACTCATTCCTGGATGAAGGTTCATTCCTTCCTGGATGAAGGTTCATTACTTCCTGGATGAAGGTGTATTATTTCTTGGATGAAGGTGAATTCCATCCCGGATGGTGCATTCCTTTCTAGATGCACTCATTCCTGGATGAAGGTTCATTCCTTTCCTGGATGAAGGTTCATTCCTTTCCTGGATGATGGTTCATTCCTTTCGGGATGGTGCATTCCTTTCTAGATGAAGGTGCACTCATTCCTGAATGAAGGTTCATTCCTTCCTGGATGAAGGTTCATTACTTCCTGGATGAAGGTGTATTATTTCTTGGATGAAGGTGAATTCCATCCCGGATGGTGCATTCCTTTCTAGATGCACTCATTCCTGGATGAAGGTTCATTCCTTTCCTGGATGATGGTTCATTCCTTTCCTGGATGAAGGTGCATTCTTTCTTGTATGAAGGTACATTCCTTCCGGATGAAGGTGAACTCATTCCTGGATGAAGGCGCATTCCTTCCAGGATGAACATGCATTCTTTCATGGATAAAGGTTAATTCCTTCCTAGAAGAAGGTGCGTTCCTACCTGGATGAAGGTGCGTTCCTTTCTGGATGAAGAGGCATTCTTTTTTGGATGAAGGTGAATTCCTTCCCGTATGAAATTGCATTTATTCCTGAATGAAGGTGCATACCTTCCTTGATGAAGATGCATTATTTCTTGGATGATGGTGAATTCCTTCCTGGATGATGGTGAATTCCTTCCTGGATGAAAGTGCGATCCTTCCTGGATGAAGATGCATTCTTTCTTGGATGAAGGTGCATTCATTCTCGGATGAAGGTGCATTCCTTTGTGGATAAAAGTGCATTCCTTCATGGATGAATGTGCATTCCTTACTGGGTGCAAGTGCATACCTTCATGGGTGTAAGTCTCTCTCCTGTGTCAGTAAATATTTCATTGTGTGTGTCCATTGCTTGTCTTGTGTCTGGCCAAATATGACCTTTGTGCCATGAAACCCTCAAAACAACTAACCAACCTAGAACATCCGAGGGCCGCGGTAACTCAGTTGAAAGAGCATCCCTAGGGTTACGAATTCCAAACCAAAGACTGTCATCTGTTTGAAAGTTGGTGCACCTTAAATCTGCCGTGTCATCCAGCGTCCTCACGTAAGGGTGGTGTGGATGATTGGAAGGGGAGGTGTCAGTTCAGGTGTTGACCTTGTTATCTGATTGTGATCCAACATAATGAGTTACTGCCCTCTTATCTTTCCTTTCGGAATTGATCTCAGACCTTCGCCAATAACCAGTTGTTTCTGTCTTCTGTGATATTTATTCAACTACCTACATAGAACAGCGTGTTTGAATCTGATTTTATTATTACTTTGACTACTTTTAAAAATATTAACAAGCGGGACACTGAAATCGACAATGTTTTTACACTGGTGAATGAACAAAGGTAGGTAGATATTTAATTAACGTCGCAATGTACTATTGTAAACGGTCCGGGATCAATACCTAAATGAAAGACCCGATTGCAACACCACGTAATTTTGATTCACGGTCAAATTACGGCGTTACGCCTGAGCTGAATGAACAACGAATAAAAAGGCGATACGGGATTAATTCCCTTACTTTACCACAGTATAAATATAATCGATTTGAACGGTAGATCGACATAATACTGCTAAACCAAAAAGTTAGAGCTCACTGTTTATATAAAATTCTTCAGCGGACTGATTACAGAAGATAATCGGAAATTTTGAATCTAGAAATCAGAGTGAAAAGATTGTGAACGAACGCGAAAATAGATTTGGACGTCATAAAACACTGAAATGCCTTCAAGAAATGAATGAGATGCAATTTAAGTGTAAAAAAGTCTAGAGTTTACTTCTACTAACATGACTGAGGTATTAACGTTTCGCCATGCACTTTCTTGGTGAATCTTTAAGATCCCTACTATGAAATGCTGGTTTTGTATTTGTGATTTATTTTATTTTATTTAGATTCATGGAATGCGCATCTATTCATTATAAACGAATTCAAAGAATGGAATAAAATGTGAGCAACAAAACTGTCGTCAAAAGATTAAGGAGTTGAGGAATTTTAGCACAAATGACTATGCACATTGTGTGTTAGACATTTGTTTTACCATTAAATTGAGTTCCTGAGTTTTGAACTTTATTGCTTTTTTTACTGACATTTTAATTCTATTTCGTTATTTAACTTGAGTTTGGTGCAGACGATCCATTTCGGACACTAATCCTAACTAACCCATCTGAAATAATTTTCATGCAGAAATAATTCTAAATATGATTAGAAAACTTTATAATTGCATTTTTCGAATGTAAGTAGATCACGCATTACAGAATCATCAAGTAGTCCTTGGAATAAATATCAAAAAAATTCTTAGAAGTTCCATGTTGTACTGTCTTAAATTTATCTATTATACAAAAATGTTTAGAGGAAAAGCGTTCTGGAACTCAGAGAAACCTGGTAGGGTTTGAACTTTGAAACCAGCTTTCGGCCTCTTCGTAGTAACATAATCCGGGTCAATTCAAATAAATATCTGAATTCAGTAAAACCTGCCGAACATAGATTGGTCATTCAAGTCGAAACGCTTCAAGTTCGGGTAATGTCAGAGGTTTTTCTTCAACAAGCAGTTTCTTATCAAAGCAGTTTTCCCGAAACGTTTTGTCAATTTCACCAGAATTTAGATGATCCAAGGTAGTATAGTTGGAAGAGTCGCGAATTAGCAAATGGGTTCAATAAGTATGAAGTGGTCTCCAATATTCTTAAGTTGAAATAGTGTAGAAGTGGGATGCCACCTCATGTGACGCCATCGTCATCTGACGTGGTTCAAGTGTATGAAGTGTCCACGGATCGTTGTTTTGGAATTGATATTGAACCGGCACCGATAGCCCGTTGCGTTCATCCAGTGGAACTTAACTTTGACTACCAACTACTTGAATTCAAATTATCACGTTTTTATTTGGTGTGAAGAAGTCTTTCAATCACAGTTTTTGAAGTTTTTATAAGATTAACTACTTTTTTAGCTTTATTCTAAAGCGATGCCTTCTAGCAAGTAGCACAATTATTTTTTAGAATTTTAAAATCGTTCAATGGTAGAATCTAGTTGGATTCGTTACATACTAATTGGGAGTTCCAACATTATTATTACATACTTCTTGATTTTATAGCTATAACTAATGTGTGTGATTTGAGCAGAATAAGAAAAATATCAACTAAATCAATCATCACAGGTACATTTTTGCACATAACTACTAATTAATCTCATCCACTTAACCCGATTCCAACTAATCTCGAAAATTTCATTCGATAATTGGCTGAAGAAAATTTCCTTCCCTTCCTACTCCTAATTAGTTACTTTTATATGCAGATTCATAATGAATCGTGAAAAACATGATGAATTATTCGCCCACGGCTTACGTTAGTCCTACTCGCCTACATAAAACACGGAGAATATTCTATTTCCCATTTAATTGGTAATATTGCATCTCAAGCTTTCAAAACGACGATAAGTTCTTCTACCACATACTTATTGATATTAAGAACACTTAAACGCATTCTATGCAGTATAATTTGCCATTAAAAACAGAATAGTGCCTTTCAAAACGTCATCTACAAATCTTAGGAAGAGACTATTGAAACGTATAGGCGGTTAGGTCATTTTTACGTATATACACTATATGTACAAAAGTATTTGGATACTGGATAAATTTGGAGGAGATTCCATCTTAGTGTGGAGTCGTTTTCCTGATTAGGACTCGTCTCATTTGTTTATATACACTATATGCACAAAAGTATTTGGATACTGGAGAAATTTGGAGGAGATTCCATCTTAGTGTGGAGTCGTTTTCCTGATTAGGACTTGTCTCATTTGTTTATATACACTATATGCACAAAAGTATTTGGATACTGGAGAAATTTGGAGGAGATTCCATCTTAGTGTGGAGTCGTTTTCCTGAATAGGACTTGTCTCATTTGTTTATATACACTATATGCACAAAAGTATTTGGATACTGGAGAAATTTGGAGGAGATTCCATCTTAGTGTGGAGTCGTTTTCCTGATTAGGACTCGTCTCATTTGTTTATATACACTATATGCACAAAAGTATTTGGATACTGGAGAAATTTGGAGGAGATTCCATCTTAGTGTGGAGTCGCTTTCCTGATTAGGACTCGTCTCATTTGTTTATATACACTATATGCACAAAAGTATATGGATACTGGATAAATTTGGAGGAGATTCCATCTTAGTGTGGAGTCGTTTTCCTGATTAGGACTCGTCTCATTTGTTTATATACACTATATGCACAAAAGTATTTGGATACTGGAGAAATTTGGAGGAGATTCCATCTTAGTGTGGAGTCGTTTTCCTGATTAGGACTCGTCTCATTTGTTTATATACACTATATGCACAAAAGTATATGGATACTGGATAAATTTGGAGGAGATTCCATCTTAGAGTGGAGTCGTTTTCCTGATTAGGACTCGTCTCATTTGTTTATATACACTATATGCACAAAAGTATTTGGATACTGGAGAAATTTGGAGGAGATTCCATCTTAGTGTGGAGTCGTTTTCCTGATTAGGACTCGTCTCATTTGTTTATATACACTATATGCACAAAAGTATATGGATACTGGATAAATTTGGAGGAGATTCCATCTTAGTGTGGAGTCGTTTTCCTGATTAGGACTCGTCTCATTTGTTTATATACACTATATGCACAAAAGTATTTGGATACTGGAGAAATTTGGAGGAGATTCCATCTTAGTGTGGAGTCGTTTTCCTGATTAGGACTCGTCTCATTTGTTTATATACACTATATGCACAAAAGTATTTGGATACTGGATAAATTTGGAGGAGATTCCATCTTAGTGTGGAGTCGTTTTCCTGATTAGGACTCGTCTCATTTGTTTATATACACTATATGCACAAAAGTATATGGATACTGGAGAAATTTGGAGGAGATTCCATCTTAGTGTGGAGTCGTTTTCCTGATTAGGACTCGTCTCATTTGTTTATATACACTATATGCACAAAAGTATTTGGATACTGGATAAATTTGGAGGAGATTCCATCTTAGTGTGGAGTCGTTTTCCTGATTAGGACTCGTCTCATTTGTTTATATACACTATATGCACAAAAGTATATGGATACTGGATAAATTTGGAGGAGATTCCATCTTAGTGTGGAGTCGTTTTCCTGATTAGGACTCGTCTCATTTGTTTATATACACTATATGCACAAAAGTATTTGGATACTGGAGAAATTTGGAGGAGATTCCATCTTAGTGTGGAGTCGTTTTCCTGATTAGGACTCGTCTCATTTGTTTATATACACTATATGCACAAAAGTATATGGATACTGGATAAATTTGGAGGAGATTCCATCTTAGTGTGGAGTCGTTTTCCTGATTAGGACTCGTCTCATTTGTTTATATACACTATATGCACAAAAGTATTTGGATACTGGAGAAATTTGGAGGAGATTCCATCTTAGTGTGGAGTCGTTTTCCTGATTAGGACTCGTCTCATTTGTTTATATACACTATATGCACAAAAGTATATGGATACTGGATAAATTTGGAGGAGATTCCATCTTAGTGTGGAGTCGTTTTCCTGATTAGGACTCGTCTCATTTGTTTATATACACTATATGCACAAAAGTATTTGGATACTGGAGAAATTTGGAGGAGATTACATCTTAGTGTGGAGTCGTTTTCCTGATTAGGACTTGTCTCATTTGTTTATATACACTATATGCACAAACGTATTTGGATACTGGAGAAATTTGGAGGAGATTCCATCTTAGTGTGGAGTCGTTTTCCTGATTAGGACTCGTCTCATTTGTTTATATACACTATATGCACAAAAGTATATGGATACTGGATAAATTTGGAGGAGATTCCATCTTAGTGTGGAGTCGTTTTCCTGATTAGGACTCGTCTCATTTGTTTATATACACTATATGCACAAAAGTATTTGGATACTGGAGAAATTTGGAGGAGATTCCATCTTAGTGTGGAGTCGTTTTCCTGATTAGGACTCGTCTCATTTGTTTATATACACTATATGCACAAAAGTATATGGATACTGGATAAATTTGGAGGAGATTCCATCTTAGTGTGGAGTCGTTTTCCTGATTAGGACTCGTCTCATTTGTTTATATACACTATATGCACAAAAGTATTTGGATACTGGAGAAATTTGGAGGAGATTCCATCTTAGTGTGGAGTCGTTTTCCTGATTAGGACTTGTCTCATTTGTTTATATACACTATATGCACAAACGTATTTGGATACTGGAGAAATTTGGAGGAGATTCCATCTTAGTGTGGAGTCGTTTTCCTGATTAGGACTCGTCTCATTTGTTTATATACACTATATGCACAAAAGTATTTGGATACTGGAGAAATTTGGAGGAGATTCCATCTTAGTGTGGAGTCGTTTTCCTGATTAGGACTCGTCTCATTTGTTTATATACACTATATGCACAAAAGTATTTGGATACTGGAGAAATTTGGAGGAGATTCCATCTTAGTGTGGAGTCGTTTTCCTGATTAGGACTTGTCTCATTTGTTTATATACACTATATGCACAAAAGTATTTGGATACTGGAGAAATTTGGAGGAGATTCCATCTTAGTGTGGAGTCGTTTTCCTGATTAGGACTCGTCTCATTTGTTTATATACACTATATGCACAAAAGTATTTGGATACTGGAGAAATTTGGAGGAGATTCCATCTTAGTGTGGAGTCGTTTTCCTGATTAGGACTCGTCTCATTTGTTTATATACACTATATGCACAAAAGTATTTGGATACTGGAGAAATTTGGAGGAGATTCCATCTTAGTGTGGAGTCGTTTTCCTGATTAGGACTCGTCTCATTTGTTTATATACACTATATGCACAAAAGTATATGGATACTGGATAAATTTGGAGGAGATTCCATCTTAGTGTGGAGTCGTTTTCCTGATTAGGACTCGTCTCATTTGTTTATATACACTATATGCACAAAAGTATTTGGATACTGGAGAAATTTGGAGGAGATTCCATCTTAGTGTGGAGTCGTTTTCCTGATTAGGACTTGTCTCATTTGTTTATATACACTATATGCACAAAAGTATTTGGATACTGGAGAAATTTGGAGGAGATTTCATCTTAGTGTGGAGTCGTTTTCCTGATTAGGACTTGTCTCATTTGTTTATATACACTATATGCACAAACGTATTTGGATACTGGAGAAATTTGGAGGAGATTCCATCTTAGTGTGGAGTCGTTTTCCTGATTAGGACTCGTCTCATTTGTTTATATACACTATATGCACAAAAGTATTTGGATACTGGAGAAATTTGGAGGAGATTCCATCTTAGTGTGGAGTCGTTTTCCTGATTAGGACTCGTCTCATTTGTTTATATACACTATATGCACAAAAGTATTTGGATACTGGAGAAATTTGGAGGAGATTCCATCTTAGTGTGGAGTCGTTTTCCTGATTAGGACTCGTCTCATTTGTTTATATACCTGGTACCATGAACGCAGTCGTGTACCTCGACGTACTGGATTATTAGGCATTGCCTACACTTTTTCAATTCCACGGCGAGGACGGTTGTTTCCTGCAACAGGATCCAGCTCCATGCCATACTGTAAAATGTGTGCTGGACTGGATTCCTGAAAGAGGTAAATTTGCTTGACGGGTCTGTTCAAAGTCCAGATCTTAATCCGATCGAGCACTTGTGGGACAAACTGAAGCAACGAGTACGGCATCACCACGCACGTCCATCTTCACGACAATCTCTTCTCTCAGCCTTGCAAGAGGCATGGCGAGCTATTCATGCCCAGAGTTACAGAGAACATGTGGAAAGTATGCCTTGACATGTTGCAGCTGTAATTCAAGCAATAGGAGGGCCTACCCGTTACTAAATAGAATAATAAAGCACTTTTTCTGAAAAACATGCAATGTCCCAATATTTTTGCCCATATATTGTTTATAACCTCTCTTAAAATAGGAACAACGCTGGTACATGCATAAAGAGTGTAATGTTACGCTCGAAAAAGCATTACAACCGTCTAGTCTTATGATTTTCAGAACTAGAAGACACTTCCATAATATAAATGTAGTGTCTTATCGACAAAGGATGCCCGAACATGTATATAATAATCTTTGGATCAAATGCGCTGGCGCACTGAGAGCGGGAAGGGGCAATATGCTAAAATTCTACAATGCTGGGAAAGCTTTTGGGCCATTATAAGTTTGGATTGCGTGGAATGAAGATTGTGTAAGTGTGGTCAGTCAAAACCAAACTATGCTACAACCAAGGGGCCTTTAATCACTATAGTTGTTGTTCTATATTAATATATAGCTACACTTTAATCGTTCATGCTGTAAATTAATTGTTGCATATGTTAACAATAAAAAATAGTTCATGCTTCGTTTGCTTCTCCTATGGATGCTACATTCATTCAACAATCCAACATGAGGCCCAAGTGTTTACGTCAAAACTACTGTCACCAAGAGGCACTTTGTTTTTCGTACATGAATTTTCTTTCCCCGCTTGTAGTAATCGAGCCATTTTGTTTTGTCTCGACGTGTTATTTTACCACCAGGAAAACTGATTGGATCTTGGATGAAATATCTCTTTTAAACCACTTGATGGGTTAAACAAGTCATGCTTAGATATCTGAAAGAACTACAGGATAAATATAACCAAGATAAATATATATAAATATAACTATAAATATAATATAAAATAAATATAATAAAATATAACCCATTTTTTAAGTGTGCTCACTTTTCGAACTGTGATATACTGTATTTATTTCTTCAATCTTCTCCGAAATACAGGGTGGTCCCGAATTCATGATACAAACTTTAATGGTAGGTACAGGACATTGTAACAATGATTTATTGTATAGGAATGTATAGTCGCAAGTGACGCGGTGAGGCGAAAACAGGGGAAATAACGGCCGAAAGGAAAAACAAAGATTTTATTGAAAGCGTTGTTGACAAGTGTCATGTTTACAGTAATTGTTCAAAATTGCGTCCACCAGTATCGATACATGCTTGACAGCGTCGGTGGAGCGATTGGCGTACACGTTCAAAGATGCCTGGTATTTCACGCACACCTGCAGCAGCTACAGATAAGCGAGCGACGAGATCCTCATCTGAGTCAACTGGAGTCTCATAAACAAGATGCTTTAGATGTCCCCATAAAAAGTAATCGAGGCTCGATAAATCGGGAGATCGGGGTGGCCAAGGGACTGGTCCACCACGCCCAATCCATCGAGTACCAAACGTGGCATTCAGGTAATTCCGTACATCAATGCTGAAGTGTGCTGGCGCCCCATCGTGCTGAAACCACATGCGGTTACGAATGGCGATCGGAACATCATGCAGCAGTTGTGGTAACACTTCTTTCAGAAAAATAAGATAGCTTCCGCCAGTGAGCCGCGTGGGTAGTAAGTATGGGCCAATCAAAAAGTCGTTCACAATACCAATCCACACATTAATACTGAAACGTTGTTGAAACGCATGTCGACGCGTTGCATGTGGATTATCGGTTGCCCACACATGGGAATTGTGCGCATTAAAGACACCCTCGCGTGAAAATGTCGCTTCATCTGTAAATAGCACATAATCTACGAAATCCGGCTGCAACGCACATTGCTGCATCACCCACAGGCAGAAGTTCACGCGGCGAGGATAATCTGCCGGATTCAATGCTTGTACTTTCTGAAAATGGAAGGGGTGTAAGCGATTTTCGTTTAACACTCTGCATACAGTCTGATGACTCACACCTACGTCACGAGCAACAGTTCTTGTGCTTGACTCGGGTCTATCAGCCACAATGTTCAAGATGCTTTCTTCCAGCCTTGGAGTGCGTACAGCTCTTACTCGACCAGCGCCATGTCTGTTGACGTCGAACGCACCTGTTTCACAAAGTTGACGATGTAAGCGTTGAAAAATTCTATGATCCGGCATTCGTCGATCAGGATACTCCGCGCGATACATTCGTAACGCAGCTCTGCCGTTACCATTTGCACGGCCGTACATGCAATGCATGTCTGCTTTTTCTGCATACGTAAAGTCACCCATCGTCTACGGCAGCACAATTGTGAATGGCGCTTTTCCCTACTGCGATGCATCATGTTCAACAGCGGCTAGACATCTACTGCCCTCTACCGGCAATGATACCAACCGATCACTCCATTTCTCTTTCCTTTTATTTTCCCTGTTTACGCCTCACCGCGTCACTTGCGACTATACATTCCTATACAATAAATCATTGTTACAATGTCCTGTACCTACCATTAAAGTTTGTACCATGAATTCGGGACCACCCTGTATACATTCTTTAATTGAACACTAAAATGCAACTCTTATTAAGAGGAAATTAATGTAGGGCTGAATGTAGATGTAGCTGTGTTTACGTGGTGGAACTTGGTTCTTTGCACATTCTTGTTAATTGATTAACCGGAAGTAAGACTCTCGTCTTCCGGTGGTTTGTACGCTGAAACTGAAAATCTCTCTCATATACTCGTAGGTTTCATAACTATGCAATATATATAACTATGTAACTTGATGTATATCAAGAGTGCTTAATTCGATGTTCCTGGATGACTGATTATGTAGCCCCACAAACTTTCGACCTTTCATTTTATTATGTGGTTTTAGTGACGTTTTCCACGACCCATAGACGTGTCTTCCAATTGAAAAATGTCCTTTCGCTTCGCAATAGCCCGTTGTGTTGGAACAGTGAAACAAATATCGAAATACCTACCAACCTCTCGCTTCACAATCATGTCGTATTCATGCCAAAGCGTTTTTTGTAGTAAGAACATTTGTGAACAACTATTTACAAGTATGAAGCACAAGAAAACACTCCAACAGTTTTGACGGGATATTTCATCCATCAAGAACTGACCAATTTTGTTTCTGACGAGACAACTCTCCATGAAGGTACTGTCGAATTTTTTGATTACGAGATCAATGGTCTGTTTAATTCAATGACACTATGTCCGTTAAAATCTTGTCAGTATTAGTAATGCCGATATATGTCGGGGAACTAACAAAAAGACATACTTCTCTAACATATCAAGAACTCTACTCCAATATAAAACAAAAACTCAATACTTCATGGCGAACTCCACCCACGCATCACTGGTACTGCAGAAAAAGTCCTGGTACTCTACTAAACATCAAATGTGACAGAAGTACGCAAACCACCTTGGCCAGACTTGCAAGTGGACATATAAAGTCCTTCGTGGACGGTTCAAAAACCTACCAGACCTGCAGGAAATGTTATGGTGATGAGGCGTCGCCTGAGCATGTCCTCCAGTGTCTTGGACTTACAAAGCAGGACATTACTTCTGACCCTTTGACTGTAAGGGACTTTTTATATCTCAACAACCTATTGGAGCTCGTCTGACTTCTGTCAGATGAGTGGGATTACAAACAACAACAACAAAAAGACATAAATTGCATCTAAATTTTCCAACTCCCTAAGAATTACAACCACTCCATCGAATCAGACATTAATGTAGTAGTTTTACCCAAACCAAGGTCAAATATCCCACTAGTTTTTTGCTTACGCTGTCATCTTTTTTTGGTAGAACACAGTCTATGAAACACATTTTAAAATCGTATATGTTACCTTATTAATTAATAATCAGTGAGACAGATCCTACAGAAATTGTAGAGTTTCATCAAAAATTTCACATATCTTTGGGCATAGAATTACCTTTTTTCTGCTTGTTCATCCATTTCTCTGATGCTAACTCAAAACTGAAGTCCTTTTTTTAAGGAATTTGTTCCACCAGTTTAAATGAATTGGAACTGAAATTACTTCCAAAAAGTTCCCTTTGTGTAAGTGGTATGAATTTCCAAGTTCCGGGCGAATGGCGGATATTAAAACATATATTATGCGTCTAGTGCATAAATTTCAAATGCCTCCGGAAATGTTCTTATAAAACTTTTATTATTTCTCTTTTCCACGTCACCGTAGGCGAAATTCCAGAAGTGTTTTGAAACTTACTTCAGAGGACACCAAAGGTTATTTACTTGGGTTAGGTTTGTGTCGAAAAATTGCTTCCAGGCGATAAGAATAAAAATGTTACTTCCTTTTGAAATCATTTTCCATCCTATGTCTCATAAAGGAGTGCGCACAATTCTATGGTAAACTTAATTTTGTCTTTATTTTATTCTTTTTTCCGTGCAAAATAAGAGAGAAGATTTATAAGGAAAACCAAATTAGAAAAAGAAAATTACTTTTATGTTACTGGTGTAAGATATACTCATCTTTACT
Organism: Metellina segmentata; assembly: GCA_947359465.1. Taxonomy (NCBI): domain Eukaryota; kingdom Metazoa; phylum Arthropoda; class Arachnida; order Araneae; family Tetragnathidae; genus Metellina; species Metellina segmentata. The sequence continues at coordinate 121,685,849 of OX375876.1, forward strand.
GCATTGAAATGGAATTTTGAGTTACAAGGTAAGTAGTCAAGCATTAAAAGTTCCAAAGAAGGAACAGTAAAGATGAAAGCAAGATGATAAAAATAGTATATAGCCATTTTGGTGGAATTAAACATCCACCATCCAACAAAAAAGAACGTTCGGACAACTGTTACGAGCTATCAAAGCTATTTTTGGTGGAACAAAATGTCCACCATTTTCTGGACCAATTATATCTATTTGTGTGCAACCAAACATTAATATACTATTTTTATCATCTTTATTAGTTACTTTCAGAACTTTTAATGTTTGGCTAGGAGTTTGGGTAATGCTTCTATCTCCTATTTTAAAAAGCAAAAATTGCTTTTTTAAATGTTGAATGTTACTTAAACCATTCGGATGTAAACAGAGAATAACAGTTTTATCATTTATATCTATTTATATCACTAAACTATTTTGTCATTGAACTTGTCACACCGTTATCCATTTTCGAAACAAAAAAAGTGGTTGGATGATATTCTGATCTAAAACGACTTAACGTTTTCAAGGACATTTTCTTGACATATGTATTAAGCGATGCCTCATTACCAAACATACCTCAGCATCAACCGACTTTATGACGAAAATTATGTAACGGTGAATTCCACAATCCATGATTTATCTGCAATAGCATGTCGCTTCAGAGGAAAATATAATGAATCAGCGAACATGAGTAGATTCCATTTTTTTTGTGTGTGTATGCTGTTCAAAGACGTATTGAAGCTCTATTTTTATGGCTTGCTCTAAAGCAACCCTGTTACGAAACAGCTTTTTTTAATTGTTAAACGGATACTAGGTACTACTACCTCCAATACCTACACTTACAACATTCTCCAATGTTGTTAAATTTTAGTGACTAATATGAGAAAGTTTTTATTTATGAACAAAGACAAAACAAAAATATCAAAGAGGGAAAAATAATGGAGTTTCTTAGCGATTTTAAGAGACATGCTGAAATTGTATTCGAGTAAATGCCAAGTTGTATACAGAAGTTGTGAAAGATGTCACCAAAACACTAGCGCCCTCTATTTTTAAGTAAATAAGAACTTTAATTTCCCCTCCTCGTGGTAGTCTTGGCGAGATATATCGTCATTAGTAAAATCAGTACTATATCTTGATGCACGACATGACTTGTCATGGAGAGAAAACTGATCAGTTCTTGAACTCGTCATCATAAAAAATTAGTAGTATCTTGATGATGATATATATCGTCAACAGCATAATTGATCAGCAGATATTCATTGACGAGATAGTTCGTCGAAACCACTTGGGAGAGTTAACCATTAACCAACGAACATATAAAACCTCAAAGATATTGCAACTGTTTTCTTATCTTAGAGACGATAGCAATTGTGTTCAACTATTGTATTTTAAAACGTTTTTTTTTCCTAGCCTGATTTTGAAATTGTGTTCTCTAATTGTTTGTAGCAAAAAATCTAGTACCGAGGTTATACTTAATATTAGAGTTGATTTTGTTATAGTTGTTTTATATATTTGTTTCCTTTTTTTCAACGGTTTATTTTTACAACTCACACTTTTTGGCAGCATTACTTCCATTTCAAACTCAGTTTTCTTATAGAAATCTTATTACCGTTTTTGTTGTACAAGAATTCTGCTTTTCTGTACCTTTGTATTTACTTTTCCCCAGACACTGATTTTCCAATTTTTTTCATTTAAAAAATGAACTCCTTCTAAGGCAATCTTTAAATTAATTTTTTGCCAGTGTAAAGCTACTACAAGTTTTATATAATTTCAATTTCGTAATATTATTAGTTTGCAGTTTTTGTAATATTTGTTTCCCGAATTGAGAAACACTTAAGTACACGAATACTTTTAATCCATACATCTTCCTTTTGGAATTAGTTGCTGTAACTTAAGCGTAAAAATCTCAAAATCAATGCTTAATTCAAAATAACAAACTGCCAAATAAAAGTTAGAATATTAGCAATTTGTAAACCATTCCAAATTAAATCAAAATATGTAAATACTTATTAATGTTACTATACACATTTAATAGAAAATGACATACTTTAAATTTTTCCACATTACGCGAATGGAAAATACGTTTATTTGCTACACAAAGGATAATTAAACCGGGACCAGTTTGTACAGCGTCGTATCCTCATGCCATGCAAGCACGTCATCACGATGCATTGATAGGAGTCATACCACTCATCAGTATGAAGTCATGGTTTTTGATGCTGTCCACATCAGCAGCTTCAGTATAATGAGCGATGGGTACCATAACGACAGGCTAATAATACATTGTCATAGGGGCGTACGGGAATTGTGAAGAGTCGAAGGTCAGGTTGTCCCGTCGAAGTCAGGAAGAGTCGAAGGTCAGGAAGCCTCCCAGGTTGTTTCTTTCAAACGAGATGCCTCGTCGTTAAACCTGCTGGTGGTTGCCTCTCTGAGGCATCTCGTCATTAGGAAAACTGACAAGATCTTGATGTCGCCGTCATAAAAAATTTGGCGATTTCTTGTCACAATCCGACGTCAGATCATGATGTACGAGATATCTCGTCGAAACAACTTGGAGAGGTAAAGATGACGAAATTTGTTTGTGAAGATATATCGTCAGTGGGATATTGCTGATTTTTTTTAGAGTCGCGATCAAAATCTGGTCAGATTTTTTTTAAGGAGGAAATATATCGTCCATCAAGAACTGACTGGTTTCGATAACGGAATTCTTCGTCGAGACAAAGCCAGCGAAATATATTTTCTTGTTCATTGCAAATAATATACACATATTTCTATACAACTTTAAGGTAATGTTTCGACACCACATTTTTTTTAGAATGTGGTATAGAAACATTTTAACAAGATATTTTTATGTTTAGTGTTATGAAACAATAGCATTGGCTATAAATATTTAAAATATATATTAATAATATTGTCAAAAGGATAATTATGTATGCAATTTTAAAGAAATATGTCAAAACCTTCAAATGTATTTCATAAAATCTATTTAATCCATTTGAAAAATGATGCTACCAAAATAAACTGCATGTATTTTTCTAAGGAATGAACTAGAATCAAAAGGATATTTAAATAAACAAGAATTTTACAAGCGATCGAAAATGAATACAAGATTTTTGATAGTTTTACAGGCTAATTCTTAAATATAGCCTTAGTTTAAAACCTTTTCAACTCAAGATAATTACTTTTCTAGTTCATTCCCTAGACAACATTATAAAGAACAAGTTCTCAAAAAGTTTTAAAAGAATCTATCAATAACTTTTTGTGTTATATCATTTGAAGGGATTAAATAATGCATAAATATTAATTTAGAGTAAAAACTAGTTTGAGTGTAACGATTGATCTCTCTTGCTTTTATTGTTTGTGTAAACTATTTTGTTCTAGTCTTCTCTTTAAAGATGTTCACAATATTTCCAAAAGATAAACCATTTTCACATCTGAGAAAACTTTCTAAAATTATATTTGCTTAAAAAAGTACATTTACAATTTAAATTTTAACAGGTTTTTGGTCTTTTAACGGTCATTTCCAATGTTTTCCAAACCTACTTCCGGTTTTCCCGCTTTGATTAAAATCGTTATATATCTGCAACTAATTAACACATAGAAAAAATCCAATATGTTTTGGAAAGTCAAATAAATAATCCATCAAATAAGATTAAAAATTTTTGTTTTTTGGCATTTATGGTCTAAAAGGACATTTTAAACGTGTTTGTATACCTTAAGGACTATCTCTTGTGTAATAATTGATGTTCAATAGGTTTCTAAACAGTGATAATTGAGGCGCTCATCCCGACTATGGACTGTGTTATGTATCATCAATTTGATAGAAGTATCATAGGGACTTACAAGTTCCTTGAGGTGTCGAAGGAAAATTAATAGTAAGTTTTTAAGAAGGTGGTACTAATCGACTTTGGTCTCTCGAATTTGGAAGCAGGTGTGCCGTTGATTCCAGCTGTAACATTAAACTGACAATTCTACAGATGCTTGGACATACTTTCTTATTCATCGATGTGCACATTGAATACAGATCATACTCTCCAAAAGAGATCTCGCCTGACTTCACCATCATTAAACACTGCTTCATAATCAATGCTCTGAGCAATTCCAGCATGTCTTCTCATTCCGTAGTCAATTACTGTGATTGTTTTACCCTTCTCAATTTGTTGCACATACAGTGGTAAAACTACTCTTATTTTCTAGTAGTACTGCTGCTCGTTAAATCCGTCATGGCCTCAAATTTCCTCACGTTGGCGTGGTGTGGAAGTTTGGAGAGTGGATTGGAAGCTCAGATGTTGTTCTCGTTATTTTCCCTCCCGGATTGGTACAGGACAGTCACCAAAAGCTCGTTGTGTTGCTCCAGTGCGATTTAAATTAAGTATACCTACCTATTCGTGTGTTTAAATGGCGTATTGTAAAATAAAGAGTGACGAAAGCAGGACATACATCAATACGGTATGTCGTTAAATTAATATTGCACTGAAGAAACACAACGGATTATTTGCGATGGGGTGTGATTAATCCCTAGACAATTAATTATCCTAGTGTGATTAATTAGATTAATCCTAGTGTGGTTAATCCCTTAATCCGAAGACAAGACCTAGTTAATTTTGAACCACATGACAAGGTCAGCACCTTAATCTCCAAACTTTCGCACCATTCCAACAATGGACATTTGAGGTCACGTCAGATTTACCGTGCACCATGCCACACGTACACGACGGTCATTGATTGCATCAAGCTTTGAATACGCAACCCACCGGTTTCTAATCCGTTACTCTTCCAACCTTGCTACCCCGGCCCCAAATTAAGACAAAGCAGGAACCATTGTATAAATAAAATACTATTCCAGATTAACCTCAAACAGCAAATAGCACATTTTAGCATAACTCACGACTGCCACTCAGGTAACGTCATCCTATAACCCTTCCAGACATATCATTGTAGTGTGCATCTTGTTTCCTGGTCGCTTGCTTAGTCAATACAACTCATGAATAAGTATTCCATTCAGGAAGCTTGCCAACATTATTGACCTTAGAATAAATATTTACTCCGCAATTAAAAGGTACTTGCCAACATTATTGACCTTAGAATAAATATCTACTCCGCAATTAAAAGGAACTGTGGACCAACATTTCACGATCGACAGTTCCTCAAATCACGATTCAGGATATTTACCCCAAATTAGGCTTCTGTTAAAAGTTCAATCCTGTATATAAATTACTGTCACACAGCTCTATACGACCAATAATATTTCCATAACAAATTAGTTTAAAGTCATTCCTTCACAACACTGTATTGACAAAAGTATTTGGACATGGCAGAAATTCGGAGGAGAATCCATCTTAGTGTAGGGTTGTTTGTCCTGGTTAAGACTCGGCCCATTGCTGTATGTACCTGGTACATAATCACTAACGTGCACCACGACATTCTGTATAATTAGGCCTTGCCTACACTATGGCAATACTACGGTGACGATGGTTGTTATTTCTTCCAACAGGATCGAGCTCCATGTCATACTGCAAAATGTGTGATGGACTGGCTTCCTGAATATGAGGTAAATTTGCTCGACTGGCTGTTCAGAGGCCAGATCTCAATCCAATTGGAGCACTTGTGGTACAAACTGGAGCGACGAGAAAGACACCGCCACACATGTCCATCTTCACAAAATCTCTTCTCACGGCCTTGCAAGAGGCATGGCGAGCTATTCCTGCCCATACTTACAGAGAACTTGTGGAAAGTATGCCTCGACGTGTTCCAACTGTAATACAAGCAAAAGGAGGGCCTAACCGTTACTAAATAGAACTCTAAAGCACTTTCGCTGAAAAACATGCCTTGCTCAAATATTTTTGTCTATACATTGTACTTGTCTGGTAACTATGCTTGATCTCCTTTCGAGCATTGTCACAGTATGAGACATTTGCTCTAATGATTAATCCTCCAATTGCTTTCGACAAGATATGTCGTCCATCAAGACCTAGTCAATTTTACAATTAATGAAGATACCTCGTCCAAACAAAACGACCCTAAGGGAATGAAGATCAGAGTAGGAACAACGAAAAGTCTCCAGTTCAGAACTGAGGACCGGACCATATCTAACAGGTTTTGTATCAGAGGCTAACTACTACAGGGCAGTTTTTGACAATAAGATAAACAAACAGAAGGGTTAACAAAGCAGTTTAATTAAAATAAAATAATTTTCAAAGATTGTCATTTCTGCCAGAATTTTAATTCGGCCCCACACAATTAGAGAAATTACTAGACTCTTTACCAAATAATTTGTGAATAGCCCGTTGTGTTGCTCCAGTTCGACGTTTATTAAAATACCTACAAGCCTGCCAAATAACTTGTGATACTAAAGCCTTAACTGACAGATCAAATGTGCATTCATTTTATATGTGTTCTAATTTTTATTCGCATAATGTTTTCTTACATATAAATCAAATTAACTCCATTTGACAGACTTATATTTGAATTATAAAACTAAAACATTTTTGTTCTATAGAACCTCAAAGTTTAGAAAGGGGGAACATTTTTGGTAAAGCAATATGTTTAACCAAAATTTCAAAACTAGGATGCTCGATGTATTAATTATTTGTACTTGGATATGAACAAATAATTGCAAGGAATATTCCAAAAATATTTAAATGCGAAGGAACCAGTTTGTCAAGATAAGAATGTCATAAAATCTCGAAGATAAACCAATTTTTGTAGACCACTACTACAATTTATCAACTATATCTTTTATTTTTCGTCAATTTAACTACTTTAAAAATTGTTAAAATTGAAATAAATTGTATTTTTCATTTTTATTGAGTGTGATATAAATTAAGGTTTCTCTCTATATTAAAAAAAAGTTACCGCCGCTTCCGACGCCGCAGGATTGAAAACTGTGCTGTTTAGCTCGATTCTTATACGGTTTCCCTAGAAAGTTCGGATTAGAAAAATATGAAATTAATATTGTTTGTTCTTCATCGTGTTTCTTGGAGAGCTGTAAAGATCTTTTGTGTGCTTATTAGTTTAGGGTTTATTAAATGTCAAAGTATGAAAAGCGAAATTTCTTCCGCGAGTGAGCAAAACACATAGAAATTTTCAGTGTTAAGAAGTGAGTTTTTTTTAAAGAGTAAATCTCAACGTAAATTTTTGCAGCTCGTCGAGTTTTTTTAGAAATTTCAATTTCGCTCTAGATAATAGTTTTTTGAAATTGGGGAAAAGTCGGGAAATTTTCGTCATATCTATATCTTATTATTACAAGTTTTTAATTAAAAAAATATCGCAGTATACCTCAGAATGTACTCTTTCTTACGGTATAGTTCTTTTTAAAATTTGTTTATAAAAAAGTTCGATACGATAGTAGTTGCGTAACAATCCCCGGGGGTTGGCGAGCGTAAGCGACTAGGGGGCGGAGCCCCCTAGTTAACTAAAAATATGTAAAAAAAAGTTGATTTAAGGTCAAATAGGGTGAAGTTGAAAGTCTCCTGTCCCCTTAAATACACTTCCAACTTCTAAAGCTCCTCAATTTATTTAAATGTGCTTACGTTCATAAAACGAAAACAAGTATTTCACAGTCAACTTGTAAAATATATACTACTAGGGGGCACGCCCCCTGCTCGTAAACGCTCGCCACCCCCCGGAGGATTTCTTCGTAATCCTCATTGGTTCGCTGCGCGAACCTATGCTCGCTTCGCTCGCATCAATGAAGACATGTGTCCTAGCAGAAGGAATTGTTTACAAAATATGATATTCCACAAAAAAATATTGTTCAAATCTAAATTTGTTTGCTATTTTTCAGAAAAGATGTATACAGTACCGATAGAATCTGAATTCAAATGAAAACTTTGAGAAAATTTTGACTCGAAATGTGAGGGCTGATTTGGAAATAGAATACCCAGCATGTTGTTTGAGTGTATATTTACCCCTGCACTCGAGCCACCCACGCATTTTCATTGAGTTTGCTGTCGAAAGTTGTTGTGCAAGCGTCTCGTTAAACTATAATTGTTGGCACTGAAAAGGACCTTTTTTAAATGGCCCTGAAAAGATCCTCCGCTTTCTTTGATTTCTATTATTAACTGCAACAGCTCAACTAAAATTCTTTTTTTTTTTTTTCAATAAAATTTCATCCGATAACGCTATAAATTCAATTCAAGCGCGAGGCTTCGTGAAAAACAAATAATCGTACAATGTTGCCAAAACGCGATAACAAATAACGTCTTTTTTGCGTGCCACGTAAGAGAATTATATATATAGATCGCTCTTGAACGTCATTCATAGTATATTTTCAAAGTTATTATACTCTAGAAAACTTCCCGAAGAATGACAATACCTATAAGTCATAAGTTTCTTAAGTTAATACCTCCAAGGACTGAATTCAGACACACGTGTTTCATGTTACACGTATTTAAATTTTACTAAAAGAATGTTTAATCTGTTTAAAAATGTACTGCTTTGTTTTCTCTTTGTGTAATTTCACTAGTTTTTGAATTAGAATTCCTGCTTAGTCATTCGGCAACATTTTCGAATCATTTATAAACAGGTACAACCTTTTCCCAACTTTATAAATTAATTACACACTTAAAAATAATTAATGGAAATCTTGGCCATTGTTAAACTTTTGTGGTTTGTAGTTTTAAAGTTAACGGAAGCACGATTTGGATTTAAACAGGAAGATGTGGTAACAAGACATTAAACATCAAGAAGGCAGTCCTTCATTTAAAATGACATTTCTTTTTATAAACCTCCTGATGGGTATTTCGAAGAGGTACCTCGTTATTTGGAAAGCTAACGAGGTCTTGATGGATGAGGTATCTCATCATTAAAAGAAAACTACCAGATCTTGATACTATCATCAAACAATCGGCAATATCTTGATGACGAGATATATCGTCAAGAGCAAAACTAGTCAGATCTTGATGGATGAGACATCTTCTCACTGACATTGGTCAGATATTGATGGACGTGGTATCTCGTCTAAACGACTCTGAGGATTAAAAACATATAATATCTACTTATGATTTACTTGTGAAACCACCATGTTTTTTTTCATTCTCCTATATCAGCTCCAACCCAATTTCAAAAGTGGACACGGATTTCTTGGTATGGAATTAATTTAATTTTTAAAATTCATTTATAATCAAACCGTTTGAGATCATATGATTGGTTTCACTTGATCCTCCATGGTGCTGTGACGTCTGTGCTCAAAACCTGAAAAAGCCCTTTTTTCCACGGTAAATGATATTGTGACCATTGATAGAAGGCCTGATGACCTGTCAACGTACGATTGATAAATGGACCCACGGTATTTCCCTGCAAAGGGGTCCCAACGTTTGTGGATGGCTGGCAAAGAGGTCTAAAGGCGTCATCACGTCGGGAAGCGGTTACGGCAGACGACAAAGGATGGCGCCTCTTTTTCGATATGGCGGTTACCGATGTTTCTTGGAGGGAGTTAAATTCTCCAAAATGGAGATGGATCGCAAAACCTTGCTGAGAGAACAACGATTGTTTTCTGGATCTCATACTGTTTTTTTTTTTTTTTTTTTTTTTTTTGCGGTAGAACCTCTACCAGCGTTCGCATGTTGAACGAGCTTCTCAGATATCCCAACCTGGGATAAGCTTAAAGAGGCTTTTGACCAACGTCTGTTAAACATAGTTGTATACAAAGAGCAGAATTGTTAACAGGTAATTTTGGTTAATCTAAATAAACTCATTTAGTCTCGTTTTGGTGAATTCATTTAGAGTCAAACGCTACAGGTCTCATAGACACTTAACCATCCAGTAAATTACTCTTCCTAAAATGACTTATAACCAGCTTTGATCTTCTTGTTACCAATATAATCCTTTCTGATATCCATTTCAACCAGTAGGCGTGGCTATTGAATTATAATGCGTGCTGTGGGGAAAAGTAAACAATAATTATTTTTAGTTGGAGAGTAAGCAACCTGTTGCTTCTGTCCGTATAGGAGCCTTGACAGGTTTTCAAGAATGTGTTGGCCTAGCCCAGCGTTAGAAAAGGTTAAGTGAGCGAGGAGGAGACCGTGCCGCAATGCCTAGCCTTTGTCTAGCGCGATACACGGCTAAACACGAAGGGAAGGCCTAGCATAGTGAAAACCGGGCGCAAACGAAAGCAGCTGAGGTATTAGCCATCTCTAATATAAAGATTGGTATTGCTTTAAGAAATACTATTTTTGGGTTCTAATAGGGCTTTTGGTACGAAATAAGTATTTTTTTTAATAAATAATTTGTATTGAAGGATGAATTTAGCTCCTACTGATCACATTTTTAATTACTCCTATGGTTATATGATTTAATGACAACTGAAGAAATACTTAGCACAATATATTATCGAATTTTGAAATGTTTGCGAAGTAAAGAAAACTTCATATTGCTGCATTTCAATCGTAAGTACTATTTTTGCAAAACATCGTGAATAAACAAGTTTTTTGTTCACACATCCCATGCAACTCCGTGAGAAGAAATTCATTGCCTACGCAAGCCAAATCTGGGGATCTACAAATAACAACACCCTTGAAATCCTCCAATCTACATCACTCAGAACCATCGCCAAAGCCAGATGGTTTTAGGGAAATACCGAAAAATAAGACGCACTTAAAATTAACTCCCTAAGGGCGCCTTCACACGAAGGAGATCGATCGCTCAGACCGATCTGAAGGCGACGGAACTTACATAGAAACCATAGGAGCACTTCACACGAGAAGACTATCAGGACACCGGTAGAGACTAAAAAATAGTCGCTTAGGAAGTTCAGCCGTCGGCGACTTTTTTTGTTTGAAGAAAACAGATGTTACATTGCGAGGTATTGCGTCATTCACACGAGAGAGACTATCATCTGTCGATTTTTGATTCCTAGCGATATCACCTGCCGTTCTGGATTTATTTTCCTTGTTTCTTTGTATTATATTTTTCTAGTAATGGAAAGTTTAGGTATTTATAAGTTAATTACTGCTTTGCAAATGCAGCCTGCATTGTGGGACAAAACTCACGAAGATTATGCAAACAAAATAAAAAAAGAAAAAGTATGGAGAGCGGTGATGGTGTTTATTTATGGCGAAGAAATGCAAGAATTGTGATAAACAAAAGAAAAATGTGCTTAATAAGTACTTTATTTTTTATTACAATAATTTAGCATTAATTTATGTTGACAAGCTATAGTAAAAATACGTGGTATGAAAAAAGTAAATGACAAAACGATAGCTTGATAATATTTTAAATAAGTTACATTAATTTCTTATAGTAATTTAACATCAATTTATGTTAATAAACTAATAGTAAGAATACGAAGAAGTAAAAAGTAAGCGACAAAAAACGGTAACTTGATAATATTTTAAATAAGCTGTTGCATTATTTTATTATATTTTTATATACTGCCATGGAAAATCGCATTCACTTACAAAATACTGACCGAAATTATCTCGAAGAGCCGTTGGCTCAGGTCCAGTCTAACCATTATAAACATTATTATCATCGCTTTCCATCAAACCGGTGTGCGTTAAGGTGTCTTCGTGCGAATAACAATACCTCGTTCGTATGAAATTATGCAAGATTACACATGCTTTTATTATGTCAATTGCAAATCAATATTAGAGTTCAATGGTCTATAGAAAATCCTCCATTTATTAGTTAAAATACCAAAAGAGCATTCAATGAACTGGCGGTTTTTTAGAAAGAAGGTAATTAAATATTATTTCGTTCTGTGGTAAATTTTTTTCCATCATACTAACCTCAATGTTAACGACAACCTTTCTCGTGGAGGTATGTTGTCTCTCATATTTGTGTCCTGCTTCTTAGGCTCCGTTCACATGAGGCGCGTAAAATGCGCTTTTGGTGAGGCTATAAGGATCCCGCTATTCAAGGTCGTAAAGATAGATACTTGAATTATAGGAATAAATAAACATAATTTAATGGCGGGACCTCACTAGCCTCGCCATACGTGCGTTGAAACGCCTCATGTGAACGTGGTCTTAATGTATCCTGCTGAAGTGTTCTCTGAAAGAAGCTACTGACACCCGGAACTAATTGAAAAATTTAGTAGAGTCGTCTTCCAGTTCGCGATACAGAACTTGGTATAAACCTTTCTGCACACGAAATTTATTGATAGGGTGTACCCAATACTTCCTTTCGACATTTTTGTTTTACTTATGATTAAAATACCATACTGCAAGCATTTCCAGCTCATTCATTCTGAAAGAAGGCAGGATTCCAAAGGACGTAACAGTCGTGACGTCATTGCCCATATTCGTATTGCAAAAATTCAAAAGTTACAATTGAAAAATTATTTATTTAAAGAAAATCAAATGTAAGATATCTATCTCGCTTAAAATTTTCCGCAGATTTCAAATTCGTTAAAAATTTTTATCTATCTTTAAAGATGCATATTTTGCAAAAAAGAACTAGACAAGGCCGATAAAAAATTTTGTTTTGCTTCTTTTCGCTCGAATCGTTTGTCTGCAGGAAATGAATCAAAACGACTATCACAGGCGACCGTTGTGAGCGATCGATCTCCTTCGTGTGAAGGCGCCCTTAAACTCACATAGCAAAACATCTGCAACATAAATAACGAATCCATACAACAGATAAACAGTAAAAACGGAAAAACTTCTTCGTTTCCGCATTCTATTCTGTTCAAGTGTCCTTTAAACTTCGAAAATCGAATATGTTAAATTTGTGTATGAAGAATCCATACAGGAATTAAAACTGCATTTTAAACACAAAACATTTACGATCACAATTACAAGTACACTGCACAAACCGCTGAACTATCGCTTGGTGTAATCATCTAAAAACTATCGCTTTTTTTTTTATTAGTATCCTATTTTCGGTCGAAGCAGTTTAAACTTTTTTTCGCAAAAAATTGCAAATAAATATTGATTCTTCTCATGCATGCGCAGGGCGCACTATGAGTGAGTGACGTCATAGATCACGGGGTGAGAAACCAACGAATCAGCGAGCTTAAAATTTCCCCATGTCTTCTATTCCAGTAAAGGTTGGTAATATGCCGCCAGAATCTGCATTCGTTTCGATCAACACGTACTTCGCCGCAGAATTAATTCGAAATTGTGATTTTAAATCAAAGTTGTTTTTTTCGTGATAATCAAAATTCTAAGTCTTTTTTTTTTTAGTCTTTTTACTTAATCGAACGCATACGGCATTTTAATTAGGGTTTGGATATAGAGAAATACAAAGGTATTTTATTTAAAATTGGATTTTTTTCGAAATCTAAATTTAGCAAAAGGGAATTACACACGATGCTTTGACAAATGAATGTAATTCGATTATCTTTGTACTTGTCAGCATGTGTGTGTGTTGGTGGTGTGAAAAGTAACTTGCATTGTCAATTTTCTTTCATTCGTAATAAATCAACAAAATAATTTTTATTCCACGACGAATTTGCATCTGCCATGGTCATATTCTACCGTTCGCTCTCTTAATGGTTTCTACTCTGGCGACTCAGAATAGTGTATAGTTCAAACCAGAACACCATCTGGGCATATCTATTTGATAGAAAATGTAATCACGTTCTTGTTCCGATTTATATAAGAACAGTTGAATGCGCGCCTTCGCAAGAATACTGTACTTTAGCAAATGAAGTGTGTCGTCCATTTTGTTTTGTTTACAGAAATCTCGCTTCCTTCGCAAAAAGGTAATACTGCGCATGCGTAACTCTCAGCCGAGAGTTAATTTGCCAATTTCGGAGGATCAAAATGTAACACCGAAACGACAGTTTTAAACCAGGGGCCAGGCTTTGTGAATATGGTATTTCGATAACCCGGGGATTATCTTTGATCCACGGGTTAACTCGGACTTGTGAATACGGCAGTTATTCACGTGTACTGCTTGAAGAAATGATTTTCGCTTGGAAACGCGATTCGAACATCAAATCTGCTGACTGAAATTCAGTTCAAACTTTTTCATCGAATTTTAATCCAAACAAAAATACAAGGATCGATTTCAAATCTGCATTTAAAAAGAGAAATAATTTGTGTCGTCACGCGCAAAAGCGTAAAGAAAGAAGGATTTATTAATAAGCATGTGAATCATTAAAGGAAATATAACAAAAAATTATCTCAAAAGTTGAAACTATAATCTTGTCGTCGTGATGAATATGTGGACGTGAAAGCCGAAGACTTATTTGAACTTAGCAGAGTGTGAAATATGAATCGGAAAGGGAAGTTTTCTAAATTAAATGCCGTGAGGGAAATGGGCAAATCTCTAGTTGACGAGACGGTATTGAAGCAGTATTATTTTCGGTCACCACGGTAGAAGGATGCGGACGCCAAATCTTTCCGCTCTATTGGAGGGTTACTAGAATGAAGAGTATATCACCAATACAATAGCCTGGATTTCTCTGAAGCTTCAATGCGTTCTGTTAATTCAAAAACTTATCGGGGAATACATTGTTTTTAGCTCCATTATCCCATAACCGAATTACCACATGGGAAGGAATCACATTATTTCTGGATAAAGGAAGAGACAAGAAAAATACTTCATTGTACCTTCAAATAAGTTTTAATCGTATAATTAAATAGTATTAAAACACTAAATAATTAATAAAACTAACTAAATAATTAATAAAACTAACTAAATAATTAATAAAGCTAACTAAATAATTAAATAGTAATAAAATATTAAATATTATTTCATAATTAAATGGTATGAAATAATTAAATGTAATAAAATAGTATTGAATATAATAAATAGTATTAAATATAATAAATAGTATTAAATATAATAAATAGTATTAAATATAATAAATAGTACTAAATATAATTAATAGTATTAAATATAATAAATAGTATTAAATATAATTAATAGTATTAAATAAGAAACATATTTAAATGGCATCAAATAATGAAAGTGTTTTCAAAATTAAATAGTTCTATTTGTTCAATTAAGTGTTATTAAATAATTAAATGTAATGAAATAGTCCTATTTGGGTAATCAAACATTAAATAATTAAATAGCCCTAATTGTAAAATTTTCTTTTCATCCCTATTGAATAATATATATATAAGTTCCGCGAGATACTTCTTATTGTACAAATTAATGGTTAGCCTCTAACTTTAGTTTGGTTTTTGTATGAGCGACATACTTTTCATTCTGGTGGCTCATTCTCATTTCTCCGTTTAAAGAGGCAGAACTTGGCATCTGTTGATGGAGAAAAAAAAATGGAAATTTCATCAAATGCACACAGGTCCGAAATGTAAGTATAATTATAAATTCGTATCAAGCAAGGTCCTCTGACCTGAATCCAACAGAGAATTATTGGCATCGAGACAACCACCAGGAGGGTTTAGGCATATTGTGTAAGGCATATTTACAGCAAACCAGTAAAAATTCTGCAGTAATTTTGGTGCTTGGTGAGTGATAGAATGTAAATTGGGGAGAAACTTACATGTTTCCTAATTCTTGTTTAAAAAATTATGAAATTTACAGGAAAAAAGAATTGATGAAAACAAAATCAATGATTTAATTTTATTATTTTTCATTTGTTACGTTTAACACAGAAATAACCAAGCAAAAGACAAAATTCTGAGATATTTTTAAGAATAAGAAGGAATTAATTCATTACCTAACATTTTAATATTCATTTCCTCATAGGTTCAAATGCATGTAAACTAACAATAAAACATATTCAAGGAACTCATTAGAATATAAGAAACGAAAATTTCAATAAAATATCAAGTAATTTAGATATGAAAACGTGTATATAGAAAAATTTATTACCATATCTAAGCGTATAAATAATATTATAATTAAGTATGCCGTCTCTGGATCCATAAATGGTTTTTCAGTCACTTATTCAAACAAAGAACTTGAATCTTTTTTTCTTGATGCATAGTTCATAAATCGTAAATGAAAAGTCCGTGATAAAAATACGGACCATAAAATGGGGTTTATTTTAGCGTGTACAATAAAAAGGCATGTTTGTGCCAACAAAGATCTCGTTAAAATCTTGTGGGAGGCAGATAACATACAAAACTAGATCACAGTATTTGAATTCATCAACCACACACAAAGCTTATTATGCGCTCAGGTAATTTGATCGCACTGCCTTCAGAATTGGAACCATTGGAATTGACGATAGCTTCACTTATAAGCAAGACATACAAGACATACCATGCAATTAGGGTTGTCAACTTTCTCTGAGACAATTCCGAGACATATAGCGCAAAACTGAAATATTCATATTGTCACTTAAAGTGCAAAAGATCGTATATCTAAAAGCTGCATTTTTAGGAGGTCAACAAAAAACGAATTTTTTCCTGATGATTTGATTTCTATTATTATATACTTTGGGTTTTGTTATTAGTTTATTCGATCAGCTGATGACATAAGATTTTTCCACCAAATGGAAATCCCAAAATGCCACATATAGCAATAATAAAAGAACAAATATATAATTTTTAACATACGATCTTTAACACTTAAGAGTGACGATATATCAAAGAGTGACGATTAAGACATTAAGATTGACGAGACACTTAAGAGTGACGATATATAGTATTGACTTGAGATAGTAGGGGGAACGGACGTTTGATGGACACGAAGTCATATGCAATAGAAATAATTATTTTTGAGTGTAGGTGATATCGGTCGATAGCTTTCTCTGAAAATCCGGGACAGTTTAACATTCAACCGGGATTCTGGACAGCATTTGCAATGCCGGGCCAATCCAGGACTGTTGGGAACTCTACCATACAATGCATCTTTACCAGATTAATTTTACCCCTCTTTGATTCGGAACAAATGATACTTCTTGCCTCAAACCTTACCAAATATTTAGTTATACTCTAAATCAATGGATCCCAATCTGTTCTCCGCTGACCTCTAAGGCCTTCCCACGCGGCCATTCTCAAGGAAAATGAATACAAATTAAATAAAACAAATTGCAAGGAACAAAAATCAGAAACAAAATAAGATAACAAGAAATTACATTATAAAGGAAATTTGAAAGTTGAATTTCGCTCTTCCTCTAGGAGACACTTGATCATTCGGCTGCCATTAGCTGTAAAATTATTGTATCGCGAGACGGACAGACAGCGAGTATAGACTTTAGTGGTGCTCTCATCTTATTACATAAAATGGTAGGTTCTCCTGTGTTTCCGTGGCTTTTAAAGTTTCGATTGGTTGTGTTATGTCACGAGTAGGCGAAGTCTCTAATTGTTTCGATTGGTTTTGTGACGTCACGAGTAGGCGAAGTCTCTAATTGTTTCGATTGGTTGTGTGAAGTCACGAGTAGGCGAAGTCTCTAATTGTTTCAATTGGTTTTGTGACGTCACGAGTAGGTGAAGTCTCTAATTGTTTCGATAGGTTGTGTGACGTCACGAGTAGGCGAAGTCTCTAATTGTTTCGATTGGTTGTGTAATGTCACGAGTAGGCGAAGTCTCTAATTGTTTCGATTGGTTGTGTAATGTCACGAGTAGGCGAAGTCTCTAATTGTTTCGATAGGTTGTGTGACGTCACGAGTAGGAGAAGTCTCTAATTGTTTCGATTGGTTGTGTGAAGTCACGAGTAGGCGAAGTCTCTAATTGTTTCGATTGGTTTTGTGACGTCACGAGTAGGTGAAGTCTCTAATTGTTACGATAGGTTGTGTGACGTCACGAGTAGGCGAAGTCTCTAATTGTTTCGATTGGTTGTGTAATGTCACGAGTAGGCGAAGTCTCTAATTGTTTCGATTGGTTGTGTAATGTCACGAGTAGGCGAAGTCTCTAATTGTTTCGATAGGTTGTGTGACGTCACGAGTAGGAGAAGTCTCTAATTGTTTCGATAGGTTGTGTGACGTCACGAGTAGGCGAAGTCTCTAATTGTTTCGATAGGTTGTGTGACGTCACGAGTAGGCGAAGTCTCTAATTGTTTCGATTGGTTGTGTGACGTCACGAGTAGGCGAAGTCTCTAATTGTTTCGATTGGTTGTGTGACGTCACGAGTAGGTGAAGTCTCTAATTGTTTCGATAGGTTGTGTGACGTCACGAGTAGGCGAAGTCTCTAATTGTTTCGATTGGTTGTGTGACGTCACGAGTAGGAGAAGTCTCTAATTGTTTCGATAGGTTGTGTGACGTCACGAGTAGGCGAAGTCTCTAATTGTTTCGATTGGTTGTGTGACGTCACGAGTAGGCGAAGTCTCTAATTGTTTCGATTGGTTGTGTAATGTCACGAGTAGGCGAAGTCTCTAATTGTTTCGATAGGTTGTGTAACGTCACGAGTAGGCAAAGTCTCTAATTATTTCGATTTGGTTTGTGACGTCACGAGTAGGTGAAGTCTCTAATTGTTTCAATTGGTTGTGTGACGTCACGAGTAGGCGAAGTCTCTAATTGTTTCGATTGGTTGTGTTATGTCACGAGTAGGCGAAGTCTCTAATTGTTTCGATTGGTTGTGTTATGTCACGAGTAGGCAAAGTCTCTAATTATTTCGATTTGGTTTGTGACGTCACGAGTAGGTGAAGTCTCTAATTGTTTCAATTGGTTGTGTGACGTCACGAGTAGGCGAAGTCTCTAATTGTTTCGATTGGTTGTGTTATGTCACGAGTAGGCGAAGTCTCTAATTGTTTCGATTGGTTGTGTGATGTCAGGAGCGAAACGCGAAACGAAATATCAAAAATCGTTATATTCGAAATCGCCATGGAAATAACATTGAGTATAAAACGATTGCCATGCGCAGCTCATTGTTTTTGCGTTGTTGATCTAAAATTAAATTTTAAAATAATTTTGTTTGTTCAGTATTGCTCAGAAAACATCCTGTTGTTGACAGAAAGTTGGTGGGGAAAAAAATGGTTTATACATAGCCAGTGATCAACAAAAGTTAACAGATAGTGGTGAAAAAGAGGTTTATAAGCGGCCAGTGATCACGCACAGTCAGGTGTAAAAAATATGTAAAGGCAGTTTGACCAAAATAAATAAATTTTGTTATGCATGTGCAAAATATGGTATCACGGGCCATTTATCCTAGTCAATGATATAAAATCTGCTGTGAAGCAACTGGTTTTATTATTGAACTTTGGAAGAACGTTTATGTGTATGACCAAGTTTTGTGACAATATCCTGAGTATTGGTGAAAGTTGAGAATAAATAAAAATATTCTAGGAAATTTCAAAGTTTAAAAATATAATTTCTTTGTATCGACATTGCCGCAATTGTGTTGAAATATCTTTTTATAATCCCCACTTCCTGTATCTCCTCCCCTGTAGCATTACACCTAAACACTATTAATTTGTAAGACAGTGTATTCTGAAGCTGCATCACCATGGAAATGGATTCTAAAAAGGCCTTCGCGAGTCAAAATGGTTGGGAACCACTCCTCTAAATAATTGCATGACTTTTAAATTCCCATAAGCTTAAGCCCCCATCTTGAATTGCCTAAAATCCATATTGCGATGCAATTTTATTACATTAACTGTGGGGATTATTAGTTTTTAATTAATTGCGAGAATTTTTTATTGATAAATATAATTAATTGTGGGAATTGCATTGCATAATCTATCACATATTGAAAACATTAGTACTGTCAAATATACCAGATTCTTCCATATTCCTCTAAACAATTTACATACTGAATATTCTGACACTAATTTTATGTGGATCTACTCAAAGATGTAATAGTTACTGTCGCATCATTTCAGTTGTGCAATCTGAAAGGAAAGCTCATTTCTTTATTCGAGAGTCGTTCATGGTAAAGGAAATTTAAAAGTTCCTATTAAATTATTCTATAGCTAATTTCCTAGACAACATTATAAAAAAAGTTCTCCAAGTTTTACGAGAATCCATCAATAACTTTTTGTATTAGAACATTTGAAGTGAGGAAATGATGCATAAAAATTAATTTAGTGGAAAACATAGTTTAAAGTGTATCGTTTGCTCTCTTGCTTTTACTCTTTGTGTACACAATTTTGTTCTTTACTTCTCTTTAAGGGAGACCCGTAAGGAAAAACCCAAAATTCTTATTATTCATTTTACATAACTAATATTTAGTATTAATTAAGAACATATTTTAAAGCAATAATCAATAAAAAAAATAGTTTTTATTTGCAATTATATTTTATATTGTTGTTTGTTTGTTTTTCAAGCCAAAATACACATTTTTTTTAAACCCTACTCCTCTGTCAATTTTCAATATTTTTGTATAAAATAAATTTCTACAATATCGTTACAGAATATATAAAAGACCTAGGGAGAAATTTTAAAAAATCTTTACGAGTTTTCAGAAAAAAATGTATTTTACTCATTATACGTTAAATTTCTGTAAAAATTTCCAATTTTTTATGTTTATTAATTTATATAAATTTTTCTCGACGATTTATACAATAAAGTTTTCTCTGTGTCTGTTAAACAGTTATTCAAGATCAAAAAATGTAAACAGTTTGACTCTAAGTACATATATTAAGAAGCCTTAGTACTTTGAACTTTGGCAAAATTGCAAAAAAAAAACTGATTTTGAGGTAATCGCATTATAAGTACAAAATGCAACAGAAGTTAACGAAAACAACTTTCTTTTTGCAAAGACTATTTATTTTAGTAATTTCTATTACATTAAGACTCTTATCAAAACAAGAGTTTTTACCGTAAACTCGTATATATATTTTTAAAGCCAGTTTTATATATGATGATAACTGAGTGATTTGTGATAATTCACGGAAAAATTATACATTACTGTGGGATTGTGCGACGAGCGCGCCAAAGCCTGATACGTCCGCAGCAGTAACGCCACCTAGAGGAAGCGTCCGCTCAGAAGCGACCGCAGCAATGAGACAGATGTTCCCCCAGACACCGAAGCTAGCAGTTGGGCAGACGGCCCATGACTTTTTAGGCAGATGGCCTCTTAGTTGTCGGATATTCTTAATTGTCAAAGATGTTTGTAAATATACTGTAAATACATTAATTTTATAATTAAACTTAAATTTAAACTTTAAGAGTTATTTATCTTTTACCTTTTACGAACCCACATATATTTGAGGGTTTGGCCTGGATTTAATTAAAGGCCGAAGATTGCCGTTTTTATCTGAACCGTTCGAGAAACGCATTTTACGCTTAGACGCGGACAATTCCAATATTCGCCTGATGCTCATCGGATTCAAGGTGAGAACTTCATTTGAGTGAAGGACCGTGACTCAGCATATTGGATCTTGAGGAATACTTCATCTGAACTGTGAGTACAGATTTTTCATTTTGACACTAACATGGCTACATATTTACCCGGAGCACGCAAGATCGATCTTCTAGCGCTAATAGAAGAATTAGAACTAATAGCAACGGAAGGAACCAAAATTCCGCAGCTTATTAAGTTGATAACGAAAGCCGATGAATACAGTGAGGAATTAACAAAAACGCTTTTAAAAAGGATTGTTTCTGAACGAGAAACAAAGGAAAGAGACGATAAAGCTGAACGCGAAAGGGAAGCTAAAGAAAACGAAAAGAAAGCAGAACGCGAATTTCAGTTGAAGAAGTTACAGCTAGAAAACAAAAGTACTGGAAGTTTCGATTTTATTTCCCCACTTAAAACTGACTTTTCAAAACTAATGACACGTTTCGACGGAAACTGTGATTTAAGCATGTATTTATCTTTGTTTGAAAAACAAATTAATCGCATAGAAATACCTAAAGAAAATTGGGTTATTTTCCTTGTGAGTCTTTTACCGTTGGATATCGCAAATTTAATTGCAAGAGAGCCTGATCCGCTCGCAAATGATTACGACCACGTGAAAAAACTTTTACTGAATCGATTTAAACTAACACCAGAGCAGTTTCGACAGCACTTTTTTACTCACAAAAAAGAAACAACCGCATCTTGGCGTGATTTCGCCTACGAGTTAGATAATTTTTTCGAAGAATGGGTTGTGGGTCTTAGTATCTCTAAATATGAAGAATTGAAAGATCTCATAGTGGCGGATCAAATTAAAAGGAAAATACCGTTTGAAATGCGCGAGCATTTTATTGATGAATTATCGAAATTGAATAAAGTAGCCGAATTAGTGAATAAATTGGATGAGTACGAGGCGGCAAGATTCCATCTTAAAAGACCGGGAGCTAGAGATATGAAATCAGCTGAAACACAAAGTCATCAGCGCTCCAAGAAATTCAATGATAAACCGTCGATCGTCCGTGCTCACCAAAGTGTTACTAACCAATATGTTAAATGTTTTTCATGTAATGAAATTGGTCATAGAATTTCTGAGTGTCCAAATAAGAATAAAGGAATTAAATGTTTAAAGTGTAATGAATATGGACACCGTAAATTCGAATGTAATAAAGGTGTAAAAACCGATATTCATGAAGAAAAGAAAGTTTTAATTAATATGTCCAGTAATCATGAAAAGAAGTTGTACAAATGTCTTAAAATTATGAGTAAATATGTTGATGCTTTAATTGATACGGGATCAGATTTATCTATTTTGAAATATGATTTTTATATGCAAATTGGTGCACCAGAATTAACCCCATGTGACATAATGTTAAATGGTATTGGAAATCAAAGTGTAAAATCACTTGGTTATTTTTGTGCTGAAATTACTATTGACAATTTTAATATTCTCACTGAGTTTTTTGTTATTGAAAACTTATGTTGTAATATTGTGATTGGTATGGACGTAATTAATAAGCTTAATATTTCAATATCAGGAAATGATTTAAAGATTTTGAGCTTTCGAGAAAATTCTATTAATCTTTCTTTCACACACACTTCGGAAGTGAAAGAGTCTGAAAAAATAAAAGCTAAGCGTTTTGAGGGACCTCATTCAGGAAGTAAAGGAATAAAAACAAAAACGAGTTGCCGAAATGGAGCCACTGTTTGGGAATCCGAAAGTAATGAAAGGCAGATGTTTGGTATCCCCTCCCCCCTGACTCATCCTTTCAAAGAAGAAAACAGGTGTGAACTATTGGCGACTGCCATTAATATTCCAATGATAGGCGTTGCGTCATCTTGTGTACAGGATGTTCAAGAAAATGATTTGACTTTTAATCCTTTATCCGAATTGCCGATTTCCTTGACAGATGAAATTGAATTGCAACATATAAAAGATCCTAAAATAAGAAACGAGTTAGATATTTTGATTAGTGAATATAAGCCGCATAAAATTAAAGACACAGAAGTAAAAATGACTTTAATTTTAACTGATGATATACCGATTTGTCAGAGACCGCACCGAATGTCTTTAAAAGAACAGAAAATAGTTGAGGAACAAATACAAGTATGGCTAAAAGACGGAATAATTAAACCCTCCTGTTCTAACTACGCTTCACCCATTGTTTTGTGTAAAAAGAAGGGTAATAATTCATACAGATTGTGCGTTGATTATCGATCGGTTAATCGAAAGTTAATCAAAGATAAGCACCCACTCCCATTAATTCAAGATGTTTTAGATTGCTTGGGAAACGCACAGGTATTTTCCACTTTGGACTTAAAAAACGCATTTTTCAACATACCAATGGACCCTAATTCGACACGTTACACAGCATTTGTCACCCACGAAGGACAGTACGAATTCAATGTTGTACCTTTCGGATGTAGTAACTCACCAAGTGTTTTTGTGAGGTACATAAACACGGTGTTTAGAGACTTAATTCGAGACAAGACTATAATAATTTACATGGATGATATTGTTATACCTTCCATTGATGAACAAGAAGGGCTGGAAAAAATTAAAAGGGTTTTGAAGGTTGCGTCAGAATACGGCGTAATAATAAATTTTAAAAAGTGTCAATTTCTTCAGCATTCGATAGAATTTCTCGGATACGTTATCGAGGGCGGCAAAATTCAACCTTCCCCATCCAAGACGCGTGCAGTGAAAAATTTTCCCCAGCCGAAAAATGTAAAACAAGTCATGAGTTTTTTGGGTCTTTGCTCTTACTTTCGACAATTTGTCGGTGGATTTTCAAGAATTGCAAAACCATTAAGTGACCTGCTTCGAAATAATGTCGAATGGACATTTGGCTCTGAGCAAGTCAAAGCATTTGAAAGGCTAAAGGAAATTCTCTCAAGTAGTCCGGTATTGCATCTCTTTAGGCAAGGAGCAACCTTAGAATTACATACGGATGCTAGTAGCCACGGCTTTGGAGCTGTTTTGCTTCAGCAAGCTCACGATGGGAAATTTCATCCCATTCACTTCATGAGCAAGAAGACTACTCCTCAACAAGAGAAGTATTGTTCTTACGAATTGGAAGTACTGGCTGTAATCGAGGCTTTGCGAAAATTTCGCTACTACTTGTTGGGTACTAAGTTCAAAATAGTGACCGATTGCGCTGCATTTCAGAGGACTATGCAGAAAAAAGAGCTTTCACCAAAAATTGCTCGATGGGCATTGTCACTCGAAGAATATGATTATGAGGTTGTCCATAGATCAGACACCCAAATGAAGCATGTGGATGCCCTAAGCAGGAACATATTGTTGATAACAACTCGTGCACAAGGAGAATTAACAACCCAAATAGAAGCTGCACAACATCAAGATGATCACATTAAAGCAATTAAAACTCTAGTTGAAGGAGGACATGAGAGTGAACATTTCATTAAAGGCGGAGTTCTATACAAGTATGAGAATGGGAAAGAACTACTAATGGTTCCTCAAGCGATGCAAAATAACATCATTAGAGACGTTCACAACAAAGGTCACTTTGGCGCTGCCAAGACAGAGGAAATTCTTAAGCAACAGTTTTTTATTCCTAATGCAAGAAAACATGTTGAAATCGTTATTTCTAATTGCGTACAGTGCATCCTCTGCAATAGAAAACGTGGAAAAGGCGAAGGGTTTCTTAATCCAGTGCCGAAAGACAACGTTCCACTTGGGACTTACAATATCGACTTTTTGGGACCCCTTCCAACAACGAATAAAAGATACCAACATATTTTCTCGGTAGTCGATGCCTTTACGAAGTTTGTCTGGTTGTACCCAGTGAAATCTACCTCGGCTAGCGATGCTATAGAAAAGCTGAAATTACAACAAGCTACTTTTGGAAACCCATCACGAATAATTTCAGATAGGGGATCAGCGTTTACATCGAAGGAATTCACTGATTATTGTACTGATCAGGGAATTGAACATTGTAAAATAACAACCGGAATTCCTAGAGGCAATGGGCAGGCAGAAAGGATGATTGGTCTGCTGATTCCTGTTCTTGCCAAACTTTCAATAGAGGAGCCTAGCAAATGGTTCAAATATGTTCCAAGTCTACAAAGTATCATAAACAGTACACCATCCAGAAGTACGAAGCATACGCCATTCGAACTGATGATTGGCATCACAATGAAAAATAAAGAAGATCTGAAGATAAAAGATATATTGGAAGAAGAGTATGAAAAGTCCATGATGAAGGAGAGAGAAGAATTACGCGAACAAGCAAAAGACAATATTTTCAAATTGCAACAGGAAAATAAACGTCAGTATAACAAAGGGAGAAAAAAATCTAGAGTGTACAAAGTAGGAGATCTAGTGGCCATTCAGCGCACGCAGTTTGGAGTTGGGCTTAAGCTGAAACCTAAATTTTTGGGACCCTATCGAGTTGTAAAAGTGTCTCCTAATGACAGATATGCCATTGAAAAAGTGGGCGATCATGAAGGTCCAAGCCTAACTACTTCAGCAGCTGATTACATGAAACCCTGGCCCACTGGTCAACAGTAAAAAAAAAATGTATATATAAGCCTTTTTTCCCTCTTTCTTTCTTCTTTTTTGTTTGTATTTCAGATATGTGAGAATGTTATGGCCTGTTTACTGATGTTGAAGACGGCGAATTTCGAGGACGAAATTACAGTCAGGATAGCCGATTGTGGGATTGTGCGACGAGCGCGCCAAAGCCTGATACGTCCGCAGCAGTAACGCCACCTAGAGGAAGCGTCCGCTCAGAAGCGACCGCAGCAATGAGACAGATGTTCCCCCAGACACCGAAGCTAGCAGTTGGGCAGACGGCCCATGACTTTTTAGGCAGATGGCCTCTTAGTTGTCGGATATTCTTAATTGTCAAAGATGTTTGTAAATATACTGTAAATACATTAATTTTATAATTAAACTTAAATTTAAACTTTAAGAGTTATTTATCTTTTACCTTTTACGAACCCACATTACTTGTTTAATGAAGTGAAAATATATTTTATTGGATCAGTACTATTTAAAATAAACCACCACTGTATAAACCACACCTTCTTTTTCTACAGCTGTCACTCCACTCTCAAAACTTACATACCACGCCAACGTGAGGACAGTTGAGGATACGACTGATTTAACGTACGCCAACCCTCTTTGTACGCGATGGTATTTGTTTGGATTCGAACTCGCAACCCTTCGGTTATTATTCCTTTACTCTACAAATGGTGTACCGCGCGGCTCCCATTTTTTTTACAAAATTACCACAATAAATGCTGTAACTCAAATCTTAGTGTAGTTCTTAATCGTTGCTTTGTCAATCTTTTAATACCAGTAATGATAACATGTATAGTGCAATATATTTTTCTTTATTTCGTATAGGCTGTAAAGGTTTAAAGGCAACTCATTTCCAGTTTTACTACATAACTATTACAATGAATACAGGAAGGTTCCTGGTTCTAATACGGGCGTATGGTGTAGAGGCTGCTGGCGTACCTTAAATCTGCCGTGGCCGATATTCCTCACGTTGGGTTGTTGTGGAAGTTTGGAGAGTGGGGTGCCAGATCAGTTGTTGCCTCGTCATTCGTCATTTCACCGTGGTTAAAAATTACATGGTGTTGTCCTCGTGTCTTTCCCTTTGGGGATTATTCCCGGAGCGTCGTCAATAGCCCGTTGTGTTGCTCAAGAATGACGTTAATTAAAATCTACCAACTACAATGAAAGCATGCTGTGACATAAATCCGAGAGTGATTATAATTAATCATTGCTTTACCGATATTTTAGTAGCCGTTCTTGTAATAAATTTTACGGTAATTTTTTCTCTTTCTCGTATTGGCAATTTTGTACTGCTAAATCAGTATTAACCAAGTTTGTGATAATCTAAGGAGACCTTGCACCACATTACCTTGGCTAATCAAGATTCTATTGTGAAATTCAATGCTGATACATACATCAAGTAACATATAACATTTAAAAAATTATTACATAGAAGTGATTAAAAGACCGTCACCTCACGTAATTTCACATTTTTCTAATACATTCGTATTTTAGTTATCAAAATAGATTGATTTAATCAATTAACAAAGAGTATTTAATTATACCTTCATCTAATTATAATCGTAATACTTCTAAATAAATGAATCTTAACTGTCAAAGTTTAGCAAATCAAATTAAAAAATTTTATTTGGATGTGGAACATTTCATTCTATGGGGACCAGGTTTTGTTGACAATTCGTCTCAATAATTCACGAATATCCGATGGCAATCTACGCATATTCCTATCACCCTACTTTCTGTTTATCCGAGGTGGTCTCTGTCCGCGTGACCTCGGATAATCAAGGTTCTACTGCATATATAGGGTGTCCTAAAAGTTCCTGTACTCCAACTTTAAAAAAATTTATTGCGCGTTTTTTTTTTAATTATTGAATTTTATCGTATGCTTATAGTTTTATCGTCTCTTTAATTTTTATCGTTTGATTTTCTTCGCACTCAAGTTGTGCGATAATAAAGTTCCACGTCATTTTGTTCTTCGTTACAAGATGAATGTATCACGCATTCAGAGAATCGCACTGTTTGAGACGTATTTTAAATGCAAATCATATGAAAGATGTAAAGAATTTTGGCGACATAAATATCTAGATGATGCAAAGGTACGCTATATCAACTTATTCAACAATTTGTTGCATTATTAGAACTGAATGAACGAGACTCAAGGTTCCCACAAGACATTGCAACCTGCCATACAAGTTTTAAAACCATGGGCATTCTTCAAGATTTTTTTTGTCGATCGACTCATCTCGAGAAATTTTTGGCCACCGTTCCCTGATCTGCACATCCCTGACTTATTTTCTGTGATGATATTTAAAGAACAAAGTTAGTGAAGATAATCACCTAACATTAGGCGATCTTAAAATTGCCATTACTCAAAGGAAACAAGAAGTCACTTCCAACATCTTGAAACGCGTTTCTAAAAGTATGCGCAAACGACTTCAGCTTTGCCTCCAAGAAAAGGGCAGAAATTTAAACATTTATTGTAAATGTAAGTTAAAAATTTTTTTCCTACGTTAGGTCAAAAGTGCTTTACACCCATTGACATAAAAATAATTGCTTTAAAGTACCTTTCATCTTTCACTTACTCCTTTGCAAAAGAAACAATTTTTTTTTGTGAGAGAGATTGTGTTGCAACTGTCTGAAAGCTCGCAACTGGATAGGAGAGCAAATCAAATTTATCAACCTCAGCAAACTGCTTCCGAAAATCAAACTCGGGTTTCAAAAGTTACTTTCTTTACACCTCGGGTGACCAAAACAGCCTTATTTTTCACCCAGGCGAAGTTGTTCAAGTTAAAGATTTCTCATCTGACCAAAGGAAACGAAAACAACATTTACCAAATTTTCTTTCTACAACCGTTGATGTTTTCTCTCTCTCTTGGCGATTTAGTACCCAATGACAAAGATCGGAGATAATAAAATCTGGTCGTGTGGAATAGCTTCCACGATTCACCCTTTATGGTCTCAAAAAGAAGGGTAATAAATCCTTCCGGCCAGACGAACTTAACACTTCCTGTTTCTTTTCAGGAATGTCGGTTTTCTACCGACTGCTGGACCTCGAATCGAAAAGCGTGATTTCTTGTTATCGAATAGTGTAATTCCCACTTGCAGTAGCTATTGAATAAGACTTCAAGTTTTTTTTTAAGGGAAAGATTTATACTAAGTGTTATTAAAAGCGGAGCGAGGAATGAGAGAAATGTTTCATATTCGGCTGAAATGAAACAATTTTGTACCATATTTTCGAGTTGCAACTGAAGTGTTGTCTTTTATTTATGTGTTGAGATTCAATTGTCCTCATGGTACAAATAGATGGAGAACGTACTAAAATAGAAGGAGTTCCATTAAAGTGAAATTTTGTTTCCATGCTGTACTATGTAGCCTGTTTTCTATATTAGTCAACAGTCTAAAAACTTCAAAAAATGACAAATGTAAAAGCAAACATTAACTGGTACAAAGCTTTAAAATGTCTTATGTCTTTACCACCACGTATGGATGGTGCTAATGAAATGAAGTTGTGAGTGCAATAATCGTTTATTATGCTGCAAATCATGTTACTCAACAGATGGAGTCATACACGACAAGTATATAACAATATTATTTCTTTTATTCAACGCCCGTATTCGGCCTTCGGCCATCAATTGATGAGCAACCCACCAGAGTTCTAAATTGAATATATATTACTTAAAAGATCTATCTACTGTATTTGCAATTATACAGGCATTATCAAGAATTTTAGGACAGCGGTATTCAGTAATGTAGTTCAATTCGAAAGGGGGCAGATAGCTGATCTCGCTCTACCAATATGGTGTGTCTGTGTAGGTAGTCATATCCCTTACGAAGTCGGAGGCAAGCGACTACAACAGAACTATAAGCACGGAAACTGGAATACGAGTTTTTATCCTCAATAAAACATTCCAGTTCATTTCTGCAGGAATATTTGTAGAATGTATATTTGTAGAATGTATATTTGTAGAATGTATATTTGTAGAATGTATATTTGTAGAATGTATATATGTAGAATGTATATTTGTAGAATGTATATTTGTAGAATGTGAGTATTAGTATTTATAGATAAGCGTATAATCCTGTTGATGCTACGTAGAGGTAAAAGGGATTAAGGTTGGGTAACTGCACCAGCCTTAGCCAAAGTGTCCGCCTGTTCGTTGCCAATAAACAGCAGTGACTTATATTTCAATGCAAGGCTACTTTTTCTGGTGATGATTTGAGAAGTACCAAATGTTCTTTATGTCCACGTTGAAGGTATTATCGAGATCCAATTGGCGAGGGAGCTACATCCACATGGTATCGACATCGACTGGCATGATTATATGAACCGTTTATAAGTTCCTATCTCCTGTCGCATCAACCGTTCCATGATCGGAATCTAGCAGTATAACTAGCAAAATGTGCATCCCGTGTGCTTTTAGTAAACGTAGTACTCCGATCGTCTGATATACTCAGTTATAGAGTGCTGCTACCCTTACCCGTTAGACCCAGTGGTCAGGTACATTGCGGCTCCACCCATGTCCATGCGCTCATTCTGCAAGGCGATGCTGGGTGCACGAGAAATGGATGGTAGCAGTTCCTAGGCCGCATGAGTCGATTTTGCAGTCACCCGTGATATTTTCTCTAGAAGATGCTGCACTCGCTTACACTCAGCTGGTGTCTTTCGAATTCAGAAGCCTTAGCTTGCTTTCTAAGTGCAGGTCGTTGATTGCGATGGAACTTTGCTTAGTCTTTCGCGGCCATCTTTGACATTTTTAAGTCGATGATCAGCCTTCGGGCAACTACCTCGGACTTAATTTGTTTTCACGACAATGGTTTACATGTCTGATACCGCTTCACTCTCGCTACGAATCGAGATTCTAACGTAACGCTATGACATGTAGTTCAAAAGTGGTGACATCTAAAGGGATGTGCAGCAACTTGATGACGAGCCAAATTTGGGATATTCTTGTAGCGTTTTTAGATTGTCAAGGTCAGCCGCAGCAGCCATTTATATACATTTTGATACGTTCGCAGATAACTGCGAACGAAGGGACAGTTGCTAACAGGCTGTGGACTCACCCATAGTGAGACATATTTATATAAATTTAACCACAAAAAATTTTAAGAGCATATAACAAGCAGATTCTTTTAAGAATAATGTTATGTTTATTCTGTAAAATATAATTATTTCTACATTATAAGCTTTCCGTATTAATTTTCACGAATTAGGATATGTACACATAAATGATACATAAACCACTTTTCGTGTATTTAAATGCATCATTATGTGTCCATTGTGAAGTGGTAGGTAAATACGTTTATGGTCTTGTGTCGAAAGTTCGTCACAAGATTTTTATATTCGTCACGTTTTAGTGCATTATGCGTCTTACAAATTTTCATTTTGTGAAACAAGGTGGTTCCGCCCCCTGCTCACTGTCGCTCGTCAATCCCAACCTTCGCAACCATATTTAGTTCGCTTTGCGAACTCTACTTTTCAACCATGAGGGGTAGGGGATTTCTTCACAATGCATCTCCATATGGATCGCTGCTGGATTGATCCCGGAACTCTAGTACGACATTAATTGAAGGTTCCCTTCATATTGCGATATTTATCGCATGCGCCCGAGTAACGGAAAATTGCCTACTTTTTTGCGAGATAAGCTGATCCGTATATAAGCCGACCCCAGTACTTTAGCTTTAGGAAACATTCCAAAAATTCTCGGCTCATGCACGGAAATATAGTGTAAACAAAAACAAAATGTTTTAAAATGTGTCAAGAACAAAACATCCCATTTCCACCTAAAAAAGAAAATATTTTAGCACAATATATTGTTACGATTCAGAGGAAATCTCATCATAATTTTAAATATTTTAGCTTCTCCGTGTTGTTTGTTGTAATAGTACTTCTCAATATTTTCATATTCGACTGTTGCTATGGAAAAGGCGATCAAATTGGCCGGTTCTTCTGAAAACATTGCAAACTCTAGAGCGTGCTCTTAAATTTCATGAATGAATTAATTAAATAATATAACTGTGTTTATATCATCTGTGCGTGTTCCAAATTCATTAGCCCGTTGAACCACAAGATTCGCTATTATTGATCACAAAGCGAATAAACCTGAAAAAGATTGCAATTTTTTTTTATAATAGATAGAAATATGTATATATATTTTTTTAAACCATACGAAATTCTAAATTGGCAATTTCACATTTACTTCCTATGTTTCATTTGGATTGGATTCAACTTACTTTAGTGTTATTTACTAAAGTTTGTCTTTTGTAATCCAGTTCAACGTATTTCCTTTAGTATGGGAAATAATTTAGAGTATGTATACACAGTTTAAAAAATATATAAATGTCTTAGGTACGTACTTACATCACTTCTTGTTCAGATATGTGTCTTACAATCATCCACTCGCAAAACCTATAAAATAAAAGGAAAGCATGAATCCGTTGCATCACATGAGTGAATAATTACCGATACATAAATTTGAAAAGTTGAATCTCTAATCCACCTTTCAATACTATTTTAGAAATAAACTAAAACGTCGAAAACAATGCGATATTTAAAAATTACCCTACGTGCAAAACACTACAAACGATTGTGTAAAAACATCTTCATCTTTAACAGTGCATACGATTTAGTAAAAATATAAAAACTTCTTGTCGAGGTCTTTGAGAGAGAACTCAAATAAAAATATACAGGGTGGTCCCGAATTCATGGTACAAACTTTAATGGTAGGTACAGGACATTGTAACAATGATTTATTGTATAGGAATGTATAGTCGCAAGTGACGCGGTGAGGCGTAAACAGGGGAAATAAAAGGAAAGAGAAACGGAGTGATCGGTTGGTATCATTGCCGTTAGAGGGCAGTAGATGTCTAGCCGCTGTTGAACATGATGCATCGCAGTAGGGAAAAGCGCCATTCACAATTGTGCTGCCGTAGACGATGGGTGACTTTACGTATGCAGAAAAAGCAGACATGCATTACATGTACGGCCGTGCAAATGGTAACGGCAGAGCTGTGTTACGAATGTATCGCGTGGAGTATCCTGATCGACGAATGCCGGATCATAGAATTTTTCAACGGTTACATCGTCAACTTTGTGAAACAGGTGCGTTCGACGTCAACAGACATGGCGCTGGTCGAGTAAGAGCTGTACGCACTCCAAGGCTGGAAGAAAGCATCTTGAACATTGTGGCTGATAGACCCGAGTCAAGCACAAGAACTGTTGCGCGTGACGTAGGTGTGAGTCATCAGACTGTATGCAGAGTGTTAAACGAAAATCGCTTACACCCCTTCCATTTTCAGAAAGTACAAGCATTGAATCCGGCAGATTATCCTCGCCGCGTGAACTTCTGCCTGTGGGTGATGCAGCAATGTGCGTTGCAGCCGGATTTCGTAGATTATGTGCTATTTACAGATGAAGCGACATTTTCACGCGAGGGTGTCTTTAATGCGCACAATTCCCATGTGTGGGCAACCGATAATCCACATGCAACGCGTCGACATGCGTTTCAACAACGTTTCAGTATTAATGTGTGGGCTGGTATTGTGAACGACTTTTTGATTGGCCCATACTTACTACCCACGCGGCTCACTGGCGGAAGCTATCTTATTTTTCTGAAAGAAGTGTTACCACAACTGCTGCATGATGTTCCGATCGCCATTCGTAACCGCATGTGGTTTCAGCACGATGGGGCGCCAGCACACTTCAGCATTGATGTACGGAATTACCTGAATGCCACGTTTGGTACTCGATGGATTGGGCGTGGTGGACCAGTCCCTTGGCCACCCCGATCTCCCGATTTATCGAGCCTCGATTACTTTTTATGGGGACATCTAAAGCATCTTGTTTATGAGACTCCAGTTGACTCAGATGAGGATCTCGTCGCTCGCTTATCTGTAGCTGCTGCAGGTGTGCGTGAAATACCAGGCATCTTTGAACGTGTACGCCAATCGCTCCACCGACGCTGTCAAGCATGTATCGATACTGGTGGACGCAATTTTGAACAATTACTGTAAACATGACACTTGTCAACAACGCTTTCAATAAAATCTTTGTTTTTCCTTTCGGCCGTTATTTCCCCTGTTTTCGCCTCACCGCGTCACTTGCGACTATACATTCCTATACAATAAATCATTGTTACAATGTCCTGTACCTACCATTAAAGTTTGTACCATGAATTCGGGACCACCCTGTATAGAATTTTGAAGTACTGTGTTTAACTTGTACCTTGTTTGACTTATAATAAATACAAAATTCCATCATGTTTAAGTATAAGTCACTAACGGAAAGATGGGAAGAGATGACAGTATACCTTTAATTTCATTGAAACACAGAAAACAAGAAGATCTATAACTAATCACTTAGAAAAAGTTCATCTCTCCGATTCAAGTTACATAGTCTTAATTCTTTACATGGTGTGCAATGTTTTTTTTTCTATCAAGTCTTTTAATTTTTAATATTTGTTATATCAGTTTTAACTACCATACAATCTATTTAAGAACGACAGGTTTATATCTTAAAGTCAAATGTTTTTTACACTTGGGATCAAATGTTTTAGATTAATTTTTTGTTTCATGTTTTTTTGTAGGAAGGCTTTTTACTAAGCTACTGTTAGTTTACTACTAATAATCGACTCTGTAACAGATCTGGTCGAGCGGTACATTAGGTATTACTGTGGTGAACGCAGAGAGGAATGCAATATTACGACAAATACGTTCTTTCTATACGTATATACACAGACTGTTTTGACATTGCACCCTTTACTCCTAATCTATTTTCCAAAACCTTAGAACGTGGTTCAAAATTCGTATACTGTTCTCGTTTCTTTCCCTTTGGGGGTTGAACCGGGAACGTCGAAAATAGCCCGTTGTGTTGCTTCAGCATGAAGTTTATTAACTAGCTAGCCACTGCGTGTCCAGCACTGTGTTGCCCGTGACAGTTATTTTCGTGGCGTCAGGTGTGTACACTGCTCGCTAACGCTCGCCAACCACCTGTGATTCCTACGTATTCCCATTTGGTTTTCTTAGGAAACGTACTCCACAGGCAACGTCGTGATGGCCTCGAAGTGGCTATTATCAAAAAGGTTAATCAAAACACGTTAGAATAGAAAAACTTGATATAATTCCAAAGACATTCGGACAAAAATCGCTTGCGACGTCAGCGGTCAAAAATCGCAAAATCCTCTCCTTCTTGAATGACGTCACATTCCGGAGAGGAGAACGAAAGGTGAAAAAAAATATTAAATTAATTTTAAAATCTTCTCGATTAAATTTTAAAATTCGTCGCGAAACGAAAATCGCAAAAAATTAGGACTAACAGTGTGCGAAATTCCATTACTGTAAGTACCATAGATTCATCAGGACATTGCGTACAGAGAAATACTTCCTGTTATAAAAATAGAGATTAAGAAATACCAAAACCTTACAAACTACAATCATCTCTTGGTGAAATTTATTTGAGGTCACGCGTTCGTAGACTAGCCCGCTTTATTGAATTTTGATTAAAGTTATTTCATATACTTATCTGCCTGGTTAATAATTAATCCAGTAGATATTTTCTTATGGTAATAGGTAATTAATAATTTTTTATTAACGTTGTACTAGAGCAACACAACGGGCTATTGACGACGATCCGGGATCAATCCCTTAAAGGAAAGATCCGTGGCAGAACCACGGTCAGATGACGAGGCAACACCTGAGCTGGCACCCCACTCTCCTAACTTCCACACCAACCAAACGTGAGGACTTTCGGGCACGACAGCTTTAAGGTGCACCATCAGCTTCTTCACCATACGCTTACAAACATACATGCCCGGTCCCGGATTCAAACCAGGAACTTTCCGATCTAGAGGCTAATACCATTTTCTTATGGAATCACCCCTGTACAGCCGAGCACACCAGTTTTCCAACCATTCGGTCTCTGGTCCTTTTTTAGATTGTCTGTCTGGCTGAGTGACTCTTCTGACCTTCTGTTCAGAGGGTTCATTATTATCCAAGTCCTTTAGACCCATTGCGCCTACCTCTGATGAAATATTTTGTGACTCCTCACATACTGATTCAGTCCGTAAGTTCATTTTCCCTGTAGTTGAATTAATGTCGCACTGGAGAAAAACAACCGACTTTTAGCGACGGTCCGGAATCAATACCGTAGACAAACACCCGAGAACAACACCACGCAATCTTGAACCACGGTCAGATGACGAAGCAACACCTGAGATGGCACCCCACTCACCAAAATTCCACAACACGCCATCGTGAGGACATCTGAGGCCAGGATGCATTTAACGTATACCAGCCCACACGTACAAGACGTCTTTGGCTGGACCTAGTTACAAACTTGTAACCATCCGGTTTCTAATCTGCTATCTCACTACGTTTTCAACTACCCCCTCACGTGTCTCCGTCATCTACCACAACCAACAGACGAAAATTACAGAGCATGGGCAACAAACACGGCAAGCAACAACCAAGCACAAGCAAAGATCATTCAAATTATGAAGTTCCTATCGGAAAACATCGACATCCTCATTCAATAAGACTTGCTTATGATTAATTTCAGTTGTTCATTACTTGTTAAAGGGTTTCATCCTTTTTTGAGAGCTGTATTTTTACTAGCCCTTTTTTGTTAACTTTTAACTTTTGCTTTCAACTAACATAACTTTGATGTTTCTTCTATTTACTTTATTTTATTATTAATACATTTTTTTCTTCTTATTTCTACATTGCATAACGGAAACCCTCAAGTGAGAAGTTCCCACCATATAAACAAAGTTAGTAGTGCCCCGTCCTGAAGCTAAAACACACAGCCAAGGGTTCGCCTGAAGCTGCCACATTCAGTCTTAGTGGGCTCCACCATTTTTCCGCAATGTGTCATAAAAAAAACACTTTTACATGTCCCATGGACGGGGGGTAAGGAGGGGACACCTGAGGTGTCTAATACTCTAATCTGCTATCTTCCGTCCAGGCTACAATGACCCACCATTTTTTTTTCATAGAGTGGTCAAGGTAAGGTATTGGTAATTCTAATTAACGTCGTACTAGAGCAGCACAACGGGATATTGACAACGGTCCGGGATCGATCCCAATAGGAAATAGAGTGGACAAGAGAACTCAACATAAATATCAATGACAGATGAATAGCAAGGCAAGTAGCGCCTCGCAATGAGAGCCACTTACTACTGTCTCTCGTCATGGTATCAATCATCAGGTATTTGTAGTAAAAGCACTTATCTTTCCCCAACATTTTCTTTTGTATGTGTGATGTGGAGATGTAGAGTGAGATGTCAGTTCAGGTGTTGACCTCGTCATCTGACCGTGGTTCAAAACTACGCTGATTTGTCATCGGATCTCATTCTGCGATAGTAATCTCGGACCGTCGCCAATAGCGGTTTGAGTTGCTCCAGAACAACGTTGATTCAACTATCCACCTTTTTGTCATTTTGTCACCGCAGGTGACCCCCTTACCTCCCGACATAGGTCAGGTTGAAGGTTGATAAGGTCGCCCACGGATAAGTGAGAAGTGCTAGCACTCTTGATTAACAGCATTAAAAAAAAAGACCCTCGTTGGGGGGCACTAGTAAACACAGTTGACGCGGGGGTCTTCGGGAGCTGGAGGTGCCTCGGCCGTAGTCCCAGTAACCCTTAGTTTAAATCCCGTCAGTAGAAAGAAATAAAAAAAAACTTCACCCCCATTGCGCTCTTGTGTCAGTGTCACTCCGACACCGTTTGCCTCGACTAACTTGGCCTCAGCTCCATCGTTCCCTTCTCCCCTCGCGTTACACAACAAGAAAATACAATTGGAGAATATTACATGAGCTTATATGAGAGAAAACGTTCAAAATCTTTAACACACTATAATAAGTCCCGAGCCGGGTTCCTGTCACAGTCTTTTAAAGTCCTTAGTATTCACAGTCCCTAGTCTTTTCAAGTCTTTAGAATTCACAGTCCCTAGTCTTTTCAATTAAAAGAAAACAAAAACAGGCATCTGTGTGTTTCACTGCATTTGTATCACCCCAGGGGAGCCCCGGGGATGACGCAATTTTACCCAACAAGAATCTAATTTAGATA
The DNA here is from genome assembly GCA_947359465.1 of Metellina segmentata. Lineage (NCBI taxonomy): Eukaryota > Metazoa > Arthropoda > Arachnida > Araneae > Tetragnathidae > Metellina > Metellina segmentata. The sequence goes on from OX375876.1 coordinate 121,723,541, forward strand.
CCTTGGGGTCTGTAGGAGGAACACTTTGCAGAAGATGAGTCCTTTACCGCTGTGCTATTTGTCTCTATATTCGTCTCACAGCCCTCCCAACTGTTCGTAACTACTGGCACTTGATAAGATCGATAGACTCTGTTAGGAACTTCATGATTTTCATAAGTTTGGATTGTGCGACGTGGTTTTGCGATGTGTTAAAAGCCCAGGATCCGAAGTTATTTTGAGCTGGTTCCTTGAGGTGGTTGCACACCGTGAGTTGGCATCTAAAAGCGTAGTGTTCTAGAGTACCAATTTCCCCACACAGGCAGTCCCCATTTTCCGTGATGTTAAATCTGTGGAGGTAACTTACATTATATTTACTGTTCGTTAAGATGTTTACTTGAATTGACTGGATTTATTTTTGTATTGCGTTCGACGTACTTGTATGTACTAGCCGTACCACCATAAAACCCAAAACGGTAATTGGGTATTTTAATTAACGACTCACTGGACCGACAAAACAAGCTATTGGCGACAGTCCAAAACCTAAAAAACGATCAAACGACCAATTACAAGTTAAAAATACATAAACCAATTGGACTATTTATCGTTCTGGGAAAATTCGATTTTCTGTTAGTAAAAGTTTTTTGCTACGTAAACAAGTAACCTCTAACAAAATAAATCTTTGATAAGATATCTCGAGTAGAAGCTTATTTTGTGCATAAGCTCCCCCATCTCATGAAATATGCATCTACGTAAAAGAATTTTCCTGAATACCATATTACGCTTCAGTATTTTATATAAAGTCACATTTAGTGCTGTCCATAAAACATTTTCGATGTTTCATCAAAATATAAAGGAAATATTGTACACGTAAGATATTTATCTTTGGTTGCTTGGGGAAGCTGGGTGTGGGAAAATGTTTCTCCCACAACCCATGGTGGGAGAAATATTTTCCCACAACGAGCCCTTCAATTGCCATTTTCCATTGGCTCCTGTATCCTTTTACAAGACTAACATCTCGTGAAATATTATTTACTCTTTCAAATAGTTTTTGACAGAATGATTCATTAGTTCATGAATGATTCATCGAGAACTATCTGAGATATCAAGTAGAGATTCTCTAAGAGAAATTCCGAGTATACTTCTTCCTGGAATGACGTGTGAAAAGGTGTTATAAATTGTTTATTTTTGGATATTTCTTTAATAAGACTTGTCAACTTCCGCTATCTGTCTTTTGGGCCAGTATTTATTCAGACATCGGAAATCTAGGAAACTATTGCTGGAAACATATGTTTCCATTTTCTTGCTGAGAAAAATGAAATCTTAGAATCTTACTGAGAATCGGAAACCATTTCCCTATGGTATAGTCTTCTTTATTGAAAATATTGAGGTAAGTTTATATTGCAGACGTCTGCTATCAATGTTTCTAAATTCAACATTGAATTTAGAACGCGGAGCCATTGGTACATAAAGGTTACCCTTTTATGTATTTAATCCGAGTATAAGGTGTGTGTGATAAATATCCCTTTCCCATAGTTCATTGATGAGCTAGACAGTTGATGAATAAGGCTCGGAATAACTTAAAAACTCGAATTCAAATGCCAGAATGTCCATCAAATAACTTCCTCTCTTTGGAGGCATCTGTAGCTATATCGAATAAAAGGAAATGAACCAAATTTGAAGTTGACCAAAAGCGTCAACACCAAATTTATTTTATTCACTTTTATTCGATTGAGGAGACATTGGGAGATGTATTCCGCTAAAGTAACAGTTCGGTGATAGGGGACATTTGGTGCTGTTGGAGTTGAAAACAGTCAAACATTTGCTATAAACGCAGATAACATGGATAAGCTTCGACTGCGTATATGACAGTATTTTATTAATTTGAGGGTTATTAGTCAGTTCTATCCGACGCCATCGACGGACACAAATACCCCAACATGTTGATGGAGTTCCGAACTTATGTCTTTGATAGAGACCATGAAACGGACTGCTATGAACAGTCCAACAAGGATCATTACGCTCAGCTGTAGCATGCCGCCCAACGATTTGACGATGCGATTTGACGTACATAAGGAAATGACAGCACATTGAAATTGGTCTATGTGGGGCAAGGGGAACCTGATTCTGGTGAACGAAAGATTGTTTCCAATGCGTTGAATATAATATTTTGTGTGTCTATTGTCAGCTTTTTTAATTGCAAAACGATAGCTGGACTTAGTGGTGTGGCAGATTTTTGATAATCCCTATGAAAGTGAAATGAAAACGGGCATCTTCCCTACCCGATGGGGAATTCAATCAGGTTGATTTAGGACGTGGTCGAAGGAAGACCACCTTAGATTGGATCTGTCTAGTTTGTGCTTCTTGTCATTGTGTTAGTGCTTTGTCATTTTCAAAAAATAGATGTTAAAAATAGAACTGGATTGGACTCGAATAGATTTCACCATACGTATTTTTTTTTGAATGAACTGTTTTAATCAATTTATGATTAATATCACATCCATATTCACATAAATCAAACCTCGAAATGAGATAATATTATCCAGAAATAGGTGACAGTATTTAAATTGTATTAATTATTGTTTCTAATAAAATACAGGACAAAAAGCACACCTCCATATACCATAATTTTAGTTACTGACCTTCTATTTCAATTTTCCAATTCCCTTTGCAAAGGCGATTCATCAAATTTTGAAGCTAAATTAATTTTGACCTCGATCTCGAATTGTTTTATGCATTGATTTCAATCTTCCAGATTTCGCATTGCTTTTTGTAATTAGTTATCTGAAGAATTTCACTAGACTGGTGATAGCTCATCCCTATAATTTAGTAGCATAAAGGTCTACCACAGCTCCAAATTAAGTAAATTTAAACTCAAATTCAAAATTGTGGAATGGATCCTTTTGGAGCCTCTCGTCGCAGCTGCGAGCGAGAAAACACCTATCTTGACGCAGTGTGGGAGTTGTTGATGGATTTTTTTGTATTTTATTCTATTTTTAGAAAGGAATTGTTTCTCGAGGGTGAAGGTGGTCTGGTCCATCTCTCTCCTTAATCGAGCTCTTGTGCCCATTCATATATATTTGAGGGTTTTGTCTATCTCTTTTCATCAGAGCTATAGTGCTCAAAATTACAATTCAAGCTATAAATAATGTATACACCAATTAATTAAAATAAATAAAAACTACTGTCCATTTTTATCGAACTATTCGATATTTTTGAATCTCAGACAGGTCCCTTTTATCCATTTAACGATTGATTTTATTTTGTTGGCTAGCAGAATTACCCAACTGAAGCTGAGACATTCATCAAGTAAAATATATTAAAGAAGAAATTAAGACCAACCATTGATTAAAAGACTGCCATCTCCAGTATAATTTCACCATCGCTCTAATATAGTTATAATTTCAACCATCAATAAATAAGTTGGTTAATTAATAGTATTTAATTAGACTGTATCTAACTAAACGGAAGACTTCCAAGCAAATTAATCTTAAATAGCAAAATTTAACAAAATAGTGACTAATTTGGGTTAGAATAAATTTGTTCACAGACCCCCAGTTTAATTTTCAATGCATCTCAATTATTGTCTCGTCTCTAACTAGATTTAGTTCGCTTGTGACTGTCCCAAAAGTGATTCGAAACCGAAGGATTCGCGTTAAGACAAGTGTCCTCTCGAAACCATTTATTTCAATTCAAACGTTTCAGGGTATTCCATCGAAAACATTTTATTTTTAGTCTGATTTATAAGGGTCCAAGTTTTCCCAAGGATGAATTTATTGTAAGATATGAAGCAGGGGATAGATTCCATTTAATTTTATCCAATATGTTTCTCGAAAACCAATCCTTCCTAGAGTCCTCACTTTGAGTTCAAGGTGGAAATGTGTATTGACATAAAGCTTGTATACCTTGCATTTTAATTATAATAGTTATTTGGGTCAGGTCATTATTTACTTCAGAGGACTAATTAGAAAGTGATGTAGCTGGAGTAGCTTGGGTTGTCAGAAGTTCCATCAAAAATTCGTCAATAACTTAACTTTCTCTTTCATCAACATCAATTGATATTGAAATATGATTTTCTTTTTATTCTTTCAACGTGGATTAAAACAAGATGTAAATTATTTTCGATTGTTATCCTGGTGGATGTTTTGACGATGAATCAATCTCGTGATTACAGAAGATGTCAACCGTCATACCTATAAAGAAAACTGACCAGATATAGATTTCGTCATAATAAAGAAATCGGCATTATCTTGACAACAGGATGTCTCTATGTGCAAAATTGATCAGAACTTTATGGACGAGATATCTCGTCCAAACTATATTCGAACCCCGTTATAGTGAACCATTAAGGACCCGAAAAAGTTCACTATATAATCGATGGTTCACCGTATTCAATTTTGTTGAACCATAAAAATTTCTTAGCATTTGATGGTGGCTTTGTTGAAAACAATCATTGGGATATAACAAAATCTACTAAAAAAATTATTAAGTACTGAAATAAACATTATTTATTATGTAAATTAGAAATAAAGCATTCAGTAGTTTTACTTACTGTTATTTTTAATCCCTATGAAAAATATTCGTTAGTTTGCATCGGGTACACTTCGATTTTACATCGTTCAGCTCATCAACTTTTTTATCGACGATCACGAAAGATTCCATAGTTCTTTTGTCCATATTTTCGGTAGGAAAAAAATATTTAGAATTATCCTTGAAAACTGGAAAAATATCCGTGGAAGAGAAAATTCAGTTCACTATGAGCGAACTTATATTTTCTCAGAAGTTCACTATAAGCGTTTAAAATAACATTAATTAAATAGTTCAGTCGGGACCAATGAAAAATGAATAGCTTGAAATAATAGTTTTTTGATACAAAAAGGAATTTTCGAATGCAAAAAAAGAAGAGATTTTCCAAAGAAAATATCAAGAAACAATACAACCTGATGCAGAACGTTTGAATTTTTACAATTTACTGGAAATGAAAACGAATTGGGTGAATAATTTGAAAGAGCCAATGAAATCAAATGAAAAAATTAAAAAGAACCCATGATAAAAACGGAAAAGAATTGGAGGAAAAAAAATTTAAAAATCCAATGGAAAATCAAACACATAAATAAAAAGAACCAATGAAATCAAAGGACAATTTAAGTTCTCATTTAAAACATTCTCATTTAAAATGAAAATTTAAACTTTCTGCTTACCGAGGTTGCCCGGAAATACCGTAATAAAGGAATTACCGGAAGGTAAAGATAGGTTGCATTTACCTTCCATGACTCGCTACTAATAGTGCTCCACGACCGTTGCCACCAAACGGGCCAGTGAACACAGCTGTACACTCCTTTCAAGCTGCCTTCTTGCATTTTTCCCTTCTGAAGAAATGAAAGCTTAAAACAACTGCAGGAAAATAATTCGTAAGACGCGCGTGAAAGTTTATGTAATCCTTACGTGACTGCAATATGAGTCGGATTTTTAGAGTTAACAAACTAAGACAGACTCTTGGATTTTTCCGCCACTATCCACACGCTCTCGCATGATATCTATCGGGATTACCTTAAAATGTATCTTATTTCCGTTTCTGCGACGCTTTTGACCTTTAATCAAATTGGAGTTGATTGATAACTATCATAAATCAATTCGGAAACTCTTAAGAATTGTTATTGGCGAAGTGCTGAAATCATATTTTAAAAACAAGCTGTACCATCCACCGGTCACCATCAACTGGTGGTATCCTCGTATCTTTCACGTCGGATAAGATGCTGGACCGTCACCTATAGTCCGTTGTGTTGCTTTTGTGTGACGTTAATTAAAATACCTACCTATACTTTCATAGCTACAGAAGAACCTCCCAACAACACACCAAATTACCACAGACACTTTATAAATAACACATCTTCTATGTCAATGATAAAATATTTAACTTCAAAAGCTATCGACAGAATTGCAAATTCTGAAAGTATGCCTTGGTTTTAAATAAAGTAAGTGAATTAATTTTGTTGTTTTATTACAAATATGTAATACATAATTAGCCGATAGTTCTGTTTTTCGTCGGTTTTCGATTTGACTGCGATTTTTAAAATTCGGACAAAATTCCTGCAGAACAAATGCAATTGCTTGGAATTGCGTTGCAGAACACTGAATACAATTCTGCACCTGGACAGATGTTATACTATCTATAGTCTATTTCCAAATAATATTATATATCCTGTTATTCTCGTTAAATAGGCACCAATTTCATCATCTTATAATAATCATCTTATCATAAATAATAAGGTTGCGAGTTCGAAACTCGGTCCTGCCCAAGACCGTCTAGTACACGAGGGCCGGTGCATGTTAAATGTGTCGTTGCCTCAAATGTCCTTACGTTGGCTTGGTGTGTAAGTTTGGAGAGTGGGATTCCAGTTTAAATGTTCTTCTCATCATCTGACCGTGGTTCAAAGTTAAGAGGTTTTGTCCTTGGACCTCTATTCGTTATTGATCTCGGACATTCGGCAATTGACCGTTGTGTTGTTCCAGTGTGACGTTAATTAACTATCTACCTAATACTTACATGCCAAAACGCCGCACAGCGTCGCAATGTTTTGTGTTCAAACGCAAGCTCTGCCCCTCCCTCCATCTATATCTCTCCACAACCGACCATTTTAAATACAGACATAACCCTATATCCAACAAATTTAAATAAATTGATTATCATTTATAGTTTATGAGGTATGGAAAGCAATAAATCTGGCCATTTTCGTTGCTACAGTTTTTGTAGGAATCACCAATACCGGATCGAATTTGAAGACCTATTCACGTCAAGATATGCAAATTTAAAACTGAAGTCCAATTCTATATGCTTGGCATCATTTTAACCACATTGAAGGTAGGTTTTGACTAAATGTCAAACATTTCACTCAGACAGCAGCTTATAATCCAAACAACTATTAAACCTCATTTCCTTATAAAGAAATGGTAAAATCCAAACAACTTTTTCACCTAATTTCATGAGGACGAAATGATGCAATCCAAACAATCATTCCACCAAATTTCTTGTGAATTAAACGGTATAATCCGAAAAACCATTCAACCCTATTTCTTGAGAATTAATTGATGGAATCCAAACAAACATTTTATATATATTGTGTTGAGAATTAAATGGCGTAATTATGATAATCTTTCAATCTCATTCTTGAGAATGAAATGGTGCAATCCAGACAATCATTGACCTCATTTCGAAATACAAATGCTCTGTAATCCAAACAAATATTTAACTTGAGTTCTTGAGAGTGAAAAAGGGTAATCCAAACAATCATTCAACCATGTTTCTTGAGAAAGAAATGGCATAATCCAAAGAACTATTCAATCTCATTTGTTGAGAATGAAAAGGTGTAACTATAATAATCATTCAACCTCATTTATTGAGAATGAAATGGTGTAATCCAAACAATCATTCAACCATGTTTATTGAAAAAGAAATGGTATAATCCAAAGAACTATACAATCTCATTTGTTGAGAATAAAATGATGTAATACAAACAACCATTCAATCTCATTTGTTGAGAATAAAATGGTGTAATTCAAACAAATATTCAAACACATTTGCTGATAATGAAATGGCGTAATCGAAAGGCCCATTCACTACATTTCTTGAAAATCGAATGGTGCACTCCTAACAGTCATTCAACCTCATTTATTGAGAATGAAATTATGTATGAAACCCAAATCCATTGAGTAAGAAAGTGGAAAACGATGAAAATAATAAGGAGATTACAAAACTGCTTGCCATAAAAGTGCGCCATATTTAATTATTTCACCAGACCAGCTGTTATGTGACTGGTAAGAGAAACTTTTTAGCTTCAAGCAGCTTAAAAGCTTGCGTGATGTTAATTAGCGGAACCTGTCACGAAGATTGATTTCCATTACCTCACTACGCTTTTTTTTAATCAGTTTTTATAAGAAAAATTATTTCTTCACTTGTAAAAATCGATAAAATTTCTTTCACTCAATTTGGTTCGAGAATCAAGGGATTAATTACTGTTCAAAGAAACGAGGCGGTTAACTTTGATGTAAAAAATAAAACTGACAGTTTGATGTTACCGACGCACTGAAAACAAAACGACCAGGGAGGCGTTAATCGTTATCGAAAGACCGTCAGACAAGCTACTGGGAAGTTATAAGTCGCTTATTGGGGGCATTGATTTAACATACGCCAAGATTTGGTCAAAAAGTACAGGGATTGGACAAAAATATGGAAATAACTCGTGAAATGCATGAGTAAAAAGAAATGTTTTTTCTAGTGAAATGTGCAGGTGGCGATGGTGTTGTCATCTACTGACGTCACCCATACAAATACGCTGCTCAGGTCAGTCGTTGTCGGGGCATTGTTATGTGAAGTTGTAATTGCATCATGCCAGAGCTAACAGACTTCGAACGTGGGTAAATTGTTGGAGCTCGTCTGGTGGGTGCTTCCGTAAGCAAGGTAGCCGAAGTGTTTAGTGTTTCAAGATTTATTGTATCTAAGATTTATTCCGCATATTTGAAAAGCGGAAAAACTTCATCTGCTAAATCACAGCGCGGACGAAAGTGTGTGTTGAGTCATAGAGACAGACGATCATTAAGGAGGATTGCTACTAAAAACTCCATAAGCAGGGTATATCTGGCCGAGCTGCAATTCAAAAATCATTCATCAGTGCTGCTAATGCCTGTAACAGGAAAAAGCGGTGTTTAAGTCATAAAGCCTGGACTATGGAGCAATGGAAGACAGTTGCTTGGTCGGATGAGTCTTGTTTCCCACTACTGGACGAGTTTACGTCTGGCGAACGCCATCACAAGCCTGTAATACAAACTGCTTGTCGCCAAGAGTGAAACATGGCAGGGGTTCGGTGATGGTTTTTTCAACTCTATCGTGGTTTTCTGTGTGCCCCATGATTACTATGCAAGGGCACATTAAGGCCAAGGATTATGTGAACATTTTGGATGATCAAGTCCATCCCATGATACAAACTTTGTTTCCCAATGTTCCCAATGGTGATGGTGTCTTCCCAAGACGACAAAGCCTCTGTTCACACAGCTCACATCGTCCAGGACTGGTTTTCTGAGCACGATGATAATTTTTCACATCTCCCCTGGCCACAACAATCAACAGACCTGAATATTATTGAATGTTTGTGGTCTACATTGGAGAGAAAAGTGTGTAATCGCTATCCACCGCCATCACCGTTATATGAACTTGCCATTGTTTTGCAGGAAGAATGGTACAAAATTCCCTTGGAAAGCTTACAGGAACTGTATTTATTCATTCCAAGAAAACAACAAGCTGTTTGGAATGCCAACGGTTTTCCTACACATTGTTAGGCAAGGTTAAATAAGTTTTTAGGTGTTTCCATATTTTTGTCCAATCTCTGTATATGGTTTCATCGTTGAATTGCCGACCAACTGGACTGGTGGTCAAGATGTTAGCCTCTAGATACGATGGTTCCGGGTCAGTGCATGGATATTTGTAAGCGTGTGGTGCAGAGGCGGCTGGTGCACCCGTTAAATCTGCCATGGTCGAAAGTGCTCACGTTGGATTGGTGTGAACGTTTGGATAGCGGGGTGCTAGTTCTGGTGTTGCCTCGTCATTTTACCGTGGTTCAAAACTACTTGGCGTTACCCTCGCATCTCTCCCTTAGGGGATTGATCACAGACCGCCATCAATAGCCCGTTGTGTTGCTCTAGTACGACGTTAATCATATTACCTTTCGTTACCTTCAACGTTAAATGCAATTTCCGATCAAAATTTTTATTTAGCGGTTGTGCTACATTGCTTTGAAGGGGACGTGGTAGTCCGGTTGGAGGAGCAACGGACTTGAAACCGGAAGGTTGCGAGTTCGAGTCCAACGTAAGACCATTGTATGCAAAGTAGACTGGTGCACGTTATATCTGTCGGGGCCTCAAATGTCTTCACGTTGGCGTGGTGTGGAAGTTCATCATTGACTTTATGTAAATAATAATTTGATTTTTTGTTACATTTCCAATGGCAGAATCTTTGCTAAGAAAAAAGAGCTGAAATACTTAGCAGTAAAATGGTGATGTCACCCTAGTGCAACTTAGCGGGCTATTAACGACGGTCCCTGATCAATCCGGAGGGGAAAAATTCGAGGACAATACTACCAGGACACAAAAATCGTCAAATCTTCGAATTTTTTTTTGTATTAAAACATTCTCTGTGTCTTTCTGCTTAAAATGACGTCTGAATCATGTTTCTATCTTAATTAGAACGAGAGATAGAATTAATTTTGTGGTTCGTTCTTTTGAAAACCTAACACTCTGACAGCTGTTGTCATGGCAACAACATATGTGAAAGACGTTTTTGTCTACGGAGAACTTTAAACTATGCAGATAAAAAGGTAGAACTTGCAAAAATCAAACTAAACCAAAGATTTAAGAGGAGAGAAGGAGTTAGATACTCATCTGGATTTTCTTAAAGGGTATTTAAACATTTTATTAATTGTAAATCTGTTTTTAAAACTTTAACTGCGTTTTTCTCCATGATGCAATTTTTCAAGATTTCCTGTATTCAAATTCTTATAAGTAAAGAACCGATAAAGTTTAATGGTTAAAATTTGGAATACATCTTTTTCAAATATTATACTTTAATTTAGTTTCAGCAAATTTGAAACAAATATTTACTTTTAAAAATATAACTTTAAAAAAAATACCTCAAAATTTTTAGAAGTTTTCATTTAAATATTTTTTATTTTTTATTCAATTAACATTTTTAAATTTGCTGAATCAGAATTAAAGTTTATAATTTGTGAATAATTTACTGCAATAATTTTGAAAATTGATCAAGAATATTTTGTGTTTTAGCAATTTGAAAAGACCCTTCTTTTTTCCAAAAATTATAATTTTAAATTTAAAAAAAATAATTTTGAAAAACTTTTGTGTTGTGATTGTGCTTATTAGTTATGATGGGTTAGATGGGTAATCAGTACAAAAAAATTCAAAATTCTAAATTAATTAATACAAATTTTTTTCTGATGTGTCCCGGACCGCCTTAATTTTGAACAATGGTCAGATTACGAGGTAACACCTAATATGGCACCCCAAGTTACAAATTGCCTCATCACGTCAACGTGGATACATTTGAGGCCAATATAGATTTAACATACACCAGCCCCCTTGTCTTTGGTTGGATTCTTACAGTCGGTTATTTTTCCAAGAGCGGCTCTCTCTTTTTAATGATAGTATACTGGGCTTCTGGACATTTGCTGGTATTTATAGCAATGCTTTTATTTTATTGTTCATTTAAATCTCGGAATTATAGTTACAAAGGATTTTCAATCCAACATTCTCGAGAAATGTGACGTAACTCAAAAAATTGATTTCCTGGAAAGACTGGTAAGCGAAGATTAAAGACATTTTCACTTTTTTACTTCCTTTACGTTTTTTCGAAATTCATAGAATGCCGACAAATGCTATCTTAATTAAAAGTTTTAACATTTTTCTTGATTTGATTTCTGGAAGTTCGTGTTCGATTTTAACTGAGCTCAATCTAATTTAAAAAGATTGAGTTTCCATTTTGAGTCAGGTCGATTTATACCAGAAAAGGCAATACCTTATTGATAATTATATTAATTGTTACTTTAATTGCTTTTTCAGCCTATTTCAGAAACTCAATTTCTTATTCCTTATTAAATTCATTTTCTTAAATGGATATCAATTACACGTCTTGTACCTTATCCATAGTTACCAAATCAAACACCAATCGTCGGATAACACGAAATTAGACAACAAACCAACTATTTGGTGATAAAATCTCGAAAAATTCCTACGCACAGATACCAAAATCTAACGATCGGTTAATAGTATAGCGGACAACAAACCAAATCAGACATTCTTGAAATATTGGGAATATTAGACGACAAACACCAAACACCTACCATCGGTCAGCAGGAAATCCGACAACGAACTAACTACTCGTATAATAAATCGAGAATAGATGTAAAAACACCAAAAACCAACCATTGAGCAATAGTAAATCCGACACCAAAACAAAGTAACTCTTTGGGATTAAATCGGGTATAAGGCAGATTGTTGGTTTGCCTATACACGAGACAAAATACTATATGTCCGGCCTTAAGATAATCTCCACAGCTATTCAGAATAAACAGTGCGTAATGCTCCAAAGGTGTTTCTTGCAATTTCAGTTCTGATTTTTGTATTAAGATTTCTGCTTTATGAGAAAGGGGCGATAGAAATAAATTATTGAAGTATAAAACGAAATAAAGAGTTAGTATTAAGAAAAAGTTATTTTACGTCTATTTTTGAAGTGGCTGATGTGGTCTGAGAGATATCGTGTTCTGAAACCTCCATTTACAGAATCCGTCGGAAGGTTTCAATGCCTATTTTAGAAGGATAGAGATTTATAAATGCTGACGAGGTTAAGAGGTACGTTTCAATCTAAAAGCTTTTTGAAGTTCAAAAGCTATTTTTATCCAGCTTCTCACTTGAACGATCTGCTTTTTCGGAAATATATGTGGTAAGAATTTCTGACTCCAAACTCTTGACATCGGTCTGGCACAAACGTACATTTATTTAAAGTGGACGGATACGCAATAGCATTCATATGTCGATACCTCAGTTCCAAAGGGTAGCAACTCAGACCACAAACTGTTTTACTTAAGTGTACGACAAGATTACTAAAACTATTATGGAACTGAAATATTTATAGATGGATCGACTGTTTTTGGTGTAACAACTACATAGTATTCAAATATCGAGTTGTTTCTCTTCGGAACTGTTAACTAATCGTTTCATAGACTTAACTCAAATCACACAATTTTTGACTTATCACCCTTTGGAACGGATGTATCGCTATAGACATTGATATTTATCTGTATAAAAGATATACAGTGAGTGTACAAAATATTACCCTACCTTATAAATGTTTCAAATTCTATAAATATCTGTGATTTATTGCTTCAGAATCTATTGCACAATCTACAAGTGTTCTATATTTCAAAGGCTAGTTTATATTGGGCTGCACGAAGGGAAATGGTCAATACGACCCATTGTTGTTGTTGTCTTGCGGGCTATATATGGCCCAATTGGGGGTGCCATTGCCCCGGTGGGTTTGACTTCTTCATGTTTTACAGGAAGGTCCCTTTCACTCATCCATTCACTCACATATCGTAGTTTAGATCCCAATCAGAGGCCGACAACCCCCTGATCAGGTACCCCCTGAGGTATTGGGGTAACATGGAGGACTTTGTTACCACGACCTATTTAACGTGCCTCAGCCACCATTAGCGAACACGACGGTCTTTAGCCAGGTCCAAGCGCCGATCTCGCAACCATCGTAATTGCAGGCTCCGCCGAGGACAGAACCCACAACCCTTCCGATGCGAGTCCGACGCTCTACTGACTGAACTACAACGGCTCAATACGACCCATTCCTCAACGTAATTAAAAAAACAATCTACAAGTGTTGCTGTACGATAAATTCTCTATGGGTATTACATCTGGTGAACAGGGTGATTGGTTCAAAAGTTTAAAGTCAGACTTGAAAGTCTTGGGGATGAAGTGTTATTAACCCTTCACGGAGTGTCAACGAGATAGCTCTACTAAAGTAATACCAATTGCGCTAATGACGAAATCGTATCAAATGTGTATTACAAAATATATCAGTCCATATTATAATTTTGTTTTTCATACAAAAAATGCACAAAATTAATCCGTGAGTAAGAGAAATGTTACATGAAATGATAGTAGTCGAGGGATGTAAGGGAGAAATTGGGCTGGTTTTAGCCGTCCCGTCCTAGGGCATGCGGCAAGGGTTTGGGTTCAACACAAATAATTCATATATTTATTCATTAGTATATAATTGTTCAATTCTGAGTTCTAGTATTTTTCTTATGATCTCCTTCTCCCTTAATTTTTTTTATCCACAGTAGTTTTTTATCTGCTCTAATGTATCCACTAGGAAATTTCCTTCCCTCTAGAATGTTCTGGAATTTTTTGCAATGATATACCATGTGGTCAACACTGTATGCCCTTCTGGCAGTCACATAAGTCACTCTTGTTAAAGAAACGTCTTTGAAAAGTGCCAAAGACTCCGTGTCCCAATATTACTTGGTCTAGTTTAAAAGAGCCCAACGATTTCTTTGTTGAGACCTTCTTTATAAGCACCAAATACCTCTCTTCCCTTATTCGTTTGTAACCATCTATCCTGCCAGACTGACAGTAGTTCCTTTTTAATTAGTTTTTTTAATATATTCCTTAGTTTTGCTTTGTTCTTTGTCGATATTCTCCTTGTGGTGGCTTCATTGGTTATTTCACCAGCTCTTTCGTTTCCCTTAAAGCCCACGAGAGCCTTTATCCATTCGAATATTATTTTTCTTCTATAGTCTGTTATGTTATGTTTATTATATTAGGGGCCAATTAACAGAGTTGAAGGCATTCTTAAGGTCCAATGAAATTATACAAGCGATTTGCTTATATTCGGCAGCGGCCTTATTGTTTCCATTATGTTTTTGATTGCATCTACAGTATATCTTTTTCTCTTAAATCCGTATTGTTTATTGCTAATGATTTCCTGTTTTTCTAATAGATAGCTCACTCTTCCTGCGATTATTTTTATCAAGAATTTTACCCCAGCAAGACAAAAGGCAAATTGGACAGTAAGCGATTGCTTCTTTTAAGTTCTACCCCTTTAGGTATTAATGTGACTCTGGCTGTATTCCGTGGAATTGGAAAATGTCCTTTTCTTAAGAGGTTTTTATTAGTAGGCCCTCCAAAAGGAAACCTTTGCGCAAATCGCAATAGGAAATCATTGAATGATTTATTTCAGAGTTTGACCGTTACAAAGGGATGAAGTCAATAAGGCATTGGCCCACCTCTGGCCTGGATGCGTCTGGCCGTGGCGTGGACTGAAAAAGTTCCCGGATGGTTTCCTGCGGAATATCTTGCCGTCTCCAACTGTCGGGGTAAATGATTTACATTCCGGTATGGTTGCAATCGCCTTCCCATAACGTCCCAAATTTGCTCTATGGAAAAGAGATCAGGATACCTAGCTAGTCAAGGAAGTGTTGAGAAAGCTTGAAGATAATTCATAGCAACACGTGCCGTGTGCGGCCGCGCATTATCTTGTTTAAAGTAAGTCCGGGGTGTCGCAAAATGAATGGTAACACAATCGGTCCGGTCGTAGAGTGTCGTCTACGTACCGCTGTGCTGTGCTTGTGCCAGAAATAACTACTAAAGGGGTCCGACTATCAATGGAGATGGCACACCCAGACCATAATACCCTATTGTGGGCATGTGTGACGTGTGATAGTAAGGGCCGGATCCCCACGCTGCCCTGGACGTCTCCATAAACGTCTGCGATTGTCGTCACGACACAATTGGAAACGAGACTCCTCACTAAAGACTATAAGTCCCCAGTCAGCGCCGTTCCAAATATATCGAGCCCGGTACAGCTCCTTGACAACTCCTTCTTGATGCGTCCATTTTTTTTTTGTTTTAGATTATCTTTGTCTTGATTTTTCTTCTAGTTCGGAAATCAAAAGACGAACCCGTTGTAAAGTTATTTTGCGACTCTTGACTGTTCCGATTATTAAGACGTATTCACGTCCATAGTTGTTTTATTTATAACAAAATGTTTTATTTATATGAAAAAAAATTATTTTGCTTAAATTTAGACAGATAGTTTTGAAATACAGTGAAACTCGATTTAAAGTGTTCCAAGGGACCGGAAAGAATTAACGTTATATGCGGGAAAGCGTTAAATCGGTGTCGGAGATAAAAAAAACATAGAGCATGAAATAAACACTAATATAAGTAACATATACCTTTTATTTCTTCCTTTACAATAGTTTATTGTTGACAGAAATCTGTTATTTGGGTTTGCGTTTTGCTTTGACTAGCTAAATCGTTAACATCATTCTCCACAGATATGAGTTTTTGTTATTTTGTTAGTAAATCTATAATGTGCAAATGACGCATTGTACGAATATTTTCATTACGAACACAAAAATGACTATTTGAGGTTTTCTATCTTCGCGATCGTTAAAGATAGAGTGAAAAGGTCAGAGGATTTAAAATCTTTCGGAATATTTTACACCAGATCAATGCCTTAAGTAGTCCGAATTTTATGCGAATTTGCGACACGCCCGTGTCATGTCAGTTGGAGGTGGGACTCATTCTTCAAATTATTATTATTATTTTGTTTTTAATGTTTTTAGAATCAGTAAGGACACGAAAAAAACTGTCTGTTATTTTTAAACTTGATTATTTTAAGAAATCACTTTGAGTTGTTCCGTCTGAATAAACGTTAAATGTGGGAAATATTTCGAAGTGATAATTTTAAATACAGGATTTTTCAACATTGAAAGTATAGGAAATTATTTGGGACCAATAAAATATGACGTTATATGCCTGAAATCGTTAAATGCGTGTGACGTTAAATCGGGATTGCTCGGTATTTATTCCGGGCTCTCTGAAATCTTTAATCACTGTTATGTACATAGTGCGTAAAAAGTTACATTCTTATCCGTATGACTCATAAACAATGTGTTAGAATTCTTCAACTGAAAAAATTCAAACATGAATCGTTAGAGTACTGTTTTGCTGATTACTTCTTCGATAATTCTTGTGCACGAAAAGCAACGATTACATTAAAAGTAATTACATTAGTACGTATTATTTTTTCGAGGAACATATTTCAAGGGGAACTAATCGAGATAATTTACATAAAATCATCTTAAATAAAAGCTTCTTTTTTGAAGCGCTCCGGCGTAATTTTTTTTATGAAACTATTAATTACGAATGCAAGAAATGATAAGAATTTCTTTCCCGTGACAAAATTTAAAATTATTCTTCGAAATTTAAAAAACAAAAAGAGCCACAAAATGCGGCACAAAAAAGGATTGTTTTATTAACGCTACAAAAACCATGCAAAAAACCTTAGGTCGCTTGAAACAATAGAGAAAAGAAATTCCTGAGTGTTTTTTTTGCAATGAATGTATCTTAATTTAGATCATTTTATACCCGGTTCTCTTTTTCTAAACATTTTCTGTCAACGTCACTCAACACCGCAAAGCAAAAGGCGATTAAATTTTTTTTAATAACGCGGAGCGTAATAAAAGAGAAACCTGTTTTAGTTACCAGCCCTCTAATAACTTGACATTGCAGCTTTTTAAAAAGTCATAAAATAGAAAAAGGTTTTATTTATCTCATAAAACGTGTACACTAACCTAAAATAATGGATCGGACAGCAAGATGTGATAGTATAAGGGAAATAATACATGCTTTAACAGGGGGAGGGTCCTCCAAGTGCTGCAATTACACTAACAACCCTTCTGGGCATGCTTTCAACAAGTTTTTGATACACAGCTATGGGTATTTTCGTCCATTCCTGATGCAAGAATGTCGCCAGCTCAGCTGTAGATTTCGGACGTGGTTCTCGGGTTCGTAAGCGTCGCTCCAACGCGTCCCACAAATGTTCTATTTGGTTTAGGTCGGGACTCTGAGCAAGACCAGAGAAGACGTTTCACATCGATATCTCGATACCACTGCTTGACAGAGGCTATAACATGACATGGAGCGTTGTCGTCCTGGAAGTAACATTCGTCCAATCCATAAAATTGCCAGACCGTAAGAAGAACCTGATTTTCCAAAATGTTCATATGGGCATAGGCGTTCAATTGACCAGGAACAGCATGCAAAGGTTCCAGGTCATACCACGAAAAACACCCCCAAACAAGTATACAAGTTGTATGCAAATTCGCTGACGTCCGATCCTTTATTGTAGGGTAGTGTATGTTCGTTCATTCATACATATATTTATTTTTACAGCTCAAACAAAACCACGATAGAGAGATGTCGGGTTTTCATTTTGTCTTGCGATCAAAAGGTTTCTCCCTTTATACCGCAAAGTGAATCACTAGGCCTGGTACCCAAAGGGAATGTACCCCGATTGGAAGAGGAAGGACTAGTAATCAGAGGGTTGCGTTTTCGAAACTATGTCCAGCCAAAAACCGTCATGCACACGACGGATGGTGCACGTTAAATCTAACTAATCGTGGTTCAATGTTTCGTGGTGCTGTCGTCGGATTGTCGGATCTTGTGAACTCAATATCAGAAGTAATGTTTAAATATTTGCAGTAAACTATTTAACTTCGGTAAATACTTCGGTTTCAGGGGGAAAAAGTTGATTCGGGTTGTACTTGTTCCAAAATTGCTGAAAACTTCCAACACCACATTGCTACATACAATTTCTGTTTTGATTTTGTTACGTAATCAAACTCTTTTTTAATTCATGTGATTGTTTCTAAAACTAGGGGGTCTCCACACCCTGCTCGACTACGCTCGTCAACCCTTCATCTTGCTCACTGTACAATTTCGAACAAACCATGTTATTTTGATATTTTTCTGATCCGTACTTTCTCGGGAAACCCTCTGTGTGAGTGAAGAAAAGCGAGTTTTCAATCCTGCGGCGGCGGGCAGGGATTGTAGGGGCGCGGTGAGCGCTGGCCCTCAAGGAGAGGGAGAGAGGGGACAGGGGGTTGACGCTGAAAGGGGAGACGCGGGAAAATCGGAGTGGGAGGAAGGAAAGCTTTTTTTTTCGATGTACCATTTTTGATGTATGCTTGTCTGTTCAATAAAGTTTCATTACAGAATGGAAAATGTTTGCTCTACTTGTAAACGAGTATGATAATAAGTAAATCTGGATTCATCGGGATCCTACAAGAATTTTCAGTTTTAAAATACCAGACAATAAAGATTTTATTTCCGCTTTTCCAATGCTCTCGTATTATACATTACAGGATTACCTTAAATTCTAGTTTATCACAATTCGTTTTTTGGCGTTTAATAATTTCTGACCAATCAACTATTAAAAGAATTTTAAACTCATTTTTTGGTATTGTTGTTGGCTACATAGTGGAATCATGCACAAAAAACAAGCCGTGGTAGGAATAGATAGATACCATACCGTCACCTACATTTTGATTAATAGAAAATGCCTCTTATTGGTCAACTCTTATGTGACCATAAGAAAAACTTATAAGATACTCATAATAACGTATTTTCGATGATTTTTATGCAGTTTTAAAAGTAAATTTCAAATGTGGCTTTTGTAGCGGTTTTAATTTTTGGAATGGTAGATTAGGAAAGATTTGTCTAAAATAAGAAACATAGTTTGTTTGAAGGTATCATCACGTACTACATCAGAATATCGCTGATTTTTTACCAAACTGGTGCAACACAACGGGCTACATGTGACTGTTAGGAATTAATCCCGAAGGAAAGGAGACACTATCTCGTAATGTTAAACCGCATTCATACGAGGTACACACCTGAGCTGGCACCGCAAACTTTCATACATCGGCAACGTTAGTACATTTGAGACCACTACGTACTTTACGTACACCAGTACGCATACCACGTACACCAGTACGTACACCACGTACACCAGTACGTATACCACGTACACCAGTACGAGTTTTGAACTCGTAATCCTAAGATTGTAAATCCGTGACTTTACCGACAGCGCTAACGCGTCCCCAAATTCAACATCCTAAAGCATTCAATAGTAATGTGGCTATTCACTAATTAGAGAAAAATGAACTGTTTTAATAAAATTATTCAAGCTCATTGAATAAATCATACTTAGAAAATTCATAACTGAATTTGTGTTTGCATTTGCAAAACACATCTCGACATTATGCCATCACGCAAAAACAAAAACATTCTTTCAATATTGTCATTAGAATATCCATTTATTTCTTACTTCCTACTTTAAACGACAGACAACTCAAATGCCTCTATTCTGACACATCCACTGAATTACGTAGATTATAAAAATGACGAAGAAATGATTCAGAAGAACATAAAATCAAACTGAATATCATTTAAAGCAACTCGAACGAAATATTATTTGAAGTCGATGTGGCAGTTTGAACGCGACGTCGGTAAAGCTTTATTTCCAGAGTGTTTCTTCCAAAAAATCGCGACGTGAAGGCTGTCAAAATGCAGTTCCAAACAAAGATTAATTAATTCAACAAAACTTTAGTCAATCCTAGCTGTTGTTTGTCAACTTTTAAATCGGGAATAGTACCGCGCTTAATCCATAAAGAAGTGTCTTGGAATAACTTAAATGGAACATTTCCCGTAATGACTTAATTTTGCCATTTTGCACAGTTCATTTCTGGAATTTATTTAAACTGCTGTTGACTTTAGAAAGATTCTTCTGCGAACATTTGGAACTCTCTGCTGCTCATTTTTTTTCTTCATTTTTAATGTTCAGCAGTTAAGTTTTGTGTTAGGCTTATGATATTAAAATTGATTGTACATCGCACATTTTCGAGAAAAGTGACCTAACTTGAAGAAGCTAGTTTTTTACAGGAAATGCAAAATATATTGACAATCCTTAATAAATTTAATTTCTTAATTTAAAATTTAATTAATTTATATGTTTATATAAAATAAATTCTAAAACATTTCCTGATTTGATGCCACGGTACGTGTAGTTAAATAAAATTGTTTGTTTAAATTATTTTAGCCAATGCCTGACCAATTGAACATTTTTATCATTACACTACAAGGGCAGAATCGTGAACCACTTGGTGACACCCTGATGCTCTTCTTGGGGTGGTTTCATGATGAACCGCACACAGAAATAATACATTCTAGAAATAACCCGTTGATACAGACTCCACACATTTACTCCAGACGGACAAACATCCATGCTTTACCCTAGATTCGAACCAAGAATGTTTTGATCCAGCATCCTAATCACCAGACCGATTGGTCTGTGATGAATTGAAAATGACATCTATGATTTATGACACTGATCGCAAGGTAATGTCTCTCTGATGATATGCAGGATGTATGTCCATTACTTGAATTTGTCTCGTGTTTACCGCTGATCCCAAGTGCCATAAAAAAACATCCAACTACAAAGGAATCAGTATTTAATCATACTAAACATTGTGTGTCACAGCGTTTAAATTCAAGTACATCTTTACAAAATACATTTTAAATAAATTAATGATACATATATTTTCTCGCTTGATGAATTAAAAATTTGTCAGCTTTTAAATCAAGTTAAGTCATACTTTTCTGTTCCACGGATCTCATTACGTACCCTTGAAAATGTGAAACGTTGTGAATTAAGTGATAATTCTACGTTTAAAAGCTTTTAAGATTTACGTCTCTACTAATCTAATTTAGAAGACGCCTTTTCAATTTATGTGTCAATGGATTCTAACTGGAATTCATTTCCTTTCATCAGTCAGAATGACATCAGAACCTTAATATGCATAATTACAAATAGTATATTGTAATAGATAAATGCCACCGTGCAAATGTTGAAGACTATCCATCTTGAGTTAAATATCACAAGACAAAAGTTCTAAAAGCACTAGGATATTACACTGTATGCAGTATATATTTCCTCGTAAACAAATCAAAACCACGATCCAATTGATTTACTACATTTATTTACACAATTTACAAAAGGACGAAACACGAAATGCGTCTTACGAACGTCAGTTTTGATACTACAATTTTCGAATCTACAACTAATCGACTGATTCTTCAAATCTTTGCCATTCTTAATAACCTTAATCTCGTCGAATAAATGTTAACACAAACAGGTGGCGCTGCTTTAACTGAATCTAACACTCCCCACTAAAAATTATTAATGCTAATACTCAATTTCTGTCGAGATACAACCACAATTACAGTTCTTGAGAATGGAATAGCTTATGATCATCCATGCAATCTAGTAGTTTCCATTTAATGGGCCCAATAAGGTAAGGTTAAGGCAAGTAAGGCAATCCAGTGTGGACTGCGTGACCTGGGGTTATCTGTCAAAATCCATCCAATGGGCAGAACAGAATAACTACCCGTAATTTCGAAAGATGATGAGGGCACATCTTTCACGGATGTTGGATAATGAGCACGCACCAGCTCATCTGGTTGGGATGACTCATCGTCAGTCTAAAGAGGGAAATACCTCATCGTCATTCGATAGAATGTCTGGTGGATCCTGTTCCGATGCGATTAATTGTTAGAACGATGAACTGTACAGCATTGCTATTTGGAATGTATCACAATAACACACTTCTATTCAACTTTTAAGGGTCGGGTAGAAGAGTAACATACTACAAATAGAGGGTTGTGAGTAACAAACTAGATCCAAACAAAGATTAGCGTGTGCGTGGGGGCTGGCACATCTTAAATCTCCCTTTACCTCAAATGTCCTCACGTTGGCCTGGTGTGGAAGTTTGGAGAGTGGGGTTGCCAGATCAGGTGTTGACCTCGTCATCAGACAGCGATTCAAAATTACTCCAAACTTTCCCTTCGGGATTGATACAGAACCATTCCAATTGTCCGTTATGTTGCTCCAGTCTGAAATTAATTCAACTACTTCCCTTCCTTCTTACTAATTGGAGGGTTAAAATCGGCAAAAAAGTAGGTATTTAATAACTTACAAAAAGTCTATCTCGTTATGAGAAGATAGGATATCATGGCTAGACTGCATATATGTATGTCTATAGTATAGGTATTGTGTTATTAGCCTTTCCGTTATACTCGTGGTCGAATTGTGCCTTTTGGTTGAAATTTTATAGCGATGCGACAAAATGTTTTGTTTACAGACCATCCCCGGCAAGTCTTCAAAATTTAGAGTGACCTACAATAACAAAATAAAAGCTGGAACTAATTTTTAACGGCTAATTTTAGCGTATTTTATAAAGGCAAGTTATAAATGAAAACACAAAGGGAATCATCAGTAATCTATTATAAACTAACCCCCTATTTCAATGGAAAAAATAACGTACATGCGTTATATTATAATAAATTTTTCTTTTTCACTATATATTATATTTTTATTTCACTCACGTATCTAAAAATCTATATTGAAAATATAGTTTTAAGAAATTTTAAGATTACATCATATTAATTACTAGCAGAATACCCGACCTTACTCGGTTTGAATTGATTTACTCTATATTGAAGAGGTAATCAAAATATATAATGACTTACGTTTTTTGTAGAATACAAATTTATTTTAACATCTTTCGACATCTTTATATTTTCTACAACTTACTTTGGACACAAATCCTACACATGCATATCCATTCATGTAATACATTTCACATACATCGCACAATTGCTGTATGACAAAGCTACAAAATGACGAAAGGTGATACTAAGGTTACTACTATAAAAGACGATTTATAGGAAGATTTGGAATTCCCTTTCTTAAGTTCTTTTCATGTTCAACTCAATTAATTAAAATTACGATTTACGGCGAGTGCTCTCGCACTCATAGTCAACAAAACAATATTTTTTTACTTGTGGCACTCTTGCCTACGGTATGCGACATTGTGAAATTTTTCAATCTTCTCTTGTCATTATTACAACGAATTTTTTAATGTTGGAAAAAGTTCCAGTTTGGATTAACAAACATTATTATTCTTTAAATAACGGCATTATTCTTTAAATAACGGCATTATTCTTTAAATAACGGCATTATTCTTTAAATAACGGCATTATTCTTTAAATAACGGCATTATTCTTTAAATAACAGCATTATTCTTTCAATAATGGCATAACTACACTTAAAATTTACTGAAAATTTATACTGACTTACCTAACATTTTTAAGTCTAATACTTTGAGGTGCTGTTGCGTGTGATGAGAAGGAAAACACATTTATTAAAATAATAAATATTTAAAACAGGAAACAGCGAAGTAAAACAAAATAAAAGATGTCGCAAAAAATTGTTCTAAAGATATTAATTTGTGATTCAATTTTATCTCTCGATCTCGCACAGTTGCCACAACTTACAACTAAAAGTGTACAAAATTTAGAATTGTGAAATTAATTCAGAGCGAAAGAACCAGAAAAAATATCACTGCTCGCGCGATCTTGTTGATTTTCGTTTCATTGAAAAATATCGTCTGTCCCAAATATTCGGAAATTGTTTTCATTGCGCAAAGAATAAAAATAAAACTCGAAATAAATGAAGTATCAGAGAAAAAAATTCCATAAAAAAAAAAACTTTTTGAAGAATAATTACTTTTTCAGCAGTACTGGTATCGAAGTAATCGTAATATTCAATAGACATTCCAATTTTTCCAAAACTACCAAATTATGGTTGATTTGAGTATACTTACTGAGGTGTTTTAGCATGAAACTCAACTAAATATAACAATAAAGAAATGTTTAATATTGCATTCACTAAACTAATAGATAATGTATAAAATAAAATACAATGCAATCAAATATCTGGAATACAATTCATGTGATATCTACACAAACACACAACCACAAAATCGAGCATAGAACAGAAAGACGGACAGACAGACTTTCGCAACCAATGCCACTCACTAAATCAAGATAAGTACTCACTGTATGCAAATTTTCATGAAAATATCTTAAACCGCGTGGACGTGTATAGGGCACAACATACATACAGACAGACAGACAGACAGACACCAAACGAAAAAAAGGCGGATTCGGCATCAGAAGGGTCCAAAACGGATAGAAAACTTGAAATGGGTCAAAAATATTGAATGTACAAACAAACACTCCATTCTTATTTATATAGATAATTTAATAAAATAAAAACTTACATAATTGTTGTTGTGAAATTTATTAAAGAAAATTGTAAGAAAAAAAAAAACGCTAAAAGACTTTCAATTAAGGCTTGCTTTTCGTATGGAATTTACATTTTTGATTTTACCGACTCTGTTTTTGTAAGATTATCCATTCAATTCTTGTTAACCTGCATTTTTTGTCTCTGGTTCTGATGTAGTAAAAATACACATACGATTTTATGTAATTGTAAAGAACAAATTGATATAAATATTTAAATTAGTACAATTTGTTATAAAAATATGTTTCCTTGCTTTTAAAAATTATTAAGATAAACTTCTAAGATGCCCGGCAAAAAAAAGACTCGGTGAATTCATTTTATTTGGGATACATATGAATACCGAAAGTCCGAGTTATTTTAGCTGTAAACAAATATGTCATTATTTGAATGCTACATTATTTTGCAAAAACTTAAGAACATACATTTTAAAGCGTAAACTAATATTTTAACTTTCTTGGTTAATCTCGGAGGATTATTTCGCTAAAACGAATTTTACTTTCAGTTTTTTTCACTATGTTCATTTAAAAAACCAAATAAATGTATTAAAAAACAAAAATCTCTATATAAAGCTGAGTTGGTGTCTGTTCTATATACGAATCCACACCATTTGGCCAATTCACATCCAATTTGTTACAATTACTGTTCATAATTATGTATACAAGTACCACTGGCACTTCGGTATCTTTAACGCAACAATCTGTAGCAACAAATCCTTCTCTGTCTTTATTGCCTTCATCAATAAATCTCAAATTCGCGTTATATCTCACCTTGTTTTTCAAATAGGCCCAATGGAAACGATGCTCGAAATAAAAGAGTGAATTATTCATAAAATAAGGTGAACCAGGTGTAGGGTTATTTGTTTTGGAGGACCAAATTTGCTCGTTTTATGATTCAAGACCTTTGCTATTTCATGTATCTTATTGCAGGTGCAGAACGTCTTGACAACAACTTTTTTTCTTTCGTAAATAGGTGGTACTTTGCCTTTGATACCATAATCATTGAAATTCGGCAATATGTCTTTATTGATGTATCTCGTCACGAGTAAACCTGAATATATCTTGTTGAACGAAGTATCTCGTCATTAGAATAATAAAATGGCCAGATCATTATCTCGTAATCATTTAAAATTCATCATACTCTTTGATGAGATATCTCGTCATGAGCAAACCTGATTGGATCTTAATGATCGAAATAGTTGTACTTCGTCATGAGAAGAATAAAATGACCAGATCATAATCTCGTATTCATAAAAAAATTGGCAAGATCTTGATGAAGAAGTATCTTGTTATGAGCAAAATCTGGTCCTAACAGAACACCGTTTTATCTGTTGTACTAATTTTATTTCATTTGAAAGCATAATGAGTGTATTCTTTACAAAGGAAATAGATTCTAAAAGGTGGAAATGTGAGTTATATCACTTTGACACCAATGTATATTAACTTTAAATGACCTTTAGCAACGATACTATAATCGCGGGTTTACATGTTATAGATTAAACTAAAAATTCGATAGATTCTTCGATCCGATAGTTATAGATTGTTAAAAACTCATTTTAAGAATATTTTTTTTTATAATATAAATTATTTAAATTCCGGAAAATAAATAACGAAAAATGCACAAATTCTTGAAATATTTTCGAAACATCTATGTAGAGATTTGGCATCTCTGCGTTTTCTACTGTGCTAAGCTTATCCACAACCAAAATAAAAGAATTTTATTAAAGGGAATGGTATTTATGATTAATAAGATTTAGATTATGATTAATAGGATTTATAAGATAGTTAAAAATTCAACTGATCATTATTTTATTCATAATGTAAATTCTTTGAATTCCGGAACATAAATAACAAAAAATGCACAAATTACTGAAAATCTTTCACAATTCGATACATCTATGTAGAGATTTGGCATATCTGCGTTTTCTACTGCGCTAAGCTTATCCACAACCAAAATAAAAGAATCTTTATTAAAGAGAATGGTATTTATCTATATAAATAAGAATGGAGTGTTTGTTTGTACATTCAATATTTTCGACCCATTTCAAGTTTTCTATCCGTTTTGGACCCTTCTGATGCCGAATCCGTCTTTTTCTCGTTTGGTGTCTGTCTGTCTGTATGTATGTTGTGCCCTATACACGTCCACGCGGTTTAAGATATTTTCATGAAAATTTGCATACAGTGAATACTTATCTTCATTTAGTGAGTGGCATTGGTTGCGAAAGTCTGTCTGTCCGTCTTTCTGTTCTATGCTCGATTTTGTGTTAGTGTGTTTGTGTAGACATCACATGAATTGTATTCCAGATATTTGATTGCATTGTATTTTATTTTATACATTATCTATTAGTTTAGTGAATGCAATATTAAACATTTCTTTATTGTTATATTTAGTTAAGTTTCATGCTAAAACACCTGAGTAAGTATACTTAAATCAACCATAATTTGGTAGTTTGGGAAAAATTGGAACGTCTATTGAATATTACGATTACTTCGATTGCTTTACCAGTACTGCTGAAAAAGTAATTATTCTTCAAAATTTTTTTTTTTTTATGGAATTTCATCTCTGATATTTCATTTATTTGAGTCTTATTTTTATTCTTTGCGCAATGAAAACGATTTAAGAATATTTGGGACAGACGATATTTTTCAATGAAACGAGAATGAACAAGATCGCGCGAGCAGTGATATTTTTTCTGGTTCTTTCGCTCTGAATTAATTTCACATTTCTAAATTTTGTACACTTTTAGTTGTAAGTTGTGGCAACTGTGCGAGATCAAGAGATAACATTGAATCACAAATTAATATCTTTAGAACAATTTTTTGCGACATCTTTTATTTTGTTTTACTTCGCTGTTTCCTGTTTTAAATTTTTATTATTTTAATAAATGTGTTTTTCTTCTCATCACACGCAACAGCACCACAAAGTATTAGACTTAAAAATGTTAGGTAAGTCAGTATGAATTTTCAGTAAATTTTAAGTGTAATACCATTATTGAAAGAATAATGCTGTTATTTAAAGAATAATGCCGTTATTGAAAGAATAATGCCGTTTTTTAAACAATAATGCTGTTAGTGAAATAATAATGCCGTTATTGAAAGAATAATAATGTTTATTAATCCAAACTGGAACTTTTTCCAACATTAAAAAATTCGTTCTAATAATGACAGGAGAAGATTGCAAAATTTCACAATGTCGCATACCGGAGGCAAGAGTGCCACAAGTAAAAAAATATTGTTTTGTTGACTATGAGTGCGAGAGCACTCGCCGTAAATCGTAATTTTAATTAATTGAGTTGAACATGAAAAGAACTTAAGAAAGGGAATTCCAAATCTTCCTATAAATCGTCTTTTATAGTAGTAACCTTAGTATCACCTTTCGTCATTTTGTAGCTTTGTCATACAGCAATTGTGCGATGTATGTGAAATGTATTACATGAATGGATATGCATGTGTAGGATTTGTGTCCATAGAAAATATAAAGATGGCGAAAGATGTTAAAATAATTTTTTATTCTACAAAAAACGTAAGTCATTATATATTTTGATTATCTCTTCAATCTAGAGTAAACTAATTCAAACCGAGTAAGGTCGGGTATCTTGCTAGTGATTAATAAGATTTAGATTCTGATTAATAGGATTTATAAGATTGTTAAAAATTCAACTGATCATTATTTTATACATAATGTAAATTCTTTAAATTCCGAATAATAAATAACAAAAAATGCACATATTACTGAAAATCTTTCACATTTCGATACATCTATGTAGAGATTATTTTGCATCTCTGCGTTTTTTACTTTGCTAAGCTTATCCGCAACCAAAATAAAAGAATCTTTATAAAAGGGGAATGGTATTTATCTTCTCCTACAATCGCATCCGTTGTACTATTTAGAAACTACTTCTTGAAAGCGTGTGATCATGTTTTTGTCTAAGAAAGCCTGCAAAACCAGATCTCATTGTGTATGGAAATGTCCGCCTGAAATTCATAGATCCTAAATAGCTTCCTTGACGCTCCATTTCGCAGGGCGTGTATCGAACATTGAGTTTCAATACACACATGCAAATGGCTTAAACATCGCTTCTTTCTTTGAATTGAGATACGGAGGGATCATATTTCAGAATTTCGTTCGGTAAATTTGCTTAATGATTTGTTTGAAGTTATCGCATTGCCTAAAATACGTGCTATTTCCGAAGAGGTATTCATGTAGGTCCATGTGGATTTGGATCATTATGCGATGGTGTTTCCATTTTGTTCATTTGTAATATCTGCAAAATCATAAAACTTATTTTAGCTGCAGTGAAAGGTTTCCATTTTTTTGTGTGCATGCAGAGAGAGCTAAGTGGAAAGGATTATGCTGAATTGAAAGTATCTATTCTGTAACAAAGCGGGAATAAGATGCTTCGTAAATGGAGGATTCCGTCTTATGGTATGAAATCAATATGTTTTGAAATGTTGATATTTTTTGGGATGTACCTCATTAGGACATTTCTGGAGAACTAAATTGAGATTTTTATATGCTTTCTAAAGAGAGATTTTCTGATAGATTGTGAAAACTCTTATTGGATCTTTGCTTAGTTTATTTTTTTGTTTTTATTTCTAATGGGAAGTAATTGTGTGAAAATAGGGTGAATTCATATCAACGATTATTTAAGACCATGTTGTTACAATCTAAACCACTCCTTAGAGAACACGGAAGATAAAAAAAATATTAATCTTTGGTTTAGAAGAGTGACTACAAATAAATTCTACTTATTTGCTTTGAATTGTGAAGCAATTTAGAATAGCGATAATTGGATATGATGTTGAATACTATACTTTTGATCACTTTATTAAACGTATTTGTACTATGGAGTAGATCCTATACTTTCACCATAATAAATATTTTTAGTAAAAAACTACAAATTAAAATGCGAATGCGAAATAAAAATTTGAACAGAAGTTGATCACATGTAACAATTATTCTAATTTGTTTTCTTTGCTTTGTTGTTTTTGTTTTATTTTATTGTCTTATTGCCCACATCATTTTATACTCTCAACAAAAAAATATTTTGTATCTGTGAGGCATGTTATGTATGATATCGCCCTTAGCAAATCAGAACTTCGGATTTAGGCCCGCGAGACACATTATCAGTTTGTAGTGTAATATATTTTACTAGGTGGCCTGCCCCCTGCTCGCTGACGCTCGCCAACCCCCGGAGGATTGCTTCGCAATCCTCATTGGTTCGCTGCGCGAACCTATGCTCGCTTCGCTCGCCTCAATGAAGACATGTGTCCTAGCAGAAGGGATTATTTACAAAATATGTTACAAAAAAAATGTTTTTCAAATCTAAATTTGCTGTATTACAGAAAAAATATATGCAGTATCTCTAAAATCAGAATTCAAATGAAAACTTTGTGCAAATTTTGACTCGAAATGTGAGCGTTGCTTTGGAAATTGAATACCCAGCATGTTGTTTGTGTGTACATTTTCCCAGCACTCAAACGACCCACACTTTTTCATTGAGTTTGTTGCCGAAAGTTGTAGTGCAAGCGTCTTGTTGAACTATAATTGTTGGCCCTGAAAAGGACCATTTTTTAAATCGCCCTGAAAAGATCCTCCGCTTTCTTTGATTTCTATTATAAACTAACTGCAACAGCTCATTAAAATTTCCTTTTTTTTTTTAAATAAAATTTTATCCGATAACGCTATAAATTCAATCGATGCGCGAGACTTCGCGATCAACAAACAATCGTACAGTGTTGCCAAAACGCGATTACAAATAACGTCTTTTTTGCGTGCCACGTAAGAGAATTATATATATAGATAAGGTTAACTTGAACGTTTTCTGATGTTACGAGACGAGTGATAACGCATATTTCGACCCCTCGAAATGGGATCACCAAAAGCGGTCCTCAAACGTCTTCAACGCAAAAAGGGGCGAAAAATATTTGCAACTCTCTCCCCCACCCCTAGGGATAAACGCGGATTTAGCGTGGCGAAAGAATTGTACGGTCTGTCTTCCAAGAGAACTAACTGTTCCAGACACAGAGCCTAAAAATGGCGGTCGCTATAGAAACAGTAATCTCGTACGTTTTGTGTGGGGATGAATTGGATAAGAATTTAGTGAATTTGGCGATGGTGGATATGGTAGGGGATTCGTTTACCATTCGTCTTCCTTTACAACTATTTACAATCGCGTATTCTCTTGTTTCATAAATGCCTGTAGCACAAAAATACGGGATATCATCGACAATTCCACATCTTTTCGGGAGCCACAGCAATAGGCTGTCATCTGCGGTGAAGCAGACGTATAAACAGACAACAGACTTAACCACCACTATCCTGAAGGGAATTATCGCAAAGTGTGACAAGATGACAAACTCGAATGCTGAGGAATCCCTTGCAAACAATTGAGCTAAATCTTGATTCTAAAACAACAGACAGACACCGATATTGTTTTTAACAATTCTTGTCGTCGACAAGCATTGAGATTTTTTTAAATTTTGTTCTATATTAGAATGATTCTGCTTTTTTGTGGGTGTAGGTGGTATGATCCAGCCCTCCCCTAATGAACGCGTGTCTTTGAATTGCAAAAACACATAACACATAATACTTGGTCACTTGTTCAATAGAAGATTCAGAAGCACGAATTTAGTCCCTTTACAAATGAAACTATAAATGCCTTTTACTGGTCATGCCGGCTTCGCAGCCGGTCGGCTTAAGCTTCGGTTTCAAGCGTAGCCGTGATCTAGCGGCCGTGATGTAGCTGTGGGTGACGTCACTGAAACGTTGTTTTTCTAACACATGGTGTTGGTTTCCTAGAAAGAACTGTTTGTGAGCGTACCGAAAATTATCGGAGCCGCCATTTCCATGACTGTCGTCATAGCGGTTTCAAACAGTTGGGGAACGTTTCTTCTCTTGTAGCCGCAACATTTCATTTCCTGCGCCAAACGATTCGAGCGGACGGGGAGCAAAACAAATTAACATTTTTGCATTTGATTAGTTTGTTTATGTAAAATCGGGATCGTTGAAAAACACACAATGAAAACATGAATAAACGCAGAATGAAAATTTCAACGGATTTGAAATCTGCGGAAACTTTGACACCAGAACGATACCTTCAATGTGATTTTCTTTAAATAAATAACTAAATATTCAAATGGTAAATAATTGAATAATAAAACTGTTTTTGGTATCATTCTGGCGTAGAATTTTACGATGATTTGAAATCCGTTGAAATTTTCACTCTATCTTCAACGATCTCGAAGTCAGATACTTTGGACAAGAGAATAAAAAAAGCCACTTTGTTTTGTTTCTAGAATAAAATAAACCACGACAGCCGTCTGTGTTGCCCATTCTCCAACGTATTCTGTCCGTCTAAGTTCACAGTTCTGGAGTCTGTTTAGACGGCCGCCTAGTTATACCCGCGGCATCATGACGTATCACGGCTGTTAGATAACGGCTCCACTTTCTTAGGAAACCTAAGCTTTAACCAACGTGAGCTTGATCAGAGCTCAAAGTCGTGCACTTAAAGATGCTGAGATACATTCTATCAATGAAAACAATGCTATATAATATCATTCTAAAGATGTGGGAAGCGAGATAAACCACATCAGAAAAAGGACAGTTTACTGGGCAATTCTTCTCTACCTAATCTAAGATGAAAGTAATCTAAGAACAAAGAAATAAGCAAATTTTGAATACACGCCTTCCTAACAGCAAAACGTAAGAACGTCTATTTTTAAATTCATTTTTAGTCCATTTTTACTCTCTAAGTCTATTAATTTTTTTTATTTTATTCTTCCAAAGAAAAGGGTGTGAAGTCAAGGGTAATAACCTCCGTCTTTGCTTTCGAACGAAAAATCGAAAAAAATTCCAACTTATCTATCTTCAAATAGGCTATGCTTTGAAATAGCCCACCAGTGAAAGCCTAACCTATATCGACATTCCCGTTATTGATTCGAAAGTTGGAATTTTAGTAAGAAACTATATAAGTATCTATACTGTACCATATGGTACTAGCCGACCCCTTTTCCCTAACACGTGGACGCTGCAATGTTTCGAAATGCAAAAACAACTTCATACTTTGCACGTGCGGCTCATCGGCGGCCCGGCGTTCCATTTGATCCATACATAGCTGGAGTTTCCGCCGGTTCCCTAATCCCATGTCTGGGATCAAGTTTTGCCGTGGGGGACTCAAGTCGGCATGACAGACGGTTTTCGCATCTGGGTGGGGGTGTTTCTGTTCTGGAGAGGACATAAACATCTCTAGAGGGCTCGGAATTCACCCCCCTCTCGTTGGCAGCTGCGGTTCTGTTGAGCGTAGCGAAGATGGATTTTAGGGATTCGGACTCGAGATTCGACGAGAGACAGACGTCTCTGTTTTGCCATTTGTTACTTTGGCTTCAGGCAGGTTTCGGTTGTCGATGGCTGTGCCCTTAATTATCGTTTTAAATTTTCTTGTAAATATTTAATTTATGTAAATAAATAGTTTAATTTTAAACCAGCTGTTCGTCTAATTCTTACATGACGGTACAATACAAAGTATGCATTTTTCAATTTTCGACAGTACTTTAAAGTTCTTGTCAGTGTTACTTAACACTCATCTCCAGAGATTGGGAAATCGTACGATGCAGGATGTCCTTAGCGGCATTTACCTGCGAATTACGTCTTTAATATGGCTTTAGGAAGTAGTTAAATTTTTAACTATTCAATTATCAAACTCGTGTATCAAAAACGACTGTTTAACAACCGGCAATGTAAGTATAGAATGAAAAGAGAAATAGAGTATTTTAGAATGTAAATCCATTTTCCCAATAACGAATCATAAATTTTTATTTCGAGCTATATGTGATCATTAAGGTTCATTACCCGAATAAGGACCATTTCAACAAATATGGTTTTGCTAATTACAAAATAAATTGATAGTTTCAAAAATGAGCGGAAATCGATATCCCTTCATGAAGTTTCGTCCTGCTTTTTAATTCTGAAAATAGCGGTGCTGGAATTAATTTATGAACATCTCATCCACACTGTAGGTATGGATCACTAGAAATTCAACTTAGAAATCATTATGCATACCTTACCCCAAAGACAAGAATATAATTTTTTGTCTGAATTTTATAATTGACAGTTCATGCTTTATATTTCGCAAATACACTTACAAAATCTATGTCTGATGCTTCATTATGCCAGGAATCTAAACTAAATAAGAAACATTCACACCACACACTCTACGGAATACATTTTCTTATAGCATCCAAACTTAAACTCGTTTTGAAGTGTCTTGACACATCTCTAGAATTAGATTTGTATTTGGTGATCAGTAAGAAAAATTGAGAGGTACGAAAAATTGATATCGAGTTCGAGGGAGAAATACATTATAATAATGGACCAGACACCAGCGGATATGCATCAAATCCGACACCTTGTTTGGAGGGTGTTTTTCGTGGTATGGCCTGGGACCTTTGCATGTTGTTTCTGGTCAATGGAACGCCGACGCCTACATGAACATTTTGGACAATCAGGTTCTTCCTACGATCTGGCAATTTTATGGAATGGACGAATGTTACTTCTAGAACGACAGCTCACCACGTCATGTTGCATCATCTGGCAAGCAGTGGTATTAAGAAATGGATGTAAAACGTCTTTCATGGCCTGCTCAGAGGCCCGACCTAAACCCCATAGAACATTTGTGGTACGAGTTAGAGCCACGCTTACGGGCCAGGGAACCACATCCGAAATCGACAGCTGAGCTGGCGACACTCTTGCTCTATGGGCAAAAATACCCATAGCTGTGTATCAAAACCTTGTTGAAAGTATGCCCAGAAGGGTTGCTAGTGTCATTGTAGCACGTGGTGGACCACCCCCTATTAAAGCATGTATTATTTCCCTTATTGCATCACATCTTGCTGTCCGGGCTCTGATCCATTATTGTGGGGTAGTGTAGTTTCTATATTATCAAAGCAACCTAGTGTCATTCGATAGCTGAGGGAACAAAGACTCGTAGTTGACCTTGAGTTCGCGTGCCTCGATAAGCGGTAAAGCTTAGGTTTCCTAAGAAAGTGGAGCCGTTATCTAACAGCCGTGATACGTCATGCTGCCGCGGGCATAACTAGACGGCCGTTTAAACAAAAATCCAGACGTGTCAACTTATACGGACAGAATACGTTGGAGAATGGGCAACACAGACGGCTGTCGTGGTTTATTTTATTCGAGAAACAAAACAAAGTGGTTTTTTATTCTCTAGTTTAAACTTTCTAACTTCGGGATCGTTGAAGGTAGAGTGAAAATTTCAACAGATTTCAAATCAGCGTAAATTTCTACGCCAGATCGATATCAAAAACAGTTTTATTATTCAATTATTTACCATTTGATTATTTAATTATTTATTAAATAATTAATTATTTATTTAAAGAAAATCACATTTAAGTTATAGATCTGGTGTCAAATTTTCCGCAGATTTCAAATCCGTTGAAATTTTCATTCTGTGTTTAACGATCCCGATTTTACAAAAACGAATTAATCAATGGCAGTCAAAAATGCTTATTTATTTCTCTCCTCTTCGTTCGAATCGCTTGGAGCAGGAAATGAAATGTGGCCGCTACAAGAGAAAAAACGTTCCCCAACTGTTTGAGACCGCTATGACGACAGTCATGGAAATGGCGGCTCCGATCATTTTCGTTACGCTCACAAACACCGCTCTGTAGGAAACCAACACCATGTGTTAGTATAAACAACGTTTCAGTGACGTCACCCACCGATACATCACGGCCGCTAGATCACGGCGACGCTTTCTTAGGAAACCGAAGCTTAAGGAAAGAATGACGCGTGGGCACCTATGTCTGCGCAACGCAAACGTTACATCAAATCAATATAACTCACGACTGTAAAGCGCTACGATGTCGAAATTCGTCTTAAACGAAAGCTAACATCGATGTCTGTTGATTTGAGACATTAGAAGTGAAATCAAATACAGTTCTAGTTGTAAAGCTATCAATTATTGTGGAAAAAGACAGCTTTTAATTATTGTGGGAAATATAGTTTCAACTACAAAAATTAACATACGTTAGTATCATAAAACACATGTGCTACTAATATCAATTATGAAGTACTTTCGGGTCGACTGAAGATAGTCTTTTCAATCTCCTCTACATCTTTTTTACGAACTAGTGTGCTCCACCCCCTGCTCGCAAACCAATACTCCTTTCGCAAAGTCAATCTCATACGACGGCGAAACTATCTTAATAATTCGCAGTCCGCCCCCTAAGCTCACTAATGATTGTTGCTGCGATAAATTTGATACCTGGCAAGCCCATTAGTTAGAAATGTTATCTTCATTTCCGTGAAGATAAAAGTTCGCTTTCGCTCCGCGATCTAAAACATAGAAAATTTGTATATCTAATTTTTGATCTTGTCGAATTTATTTATTAATAAATTTGAAAAATAATTGTACCGCAAGAAAGTGTATATTCCAAGGTTTCAATTTCAAGGTAAAGTCTCAAATTAAAAACTAAAAGTAATAACCAACATTTTCCGATTTTTTCCGAATTTCAAAAAAATAGTATCAGGAACCAAATTAGAATTTCTAAAAAGACTCGATGAGCTGCAAAAATTGACGTTTAACGTACTCTATAAAAAAAATTCACGGTTGAGGTCTAAACATTTATACGTTTTTTGCTCATTCGCATTAAACTTTTACTTTTTTAGATTTTGCCACTTAATAAACCCTAAACTAATAGCTGCAACAGAAAAAAATCTTCTTCATCTTGTTCCCTGTACAATTTTGAACAAACCATATAAATTCCGTAATTTTCTGATCCATACTTTCGTGGGAAACCTTCTAACAATCCAGCGAGAAAAGCTAGTTTTCAATCCTGTGGTGACGGGGATAACTTTTTATAAAAAAGAGAGATATAATCCAATAAATCAATTCTGTATAATTAAGACAAGGGATACAAGAAAATATATAGGTCAACTTTATTCTATTCGACTTATCGATCCATCTTATTGAATTGATTTGTGCTCTTACGGCGAAATAATCGCTTCCAGATGGTTAACCAAACAAGCTGCAGCACATCTATTCCAGTTTTCATTCTATTCTTCGTGTACATTGAAGGTAATCGGTCGAGACGAAAATTTCATTTCAAGGACTGCAAGGAAAAACCGGAGGATATGAAAACCTTCGATTCGAGTCACATTACGAATGGATTCGGTTATAAATATTTGAAAGGAAAAAATATAAAATTTATTCACATTTTTAAGGACACTCGCCTTGTCATCCAACGATGAAGAAATGGAAGACTTCTACGATACGTGAAATAGGATTTTATATCAATTCGAAGTGCACATGTTTTGTATAGCGATTAATTCCATCATTTTTTAGGACAGGGGCATACAAAAGCAATTACATATTGTGAAATGCATTTCTGTATGATGTTAAGAACTAGAGAAATGGAATATTTATTGTCTTACGTATATAGGCAAGTGTTCGCAGATGGGTAATTTAATTTAAATTGGATACCATTCCAATGTTTCAATCAAACCAATGCTTGATAGAGTTCGCTTTGAAACCATATAAATTTTTATAAAGTCTTTCCTCTTTTATTCAGCTTAATACCCCTTTCGCGTACCCAATTTCTTTTGTTATCTTTCTCCTCTTATTTCCTAAACTCAGTTCAATCGTCTTAGTTAAATACTCCTATTTCCGAACTAATAGAAGAATTTAAGATATGTACTATGTGGGGAGAGGGAACTTTTGAGTAAACAAAAGAAACCAGATGAAATGCGAATAATTTATTTGTCCTATATTCGTGCATGATATACAAGGTGATTTTTTTTAAACTGACACTATGTATAGTCCCTGCAGATCGATCTAACAACCGAAATGACACCAAACTTGGTATGAAGACTAATAATGACATGGGAAGTAAGATTCCGTAAAAAAAAAAATAGTTCCAAAAATCGCCGATAGGGTATTTATGGCGCCCTACAAACTAATGTGGATGCATTGCACTGATTAAGATAATACAGCTTCACCAGTAATGCGTTTTCAGGTAATGTGAATCGCACATTCACTTGAGCTGGCTCACTTCATCTGAGCAGTCTACATGTTTTTATAGCCCAAATTACTGGTGCTGTTGTCGAATACAATAGCATAAGTTTGCATTTTGCTTTGATACCCGTATTTTATGCTAATTATCGGTTCAGTAAGCGACAACAGCGCCATAAATAGAACTATCAGCAATTTTTGTAACTATTTTTTTTTTATTTTTTTTTTTTTACGGAATCCTACTTCCTAAGTCAAAATTAGTCTCCTTACAGAGTTTGGTGCTATTTCGGTTGTCAGAACGAGCTACAGGTGGCTCTGAATAGTGTCCGTTTAAAAAAAAATCACCTTGTAAATTGGGGTTACCTTAAAATGTATTTTCACCAATTTGGCGATATTTGGCTTAAGTCAAATTGGCCTTGACAACTCAACTATCTATCCTAGGTTAGAAATATTTGCCTCTCGTGTTTTTTTTCCCCCATAACACATTTCTGCATTCATTTCCTGTTAAATAGGGGCCACATAATTGACATATATGGATCTAAGAAATTCGTACTGTTGATTTTTATAAACAAGGCCGTAATCAACTGTCTACAGCTAGTTACTCTAAATATTCTCAAACAAACGTCTCTCTCTCTCTCTCTCTCTCTCTCTCTCTCTCTCAGTAGCACACTAAAAAATATTAACCCTTAACTGATGTGTCACAAACCGTCTCGTAACTAAATTGTGAGCTGTCTCTCAGACCTCGCTCACTAAAGTGCGTATAAAGTTGATTAATATAATATAGTAATGAAAGATTCTTTTGATAATTATTACTTATACATTTTAAATTTATGTAATACAATTCTTAACATGAAATACATTTTATATTACGATATAAGCTAAGTAGATTTCATGTCTCTTCAGGCTCAGCTTTTAGACCTAATTTTGCAGAACGTTTCAACCCTGGAAACTGTAAAACTATGTTGTGTTTTGTTGTTATAAAGGTACGATTAGGTTCCCCCCCCCACCCGGGCATCCAATTCGAAGTTACTTTTTCCGTATAAATATTATTCTTGTGAAGAAGCACTTGAAACGACTTCATCTACATCTGCCTGAGTTTCCGAATCCGTTTCGTGTTCGCTTTCAATAATATTATCCGAAATTTCACTGTCCCAGTACTCTATTTCCGACCAATTATCAACAACATCCTGAATTTCTTTTTGTGTAAGATACACAGGTCATTTGTTAGTAAAGTTTGTTGCCATTTTAGACTCTCTGACGAAATTCTCTACTCCAGCTTAGACGATTTCGTTCAACAAGAACGATAACGCAAATGCCGTGAAGGGAGTCTAAGAGATCACGCGGGAAATGCAAGTAGTGTTAAATGCGAAATAATTGGGGCAGCCAAACCAGTCTTGGAAAGTGGCTTCTGTTGGACGTAGTAGGAAGGTACTGAATAGGACAGGGACCAATATTCACTTTAAGGGGTGGAAGCGATCAGTCAAAAATGACTCGGGGTCTGTGAGACCCATGACAGCAGTTAAAGGTTAAAACGGTTTGAAAATAATCATAGACGTGAAATATAAGCAGATTGATTATTGCTATTGAGAGGAGCTTCAAAACGTGTGACCAACATGTCGTCTAGTAGTCATGGATTCCGTAAAATATTGACTTGTTTGACCAATTTCACATCTTATCGCTTTGTAGGGAATATAACATCTGATGGGGATATAACATCATAAAGATATGTTGAATCTGCATTTCTATAATGGCGACCAAAAAGAAGATGGACTATTCCTGTGGACTATTCAGGTGATGAATGTTTCCGCCATGCAGATTAAAGTAGTCGAAGGGTCAAGTTATTACTAGTTTTGGTCGCATGATTATGAGCACATAAAAATGTTACTATTGCTCATTCAGATGATTTATCAGATGATGGTCGTTTCCACCCTGCAGACAAAAGTAGTTGAAGTCTCACGTTACTACTAGCTTTCGTCACATGATCCTGGGTACATAAAAAAGTTACCTTTGCACACTCTGCTTTTATAATTTCTCTGTGGATATATTTGTGTTCCAAGTTACTGATGTCCTAAAACCACTCTTAGAGATGATACTGGGCTGAAGGTTTGCTAAGAAAAAAACATTTAAACTCGATGCTGATTATATAGTATTCGCAGTTTATCTTTTCTCAATTTACTGGAAGTCTAGAAATGCTACGTTTAAACTATCTTGAGTATACCTTACTGTAGACTCTCTATGGAAATGTATCATTTTTTCAGCTAATGCTATTTTCGCGTGTTGAACCGTATTCAAAATCGCCTAGAGTAGTTGTCATTTTTGCCCGCCCTAACGCTACAATGTAGTCGGCACTTAACGATTGTAAACCATTACTCATTCTAGACGTGTCGTTAGGAATTCTTTCTCGGCACCAAGCAGGAAAAAATATTATTTGATGGATACTATATTTGCTTTTTAGGACTTTCTAAACTACAAACTTTGCTCCAGTTTTGAAATGCATCGAATGCTGCCTATCGTTTAGTCTCGCATATCAAAAAGAAAGAAAAAGCATGTAAGTTTAGTATGCCGTATTTATACTTTTATGTTTCCCTTCGTTTCCAATTAAAACTGCATTACCTATACAACAATGATTGTGATGTATTCTCAGTGTCAGAATAAATAATTTGAAACGATTCGAATGGTTTGAAAGTAGTTTCATCCCTTAAAGTGGTTTAGACGTCTTGCCCATCCTGATTTTACGTTTTGTTAATGACTCGATATCTCGACGAGATAAAACTCCATTATTACTCTAGAGAATGAATATTTAAATAGAAAAAACAAAGTGCCCCTTATCTAAAACTGGTGACAGTTTGTAACAGGACTTTGCATCAGAGTTTGGTTTCTATGGGGAG
This sequence comes from Metellina segmentata, assembly GCA_947359465.1. Lineage (NCBI taxonomy): Eukaryota > Metazoa > Arthropoda > Arachnida > Araneae > Tetragnathidae > Metellina > Metellina segmentata. The sequence continues at coordinate 121,764,060 of OX375876.1, forward strand.
GTATTTAACGCAAAAATAAACCATTAGAAAGGGTAATAATTGGTTTGTTGCTTTATGGTCATTTTTTCCATATCGGATGGCTAATTACGGGAATCACGAACCGCAGAAAAAATACTACCGTCTCCTTCATTTAGCTTTATATAAAATGCCTCTCTCATTGATTTATAGACTATGTACATTCATTTTTATTCTGAGCCTCGGTAGCTCAGTCAGTAGAGCGTCGGGCTCGCATCAGAAGGGTTGTGTGTTCTGTCCTCGGCGGAGCCTGCAATTCTGATGATTGCGAGATCGGCGCTTTGACCTGGCAAAAGACCGTCGTGTTCACTAATGGTGACTGGGGCACGCTAAATAGGTCGTGGGCACGAAGTCCCCCATGTTCCCAAACCAAATCAATACCTCTGGGGGTACCTGATCAGGGGGTTATCGGCCTCTGATTGGGATCTAAATTACGATATGTGTGAGTGAATGGATGTATGAAAGGGACCTTCTTGTAAAACGGAAGTGTCATGTATGTCGAGCAAAGACGGACTTCCTCCCAATGGGGCTTCCTCCACATGGAAGGCGCACCCCCCCCCCCTCGCCTCTTGCCGTCTTCTACGGGTCTGGCACTCCTCTGATCTGCCAGTGTAGGCATGAGAAACAACAACAAAATTTTGATTCTTCAAAACATTTTGTTCATCAAACTAATCTGTAGACTGCATTTAGTATTGCAGATATTTGATTTACAGATACAATCAATAAATCTATTCTTCGAATCAACTTTTTGCATGTCGTTACTACCACGCCAAAGGCACAAATCTGCATTTTTGACTATTTTTACTTAACTACATTTTTTGAGACACCATCTCGTGCTTTATACCACGACAAAGCTCGATTCTTAGTGGAAATATCGATTTTCATGAGAACACAATATCCTTTGAGTAGTAACGATTTTTCCCGAAGCATCAAACTTTGAACACGTTTTTGTAGAAACGCCAATGTACAGATCCATACCGTTGGCGTGGTGTAATATACATTACCCTACAATCATGGACCGGGCCGCAAGATGTGACGGCATAAAGGAAATAATACATGCTGTAATAGGGGGATGGTCCTTCACTTGCTGCAATTACACTAACAACCCTTCTGAGCGTACTTTCAACAGGGTTTTGATACACAGCTATGAGTATCTGTGTCCATTCATGCAGCAAGAATGTCGCGAGTTCAGCTGTAGATTTCGTACGTGGTTCCCTGGTCCGTTAGCGTAGCTCTTACTCGTCCCAGTCATGTTGTATGGGGTTTAGTTCGGGACTCTGTGCAGGCCAGGGAAAACACTTTACATCCATATCTTGATAGCACTGCTTGACAGGCTACAACATGACATGGAGCGTTGTCGTCCTGGAAGTACCATTCGTACATTCCATAAAATTGCCAGAGCGTAGGAAGAACCTGATTGTCCGAAATGTTCATGTAGGCGTCGGCGTTCAATTGACCAGTAACAACATGCAAAGGTCCCAGGCCATACCACGAAATTCACCCCAAACAAGTAGTCAGAATTTGTGCAAATCCACAGGGGTCCGGTCCATTATTTTAGGTTAGTGTATCTCCATGCGGGAAATCAGCAGAAGCAGGTTAAATGCTCCTCACAACCCGACAGATACTTCTCAAGAACAAATTTTATTGAATATATATATAATTTTAATGACACTGCTTGTTGAAACTCAAATACTGACCAGAGGGCGCTGCGTGCACTCTGACGTGTGACAGATGTTGAAGCTCTAGTTAGAACTGGGGATGCGACATCGATGTCGATGTTTTTTAAAAGCATCGATGTATTTAACATCGATGTATTGGGGTCGATGTTTTTGTAACATCGATGTTTATACTTGTCGATGTTATTACGTTGTCGATGTTTTATTTTTAAATGAAAAAAGTACCGTTATAAAAATTTTAAAAATAAACAAGTAGCATAATTTTTATAAACAGCAAATTGAACATACTTTTAGACCAAAGTGACCAAGGGCGAAGGTCTGAAAAGTAGGGATACGACATCGATGTCGGTTTTCAAAACATTGAGGTTTTATAAAAAAATATCGATGTATTGGAGCCGATATCACATCACTAGTTGCTAAACCAGTTATAAGAAATGGGGGGAAAAGTTTAGATGCACTGAATTTTAAAAACATCGATAGTTTGGGATTGATGCATTATCAACATCGATGTTTTAATTTTGAACATCGATATTTTGCTGTCGATGTCGCATCACTAGTTGCTAAACCTGTTATAAGAAATGTGGGAAAAAAGTTTAAATGCACTGAAATTTAAAAACATCGATAGTTTTGGGGCGATACATTATCAACATCGATGTTTTGCTGTCAATTTCGCATCACTAGGTGCTAAACCAGTTTTAATAAATGAGGGGGGGGGGAGTTTAAATACACTGAATTTTAAAAACATCGATGTTTTGGGGGCGATGTATTATTAACATCGATGTTTTAATTTGGAACATTGATGTTTCAAAACATGAATGTTTTTCTGTCGATGTCGCATCCCTAGTTAGAACTGCTTTTGTGAACGATGTGACGCCATGATTAATATTCTGTTTCCTTGTTGTTGTCTTTGATGTTGTTTGTGATGATGTGCTTGTGTCAAATAAAGCATAAAAAGGATAAATCCTAGATTGTCTTTCCGGTCTGACAGGTAAGATAACCTTTCGAAAATAATTCAAGAATCATCCGAACCAATGCGAATTAGACGATTTATCACTGCTAAACCATCCAAACAACAAATGCCCATTCAAACCTGAAGATTAAATCTAAGATAATCACGGAGATATTGCAGCGGACCATTTGGCCATCCTGTACAAATGTCATTAATAGTCAAATACAGTACATTCGTTTTATCCGCTTCAAATTAAATATTATTCGATGCAGATCCATCGTTAAAATATCTCTCCGGGATATTTCATTACGGATGTTAAGAGAAATTTGCTCTAATTGCCTACCAACGCAGATCGGAACAGTACGCTCTCGCATCTGCTTTCAATAGGATCCCATCTAATTAATTCATCGTTCCGTAAAATCTGAATTAAATTCTGTTTAAAAGACAGTGGCTGATTGAAAGGATGCGCATCAGAGAAGGACGGGATTACTTTCATTAATCTGCGTGCTGCGAAAATTATAATTTTACTATCAATTTAATGTGTGATTGGAAATCCGGGTGGGTTGTTAAAATATTTTCCTTGATGTTTGTTACCTGAATGAATGCTAAACTGTTTGTTGTTTGACTGGGTATAACGTTATGGATCAGTCACTAGTCAGTGATCAGGAATCAGTGTGGTTTGTTAAAAGATTTCCCATTGTATCCAATGGTGTAATCTAAGGTAGCCAGTGCAGTCCTATCTCTGTATTCTTAAAATGGTCAAATGTTAAGGAACATTTCTCCGAATCTTGATTGTGATTTGAACTTTTTTTTCAGGTTATGAAAACATTTTCGAACACTTTAACATGAGGAGTTTTAAAAAACATAGAATGTGAAGTTTTGAGATTTTTTTCTCTTAAACTAATTTGTTTTGTAAAAATGACCAATTTCCATCCTTTTCAACAATCAAAATGAACTTTTCTAAGCAGATTGGGTAAAAATGCTCTTTAAAATATGTTATTGGGTATGTTACACTTACAAACCAAATTGTTTTTGTATTTGCCTAAATATACTTTTAAAAAATGTTCTTTTTATGGAAATAAATACATATTTTGAGATATTGAAGTTTCAAGCATTAAGTTGACCTAGAGTTACGCGTAATGTATTTTTCAAAAAAATTATTTTAAATACTTCTACTCAACGTATCTGCATAGATGATATATCATTTTAAACATAATTGTATAAACATTAATTTAAATGTATAACAAAAATAACCGTAATTTTGAAAGATTTTTTTGTGCACAGGTCCCCCTTTAGTCAACATTGCATTTTTTAAGAGTTGGCTACAAAGCTCCACTCTCCATTGACCAGCCATCAGCCAGTGTTTACTTGTGATAGCAAATCCGAAATGTTTATGACCTGAATAAATGCGTAACGTTCATGGAGGTTGAATCAACGTCATCAGCAAAACCTTTAGCAGATCGTGATGAACGAGATATCACGTCTTTAGAAGAAAACTGACTTGTGATATCTTAATCAAGTTGATAGAATCAATCAATCAACAAAATAGTTGATAGAATCAATCAATCAACAGAATAGTTTATATAATCAATTAATCAACAGAATAGTTGATAGAAGTGATAAATCAACAGAATAGTTGATGGAATCAATCAATCATCAGAATAGTAGATGTAAGCGATCAATCAACAGAATAGTTGATAGAATCAATCAATCAACTGAATAGTTGATAGAATCAATCAATCAACAGAATAGTAGATATACGCGATCAATCAACAGAATAGTTGATAGAATCAATCAATGAACAAAGTATAATACAAAAAATCAATTAAACGGTTTAAAAGCATTATTTTATTTAAAGAAATTAATTTGCAAAAAGTACATGATAAAATTATGCTTACTTGTTTGTGCAATCTAAAGATCGGGGACAAGAGAAAAAAAATCATTGTAACGGAACCAACAACGCCCCCTAGCGGACTGACAAAAACTTACACAGTGTAACTCCAACCCTGGAGCAAGCAGCAGCTAAGCTGTAGTATGTGATAGTAAAAATGTCCCTGTCCCGAATATTTTATGTGCGTGAAAGTCTTGTAATTTCTGTAGTGTATGTGTGTGTAAATAAATTCAATTTAAGTGTTAGCTAGCCGTGTCAGTATACATCATTGCTACAGAGAAGTGGCTACCCAACTGTGGGCCCGATCCCGATATCCATCGGATAGATAAGTATTTTTATACTTTATGTCGTCTAAACCTAGGCAAAAAGTCATTTATAAAGAAGGTTTTTCAAAGTTGTACTGTAGAAATAGTAATTTTTTAACTCAGAAGAAATTCCTTTATTTTGTATGTATTGTAATGAGAAATTGATTTCGTTTTAATGCTAAGTTGTTCGTCTGACTACTTAAACTTGCAAATCAATCCTGATTTAAGTGTTTCAGAAAGCTTAAAACTATTTAACTGTATGTATGTATTTAAATAGTTGGATAATTAACGATTTATTATGAATATTAATGCTGTAGAATGTGTGTAATGTGCAGAAATAATGTATCGATAACTAGTAGTTGAACGACCTTGAACTCTAAAATCTCCCGCCTAAAGAAAATCTTAGTCGACGTCTAACACGGCGCCAGTTGTTTTTACTTTTCTTATTAGGCGCGTTGCATTGAAAGAAAAAGAAAAAAGATTTTGTATGTATGGTTTTTTTTTTCATGATCTGTATTTTATATTTACTGCATTGTCATTCTTCAACGAGTGAAAAAAAAAATTTAGTGTGTTTCAATGGAGATAGCACACAGGAGAGGTGTCGCTTTCTGGATTTGGGGAGATATTTTATTTCAAAAGAAGTTGATATTTAAAGTATTGCCTTTATTGAATTATTATTTTTGTAATGAATGGTAGTTTAGATCAAGTTATTAAAGTGTTGAGGAATTCATGATTTATAATTAGTGTTAATGCAAGTATCTGTATACAAGTGTTTCTGAATATATTTCATACTTTTGCTATTTTTCATACTTTAGCTAAGTGAATTTTTTAAAGTGTTTGGGAAATGTTTTATTTGTATTTTGATAATGGTTCTGAGAATTCAAGAATATTTGCATGTAACTTTAGTTAAGTGTCCATAACGGAATGAACATAATATAATCTAAACGTTTTGCATTTAAAGGTATTAAGTTTAGGACTATTGAACTTTAAACTTAGGACTCTAGATTTAGGACTCTCTTCTTAAAGGAAAAAAATTCCAACCTAAACAATAGTTAGGGGTTTTGGACAATATGGCGTTCCTAAGGAAAGGAAGGAAAGAAGACCTCCGAACTCTTGCATCGGAGCTTGGTCTGGCTGTGTCGGACAGCTTAAAAGTTATCAAACTTCGAGAACTTATAATTAAAAGTGAAAATTACGAAGAAGAGCTCGTAAAGAATATGCTCGAAGTTATAATTGAAGATCGACTAAAAGCGGAAAATGCTGTCGAGGAAGACAAGTTGAAGGCTGAAAAGAAGGATGAGGAGGAAAAATTACTTAAAGCACAAGCAGAAGAACAGGTCCGAATTGAGAACGAGCGCAAGTATGAACTCGAAAAGCTAAAACTCCAGCTTGAAGCTCAAAAGGTTTCCAATTCAGTTGTTTCTACTCATGGCTCAGAGTACCCGAAATATGAACTCAGTCGGATTATCCCTAAGTTTAATCCAAAAGAAGATGAAATAGGACTGTTTTTAATCATTTTTGAACGTCAATTGAAGTTTATGAATCTTCCAGAGTCATCATGGATACCATATCTCATTGGTTCCTTACCAGCTGAAATAGCGCAGTTACTTGCTAGAGAAGATGAACAGGAGGCTCAAAATTACCAAAAGGTGGAAGAAATGCTACTCAAGAGATTTAGGGTCACTGCTGATGAGTTTCGACAGTTATTTTCCCAACATAGGAAGAATCCTGATACGACATGGAGGGACTACTTTTTCGAACTGGCTTCTTATTTTGAAGGTTGGACAAAGGAAATGAATGTCACCACCTTTGATCAACTCAAAAGTTTATTAATTACTGATCAAATTAAGAAAAGGACTCCACCAGACATCAAAGATCACTTCATTGATTTGTGGACAGATTGGGCCAACCCTCTAGAGTTAGCTGAAAAACTGGATACTTATGAGAATATCCGTCAAGGAGTGAATAAACACGTGTCGCAGACTCAAAAGAAAACATATTCTAGAGACGAAAATAAAACAGCCTCTACAGATAGAAGATTCCGTCCTGTGGTTAATAGACACGAACATACGCAAAGTCAATTTTCAAGAGTTTCGATACCTCGAAATTCTACTCCTAGATCAGAAGGAAGACCCCCAATTCGATGTTTTGGATGCGGAACACCAGGAGTTGTAATATCTAAATGTCTTACTTGTACAAAATCTAAAGTTGAAGAAACTACTGTCAACTGTATGAACTTGTTCACAAGTAATACAACTAAAGATCTTTCAAGCTTGATTATCTTTGAACTTTTTGGTGAGAGAATTGCTGTGTGTGCCGATACTGGTGCCTCACACTCTATTGCAGGAGAAAAGCTGTATAACTTTCTACGAAAGAATGGAATTGCTTTCGAGGACAAAAAGATTTCACTGACTCTTGCTGATGGAAAACTCCAATCCATGGTTGCTCTTAAAACGGTTATCAACTTGTGTATAGAAGGTAAAATTGTGTCAACAGAACTTCTTGTTCTCCCTGAAGCAAAAGGGAATAGCACGCTGTTAGGGAAATACTTTCACCATGCAGCCGGTATTGTTCTCAACGTTCAAAATGGAACCTGGCATTTTAGTGAAGATCCCCATAGACAATATTTCTTCTATGTAAAGCCTACTGAATTAAAGGATGCGCCGAAAACTTTTAAATCAACGATTGTGCCTGAGACTACTACTATTGTCCACTTGAGAAGTGATGAAGGAAGACATCTGACCCAGATGCAAAGTGTAGAATTAAACTGCTTACTTCAAGAGTACAAACGCTGCTTTGAACCAGGGGGAGAACCTACTCCTTTCATGAAGCACAGAATAGTTACTATGAATCATCATCCTATATCTGTTCCACCGTATCGTATGTCACCGGCCAAGAAAGAAATACTGAAAGAACAAATTGATGAACTTTTGGCAAAGAACATAATAGAAGAATGTGAATCCCCATATGCTGCTCCGGTAGTGCTCGTCGCTAAACCAAACGGGAAAGTAATATTATGTGTTGACTACAGAGGCCTCAACGCCGTTACGAAACCGGACACTTATCCATTACCTAGGATGGACGATCTTTTAAACGAAGCTACACCGACATCATACATGTCAACTATAGATCTACAATCAGGATATCATCAGGTGCAAGTGGATGAAAACGATTTGGACAAAACTGCCTTTATTTGTCCTTTCGGAACTTACCGTTATCTACGCATGCCTTTTGGTCTGCGTAACGCACCTGCCACTTTTCAACGCCTGATAGATAAATTCCGAAGTGGCCTGAAAGATGTTTTTGCACTCTCATATTTGGATGACATAGTCATCTTATCAGAGACTTTTGACAAACATTTAAAAGATCTAAAGACTGTTTTTGAGAGACTTTCTCTTTTTAAACTTCACATGTGCGCGCGCGCAAATAGAGAGAAATGCCATTTTTCCTGTGATCGTGTTAAGTACTTGGGTTTCTGGATAACAAGAGATGGAATTGAAGCCGATCAAGAGAAAATCGCTTCTATCCAAAGAATTCCAGTTCCAACTAATGTGAAAGAACTTCTGTCTTTCTTACAGACCTGCTCATGGTTCAGAAGATATGTTCCGAACTTTGCAGACATAGCACGACCTCTTAGCAATTTAACTAAGAAAAGAGTCGATTGGTCGTGGGGTCTTGAACAGCAAGAAGCTTTCGAAACCCTAAAAGAACGCTTGACAACAGCCCCTGTGTTAAAGCAACCTGATGGATGTAAGCCTTTCATAATTCGCACAGATGCGAGTAACTACGCCCTTGGCGCAGTCCTTCTCCAAGGAAATGGTCCAGAAGAACATGTGATTGAATACGCTAGTCGTCTGTTGATCCCAGCAGAACGCAATTATTCGACTACTGAGCGGGAAGCTTTGGCAGTAGTTTGGGCCTTAGAAAAGTTCCGAGGTTACATCGAGAATCAAGAAATTATCATTGCTTCAGACCATCAACCTCTTAAATGGCTTCTGAGCATTAAGTCACCCTCAGGACGTTTAGCAAGATGGGCTCTGAAGATCCAATCGTTTAATCTGAAAATCAATTATACGCCAGGAAGAGCTAATGTAGTTCTCACAAATCGATCGCCGACAACATATGATATTGCCGACCGGCCAGTCCAGACCAAACTCTTGGAACTTATCATGTGTCAGCATTAATAACTTACTATGAACCCCAAGTAAAGAGAGACACTGGGCATGTAGCTCCCATAAGAAGAAGGGGTCGCCCTAAAAAAAAAATAATCCTGGCTCATCGTCGGGACGTCATCAGAGCCAGAGGGGGAGTCTGTAACGGAACCAACAACGCCCCCTAGCGGACTGACAAAAACTTACACAGTGTAACTCCAACCCTGGAGCAAGCAGCAGCTAAGCTGTAGTATGTGATAGTAAAAATGTCCCTGTCCCGAATATTTTATGTGCGTGAAAGTCTTGTAATTTCTGTAGTGTATGTGTGTGTAAATAAATTCAATTTAAGTGTTAGCTAGCCGTGTCAGTATACATCATTGCTACATCATTTAATTATTCTGAAACTTTAATCGTTTGTTTTTCTATGTATGTTCTTCATATCCACCAAATTTAATTACCAATTAATACCAATTCTTGGTGCGTCAATTTTTATGTCACAGAAGGTTTTTCATATATATACATTGCAAAAAGCACTCCTCTGTCATTTTACCAGGATTACATTTCGAACGTCTCCATCAATTTTTCATCCCTTTCCCTTTTTCGAAAGAAAATTGGCACTTTTTGACGTTATTCTTGCTTTTGATCACACTAAATGTGTAGAAACACTTTACAGAAATTAAAAATAATCTTTCGTGTTCAGATTTTACTGATTTACCGTTGCTTCCTTTAATCAGACTGCTGAATAATTTTATCAGAGTGGCAAGCTCTTTCATGTAGTTTTAATGACACTATGCAGTTCCACAGTGCAAATGAAGCACATTTAAACTAATTGACAAACTTGGCGAATGAATCGCGCAACGGTTTGTTCCAACTGTTGCCATTCAACAGTAAACAAATAGCTTCGATATTTTTGCCGAGTACGTTAGTAAAATATATATTTATATAAATAGAGTTTGCCGCTATTAAAACACACATTGCATTTGGATATCTCATTAATACCGTTGATTCCCTTTGAGTAAATATCAACAAAGGGAGATTACAAAATTGTAAAGAATTCAAATGCTAACTTAAAGGCATTTTCATACTCAAGTACACTCTGAGGGAAAATAGGAAATGTGCTACACTTTTGGGAATAACAATGAACGTGTATCGCAAAAAAAACACAATTTTTATATTTAGAAGGAATTGCTCGTTCTCCGACTCGATTGAAACCACACTAAGGGAAAGTAAATATTCTATTGATTGCAAGAGTAAACTTCTTTCAAGAGTCCAGATCTAGATTCTTGAAAGAGTTCCTCTGAGTTCTTCAGAAGGAAAGGAGCATCATTTCATAACTATTTCTCTCAATTATTTCCACTGAAAGAATGGAGAGGAAAAGTGTAACTGTAAGCAGTATTCATCTGTCGATGAAAAAAATAGGAGAATACTTGTTCAGATAGTTATCAGTTGGAAAAATGCTTCGTTCATACTGCTGAATCGGCGGGATTTATTCAGCGATCGAGTATTTCTTTTTCTGTACCTCAAACCGGATGTTAGCAATTACTTACATATAATAAAATTCTCGATAGCTTGTTTTGTAATGTAAGCAAAGAAAAATACCTTCTTTATAAGTTTTTTACATGCGTACTTGTGACATGGAATGGATTTAAATTTGGATTCAACCTCACAAGATCTAAAATAGGACACGTTGCCTCAGACTAGAAAAGAAACAAACAATAGTGTAAAAATAGGTATGACATATCTTACATACCTTCGGTTTAGCGCGGAATTTTGCCAATTGGCATTTTGTCGAGAAACTAAGTGCTTATTTTTATGAGTATAAAAATATATAGTTGTGTAATATATTTTTAAAATATAGAACGCGATTAAAATACCTAGAATTAAAATTTTTTGACTCAAGAAACAAATAGCGAGTCTATAAAAAACTTGTACAGCAAAAAATTATTTTCTCAGTTGTTATATTATTGATTTCTGATTTCTAAGTTGTCGATTTAAGAATTGAGTCAAACATAAATTTAATTTAAAGATGTATTGTGTTTTGAAAAAGTGATCGTTTTAACTACACTGCCAAATTTATATGAGTTTTAAAAAACAATAGTATGTTAAATAAAAAAGATATGATTTGAAAACATTTTTCTGAAAAATCTTATAAGTTTAAGATTATACAGGGAATAATTAAAGTATTACTGTTCAGAGCACTATAGAGAAAAAACCAATAGACATATGAACGCCAAATTTCGTGATATACATATCAGAGCACGGGGAAATATAGGGTGAAAAAAAGTTTTTAGTTCCAAAAATGACCGACAAGGAAACAGATGGTGCTACAAACAGTCCCTAGTAAAATATAATTCAATAAAATGGCTTTGCAGTCGTGATACGCATTTATTACGAATTATAAGTCGTATAAACAACCATCAACTGTCATAAACCTTAAATTTGAAATTTAGGTAAGCATTTTACAAATGCTCCATATGGAATCAACAAAAGAAGACGTAGCTTTATGCAAATTTTTAGCACAATTTGCTCTAAAACACGTTCAAAGGTTTGTGAAAAGATTCGACGATCGCTATGGGACTCTCATTGCCTGACCGTGCTTTATTATAAAAGTTTTTTTGAGAGTGGCGAAAACTCTGCTGGTACTCTTCGCGAGTACAGACGTGTGAAATCGGTGCGTACAGGTCCTCAGACAGCATGTGGAATCCGAAGAATGGTTCAATGCTTCTAGAAGACGGGAATCTTTTTCAGGAATCAGTTCGACCAGGACGTCGAAAACCTGTGCCAACCCAATTCCATGAAGAGGTTGCAACGGCTATTGTTGAACAGACAAGGCAGAATCAGGCAGGACACAGTAATACAAGAGTTGTAGCAAGACAATTGGATTTGTCCTACGCAACAGTACGAAAGTGTTTGCGGAAAATTTTAGTAAAATATCCGAAAAGATCCAGCGCAACCAAGCGTTACAAGCTTCTGATACAGATATCCGTGAATCTCGTTTGCTTCGAAATTCCTTGTACGCATGCAGGTAGATGACAACTAACTAACTACTAATGTTCAAAACTAACTACTTGAATTGAGTTTATAGCAACATTTCTGATTAGTCCCTACTTTTTTGAAGAAGCCCATCTACAGGGATAAAAGACCTGTTCAGTTACTGCACAGCGGTATAGGGGCATGTTGCAGAACTTCGTTGTTCCTTGGCTCCAACAGCGAGAAGCCCTTAGCTCTTATATCTTAGCTTATTCCAAAAAGATGGAGCACCTCCCCACATCCTGTTAAACAGTTGCTGTGACAGCAGTTTATAGACAAACGGGTAATCAGTCGCGCATTCCCATCTTCATGGTCACCCCGTTCACCAGATCTGAGCCCTTGTGACTTTTGTCTGTGTGGTTACCTAAATAGCATGGCTTATTAGGGAAGTATTCAAAACCTTAAGGCTTAAAGGACAGCGTCATTTTGCACACGCGCAATATGAAAAAGATCAGTTACGTGAAGTTATTGAATACACCATCATATGGTACCAGTTGTTACTTCTTCAACACGGTGTACACATTGAAAACTGCCTATGACTTGTCTTTCTACATCCTTCTTCCCTCCTGCGTTCCAAATGTAACATGTTTTAGATGCATTAATTAAATTGACATTTTGTTTATGACTATTGTCAGCATCTATCGCACTCTTATACCACTTACAAATTGTAATTATTCTTGTCAGTCCATTCATTCAATAATGCTTTTACTAAGGACTGTTCGCAGTGCCATCTCCTCCCCTATTGATCATTTTCGGAACTAAATTTTTTTCCCGTCATTCGTTCTCCCATGTTCTGCAGCAAATTTGGAGTTATTATGGCCACTGGTTTTTTTATCAACAGTGCTCTGAACAGGGATACCTTAATTATAACCACCCGGTACTTTTAAAACTTTAAGACTGAGGATTAAAATAAAATGCATGTAATTGAAATGAGATAAACACTTTTAAAAGCCATTTCACATCCTCCAACATACTTTTATATAATTTAAACTACATCATCACATCTATTTAACCAAACTGATTTTCAAATATATTTTTATTGTATGATAGTTTATTTTTGTATTATATCTATTTTATTGGGTTATATTCTGCATTCGGCACAGCCTTTCCTATTTTGTACCCTGCGCAATGAAACCAAATCCAACCAAACACACATACAAAATCAGGTCAATCCGAATTCCATCTCGTTCCAAGAGAAACTGACAAACGAATATTCGATGAGTCACTTTCATAAGAAATAGCTTGTTCGTCAAAAACATTTGACACTGCTGGAATAGGAGTTCCATTCGAACTCACTTGAATCTACTTTAATCAATGCTTATCGGATTCAGATTAATTTGGATGAAATGTTAGAACCCGATCAAATTAACCCTCATGTAGCAATAAAATTGACCATACAGCGGCAAACCAAAATCAAAACCTAAAAGATGAAGATCTGTTAACTGAGTATGTCCAATACTAGGCGGGTCAGTTCAACATAAGTCTTCCATTTTTGAGCGAATGACCAAGGATTAATTAATGGTCTGAGACTGCAAAGTTGTGGGTGACTTGCACGCTTTATGCCGCAAATGATTTAATTCGTTCTTTGATGGAACAATCTGTCACGACAGCAGCTTCCAACAACGCGTAAAATACCGAACGCTGAGGATCTGAATTACCTCAATTTTCTTCCTATTAAAATCGATAATAATTAGAAAACGAAAGTTCGTACCGCAGGTTTAAATGTATTATAGATCGGTTTGTTCTCATGTGCTTATTTACAATGAAACAATAGTATTTTTGAATACTTCACTGGTGCTCGGTTTCCTAGAATTGAAACCAAGATAATAATCTGGATACAGTTGCTTTAAAATTGGGGAAACAGGTAAAAATCTACAAAAAAAACTAAACCTAAACCATCGGTAAATAATTTACGTACAGTATTGGAAATTTTCTGGAATTCCCGAGAGGTTAGAGATCGCATCAATCGGTCCAGAGGAAGCAAAATACACAATAGCTCAATACCCTAAATGAAGCTCGAGTCACAATTCCCTTAGGGTGAAGGTTAATTCTATTAGCGACTAACCTTGTCACAGAGATTTTATTATCATTGATCGGCTTTCCCTACATTTAATTTGTTTCCAAAAAGTATATTACAAAGATTCAATCAACGATGGTATCAAATCGTATTGTGTTTACTTTTATTTCACATTTAAGTTCAACATTCTTAATACTCCTGGCAGTTGAGCTATGAAACAGACAAAAGGAGGAATGGAACAGACGTATCATCGACTGACATCGATAGAAACCTATTAATTTCGTTTAAGTTTTACTTGATTGGATGGTACTGTTTATAATACAAATCGTTTTGGGCAACATAAAAAGGTTCTAACCAAGTTACAACCACTGTCAGATGACTTCTAAGTACTAACAAGTAAAGTAGAATATTTACGAAACAGCTGGACTAATGCAGAGATACCAACCTGCGATGGAAGTTTTCAGTAGTACCAAAGGAAAAAAATCTGTAGTTTTAAGAAATTTTCAGTGTTCAAGTAAAAATTTAAGAAATAGGCTATAATAACACGCATATATCATTAATTCAAATATTTAATTACAAATTTGAAAGATATATGCAACACATTATTTTATTTATAGTTAGTTAGGTATATCATGCAGTATAAAAACACATATATAGAACCAATAACTGAATAAAAAATTATTATAAAAATTTAAAATTTTATTCATAAAAAACATTTAATAATTAAATTTCAGCACTCTTTTGTCCCGTTAAAAAATCTTTAATAAAATAAAAAATATATAGAAATAAGTAAATTAATACATGTGCTGTGAAAAATAAATAAAATTGAATTTTTCTGTAGAAAAAATAATCGATTCCGTAATCTGTAGTACCCGATTCACTTACGTAGAAACTACGGAGAATCCTTAGTAGATGGCATCTCTGTAATGGTTGTCTTGAAGTGGTGCCTGATAAAACGCAGAATAATCCGGTGGCAACCTTTCCCCTTGCAAGATTGTTTTCCCACACCCATCTGCATAAAATTTCCATCGTCAGCTAACCTTTCTGTCCGCTTCGTAATCAATCTGAACCTATGGACGTATCCCACCTACTGCTCTGCAAAGCGATTCATGGAAACCTAGAGTTGATACTGGAAAACGAGAGAACTTTGGAGTGACAATCCGTTTGTAATCGTCTGAGGTCCTCTAGAATCAGACAAATACATCTTGACAAACTTAATCAGATGTATTTAACAAGGAGATTATAGCAGTGACAACGTGGACAACAGACATACAAGTCCAGCGTTGTTAAGGGCGAATGAACAGATTGTGAGACGTTTGTCTTGTTATTCAAGATTATGTTCTTCAGATTAATTATAGTTAGTATGCTCTGTTTAGTGCTCAACATTTGCTGAATCGTCTTTGCTTTCGCTTCACTTACACAATTTACTCCAAACATTAAGTTATGGTCAGTTGACTCACGAATTAATCAAACACGAGCTACGAAAACCAGTGACGTGGTCAGCACGTGCGTAGAAAGTGGTTACATTTGTTTTTCTGCATTTTCTCTTCTATAATATATTATGGAACATGTCTTGCTGTATTGTAGTAGTTTGTGTACTAGTGTATATTTTGTTTTGTATGTGTTTGTCTTGGTTTTGGAAATAAAAACAAAACACAGAAAGTCACTGGTTCCAATTAGTGATGCGACATCGACAACAAAACATCCATGTTCAAAATTAAAACATGATAATACAACGCCCCCCCCCCCAAAAAAAAATTTTAATTTAGTGTATTAAAACTTTTTTCCTCCCCCATTTCTTAAAACTGGTTTAACAACTAGTGATGCTACATCGACAGCAAAACATCGATGTTTTTAAAATTCAGTGTATTTAAACTTTTTTCTCCCATTTCTTAAAACTGGTTTAGCAACTATTGATGCGACATCGACAGCAAAACATCGATGTTCAAAATTAAAACATCGATGTTGATAATACATCGCCCCCAAACCCTCGATGTTTATAAAATTCAGTGTATTTAAACTTTTTTCCCCATATCTTAAAACTGATTTAGCAACTAGTGATGCGACATCGGCTTCAATACATCGATGTTTTTTATAAAACATCAATGTTTTAAAACATCGACATCGATGTCGCATCCCTACTTTTCAGACCCTTCACCCTTGGTCACTTTGGTCTTGAAGTAAGTACGTTCAGTTTGCTGATTATGAAAATGATGCTACTTGGTTAATTTTTAAATTTTTTTACGGTACTTCTTTCATTTAAAAATAAAACATCGACAAGTATAAACATCGATGTTACATCGACTCCAATACATCAATGTTAAAATAATCGATGTTTTTTTAAAAAACATCGATGTTTTGAAAACATCGACATCGATGTCGCATCCCTAGTTCCAATACTACTCGTCGTCTTGTAGAAAAATATAGCCGTAGAAGGAATAATAAAATGGAATTTTCTATACCACCATCACACAACACTTTCGAATACTAAAGGTGGGGTGTCAGCTCCGATGGGACTTCGTCATCTGAGCGTTGTTCAAAATTATGAGATGTTGACTTCGGATATTTCCTTTCTGGATTGAACCCGGACTGTCACCAATATCCCGTTAATGTGACGTTAATTTCACTACCTACCTAAGCGGTTTGAACAAAACTCATCCACTTGAGTTTTTATCATAGCTTGCAGTATAGCGAGGGAGTTCCAAGGTCCCATACAAAAGATTTTGAAACTTTGGTAACAGAAGTGGCGCATTTTGCGCCGTCAAAAATAAAAGAGTTAAACTTAGTTTAATTACTTTAACTTTTATCTCATCCCCGACCTAAAACGTTTTCATGAGGTCTTTGTATGCAAATTCTTAAGTGATATCTAAAACTCGGCAAATAGCAATGGAACAGGGAGAAAAGTTTAAAGGAAGACGGGTATTGTTGACTCTACAAGACATCCTGTCGTGTTGTGTGAGATTTCATAATTTTAGTTCGAAGGTGAAGACCGCTAGCATAAGAGTAATTGCTCAAATCGTTATCTCGCAGTGCCACAGTTAATTATGCGTATGAAATAAATTAACACAGCGTGCATGGAATGAATTAAAAGCTATAGTCATCTATATCTTGCCTTCAAAGTCAGGGGTGCATAATTTAGTGCACAGAACAACAGACATAAGTCCTAATTCTGAATTTAAC
Source organism: Metellina segmentata (assembly GCA_947359465.1). Taxonomy (NCBI): domain Eukaryota; kingdom Metazoa; phylum Arthropoda; class Arachnida; order Araneae; family Tetragnathidae; genus Metellina; species Metellina segmentata. Next base: position 121,781,274 of record OX375876.1, read on the forward strand.
TTAATAGGATGTATCGCACCTTTTCGAGAAGCAATACAACCTAAAATAAGTGGGTCTTTGGAGCTGAAATTTTAACTTAGATGTAGGATGTATTATGAAACTTTACGAGAAAAGGGATGAACTCAAAAAAAAATTATAGAGGAAGTATTTTAACTTAAAGTATCTATAGCGAGCTTAGCTACCACTCCCAAACTTAACTTACAAATGGGTAGTATAAATACCAGCGTAACCCAACTCTACCATGAAGTACTTTTTGATATACACTAAGTTACGCTGGTTCATTATGATATGTCCAAACACGTTAAAATGTCCTTTTAGACCAAAAATTTAAAAAAAAGTGTGATCTTATTTGATTTATTCGACTTTCCAAAATGTATTTGATTTTTTTCTCTAGGTTATTTAGTTGTAGAGGTATTAAGATTTTAATACCGCGAGTATGTAAACACCGGAAATGGTCGTTAAAACACCAAAAACCTGTCAAAATTTAAATTTAAAAATTACTTCTTTTTGCAAATATACTTTTACAAAGATATCTCAAATGATTGAAAGGATTCTCTTTTGGAAACAGTGTGAACATTTTTAAAGAGAAGTGGAGAACAAAATAGTTTACACAAATAGCAAAAGCAAGAGAGAGCAACACAATACACTTCAAACTAGTTTTTACACTAAATTATTATTTATGCATTATTTCATCACTTCAATTGTTATAGCACGAAAATTTATTGATGGATTCTCATAAAACCTTGAGAACTTGTTCTTTCTAATGTTGTCTAAGGAATAAACTGAAATAATTATACTGATTTTAAAAGTTTTTAAATAATGATCATTTATTTAAGAAGTAGGACTGTAAAACTATCGAAAATCTTGTATTCATTTTTCGATCGCTTGTAAAATTTTTATTTATTTAAATATCCTTTTGTAAATCTCCTTTTTTAAATATCCTTAAATACTTTCCTATCTAGTTCATTCCCTAGAAATATGCTTGTAGTTATTTTGTCAGCATCATTTTTTAAATGGGTTGAATAGATTTGCATGTAGCACGTTTGAAGTTCTGTACAAATTTCTTTAAAATTTCAAACATTATTCTCATTTTTACAAAATTATTAATATATTTTTTAAATATTTATAGCCCAACGCTATTTATTAATAAAACTAAAGATAAAAAAGATCATTAAAATGTTTCGATACCACATTAAAAAAAAGGGTCTCGCAGACGGAATTTTAATTTAGATGTATACTGTATCGTACATTTTCAAGGAAAGTAAACCAACGCGAAAAAAGTAAATTTTGCAAGGGGGGGGGGTGTAATTTAGATGTATGCTGTACCGCACCTATTCTTGGAAACTAAACCAACTCAAAAAAGTAAATTTTGTAGGAGGAGAAATTTAAATGTATGCTGTGTACTGTGTATCGCACCTTTTCGGGGAAAGAAAACCATCTATGAAAAGCAAATTTTGTTGGAGGAGGAATTTTAATTTAAATGTATACTGTATCGCACCTACTTCGGTAAACGTGACACAACTTAAGATAGTAAATTTTTTGTTAGTCAATCGAAAATTGAAAATCTTTGGCATTTTCTTCTCAATTTGAATTTTGCATAAATCCTCTGTGAGATTGCATCTAAACAATTAAACTGAAGAGAAGAGAACTGCAAAGGATAACCATCCGTGTTGTATGAGGAAAATTAAAGCAAACCTTTTGACTTAGTATTTCAGAGGGTTGAAAACCCAAACTTCTAAGTAAGAAAACAATATTCCAGGCAAAAATTAATTTTTCATTGTCGTTGTGACGATGTTTGCAGTTAATATTTATAATACTGACCTGCTGAAATTGCACTTGAGTAACATTACAAGTTACACTGACGTTACTAAAGAGGTTATCAAAACACGGTAGTACATAGTACATAGTATTACCGTATGTAATTTTACAGGAAATACTGTCTTATTTAGTTTGCTTTAAAATATGAGAGTCACGACAGTTATTTAATTGCTTTTGAGTTCCATGTTTATAAACATAGATTTAGTTAGAACAATGATCGGAAAACTACCACTAAAGAAATCGTAATACACTGCAAGCATTTATTTTAAGTAAATAATAACATTTTTGTGTTTACATCATACAATAACGAAAGTTATGTACACATGTTGAAAATAATAATTACATGGATAAAGAGAATATTTTTATAAGTAAAAATGCTAGACAAAAGTGAATGTTTCTTCTACAAAGAACTTGGAAATTAATCGGCATGGCAATGTTTTCGAATTGCAAAATAACTAACTAACCAGACTAAAACTAAAACATCCAATAGATAGTATAAATAAATCATCTCGCATTTTTGTTAAATAAGAGAATCCAAGAAATTAAAGCACTAAATACTATGCAGACTGGAGCATTCAAAATTTACCAAAGTTTATGTGTACTGGTCTTATAAAAATAGAACACAATAAAGATTTCGTATACGTTCGTAAATAAACGTTTTGTAGTTTGTAAATACTTCAAGTTATTTATCTTTAAAATCCCTTTCAATTCCCCTAACAGAACAGCAACGGCGAAGCCCTTTGCTGCGCACACAATAGAATTCCATCACAAATAATAACAATCCAATAAAACTACTCAAAAATATCTTCTAAAAATCTGAACATAAAAACAAGGAAGAAACGGAAGATTTTCGTGACGTTCAATTTAATTTGAGACAAGCACACAAATCCTCGACAACACATCGCTTCATGGTTAAAACAATCATTTCGAATGGAATTTCAAAATCATTATATTTACACTTAAATTTTGGCTGACATTTTTCCCACAAATGCTGCCGAATGAAGTTTTGTTTCCTACCTTGGAAGACTAAAAAGCAGTAAAACACTCCACGCACGCAAAAACAACATTTGCTTACGTGTTTATTTGACGTCTCAAAAGAAAGTAAATTATCTAGCGGCACTTAATGTCTTTATACAAAATGCAGAATTACACTGTCCTCTGTTGCTGATGCGAGATGAAATAAAAACGTAACAGTTATCCTATTCTTCCAAAGAGCTTAAGTAAATATTTTACATTTAAGTTGAATATAAGTTTTTATACATATCACATGAGCCAGATTTGTAATAAGCATATTTGTCATGGTGTCCTTTTCGAATATACCATCTCTTCAACCAATTACAGCTGAAATCATTTTTTGATATGAAAAGGATTTATTTTCAATGCAAGCACAGAAACAAGACGAAAATCGATTATTTTATTTCCTCTTTAAAACTTGAAACGTTGCCGAAGTTACATTTTATACACGTTGGTATTTAAAAGAACACAGCTCCTTTTGAAATATTGATAGTCCATTGTATTGCATCGTTAATTAAAAACCTACCTATATTGTATTGACGTTAATTAATTACCAACGCACCTATCTTTTGAAATATTAACTTCAGACGACAACACTTCCGCTCTCAAACCAGCATTTTAATTTAAGCATCCTCTACCACATCTGAACTTTTTTATATTCCAAACACTGATTCGTATTTCAGTGCAGAAAGGGTCAAAAATATTAATTTTTGTATAAAAGTTTTAAGTAATTATTGCGTTCATTTATTTAACATTTACAAGAATGTCAAAATATCTTTTAAGTAAATCGGAGAACTTAAACAGAGTTTAATACTTTGAAGGATCTACGTTTGGTTTAGTCCTCAGCATCTAGTTTGTGAAGTTAATTTACTGTTACCAATTAAGCGCAACTTAATGATGTCGTTATCGGAAACTTCCTTTTTGAGTCTTAAGCAATTTTAATGACAGAAAGTGGTATAAATAATTGTCAGTAAAGGAGACTTTCATTAAGCACCATTGTTTTGAGTTAGAAAATTAAAACTCAACAGTGTATCGTGAAGTTTTTGACGTGCAGTGTGCTGTTACCTAAGTGGTTAGGTGTTAAATTTTTCATCCTAATTACTTCGAAACAATGGCACACTTTAGTCAACAATAATCATAAAGGATTGGATTGTCATGGTCTCGCAATTTTTTTTGGTAAGACTGAAAGATTCGAGTAGACAGAAATCTCTCATACAAACTAATCTGATTTAAGTACGTTTGGCATGTGATATTTATTCAAACTAGCATTTTCTTCAGTGTTTGTTATTAATTACTTTAAGTCGTTTTTGACCTTTATTCAATGATTATTTTGCATTTGTGATAACATTTTTAGTTAAGGTTAGACGGGGCCAATTCAAACCCAAATCTTCAAAGTTCGCATTGAACTAATTACTACTATCTCTCTCTCTCTCTGTTCAAAAATTTTTTGAAATTTAATATTTTTACATACTCTCAGACCTTAGTCTCGTATTTATTTAAACACCTTTGATATATTTTTAAATAATGCTTTTAAATGGTATTTTATAGGATGCACTAATCCCTCATGAAGGGGCACGTGTATACTATGGACTGGTTTCTTGTTTGCGATGTTTCTTGTTGGCAAAACTTATTTCTTGTTTGCAATGTTTCTTCTTGGCAAAACTTATTTCTTGTTTGCATAATGTGATAACTGGATTCTAATTTGCAAGACTGGTTTCTTGTCGGTATAAAGTGATGACTCGTTTCTAATTTTCAATACTGATTTCTTGTTGGAAAGGCTGATTTCTTGTTGGTGTGATATGTTAACTGTAACCATAACTGCAAAAGTGCTGTTCTATAGATATTTGAATTATATAGTTTTTTTTATATAGCCAAGAGAGCACGTTAGGCTTTGTTCATTAAAGCTATGCTTGTGAATTGTGGCTTTCATTTAAACACGATTATGAAACTTGCTGAATAATTGACATAACTACAGGAGAATGAAACATGGTGGCAGGTCCCTGCTAAGAACATTCGTATTCTGAAAAAAAAATGAACTTTGGAGTTCTGTAAAGTGAATTTTGCCCAATCCGTTATCATCATTCGTAATGATCTTTAAACATCCTGGAGAGTTGTGTTTCAGCAGGAATACCAGTGAAAATAGGATGGCGTGGAAGCGGAAGCTAGAAATTTTTTTCATGGCTTCAGAGAAAGTGGAAAAGCCGGACAATATCAAAATTGCTATATTACTCAATCTAATTGGTGATGAAGGCGTGAATGTATATAATACATTGAAGTTTGAGTGTAAGGAGAGAAAATTTGAGGAAGTTATTCATAAATTCGATCATCACTGTTTACCACAAAGTAATGAAGTGTTTGCACGGTTCAAATTTTTCTCTTGTTCACAAAAAGACTGTCAATCACTTGATGTGTACTTGACTGAATTAAAGACACTTGCTGAATCATGCAACTTTGGAGAGCAGGAAACCATCCTGATTCGAGACAAAATACTACTGGGAGTTCAAGATGTTAACTTGCAGGAAAGATTGCTACGGGAACCTGCCCTAACCTTACAAAAAGCGGTCAACAGTATTCGAGCTTGTGAATTGAGTAGGAGTCAGGTGAAAACCATCAATAACTCCAACTTTGGTGATGCTGTAAATAGACATAGCCATAACACGACCAAATCTTCAAAGCAACAAATTGTCGAATGCCAGGCATGTGGAAGAAAGCACATGAAAGGTCAGTGCCCAGCTTATAATAAACTATGCAACAAGTGCAAAAGGAAAAACCATTTTGCAGCTATGTGCAAAAGGAAGGTAAATCCAATGATACATCAATCAATTGCTAGAAGTACTCACAGGAAAGTGAATGAAGTGCAAACAAATAATTCGGATGTTAGCCTATTTGAATATATTGTACGTAATGTTCAATCAAATGTTTGCAATGAATGGCTTAAAGTAATATGAGTTGAGGGTCAACAAGTTTCTTTTAAATTGTACACAGGAGCCCAAGTCAATGTGTGACCACTCCATGTTCTTGAAACTTTAAATTGTAAGCAAAAAGACCAATTAAACTCGACTGATGTGCTTTAATGTCATATGGTAATAATAAGTTGAAAACTATTGGGTCTAGAGATCTAGCTTGTTGTACTGACAAACAAACTGATGTTATTCTTAAATTTATTGTCGTATATATAAAAGCCAAGCAAATTTTAGGTTTGCAAGCTTGTAAAAAAAAACTGCAGTTGGTTCAATTTATTGATATAATTTATCTTGAATCTAAATTAAATGTCGTCCAGAGTTACCAAAATGTATTTATTGGGAAAACTTCCTGGGTAGCCTCATCATATTGAAGTAAAGCCAGATGTACCACCTGTTATCAATGCTCCTAGAAGAGTACCCCAATCTTTTCATAAAGAGTTAAGAACTACCATTTAGGAATTAGAACAAAAGGTATTGTTTCTCAGGTAAACAAACCCACAGACTGGGTAAATAGTTTAGTTGTGGTCGAAAAGCCTAATTGTAAACTAAGAATATCTCTTGATCCCAGAAATCTTAATAAGGCAATAAAGCGTGAACATCGTGTAATTCCTTCTGCAGAAGAAATCATAAACAAATTAGAAGGAAAGCAATATTTCTCTGCATTAGATCTAAAAGAAGGATTCCGGCAAATACCACTAGATAATCCCAGTTCAGAATTGTGTACATTTAATTCTCCCTTTGGTAGATATAAGTTTAACAAGCTACCTTCTGGAATTTGTTCTGCCCTCGAGGTCTTTCAGAAAAAGAATCAGAAATTATTTGGTGATATTAAGGGGGTAGAAATTTATTTTGACAATCTCATCATAGCAGGTAAAGATGAAAAATACCATGACAGAATTTTAATAGAGATTCTGGACAAAACAAATAATATTATGTTCAATCGTGATAAATTTCAGTTTAGTGTCCCTGAAGTAAAATACATGGGTTTCTTATTATCTAAGATGGGTATACAAACTGATCCAAGTCATGTTAGAGCCATTACTGAACTAGAACAACCTCTGTGTAAGGGTGACATTAAAAGGTTACAGGTCATCTAAATTTGTACCCAATGTATCTGCTGTTACTTTTCTTTTAAGAGGATTGTTAAAAAAAAAAAGATGTTGAATTTGAATGGAGTCATGAACAGGATAAAAGTTTTGAGAGTATTAAAAAGTTAATTAGTTTAACACAAGTTCTAAAAGTATTTAATGACGTATTGCCTATTACTATCCTGTGTGATAGTTTTAAAGATGGTCTAGGAGCATGTTTGTTACAAGAGGGTAATCCAGTTTTTTTATTTGCATCTAGGAGCTTAACAGAAGCTGAAAAGAATGATGCCCAAATAGAAAAGGAGTTGCTGGCAATTGTCTTTGCTTTTCAAAAATATCACAATTTGGTCTATGGTCCTAAGGTTGTTGTTGTAAGTGATCATAAACCCTTGACTTTCATAGTCCATAAGCCAATAAGTAAAATTTCTTCTCGTTTACAAAGAATGCTTCTCAAACTATTAAAATATGATTTTACAGTAAAATATTTGCCAGGAATACAAATGTATACTGCCGACACTCTGTCAAGAGGAAAACAAAGATGACCCAGAAATGATGAACATGGTTTATTCTGTATCTAGACTCTTGCCAATTCGTGAGAACAAATTTAAGCAATTTCAGAAAGCAACTGAGGAAGATAATTATTTAAAGTTAATATGTAAATACTTTAAAATTGGATGGCCTGAAAAGAAAAATGTACCAAACACCTTGAGGCATTACTACAAATTGAAAAATATTATTGTCTGTGTTGATGGACTGGTATTTTTAAATGACAAAATTGTCACTCCAAATGTTCTTAGACAAGATATGTTAATGTTGATACATGAAGCCAGGAAATAGAGTCAGGGGGAATTAATGTACTGGCCAGGAATTAATCAAGACATTGAAAATATCATTTCTAAGTGTAATGTATGTGAAAATTTTCCAAAATCACTATGTAAATAACCTCTTGTCCCACATGATGTACCAAACCGTCCGTTTGAGAGAGTCGGAGTAGATTTAATGTATTTTAATAACAGTGACTTTCTGATATTAATTGATTATTACTCAAAGTGGATTGAGTCGGTACCTATTCGAAATAAGACTACTACAGAAATCATTCTCAAGTTAGAGGATATATTTTCCAAATTTGGAATTCCGGAAATTATTGTTTGCGACAATGTTTCCTTTAACAGCTATGAATTTAAAAATTTTGGAAAGGGATGGGACATTGAAATTATATTCACTAGTCCTAATTATCCCCAAAGTAATGGAATGTTTGAGAAGGCAATTGGAATAACAAAGGCAATTTTTAAGAAAGCTTTCCAGGATAATCGTAGACCTTCAGTAGGATTATTAGAATATCGTAAGACACCCATTTCTGGATTAGGATTATCACCAGCCCAGCTAATGTTTAATAGACGATTACGAACCAAGTTGCCCATTAGTAATAAACTTCTTAACCCTGAACTTTTTAAAGATGTCGATTTAAAATTGTTGAGAATGCAACAAAACCAGATGCACTATTACGATAGATCGAGTAAGAATTTGAAAGAACTTCAGCCTGGAGACAAAATCACAGTTCAGAACATAAAAACTAAATTATGGGAACCCGCTACTGTTTGGTCTTTAACCAATAACCCCAGGTCATATAAGATTAGAACAAACTTTGGAAGAGTCTTAGTGAGAAACCGAAGTTTTTAAGGTTAGCCAAGACCTCCCATCCATGTTACAATAGTATTCCCGATAATCTTCCAGATAATAAAGAAACATTTATTGATACGAGTATTGCGCAGTTATCTAATACTTTAACTAAACCTCATGTTCGCCAATCAGGGCGTACTATAAGACGACCCAAGTATTTAAGTGATTATATATGTTATTGATTGTTTCTTGATTTTATGAAGTGTTTTATGTGTATCATTATTTACTACACAAGTAAAAAATGGAGGATGTGATATGTTAACTGTAACCATAACTGCAAAAGTGTTGTTCTATAGAAATTTGAATTATACAGTTTTTTTTATATGTAACCAAGAGCCCCCGTTAGGGTTTGTTCAATAAAGTTATGATTGTGAATTGTGGCTTTCATTTAAATACGATTATGAAACTTGCTGAATAATTGACATAACCACAGGAGAATGAAACAGTTGGAAAAATTGACTTCTTTTTGGTAAAACTGGATCTTGTTGGCAAGGCCGATATTTCTTCTTGGCAACACTTATTTCTGGTTTGCATAATGTAATAACTGGATTTTAATTAGCAAGATTGGTTTCTTGTCAGTATAAAGTGATGACTCGTTTCTAATCGTCAATACTGCTTTCTTGTTTGCAATGTTATGACTGGTTTCTTATCTGAACGACTGGTTTTTCGTTTGCAATGTAATGACTGTTTTCTTGTTTTCAATGTAAAGACTGGTTTCTTGTTGGCAACACTGGTTTCTTGTTGGAAAGGCTACTATCTTGTTGGTAAGACTGTATCTTGTTGGCAAGACCGATTTGTTGTTTGCAAGAGCATATTGCCACCTGAATGCAAGAATAGGGTAACTCGATTTCTTGGTTTTTGAGGTAACATGAAAAAGCAGTTTCCACATCAATGCATGAATCTACACAACTGTCATGTGAAGATACGTATTGTTTTTCATTAGCCGATAAAAAACATGACCAAATTGATTTTACCTAATTCTTGAATTAAATTCTGTAGTATCCCAGCTTTGATAATTTAAGCTCAACTCTCAACTCGGCATACACATTTTTCGAGAAACCTAGTTCTTCCTTTCACGTCCCTTTTTGGCAACTTCCCTGACAAAATTCAAAACGCTCCAGAGACAAAACTAATCTATAGAACTCCTTCAAGTATATTCACCAGGTGACAGCTCGTACTTTAATCACAGACACGTTTCATATTCAGTGCACGCACGCACTTACCCAGCGAAAGCATTACACTGCTTCTCCCTACTAGTTTTTAATCATTATTTTGCACATTTTGGACTTTTTAAGAAAAATGAAATTTTGGATGTATTTCTTCGAAATCCTATTTTCTACTGCTAACGGAGGAAACTTTTCCCTTGGTGAAAGTTCCCTGGTGAAACTGAGCAAAATTATGTAGTTTATGTAAAGTGGCTCGCATTTAAAGTAGAAGTGAAAGGGAGCTTTTGAATGTTTTAAACTTTTTTTAAAGAGCGTGGAAAATCATTTTCTGTTGAAAATTTACGCATTTTTTGTCTCCTTTTCAACTCTAGACTGATGAAACAAAAGCCTTCCAGTTTGCAATAGCGAACTAAAAATATTCAGTTTATATTTTTCCGTACGAAATATTCGCTTTCAATATGACACAGGCCTTCTCAGAAAGTGTTTCTTGTTTCCCTAATAGCCCATTTTTATTCCTGGTTTGATAATTTTAAGACGACTTGGATGCGTTTTTTGAATGAAAGGCTGAAACGTTATCTGAGTGAATAAAAATGTTTCTTTATTAATAATTCAGCAGACTTAAGCACCTTGGTTAAGAACATTATATTGGATTTTCTCGAAAAGGGGTATTTTGTTGGATTTTTTCACTTAACACCTTCGCTGCCGGTCACGTTAGGATGAATTCATAGTTATTGCCCCACCGGAGAAATCGGTTTTTCCCAGAAGGGGACTTACTCTTTATCTATATAAATAAGAATGGAGTGTTTGTTTGTACATTGAATATTTTCGACCCATTTCAAGTTTTCTATCCGTTTTGGACCTTTCTGATGCCAAATCCGCCTCTTGCGCGTTTGGTGTCTATCTGTCCATCTGTCTGTCTGTATGTATGTATGTATGTGCCCTATACACGTCCACACGGTTTAATATATTTTCAAGGATGATTGAATACAGTGAGTACTTATATTCATTTAGTGAGTGATATTGGTTGCGAAAGTCTCTATGTCCGTCTTTCTGTTCTATGTTCGATTTTGTGTTTGTGTGTTTGGGCAAGCATCATAGGAATTTTATTCCAGATATTTGATTGAAATGTGTTTTATTGTATACACTATCTACTAGTTTAGTGAATGCAATATTAAACATTTCTTTATTTTTATATTTAGATGAGTTTTATGCTAAAACACCTGAGTAAGTATACTTAAATCAACCATTATTTGGTAGTTTTTGAAAAATTGGAATGCATATTGAGTATTACGATTACTTGTATTTGCTTTACCAGTACTGCTGAAAAACGTATTATTTTTCAAAAAATCATTTTTTATGGAATATCAGCATTGATACTCCATTTATTTCGAGTCTTCTTTTTGTTCTTAGCGCAATGTAAACGAATTCCGAATGTTTGGGCCAGACGATATTTTTCAACTAACGGGAATAAAACGGAAACTCGTAACGCTATAAATTCAAAACCACATACCTTTACAACTAGCTTTTAACCTTTATTCCACGCCAATACCAGCAGACTCACCAAACATATAATGCCGATAAAGCGGATAATAAATGTGGAGGAGCAGCTGTTCCTGGGCGAACGCATGACTGGCTACTGAGACATCACTCCATATAACGCTCTGGCGCGTGATCGGTTCTTTTGAGTAGAATCTACATCACGCGCTGGCGCGAGATTGGCAGCGCACGTGTTAAATCAATTTTTGCTATTTTTTAAAGATTAAAAGACTATTTTTGCGTGAATTTCCTTAGAACATCATTGTTCAGTCGTATTCATGTTCAAACTACGGTTCGTTTACTACCAACTTTTTGTAGGGGTATCTTTATCAAAAATCTCTTTAGAAAAGTGTAAAAACTGATCATTATAATCACAAATTTTAGAGAAAGGTGAAAATCAAACATTTCAAAACATCATTTTCAGTTTTCTCAGTTATTTCTATAGTTTTTTTTTCAGTTGGTTGTTTAGAGTTTTATGGCTCAAGGGCCATATTTGGCCATACTGCGCCAAACAAAAGACTTACAATATCAAGAAATGGACATACACACTCGAAGATTTACTGACACAGAAGAAAGAAGTAAACCTAAGGAGAAATGCACCTGACAGGAATCAGATCTGAACCACCGACAAATCGCAAGCTGCTAGCGCAGTGTTCATACCCACTGACCCCCGACGGACCCCTATGTTTTATGAAAACATTTCATCGATCAATTTAAATTGCAAATGCCGTCATCTATGTAAACTTTTCTACATCCAAACATCTTATCAACTCAGATCCCTGGTTTAATCTATCCTTTTGGTATCTTCTGATGGAAGTAAAATTGCTATCATAGTTTAATCCAATTCATGGAAGAAAATAAACTGCACAATGTTTTTTTGTATATATTTGATGGACTTCGGGAATAAGAAGATTGACTAAGTGTGTGACGTCATAGTATGCAACTGACATACACTATATAAGATCATGTTCTTATTTAGTCTTTTTAGAGCTTAGGGTGTTAGGGAGCTATGTTGTTTAGCTCTGATACTCACTACGATATAAATTATGTTATGTTCTCTTAGCAAGTAGCTAAAGGTTTTAAATCATTAAATAAATTATGTATTTTAAATACGTATTCTTTTTTTAAGTTCTCTGCAAATAGACCTCAACAAAGCCAAGAATATTTCCATTCTAACACTCCTACCAGTTACAAAGTGACTCAAGGAGTCCCTCTGCAGAAACTGGTTGACTAAAGCGCTTGATTTCGAGTTTGAATCTTGTATGAGCCAAAATCGAGTTAGCTGCGTGAAGTTTGCGGATTTCTTTAAGACGATAGATAAATTCCAAGCCAGCTTTCCAAAGATTTCCAGGAAGGAACGTTTTCTTATCTCAATTCGCGGTTGGTGCGATGGGACACCTCATTAATTGTGCCACTGTGAATGAGGCGTTTTCTCAAACTAATGCTTGAAATAGAAGCTGGTTTTGAGATAGAAAAAAACAGGTCAACACAGCATCTCATTGCCTTTACCAACTGATTGCCATTCTGGAAATGTGCTTAAAATACCTCAATCATGTAGGTAGTTGAATTATGGCCAAGTTAACAACACATCGATCTATTGAAGACCGTCCGGTATGAATCCAGAAGAGAAAGATCCGACAACAACACAAAGTTCTTCTGAACAACGGTCAGTTGACGAGGTCAACACCAGAACTGACACCCCTATCTCCAAAACTTCCACACCAAGACAACGTGAGGGTGATTACGGCCACGACAGGTGTTTAGGTCGTTGAATTTACGTCGCACTAAAGCAACACAACCAGAAATTGGCGACGGTCTGGGATCAATTCCGCACTGAAAGATTCGGGGTAAGGTAAGGCAATTTTAATTTCCCTCGTAATTTTGAATCACGGTCAGATGACATGAAGATGTTGACATCGAAGTACTCCACTCTCCAAGCAACCGCACCACTATAACTAAAGGATAATCAAGGTCAAGACAGATTTAACTTGCATCAGCCTCCTCGTACACGACGGTGTTTGGTTGGATTTAGTTTCGAACTCGCAAGCCTCCGGTTGCTTATCCGTGACTCCACCACCTGTACTACTGTTGTCCGGCTCGCTCTTAAAAAAGCATTACTAAATACGGGTATTGAGAATTTCCGTCGGTAATGTGACTAATATAAGACAATCGTTAACCCCAATGGTATTGTTTCCGCTAGCAATCCTTTTGATATAACAGCGCATTCTGGCGGTGAAATAAATCATCACTTAGTATAACAAAAGAATTGAAGGAAATAACAACTATCTAAGCTCCGCTGATTCGGCGAGAGGTTCTTAATGTGTAATGTCTTTCTATTACAAAAAAAAAAAAATGTCGGTCTTTTTCAATTTTATTCGCTTTGTGATTCGTAGATAGCGAGTGACGTAGTGTGATAAACAGTTATATTTTAAAATTAATCTATATATATATAAAATTCAAATACCACTCACTCACTCACTGATTCATCACTGTATCTCAAGAACTACAAGTCCTAGGAAGCTGAAATTTTGCAGGGTGATTCTTCTTATACCGTAGGGGTACACTAAGAAAGGATTTAGAAAAATTCGAATCCTAAGAGGCCTAAAATTGACCTAAGGCCTAAGCCAAAAGCAATTTGAAATCGCCATAGAAATAACATTGAGTATAAAACGATTGCTATACGCATCTCAGATTGTTTTACCAGTGTTGATCGAAAAATAAATTAAATTATAATATTCATGTTTGAACTGAATTTTTACATCTTTCCCTGATGAAAATAATATATATAAATATTTGATTGATGAAGAAAGAATATTTAGAACATTTAATTTTATATTTACTTAAATTTTATTATGGAGCACGAATAGGCCAAACGATCAACTCATTGATCATAAAATCTTAATTTTGCTACTCGGTATCTGGCAACCTCAGAATTAATGTTTAATTTTTTAATTTGATTTATAGTTGCTTTATTGGGTATTTGAGTTGAAAACGAGATGGTTGCGGTCACAGTTGGGGATTCCCAAGTATTATAAATATGTGTTCTTTTTGCTTATAAATCATTGTCTTTATCAATATTGTTCAAGTTTTTTGTCGAATTGTTTTACTTTAGAATATATTCAGGAAATCAGACTTCAACATACTAGAACAGATTTTTTTTACAGAATTCTGCCTTTTTTAAGTATTGGAATTTTGTTTCTGTTTGCTTATGTGTTCCGGTATATTACCTATTCCAGACATATTATTTAAGAGTTGGATTTTATTTATTTATTTCCTGCAAAATATCACTAGACATGAGTAATTTCATGGTGGTATATGTATATTTCCACCAACTTTCTTTAAATCTTTGGTTGAATACGTAATAGTGTGTAGGTAAAAAAAATAAATAAAATTTACAAATCAAAATATATTTAAGTGTAAATTTATTATTTTAAAATGACATGAAAAATTTCAAAAATAACTTTAAAATAAGATGGGTTACGTTAATTTAAAACTGGTTGTCATACTATGTAGTTCAAAATATATTTCAACATTTTGGTTTAGCTTTTCATTGAAAGACGATTAAATAAACTAAATTTCATTTGTTTTTCGTGTTTCATGGGCGTTATTGAAAGCTTACGCCATAGTCAAGTAACTACATCTATCATTCTAAATAGATACGTGCTTTCCATTTAGGAACCAAATTTCTGATCTTAAAAAGTACCATAAGGGTTCAATTTAAAACTGTATGTGTGTTGGAGAAACGGGAATTTTGAACAAGACTTAGTTGATCTTGGAATAATATCACACTAAGTAATTTTGAAAAATTGAAATTTTATGTCTTAAGAGACAGAAAGTCGAGGTTGATTGCTCTATTTATTGAAGCTGTTCTTACACAACTTAGATGCATGTGAATCGTTCGTTGAAAGTGATTTTCTTTTTGTAAATTGTTATCGATTGGGTTTAATTTGTCTACTCTGGTGACATGTATTTCAAATAAAATCTCTATTATTACACATGTCACTGAATGGAATTTTCTGGAAAAGTGCATTTGTTTCAAGTTAAATAAGTAACGAATGCTGTAAAAATTTAATTTACTATCTTCTCATATTGATGATGAAATTCGAAAATATCGCTTTCTAGATGAAAGAATGCCGCAATGAAAACATATTCATAGGAAAACTAAGTGCAAGACAATCCACCGAAAATTCGTCATTTTTACTGAAATTGAATGCACGGGAATATGCACGGGAACTCGAAAACTTAAAATCAATTTCAGCAGAAGTGTGAAGAATATGAAATGGATTATATGGTTGGATACAACATATATACATATTTGCTTCCGAGGAAAACTGTAGAAGCGACGGAGAAGTTAAATTGTTAATAAATGTTTTTCCCCGTACACTTAAATGATGCTAACATTCTTTTATGAAAAATAATTGAAGACTTTTCAATCAACATATTATTAATTCAACCCGAGCAAAGCCGGGTATTTCTGCTAGTTCATTCATAAAATTAGAGAGTACGCGCTAGAAAGTTTGTAATGTTTTCAGAAGGCCAATTCGGTCGCCGTTTCTATAGCAACAGTCGAATATGAAAATCTTGAACAGTACTATTACAACACGGATCAGTTAAAACATTCATAATTATGAGATTTCCTCTGAATTTTAACAATATGTTATTTATTTAACAATTTACTTTTTATGTGGAAATGAGATGTTTTGTTCTTGATATTTTAAAAAACATTTTGTTTTTATTTACCGTATGTTTCCGTGTATAAGCCGAGAATTTTTGGACGCTGTATAAGGGTTTAGTAAGACCGCATCTAGAATATGCTGTACAATTCTGGACTCCATATATGAGAAAGGATGTAGAATTAATTGAAAGGGTCCAGCACAGAGCTACAAAAATAATAAAGGGGATTGCAAATCTCGACTATAATAAACGTTTAAGTAAGCTAAACATGTATACACTGGAAAGAAGAAGAAGGAGGGGGGATTTGATTCAGCTTTTCAAGTTGGTAAAACAAGGGGACACAGAGGGCTTAAATTTCAATAGGGATAACAGAACAAGAGCCATGGGTATAAATTGAATAAGACACATTTTAATCGGGTTTTAAGGAAAATCTACTATTTTAATAGGGTAATAGACAATTGGAACGCGTTGCCAGAAAATATAGTTAATTCAAAGGGAGTGTACGAATTTAAGATACAATTGGATAGTCAGTGGGAATCGGGGAATTCATAAACAAAGTACCAGCCTTGTTGGGCTTGAGCCTGTAGCGGGTCGTCAATATTTGTATTTGTATTTGTAAAGCTAAAGTACGGGAGTCAGCTTATATACGGATCTGCTAATCTTTCATAAAGGTAGGTAATTTTCCGTTATTCGGGCACATGCGATAGATATCGCAATGGGAAGGGAAGAGAACCTTCAATTAAAGTTCTACTAGAGGTCCGGAATCAATCCAGCAGCGATCAAATTGTGGATGAATTGTGAAGCAACCCCCTCCCCTTCATTGTTGAAAAGTATAGTTCGCGAAGGTTGAGCGGGGTTTGACGAGCGACAACGAGCAGGGGGAGCCCCCTAGTGTATTAAATGATGATTTTACTCAAGAGTGAGTTAAGGGGACCGGGAAGGCCCTATCTCCTCCAGGTTAAATTCACGAAATTCAAGACCCTTTTTCTCAATAACTATAATAGTAATCAACACAAAATTTTTATGGTGGTTAGACTGATATGTTATACAAACTTTAACAGCTCACTTTTTTTTTATTTAAAATTTTTAATTTTATAGAAATTTTTAACTGAATATCACTTTTTAGATAGCATTTTTTAACACATTTAAATTTCTAAAAAATCCAATTTTCAAACAATCAAAAAATGCCCGTGTTAAAATCTTTAGAGATATAACACAAATATGTTATAAAAATATTAAGTCATTATGTTCAGTAGATTCTGAGAAAATGGTACATGAATCTTAAAAATCTAAGTTTTGAGAAAAATGGATTTAAACATTTCAAATGAATTTTTATAAATAATTTTACGTCTAACCTTAATGAAATCCTGATTTATATAAAGGGTGATCTCTTTCATTTTTAATACATGTATCTTCAATTTGTTTTATGCTTTTCTTTCTATGGCGGGCCTTTTTACTGTATTCGGAGAGTTTTCGCTCTCCATCGATAACACGGTCTTAGTTCAGTTTTCTCAAAAATTTGTATAAAATGGCAGCTTGGATTGATTTTAACTCTAGATAATGTATAGCACTTTATAATATTTCCACTGTTGCAGCAGGAAACAGCATCCAACACTCCCAGTTTTAAAGTTTGGATGGTTACAAACACATTTTTTGGAACGCGAGTCCAAATCACATTGTTCACCGATTCATTTGGGTTTTGAGTCTTTCCGTGAACACATTTTTTCAACAATTCTGGATTCTCCAAGTCTCTGAAATTTGATTTAATTGTCTTCAAAATGTAGGCAGTATAAGGCAAGGCAATATGTGTGTGTTTATCATGGTAATGCACATCACTCTTTTAGCTACAGCACGTTGAAATTTCAACCAGCTTTCATTCCCAACTGGACAAAGACCGTGATTTGGATTTAAGTTACTTGACAGTAAATAAAAATATTCTGCCCAGACAGATTGTTGCATATTGTGCAGAAAACCAACATTTATCCTTATTGCTAGTCCATAACAGATCAAATGTCATGTCTCAGAAAAGCTAACTTATATCGCATGGTAAAATTAATAAAAATAGTTAGAAAAAACTAAATGATTACAGTTAACTCTACTGTTACCAGATTATCGAAAATAATTTGAGTAAAGTAAAGTAAAAAATATAATATACATTGTTGAGCAACAAAGATTAGAAATGTCCACAAACGGTTTGTTTACATTTGAAAGGCCGTGTCAGATGTGAAGTGCTTATTGGAAACGTGCATAATTTTCAAACTTCCTCTTATTCTATTACCTAGTGTGATATATCATTGGAAAGAGGAGATTTTGAACTATATAAAGGAGCAATAAAATAGAAATTGATCTTTTAGTCGAATTTTGCTTTCCCGGTAATTAGAAAGAGTAAATTAGATCCACTGAGTGTTAAGAGGTTTTTATTGAAGTAGCATTATTTCTAAAGAGCATGAGGTGTCGAAAGACGGATATCATAATTGTAAGTAATTAACCTATTATGAAAATAACGTTAACCCCCAACAATGTACCACTTATTTATTGACTGGCATTGTCTAGATATCTGCAACACTGTTTACTTGATCACTGGACTCTAAAGTATTTATTGTATTCTCAGTAATAAAAGGTTTACGTGATGCTATACTGTGAAACTTGTGCTTAATATTTTACTCGCCGCACGACGAATTTAGCAGCAACTCTAACCTAGTAAATGTAATGAGAGTGGGAGGGGGGGTTCTTTCCTCCTCTCGCTCCAAAACAATTCTTCCGATGAGCTAAAAAGTAAATAAAAGCAGAGCGTCTTTTCAACGCGCTGTGGACGAAAATGAACATCAGGAATGACTTCTTTCCGAGCAGTGTTTGATTTATTAATTTATGGCCTCGCCCTGAGTTATTTCGGGAATGAACTCAATTTGTTCTTGGGTAACATTATGTTGTTAAATAAATTCACTTCAAAGAAAAGCGCAATAAACCAATAGGACGTTGGCTTTTGTTTCTCGTATCATTTTCGGAAACTAACGTCGATGGGATACTTTGTAAACAATACCATAAGTTTCTTCGTAGGAAGTTTCTTTCTTAATGCAAAGGTACTAGTTTTAGATGGATGAAATAGATTAGATAAAAGAATAAACACGCAAACTGTTGGTTGTCAATAAGGATTGTTAGTTCCCAGCATTTCTCCCAGTTGAGACTCTTAATTGCCTTTCCTATAACTCCTTAAGAAGATGCTCCGATTTAAAAAAATAAGCATTCTGGTTTTAGTTTTAAGACGTAGTGTTACAGTGAATACATCTTTAAAATTTGTAGAAACGAAAATGCAAACTCGAATAAAAATATCGATCTAATTCACCTTGATTAATATGTGTAATGTAATATTTTTCATTTGTTGGACATTATATGAACTTTATCTCTACTATTACAAAAGGAAATGTTTCTCTGCAATCAGTTTCCTGACTAATCTATGACACTTTTGACACTCAGGTAGTCCGAATGTTTTGCGGTTTTTGTGTAACACCTGAATTTTAAAATGTAATCTAGAACATTTTTTAATTAATTTGTAAGTTTCTTTACCTTTTGGTCCTTCTTTTCGGAATGTGACGTCATACTACCTCTAATGAAGAAGGAGCGGATTTTGCAATTTTCAACCGCTGACGTCACAAGCTTTTTTCGTCCTAATGCCTTAGGAACCATGATAATGCTTCCGATTCTAGCGTGTTTTGATTTACGTTGTTGATAATAGCCACTTCGAGGCCATGACGGCGTTGCCTGTGGAGTTCGTTTGCAAAACAAACCAAATGAGAATACGTAGCAATCACGGGGGGTTGGCGAAAGTCAGCGAGCAGTGTCGCAACTGACCCTACAAAAAGAACTGTCACGGGCAACGTCGTGCTGGACACAGTGTCAAGTATGTTTCAAAGTTTACGGATTCTTCTTTTTTGGTGTTAGCCTCTAGATCGGAAGGTTCCTGGTTCGAATACGGGTCCGGGCATGGATGTTTGTAATCGTATGGTGTAGAGGCGGCTGGCGCACTTTAAATATGTCGTGGCCGAAAGTCCTCACGTTGGGTTGGTGTGGAAGTTTGGAGAGTGGTGTTGCTTCGTCATTTGACCGTGGTTTAAAATTACGAGGTGGTCCGTGGATCTTTCCCTTAAGGGATTGATCTCGGACCGTCGTCACTAACCCGTTGTTTTGCTCTAGTACGACGTTAACTAATAATTACCAATTGTCAATCTTTTTTGCTGTGAATACGTCTTTAAAATCGGAACAGAACTGAAGGGCATGCAGGAAAAGTCCAGCTTTACAACTGTGTTTTGTCGTAGGATTTCAGAACTAGAAGAAACATCCAAAAGATATACACTATATGGTAAAAAGTGTATGCACACTGCAAGTTTTTCAGAAAAAGGGCTGTATTATTCTTTTAGTAACGGGTATGTCCTCCTGTTGCTTGTATTACAGCTGCAACACGTCGAGGCATACTTTCCACAAGTTCTCTGTAAGTCACGGCAAGAATAGCTCGCTGTTTCTGTTGTTGTTGTTGCATATCCTCCTGGTGTAGAAAAGCCTACACCAGGTCCAGAATGCCCCGTCGTGCCAGATCTCCATATACTTGCAAAAAGTCCTGTTCAACCAACAGCTGCTTATACGAAGCGCCAAGACAGAGAAGGAGGTGATCAGGACTGGCAGGTAGGGAACAGGAACAAGGAGGGAAAATTCTCTCCCCGTTCTGAAATTTTATACATTTAAGATGGCCACTTCGAAATCTGGCCATGGCCGACTGGAAAGTCCGAGGGCCACAGCATCCAGGGCGATTGCCAGCATACCTATGGTGGGATGGCGTACGGCTCCAAGCAAACGCTGTTTTCCCAGGGAATGGATCTCTGTGGGAGTGAGACGATTCAAACAGTCCATAGGGAGATCACAGCCATTCTTGGCGAGTACATCGGTTGTCTCGTTGCCATACACCCCGATATGCGATGTAATCAATTGGAGGCTTATTGGTGTTTTCAGGCCAATCTCGCAGAGAAGCTTCAGAATATTCTGGTCTGCGATATCAAATATTTTTGGCCAATTTTTGAAATACTGTATAGCACTCCTACCATCAGTCAAAATCCAAATACAATTTTTATTAGTGGACTGTGCATAATTAAGGGCTGCACCAATTGCTATGATCTCCGATCTAAAGACTGAACAATGGTCAGGGTTTCGGATGTTGCATTTGACCTTGTCCTCAGCGCTGTTGATGAAAACACCACTCCCGGTTCTACCGTCTTGCTATGTCTCTTGTAAGGTTGTGAGAAGAGATTGTTTTGAAGATGGGCGTGCGTGGAGGTGTTGTACTCGTCGCTCCAATTTGTCCCACAAGTACTCGATCGGAAAAAGATCGGGGCTATGAACAGGTCAGACAAGCAAATTCACCTCAGTTTCAAGAAACCAGCCCAACACACGTTTTGACCTTCGTGAATGTACACGTGACCTACGGACCGAATGTAGAGGTGCACTGAGTGCAGTGTGAGGTCACCAATATTTGAAGATCTACGGTGCTGGGCGAGCTTCGAGCCAGTGTAACTTTAGATTGCGTGAAGTAACTATTCTGTCAGTGGTTTCATTCGAAATCTACCCAATTACACTAACTTCAATGAACAAAATTATTTTTCAATATACCAGACTGTAATTTAATCGTTCAAGTAGTAAATAAATCATTCAAAATTCACATAATAAATAATAGTTCAAGCAGTTATCTGTTGCAGTTATTTCACAATCCAACATCTGGTCCGAGTATTCGCGTCAAAACTACATTTTTATGTCTAAGTGATTGTAAGGTCCATTTATACATCATATCGCGTTACAAAAAAAAAAAAAATTGTTTCATTATCAGAAGATGAGTGGCAACAGTAGTAGGTTGTTGTCATTGAATGAGTGTTCGTATGGTTGATCATCGCTATCGTATTTTCTTTTCAATAAAGGTATTTTTGTAATCTACTTTGTCTCAACATTGACTATCATAATATTATATTCCTTGTTCTTTAACCATTCCTCTCTCTCTCTCTCTCTCTCTCTCTCTCTTATATGATAAATGGAAAACAAACAAACCACATCTAACAAACTAACCATTATTTTCTATTTAAATGAGTGGGAGTTTCATGACACAAATGCTATATTTCGCCATGCAGCGCCAAAACAAGATATACAATACCAAGTAAGAGAAGTACTCAAATCAAGTTTTGCTGACACAGAAGAAAGATAAAACAAAAGTAAAATTGCACTCAGAGAGAAGCGACTCTTTTCCTCCTTTATACCGAACAATCCAAAGGAACATAATCCCTATTGGGACTTCACTAAAGGTTACGTGGTATTGATGAAAAAACAAATCCTAATGCATTGCTAATTGACGAGCGTAATGAAAAACTTTAGTTTGCTCTTCGATAGCCAATCGGCACAAGTAAATTCCCAAGCTCACGTGACCTACACTCTTACGACATCTTATTCTCATCATTATTCACACTCTTACGACAACGTTCCCTACCCGTAAACTGTACATGTCAATAGAATATCGATACAGTTGTCAGGTGACTTTACCGTCTTTCACTGAGTGGAGACCACAGGCATGCTTCGTGAATCCAGATTAGCAGGCAAATTTGGAATACAAATTACTTTATAGAGTTCAATTGATCAGCATTTTAAAATTAATGTGATGACAAACAGTACGTTTAAAAGCGCGGGAGCAGAAAGTGCTTAAAACTGAGACGTACATCGCAGAACAAAGATTTTGCAGAACAATTTTTCCTTAATTGTATACAAATTTTGCCCAATCACTTTATTAATCATAAGTTACGATGTTCGGCAGTGCAAAGCGTTCTCCTTAACATACCTTTTTTTTTCTTTTCTAGATACAGAACAACCTCCCTACATCGCCTAAATTCAGCACAAACATTTTATAAATAACACATATTCTGTGTCAATGACAAAATAGTTAACTTCAAAAGTTATCGACAGAATTGCGAATTCTGAAAGTATGCCTTGGTTTTAAATAAAGTAAGTTAATTCATTTTTATGCTTTTATAAAAATATGTGATAAATTTTTTGCCGATAATTGTGTTTTACATTGTAACGTCACCGTGGGGGTCCGTCTGACCACAGCTTTCATGGTGGTCCATGAGTTTATGACCGGATGGGGGTATCCCCTTCTCTTTGGGCGAGAGCGGCTTCGGAAGAACGTGTGGGGTCTTCTCTCGAGAAAAGGAGAATCGTGGAAAACCGAAACGTGAGGAGCGGACGCAGGACGACTCTGCTCCGTTTTGAAGTCGCGGGACTGAAACCCTAATTTGTGCAATATCTATTAGCCTCGAAATAGTTTTAACTTATATGTATTCTTCTATAATTAATTAAATGTGCTGTAATTCTAAATGTCGTTTTAATTATCTTCAAGCCACTCGCCACGCAAACTATACCCATGACGTTACATACGTCTATTTTTGATTTTAAAGCAGTTTTCAAAATTCGGAAAAATCTCCGCAAAACAATTGAGATTGCTTGGAGCTGTGTTGCAGAACACTGAATATAATTCTGCACCTGGGTGGTTCTTGGCTCCACCACTTGTCCACCTCCACTTGCTAACCCTCCAAATGGTTTTAACATGTTACCTAGTCTATCAAAACCTGAACAATATTGCCAATAACGAAGAAACTCCTCATCAAGAAATCGAGGATTTCTCGAAGACGTGAATCAAGAGATGGTCAGTTTTTTTCTAATTACTTCGAACGAGGTATCTCCTTCATCTCGATTTGGGTCAGTTTTGATATTTCAGAAAACTGAATGTAATTCTGCTCCTGGGCTTTAAGTACGACTTGAGAAAATTACTTTCGTGTCGAATATTAATCTATTTTAGTCTTCAAATTTATCTAAATTTGCTTCTTTCGTTCAGATGATGCAACTGCGAGTAAATTTCAGTTAAATAGTATTGTCCATTTTAGTTGAAACCCAATCGATTGTTTCCAAGTACTAGTATATCAAACCTAATCGATTGTTTCCAGGCGTTGATTTACATATATTTGCTTCTTCCTTCTCCTTCCGGGCCGCGATAGTCCAGTTGGTAGAGTAGTGGATTATTAACCGAATGGTTACGAGTTCGAAACTCTACCCAACCTAAGGTTTGTTAGGTTTTCAAGTACCTAAATAATTCACCTAGGTTTTCAAATACAGAAAAAAAACGAACCACCCATCTTTATTCGAGCAAGTTTAAAAGCAACGAAAAATCAAAGATAATTAACTATAAATTAAAATGCATAACACCTGCTTAAGGGTCCGTCTTCATATTTAATTAAGCACCAACTTCATAATTTTCAATAGGATTTCGACACATTTCAAATCTGCATCCAAATTTAACTTCAAATACCCAATTTTTTTTTTCAATACCTAAAAATTACTCATTTTGGCATGGTATAAAAGTATTAGAAGTGGAGTGTCTATTTGAAGTGCTGACCTCATCATCGGACTGTGGTCCAAAATTACGAGGCGTTGTCCTTGGTTTTGTCCTTTCGGGATGGATCCCGGATAGTCTCTCCGATAACCCTTTGCAATTCCTTCAGTGCGAAGTTAGTTCTACTCCTATACCTACCAACCGTATCTCCTACAAAATGTGGAATAATTCATCTACATTTCATATCATTGAAAATTGAACGTGCGAATCAATTCACCGACGTGTAAATTGTAGCTACGGTCTACCGATCATGGAAGAGCGGCATTCTTAACCATTCGGTTGGCTGAAATTAAAGTAGACTGTCAAATTATACTTACGACAGCTGCAGACGTATCTGGAGACGTCCATGGCAACGTGGGGATCCTGCCCTTACTATCGCACGCCACACATGCCCACAACAACAACAGGTTGTTATGGTCAAGGGTGCCATCCCGTTTGATATCCGGACCAATTTGGTAGTCATTACTGGCACACTTATAGAATAGTGGTACGTAGACGACATGTTTTGTTACCGTTCCTTTTGTGACACCCCGGACGTATATTTCAACAAGATAATGTCCAAGCGCACACTTCACATGTTGCTATGAATTGTCCTCAAGCTTTCCCAACGCTTCCTAGGCTAGCTAGGTCTCCTGATCTCTCTCCCTTAGAGTATATTTGGGACGTTATGGGAAGGCGATTACAACCATCCCGGAATGTTGACCATTTAGCACGACAGTTGGAGACAATTTGGCAGGACACCATCCGAGAATTTTTTCAGTTTATGCCACTCCGGGTGACAGCTTGCATCCAGGCCAGAGGTGGATCAACGCCTTATTGACTTCCTCCCTTTGCAACTGTCAAACTCTGAAATAAATCATTCAAATTTCTGAAATTTGAATCGTTTGTTTTTCTATGTATATTCTTAACATCCACCCATTTTTATCGCAATCGGACAACTCCTTCTTGGTGCGTCGATTATTTTGTTATAGAGTGTATTTCACATTTTGTACAAAATTCCACATCAACGTTTATTTCGATATAAATCCCCGTGTTGTTTCAATAATCCGTGTCCAATAAATTTGTTACAGCAATAGGATTCATATTGTAGGACAAAAACACATGAGCCAGATAAAATTACCTCAAGTATACTTTTCATTTATAGAACATTAAAAACATTAAATTAATTAAATTCGCTACAAAAGTCTACATTTGCTGCCCGCCTAATCAACCTATTCAAAAACACAGAAATTAACGTCTTTTTCACTTTTAAGTGGAAGCGAGTTGCGTGCTTATGTACAAGGAATACCGTTAAGTAGCTTGCTAGAAAACTTGACAAAAAATAAATAGGAATTTATCAAACAAATTGCGACTCCTTAGCGCCAAATTACGCTTCTAACAGCTAACGGCGCCACATTTTAAACACAGTATAGCAGGCCCACTTAGCGATTGCAGAGTCCCAACTACCTTTGAAAGTTCCTTCAGAGCCTATTACTTTAAAGCGGAGTCGGGATAGCGAACGCACTTCACTTGAATGGCGCCATTAATCAGCTCCTCTTAGAAAAGTCTGGAAATTTCAAAAGAGATGAAGAATGTTCTTGCATTGAGATGAAAATAAACATGGAACAACTTTGGGAAGAGAGTTTCGATTTAATGGCGTTCCGATTCACAAAGTCAGCACGTAGGACGTTTCTCACGAATAACTCCAAAAAAACTCGTTTTGTGTTCATAATAAGCATGACACGTTTCGAGTTTCTATGATTTTGCGTTTCCAAAACGTATAAAATATATCATTCTGTTAAAATCGTTGCTTCATTGAAGTCAGTTCTATAGTATATGGGTTAGGGATATTCTCCGCAGGTGACTTTAAAGAATAACTCGTCTTGTGATCATAATCAGCATGAAACCTTTAGAGTTTCTCTCACTTTTCCAATACGTATAAAATATATTATTCTGTGAAATTCGTGGCTTCTGTGGGCTCAGTTCTATAGTATACTAGTTACTACGTGACCAGCAAGGAGTTGCCAATGACAGTTCTTATCGTGAGATTAGGTGTGACCACTTCTTGCTAACTCCCGGTGATTGCTACGAATTCCCATTTGGTTTGCGAAGAAAAACCAAATGGGAATTCGTAGCCTATTGGATAACAGCCATCACGGCGTTGCCCGTGGTGTTGGTTTTCTTCGTAAACCAAAAGGAAATTGATAGCCTATTGGATAACAACCATGACGGAGTTGCCAGTGGTGTTGGTTTGCTTCGCAAACCAAATGGGAATTCGACGTGACGCCACAATCTCTTGCAAAAATATAAATATTTAACTGACAAAGTATTTGTTAAAAGATAATCAAACGCATAAGGCATCTATTTGGTGTCAAATTTTCAGCAGATTTCAAATCCTTTGAAATTTTCGATCTATCTTTAACAATCCCTATTTTACAAAAAAAAGAACTAAACGATGCAAGCCAAAATGGTTTTGTTTTTGCTTTCTTTCTCTGAAATCGTAAGATGGTAGGAAATGTAATATGTTTATTGTTTGAATTTGAAGGTTTACGTGACGTCACAATCTCTTGCAAAATTATAAAATATATTAGACTTAATTTTTTTTTTATTTAAAGATAATTATATTTTCAGGTATCGATCCAATGTGAAATTTTCCACAGATTTCAAATCCATTGAAATTTTTACCCTATATTTAACGGTTTAGGAGATGGATAAAAGAACCACATAACTCCAGTTATTTGTTTGTTACCTTCTGCTGAAAAATCATTCCTCAGCTCAAAATGAAAACGGTTACGAAAAGAATAAA
This sequence comes from Metellina segmentata, assembly GCA_947359465.1. Taxonomy (NCBI): domain Eukaryota; kingdom Metazoa; phylum Arthropoda; class Arachnida; order Araneae; family Tetragnathidae; genus Metellina; species Metellina segmentata. The sequence goes on from OX375876.1 coordinate 121,808,468, forward strand.
TTAAGAATCTGTGATTTTATATACTGTTGCAATCAATAATAATTAAATTTCATTAAATTCATTTAAAAATGTTCTAGGTTGAATTTTAAAATTCGACTTGGTCCGATTAATCGAATTGCAGGCTAGTAATTAAGATCACTCTTGAAAATCAGAGCCGCGTTATCCCGGTTGGAAGAGTAACATATTAGCAACCGGAAAGTTTCGAGTTCAAATGCAGCGAAAAACCGTCGTGTACTAAGGGGGAGGGTGCACGTCAAATCTGTCGTGGCCTCAAATGTCCTTCCTTTGGGTGTGGAATGGTGAGGAAGTATGGACAGTGGGATACCAGAACAAGTGTTGACTTCGTGATCTGACAGTGGTTCAAAATTGCGTGGTTTTGTCCTAGGATCTGTCTTTTATCCCGGACCGTCACCAATAGCCCGTGTTGCTCCAATGTGACCTTAATTTAAATACGTACCAGCACGCTTGATGATCTCATTAAGCAATCAATAATATTTCTCGCATTGCCTTCATACATTTTCCCACAATCACGTGATAAATCTTCAAGCCGAGTGATCGGAAGAAATAGCACAAGACTGCGTGTGACACCTGTTTCATTTGAAGACGATACTGCAACAGCATTCGAGTAACGTTCGAAGCCCAGTAATTTTTTTTTCTTGCGAGGTTTCCAAAGCTATTACTTTAAAATTGAATCTAAATATGATAGGACACTAAGGGGTCCGGCACCTACAAATTCGAAAAAAATAATTTTGAGATTTTTACTGTTTATGAAAACTTGAATTGTCCTTTTTATAACGAAACCTCATTTGTAAAAATCCGTTAATTGGAAGATTTTTAAATATTTTATAAAGTAGATGTGCACTATTACCGCGACGTGCGTCTTTACGAAGTTTAAAGCCATATTTCTCAGAACATACCTTTTTTCATGTTTGGGGGCGCATTACTCAAAAACTACTTGAGATACATTCTTAGAACTTTTTATGATTATTTATGAAGCACTTTTAAACACTTAAACATGGAGGAATAAAATTTTAAATGCATACTTCTCTTAATATTTTATCGAAAAAATAAAATAAAAATATTTTTGTTATTTTTAATAAAATTATAACTTTGTGAATTAAAAATAAATAAAAAACTCGTTTTAAAGTATTTGAAGTTATTAAAATATTACACTGTAAAAATTTCAGATTAATACAGTAATTTATGAATAAATGAGATGCCCCTCAAAGTATGTGAATTTAACATGGGATCCTATGGAGATGCCGGAGCCCCTTAAGTCGTAGTCATGCTCACTTGAACACGGTCATTAAGCTATTAATCACCAATTAATATATCATATATTATCTTGTAAAGCATTAAAACACCTGAGACGAATTGCTTTCCTAATGCTTTCGCAAGTCTGCTACCACTTAAGTACATACATTTTTAATTTTCGCTTGCCTCTCTGTAACAGTTAGCAATTTCGTCGATAAAAAGGCTTCTATCATACCCAAAACAACTCTTTTTAACTGCCTTTATCGGCAAAATGGCTGCAAAGGAACTTCTTTTATCAATCCTTAATGAATTGCCCCCATTCGTTCTTGGAGACTCTTTCCTTTAATCTTTGGTGGCAGTAGAGCTAAATTCCCAGTAAATAGTTTTCCTTCCAAGAAACTCCCACATTTGTAGAGAGATTAGAATCGCTGGAGATAAGAAGGAAAGTTTTTTACCATCGACATTCTTGGTTCTCTTGAGAGCGCTCTACAGCTGCGGCACACTTTATACAGTGGTATGGGTGTGACTGAAATATATACGAAGTTGTCTAGAGAATATTTCCTAACAAAGTGTGGTTATCTTCACTAATTTGTATCGACTGTACCCCTGCGATACTCACCATAGTTGGTGTTTATATCATCGTAATAGCAGCTAAATGTTTACAAGATCTACCTTGAAAGTGCTAAACATTATTGTACATTACAACGACTCAATTTCCCCCCCAAAGATGGATCTAAAGACTTAAAGTAACGTTGCTTTGATGACTTCAGGCATGAGTTGGTGCAAGCTTCTATCATCTGCACTCGTAGATTTAACGTGCAGCAGCTCCACGAACACAACGGTATTTGGTTGTATCGAACAACCATCTGATTCCTAATCAAGGGCCTCAGTAGCGTATTAACAATAGGAGGGTTGCGAGGTCGAGGTTCAACCAAAGACCGTCGGTACACGGGGATTTATGCAGTTTAACCTGTTGTTGACTAAAATGTCGGGGAAGTTTGGAGAGTGAGTCGTCAGCTCAAACGTCCTCTTCATCTGACCGTGGTTCAAATGTGTTATCATCTGATCTTTCCCTTCGGAATTGATCCGTGGGCAGTCGTTGCTCCTGTACTACTCATTCAACCAACTACCTAACTACTTAGATCTCGATGTGGTTAAAATACGAACATCTAATGGTCGTACATGCATACTACATTCAAAAGGAGCAGTCGTGCGTTTTTTCACCCTTTTATCATCTATCATTTGCACTCGAGACCTTGGAAAGGTTACAAGACGGACATGCACGCAATGTTAAAAGAAGTAATCGTGTCTTATCAGCTATTATCTCACCTATCACATGCATTCGAGTCATTGGTAACGTTAGAAAACGAACATCTAATGAAATACGCATGTGCAATATTTGTAGGCAGTTGTGTCTGAACCATTTTCTCTTCCACCAACTGCTTTAAAGGCCCCGGAAAGTTACGAAGACGTTCATCTAATGAAATGCACGTACATAATATTTAAAAGCAATATGTAAGTAGGTAAATTTAATTAAGGGGGCTTACGACCTTTAAACCTTCCAAAAATTCGATTTTTCAAAATATATATATGTATTAAAGTACATACATTTCTGATCATTTTGACACCAACGGCATGACAAAGTTCAAATAAATACCAGAGATATGAAAGAAAATCGAAAGGTACACTGAGCAAAACATGGGCTTCTGTAACCAAATTTTTATTTTTGCCGCTGTTTTTCTCAGCTTTGTTTTTTTTTTTTTAAAGAAAAATCTCAGATTGAGCGCATGATATCTGAAGTACTATTTGAGCAACTTGTTCAAAAATTGGTATACATATTCCTTAAGCCTACATGCTTGTTTTAAAACCACAATATTGAAAAAAAATTATAATTTTGGAATTTTGGGGAAGACATTGTTGTTGACGTAACAGAATATTTACTGCTTCCATGAAACATAATTGATAAAAAATATTAATTTTTTTTTGCTTTTATTTTAATCTGTTATATATATAGAATAACATACACTAAAATTTATTTGTATACATCTATTTGTTTATGTGCAATCTTGCACGCAGCACTGTTCCTCAAAATCTTTACTCACAATGAAGTTATACCTTAACGAGCCCGACACAAAAACTCCTCCTAATATTTAAATCATGTTTTTACAATGTATTTTATAATTTAAAAATGCAGGAGCATAATGGGAAAAAAAGTATTCCATTTTATGCAATACTTAAAAAATGACATAGCTTCGAAACTGACCTTATTCCTACTCCATCAAGAGTGGTTTAAAGGTAGTAAGCCCCCTTATCATCGTACTAGAACAACACAATGGGCTATTGACGACGGTCCGGGATCAGTCCCCTAAGGGAAAGATCTCATGACAACACCACATAATTTTGAACCACGGTCCAAACTTCCATACCAACCCAACGTGCGGACTTTCGGCCATGACAGATTTAATTTCCATCAGCCTCCTCGACATCATACGCTTACAAACATCCATCCACTGACCCGGATTTGAAACAAGGAGCCTTCCGATGTAGAGGCTAACCCTTAACCACCAGACCGGTTGGTCGGCGGGGCCATATTCAGACAAGCTGTGCCAAACACAAGACGTGAAAGGGAAATTTGTGATTGGGAAATATAATTGTGGGATAGAAGAAGTAAACGAGGTAATCACGGAACGCGACAACCGTGTTTACTAAAAACAGTAAACACACGGGGAAATGAATGGAAAGATTTCTTATACCCGATGTGCCACGGAAGCGGTCAACAGCTTCTTATGAGAGCCTTGGTCCGATGAAAGATTATGAGTCTCGGTCTAATGGAATATTTGCCATTTTTCATTCAGCTCTGTATGCATTGTGAAAAAAACACTGAATACTGGAGATCAGGACTAACATTCCTCTATCGTTGTACCACGGAACATATTTTAAAGTTGATCTATATATTAGTTCATGGATGCTAGATGGCTGTTGTCCAACAAACTGAGAGAACATCTTCAACTAGTCTGTCAGAATTTTCATCATCAATCACCAAGCATGCAAGCCATGTCAAAATATGCTAAGCCGCACTTCATCGTAAATTTCCATGCTCTCACCAAAGAGCCCAATTTTATAAAAGAAACGTTACGTTCTTTTTTATTTGTGTGATTTCCATGTATAGCATTCTAAGTATATTCGCAACCTATAACCAAATCCATTAATCTTTTTATCTGTGCCTTTTATATGGAGAATTCTTTCCGTTGTTGGCCTGTCAGTTTATCTTGGATAAGTGCCATGCTAAATATCCTGAATCAGTGTCAGGGGTCTTCCATTCTTTCTTGTTATTGTTGTCTTTACTTTATCCTAACAGTCTCCTCAAATGCTTTAGCCGGGACACGTTGCTCGACAGGGATTCAAGGAGGCACTAGAGGGTGATGGTCATTTATCATACAAAGAATGTCTATCCAACTAATATCCACTATAGTATATATATCTCGATTGTTATGTTGTGTAGATCCCATCATAAAAATTAACAAAACCTCAACATAAGTGTCCTATTATCAAATTGTGATGTGACTATATTAATGGTAAGCAAAATAAAACAATAGAAACATATCACAATGATGCTTAATCCTCCAATTGGTTTCAACGAGATATTTCGTCCATCCAGATCTAATCAGTTTTGCTAATGATGAGATATCTCGTCAACAAGGTATTGCCGATTTTTATAGGATGACGAGATCAAGTTCTCGTCAGTTTTCTTCTAATGACGAGATATATCATCCATTAAGATTTTGGTCAGTTTTGATAGTGACGAGGTATCTCGTCCATCACGATTTGGTCATTTTTTCCTAGTGACGAGATATCTCGTCGAAACAAAAACCAGGAGAATTAATGAGAATTTCTCATTTAAATAAAGTCCTTTTTTTATTTATTAAAAGCTTTCTTTGATACCAAACACATAACACACGATGCACGAATCAATTAGGCCCAGGTGAATAATCATATTCAGTGTTCTGCAACACAACCTTAAGCAATTGCAATTGTTCTGCAGGCATTTTGTCCGAATTTGAAAACTGCAGTCAAATCGAAAACAGACGTAAAACACAAGTATCGGCTAATTATGTATGATACATATTTATAACAAAATATCAAAGTCAATATTTAAAATCAAGGCATACTTTCAGAATATTCAGTTATGTCGATAAGTTTTGTCATTGACATAGAATATGCGTTATTTATAAAGTATTTGTGGTCATTGGGGGTGTAGGGACGTTGTTCCGTAGCTAAAAAACAAAAAAACGGCTTGGCACGGAGAGCGCTTTGCACAGCAGAACATCGTAACTTATCATTGAAAAAAATCGACCAAAATTTAAAAAAAAATTAAGTAAAAATTGTTTTTTAAAGACTTTGTTCTGTGACGTACGTCGCAGTTTTAAGCACTTTCTGCTTCCGGGAAATAAGGTTTAAGATTAAGAATCACTGTCCCGTCAAAAATAAACAGGTTTTTTAATCAATTAAAATATATTGAAATACAAGAAATCAATGAAAAATACAGATCAATTCTCTATTTGCGAAACTCAACTGTATGAACAGGTGAATAATTAGTTTGACAGGTTTGTCATTTTTGCTTTTGTCAGTACCAAAATTGGTATGTATTCAAATTTTAAAGAATGTAATTTTGTTTCACAATGTAATGTGGCACGAATCCATAAAGATATTTAAACACTTGTAGTGCCGATACCACTTAGGAATTAGTTTAGAAATCTCTCAAAACCAATCAACGTTAAATTCATCATACTGTGCTTAGTCAGTGAAATGTAATGTTTGTTCTCTTTTTACAACGTCTAACTAAAGGATTTGATTAAAGTCCCAAGAGAAATCAAGACATCTGAAAAGCAATTACATCATTCCAATTTACTTCTAAGCTGCTAAAAGTAATTTATTGGTTAAATTACTTCAAGCAATTCTGTGGTCTTGATGGACATACTTTACATTCAAATAATCTACCCGTCATGGCAATTCTAGCAATCATTACAATTGCTGTCCTTATTTTCGAAGAGTAAAGATGCAGTCACGAGCAAAACAAAGGATCCTGGGGTTATTAGAAAGAGAATTCAGCAGTTGATTAGACACAGGGGATTTATTGGGATTTGTCTGGTTTGTTGCCATGAACTTATAGTTAAAGAATGCGAAAGAAAATATGTCAAAGAATGTATCCAACTAACTATGTAGGAGAAAATAGATGAAGCCTTAGGTGAGATCGAGGCCACTTTATTATATTAGCTACACTGTATTATTATTTATTTGTACTGATATTGTTTTCGGTTGTTTTGTTTTTATACATTACTAACAGAATTACTCGGTCTAACTCGGGTTGAATAAGTTAACTATATATTGAAAAAGTGACAATAATAATTAGTTTTCTCTTTCACAGAAAAATACCAACATCATTTAATTGTCAGGGGAAATTTTTAACGCCTTTTCGACATTTCATAATACTTATTAAGAAAAGGTAACCGATTACCATTTGAAACAACGTTAGGTCGATTTGGCAGCGCTCCAAATAATCGCAATGCTCAAAAAACATTCCATCTTCTCCAAAACTGACAAATTATGGTTTATTGAAGTACATTTACTCAGATGGTTCTACCATGAATCTTGCCTAAACATTTTTCCGAAGACAATAAAAGTACTCTGTATTCACTAAACTAAAATATTTCTTAGATATAATATCTAACGGTTTAGGAAATATATAAAATAAATGTGGTGATGCTTACACAAAACCTCACAAACACAAAACAGACATTAAACAGAAGACGGACAGATAGAATGCCATTACGAACTCAGTCATAAAATGAAAGTAAACACTCACATTATGCAAAGATCCATGAAAATACATCCAGCTGTTTGGCCGGGCACTCACACACATAGAGACGCAAAACGCGGAAACCATTCATTTGGGTTTAGGATAACACAAACTGGTTACATAACTTGAAATGGAGCACAAATATTCAATGTACAATCGCTATTCTTATTCATATGTATTGTCTTTTTCAATTTATGTTAAAAAATTTAAAAATTTTCATTGAATTTTCATATAAATTGTAGGGACAAATAATTTTACATTAGTTTTTACCACGGTTTATCGGAGTGAACTGACTAACTGACAACACCAACTATGTACAAAGTGCACGACGGAAACTAGTTTTGTATCTGAGCCTACTTTTAGGTCTTTGGTCATTTTTTAAGACCCACGGGCACAACTGATGACCTATAATATTATAAACCCAAATCCTTAAAACTAAGGATATCCAAAAGAGATAGGTAGGTATTTTAATTAACGTTGAACTAGAGCAACACTACGGGCTATTGGCGACGGTCCGTGATCAAACCACAAAAGAAAGATCCAAGGTCAATACCAAGTTATTTTAAACCACGGTCAGATGACGAGGTCACACCTGAACTGGTTCCCCACTCTCCAAGCTTCTAGATCATACCAACGTATTTAACTCGCACCAGCCCCTTTTGTGCACGATGGTCTTATGCTGGATTTGAACTCTCAACCTTCCTGTTGCACTCTTCCGCCGACCAACCTGTGTGGTGATTAACCTTTACGCTCCGGCGCTTAGATTTTTTTTAAATCGTCTCACAGAACGGGTCTTTGGCCTGACTCTCCGAGCCCCCTTACCTAATTACCAAACTTGAGCGATAGGGCCTAGAGCGGCATTTACGACTGACGCTTTCCTTTCATAGTTTTGTGTGGCGTGAGAAGAGATATCACCTTAGCGACTTGCTGTTTTTCAAAAAGCGTTCACACCTCGCGGTCGGCAGGGTATGGAAACCGAAGAAAAAGAGGGACCCCCTAGAAGGTCAGTCGCTAACAGGTTGCAAATGGGTCAGCGGTCACTTAAAAATGCGTTAACATCCACAGCACACAAATCAATACCATGTCACTGGTGTAAACGAAATTTTAGTGGTTACAATTGTTTACCTTCCGGAGCGTAAAGGTTAAGGTGTTAGCTTCTATGTCCGAATGATCCTGGTTCGAAGCCGGGTCAGTGCATGTATGTTTGTAAGCGTATGCTGTAGAGATGGTTGGTGCACATTAAATCTGTCGTGGCCGAAAGTCCTTACGTTGGGTTGGTGTGGACGTTTAGAGAGGGGGTTGGCAGCTCAGGTGTTGCCTCGTCATCCGACCGTGGTTCTAAATTACGTGGTGTTGTCCTCGGTCCTTTCCCTTAGAGGATTGACACCATACCGTCGTTAATAGCCATTTGTGTTTCTCTGGTACGACGTTAATTAAAAAATTACCATCATCGTTACTCTTCCAACAAGGCTCCCACGTCCCTCTTCCAAAAGAAAACTTTCTCACGTTTCCAAATTGATACAGCTTGAAGCGATATTGGTGAGTTTACGAGATTTTAAAGCTTTTTCAAACTTTAAGCGTTTAACAGTTTATTTATTTTAGCTTACTTGCTCTGCGATTAACTTTTTAAGTGGTTTCGACAAGATATTTCTCCTTCAAGATGTGAGAAAGTTTCAAATACCTTCATTAGAAGACTTGGACAAATTGTGTGTGTTGTCCGGGATTGTAACTATTGTTATTTCTGATTATGACGATCTGGTCAGTTTTCCTTTAGTGATGAGAGACGACGCTAATTTGACGGACGAGTAATCTCGTCCATCAAGTTTTGGTCTGTTGGACGAGATGTCTCCTGAATACAAGAATTGAAATGTTTTCGACAACCTCGATTATTTTTCAAATTTCATAATTTTTTAAGCTCATCATTGTATCAAGTGTTGCATTAATATCAAACATTTTTGATAATTTTAACATTTTACATTTTTGTTTCGCAATCGGACGGTAATAGAGTTACAATAATGACTGTTTCTATCTTAAAATATCAAGCATAAAAACAAGTTTATATTAAAATAAATCAAAATGGAAAAGAGATCGGTAAATTTTTAATTCAAATATATTTTTTGAGATATCAATCGTTTTTTTTTTTAAATAAGCCAATATTTGACCTTTATTCTCATTGTTCTTGCAGTATTCCTTTATACGCAAATTACTTTTTGGTTACAGACAATTACTATGATGCATGTCATCTGAAAGGGGTGATGTGCTAAGTGGAAAAAAAATTATGTTCAAGAAATTATTCATAGCTATTTTTTTCTAACATCACTATCGAACAAAATATGCATTAAGACTAAACACGTGCAAGACAAGCTTAATAATTTCTTATTAACATTTATATTACTTCCAATGTAAAATGTCCTTACAGCGTGTTGATATTAGAGCATGAATATAATAGTATCTTTTATGAAACACGCGGGGAAGTAACGAACCATCCCTGTTCATTTGAACAATTTTAATAGTAGAGGAAATTAAAGTTGGCATTCTAGCAGTGGCGGATTAAGGGGTAAGCGGACTAAGCGGCCGCGTAAGGTCCCGAAATACCAAAGGGCCTCAAAGGGGCCCCGAGGTCATAAAATATCTTTTCATTTGGGTTCGAGGAAAGTTGCAATGTGCGTCTTTAAGTGCAGTGAAAAGAGTTTCGAATACTAGATGGTAAGTATAAGAGTAGATGCTGTATTAGCTATAAAACTTTGTTTCACCCATATAAAAGAGACTTTAACTGAAATTTATAATTCAGAAGAAAAAAAGTTACTATAAGGTGACTGGTGACGAAATGTACATACATGAAACCGCCCTAATGACAGATATTTGGAATATTCCATTTTACAAAGAATAAATCCTACTAGTAAATTCCTGCACTCAACGGAATGCGAACTATTGAAAGTATATGTTTCGCTGAAGTCATTCGAAAATTTTATCAATAATTTCAGAGAACAATTTGAAAAAGAAGCAACTGATTTATCGAGCCTATCATTTAATGTGGAAGACAGACTAACTCGCAGACAACAAAAGAGAAAAATGTTTATGATGCAATAAGAGAAATTTTCATATACAATGCATTTTATGTCATGTAATAACACCAAGGCAGAATTTAAAAAAGACTGACTAAAAAAAATCTGAAAAATTTATTTTCACTAAACTTTTCTTTAACACTGCGAGGTTGGTACGCATGATTGCATCCATACCGGAATTTTAACAAATTAGCCAGACAGTTGGAGGCAATTTGACTAGAAATTACGCAGCACAACATCCCGGAAATCTTTCAGTCTATGCCACGTCGGGTGACAGCGTGCATCCAGGCCAGAGGTGGATCAACGCCTTATTGACTTCCTCCCTTAGTTGCGGTGAAATGACGTATTCAATTGTTCTGAAATTTTAATCGTTTGTTTTTCTATATATGTTCTTCACATCTACCAATTTTTATCGCAATCGGACAAATCCTTCTTGTTGCGTCGATTTTTTTGTTATAGAGTAACCCCATCCGCAGTAGGACTTTTGGGACTGTCGAAATCCGTATCTGCATTTCTAAGATTAAAATTGAAACTCATGTCATGGATTGATCTTATATGATACACGTGAATCATAGACGAATATCATAGACGAATCACACGAATATCATAGACGTGAATAACATATCAGAAACTGTGCATCAAAACTTTTTGATGAGTCGATTTTTCTTGTCATAGAGTATATGCTACGCTACTAATCTATATTACGTTGCGCTGAAGTCAAACTGCTCTGAGAGGTTTGAATGAAACGTTGCTGAAGTTTTAACCTCCATGGATTCCTCCTTGAAACAGTCCATTCTCTTTCTGGATACATGATTACACCATCGTGGCAGTCTCAAAAATCTATAAGCATCTTTCCCCCTACGTATAAAATTATATTCGTTGAATCTATATTTTTCTTACAACAAAATAATTGCCATTTTGATAATAAGCGCTGTAACGACCCTACCAGCAGCTCGATATCAGAGGCCAACACTAACCTTCGGCCGAAAACGCTAAAACATCTATCGGAATGGTCTACCATGATGGTCTACCGTTGTTGTTTGTTCATCATGGTGTTTGGTTATCATGATGGTCTACCATGGTGTTAATTGCCGTCGAGATTTGTTTTAGGGTGCACGATGCTCCACTGGGATTGAACTGTCTCTGAGGAAAATTTGGTGACCAGAGAGACTGTTGCTCGAGCTGAGCAGATGTGTTTTTTTGCGGTGCTAGTTTCACGTGCAGTGTCGTCGCCCCAAACGGTAGCGTGAAAACAGTACGAATCGTACACTAGCAGAAGACAACCAAGAGCTAAGATTTTTTTTGTTCTTATTATTCCAAGAACGTAAGAATATGTACAGTCTCTCGTGTTTGTCTTCAAAGACAAGTGTGGTCACCAGTGTCACCATCTGACTCCGGATCTGTCTGTCGTCTCTCTCGTGCTCTCTAACAGTCGTTCACCCGCAGTTCAAAAATGGTAAAAGTCGAGATCCAATCAGACATCTTCTGGACGAATATCACCGGTTCTATTCAAGTCATTGTAGAGCGGCTGACGAAGGAACGGCAGCTGGCGCGAAATAATAACTAGTCAGAATGTATTCGGTATTCCGACAGGTGTGAAAGTCTTCACACAAGCCCGACGGCGTGTATCCACTTTACTCTAGATGCAGCGCCCACGACCAGGAGATACAATTCTCTGATTGCATATAGTGTATATACTATATGCTGAATGCAAATAAACGTTAGTTATATGGAATCTAGACGTATCGTTGTGTTTAATGGGACACTACTCGGTCCACTACTTTAAAGCACATAGCTAGTATGATACAATAATCGAGACAATGAATATCGCAAGGCAATCTTTGGGAGTTGGTGCGAGGGAGCGAACAGAAGGTGACGCACCCTGGTGATTTATATTTGTACTAAAGCTACACAGAGTACTTATAAATGTGATCTACGTATATATAGAACCAAACACCATGTTGCAATGATGATATTAGTGTCCCACTCACTCAATAGAGGGCAGCACAGTCACCATGACATTGTTGACCTTTACTGATCAAGAACACTATCAAAAAGAGTTCGCTAGCGAATATGTGTGTGTGTGCGGCGTAGGAGCCGATAGAAGGTCGAGGATTTCAGATGTTTCTGAAAACATGTAAATGTTTAAATGCTATAATCAGCCTTATATTATTCCCATTCAGAAATTCATTTCAAATAGAAATATCAACATTTTAACGAGATTGCAGTCTTTCAAATTTACTATCATTAAAGTCCTGATGTAAAGAACATGAAAGCTTTTCATGGTCACAATTGAAGCACTTAGTTATAATGCTTGCATCATAAAGCTAATTGGTTATGCAAATAAGTAATTTCGCTTATTTATTGATTTGTAATCTATTTAATGACTAGAAAAAGGACTTCTGGAAAAATGAATAGAAAATATTTTTAAGCATTTACCATTCAGCATACACATTTAAAAGTTCATATTAACTTAATATCGGTGATTTAATAAAGAAAGAAAAGATATTCAGAACTGGGACCTTTCTGTATAAATGGCAGTCATTAAAGAAAGATTTCTGAAGAATGCGGTAACTTCACTGGCAAAAAATGTCCTCCGTAATTAAAATGTTGTAATCGTATCTTATTGACTATAACTTTAAAATGTGCTCGCTTTGTTCAAGCGATTTTTTTTTTCTTAATTACGGAGAATTCTCACGGATAAATTACTCTGATAGTGATTTAAGCAGCGAAATCGTGGGGAAACTTAATTTTGGAGGAATCAATAAACTCATCATCCACTTAAAAAAGTCGGGAAAGTAATAAAAAAACAAGTTAATGTCTTTTTCGGAGGAGTTTATTAAAAAATAATAAAGATTATTAAAATTCTTGCATAAGGTAGACGAACTTCGTGTTCTCTCTGAGTGTTGCTTAATCAATCTTAGTAATATTATTAAAATATGTATTTTTTAAAATTAATTTTTGTTGATTTGCATATAATTTGCTACATTATTCTAACACACACATGTAGCATAAGACAGATTATAGTTTTAAGTATACAGTGGACTCGCGTTTTTACGAACTTCCAATTTACAAACTGCACGTTTTTACGAACTACTACGTTGGTCCTGAATAGTATCCCATGGAAATAATGTTAATTTCCACTCCTATTTACGAACCGAAATTACACATTCTCTCTTTTTTAAGAACTCGGTTTCCTCACTTTATTTTCATTGTTTTCCTTTAGACAGGAAAATTTAGTTGGGAAAGGGTGAAATTTCTTCTGACTAGTTAGATTTCGAACCTACCATGTTGGTAAAACTACGGTTTCCTAAGAAAGCGGAGCCGTTATCTAGCAGCCGCGGGCATAACTAGGCGGCCGTCTTAACAGATATCAGAGGTGCCAACTTAGACGGACAGAATACGGTGGAGGATGAGCAATACAGACGGCAGATGTGGTTTATTTTATTCGAGAAATAAACAAAGTGGTTATTTCCTTCTCTAGTCCAAGTTTCTATCTTCGGGATCATTGACCAATCCATCTTTAACGATCCCGATTTTACAAAAACGAACTAAACAATACCAGTCGAACATTTGTGTTTGTTTTGCTTCATTCCGCTCGAATCGTTTGGTGCAGGAAATAAAATATTGCCTCAACAGTAGAAAAAACGATTCTCAACTGTTTAAGACCGCTATGACGATTGTCAAATGGCGGCTCCGCTCATTTTCGTTACGCTCACAAACACCGTTCTCTAGAAAACCAACGCCATCGGTTGTATTAACAACGTTTGAGTGACGTCATCCATAGCTACATTACGATTGCTAGATAATAGGGATGCGACATGGATGTCGATGTTTTTGATGTTTTTAACATTGATGTATTGGAGTCGATGTTTTTCCTTTATCGATGTTTTATTTTTAACTGAAAAAAGTACCAGTTTAAAAATTTTAAAAATATCCAGGCGGCATAATTTTTATAATCAGCAAATTGAACATACTTTTGGACCAAAGTGGACAAGTGTGAAGGGTCTGACAAGTAGGGATGCGACATAGATGTCGATGTTTTATAAAAAAAAAAACATCGATGTATTGGAGCCGATGTCGCATCACCAGTTGCAAAACCAATTTGAATAAATGAGGGAAAAAAGTTTCAATACACTGAATTTTAAAAACATCGATGGTTTTGGGGCGATGTATTATCAACATCGATATTTTAATTTTGAACCCCGATGTTTTGCTGTCGATGTCGCATCACTAGGTGCTAAACCAGTTTTAAGAAATAAGGAAAAAAGTTTAAATACGCGGAATTATAAAAACATCGATGGTTTTGCTGCGATGTATTATCAACATCGATGTTTTAATTGTGAATATCGATGTTTCAAAGCATCGATGTCGCATCACTACTAGATAACGGCTCCGCTTTCTTAGGAAGCCGTAGCTAAGAGTGGTGGGAAAATTCCCAAGAGCGATTCCGATCTCAGTGCAAATGAAGGCTTAATCCAGGAACTTCGTCGAAGGGATCCTCAAGTTCGTGCAAACCTTACATTTCATGATTTTCTGATTGTGGACGAGAATGTTCAAGCATATAAAGAGGAGACATCGGATGATGAAATCATCAATCAGGTGTTGAACGGGAAAGCCAACTATCAATGAAACCATAGAATGTCTGTCAGGACTACGTCGGTTCTATGATTCAGATGACAATTTTGAGTTGCGTAAAAGCACTAACTCTATGGAATCGTATGTTTACCGAAGTGCTATGATGGAGCAAACAAAGATATTTTTTGTTGTTAAACAAGCCGATTTTTTTTTTTTTTGTAATCGTTAATGAATAAAGGTTAGTGCAAGTTGCAGTACTATATTTAAAATCCCATTCCCATTTACGAACTTTTGATTTCACAAACTTTTTTCGGTCCCCACAAGTTTGTTAAAACGCGAGTCCACTGTACTTTGAAATAATACTCGCGGCTGGCTTAAATTAGTGGACAGTGAAGTCGGCATTTCTGATCACTTTTTTGATAATTTTAGAGATAACGTCAGTAATGAATATGTGAATATGATTTAGAAGTTTCGTTTGTTACTCTCCAGTCATCTCTTCTACCCAAAGACTAGATTATAATAATTAAATAATAAATCAGGATTTGCAAGGAGAGATTCTTCGTGGTTGTCTCGAAGAAATATGTCGTCATCATCAAAACTGATCCGATCTTGATCGACGACAAATCTCTTCAGAAGAAGAAAACTGACAAGATCTCGGTCTCGTCACCATAAGAAAATCTGTAATATTGTGATGACGAGATATCTCGTCATTAGCAAAATTGGTCAGATTTTAATGGACGATCTCTATCTTGTAGAAACCACTTGGAGGCTTAAGTATTTGTAGAGTGCAAGAAAGTAAACATTTTTTTCAGACTAAATCCTGTTGTGCTCAGGTCAGTGGTCGGCAACCCGCGGCTCTTCAGCCACTTGAGTGAGGCACTGCCACGAATTGATTACTATTTCAAAACAATAGTTTTAAATATGAGGGAAACTTTTCTACAGAGGTTTCAGGAATTCAGAAATAGCATAGAGACATTAGCCTTTGTTTTATAAAAAGCTCTCAGTGCTGACGTAACAGAATTGAATTATTTTCTCTTTAATATTGGCATTGGTGCTTTTGAAATGCAATTACTGGAGTTAAAAAACAAACAGTTATGGAGCTCCAAATTTGAACGACTTAATGCTGATCTGGAAAAATTGGCGAAAAAAAAATGTGATCTTAGTTTACAGAAAAGTGGTTTGCTTTGAAAGACCTGGAGAAGGAAGACATTATAATTTTAAACACCTGGAATAGTGTTAATGACTCCTATGATCAGTTAAAATAACTAGCATTTGCTGTTTTTTCACTCTTTGGCTCTACATATTCATGCAAACAATATTTTTCAAGCATGAACCTTATCAAAAGTAAATTGAAAAATCGTCTTAGTGATGAGACCCCAGATTCCTGTGTGTGTGAGAGTGTGACTTATCCAAACTTTCCAAGGAAATGCAAAGTCATTGTTCACATTAAATGCATGTTTTGTCGTATTTTCATGTAAAAATGATTTTTTTGTCAATAAATATGATGATTATTATTATGATATTTAGTTTTATTTAATTTAGTAGCTAGTTTATGCCGACTCCTTAAAACATGGTTCTTGAAAATAAATTTGGCTCTCAAACGAAATCTTAATCGTTGTACTGCTGATCTTTGGCCCTTTTGACTAATGAGTTTGCCAATCACTGGCTTAGGTGCTTGAAAGGCCCTGTTCGGTGCGTTTGCAAATACGTGTTTCTACTTGTCAGCCATTTGCAACGCTAATTTTCCACATGTTGGAACATAACCCGAATTCGAAAATGATTGCAATGCATCTCGCTTGTGGAGCTGTCAATTAAACTGGAGCATTCGAACAACGATTTCCCAAGTGAACGTATATAGGCGAGTGTCAAATCGTCAAAAATTGAACAGTTGAATCGCCAACTTTCACAGTTGTAACTTTCACACACCTCACACATAACTTTCCCGCAACTCACACACAACTCACTCAGAACTATCACATACAACTTTCACAGTGGATCAATCTATCGTATGGAACGTGAAATCTTCAGGTTTCACCACCCGGATATTTCACAATCCATACAATAGAATGATCGACTTCAAGGCTAGGTGCAGCAAGTCGCGTGTTTGGAAACTGATTGCTCTTAACATGGTCTAAAATGTCTTCCATTTCTGAAGTGCTCAAAATTTTTCGCAGACCCAAGTCGTCATATCTTTTGACATAAAATGTTCCGACCGACTGGATCTCTTTGGCCGCATTTGACGATGATTCTTTGATGGCCGCATTTGACAATGACGAGGCCATCACGGCGTTCTCCGTGGTGTTGGTTTGCGAAGCAAACGGGTAACGCCGTGATGGCTGTTATCGAATTTGGCCGCTTTTCATTATTATCGAATTTGGCTGCAAATTGGAATTCGCAGGGAATTCATTCCAATAGGCCATGAATTTCCATTCCACACCACGGGCAACGTCATGATGGCTGTTATCCAATAGGCTACGCATTCCCATTTGGTTTGCGAAGGTAACCAAATGGGAATTCGTTGCAATCACAGGAGGTTAGCTAGCAGTGGTCACACCCAACGCCACGAAAAGAACGA
This sequence comes from Metellina segmentata, assembly GCA_947359465.1. Taxonomy (NCBI): domain Eukaryota; kingdom Metazoa; phylum Arthropoda; class Arachnida; order Araneae; family Tetragnathidae; genus Metellina; species Metellina segmentata. The sequence goes on from OX375876.1 coordinate 121,825,797, forward strand.
TCGCGGGCAACGCCTTGCTGGCCACTCGGTGGCTAGTTGTAAATAATTGTCCATGTCCAATTTAGGAGTGTAGTGTCCCTCTGTTCTTGGCCACCACTACACACACTGTCAACCAAATTAGACATCGCTCGGTCACCTTGACACATGGCCTGAAATGAGGGTCAAATAGCTGGACGAGTCCAGGTGGCAAAATGAGATTGACGGCCGTGATATGGCTAATTATTTAGTAGTTACGTGAGTATATAAAAACTCCGTTTATTAAACTGGTTAACTTTTAAAATAAATAAATTTGCATTTTTTTTCTGAGCCCGATAACTGGACTCTGCAGTCTTCGGCACGAACTAGCGGCTGTATGTGAGAAAACATTCAATGTGTGGGTAACCGATACTCCTAACAGAGACATAATTCTACTTAACAGACACATAATTTATACACCGGTAGTTTAACCCGGGAATGCCTTGGTTGTAGACGAATATGCATTTACCACCACTTAACATGCTTTTCTTTGTAACAATTGTAAATAAATGTATTCATATTGGATCTAGCTCACCAAGATACAGCATCTTCCGCTATAAATGTCTCATAAGCGAAAAATTCTTAGAATTATGTTAAATACTGGTAAACATAAGCTTGTTAATTCGTTGATATATGACAGTAAAGTATGGCCATTTCGGCGAACTTTTATTTTCATTCCTGTTCAGGACAAATAGTTTTACTGTTTGCTGTTTAAGACAAGCTCGAACGTTAAAATTAGAGAACAAATTTGCTGCCATTTTGAAATTGGCATCATTCCAAAAGCATTTAATACAACCATTACGAAGATAGCGATGCTATTCTGGAGCTTATGAGTATACACATAAAACACAGCAGAAATTTGAGTATATGGCCTCCTATTAATCGAAAGTCCGTGTTATCCGAACCGAATTGTTTTTAAAGCGTGTAAAAGCTTCGAGTGTTTTGTCCAGAAACAAGTAAGTACTGCGAAACAAAGACAGTTAAGGACTTTTTCAAGATAGTTAATGAGGTATTCAACTCATGTCCAGACCTATAGTAAAATAGTTACACTATACTACTTTTAACGTTTGATTAAGGAATTTCGAATCAATCTGTTGTAAATTAACTTAGCGTTCTCATTTTTTAATCCATTATCTCTACACAAATCCGAGTAACTACACAAGGGTTGTTCAAATGGTAAGGTACGAAACGACACTGTGGGCCTAAATGAAGACTTTATTCAAAGTATACACTATAGGCCTGAGCACAACGATCCCATTGATTAACGAGACGAAGGATTCCTTGTTTCCAGAATTCCTGTGGCAGTGACGAGACCCAGTCCTTCACAGCGTCCTTGAGTTCGTCGTCCGAGTTGAAGCGCTTCTCTTTCAGATGTTTTTTCAGGGGACCAGACACATGGAAATCGCAGGGCGACATGTCCGGACTGTAGGGCGGATGGTCAAGCTGCTCCCACTTGAACTTGGCCAGTTTCGCGTGAGTGACTCTGGAGACGTGTGGACGCGCGTTATCATGGAGCAGAACCACACCCTCCGTAAGCAGCCCCGGTCTTTTGTTCTTGATGGACCTGCGTAGACTTCGGAGTGTCTCACAGTACAGGCTCTTCTGTGCTCGAGGAATTCAACAAGTAGCGGACTTTGGACGTCGAACAAGACGGTGAGCAACGCCTTCCCTGCTGACTCCACGGCTTTGAACTTTTTTAATGGGAGCATGCTTCCACTGCATGCTGTCCCGCTTTGTCTCTGGCTCGTAATGATGGCACCAGCTCTCATCACCTGTGGCCATCCGCTCCAGGAAAGCGGGGTCTTCATGATACCGAAACAAATTTTGAAGTGCTAGCCCCATACGCAGTTCATTTTGCTAGTCTGTGATCTGCTTCGGAACCCATTGTGAGCACACCTTCCGATAACGCAACCTTTCGTGCACTCTTCCAACGCTGACATCCACTTTCACTGCCAACATTCGCAATGTGACACGCCGATCACTTCTCACAAGGTCGACCAAATTGTAGATGAGATCGGCAGTGATGACTGCGTTTGCCTGGCCTGGTCTCGGGTCATTAACCAAACTCTCACGGCCTGCAAGAAAACGGGCACTCCATTTTCACACTGACTTGTCGGACGCACAGTCTTCCCCGTATACGATCACCATCCGGCGATGAATAACAGTCGGTTTAACACCTTCCGCTGTCAGAAATCGGATAATGCCTCGCTGCTCCTCAATCGTAGAATTTTGCAATATGAACGCCATCCTGTCCTCATATGCACTACATCATCAATTGGACGGCGCTCTTTATAGGAGCCTCTTCTCTCTCCTGCGCATGCGGCCGCCCGCGCGTGCTCCGATCCACGCCGGATATTCTAATCTTATCCTTAGATGTCTCGCTATGTTCTCCCATAGCGGCATAGGCAAATATGTTAACGATTACATTGTTACGAAGTTTCGTACCTTTTCATTTGAATACCCCTTGTAGATTAGTCTTAATTCAAGATAACTTCAGATACAGGAATCTACACAGTTCAGTAAATTTTTCTACATTGCATATAGACTGTTTTAGGTGCTACTATGGCTGCATTATGTGAGGTACACACTACAACAGATAATCAAGGTTCTACAGTGTAAGGTGAACTGGAACCGGTATTCGGAGAAAGTCCAAACCGGATTACATGTCCAACTCATTAATGTCCTACTCAGCTGGGTCTTTATGTCTTTCCACTGGACGCCTCCGACATTAAGTAAAAGATAAAATCCACAGTAGGTCTCGCCTCTCTCTAGCCTTGCATCGATTATATTGCAACAGATTTCAATGTAACGACCATTAATCCGAAGAGCTTTGCTCCCAACTCCCATGCCACTGATCATTCGGATTGCAAATTGGGCGTTCAAAGGTAAAGGAAACTCTCTGATGCTAACAAAACATGTTTTAGATCCTCCTAAATGGAATTAATAGGGTCTTAGAAGTACCTTAACAACTTTCACTGACTGCAATTACTGCGTTCACGCTTTTTGAGCACAATTAATGAGAACATGAAATGTCGATAACAAATAGCCGTCAGGGTCAGGAAGACGCACGCATATCTTCACACGAACAACGCATTCTGAACCTTTTACTAAATATATCAGCATTCTGTGGAGGGGATTTGTCGAGTTTCCATCATCTTGAAAACTCAAAATTCGATTGAGAATGTGATTAAAAGGTTACCATTACCAATAAGATTGAGATAATTGAATACTTAGGTCCTGATGATGTGGGCGTCTTTGTTTCACCAAAATGGCCTTTGTCGCTATTTTCTATTTTTAAGTGTTGAATAGTTTTGATGTTGATTCTTGGATAATATGCTAATGCTTATTTTTAACATTATTTTACTGATACGGAAATTTAATGGTGGTAACAGAACAGTTTATTATAGATGCGAAGTTTGTGGGGATTTGTCGAATTTCATTCATTTTAGACTCTGTATTCTATTTAGAATGTGTTTAAGGAATAATGCCATTTCCAACGACTATACTAGTTGAATACTTCGATCCTGATGATGTGGATGTCTTTGTTTCACCAAAATGGCCTTCGTCGCTATTTTCTATTACAAAGTTTTTAATAGTTTTGATGCTGATTCTAGGACAATGTATGCTAATGTTTTATTCTTTACATTATTCTACTGAGATGGAAATTTAATGGTGGTAACAGAACAGCTTATTTTAGATGTAAAGTTTGTAGGGATTTGTCGAATTTCTTTCATTTTAGACTCTAAATTCTATTTAGAAAGTGGTTAAGTAGTAAAGCCATTTCCGACGACTAAGATAGTTGAATACTTCGGTCCTGATCGTGGTCTCTTTCGTGTAAGTAAAACTTTTATTGCCTATGAATGTCTCTTACTTGATATTGTAAGTCTTGCGTCTAGCGCAACATGGCAAAATATGGCCCTTCGGCCATAAAAACCCAACCAAGTGGATGATAGTGGACGTCTTTGCTGCAACAAAATGGCCTTTGACAATTTTTAATCTTTGTTAGTCGTTGTTTTGAAGATTTTAATAGTTTTGACGTTGACTCAGTGGACACAATATGCTAATGTTACATTATGCTACTGAGTTGGAAATTTAATGGTAGTAACTGCAGTTTGCAATTGATGCAAAAGTTTTGAAGCTATTTTGTCGAGTTTTTTTTTCTTATTTCAAAAACTGAATTCTATTGAGGATATGATTGTGATAAAGTCCTTTCGAATATGATTAGAACAGTTGGATACTTTGATCCCAATGATGGTAGATGTCTTTGCTCCAACAATTTTGACAACAAAGTTGATTTGAAAGCTTTTCGTAATTTTGATGTTGACTCGTGAACCATATACTAATGTTACATTATTCATCTGGAGTTGTAAATTTAATGGAGATTATTGCACAATTTGCACCAATGAAAAATTTCAAGGGATTCATCGAGTTTCTCTTAGTTTAGAAACATGGAATTCTGTTGCGAAGCCCTTTCTAATATGACTGTGGCAGTTGAATAGCTTTCATGTCTTACGACTCGTGGTGAATATACTTATGTTATATGATCTATCGCGAAATCGAAATTTAATTATATGATAATAACTACACAGTTTACTATAGATTAAAATATATGTGGGGGGATTTGTCGTCGAGTTCCTCTCATCTAACAGATACGAAAGAAATTATATTGAGAATATGATTAAGAGTTAAAACCCTTTCTAATATGGTTATAAAAGTTGATAGTTTCGATGTATCGGCTCATGATCAATGTTCTCATGTTATATGATATAGTTATTTGGAAATTGAATGGCGGATTTGCACAATTTACTATAAATTCAAAGTTTGTGGAGGGAATTTACTGAGTTTTGAACAGAAGGGAAATTTTAAACATAATGTGATTAAAAGATAAATCCCTTTCCATGCTGGTTATAATAGTTGAATAGTTTCGATGTCGACTCCCAGTTAATCATGTTATATTATCTACTGGGTTAGAAATTTAATGGTGGCAACAGCAACTGTTCAGTACATAAAAAACGTACATATACAGGACGTAAATACTTTTAAGAATATTATTTATCAACGAAATTATTTTTACAATGGTGGGTCAAACATTAAAAAGTATGGATTCGTATTCCGTTACAACCGCCAACCTTTCCCTGTGATTATCACATCAAGGTATCCACGGCAATGAATAATACACTTAAAGAGCAATTCGTTTAAGCGACTGTAATGGAGTTGGTGAAGATAGTCTGGAAAGTGTCTGTAGTAATGGAATCGATGCAAGCTCGAATCTCAATCAAACAAAGACGGTGGTGAATGTGGAGGATTACAAACTTTGAATTTGTGGTGAATGGAAGTTTGGAGAGTGAGGTGCTAGCTCAGTTGTTGACATCTGACCGTGATTGAAAATTACGAAGTTCTGTCTTTGGATCTTAATCTTAGGTATTGATCCCAGACAGTCACGAATATCCCAATGCTCCAGTACGACATAAATTCAACAGCCTACAAACCCCGTAACAACAGGCATCGACTGTCTTTCGTTTTCACTACGACAATTGTGCTCCTGTAAGTTGAAAGAACAAATGTTATCTATGAAAAGATGTATTGGAAACGTTTTGAATGTATAAAGAGCAAAATTTGGGATAACCAGGACTGCTAACTCAAAGTCACCTGCTCCCAAGTCTTCGAAACGTTTTAAACCGTCACTGTCTCAAGCATTGTGCAAAATGGCGTATTCCCTCTGCTCAGATCGACCTTAAAATGAAATAGACAGATCATGTGGGCTGAGTCGCTGTCGTAAGATCTAAATGCAAATCACAAATCAAGTAAGCCGCGATTGGCTATGGAATCGCAGACCGTTGTAATTGATCATGGTGTGGATAATCACTAACCAATCAATAATTTTGGATTCATGCTATTACCCACAGCCAATTGACAAATCTTCAAACCTAGCAACTGAAAAAGTAACACAAAGTTACGGGCACATGCTACGTCTGTTTCATTAAAAGTTCGATCTGTTCAATCTTCTAACTTGGATTCATATTACGCACCAGAGATGTGAAGTAATACTGCGCGGAGTCCGTTCCAAAGTTTATCTGTGCCCAAAGTCTGGACACCGCTGTACCAATTTCAAAAATATTGTGTCTGCAAGGGTGGGTGGCGACAGTTCATGTTCTCAATTACAGCGGAAAGGTATTTGATGGGGAATGCGAATCATTTTGTGACGAGGTATGCTTGGCGTCCAACCGAAAAGCGGCTTCAACTTGTTACGCTTCACTGTAAATCCCTTCAGCCATTGAAATTCCAATCCTAGATTATTTTAAACTAGTAGAATTTAGGGAATTGGTTAACTGTAGGTTGGAAAAATGACAAAATAATAATTTTCTCTTTCATTGAAAAATTCCAACTTCAAATAAGCGTCAGAAAAATAATTTTTGAACACCTTTATAATTTCCACCAAACTTTCTTTGTACTTAATGGAAAGTATGCATATCCAGTCATGTAGTCCATGATGTATGAAAAAACAACAAATTCACAAAGGTGATGCTAACTACAAAAGTCGATTTTTAGTGGATATTTGAAGAGGATTAGGAATGTCCCTTCTTAAGTTTTATTCCCTGTAAAATCGCCGTAACTCAATTCGTAAAAATGACACATTTACTGTTATTACCTTAACACTCATAGTTTTCCTACCAGTATTTTTTGACTCTTGTAAACAGAAATGCAACATTTTCGAACTTCGCTTTGTTTAAGAGACATATGACAAAATAATTTGATAACATATTCATGGGTAAATTTTTAAAGCGAATGCATTCTTTAAAATGTCCTTTTAGTGGCGCCGACCAACGAAGGTTCTTGGTTCGAATCCGTGTTCGGGCATGGATGTTTGTAAGCGTATGGTGTAGAGGCGGCTGGTGCACCTTAAATCTGTCGTGGCCGAAAGTCCTCACGTTGGGTTGGTGTGGAAGTTTGGAGAGTGGGGTGCCAGCTCAGGTGTTGCTTCGTTATCTGACCGTGGTTCAAAATTACGAGGTGCTTTCCTCGGATCTCTCTCTAAAGGGATTGATCCCGGACCGTCGTCAATAGCCCGTTGTGTGGCTCTAGTAAGTTCAATTACCAAAAAACTAAATGTAGCATCAAGCAAACTTTACCTTCTGCAAATATGGCATCGAATTTTTAATATTTCAAAGTCCTAGTTTTCGTATATTTTTAACATTAATATTTTCTGCTAAGTTCCTTTAGTAAACAGATTAAATCGAATCCTTTGACGGGATGTTGCGCGTGATTAGTGAGAAATATAGTTTATTACGAAATAAATATTTAATAAATTTATGAAACCACAGAAATCAGCAAAATTAAACTGAAGTATGCGAATTAAAAGTTGTTCTTAATATATTAATTCATGATTATACTCTTTATCTCGTGATCTCGAATAGTTGCTACAACTTACAACAATAAATGGAACACAATTTAAAAATACGAAATTAACTCCGGCCGAAAAACCCAGAAAAGTACATTGCTGCAACCAGTCAACGAACACGAGTTTCCTTTTCGTGGAACACGCTCTATACTTTAAAGCGCTTATTTTTTAAATTTAGAGACGTAGTTTTAAATGGAAACCACATGTATGAATTATACGGTTTAATGGAAACCACATGTACCACACGATTAGAATTTAAATGATTGCGTCATTTGCCTATTCAGTACAACTTTCAATAAAACCAAGTAACTTTTGTTGAAACATGGATAAAAATGAAAGTTTTAGTGAATTTAATTGTTTTGCAAAGGAAACATACTGTGACATCGTAAGAAATTCAGTGGTGCTTGATCTTTAGGAAGGGTCACTTGCAGGGCAGGTGTCTAATCTATTGTGTTATCGGAATTTCAGTGTTTCGTAGGGCGGAGGCGAGAAACCAGTTTTTTCGAATACGAACGCAAGCAATGTTCCGAATAGGATTGCAAAGAATGTTTCGAATAGGATCCCAAGGAATGTTCCACTCTGGAGATGAAAGGGGATTGGTCCCTGGATGTGGTCACAAACAAGACCACGTGGAAGAGGAGTTCTCGAAGGACAGACGTGAGCCGAGGAGGTGCGGTTCGTTCTGCGTGTGGACCTCGTATAGAGAGCGAGATGCAGAAGGTGAAGATTGGTCACCACGCTGGACCATGATGATAAAAACTTATATGCATTAATATCATGAAGGTCACTACGATGATTTAAAGTATTGTATATTTTTCTTAATATTCTTCGAATAATGACAACGTACATACCTAGCTGTTGGTTGCCTTTTCCTAGTGTACAATTCGTACTGTTTTCAAACTACCATTTGGGGCGACGACACCACAATACGCTAAAGTCTCTCAATAAATTCGATAAGCAATCATTCTTGGTTCAAAAAGCATTGTGCTGCATCTTTTAATTCTCTTCAGAAAACGAAATTTCAGAACCCGTGTATTAAATCGAGGATTTCTTAAGAAAGTATGTCGATATCTACATATGCCATCCAGAAAATGAAAGCACGTCTTCAGCGAATTTGAACATAAAGCTAATTTCTACCTTCCTCTTCAGAAAGGATGCACAGACTAGTGCACGCGGGCCGCGCATGCGTCCTTTCGTTCATTTGCTGGCTGCCCGCCTCTCTAAGTGCCTAAATTTAACAAGTCCCGGAATAGGTAATTTTTAAACACATGCATATAACAAATTAACTGTGGCGTAGAACTCATCGACATATAAAACGATGCGAACCTTCGAAATAAATTTTGAAAATACAATTTATTAAACGTCTATTGTCGTTGTATCGGGTTAAAAAATTATAAAGCGTTGCTACATTAAACTGCCCAAGCGTCTTTGGAACAACATATATCCGTGAACAAACTTTTCCAGTGATAAATATTAACAAATTTTCGTGATATTAGACCTACTTAATCACCTATATATCTTCACGTAATTATCCAATTACACTTGCTAAGGGCATATTTTGAGATACATGTACAACCTCTCTAATGAAGTATCACATAAACTTGGAAATGAACTGTTTGAGTTTCAAGTTTATTCAAATTGACCGTCAATTACAAAAGTGTGTTTCGAGTTTTTTTCTCAAGCTTATGTTAAAGATATACTCTTTACTTTTGCTCTCTGACAGTGTCATTGTGGGACACCTTTACAGTTATAAAATTTTCGAATTTAATATACACAATGATGTAATTATGACCCATAAACACCAGTATATTTTACTTCATAGTCCAATCGAGAACGATTGGACAAGAAAGCTTATTTTGTAGAAAAAAGTATAACCTTTCTGATGAAATATGGCATGTTACTCTGAATATTCTGATTTTAAGGTCACACAATTCAACCTTTCCCTTGACTACAAATTACAAAAAAGTGTATTATTATTTATCTCTATAAAGTATGTGTTAAAGTAATTTGTAATTTTGTTCTTCTGAAAGTTTTGAAGGAGTAAAACGCTTGAAAATATTCTAAATAAATTCATCAAAACGTCATGCTAATAAGCAAAACTCTGAAGTCCTGTTAAATTATACCAGTTACGAGTTATTCTAATTGGTATGACGAAAACATACTATCTACCAAAACTGAGATTACCCTTAATTACAATCCTCGATCATCGAATGAACGCGACTGAAACTAAGAATTTGATGGAATTTGCATTAAATCCCAACATTCCTGTGTCGAATAAGATGCAACTCATTCAGATGTTTCAGAAAGAAGCGTCACCTTTTCGCTACACTTTGGGTGGAGGAGCATCTGCTCGTAATCGAAACAGCTGTGTTCTTGTTCTTGTAAATCGCTCTTTGTTTCGTTGCATTGCTGACTTATGTATCCAACAAATACCAGGGTACGTCAATATTTTTCCGAGTGTAATTATGTTTCAGTAAATTATAATAACACTATTTTCAACATGATTCTTTGCTTTCAAAATACTACTGTAAGGTTCGCCATCTCGCATATTACAAGAAGTGAAACGCCAAGTTGGCAACCCTACATAGAAAACGCCAAGCTGGCAACCTAAGAACAAAGTTTTTTCAATTAAAAGAAACGTCCACAAGATTTCAAGCGAGGAAGTGCGGCAAAAGTCAATTAAAAATGTCAGAGCAATAAATAGTTACCGATACAACTAAAAGATAAAATCCATCTTTAGAACAGGAGGTCAAGTAAAGATTATACAGGGTGGTCCCGAATTCATGGTACAAACTTTAATGGTAGGTACAGGACATTGTAACAATGATTTATTGTATAGGAATGTATAGTCGCAAGTGACGCGGTGAGGCGTAAACAGGGGAAATAAAAGGAAAGAGAAATGGAGTGATCGGTTGGTATCATTGCCGGTAGAGGGCAGTAGATGTCTAGCCGCTGTTGAACATGATGCATCGCAGTAGGGAAAAGCGCCATTCACAATTGTGCTGCCGTAGACGATGGGTGACTTTACGTATGCAGAAAAAGCAGACATGCATTACATGTACGGCCGTGCAAATGGTAACGGCAGAGCTGCGTTACGAATGTATCGCGCGGAGTATCCTGATCGACGAATGCCGGATCATAGAATTTTTCAACGGTTACATCGTCAACTTTGTGAAACAGGTGCGTTCGACGTCAACAGACATGGCGCTGGTCGAGTAAGAGCTGTACGCACTCCAAGGCTGGAAGAAAGCATCTTGAACATTGTGGCTGATAGACCCGAAGAACTGTTGCGCGTGACGTAGGTGTGAGTCATCAGACTGTATGCAGAGTGTTAAACGAAAATCGCTTACACCCCTTCCATTTTCAGAAAGTACAAGCATTGAATCCGGCAGATTATCCTCGCCGCGTGAACTTCTGCCTGTGGGTGATGCAGCAATGTGCGTTGCAGCCGGATTTCGTAGATTATGTGCTATTTACAGATGAAGCGACATTTTCACGCGAGGGTGTCTTTAATGCGCACAATTCCCATGTGTGGGCAACCGATAATCCACATGCAACGCGTCGACATGCGTTTCAACAACGTTTCAGTATTAATGTGTGGGCTGGTATTGTGAACGACTTTTTGATTGGCCCATACTTACTACCCACGCGGCTCACTGGCGGAAGCTATCTTATTTTTCTGAAAGAAGTGTTACCACAACTGCTGCATGATGTTCCGATCGCCATTCGTAACCTCATGTGGTTTCAGCACGATGGGGCGCCAGCACACTTCAGCATTGATGTACGGAATTACCTGAATGCCACGTTTGGTACTCGATGGATTGGGCGTGGTGGACCAGTCCCTTGGCCACCCCGATCTCCCGATTTATCGAGCCTCGATTACTTTTTATGGGGACATCTAAAGCATCTTGTTTATGAGACTCCAGTTGACTCAGATGAGGATCTCGTCGCTCGCTTATCTGTAGCTGCTGCAGGTGTGCGTGAAATACCAGGCATCTTTGAACGTGTACGCCAATCGCTCCACCGACGCTGTCAAGCATGTATCGATACTGGTGGACGCAATTTTGAACAATTACTGTAAACATGACACTTGTCAACAACGCTTTCAATAAAATCTTTGTTTTTCCTTTCGGCCGTTATTTCCCCTGTTTTCGCCTCACCGCGTCACTTGCGACTATACATTCCTATACAATAAATCATTGTTACAATGTCCTGTACCTACCATTAAAGTTTGTACCATGAATTCGGGACCACCCTGTATACAGCCGGTGGGAGGAAAGTTACACTTTTCAATGCCTATCCAAATGTAATTGCTACTTTATATTACATGTAACTTACGTGACGTGACCAATTAAATTTAGTAAAATATACTCCAAATATGGAATTTTGACTCTGTGTCTTTTGAGTCTTCTACTGAACTTTCACGACGGAGCTCATCAACAACCATCGGCCTCGGACAACTACTACTACTGTCATCACAATTGCATACTCAATAGGAGGCGCTCTCGGTTGAGCAGAGACCTCGTATGCAGTGGTTCTTTTAGGGGGTATTGATCCGAAGTTAATGCTTTATGCTTATAGTCACTCGTCTGTGTTGAACCGTGCTAATGCACAGTAAATCGCTGTTATCAGTTCTAGTCTTCTAATCGTAGTTCTAGCTCCCGACCAACCGATATGGTGGTTAAGGTGGTAGCCTCTAGATCGGAAGGTTCCTGGTTCGAATCCGTGTCAGTGCATGGATATTTGAAAGCCTATGGTGTGGAGGCGGCTGGTGCACCTTAAATCTGTCGTGGTCGAAAGTCCTCTCGTTGGGTTGGTGTGGAAGTATGGAGAGTCGGGTGCTGGCTCATGTGTAGTCTCGTCATCTGACCGTGGTTCAAAATTACGTGGTGTTCTCCTAGGTAATGGTAATGGTAATTTTAGTTAACGTCGTACTAGAGCGACACAACGGGCTATTGACGACGGTCCGGGATCAGTCCTTTGAGGGAAAGATCCGAGGACAACACCTCGTAATTTTGAACCACGGTCAGATGACGAAGCAACACCTGAGCTGGCACCCCACTCTCCAAACTTCCACGCCAACCCAACGTGAGGACTTTCGGCCACGACAGATTTAAGGTGCACCAGCCGCCTCTACACCATACGCTTACAAACATCCATGCCCGTACCCGGATTCGAACCAGGAACCTTCCGATCTAGAGGCTAACACCTTAACCACTATACCGGTTGGTCGGCGGTGTTCTCCTCGGATCTCCCTTAGGAGATTGATCCCGGATCGTCGTCAATAGTCCGTTGTGTTGGTCTAGTACGACGTTTATTAAAATTACCTTACCTTATCTCATCGTAGTTGTTTTAATTAGCGTTTCACTGGAGCAATACAACGGGCTATTGACGACGGTCCGGGATGCATATTAACAACCTTTACCTGGAATAGAAGATATGGGGAAATTTTAAGCCCGCTGATTCGTTGGTTTCAATCTATTTCGACTATGACGTCACTACGTGACGTCATCATTAATGGCGATGCTCACGTAGACTCTGTTATTACTCATTATTTGGTAGCGTCTACTTGAACTGAAAGCCGGTGTCAAAACCTCTGCAACATAAATAACGAATCCATACAATTGATCCACATTAATAACGAAAATCTCCATTGTTTCCGCCTTCTATTCTGTTCAAGGACCCAAGTGTCCTTTAAAGTTCGAAAATGGATTATTTTTAAATTATGCGAGTAGAATATATACTGGAATTAAAACTGAGCACAAATTATTTTCGATCAAATTACGAGTACATGGCACAAGCCGTTGAACTGTCGTTTGGTAATCATCTAAAAGCTACCGCTTTCTTTTTTTTTATTAATATTGTGTTTGTGATCGAAGCAGTTTCAACTTTTTTTTTCTCGCAAACATTGCAAGTAAATAGTGATACTTTTCACACATGCGGAGTGCGCACTGTGGGTGAGTGACGTCATAGATCTCGGAAAGAGAAAGCAACGAATCAACGGGCTTAAAATTTCCCCATGTCTTCTATTCCAGGTAAAGGTTGGTAATATGCGTCCGGCATCACCTAAGGGAAAGTTCCGATGACAACAATACGTAATTTTGAAACACGGTCAGATGACGAGGCGCCACCTGAGCCGGCACCACAGTCTCCAAACTTCCAAACCAACGTTATTATTTAACATTTGAGGCCATGGCATATTTAACGTGCACCGGTAAGGATGTACACGACGGCATTTGATTGGATAGAGTTACGAACTCGCAACCATCCGTTTGCTTATTCGTTACTCATCCAACAGGACTACAACCTTCTTTCCCTCAATTAAAGGTACGTTATAATTGGTTCAATGTTTTACATGAATTTTTGTTCGACGCTTAAATGTATAATTTATTTTAGTCTCCTCAATTTTTTAATGCACTAATGTTTTACTTAACTTAAGAGCTCTAATCTAAGAAATCCGACGGGAAAATTCCTTATACCGAGAAATATTAGACCTTCCTCTTAAAGATATTGAAAGAAGAAAGTTGGAGGCAGGAAACAAACATTATCGGCATCTATTTGAGAAGCAGAGGCAGTATAAACACTTCTTTTATCTCTTCGAAAAACGAAGTGGAATTACAGAAAGAAATATTTGACATCGAAATAGCTCACGAGACGGAACTTTCGGCAATTCACACTTCACTTATATTTTGGTTATTTGTCTTCAGATTTTCGCAAGGAATGAGGATAAACTGTCCGGACAAAATTGAAAACTGTCATGTCGCATGGAAGGGAAAAATAAATACCCTCTGTTCTTTTGTTTTTAAAAAAGTATATTTTTCAACACAGTTTCTGATATGTTATTCACGTGTATGATATAAGATCAATCCATGGCATGAGTTTCGATTTTAATCTTAGAAATGCAGATACGGGTTTCGGCAGTCCCGAAAGTTCTACTTGGGATACGGAATATACTCTATAACAAAACAATCTACCCACCAAGAAGGATTTGTCCGATTGCGATAAAAATTGGTGGGTGTGAAGAACATACATAGAAACACAAACTATTAAAATTTCAGAACAATTGAATGATTTATTTCAGAGTTTGCCCGTTACAAAGGGAGGAAGTCAATAAGGCGTTGGTCCACCTCTGGCCTGGATGCAAGCTATCACCCGGAGTGGCATAGACTGAAAAAGTTCCCGGATGGTGCCCTGTGGAATTTCTTGCCAATTTGTCTCCAAATGTCGGGCTAAATGGTAAACATTCCGGTATGGTTGCAATAGCCTACCCAAAACGTACCAAATGTGCTCGATTGGAGAGAGATCAGGAGACTTATCTGGCCTAGGAAGTGTTGGGAAAGCTTGAAGATAATTGGTAGCAACACGTGCCGTGTGCGGCTTGGCATTATCTCTTTGAAAAGTATGTCCAGGGTGTCGCAAAAGGAACGTTAACATAACCGGTCGAAGAATGTCGTCCGCCGTGCTGTAAGTGTGCCAGAAATGACTACCAAAGGAGGTCCCCAGACCCTAACACCCTGCTGTGGGCATGTGTGGCATGCAATAGTAAGGGCAGGATCCCCACGCTGTCCTGGACATCTCTAGATATGTCTACGATTGTCTTCAGGACACGGTTGGAAACGGGATACGTCACTAATACGTCCCCAGTAAGCGCCATTTCAAATTGATCTAACCCGGCACCACTGTAATTCTACACCTTCTTGGTGCGTCGATTTTTTTATTATACAGTGTATATGAAAGTAAACAACAGGTTATTTGTCCAGTAGCGACAGAAATGTGTTAGTTTTCAAGTCTAATTTCAAAGAATATTCAATTCCACTGAGAGGTGGATTTGGCCAAATATGGCCATTGTCCCATAAAACTCCAAAACTACCAACCACAGAGAGACGGACCTTGTTGGTATGTAGGTAGTTAAATTTACAATGCACTGAAAACGACACATCGGGCTATTGGCGAAGATCCGCGATCAATCCAAAGGATTCTATTCTAAAAAGATGAACAGTAGAATATGTGCAAAGGATTCTGTTCCAATGAAAGTTAGGTAAGTAGTTATTTTAAAGAATGTAGCACTGGAGCAAAACAACGAGCTACCGCCGACGACCCACCGAGAGAAATATCCGAGTACAACAAAACGTGATTTTGAACCACGGTCAGATGACGAGGACACACCTCAACTGGCAATCCACTCTCCAAAGTCCCACTCCACGCCAACGTGAGGACAGTTTAGGTCGCCACAGATTTAATCGGATGGTCGTGTGCAAGGTACTAATACAAAACAATTTAATTTGAAAGTGTCCTATTCCAACATCCGATAATTATCGGTGTGTGTTCTAACTCTCTAAGGAGAAACAAAGAGCACTGATCCGAATTCCCTGTACGGAGATTGTAACGTGGTCCGGAATTTATCGGAGGCTTGAAACACAATGTGTTGTTTGATCACTACAATCCAGAAATGAAAAAGCAAAGTATAGAGGGGATACACCCTAGATCGCCAACGAAGAAATTCAAGACTGAAGTTTCCGCGTGAAAGGTGATTCCAACCTTTTTCTGGGATTCACAACAGGTAGACTGATGGACTACGTGGAATAGTGGCATAGGATCAACATTGTAAGATACAGTGAATTTGCTGGCTAACAATCTGAAGCAAGCAATTCTCACCAAACACCGAGGCCTATTGCCAAAGAAACCGTTGTTGTTGCATGACAATGCACGCCCACACGCACCCGGTCAGACCGTTGAAACCATTACCCATTTGGGTTTCGAGGTGCTGGAACAACCTGTCTATAGCCTTGATCGTGCCCCTTCCGGCTAGCATTTTTTGGGGCTACTCACAGATGCATTACGAAGTCGTAAATTTTCTTGGACAAAAAAGTAAGGGAAGTGATACATAAATGGTTGGACGATCAACCGAAAAACTTTTTGGAGGGAATACGTAAGCTTGCGGACCGCTGACCCAAGTGCATCGTAAAGGAAGCAGCCTGTATTGAAATGACGAGCAAGTTCAACCCCTAGATTTGTGTAAATAAATTGAATTAAATCAAGTGCAGATAATTTTTGACTTTTTGTAAACCTTTTAACTTCCCTTTAGATCAAGTCCTGAAACAAGTAATCACGAGACTACGTAGAATCCAGTTGGAAGAGCATCGCTCCGTCAAGCCAAAGACCGACGTGTAAAGGGTGCACGTTAAATATGTCGTATATATCCTCACAATACGTGGTGTGGAAGTTTGGAAAGTGGGGTGTCAGCTGAGGTGTTGACCTTGGTTCAAAATTATTAGGCGTTGTTCTCAGATCTTTCTCTCGAGGATTGATGCCGGATAAACTGTTATGTTGCTCCAGTGTGAAGTTAATTAACTATCTACCGACCTACAAATATTATTTTTAAGGTATCCAAACTTTAAAAATGTCATTTTTGACTAAATATTCCATTAAAGCTTTTTGATCTTATTTGATACAGTATTTGTTTGACTTTCCAAAATATATTAGATTTTTTTTTCCAAGTTGATTTGTTGCAGATATATTAAGATTTTAATCAAGTCGTGAAAACCGGAAGGAAGTATTATAACACCTGAAATGACCGTTAAAAGATAAAAAACCTTCAAAATTTAAATTTTAAAATTACCTTTTCTTGCAAATATAATTTTAGAAAGTGTTCTGAAATCCTTAAATAGTTTCTATTTCGGAAATATTGTGAACATTTTTAACAAGAAGCGAAGAACAAAATTGTTTACACAAATAGTAAAAGTAAGAGCAATATACGATACACTTCAAACTATTTTTTACTCAAAATTAATATTTATGCAAAATTTCCTCATTTGAAATGTTATAGCACAAAAAGTTATTGATGGATTATCGTAACACTTTAAGAGAACTTGTTAGTTATAATGTTGTATAGATAATGAATAAAAAAGAATTATGCTGAATTAAAACATTTTCAAATATGATGGCCATATTTAAGAAATAGAACTGTAAAATCTTGTATTCATTTTTCAATCGCCTGTAAAATTTTTGTCTATTTAAATATCCTTTTGATTCTAGTTCATTCCCTAGAAAAATGGATGTACTTTATTTTGGTAGAACCTTTTATCAAATGGTTGAATAGATTTTCATGTAGTACATTTGAAGTTTTTGACAAATTTCTTTAAAATTTCATATATACTTATCATTTTTACAAAATTATCTACATATTTTAAATATTATTTAATAACACTAAGCCATACAAATTTCATTCAAATATTTTTATACCACATTTAAAATAAAGGACCTGGAAGTGTTCGGATTCCTTAAATGCATGATTCATTTTTGATTCATAAATGTTAACCATCCTTAAAAAAGTCGTGCAATACATAAAGCTGCTTACCCATGATCCCATGGATCAGACCAAATATAAGACAGTACGCAAATAACTTTTCCGTGACCTGCTTCTCACGCATAGTTAATATTATCTTCATTAGAAAACGTTATTTTCATAACTGTGTAATTAAATTTGATATTTCTACCACCTGCTGTCATGTTGCTTGTTTAAGAATTCAATAACCTTCAGTCAGTGATCAGATCGGTTTCAGAATTCAATATTCCTCTCAGTCGGTGACGCAGAACTGTCATAAGGAAGGAGTGACAATGTTTTAATGATTAAAATCATAAAATGCTACTTCTATCTCTTCTGTTGTTGTCACGATAAGGTTTAACCCAAACTGACTAGATCTTGATAGACAAGGTATAACATTAGGAGAAACATACTGACCAGGTATTGATCTCTTCTTCATAAAAAAACCGGAAGTACTATATTGATGACGAGATATCTCGTCCTTTGCAAAATTGAATCAGATCATTATGGACGAGATGTCAAACCACCTTGGAGCGTTGCGAAACAAAAATTCTGAAAAAAGTCATTTAACTATTGCAGAATTATTTTTTCAGAAATTGAAATATCATTTGTTAAGCAGAACTTTCTCCACTTACCACGTTAAGATACCAAACCACTATAGGACGGATTTTCAGTGTAAACAAACCGGACAGTGGCACTTTTGGCACAATGTCTCGTTTGATAATTTTATCGCGACTGGCGATTCTCCTAATGTTAAGCAAATCCCAGAACTGCTACTCAATCACTGATACTTTTGAATCACAGTTGTTTCCTGTTACAGAATTATCAAAGTAACCACAGGGACTGACAATATTTGAAGATTAAATAAAAGAACCTTGAAAGTAGACTGCTTGCGAACCGCTGGATCAGACCTCTTGGTTTCAGCAAAGTATGACCTATTTTTTCATTTAACTCGGCATTCATGATACACTAAATGACTGCTGAGAAAATAATTATGACCTTCAATACGACACGAAAGGACTTTTTATACCAACAATTTTTAAATGGCGCTGAATGTGAAAACTTTTATGAATATGTTTGTCAAAGGCCCCCAGAGAAGTATATTTTTTTTATAAAGAATTTTTTGCCATTACCGAGTGCAACAAAAAACCACTTTAAAGAAAGGACCTTTTACAAGCTCGTTTGTAAACGCGTGTTATCAATTGCTTTAATTTTCACTTTTTATTTTTAAATTGGATAAATTAGATTTTTTGTGTTAGAGTTGGATAATTGGAAAACACACTACCTTTTATGCTACAAATGTGAATGGTTTAATTAATTATCTTAATGCAGTGTATTCGGAGTATTAAATGTGACGTGGAGAAGTCCTGATTGAACTGGAACTGCAGATTATGATTTTTTAACTCTATAAATGGGGGTAATGTATACCACCAAAAAAAGGTTTTCGAGCATTAAAAACTAAAATTTATTTTGAATTCTTAGAGTGCATTTCTGTATGGTTACTGTGCTCTGTCCATTGGTGATTAAAATCTTCGTTTCCTGCATGTGCATAGTTGATATTCTTTAGAATATTTTATTTAAAACCAATGTCATCAAATAAACTTTAAATCCTACTTAAAAACATCTGTATCAAAGTAATTCAACATAGAGAAAATACAGTACTCGTAATATTAATATTTTTTTTTATAAACTTTTGCACACGATGCTTTATTTTCTAATGTAATCTCTCCTTTCAGAATCTATCCCGTTTTCAACTAAAATATATTATACTCCTAAAACACACACATAATCCTATTTTTATACTCTTTTACTCTTAAATATAATCGACAGTATATTCGATGTATTACAACGGTAGTAACGTACTTACAGAAGAATGAATTTATATTTTTACATATCTACGTACGCTTTGAAATGAAATAAATCACTATAAGATCTTTTAAGTAAAAATAGGACATAAAATAGCATTAAACGAGTTTTATACAGTCGACCCAAGCACAGCATCTGCGCTCAAGAGTCGATTTGCTTGTATCTATTGATGAATATGTTAGGCACTGGCATCTCGTATTGTGAAATAGTTTTAGATTTACTTGAAAAGCAATGGAAATTGATCAATAATACCTGCATTATTATCATTTTGTATTTCAAGCCTCAATAAAAACCCTTTTTTATTATTATTGATTTCTAGGTTAAGAAGGCATTTTTTTACAATGTGGAGACAATACTGACACAAAAAAGAGTAAACAATAGTCAGAAATTGTATGGGAAACAACAACAAAGCTGCACTAAGCCAAATAGGTTAAAAAAAGGATTTACCATTCTGGTGGTTGTATCGACCAGATCTCTCTCTCTATTTCCCTCTCTCACTCTCTCTCTTTCACTATCTCATTCACTCTCACTAACTCTCTCTCTCACGCTCTCTTACTCTGTCTCTCAATATCTCTCTATTTCACTCCCTCACTCACTTTCACTAACTCTCACTCTCTCACACAAACTCTCACTCTCTCACACTAACTCTCACTCTCTCACACTAACTCTCACTCTCTCACACTAACTCTCACTCTCTCACACTAACTCTCACAAACTCTCACTCTCACAAGCTCTCATTCTCATAAACTCGCACTGACTATCTCACTCACAAGCTCTCACTCTCACAAACTCTCACTGACTATCTCACTCTCTTTCACTCTTTCTCTCTCTCACTCTCACTGACTATCTCAATCTCTTTCTCTCTCTCACTCTCTCTTTCATATCACTTCTCTCACTCTCACAAACTCTCACTGACTCTCACTTTCTTTCACTCTCTCATTAACTCTCAATCTCTCTCTCTTTCACTATCTCACTCACGCTCACACTCTCTTTCACTCTCACTCTCACTCTCACTTTCTCCCTCTTTCACTCACCCTATAACTCTCTTTCTCTCTCTCATTCCTTTTTTCTCTTATGGATTGATACCGGACCGTCGTCAATAGCCCGTTGTGTTGCCACAGAGGACGGCGTTAATTCAAATTACCTTACCTTACCCCTCATTCTTTTTCCCTCACAGTCTCTCTCATTATCTCTCTCTCTCTCTCTCATCAAATCAAAATACCTTGTTGACAAGAAACTTCATCATTCCAGGATTGATAAGATCTAAAATGGATGATATATGTTGTCGAACGAAACACACTTGGAGAGTGAATTGAAATATTTCACTCTAGACAAGTATTATGACAATTATTACCAAACAATTTATTATTGGATTGAATTATGTTTTTACCTTGCATTTCATATTTTAGAATGAAGTAAAATGGATCAAAAAGAGAGCAGCAGAGTGTTAGAAAGCAGAGGTCGGAGCACTCGCTGTGACGTCATGGAACGGCAAATCAAATCGAGATTATACGAATTATTAAGATAATTTCACCGTCGTAATGAAATTAACTCTGCGAAAGGAGTGTTGGTTTGCGAAGCAATCCACGGGGGTTGTACATGTTTGTAAAGACTATATCAGAAGTTTAAAATACAAAGTGGTCTTTTTTTTATCGTCGATATGGTACAAAATGTTTCCAAGCGCCTGTGTTCGAGAAGTGCTTATTCCGGTGCTTTGTACGTCATCTGACCGTGGTTCATAATTTAGTGGTGTTATCCTCGGATCTTTTTCTTCGGGTTTGATACCGGACCGTTTCCAATAGCCCGTCGTGTTCTTGCGGTGTGACTTTAATAAAAATACAAACCTACCTGAGCTTTGTAAGTTAGTGAAGACGCGATAGTTTTTATTTGTTTTACGTGACTGAAATTGGTTTCAATGTGAGCATAAGACATCATATCGAGTTAAAATAATTTTAGTGAAACAAAATATTCATCATGTTTTTCTGCATTTGTACGGTAAAGAGAATAATTTTTTATTTGAAGAATTTAGAGTATTATGAAAGAATTTTTTCCAAAATCGTTTTCAAAAGATTATATTCTACTTCAAAATAATCAAAACCAGCTTTGTCCAGAAAGATTTTATCGTCCTTGTTCTTAAAATATAATCATTCTTTTTGCGATCAAGATTTGGTTTTGCGAAGCAAACTTCTTTAAAAATCGAAATAATGTCTAGAGCGCAATATTTTAATATTACCACTCAGTTTTTTTTTTTAATTTAAATCCGATTATTTTCTTTTTTAAAGCAAACCGTAGAAAAGAGGCTCGAAATAGTTTATCCGATATTTTATACGTAAGAAATAAAAGACACGTAAATACTTTTTCTCGCTTGGGGATGTTTCTTACAGCTATGTTCTTATACATATTTCCATTTCATTGGATTTAAATTCAGCATAATTTTCTGCCTGCAGTAATGTTTAACTTAAAAAATGGGTTTTGTTTAATAATTGATGAGTCCTTTACCATTAAAATTCAAGTTTAATTTCTATACACGTTTCCAGGAATATTTTAACATTCATTAGAGCTATGATTAATCTATATTTTACTCAAATGAAATTTTATAAAATATTTTGTTTGGTGTTCGTTTTAGCAGTGAAATCCTTACCTTGCTTTCGGATTAAACACAGTTTTACTTTTATGAACACCGCAAAAATCCGCAGGAAACATTTTCAGAATTATTCCAATTTCAAACTCTTTTCATCACAGTATGTACGTTGTTTAACAATTGCTAAGGAACAACCGATTTATGCAAAACTGAGATTCCGAAAGCCGCTAAATCGTAGAAAATGTACACACTATACAGAACTATACAGAAAATCACGATTTAAGGTTTTGAAAGCCGTTAAGATAAATTCCGTCTTGTGATGAAAGTATCAAATGAAGAATGTCCGTAAGGCATCATTTGAGTGAATTTGATCGTGTGGAGAGTAGTTGGGGCTGCTCGAATCTGGGCAAAGTGTCACCCAAGTTGCCGCAGCAATGCGTGTCAAAAATCGTTACTTCGCGGTAATAAAGAGCCGCGGAAGTTGGAAATGCTTCGAGAAAGCATGTTGGTGGTCGTGATAGGAGCACCACACCCAGAGATGCTGCATATATATCCCTAACAGCAATAAGGAACAAACATCTCACTCCGGAACAGATTGGTTCAGAGCTTGCAACCGCTACCGGCATTCGTGTATCTGCCAAAACAATATCTCGGCGATTAAACCAAGCTCGCTTTTATGCGCGAAAGCCTGTTAAGTGCGTTCCGTTACAAATACGCCATCGTCGGGAAAAGTTACGCTGGTGTAAAGAACATATTCGTTGGAATCGTCAACAGTGGTTCAGAGTCATGTTCTCCGACGAATCCCGATTCACCGTGAAGAGAGATTCTGGACACCAACTACTGTGTAGATAGAGGGAAGAACCACCGTTACGCACCACAGAATGCTTGTGACGTTGGTCGTTATGGCCGAGGAGTCATGGTGTGTGCAGGCATGCATAATGGCAGAACACAGCTACACAAATTTGCCGCTGGTGCCTTTACATCGCAGCGGTAATGCACGGAGATTCCCCTGGATCATGTTTGTTTTATTTCGGGGTGCAATGGGTCCTGACTTTCTGTTCATGAGTGACACAAGACAGTTGATGTCTCTGAGACACTAGAGAGCGAAGATATTGAGCGCATGGAATGGCTTGCGTATTCACCGGACTTAAATCCTATCGAACATACTTGGGATGATCTTTGTAGACGTGTTTCACAAAGGAATCACCCACCCCAAACTGTGCAGGCGCTCAAAATTGCTTTGAGAGAGGAATGGGACAATATCCCCCAAACACTCCTCGACTGTTTAGTGGAGAGCATGCCCTGTAGATACTAAATGTGCATTAGTGTGCAAAGAGGCATCACTTCTTTACTGAGTGACTCTATAATAACGTTTACATGACCAAACCAATCGACCCGGGTAATTCGAGGGTGAAAGGGATTTTCGAAGATTACCCGCGTTGCATTATGGGAAAGGAGGGTAATCTCAAAGACACGGGACTTGACTAGGGTTGAAATCAACCCGCGTATTTCCTCGCTTTTACCCCACGTAGGGGAAGCGGAGTAGAAAAAGCCGGTTTAACTCTCCTTTTACCCGGGTATTTGGCTCATGTAAACGATACTAATCTTTCATGACTCCGGATAGAAAGAACATTTTTCGAGTCTTTGGAAATTGCTCTAAAGAGCAGATTTTTTTTTCTTTTTATTATCTTGCTTTCCATAAGCCAAAATCTGTAACATTTTGAACTATACTTAGTGCATTGTATATTAATTAAATATATATACTAAGTTTCGTTTCTTTAATCAATGAATATTATTAATTATTTTAAAAATTATGTTTGTTCCTTAGCAACTGTCAAGCAGTGTATATAGTAAACGTAGAGGTAAAGTTTACTAACCAATACATGTACTCAAGTTTCATAAAAAAGTATGCTGGATATTAAAGAATGGAATCACGAGAAGTGGGCTTAATTCTTTGAAGTGTTTTTTTTTATGCGAGACTGCAATTTACAGTGGTAATTTTCATTTTTAAATTGGTAGAGAGTGTACCGCTCTAAACACGACTTCTCTGTTCAAGCCGACACAAAGCAGACATATTCAAGAATTCCTCAATTGGAAGTCATAAAATTCCTTTCAAGTGATCAACTCTCCATAACTAACCCTAGAAGTACTATTGCAGCACCCCATTTGACATTACATCGGTCATAAAGTTCAGGGGACTTAAAATAAACTTTCTTCTTACGTTACACTGACATTACGATCTCCTAAATCTCAAGTCCGATGAGAACACTCAAGATTCCATCGACATGTGGTTTTCAGCCGAAAGCGATCTGAAAGAAGCTGAAAATTGCCAGAGACCATCGAGATCTGAGAGCGCGAGGACAAGCTCGCTAACCTCTTCCGAACCCTTCTTGTCCCATAATATCTGTAATTATGCTGTACATATCAAGATGTAAGATGTTAGAACAAATGTTGTAGTGGGTGAAAACCAAAGATCTTCTTTTACGCTACCATTTCTGTCACCACACCATTTCATTCGATACAAGGAGCATAAAGCAATACAGGATGTTTCATTATATGGCCAAATTGTAACTGTGGTAAAGGGGCCCAAAATAAACATTCTGGTCACAGAATGTGTGTCCGGAAATGACGCCTTTAAATGGTAGAGTGTGCTGTTTAGATCAGTCGATAGGGTCGGTTTTTTTGGCGTAAGGGGTCATTCTGCGTTGGGATTTTCAACAGTATACATAGCTAAACGAATTCGGAGCTTGAACAATTGGAAATGACGCTGAATCTGACATAATCAGAAGGTTACGTGTTCGAATCAAGTCCGCGTCACCAGTGAAGCTGACATAATCAGAAGGCTATGTGTTCGAATCACGTCCGCATCACTAGTGAAGATGATATACTCATAAGTTTTAATTTTACGAACATCAAACAGCACATACACATTACACAAAACCACAAAGCACAAGACAGACAACTTTAAATAAATCACAAGGCAGGTAGACAAGGTAAAACATCACAGGGCAAGCAGACAAGACAGTGAAGCATAAAGCAAGCAGACAAGTCAACGTTATATACTCGTGCAAATGTGCGGACTGAAACTGATTCGCTTCCTATTGGTTCTCTCCCGAAATAGGATAGGCTTGATAAAGCATAATACACCGATATCATACCAGACAGTTCAAGTCACCGCAACACCTTACTCCACAGAATGTCACCTGATCTAAACAGTGTCCTCTATTACTTAAACGCGGTATTCCGGACACACGGTTATTTGACAAAAAAAATGTCTATTTTGGGTCTTTCTACCACCCTTTACAATTAGCCAGATATTTTCAAAACATCCTATTTATCAATGGTAGTCAAATGGGTAATTTATCTTTAAAGGTAAAGGGTAGACATTGCCAGCGAAGTATTTAAAATTACTTAGACGTTTCAGCACAGTATGCAACAAACGTAGAACACGTATCGTATTTCTTATTACAAGAATTTTCTGATAAACTAAATATAGATGGCGGTAGTGTTTCTCCCACTATGTGTCGATACTATGTGTCTCCCACGATGTGTATATTGCCGACCAACCGGTATAGTGGTTAAGGTGTTAGCGTCTAGATCGGAAGGTTCCTGGTTCGAATCCGGGTCCGGGCATGGATGTTTGTAAGCGTGTGGTGTAGAGGCGGCTGGTGCACTTAAAATCTGTCGTGGCCGAAAGTCCTCAAGTTGGGTTGGCGTGGAAGTTTGGAGAGTGGGGTGCCATCTCATATGTTGCTTCGTCATCTGACAGTGGTTCAAAATTACGAGTTGTTGTCCTCGAATCTTTCCCTTAAAGGACTGATCCCGGACAGTCGTCAATAGCCCCTTGTGTTGCTCTAGTACGACGTTAACTGAAAAAAAAACTACCCACTATGTGTCAGTAGTCTGTACGTATTCCGAAAGTGACGTCAGACGGCTTGTTCAGCACCGTCTCTAATAAAAATGTCAAAGAACAAATCCAGATATGATGCATGATAATTGGTAAAAACCTATTCGTTTAAGCACCAAAAAGTTGCCAAAATGTCGATAAACTTCATTTTAAGGTAGCCCTGAGGTGTAAGGGATAAGGTAACCTGGTCGGTAGAGTAGCGAATTCTGAACCGGAGGGTAGCGAGACCGTCAATCAAAGGGGCTGGTGCATGTTATATCTGTCGTGGCCTCTTAAGTCCTCACGTTGGTGTGGCATGGAACTCACGGATCGTCGTCAATGTCCCGTCGTGTTGCTTCCGTGTGACATAAGTTCAACTGCCTACCTACCTAAATGCGGATAACTGGCTATATTTGTATTTTATCATAACTTTAACCAAGCTTAGTAAGTTATCGACAGGACAAAATTTTCTGACTCAATGTTTCGAATAATTTCCTAAGAATAAATCTTTTTCGAATATTACTAAGTGTCAAAGGAATTTTTCGCAAGGATTTAGGTTTTCTAAATTCCTTCCATGTAGCACTGGCATTACCATTTTTTTAATGATGATCAACGTTACATTACATCACTCATGTTGCTTACATTACTTTAACTAAAATTACATAAGCATCATGACGCCGATATTCTAAATATGCAGACTGTCATTCGCAGAACTTCATACGAGGTGTTTCAAGCTTTTCTGTGCCAACTTTAAAAAGTAAGGAACACAAAGTTAAACTAGGATGAAAGAATTTTTCTGTCAATCAAAATGCGTGTGGTTAAAGAGATTTGACGCGGAACGTGCTCCATACACATTTATAAGTTAGTTTGTTTTTCGAATTCGACTTGAGCACTTCGCCAACAAAAATTGAACAAAATCATTTTCGAATTGATGTATCATCGTCGATGATCCACGCCAACTTCCTCACGTACAACGTCAATCTTCTTTCGTCATCTTGACATTATTCTTCAGGTGAAGCTGTCAGGAACTCTACGCATCACTTCATGATCCGCCAGTGGTTCAGAGCGAACAAAAACGTCCTGTGAAATCTTTGAGAACGGGTGCGGAGCAAAATTAAAGAGTATTCGCATACTGGTAGTCTATTGAGATTTATAACGCAGAGACATATTTGATTTTGCTCCAGACACAAGACATAGAATATCAAGTAATAGACATACACACTGTGAAGATTTTCACACTACCTTCTCACACCCCGGGAGCAGAAAGTGCAAGGTACGTCGCAGAAAAAACAGTCTTTAAAGAACAATTTTTCCTGAATTTATCAAAATTTTGGCTGATTTTTTTTCTCATATGTTATGATGTTCTGCAGTGCAAAGCACTCTCCGTGCCACACCTTTTTCATTTCTAGCTACGGAACAACCTCCCTACACCGCACTACGAAACAACCTCATAACCCCCCCCTACAAATAAAAACAAACATTTTATAAAACAACACTTCTATGTCAATGAGAAAATATTTAACTTCAAAGGGGATCGACAGAATTGCAAATTTTGAAAGTATGCCCTGGTTTTAAAATCAAGTAAGTTAACTAATTTTGATGTTTTATTATAAATATGTAATACATATTTAGTTATTATAAATATGTAATACATATTTAGTTATTATAAATATGTAATACATATTTAGCCGAAAATTGTGTTTTACGTCTGTTTTTGATTTGACTGTAGTTTGCAAAATTAGGACAAAATGCCTGCAGAACAATCATAATTGTATGTAGTTGTGCTGCAGAACACTGAATACAATTCTGCACCTGAGCTCACACCTGTCGGAATTCCGAAAATATTATGACAGATTATTATTCCGCGTCATCTACTGTTACAACGACTTGAGAAGAACAGGTTGTGTTCGTTCAGAAGGTCTCTGATTAGATCTGGACATTTACTGTATGATTCTTTTGAACTGCTGACGCGCGACGGCTGCAGAGATAAGAGAGAACGAAAGACGATAGATATGACCTTGAGGCAGAGGGTGACGCTGGTTACTACGCTGCAATTTGAGAACAAATACTGACATGTATTTGTGTAGTGTAATTAATACTATGGTGTACATGTTCATGTATATATGATGTATATACATGTATATATGATGTATATACATGTATATATGACTTATATATTGTACATATTCTTATCTTCTTCAAACAATTAGAACTTAAGGGGGTCCGGGACACATTGAAAAAAGATTTTTATTAATTATTTAGAATTTTGAATTTTTTTGTAATGATTACCCATCTAACTAATAAACAAAATCACAACACAATATTTTTCCAAAAGTTTTTTAAAAATTTTAAATTAAAATGTTTTGAAAAAAAGAGAGGTCATTTTAAATTGCTAAAACTCAAAATATTCTTGATCAATTTTCAAAATTCTTGCAGTAAATTATTCACAAATTTATAAACTTTAATTTTGATTCAGCAATTTTTAAAATATTAATCTCTCTATATTAAAAAAAAGTTACTGCCGCCACCGCAGGATTGAAAACTGTGTTGTTTAGCTCGATTCTTAAACGATTTCCAGAGAAAGTACTGATCGGAAAGAAACGAAATTAACACAATTTGTTCTTCATCGTATTCCATGGACAATTATTAAGATTTTTTCCGATGCGGCTATTAGTTTAGGGTTTATTAAGTGTCAAAATTGAAGAAGCGAAATTTCTTCCGCGAGTGAACAAAACACATACAAATTTTCAGTCTTAAGCCGTGAGTTTTTTTTAAAGTATACCTCTCAATGTAAATTTTTGCAGCTCGTCGAGTTTTTTTTTTTTTTTTTTTTAATTTCAATTTGGTTCTTGATAATATTTTTTTGAAATTCGGGAAAAATCAGGAAATTTTTTTTACTTTTTTTTAAAACTGCCGTATTTAAATTTTATTACTATTTGTTTTTAATTTTTAATATATGACAGTATACCTCAGAATGTACTCTTTCTTACGGTACTATTATTTTTGAAATCGGTTAATAATTAAATTGGATGCAATCAAAAGTTGGTCATACAAAATTCGGAATCTTTGGATATTTTCGCTAATTTTTGTTACAACCGTTAACTAAAACTGTAATATCTATATCGTATTACTATTAGTTTTTTATTTTGAAATTAGCGCAGTATACCTCAGACTATACTCTTTCTTACGGTACCATTATTTTTAAAATTGGTTCATAAATAAATTCGATGCAATCAAAAGTTGGGGACACAAATTTCGTATTTTTTATTTCGCGGAGCAAATTCGCGGAGCATTGTATTCGCTGAGGGTTGTATTTTTGGACTATCGGGTTTGCCAGATATCAAATTTATCGTAGCAACAATTGCCATAAAAACGATTTCTTTTTATTTAGCGAGGAAAAAGGCTCGCTTTTTTTCCCTCTGTTCTCAGACAGTTTACCGAGAAAGTACAAAGTACACATCGTAAAGTTTGGAGATTAACAGGGTTTACTTAAAATTGTACAGGGAACAAGAAGCAGAAGATTTTTTACTCATGCGGCTATTAGTTTAGGGTGCATTAAGTGTTAAAGTACAAAAGAGTGAAATCACTTGCGTAAGAGGTATTGGTTTGCGAAGCAAACCAAACGGGATTGCGTAGCAATCCCCAGGTGTCCGCGAGCGTAAGCGAGCAGGGGTCCAAGCCCTCGCTGTGACGTCATGGACCGTAAAGTGAAATTAGGATAATACAAATTATTCAGATAGTTTCACTCTGCGAACGGAATGTTGGTTTGTGAAGCAAACCAAATGCCATATGGGTCATTCCACTCAGTTCAACCAGGGTCCGACAACCAGGGTCCGACACCCATTTTGATGAAACTTGGCATGTTTGTTCCTTTTATGGATTTAAGAACACATATAATTTTTTTTTGCTCTATCTCAAGCGGCTTATGTTTTATAGCCTGTAAAAGTTTTTGGAATTTTGCGGTTTTTATCAATCAGACGGAGGAAACAGAATTTCTTTATTTTAGAAAATAAATTATATCTCCCTTGTTTATCGACCAATGTTGATGAAATTTTTTAAGAGTATACATCAATATGTAAAGAGTCCAGACAAAAATAAATTATACCTGCAAGTATCTCATACAAGGTTAGACAAAATTCCAAAGTTCTATTTATAGATTTTAAAAATAAAATGTCGAGTTTTACGCGAAGTGGAATATCTTTAAAAGGGTTAAGGACAATCAATAAAAAAAAATTTGTATTCTTGTTCTAAAAGATATGTTCTACCACATAAAAAAATAAAATGAATGGTTTTTTCACTCCTTTATTATTTTTTCTCACTTTAAAGATAGAAATCACTTGACTCACTCATTTTCTTAAAAACGTTAAATTAAAATTACAATTTTAGTAAAATTTTAACTATAAATGTCACATATATCAACCAATTTCAAATAAAATAAGACAAAGCTAACACAAATTTAAAATTATTAAAGTAATATAGTATAATTAATATTGTTAATCAGGCCTGTGTGTACAAAAAAAAAATGTTTTAAAATAGGTTATCCACAATTATATATTGAGATTATTTAGAAATAAGATAATCAATTTCTTTATTTTCAACAATTAGGTCTAATTAAAGTAAATAAAATTACATTACAATTTAAATTTAGTTTTAAAAACTAGTTCTAAACTAGTCAACTCACTAACACAGTAACTTATTTCAAGAAATATTATAAGCAATAAATACACTCAAGCTGTGACAAAAAAGATGTGTCTTCAATTTTGATTAGTACCTGATATGGTGTGTTTTGGCTGGTGCCACTAGCACACACTTAGTGTATGTTTGCACAATACATCAAAATGTGATTTTATTGATTCACTGAGCAGGTATTAAAGAGGATTACAAAGACCTTTTTTCGTATATTGTTTGTGAAGGAGCAGTAAGAGAATGTATGCTAAGGCATTGCGACAAGTGTCCATCAAAATATAGCCTTGTCCAGTTTTTACAGTCAAAATTTGAGAACTATGATGATGAAGACCCTGTCGAGTACAATCAGTGGGTTTTGACTGATCGAACTGAAGTGATAGGGTGCTCGACAAAGGAAACAGTTTCCTTAAATACAGCTGTTATCTCTGGATTTTAGTGAAAATTATGCTTTCACAATACAAAAAGAGGCGCAAGGTTACCACTGGACCTCAGATTCATGCACTATTCATCCTGTCATTATTCATTCACTGCAATGATGCAAGCAATAAAAAACTGAATTTACCTCTTTGTATCATATCTGATAACCTTAAACATGACGCGAGTATGGTGTATGAGATCCAAAAAACTGTTACTACCTTTCTGAAAGAACTATCCACATAGCAAACATTCACTACTTCAGTGACGGATGTTCTCTCTCTCTCTCTCTCTCTCTCTCTCTCTCTGGGCAATATAAAAATAAATACAACTTCATTAATCTGTGTCTGCATGAAAAGGACTTTCAACTAAAAGCCCAGTGGTCATTTTTTGTAACCAGTCACGGTAAAACAGAATGTGAAGGAATATGGGTTTAATGTAAAACACTTAGCTAGGAAGGAAAGTCTTCAATGACACCTGGAAAGACAAATAAAAACAACAAATGAACTTCGAGTTTTGCAAATCCAACATTACAAATATTAACTTCCAACTTATTTCTAAGACATATCCTGGATGTTTTATTGCTTGTGTTTATGACAGCTTATGGTATTTTGGTATGGTGAGTGAGGTGAATGCAGAAGAAGATTCCACTTTAAAGTTTTTACATCCTCATGGACTACCACCATCATTTTTCTGACCCAAAAGAAAAGATGAACGTGTGGTACCGATCCCTCACGTCATTGCAATTGTGGAACCCCTAAAACAATGACTGGAAGAACTTACAAATTCTCTCAAGTATGCATGATGCATGTTCAATCAACCTTATGAAAGCACTGTAGAAAATTAAAGAATTATTACCTAGAATTTGAAATATTTCAATGGTAAGTTTTGTAATACATTTACCATTCCAGAAGCATTATAAATATTAAAATTTAGTATAATTTCACTAAAATTGTAATTTTAATTTAACGTTTTTAAGAAAATGAGTGAGTCAAGTGATTTCTATCTTTAAAGTGAAAATAAATAATAAAGGAGTGAAAAAACCATTCATTTTATTTTTTTATGTGGTAGAGCATGTTTTTTAGAACATGAATACAAAAAATTTTTTTTGATTGTCCTTAACCCTTTTAAAAATATTCCACTTAGCGTAAAACTCGCCATTTTATTTTTTAAATCTATAAATAGAACTTTGGAATTTTTTCTAACCTTGTATAAGATACTTGCAGGTATAATTTATTTTTTTCTGGACTCTTTACATATTGATGTATACTCTTAAAAAATTTCATCAACATTGATAGATAAACAAGGGAGATATAATTTATTTTCTAAAATAAAGAAATTCTGTTTCCTCTGTCTGATCGATAAAAACCGCAAAATTTCAAAAACTTTAACAGGCTATAAAACATAAGCCGCTTGAGATAGAGCAAAAAAAAATTCATCATCACAAAGTTGGTTACATCTTGATGAGGAGATATCTCGTCATCCGCAAAATTGGTCAAATCTTTATTGACAAGAGATCTCGTCACTTGAAGTCAACCGATCAGATCTTTGTCTCGCCGTTATCAATAAATCAGCAACATATAGCTGACGTGAAATCTCGTCATTAGCCAAATTAAACAGACCTTGAAAGACGGGGTATCTCGGGACGTTGTAGGATTAAAGTTATCACAGGGTTTTGAAACATTCCGTTTACATACTCTAAAACACTATATAAATCGATAGTTGAGCAGTTAAAAAAGTTCCAGCGTTCCTGACCTGACACTTCTTGGAATATTTTAAGTTTTAACGAACTACTTAAAAGGCTTGCGAGATCATTAGGCAAAATCATCGATCGATTGTTGTAGCATCCGGCCGGTACATCTTCGTCGCACCCTCCGTGGTGAAGACCAGTCCTGCCTCTTGAATTAGCCACTTGCAGCGAGGGAAGAGAAAGAGCATAATCGCAGAAGCTACACAGAACTGGGAAATCAATAGTTTCCGGTGACTTGAGGGAAAGTTCATTAATCGGCTTAAGAAAAGAAAAGTGCTGGAATTAATCTCCTTTGATCCTGTGTTTGAAGCCTTCTGGTCGTCCCACTCCTACTCAAGGATAAAGGAGCTCATGCCTTTTTTACAACGGGTCGAGATGTACTTTATGAGATTTGCTCCTGTTCCATCGTGGATTAGGTTTGACAGAGTCAACTAGTTCGTCAAGGAGATGAACTTGTTCCTTAGTACTCGGGGAACTGTTTGTTTACTTTTAGAGTTTTAGAGAAACCTTGTCTATTTTACTTATATGGTACGCTAGTGAATGGTACTATTGTTTTCCTGCCTTTGTATAGGGCCAGGAAGGGCTCAATTAGAAAGTTAGTGTTGGCAATAATATTCAAAGATAACAGACTTAAAATCGAGTATTCCTCTGGGGGTTTACTTTGGGCCTGTGATGGTAGATGTTTTGTTCCACGGAACCTGTAGTAGGCCACTTTAATCATCTTAAATTTTTGGAGTCACCACCTTTGGTGGTTTCGACTCTGGCTTCTGGAAGAACCCCAACTCAAATGCTGGCTAGTAGCTTTAGTGTGTCTCTACTATTATAAAAGAAAGTGTTTGTCTGTTTGGGGCCGCAAAATCCAGACGATTCTATGGCACTTACGGCAGCATTAACACTAGGAGGAACTCCCATCAAATAATTGCAAACTTTTACACTGAAAAAATCCAAATTTTTGATAATTAATTTATCTAGATGTAAAAAATTTAGTTCGTCAAATTGAAGAGTATAGGTTCCATGGAAGGAAGTGCGCATGGAAAAAAACGCTTGGTGACTCCAACACCGCTCTCGATAGAACATGGATGATTTCTGGAACTACCACCGTCTATGGATAATAAAGGAATGTGAATGATGAGAATCTGATAGTCGTCTCAAATGACCGATGATCCAAACACGTCTCGTCGTTCGGGTGAGATAATAGCTTGTAGGAAACACTTGTTGATAGATCCCGGTCAATGTCGCTTCTTGGGGAGTAGAAACACCAAACAGGATTCCTATATATCGTTTGTTTTACTTCAAAATAACTCTGCCCATGGGGATGGGTGCACTCAAAGAAAGGCTCCTCTTCAACACTCAATTAGTGCTGTTGCTGTTGTTACTTATTCCACGCAATCTAGAATTTACTAGACCAGGTCCACTAAATCATTCACCCTCAGGAAGTCCTTCGCCAGGACAGTAGCCTTCACAAGATCATCTCGACTGAGCCTCAAGAAAATCAGTACATGCTCGGGTGAAGCTGCTTCTTTATCACTCAATTAGTTGTCCATTTTAATGTAAAGCGTCATTACGTGAGTAGGAACATTCAAAATGACTCATGGCAATTTCTTCTTTATGATCCGAATTACAAAAAAAAATATTAGCGGTTACTCCATTGAAAGCGTCCCGCGTGTCGGCTTAAGATGGCAAATTGAAAAGCGGGAAACTTGAAGACCAAGGTAGAACGTTTTGCGAAAAGGATCGATCGTCGGCGTGAGTCTTTTAAGCAAGCAGAAACTACATCCAAAGAGAACGCCACAGTCCAGATCTAGCTTAAATACCCACGATGCAAACCCAAAGTTGGCGAACAATCCACCATTAATATCACTCCGAAAAAATGCCTGGTAGCCAAAGTCAGTGATACGGGCTGAACTGAAGTCGTGAAGAAGCACCCAAAGAGAAATAGCCAACGGCTATTTTTTTTTTAATCCTACGTGTTTAATCTTGTTAATTTGGAATGACGTAATTTGTATCAAACGAAGAAAAACAAAACAAACATCAAAGTTTTCAGTTAATTTTTCTGCTCGTTTTGAATATGGTTTCCAAGTATTATAATCAGAATTAACAGAATATGAATTTTAGTAAGTTATTCGAAAACATTCCAAAATTGAGGGGAAAAAAGAATGCAGCTTTGACCGGTTCAATGATTACTAGGGCTGAAGAAACGTTTAAAAAAAAGGTATTGCTGGAACTAGATAAGGGGGCATTATAATTAGTATCTAGCTGATTTTGAGCTTTAGGAATGTGGCGCTGTTTTAGCGACATAGCAGCAGTCTATTATTCGATGTTATCCAATAGAGATGGAGCAGTGCACACATGCCTCCAGCGCGTCTGGGGCGACGCTCGTCCAACTTGCCTGCAATTTGTACTGCTGTTCCCCACGGCGCCGCACGGTCGCCGCACATGAGTCTCCGTTCTGAAGTACCTTGTTTTCATAAACATATGGAATATAAATAATAATTAATAAACGGTTGTATCCAGTAACGTCTATTATGTGTTAAAATATACTTTTTTTACACCAAATATGCGAAATAAACACGTTTTCTTCGATACAATATTTATCGCAAATGGGGCGAAATGAGTTCGAGCGTCATTTCACGGTTATGTGTGCATAGTTGGGCTTCGGTGCCGCAGTGGCGTCGCACGTTGAATAACCGAATGTGTGCACCGGGCCTAAAAATAGAGTTTTTTTATATTCTGACTTTCGGAGAAAAGATATCTTTGAAACATATTAAATTTTGAATGGAAACAAATAGAACGTGCGACTTTGTATTTGGTTTCGCGCAGAGCAGTACGATGACTGCAGCGTGCGAAAGGGCTTATAATCTGCTTAATGGTTCTTGCCACAGTTTCATCCTGATTACGCCTCCGTGGCTAAATTATTTTCTCCATTGCGCTATCAGGTTGCGAGTTGTAGGTGCGTAAGTTCGATTCCTCCTTGTGTGTATTTCTATTCTATGTTAAACTTTCCCATGTGAATATGACCATTGCTTGATGTTATATGTCTTGTGTTTTTCGCAGCTAGACCAAATATGCTCTTGATCCATAAAAACTTATTAAACTTTTTTGAAGTTTTCAATGTTGGACTTCCAGTTTGGCTCAAAACCGATTTGAACACATACTTTTTAGTGCAAAATTTCTGGAAACTTCGTGCTTTAGAAATATTTTTTTGAGGAATATTTCAGGCACAAAGGATATGTAATGTTCAAAAAAATTATCTTACCTTTTTACTTTTTCTTACCAAGAAGTTACAATTTTAAATTTGGAAAACTTCTTATTCGAAATAGCAAGGTCACCATTTATCCCCTTGTTCTCATCTTTATTAGTCATTATTGAAGCTTTTAAAGCTTCAATATTAGTTTGGCTTAGGTTTTTATCTATACTCCACTTTAGGGCAGAATTAGTTAAAGCTATAATGAACTCTACAAGTTTTTATTCGAGGCCAATCAATGAATAATAGATATGAATTTTTTTCAATGTAAGATTTTCAGGTACGATATTAAACAATCATTTTTCTAGTACATAATTTATGAGCTGCTATAGAAATATTTTGATGCAGTAAAGTTTTAAACAATGTTCTTACAGTGATCACTTAAAGTTAACTAAAACGTTCCAAACTTTTTCACTTTTTTTTACCATTTCGGAATGTGTTTAGAATTTGAAATTTCGAAACTTCCAATTCGTTTGCTCTTATTCTTTTAACTATTAGCTTGAGAAAATTGTTGGAACAATTATCCTCTGTTCCCGTGTTTAATACGTACTGAACGTCACCCTTTGTTAAAAGATAATGTTCACTCATTCCGTTCCAACGGGACAAGATGTACTATATATGTGTTCCAGTTTTACAGTGGAATCGCTTTATATGGAATTTACAAACAGGTAAACCCTTTATGTAGTACTCGTAGAATTGATATAAGTTAACCGGAAAAAACGTGAATCCTGTGCTTCATTCAATTTCAAAATACCCATTAACTCGAAAACACAATTCCAGAACTGGAGACAGTTTGTAACAGGTTTTTGCACCAAAGGATGCATATTTCAAGATAGTTTAGTACTTCTAAGCGAAGCTAAACCGTCAGGAAGGTTAAGGCAACTCACTGCAACACTCTTTGGTTAATGCTCGTGGTTTGATGGAAACAAAAACACTTCAAAATCTGCTTCTCACAAATTATCTAAAAGATTCATGTACAAAAGTGGTTTCTCCCTTCAAATATATACAATTACCATCAGACCCTAGTACAGAATGAGCCAAAAGTCCCAAAATAGTCCGAAGTTTTAACAAATCAACTAATATTTTTTTTCTACGGTCATTTTATAAAGAAGACCCAGGGGATTAACCGAAAAATTCACGATCTAACAAAGAACACAAGTGAAATTTTACTATCAGACCCGAGGATCAATAATTCTGAACCAACGATCATATCGCAGTCATTATGTCGTGAAAGATTCTTCAAGCTGATCCATCATTACTCAGTCAATGATTAGATGTTTGGTTGTTTGGGGGAAAAGGGTTCAGAAAATGACCTTCCACAAACAATACCACGCTTGGTTAGGAATGAGTTGTGCAGGTATAGCTTGTTCCTAGCTAAAGATTTTTTTTTTTAAGTTTGATTTTTAGTTAAATACCAATGGGCACACATGATGCATAAATAACTCCATCAATTGATTGAAAGAATCCTATTGAAGATTCTATTGGTCAAAAAGTCAAAACTAAATAGAAGTTATGTAGAGAAGACTGAAGGTTGTAGAATAGATAGAAGCGTGTAAACCCCTCAGAGGGTTAAATTTCAAATATTCAGTCTTTAAATGCTATCGTAGAAATTTATTGATGCAAAAGGGTTACCATTTCTGATTACTTTGTTTAGTACATTTCCATCAAAAGTTTAATTTATTTGTTCGTCAGAACCTTTTAAAAGATGTAGAATAAATGCATTTTAAATATATGTTAATTGATGGAAGTAAATGAGAATAAGTTTTGGTATCAGATGAATATCTACTATATACCATTGTTTTGAAGCGTTGATGTTTCTGCTACAATTAATTAATATTTTGTTATCGATGCATGTGAGAAAATGTAACTCTATGTTCTCTACGGAAAATCAACCAATGAAAAATATTCACGATATATTAAAGTTAACAAATGCCACGCACTCAAAGTATGTCACAATGAAGTGCATTGGCTTCTTACTGCAAATACTTCTTTTGAAAAAGAAGTTAGACTTATCCAAAGAATATTCTACAAAAAACGTATCACAGAACTTATTGAAGAGATTACTCCTGTAACAAGATTTGTGTTTTTTAAATTGAACTTTGTATCCTTGAATTCTATTTTTGCTTTAACCAAGCCTCAATTTATACTACAGAAATAAAGACAAATCCCGTGTAAGATGTAATGCCATCAGTTTGGAAATCTTTGAAGCGACTTACTGAAAACGGGGTAGAATAAAATTTAGGTAGGTGCATTTTGTTTCCTGGCTAAGGCCTGGAAAATCTCTTTGTTCTTGTTAACCCTCTTGGTGGTTGTCTCCGTGAGGTCTCATCATTAGTAAAACTAACCCAATCTTGATGAACGAGATGTCTCGTCATTTGAAGAAAACTAACCTGATCTTGATCTCGTCATCATAAAAAAATGGCACTAACTTGACGACGAGATTTTTCGCCATTAACAAAACCGACCAGATCATGATGAGTGATACACTATATAACAAACAAATAGACCCATCAAAAAGGTGCAGGATTACAGTGGTTGAGGATCATTTTGGAACGGTACTGACTAGGCATGTATAGTCCTTAGTGACGAGTCCCGTTTCCAACTGTGTTCTGACGAGAACCGCAGACTTCTCTGGAGCCATCCAGGGCAGCGTGGGGATCCTGCCCTTATTGTCGCACGCCACACACGCCCACAACAGGGCGTTAGGGTCTAGGGGGGCATCTCCTTTGATAGCTCTTTGGCAGTCATTTCTGGCACATTTAAGGCCGTATTCACAAGTCCAAGTTAACTCGAGAATAAACGATAATCCGCGAGTTATCGATAAAACCGTATTCACAAGTCCTGATCCGTGGTTTAAACTGCCGGTTCAGTGTTACATTTTGATCCTCCGAAATCGGCGAGTTAACTCGCGAGTAAGAGTTACGCATGCGCAGTACTACCTTTTTGCGAAGGATATTCTGCAAAAAACAAAATGGATGACATATTTCATTCTATGATAAAGTATAGTATTCTTGCGACGACTGGTCACTGGATTGGACGTGAGCACCTGCTTCATAGCAGCTCATGTCCTCATCATAATATTCCTTAAATGGAAAATTTAAACATAATTATATTGTAATTCAAAAGAAAAATGAAAATAAATGTAGCTGCGTAATCTTAACAAGCAGCTTAGCGAAAAGATAGATGGCGCCATGTCTGTCCTCTAAGCCGGAGAGAGCGAACGGTAGAAAACGACCATGGCAGATACAAATTCGTCGTAGAATAAAAATTATTATGTTGAATTGTTACGAATGAAAAAAAATTGACAATGCAAGTCACTTTTCACACCACCAACACACAGCCATACTGACAAGTGCAAAGATAATCGGATTACATACATCTGTCCAGGCCCTGATTTACCATTAGGCCCGTGAGGCACGGGCCTAGGGCCCCCATAATTTAGAGGGCCCCTAAGTTTCATAAGTATCTAAAAATTATAAAAAGTTTTTAAGTAGTTACATAAATTATTGGGTAGTTACGTAAATGAACGTTGACTGTTTCCCCCACTATCACATTCTTGTAATTACATTAATTATCTAACTATTACGTTTTTATTTTTCATCTGCTTTATTTTGTTTTGTCAAGAGTTATAAGTAATGTCACGATTTTCTCAAACTTTTTAATGACATCTGTGAAACGGTCAACAGTCAAATACGTAAGTACCAATTATTGTTATAAAATTAGTTTTTGTGATGAACAAATAATATCAGGGAGGGGCCCCTTCCTGCGTGTTGTGCCTACTATACCAAATTTTCTAAATCGGGCCCTGCATCTGTCAAGACATTGAGTACAAGTCTTTCTTGCAAAATTTAGGTTTCCATAAAAATCCAACTTGAAATTAAATACCTTTGCATTACTTTCCCAAAACCATATTAAAATGCTGTATGTCCTATTTATTCACAATTTGGAATCAATTCTACGGCGAAGTACGTGCTTGATCAGTATGAATGCAGATTCGGGCGTCGCAACTAATGTAAACAATACCACGTGATCGTGAGGTAGCCAATCACAGCGAGCGTCTCATTTTAATCCCCGGATCACTTAACACGCTGTTTGAGAATACCGTTCTTGCTAATCCTCGAGTTAACTCTTACTCGCGGATCAACTGATCCTCGAGTTAACTCGGGACTTGTGAATATGGCCGTAAAAGCACAGCGGTACGCAGACGACATTATTCGACCGGCTGTGTTACCATTTCTTTTGCGACACCCTAGACATACTTTTCAACAAGATAATGCCCGGCCGCACACGGCACGTGTTGCTATGAATTGTCTTTAAGCTTTTCCAACACTTTCTTGGCCAGCTAAATCTCCTAATCTCTCTCCCATATAGCAAATTTGGGATGTTATGGGAAGGCGATTGCAACCATCCCGAAATGTAGATCATATGAGGGAGTTGGAGACGGAAAGAAATTCCGCAGGACACCATCCTGGAACTTTATCAGCCACGTCGGGTGACAGTTTGCATACAGGCCACAGGTGGACCAACGCTTTATTGACTTCATCCCTTTATTACGGTCAAACACTGAAATAAATCATTCAATTGATCTGAAATTTGTACCGTTATTTTTCTATGTATGTTCTTCACATCTACCAATTTTTATCGCAATCGGACAACTCCTTGATGCGTCGATTTTTTTTGTTATAGTTTATATCTCATCATTAGAGGAAAGTGACCAGATCTTGATCTCTTCATCATCAAAAACTCGGCAATATCTTGATGTCGAGCTATCTCGTCATTGGTAATATTGGTCAGATCTTGATCATCCCTATGGTCACGAGATATCTCTTCGAATTCACTTGGATGGTTAAGCTTGTCTAAAATGTCTTCACTTGTTTTGCCTCTAATCTTCCGCCACCTATTAAGATTGGATAGAACTGTGACTATATGAAATGATCCAAATATGTGTATGACAATAATGAGAAATAATGAAGCTTAATGCTTAATCGATGGCTATTTGTTCTCAAAGACTGGAAAATATCAGTATTACTCTTCGCAAATTCGAAGAAGTTGTTTAGTGAACTCTGCTACAGGTGATCTGCCATTTTGCATCGAATGTTGCAAGCATTTCTTGGGGCAAAACTTAACTTATCGCTACTAAGTTTTTAAATCAACTGCAGTTAATTTGAGAGTTAATTGCGTATAAAATGCAAAACAGATGCCTAGTTTATACACTTGAGAGATGAGAAGGCTGGTTCGTTCCAAACATGCAGGAAGAAATGTATATAAAAACTAACGGCATTCCAGTGATGTTTCCTTAAACTAAATTAGTAACATGCGCAAAAGTAAAAACAGTTTTGTGTTTCGTAGAAGCTCCTTTGCTGAACAAATTACGCGGATTTGTTGTTCATAGAATGTCTTAATTAATTCGTGTCTTCAAACAAGTCTCAAAAGTATGCAGAATTTTTTTATGTACAGAAAAAATTCTATATATGAAAATCCTGTAGAAAGTTACCGGAATTAAGTCAATTTACACAAATTTATGTCAGTATTCCCAGCTGAGGAGCCGTTGAAGGAGCTATTTTCAAAAAACTGGAAGGGTAATTGAGATCGATAGGATGAAATTGAATAATATTCTTTATAATAACTAAAACGAATGGGAAAAATCTTTTAGAATAAAATTATTCGTTACATATCGACGGGTTAAAGTTGCAGTGGTGTAAGTCACTTCGTAAAAAAAAAAGACAAAACTTCTTGCGTTCCAAAAAAGACACTGCCATAGTTGGCCGTTGAATAAATATCTGACTTACTTCACGTGTTCAGTTAACAGATGGACTTATCTAAATCTGGTTTCTGTGTCTTACTAATTATATTTAGTTAAATTTGGTTTGATTATATCTGGGTTTTTTTTCGGTCTTCTTTTTGAAAAGGTGACTTGCACCTCTGTAAATTTAAGTCATCCCTATATTAAGTGAAATAGTTTTACTTTCTTCGTCATAATACTTTTGCAATTTTATGTTAAATTAGTTGTCAAAATTCATTGATTATTAATAACAAAATTATAAATTATTAAAAAACCGTATAACTAATTTCATTGCGAAAAAGTAAAAGTACATCAAAAGGTTTGTCATTAAAACAAAAAACGAACAAAATATACAGGGTGGTTCTACGGTTTTTAGGAAAAACTTGGAGGGGTGGTAGAGCTTACTAAAATATACATTTTTCGTATAGGAATGTAGGGTCGGAAGTGACGCTTGGAGACATGAACAGAGAAACATCGTTTATTTACAACATCCTTGCAAAGTGCTTTTTTTCAGCAATGTTTACAATAAATGCTCAAAATTGCGACCACCAACGGTAATACCTGCTTGGTAGCATCGAAGGAGTGATTGGCGAACAGTTCCAAAGATGCCAGGCATTCTGAGCACCCTTGCAGCAGCAATGGCTAGTCGAGCACCGATGACATCAATTGGGTCAACTGGAGTCAAGTTAACGATGGTCTTCAATGCTCCAATAAGAAGTAATCGATGCTCGATGAATCTGGCGATCGGGGTGGCCATTGGACTGGTCCACCACGCTCAATCCATCTCCCCGCAAAACTGGCATCCAGGTAATTGCCGACAATCATGTTGAAATGGGATGGTGCCCCATCATGCTGAAACCACGTGTGATTACGAACGATAGTCAGAACATTTTGCAGCAATTCTGGTGAAACCTCTTCCAGATAATACGATCATGTGAGCCACCTCCACGCGTCACTTTCAACCATACATTCCCATACGAAAACTGTATGTTTTAGTTAGCTGTACCATCCCTCCAAGTCTGTCCCATGACCGTAGAATCACCCTGTATATGAAGAACCAAGCCAACTTTTGTTCTGCAAATACACGCATGTCCAAAAGGATGATGCAATCCGAGATGAATCCCGTGCCAAGAATCTGTAACCTGTAAGTACCTCAAATGACAAAGGTTCGCAGGTAAGTATTTCATTAATGTCGCACTGGAGTACAGCTTTTCAACATTCTCTCTTTTTTAAGAACTCAGTTTGCTCACTTTCTTTTCATTGTTTTCCTTTAAACAGGAAAACTTTGTTGGAAAGGGTGAAATTTCTTCAGACTGGTCAGACTTCGAACCTCCCATGTTGGTAAAGCTACGGTTTTCTAAGAAAGCGGAGCCGTTATCTAGTAGTCGTGATACGTCATGATACGGCATAACTAGACGTTGGAGAATTGGGCAATACAGACGGCTGTAGTCGTTTATTTATTCGAGAAACGAAACAAGGTGGATTTTTTATTCTCTAGTCCAAGTTGCTAACTTTGGAATCGTTGAAGATAGAGTGAAAATTTCAACAGATTTCAAAATTCTACGCCAGATCGATACCAAAATACATTTATTATTCTATTATTTACCATTTCATTATTCAATTATTTATTAAATAATTAATTATTTATTTTTAAAATATCACATTTAAGGTATCGATGTGGTGTAAAATTTTCCGCCGATTTCCTATCCGTTGAAATTTTCAATCAATCTTTAACGATCCCTATTTTACAAAAACAAACTAAACAATGCCAGTCAAAAAATTCTTTTGTTTTTCTTCCCTCCGCTCGAATTGTTTGGTGTAGGAAATGAAATGTTGCCGCTACAAGAGAAAAATACGTTCCCCAACTGTTTGAGACTACTATGACGATCGTCATGCAAATGGCGGCTCCGCTCATTTTCGTTACGCTCACAAACAACGCTCTCTAGGAAATCAACGCCATCTGTTTGTATAAACAACGTTTTAGTGACTTCATCCACAGCTACATTACGGCTGCTACATACGGCTCTGCTTTCTTAGGAAACCGTAGCTTTACCGATGTCAACATTGCAACAATTCGCCTTGGATGAGAAAGATTCTTTCCTGTAGCTTCAAGAATTGGGCTTCAAGTTTTTTATATGAATGATTGTGTCTCTGGTTCATGATATTTTGTGGTTCATGTTCATGTGGCATGAAATCCCATTACCACTGTAGAGCACTTCTTTCTTCTTGTGCAGTCTTTGGTGGGTTGTGTAGTCTGT
The DNA here is from genome assembly GCA_947359465.1 of Metellina segmentata. NCBI lineage: Eukaryota > Metazoa > Arthropoda > Arachnida > Araneae > Tetragnathidae > Metellina > Metellina segmentata. The sequence continues at coordinate 121,870,002 of OX375876.1, forward strand.
CAAACGACATCCAAGAGCATTCTGAAGATGCTCTATTGAATTTAGATCGGGTGACCTAGTTTTATATGTATTCAGTACCAGCCTTAATTTTCGGATGTATGTGTACTGCCAAGTCTTATTTACTAAGTTACCGTACGCGTCCGCATGTTTCATGCGGATAGCAATTGAAGGGTTTGATGCAAAAAGAAGATAGCTACACTCTCAATTTTTGAAAAAGAGTAAAAAATTTTAAAAAATATAATTTATAAAGTTGTGTGAAAACATTTTTTTTTATCAATTTCCTTAATTGTTTTTAACAAACGATTAGAGCAACATCTTTTTTGCACAAAATGAAAGAGTTTTTATTTTATCTCTTGATAGTATATGCAACTTCAAACAAATCCAGAATGGAGCTACCTCCTTCTTTGCAGCAAACCCTTCAAAAAAATTCTTGGTGTTCCGATTTCAATTTAATTCGGTTTTTATAGAAAACAAAACTGACCTAAAACGTATTTCCTTCAAACATTTCATTGACCCAAGTAGAATATTTTAAACTTCCATCCCTAAATGAGATTCGTCGAGCAGTAAGAATGGAAATTTTGTTTAAAAGCAATTTCAGTGGCTGTAACAGCTCGGGGTTAAAGGTCAACACCTGCACCTTCGGTTGTAAATATCGAACTTTCTATCGGAAACATCTCATTCCCGTCCAAGTGGTTTTTAAGGAGTGCACGACCGTCCCCTCTTTAAACTGTCCACCAGTGTCATTCAAAGGAGCGAGAGAAAGAGACTATTTTTAGAAATCAAACAGGGCAGACATTTTTTGGCCCGAGGTCGCCGGCTGTTTCGAGTTAATCCCGTGTGTCCCTTTTTGCAGCGCCTGCAATTACCGGCGTACAAATCCCTGATTATTTGTGCTGCGGCGCTTAGATCTTTTCAATCGTCTCCAGGAACGGTTCTTTTGCCTGCAGGTCCGACCCCCCCCCCTTTACCTAATTACCAACTTGAGCGATAGAGCCTTGAGTATCGTTTACGAATGACGCTTTCCATTTATTGTGTGGCATATATCACCAGAACGACCTTCTGCCTTTCGCCAAAAAGCGATCATCAATCTCACGGTCGACAGTGTATGGTACGCAACAAGAGGAGAGATCCCCTAGAACAGGGACTGCAAACCTTTTTAACAAGTTGGTCAAATTTTGTTCATTATTTTTTAGTACTAGCTCGTGGGTCACTTGGAAAGAGGGGAGGGGAGCATGGAAAAAACTAATTTTTAAAGTTGTCAAATTTATTTTTCAAAACTATGCTGCTTTGAAATTCGATATCTCTACTATGGATACCTAGCCACTTAAATTCGTTAAACTCAATTGTTTCGAATTTCTTTTTGTATGGATATAAAATAAAGTGAAATGTATTTTTCATACTTTTAAATTGATTAAATCTCTCCTCAAAGGCTTGTTTATTTCAATAATCATTAAATATTTTTTTTTATTGAATTTTCTTGAACGTCAAGCGTATTTTCCATTGTTATTGTGTTTTCAAAATGTTTTTGTAATTGAAGAGAAAATTTGATAATTTCCACTTTCTAATTGCTAGTTAAGATGTCACGTTTCGTCATAAATATCGTAATATTCTCATAAATCTTAAAACAGCATTATGTGTATCTATATAAATAAGAATGGAGTGTTTGTTTGTACATTCAATATTTTCGACCCATTTCAAGTTTTCTATCCGTTTTGGACCCTTCTGATGCCGAATCCGCCTTTTTCTCGTTTGGTGTCTGTCTGTCTGTCTGTCTGTCCGTCTGTCTGTCTGTCTGTCTGTCTGTATGTTGTGCCCTATTCACGTCCACGCAGTTTAAGATATTTTCATGGAAATTTGCATACAGTGAGTACTTATCTTGATTTAGTGAGTGGAATTGGTTGCGAAAGTCTGTCTGTCCGTCTTTCTGTTCTATGCTCGATTTTGTGTTTGTGTAGACATCACATGAATTGTATTCCAGATATTTGATTACAGTGTATTTTATTGTATACATTATCTATTAATTTAGTGAATGCAATATTAAACATTTCTTTATTGTTATATTTAGACGAGTTTCATGCTAAAACACCTGAGTAAGTATACTTAAATCAACCATAATTTGGTAGTTTTGGAAAAATTGGAATGTCTATTGAATATTACGATTAATTCGATTGCTTTACCAGTACTGCTGAAAAAGTAATTATTCTTTAAATTTTTTTTTTTTATGGAATTTCATTTCTGATACTTCATTTATTTCGAGTCTTATTTTTATTCTTTGCGCAATAAAAACGATTTCCGAATATTTGGGACAGACGATATTTTTCAATGAAACGAGAATGAACACGATCGCGCGAGCAGTGATATTTTTTCTGGTTCTTTCGCTCTGAATTAATTTCACGTTTCTAAATTTTGTACACTTTTAGTTGTGAGTTGTGGCAACAGTGCGAGATCAAGAGATAAAATTGAATCACAAATTAATATCTTTAGAACAATTTTTTGCGACATCTTTTATTTTGTTTTACTTTGCTGTTTCCTGTTTTAAATATTTATTATTTTAATAAATGTGTTTTCCTTCTCATCACACCCAACAGCACCACAAAGTATTAGACTTGAAAATGTTAGGTAAATCAGTATAAATTTTCATTAAATTTTAAGTGTAGTTATGCCATTATTGAAAGAATAATGCCGTTATTTAAAGAATAATGACGTTATTTAAAGAATAATGCCGTTATTTAAAGAATAATGCCGTTATTTAAACAATAATTCCGTTATTTAAAGAATAATGCCGTTATTTAAACAATAATGCCGTTATTTAAAGAATAATGTCGTGATTGAAATAATAATAATGTTTAAAAATCCAAACTAGAACTTTTTCCAACATTAAAAAATTCGTTGTAGTAATGACAGGAGAAGATTGCAAAATTTCACAATGTCGCATACCGGAGGCAAGAGTGCCACAAGTAAAAAAATATTGTTTTGTTGACTATGAGTGCGAGAGCACTCGCCGTAAATCGTAATTTTAATTAATTGAGTTGCACATGAAAAGAACTTAAGAAAGGGAATTCCAAATCTTCCTATAAATCGTCTTTTATAGTAGTAACCTTAGTATCACCTTTCGTCTTTTTGTAGCTTTGTCATACAGCAATTGTGCGATGTATGTGAAATGTATTACATGAATGAATATGCATGTGTAGGATTTGTGTCCAAAGTAAGTTGTAGAAAATATAAAGATGGCGAAAGATGTTAAAATAAATTTTTATTCTACAAAAAACGTAAGTCATTATATATTTTGATTATCTCTTCAATCTAGAGTAAACCAATTCAAACCGAGTAAGGTCGGGTATTTTGCTAGTAATCAAAAATTCTAAAACAATTTAAGAATATCCTTTATGTGTTTTTTTTTTAATTTTTAAGTTCTTTTTTGACACCTGTATTTCTTCATATTTTTTAAAAGAGAAGTTCGAAAAATAATTAAAATTCTTCATGTGTATGATGAAATATGAAAAATTTGTAAAATTCAACACGTCGGTCATTTAAAAAGCCTGAGTGGGTCAGTGTCTGACCCGCGGGTCGTAGGTTCGCCATGCCTGCCCTAGAAGGTCAGTCGCTGACAGCTCGTAAATGGTGATCGATGCCTGCGGTCACTTAAAAGGGGGATAACATCCACCGTACACAGATCAATACCATGCCGCTGGTGTAAACGAAATTTCAGTGGTAACAAGTCTTCACCTGCCTCAGCGCGAAGGTTAACATATTTCACTGCATTATTTGTTTACATCACTTGTTCCGCTACTGCTTACAGACATACTCAGCAAATCTCGATTGAAGGTGAAATTTTTTTCAATTCTGTTCATTTGAGATGAGTAAAATGTCTGCAAGAAAGACTATTTTCCTTATTTGTATTGTTTAAAAGTAATTAAATGTGTATTTGCGTACAAAGCCCTATATATTAAATAAAGCAGCCGTTCATTATTTTTTTATGAAATTTACCTTAACACGCGTATTGTCCAACGCAGACTTCAAAAGTGACGTAATTAAATGAACAACAACAAAAAACCTTTGTATGAAGTTCGTGTTGTACTAGTGCAGAAAAGATTCATAATAACAAAGGCCAGCAGAAATGTGACTCGACGTCTAGCTCCGAAGAAAAAAAATTATAAAATAAGATTATTCCGTGCTTGCATCTAACACACGTTGCTCGTTCAGTAATGAGTTTTGCAACTTATATGGTCAAAGAGATGAGGCGAGGCCACATAAAAGTATGGCTAAAGACATTTGCACGAAATGTGAATTAGTAGTGTGAAGGGTCTGGAGTAAATGGGACAGACAAGTTTATGAGGTTTCAAGAAACACTCACAACCTAATTTTTCAGAAATATACAATCACTTTTGGGTAAAAATTAGTTTCTGTAATATCAAAACTGTTTAACCCCAAGAGTTGGAGGAATAAAACTTTTAAAGGTGAAATGTGAAAATGAATCTATAGTTAAAATTATCACGCAAGTACAACTAAAAGGGCAAGTTAAAGTTTTTAATCATTTTTTCTACTTAGAAAGAAGACTGGCTTAGAGTTTTGACACCAAATTTGTGAATATCTAAGTTTGAATTGCGATAATTGATTTGTGTAAATTATATTTTAAGGCCTACGTCCTTTATCTACCTAAAAGAAACTCACTTCGGTGTTTTTCAGATAGCCGTCTACATTCAAACAGGATTAATAGCAAAAATATGATTGTTGCATTTTTATCCCAGTATCTATCAAAGCCTGATTATTTAGCTTTATAACTAACAACCAGAAATACCCGGCTTTGCTCGGGTTGAATTAATAATATGTTGATTGAAAAGTCATTATCAGTAATTTTTCATAAAAGAATGTTAGTATCATTTAAGTGTACGGAAAAAATAATTTAATATCCATTTTAACTTCTCCATTACTTCTATAGTTCACTTCGGACGCAAATATACATACATGTCGTATCCATCCATATAATCCGCCGACCAACCGGTCTAATGGTTAAGGTGTTAGCCTCTAGATCGGAAGGTACCTGATTCTAATCCGGGTCAGAAAACGTATGGTGTAGATGCGGCTGGTGCACATTATATTTGTTGTGGCCGCAAGTCCTCCCGTTGGGTTGGTGTGGAAGTTTGGAGAGTGGGGTGCCAGCTTAGGTGTTGCCTCGTCATCTGACCGTGGTTCAGAATTACGTGGTGGTGTCCTCGGATATTTCAATTAGGGGATTGATCCCGGACCATCGTCAATAGCCCGTTGTGTTGCTCTTATACAACGTTAATTAAAATTACCATTACCGTTAACATAACCTTTGAATCCATTTCATATTCATCACACTTCTGCTGAAAGTTGTTTTTTTCTAATGTGACTACTACAGAAGTTGATTTTGAGTTTTCGAGTGACTATGAATAGTCCCGTGCATTCATTTTCAGTAAAAATAGCGAATTTTTGGCGGATAATCTTGCACATAGATTTTCTATGAATCTGTTTTACTTGTGCTATTCTCTGATTCGTGTGTGGTGTTAAACCAACTATGCAATTGCGTAGGAATCCGGTCTCTACTAATTACCTAACATGAGCGACAGAGCCTTGAGTGGCATGTACGACTGACGCTTTCCTTTCATAGTATTGTGTGGCGTGGCGTATATAATTCACCGGTGCGACCTTCTGCCTTTCCCCCAAAGCGTTCACACCTCACGGTATACAGGGTTGGGTAACGAACAAAAGGAGGGATCCCCTAAAAAAGTCAGTCGCTGACAGCTCGTGAATGATGATCGATGCCTGCGGTCACTTAAAAAGGGGATAACATCATCTGTACACAGATCAATACCATGTCGCTGGTGGAAACGAAATTTTAGTGGTAATCATTCTCTAAAGAAAACTAAAGAATGGGTCTTTAAGGGAAAGTCACCTTTGGTGTAGATAGATACCTCAAAACAGCCAACGAATCCTTTCGATCAACACTTGCAGAAGAACAAATATCCTCACATCACCGTGATAAATGTGAGCCTGGCACTCTTGCATTTGTGGAGTGTCACGTGCGAGGCATTTGAAGTAAGTAGCGCCGGAAGAGCAAAGATGCGAGGGCGCTAATAACGCCGAAGCGAAAAACAAACATCACGTCCTTCCTCTTGCATAGCGACGGAGAAAAAGCAGAAACTTGAAATTGAATTGCCGTAATTTCATAAACTTTTCCCGTAGTCGCAGGCGCACAAAAAAAAAATCCGGGATCAATATGGATTATGTTCGTGGAATAAAAATAGGGCACATTTCGGGAGTACCGTCTGCCGGGATTTTTATCTTGATCACGTAGTCTCAAGTCCCAGAGAGCGATCGAACGGGTTCGTATACCCTGGGGTTTATTAGCTCGCGAATGTTTTATTAAATTCAATATCGACATAAATATTTTCAAAAAAATGCAGTTTAGAATTGATAATGTGAATATGATTAGGTGGTTCTTTTAAGTGTTAAGTCGAGTTCGTGTGAAGACATAATTGCAATTTCGCTAACGTGATAAAGTAGTCACCAGCAAAGCATATTATATATACGTTATTCTACTCGATTCAACCATTCATATTCCATGGATCACATCCCGGTAAGAAAAGTGACACGACTCAAATTTGCAGAATTTGAGAAACATCAACTTAAAGGTCACAATAAAACTTACATTGAACTAGTAAAAGCTTCTTTTAAATTTCAGATAAGTATTCATGGTGGTAACTTCTATTGTATTCTACAGAATAGTAATATGACACGCTGGGGCGCCTCATACATATTTTTCAATGACATGACATCAAAAATTTTATTTTTTGAGTTGTGTCACTTTTCTTGCCGGGGTGCGATATATAAATATATACAAATATGAACAAAAAAATTGATGCACCAAGAAAGAGTTTTCCTATTGCAATAAAAATTGGTGGATGTGAAGAACATACATAGAAAAGCAAACGATTAAAATTTCAGAACAATTGAATGATTTATTTCAGAGTTTGGCCGTTACAAAGGGAGGATGTCAATAAGGCGTTGGTTAACCTCTGGCCTGGATGCAAACTATCACCCGGCGTGGTATAGACAGAAGAAGTTCCTAGATGGTGTCTTTCGGAATTTATAGCCAAATTGCCTCCAGTTGTCGGGCTAAACGGTCAACATTCCGGGATGGTTGCAATCGCCTTCCCATAACGTCCCAATTTGCTCTATGGGAGAGAGATCAGGAGACATATATATACAGTACAAAGTCCCATATCCGGAATTGTCCAAAATGCGGAAATTTACCAACCAGCGTTTGTTTTATTTTTCTCACTTTTTTCCATCTGTCCGACAATTTTTAAAGAACAAAGAGTTCAACCTGGACCTAATTGATAAAGCAACGCAAAATAACAGTTCAGAGTAAATACCACGCAAATAAATTAGAAGATTTTCAAGTAAAATTTGTGTTTCATACTGTATTAAAAAGGTTTTTTTTTTCCTTTTTTAAACAATTATTCCTATTTATTTATCTGCTATTTCACTATTACAAACGAAAAATTCGCAAGGAAAGGGGAGTTAGAGTAAGGTTTTTTTGACAAAAAATGCAAAACATTCGAAATCCGGAATGGCCATATATCTATATATATAAAACACTAACGTACGTGGACCCGAAATCGACGTTATTTGTGTATCGTCGAATGGCAACAGTCAACGTAAATAAAATAACCCAGATATTTTGAATTCTTGCTGTTTTCAAATAGCCGAGGTCAATTTCTATGCAAAATAAGGAAATAAATAGTAATATTTATGTTTGAACTGACTTTTTATTTCTGCCTTTGATGTAAAAGTAATTTAAACGTAATTTTGCTACCCGGTATCTGGCGACGTCAGAATTAATGTTTACTTTTTTAATTTTATTTAGAATTCCGTGTTTGGGTATTTGAGTTGACTGTGAGATGTTGCGGACATATTTGGGGATTCCCAAGTATTATAAATATGTGTTCTTTTTGTTAATAAATCATTATTGTCTTTGTCAATATCGTTGAAAGTCTTTTGTCGCTTTATTGTATTTCACAATATATTCAGGAAGTAGAAATTCAACACGTTTGAATATATACTTACGTGTTTTTTTTTTTTTTCAGAATTTTGCATTTTTTCAAGGATTGGAATTTTATTTTTGTTTGCATTATTGTGTTCCGGTATATTACCTATTGCAGAAATATTATTTAGGAGTTATATTTTAATGATATGTCTATTTCCTGCAAAATATCACTAGACATGGGTAATTTTGTAACGGTATATGTATATTTCGACCAACTTTATTTAAATATTTGATTGATTACGCAATGATTTGAAGAATTGTTTCATAAAAATAAATAAAATATACAAATCAAAACATGTTTAATTACGGTGCGTAAAAATTTGAAAAAAAAAAGCACTATTATTACACACCGCCGAGCGCTAGCCGGCGCAGCCCGGCTAGTATATATAGAAACCATTTATGTGAGTATGGATACTATATTCCTTACCAATGGTTTAAAATAAAATTTAAATTATTAATAATGAAACTTTTCCATCAATTGATGTAAGCAAGTGAGAAAGTTAGGCGCAAATTCGAGGATCTGCTGGCACAGAGTGTCTTAAAACTTTATGTGGAATCTTTAACATTTTGACTGTTACAGCAGAAGTTTTGAGTCATATCTCCTTTCTTTCTTATTCCATTCTAATTGTAACATCTCCACAGTCTATACATTGAGTTCACTTGAACTCTGTTTTGTGTTTGTGTATTCTATATTAACTCTTTCAAGTAAATCATTAACTGAAGAGGGTGAATGCATTCGGGCGCGTTTATTGAGGTAAACGTTACTATGATTTCATAGAAAGGTTGGGATGCTATATATAAATAAAATACTCTGTCTTTATGATTCAATTAAAAGATAATGGGATAATGGGATATAGTAGAAGAGGAGTAATAGAGACAATTTTTCATAAACATTAGTGTCTGTTGCTAATCACTTTTTTTCCATTCATCCTTATTTTTAAAAGTTAGAATTCATCTACACAGAAATTTTTTTTCCTCAGAGTTTCTACCTGGAATTGGTAAAATTGGTCTATTATTCTATAAAAAACAATGATACTGATATTTTGAAAGCTCGACAAACGTAGGAAATTACCGGGTTTTATTTTAAGAAATGAGTCATTAATAGTTGCGATCCTTGGAAATCGCACGATTTCGTCTAGACGTGTTCTTTTACAAAACCAGACGGGGAATTTTTATTTTTTCTTCATCAAACCACAACTAACTATTTACTCAGCAAACAACAACATGTAACAAATAATTTTTTAAAAACTTTACCTATTATTTTCATTTAACTACATAATTGCTCTACAAAAATACTCATTATATTAATAAGATTGCACTAACGGATAAAGTACTTTAACTTTCAAAGCATCACGAGGTTTTTGAGTAGTTTAAAGCATTGTTTTAGCCCCACAATACATAAAAAGGTATTGGTTTATGCCCAAAATACATAAACATGTATTGGTTTCTGCTTACAATACATAAAAAGGTATTGGTTTTTGCTTACAATACATAAAAAAGTATTGGTTTATGCCCAAAATACATAAAAATGTATTGGTTTTTGCTTACAATACATAAAAATGTATTGGTTTTTTTGCCCACAATACATAAAAAGGTATTGGTTTTTGCCCACAATACATAAAAAGGTATTGGTTTATGCCCAAAATACATAAAAATGTATTGGTTTTTGCTTACAATACTTTAAAAGGTATTGGTTTTTGCTTACAATACTTTAAAAGGTATTGGTTTTTGCTTACAATTGTAAGGAACTGAATCTAACAGGGTAGCGCATCAATCACTAGATTTCTTACAGATAGTTTTCTTTATTCTAGATTAATAAAGTTATTTACAAATTGTTTAGAGTTCAGGGACAGGATTCGGATGGAGTACGACGGACGTTCGGAACAGGATGTTCCCGAATTTGAACCAGTTTGGAACCGAATGTTCCTGAATTACGCGGCAGTTTTGGAACAGGATGTTCCCAAAGTTCAATCAGTTTGGAACTGGGTGTTCCTGAATCCTCTCAATAGGATAGATATCCTCACGAAAATGTTGGAGTGAGCGCTCGCTCTTTTCAGGACTCCACAAGTACGCAAAAAACCAGGAACCGCTGTTCCGTCTCTGGTCAACCGTCAGTCCAACGTCCAAAAGTAAAATTCTCTTTTTTCTCTTCCAAATTCAAGTTCAAGGGTCGGCGCCTCGTCCGAATTGGCTGAGAGCCTTCGTGACGTATCAGTACGATCATTCGTTGGACAATCGGCGACGTTCCCTCTGTACCCCTTCCGAAAGGGGGGAACAGGTCTCCGTTTGCAAGCTCACGTAGGCGCCAGTTAGGCCTAAGTCCAGATAGCCAGGTGTCATGTAACTGTTTAATTGGAAGAATCAATTGATTTTTCACACAATACATAAAAATGTATTGGTTTTTTTCCCCACAATACATAAAAAGGTATTGGTTTTTGCCCACAATACATAAAAAGGTATTGGTTTATGCCCAAAATACATAAAAATGTATTGGTTTTTGCTTACAATACATAAAAAGGTATTGGTTTTTGCCCACAATAAATAAAAAGGTATTGGTTTATGCCCAAAATACATAAAAATGTATTGGTTTTTGCCCACAATACATAAAACGGTATTGGTTTATGCCCAAAATGCATAAAAATGCATTGGTTTTTGCTTACAATAAATAAAAAAGTATTGGTTTTTGCCCACAATACATTGAAAGGTATTGGTTTATGCCCAAAATACATAAAATGCATTGGTTTTTGCCCACAATACATAAAAAATAATTGTTTTTGCCCCCGCAATACATATGAAATGACAAAATAACCACATTGATTGATTGACAGAGAATCCAAGAAAGAATCAATCTCTGTCTAGATTTCCTATCTAGACTCTAAGAGGTCATAACAGGTTAGACCTTTTAGAGATAGGTATAGGAGAGAGTTCAAGTATGAAAAACTACAGGATACAGAACGATTTAATTGTCATTCAACTGTCTATTGTCATTCAACACCAACTAATCGCCATGACAATGGATATGCCCACTGTTCCAGTAACATATGAGAGTTGTGAGCAGGTTCACTTTCTCGTTTCTATGCCATGTACTTTCTTGTATGTTTTTCCATTTGCTTGGCCGTTGTTGGGCTCAAATTTTGCCAAATACGGCACATGTTCCCTAAAGCCCAGCTAAACCTATTGTCTAACCCGATTCATAGAATTTAACCATTGACGCATGTGAATCGATATCAACCAGCGTTCAGACAGCCCGAAGCAATTTTGGCATCACTACAGGGCATATATCTAATTTAAAAAGAGCAATAAAACCAGCAGCAAAAATGAAAACAAGTACAAAAGAGAATTTCTGAAGACAGGAAAGCTAAAAAGTAATTTCTGAAACGTTCTCCCAGAAACGCTTACGAAGATTTCCTGCCTAGAGGAGGGAGACATTTTTGATGATGCAGATATACCAAGCACTAAACTTCTGACGTAGTAGACTGAAGACAGCCGTGTAGAATGTTTGGAGGATTAAGTTATTTTATAAAAATTGGTGATTGGATCGAGAACTTGGATAGTTTGTAATTAATTTCCTTATGGAAGTTGCACTCTATATGTTTATAAATCTAATAATAATGAAAGAAACACAATATTTAAAAAAGAAATATGAACTTTATACGAAAATCACTAAGATGTTCTCATTCTTTAATTTCTGCTTCACAGAAAGTGCGTCAACGTCTCTCTCAACACTAACTCACTAAATGGCTCTGACGAGATATCTCGTCCATGATCAGATCAATTTTTCGAACGACGAAATATCTTGTCCAACACGATATGATCGGTGTTGCTAGATCGGAAGGTTCCTCGTTCGAATCCGGGTCAGTGCAAGGTTGTTTGTAATTGTAAGGTGTAGAGGCGACTGGTGCACCTTAAATATGCAGCGGTAGAACGTCTTCACATTGGGTTGGTGTGGAAGTTTGGTGAGTGGGGTGCCAGCTCAGGTGTTACCTCGTCATATGACAGTGGTTCAAAATTACGTCGTGTCCTTCTCGGATATTTCCCTTAGGGGATTGATCCCGGACTGTCGTCAATAACCCGTTGTGTTGCTTTAGTACGACCTTAATTAAAACATTACTCATCGATTTGCTAATGCAGAGCCTCAACGTCAAGGCAAAACTGCCCTATTATTCCAAGGTAGATGGCTTGGGGATATTTTGCTTCATGAATCCATAGAGACCGAATTTCCAAAAAATCTCTCACTGACTTTTATTGGTTCAACATCCATATATTTTAGAAATTTCTATAAACGTGTTCCAAACAGATGAAATGTATCATCTGTCATTAACTACACCATAAAATTTGAAAACGCTAATAACGTTGGATGGTATTTAATAAACGTTATACTGGAGCAACACAATGGGCCTAGGGAGCAGAAAGTGCTTAAAACTGCAACGACGTTGCAGATCAATGTTTCCTTAATTTTATCAAAATTTTGACCGATTTTTTTTCAATCATACGTTACGATATTCGGCAGTGCAAAGCGCTCTTCTTGCCACACCTTTTTTTATTTCCTAGCTACGGAACAACCTCCCTACACCTCCCCAAATTACCACAAATCATTTATAAATAACACATCTTTTATGTCAAAGACAAAATATTTGGTTCAGTTAGTCTACGTTTATAAGCGGTGACCACAGCCTTGGCGAAATTTTGGCGCACTTCTAAAGTCGCCAAGGAAAGAATTATTTTAAAACTATTGTACTTTCAACCGTAAAGACAGATGGATTGCCTTAATCTACCGTAACTCGCTACAAGAAGTGCGCCAAAAAAAATCGCCAAGGCTGTTGACACCGCTCATAAACGTAGAGGGTAGCTGTTCCAAATATTTAACTTCGAAAGTTATCAACCAGCATTGCAAATTCTGAAAGTATGCCTTGGTTGTAAATAAAGTAAGTTAATTAATTTTGATGCGTTTTATTATAAATATGTAATACATATTGAGCCGATAATTGTGTTTACGTATGTTTTTGATTTGACAGCAGTTTTCAATATTGGGACAAAACGCCTGCAGAACAATTGCAATTGCTTGGAGTTGGGTTGTAGAACACTAAATATAATTCTGCACCTAGGCAATGCGCTATTGGCAATAGTTCGGGATCAACCCTCGAAGGGAAAGATCCGAGTTCAACACCACGTAATTTTGAACTACGATCAGACGTCGAGGTCACACTTGAACTCACACTCCACTCTTCAAACTTTCACACCATGCAACATGAGGACACTTGAGGCCCCGTGGGCCAACATCTTTTGTATCCAAACGGGCTACCGCGGCCTCTAAAAAAAACGTTAGAAGGTTGTTCAAAAAGAAATTATTTCATGTTTTCTGGATGTAGAAATACTTCAGCGTTATTAAAACCGTATTGCTAAAAATAAGTATAAAATGTTGGGTAAATTATAGTAGTAACAATAAAAATACATTGGTTTTGCGAAAGGCTTCTTCCTTATGTCTAGACATGAAAACTCATTAAATTTTTTCTTACTCCATTATATTATACTCTAATACAATTAGGTATTGCGAAATAATTCTTACGTCCGATGTGATCATTTTCTGGTTCTGAATCAATTAGAAAACGAAATTTGAATGAAATTGTATTTGAAAGTTGTCATGTATGACACTCATTTATGAAATACATAGATAAAAATTATATTTGCTTTGTAACAGATATTTAAAATATATACCGCAATTTCCATATGCTAACATCGTGAAATACTAAAATGCACGAAACTTAAGCTGAAAACTTAATTAGTTCCTGCTGTAATTAAATCTCTGCTTGTCGACCTTGTGCTGTATTTTGTCGAATAGTAATATGTATTTGTATTGTTAAGTATCAAAAGTTCCATAAAAGCATCATAAAGATGACCATAAATAAATTAAAAAATATGATAAAATATTTTTTTTAAGTATGAAAAATAATTTTTTTTAATGAAAAATAGGTTATTTTTTTATATGAAAAACATTTTTTAACCGCTGTGATTTTCGGCTGTTGTATTGTCGCAAGACACCCTTGAGTGATAACTTGTCTATTGATGTGAACATGGGCTCGAATCACTCTCTTTGACTTCTTTTTTTTGTATAAACATCTGAATCTGTCCCCTTTCATTGTAAAAGCAGAATAGATTGTCTCTATTTTATAAGCAGATAACATCCCTGACACGTAATAAATCTCATATTTGAAAGGTTTATAAAACGCTGATGAACTTGCTCTTTTTTTTAGAACAAAATACCAGACTATTGTGTCGGTATTTACCAAATAACCAAAAATATATCAAACTTTTTGCCTTTAAAATAAATAATTTGTGAATTTATTTTCATTGATTTATTTCGTTCCCATTCCATTGCTTTAATCCAACTTAGAACATCCAAAACATCTGCGCTAAAGTTTCTTTCATGCATGTGGCTATTGATGGCAATATCGTCACATTTCATCTACCTTATTCAAATTTATTTTTTTGTAAAGTATGCAACATTTTAGTGTGTATTCCCTACATGAAACAAAATTGATCGGTCATACTCGGAAACACACTGTACCATCGGCAATTGGTGATAATTTCGTAATATGGTAATCCGTCATAGGTTTGCAACCTGCACTTCTCCTTGCGCGCAAGTGGTAGGAATCCAAGATGGCGGCCTATCCAAATAGCCAACTAAAATTTGAGTCGCCAATTTAACGAGGTAGTTGTTTGAGTTTTGAATTTAACTTGCTCTGGAACAACACAACGGGCTATTACAATTCGGTAAGCAGTCATGTCTTTAGTCGTGTTACCACAGTTAGTTTCTGGAATTCCACTTAAATTACATCCCATTCACCTGTTCAAAGGCTCCCGTTTATGTATTTTGGGAGTTTTAAAATTATTTTTCCGTTCGCTTACATTTTGTTTCTTGCCTGGAATCTTATCTTTCTATATTAAAAAGAAATTAATACCGCCGCCGCAGGATTGAAAACTCGCTTTTTTTCGCTCAATTCTCAGACGGTTTCCTTATCTATAGTTATATATCTTAGTTTTTAAATTTGAAAATACCACGTAAAAGCTTAGAATGCTAAGTAGTCAAAATACTCTATCAAGAAAGCCCTAAATATTACTTAGTAATCAGTATGATACACATAATCATGTTTTATTACCACTTTACAACCACATTTGTTATAAAAAATAAGTCAAGTCCATTTCTACGGTGGGGCAATAACTATCAACACATTCTCACGTGACCGACAGTCAACCTTAAAACTACACTGTAATGAAACTTGGTAAAATCAATATTCCACGAGTAAATCCTTCTTAACAGACTAATTATTGGCTGCATCATAACTGCCCAAACATGCATCATTATTCTCACGATTTTAAATATTTTATCCGAAACAAAAAGAACCTAGTTTGTTTATAACCTAAGCACTGATTAAAAAATCCAAAACAAGTATTTTTAAAACAAGCTTTAAAAAACGCAGAGCGGAATGTTTTTTCTAATTACTGAAGGAAAATATACCTGACTCTCTCTCTCTCTCTCTCTCCCTCTCTCTCTCTCTCTTTCTCTCTCTCCCTCTCTCTCTCTCTCTCTCTAAGAGCTTTCCCTTTTATTAACTATACTTTTGGTTTCGTACCCATTAATCTCAGCTTATTACTCTGTCCAAGCATGAAGGTAATATTACAACTAGTGATTACCATTGGTTGTAGAGTGATGTTTTTCCAAATGAATCCGAGATACTAGCAATGACACTAGCATAGAATAAAGACGCTTCTTTTTTTTTCTTTGCTAGTCAGATTGCCTGTAACTGAAATTAGAGAGCATTTGTTACACGATGAAAAAAAAACTTCATTATTAAGTCAAAATCGTGAAACCATAAAAAGAGATGCTCTTTGAAGTGGACATAATGACAAAGTATTTTAAACTTCCAGAACTACCCGACGTGCCTCGGGATGAAATCAATTCGAAATGTATTGAAAGTGAAAAGAAAAGTATTTCCACACATATATTTATTAAAAGTAGTTACTATTATTTTTATGGGGATGCATATATATTTAATTACTTAGATTAAATTTTTTTGAGCAGGTGCTTTGTTAACACTAAATGAAATTAATATGTACTACATGCTGTATTCAAAGCCCAATAGTATCAGAGTACTAACATAAGGATTAAATAATTATTTTAGCCGTCTGTCCTGTATATATATGTGGTATGTAATATCCGTCTGTATTACATTACTGTTTGTGAAAATTGTAACACTATGAAAGAATCATCAGAAATAAATTAAATTTATTTTACGTATTTACTTATAGTGGTTTAAATAAGCGATGAAATTTACAGAGGGATAAAACAAAAATAATGTCGAAAATCAATATCTTGTGCAGTCGCCAAGCTCAGAGACGAGTGCCTGTACACGTCGTGGCATCGAATCATACAGATTCTGAATGTCATGCTGTGGAATGGCATTCCTGATGGCCTATCTAATGCCAAAGTTTAGTCGTACACTCTCTGCCCGACGAGCGAATCACCGACCAGACATGCTCAATGGGCGACATATCCAGGGAACGTGCAGGCCATGGAAAGAGTGGAACATGCCGTGAACTGAAGAAGACTTGTACATTCTAAGCATTATGTGGACGTGCATTGTCTCTCTGAAATACATCCTGAGGCGTCTGTTTTTCAGTGTCAAGGAAATCCTGTGCAGATGAATCCTTCTGCGTATCAGTAGACTTTGATGAACCGTAGGACAATGACATGCCTGTAGATGTGTCCCAATGTTGTGCCAACGGTCGAGAGGACGCTGAACGGTCCGTCACCGCCATGTAGAAGAGGTGTCTGTCGTCTCATGGGGACGTCATATTGCATGACCTACTGTCGGGGTCCGGTTCTCCATGGTCCATCTCTTCCGCACACGCATCCCTCTTGTAGCATTACACCCCGCGTGAGTGGCGATTTCACGATACGAAAGTCCACCCTCACAGAGACCAGTCATGTGGCCCCGTTTGAACTCCGTTAGTTGCTACTTTGGCACTCTGCGTTTTTAGCGAGGCACATTGACTTCTATTCAATCATTTGCAGCAGTGAAACGATGATACACACATTTCACCGTACCTTTACATTGCTTTTTATACACGGCTCACTTGGAAGTTTAGAGAGTGTTTCTCGTCGCACACAAATGTTATAGCTTTGTAATTCTAATCATTTGCATTTCCTGCAAGTTTCGTTTAATTTGCGTAATTACTTCATGGTGTTGCAATTTTCACAAACAGTAGTGGATTTGTATATTACAGTAAAACCCCGACTATCCTAGCCCCGATTACTCGAGTTTCCGCTTTAATCGAGCTGTAAAATATTTCTAGGATTTTTTTTTAGTTCTACATTTTCCATTTTTAAAACTACAGAAAAAAAATTTCTGAACTTGATCTCACAAACATTCAGGAAAACGAAATCCGTGACTGGATAAACGCTGACGAACAACAAGAGATTACAGATAAAAGGATCGTCAACAAGGAAAATAAATCTAGCGATGATGAAATAAGACAGTGACGATGGAAATCGACATAAAAATTTCCCATACAGATGTACTAAAAGCTATCGAAAGTGCTTTTGAATATATAGATATAGAACAACAAGAAGCGACCATCAGGAATCATGTTTTATCCTTAAAAGCATGGCGAAACATTGCTGCAGAAAAACGCCAAAGTCACGTAAAACAAAAAACATTTAAGGACTTATAAGTAAGAACTCTTTAATTATCGTAACAATATGAATTTCATGTAATGTATCTGTATAACTTTTTTATTTGTTAAAATATGCATTTAAACCTACACGATTTATTTTATTTACAATTTTCGCTTTAATCGAGTTTTTCGGTAATCCGAGTTCGTCTCGATCCACATTAACTCGGGTAATCTGACTCTGCTGTATTTTATCCGACTATATATGTTTAAGTGATATTCGTGATTTTGGTCTTTAAAAACAAGCATTATTTTAATGGTTTTATCATGGATAGTTTTTGTAAAAATAACGTGGCGATGTAAAGAATGTCTTAGGCTGGGACGGTGGTAACTAGTTGAATATACAATTTACAAACAGAGACGAAATAAATTAGGATGCAAAAAGTGGAAATCTCAAATGCTGAACATTCTTAATACCGAAATAAAAAATTCATTTCGAAAGTATTAAAAATCTTAACCAGCTGACACGATACTTAAAAATTCATTAGATCACAAAGAAAAAGTTTATCATCAGATACAAAATTCTTACTGTCAAATTTTTCTACTGCGTTACAGTATAAATATAGTAAAAATTTTTATTTTTTCATTCAGCTAATTAATGATCTGTCATAAGCTATTTCTCTTATTGGCTTTCTTCGTTTTCCACAATTTTTATTTCCTTAAAACTGAATCGAATTCTGGTCGTTAAAATGTTTGCTATCTTTTTATGACATTCCATAAATTATGAGACATACGATACTAACGCCGTTCCTTACACTACTTACAATAAAAGTCCGTGCGAAGATTTTGTTCTGTTGTCCTAGGCAAATGCAACTTGCTTTTAATATCCATGCGAACGCCCTAATGTCCCGCTTCCAAATCTTTACTAACGAGTAACCTTTTTAATTCATTGCAATGTAAAGACACACTTTTATGAGATATTTTATCGCCTTCTTTTTCTAACTAAAGTTTGGTCTTTATTTTTATTAGATTTTCTTTGCTGTGAAAAAAGAAGTAATAATTTAGGAAATCTGTCCTACATGCTGTGATATCGATTCCGAAACTTTGTCATGCCGTGACCAAGAAAGCTTGGAATAAAATTATAAGTAACGTGAAGATAGTTTGAAAACCTCCTGTGAGAACTCAATATCAGACACACATACAAGAAGTAGGATTTTAATTCAATACCAGTTTTTAAATATATTTTGAACAAATTTTATTTTGAACTAAAAAACGTACTCGACCTAACTCGAGTTAAACTACAGATTGAAGAAATGATCACAATATCTAATCATTTTTGTCCTTAGAAGTAAATAATATTTTAACATCTTTATAACTTGTACAACTTACTGTTGACACATATCGTACACATCCATTTCCATCCATCAATACATTTCACATACCCTACCCTACAATAATGAACCGGACAGCAAGATGTGACTGTATAAGGGAAATAATACATGCTTTCACAGGGGGTGGGTCCCCTACATGCTGCAATGACACTAGCAACACTTCTAGGCATACTTTCAACATGGTTTTGATACACAGTTATGGCTATTTATGTCCATCCATGATGCAAGAATGTCGCCAACTCAGCTCTAGATTTTGGGTTCCCTGGTCGGTAAGCGTAGCTCTAACTCGTCCCGAAAATGTTCTATGGGGTTTAGGTCGGGACTCTGAGCAACCCAGGGAAGACGTTTTACATGTATATCTCGATACCACTGCTTGACAGAGGCTGCAACGTGACATGGAGAGCTGTCGTACTGGAAGTAACATTCGTCCATTCCATAAAATTTCCAGAGCGTAGGAAGAACCTGATTGTGCAAGATGTTCATGTAGGCGTTGGCGTTCAATTGTGACCAGGAACAACATGCAAAGGTCCCAAGCCATACCACGGAAAACACCCCCAAAAAAGTTGTCGGCTTTTATGCAAATCCTCTGGCATCCGTTCCATTATTGTAGGGTAGCGTATATAGCACCTTTGCTGTATGACAAAGCTACGAAATGACTAAAGAAGACATTGAGGTTATTACTGCAATAGACAATTTTCAGGGGGATTTAAAATTCTCTTTCTTAAGTTTTTTTCATGCTCAAATCAATTCATAAAAATGACGAATCTACAACAAAATAATGTTGTTTATTTTCTTAAGCACTCTTGCATCAGGCATGGCGACATTGTCGAGTACCTGAGTTTCTCAGTCTTTGATAAAGGAATTAAAAATTCATTTTTCACAACATATTCATCACTGAGTTTTTGAAGGCGAATACATTTTTATATTACTTGTCATATATTTATAATACTTGGAAAATGCTCAAATATATATGTTTCCCTGTCAACTCAAAATGCAAACACAGAATTCTGAATTAATTTAAAAAAATTAAACCTTAGTTCTAGCATTGCCAGATACAGTATAGCAAAATTACGCATTTTATGATCAATGAGTTTTTCGTTTGAGCTTACAAATTGTTATTGATGTAAAATCAAATATTTTAAACTAGGGGGTCCGCCCCCTGCTCGCTAAAGCTCGCCAAACCCCGGGTCCAAAGCGCAGTGCGACACATCAACACATTCGACTGCTGCACGACATCGCTCGTCCGCATGTGTCTCGCCCAGTTCGTGCAAAAGTGCAGGGTTTCGGTTGGGAAGTTTTGAAGCACCGTCCATACAGCCTGGACCTGGCATCCTCCGATTTCCATCTGTTTGGACCCATAAAGAAGTTCCTTGAAGGTAAGAAGTTTGACTCTAACGACGGCACTCAAACGGACCGTGCGAAGATGGCTTTTTTCGCAGCCGACGGAGTTCTATGAGACCGGGTTTTTCAAACTGATCCATCGTTGGGAAAAATGCCTCACCATGCATGGAAATGATGTGGAAAAGTAATAAACGGGTAATACTTTCATATATAATTTTATTGTCATGAATTGCTTTTATTATTATTTTTTTACATTATGTGCGTTACTTATTGATACTCCTTCGTATATAAGTACAGTTGAGATCTAAAAATTTGTAAATCTACACTTCAAGTACGAAACTTTCTGCATGTTCCAGGCTCCGGAACATGATGTTGCGGACGTTCTCAACCATAAAACGAGTATTGTGCACATATATCTGCGAAACGTCCACTGTGACATAGTGAGAAACTCCGTTATACTCGACCTTCAGGAAGGGTCACTTTCAGGGCGGGTGCAAACTCCAATGTATCATCGGAATGCCGAATATATTCTGATTGGTTAGTGTACGGCGCCAACTGCTGCTCTTTCGACACGCACTTTACAACGACTTTAGAAGAGCAGGTGAAATAGAGCGTTCCTCTGCAAGTGGTCCGGATGATCTCTGATTGGATATCAACTTTTACCTTCGGGTTATTTTTAGACTGTGGCAGAGCACGTTGGAGACGACGTTAGATAGAGTGAGGAGCAGCGGGAGAGGCTGGTTCACCGTACTGGACTGAGAGAATAAATACTTGGTGAATACATATTGGTGTAACGATGTTAATGTAATGATCAGGGCAACTTTTTTGTAGCAGTAAAAATGGGAAAAGTTGCATTTATCATTCCCTAAAGTTGCATTTATGGAAATAAAGTTGCATTTATTTTTGATACACTAAAATCTAAAATAAATTATTCGTAAAAAATGAAAAAATTCAATATATATTGACAATTTTAGTCGTGTACAACATTATTATAATACATCATTAAATACAGAAGAACGTTGAATGGCCTATCCTTGGCCAGTAATTTATTTAACATTGAAAACCTGCGCCAGTCGCAGTCATATAATGTGCTGTATCGGATAGCAGAAGCGCAAAATCCTTTCGCTCAACATTCAGAGATTTTAAAACGTCGTCTACAAGGCGAACAACATATTGATGATCGACCCTCACCACGCAAACTCTGCAGTCGATTACGCCAGTTTCCTCAGAATTATCAAGAGTGCCAACCTATGTGTTAAGATACTTTTTGCAATTTATTTCACTTTCGTCAGTTAGGACCAACACCTTCGTTCCATGAACTTGTTTGATCCGCCATACTTCGGTGTTCGTGATCGAAGGTTTGATTGAGAGGGCAAAAAATGAAATAATAATTTCATATGAATTAATTTTAAGCTAAATTTTAAAAAGTTGCAGGTGGGGGTTGCATTTATGCAAAAAGTTACATTAATGAGAAAGTTTCATTTATGTTGCGGTTATAACTCACTTATGATACACCCCATGAAGGAGGGATTTTGGTTTTAGTATTTTACATGCAGCGTAGAACATGACAAAAAGTTTTCTTTGTTGCAAAAAGTTGCCCTAGTGACGATGTAAGGACTGTATATTTTTCTTCATACTCTTGCAATAATTAGAGCAGAAGTAACACCTGTTGGTTGCCTTCTCCTTATGTAGGATTCGTACTGTTGTCAACGCTACCGTTTTGTGCCAGCGACACCACTTCACTTAAAACACTCGAAAGCCTCAAAACAATGTGATTTATGTGAACACTTTAGCTGAGCTTGTGTGATCCAATGAGAGAATGGCAGAACAACATCGACCATGCCCCAGTCGCTGCGTGTCGTAAATAAATATTGCCTTAGGTCCAATGACCAACGGGATCCGTAGCGTGGTGATCCCAAGTCGGTAATTAATCCACTCGTAGATATGAACACTCCCTCTATTCGCTTCTTGGATTATCAGATTATCAGTACGACTCCGTTAAACAGTCGGTTTCCGTTGCATTTATGGAGGCTTAAGCCGCGTTTACACCGGCAAACTTCTCCCCCTTCAAACATCGAAGCTATTCCAAGAAAATTTACTTTTATCCTCAAGATCCCGTGTAGGGGTGGCGATTTGGCTTTAGCAACTTCAATTTTGTTTTTCATAAGGTGTCGGTAAAGATCAAAGGATTGCAACTTTTGGGGGACAGTTCTCCGAGACGAAATTCGGGATGAAAATGCTCCCCTTTTTCGTCCCCTTTCAGTATTGCTTGAAAATCACCGCTCTCCTCTGCCCTTCGGCACCCCGTAGTCGCTCACGAGGTCTTTTGTTCGCTCATTGTGACATCTTGCCCTCATCTCTTGCCTTGACCACATATCCTGCCCAACTGCCAGTGAGTGACCTATTCCATTAAAATGGCGTGATGAACGGTGATCACAAGAGCAAATTTTTTGTTGCATTAAAAATGGGAAAGGTTGCATTTATCATTCCCTAAAGTTGCATTTATGGGAATAAAGTTTCATTTATGGGAATAAAGTTGCATTTATTTTGATACGCTAAAATCTAAAATAAATTATACGTAAAAAATGAAAAACTCAGAATTTTTGACAATTTTAGTGGTATACGAAAGTATTATTATTCAAAATTAAATTAAGAAGAACTTTGACCGTTGTTGAATGGCTGATCCTTGGCCAGTAGTCTCTTTAAAATTGAAAAACTCAGCTCAACATAGACAGATGTTGCCTAACGTTGTTGCAGCAGCAAATACCGACTTGGGGGGGGGTCATCTCGGGAAAGTGTAGCAATAACAGTAAAGTCATTATTTTTTCAAATCGTTTTTTAAGATACGCTTTAAGGTTGCAAAGATTTTCTTTTATAGTCCATCGATCTGATGTCTGCATTCGCTGTCTCGATGTTATACTCTTTAATCCGATTTTTCTATGAGACGGATCAAACATTCGTAGCTGCTTTTGATTTTCAGCAAACGTTTTGACACCTCTGGGTGAACAAAGTGTTGCATTCCAAAATAAATAGTTAAATAGTTGCCAGTATAATTTTGAGCTAAATTTGCAAAATTAAATAGTTGCCTATTTAATTTTAAAAAGTTGCAGGTGGTTGCATTTATGGAAAAAGTTGCATTTATGTTGCGGTCATAATTCACTTACAATACACCCCATGTAGGAGGAATTTTGGTTTTAGTACTTTACATGCAGCGTAGAACGTGTGAAAAAAGTTGCATTATTTGCAAAAAGTTGCCCTAGTGATCACTAGAGCTCGGATTTTGCAAATCTTTTTTTTTTCAGTCCTTAATGTTGATAGAAATCCAAATTGATTGGTTTTTTTAGCAATTTAAAGCACAAAAAAAAACGCATTTAATTTGCATGCTTTTGCATATTTGGGTTGTTTTGCATGTTTTGTGCTTATCTGGATAATTTTTTCTATTTTAAACATTTTTACAAAAAAATGTTTTTTTTTTTTTTTTTTCAAAGAACTTTGTTTAGCGCGTTTGGACGGAAGGTTTTCAGAAGCAATCAAATTCAAATCAACTGCGACTCGCAAACAAAACGTGGAAAAGGCGCAATAAGAAAAGAACATTCAACGACCTTTCATCGTGTCAAATTTTGAGACAGTGTGTCAGTCTTCGGAGAACGACGTGTACCATTATATCTCTACAAGGCAATGTTGAAATCCAATATTGCTCTTTATAAGTTGGAGAATGCACATTTTCGAGCCTTCTTGAAGAAGTACACAAGAAAGGAAGTTCCTCTTGAATCGACACTCAGAAAGAACTACATTATTTCACCAGTGTACGAGAAGGTGGTACAAAGAATCTATATAAATAAGAATGGAGTGTTTGTTTGTACATTCAATATTTTCGACCCATTTCAAGTTTTCTATACGTTTTGGACCCTTCTGATGTCGAATCCGCCTTTTTCTCGTTTGGTGTCTGTCTGTCTGTGTGTTGTGCCCTATACACGTCCACACGGTTTAAGATATTTTCATGGAAATTTGCATACAGTGAGTACTTATCTTCATTTAGTGAGTGGAATTGGTTGCGAAAGTCTGTCCGTCTTTCTGTTCTATGCTCGATTTTGTGTTTGTGTGTTTGTGTAGCCATCACATGAATTGTATTCCAGATATTTGATTGCAGTGTATTTGATTTTATACATTCTCTACTAATGTAGTGAATGCAATATTAAAAATTTCTTTATTGTTATATTTAGATGAGTTTCATGCTAAAACACCTAAGTAAATATACTTAAATCAACCATAATTTGGTAGTTTTGGAAAAATTGGAATGTCTATTGAATATTACGATTACTTCGATTGCTTTACCAGTATTGCTGAAAAAGTAATTATTCTTCAAAAAATTATATTTTTTAATGGAATTTCAGCTCTGATACTTCATTTATTTCGAGTCTTATTTTTGTTCTTTGCGCAATGAAAACGATTTCGGACAGACGATATTTTTCAACGAAACGAGAATGAACAAGATCGCGTGAGCAGTGATATTTTCTGTTTCTTTCGCTCTGAATTAATTTCACATTTCTAAATTTTGTGCACTTTTAGTTGTAAGTTGTGGCAACTGTGCGAGATCAAGAGATAAAAATGAATCACAAATTAATATCTTTAGAACAATTTTTCCGACATCTTTTATTTTGTTCTATTTTGCTGTTTTCTGTTTTAAATATTTATTATTTTAATAAATGTGTTTTCCTTCTCATCACACGCAACAGCATCACAAAGTATTAGACATAAAAATGTTAGGTAAGTCAGTTTTAATTTTCAGTAAAATTTAAGTGTAGTTATGCCATTATTGAAAGAATAATGCCGTTATTTAAAGAATAATGCCGTTCTTTAAAGAATAATGCCGTTATTGAAAGAATAATAATGTTTAAAAATCCAAACTATACTCTGTTTCACCTTAACTTGTCAGTATTGGGAAAGGCAGAAATGATGTTCATCCGCATGAAAAATAATTCCAACTTGATTTGGAATTTAAAATAAAGAAAATGCATATAAACGTGTAAAAATTGTCCTACAATGAAGGAGTGATTTTTGAACCTTTATAATCGGTTATTTATTTGTAAAAAGCATTTTTTTTGACCGAAGCGAATGAATATATCCGAAACGGAATTCTAAACCGGTTTCCATGGTAACATTTCTGGCGAGCTAAATACGCTTTCCGGCCAAGTCTGCGCCATTTCGCTCTGCGTCTTTGCTAGCGTGTGTATTTACGTTCATATCTCTCTTGTGCTATTTTATTGGAGTGTGTTTGATACTCTGAACATGGCTGAAAAAGGAACGTCACCATCCAAGCTGTATACGCCATCAAAGCAAGGAAAATCAATTGGTAGTGGAGCTCGCAGGAACATATTGAATGTTTATTCTAGACTTCGAGAAGAAAACCATAGTGATTCCATTAACCAAATCGTCGGAAAGGTGTCTCAACTAACTGGTGTTTCCAAAAGAACTGTTTTTCGTTTGAAAAAAGAAAAGAAGACGACAAGTCCTTTGAGTACTCCAGGAAAAAAACGACCTTATGCCGTTGGAAAAAGAACAAGAATGATGAAATATGACAACTTTACTTTATCGTGCATCCGACGAAAAATTCATGATTGTTTTCGTCGAAATGAAATTCCTACATTGGACAAAGTTCTAAATGAAATTAACAATGATAAGGATATTTTTTCGACAAACATTAGCCGAAGTACACTGTACAGGATACTGAAAGATTTGGGATTTTCCTTTGAAAAGCGAAAAAGGCAGGCTATGCTTTTAGAAAGACACGACATAATTTTATGGCGAAGAAATTATTTACGAAAAATTAGAGAACTGAAGAATGAAAATGCTTCAATCTATTATTTAGATGAAACATGGGTGAATGAAGGACACTCACAAAGTCGAGTATGGCAAGACAAAAACATCAAAAGCACCAATGAAGCTTCCTCTTCAAGTTTGACAACAGGCTTGGCTGCACCAAAAGGAAAAGGAAGAAGACTCATCATTACCCATATCGGAAGTGATGAAGGATTTGTACCTGATGCGGCTGACATTTTTGTAGGAAAAAAATCCGGTGACTACCACGAAGAAATGGATGGTAACCATTTTGAGAAGTGGTTTGAAGATATCATGCCTAAATTGAAACGAAACAGCTTTGTAGTGATGGACAATGCCCCCTATCACTCGGTGAAGAAAGAAAAAATTCCGACGACATCTTGGAAAAAAAGTGCAATTCAAGAATGGCTATCGTTGAAAAACATTACGTGGAACCAGGACATGATCAAGATTGAACTGTTGAAAAAAGTTAGCGAAATCAAACATATGTTTGATAAATACAGAGTTGAAGAAATTGCCGAAAAATTTGGACATAAGGTTTTGAGACTTCCCCCGTATCACTGTGAGCTTAATCCCATTGAAATGATATGGAGTCAAGTAAAAGGACACGTTGCCAGGGAAAACAAGACTTTTAAACTGAACGATGTGAAGGATTTAGTCATCCAAGGGATTGAAAAGGTCTCTGTACAAAATTGGAAAAACTGCATAAACCATGTTACTGAAAAAGAGAAATACATGTGGGAAGTAGATGGACTTGTGGATGATATTTGGGAAAGTAAGAACTTGGTAATTTCTTTTAATAGTGAGTCTGATAGCGATTCGGAAATGTTAAGTGATGATGATGTGTAAATTCATGTGATGAATAAGTATATTATAATGTAAATAGATTTGTTATGATGTTTGCTATGTTTTACATATATTGATGATGTATAAATGCATGTGATGAATAAGTAAAACGTAAATATAGTTTTCTCATTGTAACTACTATTCATGAAAGAGATTGGTTTCTTCTGTACACTTTCTTGTAAACTATTTTAAATTATTCATAAAATTAATAATTTACTACTAATCAACCCGACACCGTTCCGCGAGTTTCAGAATATGTTTCACACATATAAGGTTTATTTTTTTTAACTCTAATTTTTAAAATGGTTTCATTTTTTTTATTATTGTATGTGTATTCACTATATTTGTATTTTTTATATTCTATTTATTTATTGTGAATGTCTTTTATATCCTCTATGTTATATGTATTTTTATTTGTTATTTACTTTCTTTAATATCAGAATAAATTTGATTTAATTTGGAGACTATATTTTGCTGTTAAGAAAAACACATATTTTAGCAGACGACGCACTCTCCCCTACCTTGTCCAACCAAATGTAAGACCAAAGGAGTAATTAAATTGGATTAATTTCCTTTAATAAAATTATTAAAATTGAAAAAAGAAGTATTAATCAAGGTGTTTAGCTTTCAGGTAAGTAAATTCAAAAAATGAATTTTATGGTTCATCACATCTTTAAATAGACTGTTTTTTTAAACAACATTTATTGTAAAAAAATTTTAAATATATATATTTTTAAATAACTAAAAATAATACTCATTTAGAAAAATCAAAACGCATTTATATTAACATAGAGTAGCTTTTTGTTTAATTAACAAATGTAATGCAAGAGCCATTAGAAATTAAAGATCTGTGAAACGTATAGAATTTCCACGTGCATTTTATCTCTCCTTGCCAAAAAGGGCGAATTTCCTCGCTTATAGCTGACTTCTTCTGACATTGTAACCCTAGTTTCTACGACAACGGCTGTGATGCGGTCAACGTAGCCTTTACTCTACTGACAAGTTAAGGTGAAACAGAGTATAGAACTTTTTCCAACATTAAAAAATTCGTTGTAATAATGACAGGAGAAGATTGCAAAATTTCACAATGTCGCATACAGGTGGCAAAAGTGCCACAAGTAAAAAAATGTTGTTTTGTTGACTATGAGTGCGAGAGCACTTGCCGTAAATCGTAATTTAAATTTATTGAGTTGAACATGAAAAGAACTTAAGAAAGGGAATTCCAAATCTCACTCAAAATCGTCTTTTGTCGTAGAAACCTTTGTAGTGTCACCTTTCGTCATTTTGTAGCTTTGTCATACAGCAATTGTGCGATGTATGTGAAATGTAATACATGAATGGATATGCATCTGTAGGATTTGTGTCCAAAGTAAGTTGTATAAAATATAAAGATGTTGAAAGGTGTTAAAATAAATTTTTATTCTACAATTAACGTAAGTCATTATATATTTTGATTATCTCTTCAATCTAGAGTAAACCAATTCAAACCGAGTAAGGTCGGGTATTTTGCTAGTACAAAATAAGATAGGTGATTCCCCTCCCCCATCTGGATGTCGATGAAACGACTGACCACCTGCTGGCGATACCTAATTTATGTAAAGAGTTGGAAAAAACAAATCACGATTGCTAGGACATGGGTGAAGCGATTAATAATTAAATTGTGTATTAATTGAATGAAAGTGTGGCTTATTTTCACTTTATCCTCCTCACTACCCTTTTTGAAGAATTAATTTTTTTTTTTTTTGCAATTTCGCATATTTTGGGGTTTTAGTGCATATTTTGGGATTTAGTAATGCATATTTCAGGTCACATTTTTGCATATCGATCCGAGCTCTAGTGATCACTCTTCTCTAAAAAGGGGTGAGAAGAGTGCTCCACCCCTTGATGTTGCCGATAAAGTCGACAAAGCGTTTACACTAGGGATGCGACATCGATGTCAATGTTTTCAAAACATCACTGTTTTTTAAAAAACATCGATGCATTGGAGTCGTTGTTTTTGTAACATCGATGTTTTTACGCTGTAGATGTTTTATTTTAAATGAAAAAAGTACCGCTATAAAAATTTAAAAAATAACCAAGTAGCATAATTTTTATAATCAGCAAATTGAACATACTTTCAGACCAAAGTGACCAAGGGTGAAGAGTCTGAAAAGTTGGGATGCGACATCGATGTCGATGTTTTCTAAACATTGATGTTAAAAAACACATCTATGTTTTGCTGTCGATGTCGCATCACTAGTTGCTAAACCAGTTTTAAGCAATGGTGGTAAAAAGTTTACACTGAATTTTAGAAGAATCGATGGTTATGGGGCGATGTATTATCAACATCGATGTTTTAATTTTGAACATCAAAGTTTCAAACATCGATGTTTTGCCGTCGATGTCGCATCCCTAGTTTACACCTGAGTGTGTAGAAAAAAGGGTCAGCATAAGGGAAAGTAAACGTCCTCACCACAAAAAGGGGGGGAAATATTTGCAACTCCGGTGCAAATGTGGTTTAAGACGCATATTCATTGCATATGGCTATTTATTAAAGACGATAAGACATTTAAAAACAAAAATCGATCGAAGATCGTTTTCAATCTCCCATTTTTTGAAATACCAAATATTTGATCATGACAGAGTCGCAATAGCCCGATTGGAAGTAGATGATTAGAAATCGGAGGGGTGCAAGTTCGGAACGTGATACATCCACACAGTAGTGTACGTGGGATCTCGTGCACGTTAAATCTGTCGTGACCTCGCATGCCCTCAGGTTGGCGTGAAGTGGAAGTTCGGAGAGTAGGATGCCATCTAAGGTGTTGACATCGTCATCTGAGATTAGTTCAAAATGCCGAAATGTGGTCCTCGGATCGTTCCCTCCGGTATCACTTCGATAATAACCCATTGTGTTGTTCCAGTACCAAATTGATTCAACTACTTACCTATCATGTCATGGTAACAGTTTGTACGTGCAATGTTACATTCACTATATTAAGGTTTGCTCGGTCATAATGAAAAACCATCTGTATACATAAAAATGAAGTGTTCGTACATTGAATATTTTTGACCCATTTTAAGTTTTCTATCCGTTTTGTGTCCTAATGTGCAAATACCGTTTCGTGTGCGTCTGGTGTTTGAATGTAAACTACCATACAATAATGGACCGGACAGCAAGATGTGATAGTATAAGAGAGATAATGCATGCTTTAACGGGGGATGGTCCCCCAAGTGCTGCAATGACACTAGCAACCCTTCTGGGCATAGTTTCAACAAGCTTTTGATACACAGTTATAAGTATTCGTGTCCATTCCTGTTGGAAGAATGTCGTCAGTTCAGCTGTAGATTTCGAATGTGGTTCCCTGGTTCGTAAGCTAACTCGTCCCACAAACGTTCAATGGGGTTTAGGTCGGGACTCTGAGCAGGCCAGGGAAAACGTTTTACATCAATATCTCGATACCACTCTGCTTGACAGAGGCTGCAATGTGACATGGAGCTTTGTCGTCCTGGAAGTAACATTCGACTATTTCATAAAATTGCCAGAAAGAATAGGAAAAACCTGATTGTATAAAATGTTCATGTGCCGTTCAATTGACCAGGAACAAAATGCAAAGGTTCCAGGAAATACCACGAAAAACACCCCTCAAACAAATAGTCGGATTTTATGCAAATATATATATATATATACGCTGACGTGCGTTCCATTACTGTAGGGTAGTGTATGTACTGGTACTACGTTCAAACGGTTGGATACATTTGCTTGATACTTTGTATACTGTGAGTATTTACATTCATTTAGTCACAGGCTTTGGTTGCGTTGATCTTTCTATCTTCCCGTTTCGAGTCAGTTTCTGTGTTTGTGCGAGTATAACAAAAGATTCGTTCAATAAATTTTAATACAATTTCCTATATTTTGGAAATAATATTTTAGTTTAATTAGTACATTATTTGCAGTTCCTTCCCTGACATAACTAGACACGTTTCATGATAAAACATATGAGTAACAAAATTAAAGGGAACAAAACCCATTGAACAATTATTTTTGCTTCATAGTCACAATAAAATGTTTTAGTCTACCTTATTTTTTCACATTAAATGTACATTTCGAACGAAAAAAAAACTTGTTTTTTGATTCACTATAATAAAAACATTCAATTTTTACAAAAATTTTTCAATATTTTAAAATTCTCACAATTTTGTACGTGGGAATACGTGTACCACAATTATTTATTTAAAAAAACACTGTGAAAAACAGTCATAGTTAATTTACACAATTTTTGAAAAATCCCTTTTTTTCAAATCATTATTTTATGCATAAAGTTTTCAAATACACTCTATAATAAAAAATAGACGCATCAAGAAGGAGTTATACGATTGCGATAAAAATTGGTGGATGTGAAGAGAGAGAACATGCATAGAAAAACAAACGATTCAAATTTCAGAACAATTGAATGATTTATTTCAGAGTTTGACCGTTACAACATGCAATGTGACATGAAGTCAAGAAGGCGTTGGTCCACCACTGGCCTGGATGCAAGTTGTCACTCGGCGTGGCATGGACTAAAAAAGTTCCCGGATGGTGTCCTACGTAATTTCATGCCAAATTGTCTCCAACTGTCGGGCTAAGTGGTCAACATTTCTCGATGGTTGTAATCGCCTTCCCATAACGTCCCAAATATACTCTATGGGAGGGAGATCGGGAAACCTAGCTGGTCAAGAAAGTGTTGGGAAAACTTGAATACAATTCATTGCAATACGCGCCGTGTGCGGCCGGGCATTATCTTGTTGAAAAGTAAGACCTGTGTATCACAAAAGGAAGGATAACACAACCGGTCATATGTCGTCTACGTACCACTGTGCCAGAAATGACCACCAAATGGCTGCGAAAGGAGGTGGCACCTGGGGATTGCAATCCGGCACGATTTTCAATCCGTCCTGAACCGGACTGATTGACACTAATCGGGTGGATCCGACCGGATCCGGCTTTGTTAATAAGTCTATCTAACCAGTATGTATTTTTCCAAAATCGGCTGAGTGAAAGTAGGTAAAAGGGATATTATTCCAAATTGACGAACAAAACGTTTATTTTAGCATTAGAAAATCAATTTTATTAATAATTATCCATAGGTAGGAAATCAATCACCAACAATTATTTATAGTAACAACTAGAACTACTAGTAATAATTATTAAATGAATTGATGATGATCAGTCTTACTAGTTTCCTCGCCAAAAAACATTAGTTTGTTTTATACTCTTAGAACTTTTATATTTATCTAAAACTAAATAGTCTATATCTCTAATGTCGTTGAGCAAATGACATATATTGTACCTAACCTTGTCTCATATTAACATAAAAATCTAATCTTTGGCAGGTTTTGATCAACATAACAAAAAAGGAACTCTTTATTCTTCTTAATTGCTTAAATCAAAGTTGTATTATTATGAAAATCACTTTTGAGTTTCAAAGAAAGATCTAAGGAATCAAATCGTATTAATTGTGTCATCCCCCAACCTACTTCTCAATGAACTGCAACTATAACCAGTGGAAAAAGACCCTCTCAACTTTGACACTAGTTGGTTTAACCACCATTAAGTAGTCGTACATAAGAGACAAATATTTTCCTTTGACTCCATTTCATATGAAGTCATTTCTTTCTTCAGTATTTTCTCAAAAGTTTGTCTTTTTGCAACAGTCTTCATTTTCTTGCAGAATTTGCTTTTCTAATTCCTCTTTATTAATTCACAATAGATTGCTTAATAAACAATTTTGCGACTTTAAAGTTGGGTTTGAATAATCCTATATTTAATTTTTTTTAATTCGGTTTTATCGGATCCGGACCGGATGCGATAGATGTTGCTGGATCCGGAAGGTAGTCAAATGATGCCGGATCCGCCGGATCGGATTACAATCCCTAGTGGCACCCCTGAACATAAAGCCCTGTTGTGGGCACGCGTGGCGTACGATAGTAAGGGCTGGATCCCCACGATATCCTGGACGTCTCCAAACAAGTCTGCGGTTGTCATCAGGACACAGTTGGAAACGGGAGTCGTCACTAAAGACTATACGTCCCAAGTCAGCGCCGTTCCAAGTGGTTCGAGCCCGACACCACTGTAATTCTGCACCTTTTTGGTGTGTCGATTTTTTTGTTACATAGTGTATAACATAGCAAACAAAAAAAGAGTTTTAAATCTCCATATCAATTATACAACAAAAGCCTTATCATTTTAAACACACTGTAATTATCAGAAATAAAAAGCTACGAAAAGCAGTTTGAAATTTTAAATGCTTTCGGTTTCGGTCCAAACATCCGAAAGAAAAACTTCGAATACCTCGTTAAATAACGTATCTACAGCTATAAATTTCTGAGTATATTCTTTAAAGTTGTATAATTAATTTTAAATGATAATAATAAATATTTCGACATTTTGGTCATTTTTAAGATATTGTTTCCTCTTAAATCAATTATAATTTGGTTGTGTTTTGGGGAATCTGGAATGTATATTGATCGCTGCAATTACTTGGAATGCTTAACTACAGTGGCTTAAAAAGTAATTATTTTTCCGAAAAGTATTTCTTTCACGGAATTTCAACTATGATGCTTCATTTATTTTATATCTTTTTTTCGTTGCGAAATATAAACGATATCCGAATAGATAGGACAGACAATATTTTTTAAGAATCGGGAACGAAACGGAAACTCGAGACATATTTTCTGTTTGTTCGCTCTGGATTAATTTTTATTTCAAAATTTTATTCACTTTTTAGTTTTAAGTTATGACAAGGGTGCGGGATCAGGAGATAAAAAACAATCATGAATTGATAACTTCAGAACAAGCTTTTCTCGCGAACTTTACTTCAGTTTTATTTCGCTGCTTTATGTTGTAAAGTTATGAAATATTTATATCTCTATATTTAAACAACGTTACCGCCGTCGCAGCCGCAGGATTGAAAACTCGCTTTTTTGCTCGATAGACGGTTTCCAGAGAAAATGAGGTTCCTAAAATAACAAAATTAAGATGGTTTGCTCACAATTGTGCAGGGAACAAGATTGATAAGTTTTTTTCTGATGCGGCTATTAGTTTAGAGTGCATTAAGCGTCAAAGTTGAAAAAAAGTGAAATTTCTAACGCAAGTGAGCAAAACACGAACACGTTTTCAGTCTTCAACTGTGTGAAGTTTTTTTTCTAGAGTACTTCCAAACGTGAAAATTTGCAACTCGCCGAGTTTCTTTTTTTAATTTCAATCTGGTTCATGGTAATATTTTTTTTAATTAGTGAAATTTTTGTTTATTGTTTGTTAAAACTCATATCTATAGCTTATTAGTATTAGTTTCTAAATTTGAAAACATCATTGGAAATCTTAGAACGTACTCTTTCTTACGGTACAATTATTTTTGAAATTCCTTAATACATAAATTCGATGCGATTAAAAGTTAGTCATACACATTTCGTATTTTTTAGATCGCGTTATTTTCGATACAAAAACAAAACGCTGTCATATCTATAACTTAATACAATACGTTTTAAAATTTGAAAATACCACGTGAAAGCTTAGAATGCTCTATTTCTTATGTTATAATTATTTGTAAAATTGGTTTATAAATAAATTCGATGCGATGGAAAGAATAATTCCGCGATAGTGTAAAAATTGTTCATCGCGGAGATGAAAAGTGAAACTCACTGTGGCGTCATGGCCCAGAAAGTCGAATCAGGAATATACGAAATTAATATGGTTTGTTCAAACTTGTATAGGAACAAGACGGAGAAGCTTTTTTCCGATGCGGCTACTAAAGCACATTTACACCTGACCCTCACCAAGACGCTTGCGAAGGGAGTGTTGGTTTGCGAAGAAAACAAAATGGGATTGCGCCGCAATCACTGGAAATTGGCGTATAAGGGGCGGAGCCCCCAATTCAAAAAAAAAATGTTATTCCTTTTCATTCCCTGCAACAACGTTACAATGTATTCGTTGTAAAGTGGTGTGAAAGTCAGAATAAAGCAAATTAAGTGGAATTTTGCCTTTATCAAAGGAACTTTAAGACTTAAATCGGAACTAACACTTTTGAATTATTGAAAATTCATTTTTATAGTGACTGAAGTTTAAGGTGGCTTAGTTTACGAATTGAAGCTATATATAAGTAATATATTATATATGTCAAAAGTTTACTGGTAAACAATGATTTTCTGCTTTAAAAATTCGCTGTCAATCCCTTTACAATTTTTTAAATGGTAATAGATTACCTTTGTACGTCTGTACTGAAAACATTCAATTCTAAAGCAAGTTCTTTTATTGTTAGACGTTGCACAAAACGGAATTATCAATTAAAAAGTATTCGCTTTTTTTTAAACTTACTGATGAATATCTTATCAAATTAATTTTTCATCCAATACTAAACGATGATGGAATTCAACAATGTGGCATGCCTGGTGTTACTTGTAGTAGGTAAATTGTGAGTGTTAGAGTATTAACCGTAGGTTTGTCTTTCTTAAGAATTGGGATGAGCAATTTAGGGAAAAAGAACTTAAGATAGGAAATTCCAATTCCTACCACAAAATTGTCTTTGTTATTGTTTGTTGTTGTCTTTTAACTCAACATTGTCTTTTACTCACATTTCAAAATTGTCTTTTACTCAACCCCATTGATTTCACATATATCTCACCCCTGCTAAAGGTACAAATTGACGAATGGTGAACACTAAGGTAACAACCTTAGTGTTCACCTTTCGACGGATACCTCCGCGCCAACAGCTGTCATTTCTGTGGTTGATAGCCTTTCCACAAACGGGGTTTTGCATTCGAAAGCTGAAAATTGGAACTACACGACTGTGTAATTCGTTTGTTAAACATTTACTATCTTGTGCGTCAAAAAAGTGTTTAAAATGGAGCTATCACATCAATAGATTAGAACGATTATGTACTATGAGTTCCGCAACAAACTCAGTGCGACTGAATGCCACCAAAAATGTGTGAAAGTTAAGTATCAATACTGTTTCTTATGATATAGTCAATGTTTAGTTTCGGAAGTTTAAAGCTCGAAATTTCGACATGGAAGATGAATCACGTTCTGGCCGCCCTATTGAAGTTGATTGTGAGCAGTTAAAGCAAATCATTGATCAAGACAGAAATGTTTCAACGCGAATTATTGCGTTAGAGCTTGACGTTTGCCAAAAAACAATAGTTAACGCTCTGAAACGCATAAATCTAACGTTTAAGTTCAACCGCTGGATGCCTCACGAATTGACTGCTGAATACACGCGCAAGAGAAAAGCGGCCTGTTTGGTTCTGCTCAGAGATCAAAAGAAAGAAAGATTTCTGGACAGAATTGTGATCTGTGATGAAAAATGGATGTACTACAACATTACAAGTCGTAAAGGACTTTCTGGACTCGCCACAGTTCTTCGCAGAAGGGATTGACAAGTTACTAAAACGTTGGCAGATGATTGTCGATGTGAACGGAGATAACTATCCTCATTATCTGTGCTGTTTCTGTATGTATTTATCGTTTAAAAATTTAAAAAAATATAGCGGAAAACTTTTTACTGAACCTAATATTGCATGGATAGATATCCACGAAATAGGATTTGTGTCCAAAGTAAGTTGTAAAATTTATTAAACTGTCGAAAAGGTGTTAAAAAAATTATTTTACTCACACTTGAATGATTAGGCATATTTCTACGAAATAGGAAGTGATCACTACAGGCCACTTTTCAATCTATGGGATATATGTTAAATGTATTACATAAATGAACATATATGAAATAGGATTTATGTCCAAAGTAAGTTGTAGAGTTTATAAAACAATCGAAAAGTCGTTAAAAAGTTATTTTATTCACACTTAAAAGATTTGGCATATTTCTTCAAAATAAAAAGTGACTACTCTGGTCACTTTTAATCCATAGTTAACCAATTCAACCCGAATGGACCGGGTAATTCTGGTAGTGTGCAAATGCGTAAATCAAATTAAATTAAAGGTACCTATCGAATCGCATACAACTCAGGGATCAGTTTTGGGACCAATTTTATTTATAATTTTCATAGATGATATAGGTCAGGGGATCAAGAATAGAATCCGTATATTTGCAGATGACTTAAAAATATGGGGGACAGTGGATACCAAGTTACAGATAGAAAGTTTACAAGGGGATTTTGATAAGATATCCGAATGGGCTGTAAAATGGGGTATGTCATTTAATGTAGGGAAATGTCAAGTTCTGCATATGGGTTACAGGAACAGTGGAGCCGAGTACAGGCTGCAGGGAGTAAAGGTAAAGGAGGGAGAAACAGTCAAGGATCTTGGGGTGATAATTCACAGGGATTTTAAAATGGGTCATCAATGTTCAGCTGCGGGTAAAAAGGCTAATAGGTTACTGGGGTATATTAAAAAGACTGTAACTTCAAGGGATAAAAATATAATCTTGCCGTTATATAAGGGTTTAGTAAGACCACATCTAGAATATGCTGTACAATTCTGGGCTCCATATATGAGAAAGGACATAGAATCAATTGAAAGGGTTCAGCACAGAGCTACAAAAATAATAAAGGGGCTAGCAAATTTCGACTATAATGAACGTTTAAGTAAGCTAAACATGTATACACTGGAAAGAAGAAGAAGGAGGGGGGATTTGATTCAGCTTTTCAAGTTTGTAAAACAAGGGGACACAGAGGGCTTAAATTTCAATAGGGATAACAGAACAAGGGGTCATGGGTATAAATTGAATAAGACACATTTTAATCGGGATTTAAGGAAAAACTACTACTTTAATAGGGTAATAGACAGTTGGAACGCGTTGCCAGAAAATATAGTTAATTCAAAGGGAGTGTACGAATTTAAGACACAATTGGATAGTCAGTGGGAATTGGAGAATTCATAAACAAAAGACCAGCCTTGTTGGGCTTGAGCCTGTAGCTGATCGTCAATATTTGTATTTGTATTTGTATTTGTAAATAAAGCAATTTATATTCCATTTCAATGAAAAGCGAACCCCTTTTCTTGTAGACAGTAATCAAACACAAAGATAGACTCTTTCACTTAAGTAACCAACGCAATTGCTACAACACTAAATGAGCTTTTGGTTTTCCAATACTACATTTGTATATTTTAACCCCTCTCCTTGATCCTGATTTTTCTACTGATGTGTTAACATAAATGCGATTTATAGAGAATAAACTAATTGCAGAATTTATTTTAAAACATCAATAACATTCCTTATCCTCCTGAATACGTCCTCAAGATAAAAATTGCGAAGCACCAGCTTTCTACAATCACAAATTCTACCTGAAGGCATTTTTTTAGTGTATCGCGTAATAATGCTCAGTTGGCATATTTTACATTGTCAATTTTAGGTTACTATAAAGAGTATAAGTGAGTAGAAACGACAATGTAAAATCAAGTTAATGGGACTTTGATAAGTGCAAGTTTCGCAGTGCAACGTTAATTAATTATTTACCTATCTATATCTGGCCGCACTGTACAAATATTGCTGTCACATACTGTCAGTTTTAACCTTTTTTGCTCTTTATGTGAAAGCAAATAATTAACTCTAACCTGTTATTTTAGATAGAAGTTTCAAGAAAAGCGAAGCAAAAAAGAAGCAAGCCAAGAAAGAGAGTACGAGACAAAAAACGGGAAGAAAAGTCGCACATCGAGAGAGAGAGATGAAAGTAGCATCCTATGCTGAAAAACTCAGTAATAATTACAGTTTTGAAACCGAAAACGTCGTCTTGCTGACCCGTAGCATTTCTGTCCGTCGTTCCATTGGAGTCGCTGGACAGAACATGATCTTCCATCAAATGAGCTGTGGGCTTTCAATTTTGCACGAAACCACATATTGCAGACATTAAATGCTGCATTTTTTATAACACCTTCAACAGTAAAAATACAAGGCATGGGAAGATATTGCTTTCCTTGTAATGAAGAACTAAATTCAACGTGGCTTTAGCACTCCAAATCTTCACGAATAATTCATTGCCATATTTATAAAGTTCATTGCCATGTTGCACCCAAACCGTTTTCAAAACTTTCTGACGAAGTACTTGAAAGCTGACTTTTGGACATTTCATTTAAGTGAGGGAACGTAATATACGGTTATTCGTTTAAAATTTTATATTTGAAAAATATCAAAAGTACCATTCATGCAAATTTATATTTTAAAAATCAGTATAATTATCACTAATCAACACAATACAATTTCTTTCATTTTCCTCCATTTTATGTGTTTTTTAGTGTTATATATTTAAAACATATTTGAATATCATAGGTATCCAATTTTGTTTCATAGGTCCTTTATTACCCGGGAGCAGAAAGTGCTTAAAACTGCGACGTACTTCGCAGAACAAAATCTTAGCAGAACAATTTTTCCTTACTTTTATCAAAATTTTGGCCCATTTTTTACAATCATAAATTACGATGTTCTGCAGTAGAACGCGGGCTTCTTGCCACACTTTTTTTTCTTTTCTAGCTACGGAACAACCTCCCTACACCCCCCCAAATTACCACAAACACTTCATAAGTAACACATATTTTATGTCAATGACAAAATATTAAACTTCATGTTATCGACAGAATTGCAAATTCTGAAAGTATGCCTTGGTTTTAACTAAAGTAACTTAATTCATTTGATGTTTTACTATAAATATGTAATACATATTGAGCCGATAATTGTGTTTTACGTTTGTTTTTGATTTTAGTGCAGTTTTCAAAATTCAGACAAAGCGCCTGCAGAACAATTGCAATTGCTTGGAGTTGTGTTCCAGATCACTGAATATAATTCTGCACCTGGACTTTGCTGTGTGTGTGTGTGTGTGTGTGTGTGTGTGCGTGTGTGTGTGCGTGTGCGTGTGCGTGTGCGTGTGCGTGTGCGTGTGCGTGTGCGTGTGCGTGTGCGTGTGCGTGTGTGTGTGCGTGTGTGTGTGTGTGTGTGGTAAAATTATTATTTCTTCCCAATTCCAAGCAGAAATGCAAAACATATTACACAAAGGCTACCGCGAAACAAAAACACGCACAAACATAAGAAGATAGAGAAATATACGAAATAGAAAATTGGCTGCAGATGGGGATTTGGTTCCAACAAGGTTTATATGAAAGTTTTTAAAGAATTGTTCGCTAAATTGTGCTTAACTCTCTTGGTAACAAAACTGACCAAATCCTGATAGACGAAATATATTGTCATTAAAAGAATTGACCAGATCTTTGATTCATCCATTATATCCTCAAATTCTATTTTTGCTTTAACCCAACCTTAATTTTTGCGGCATGAATCAAGACAATGTAGGATGCAATGTCATTTCTTTGGAAAACTACCACGATTTACGGTTTAACATAAAAATGTACCTTCTGCACATATTCTGGTTATCCCCTCCTAGTGGTTTTCTCTACGAGGTTTCTCCTCATTTCCATAACCGACCCGATCTTGATGTACGAGGTATCTCATTAGAAAAACTAACCAGATCTTGTCCTAGTCATCATAAAAATCGGGAATATCTTAATGAGATACCTCGTCATTTGTAAAATTGGTCAGATCTTGTGCGATATATATCTAGTCGAAACCACTTTGTAGGTTGGTTTTGTGTTTTTTTGCCTCAAGAGAACCATATTTGGCCAAGATGCCCCCAAACAAAAGACAAGGTTAAATAAGGAATGTAGAGAACGTGAATGAAGGTTTGGGGAACTAAGAAATGGGATGGAAGCAGAAAAAGTTTGTAACCCCTATGTTTACTTATGGAAAAAAAATCCCAGGAAGCCCCTTAGAAAAAAATCCCAGGTAACCACATAGAAAAAAATCACTCAGGTGCCTCAGATCTGAAACCATTTCACGACTTCATGGTTTATGACTGTTTTATCAGTCTTCATTTGTACTGTTAAAAAAAGAAGTCTTTGTGTGTTTGAGGTGTCTAGACGAATCTATAACACTTACTGTCATGAAATTTTGTCCACAGGTAGTCCTAAAGGTAATTGAGAGGAGCTGGAGCCCGAATGCTTTTCTTCCCTTGCCTTTTTTTTCTTTTGGACGCGCCAAGTTTCCAATGACGTCACTGACTACTACTGGATAATATTCACGGTAGCTTAAAACGGAATTACTTCTTTTGGACGCTCTCCTAATTTCGACTCTCCTTTGATTTCATTGGTTCTATTATTTTTTCCTTTCATTTTCTTAACGGATTGTAAATTGGAAGAATTGCCGTTCTGTTCTATTTGAGTCACGGTCCATTGCAGTCGCTTCAGGTTGTATGGTTTCTTGCTTT
This sequence comes from Metellina segmentata, assembly GCA_947359465.1. NCBI lineage: Eukaryota > Metazoa > Arthropoda > Arachnida > Araneae > Tetragnathidae > Metellina > Metellina segmentata. The sequence goes on from OX375876.1 coordinate 121,911,384, forward strand.
TTTTAAAACATAACTTATTACTGTTGCATTCGGTTTTTATTTACGTTGTTTGTCGGAATCAGTGAGGTTTAGCACTAAGACTTTTTAAAAATATAACTTTCTTGTTTTAATACTTTTTGAAAGTATAGCGTTTTTTAATTTTTAGCTTTAAGACTTTTTAAATGTATAGCAATATTTAATTTTTATCATTTATGTAATTTTTTGTTTTATTCTTCTGTTTAATTTTTTTTTTTCGGAATCATTGAGCTATGCAATTTTTTGTTTGGTTTAGTCGGAATCAGGGAGGTTGACTTTTCAAAGCATAACTTTGACACGAGCAACGCCGTGCGGGTACTCCTAGTAATAAATATTACTCACTAAATATCTGTATAATTGCATATATCAACCAATACGGGGTAATTATAACGCCATAACTCCTGCGGAAATGTACCGTCGAACCTTACCCGTTGAAATACTATTAGAATTTACATCTCTCGAATAGAGCTAATGCGGACGAAACATCTGTCCACAGATGTAATGTACCCCCATTACTGTATTCGTTGGCTTCTATCCAATAATTCTAAATTCTTAACGCATTCCAAAGTGCGCCACGCCTTTCTAAGCACACATTTAAAGCGTAATTTCCTGATATTGCTACATTTTATTCAAATACATTATGCAGTTTAATGTTATTGCATTTCGCTCGAGCGTTGCACTCAGCAAAAACGAATGGAAATAAATGGAAGGGGAATGGGAATATGTATCTCAAAAGCTGTCCTATGTTCCATTCATCATGTACCGTTGTTTCTGTAACATAATATTTTATTTTTCAAAACATTTAAATTTATTCCACGTTTAGGTCAAAATAATGTTTTAAACGTGTCACCTATATATCTTGCAAATGTTTATGGAACTGTTGATTCATTCCGGAAAACGTATTGCTGGTTTTATTTTATCTTGACAGCTTCCATAAGAATTTAAAACTACTAAAATAAAACAGTCAACCTGTAAAACTATATTGAATACCATTGAATAATAGGATCAAATTGAAAGAATCTTATATTTTCAACTTTATGTGTTTGCCTCAGAATACTATACAGGCTTTTAAAAACTTTCTGTACAAATTTTAAAGCCAACTTTGCAACAAGTACTGAGGGGAAATAAAAGTTAAGTTAGTCATTTTTCAATCAACATTTAACTATTCCAACCGATACTCTGGTAATTCTGATAGTTATAAATAAAATTATTCGTTAAATTGAGGTTAACTTAGCCCGTTCTTTGTAGAGGTTATTAGCCCAAGCGCGAGCATTATTGCAGATAATGTTTAAAACGACAGTTCGATACGTGATACTTATAATGAATCACGAAATTACATGACCTATTTTAAATTGTAAATTTGTAAATACGCGATATAGCGATTCGAAAATTCCATTTCCTTTAATTATTAATATATCTTAAATTTCGTATTGCTAAGAACGATAAATCTCGTCTGGATATAATTGCCTTATTATTCCAAGAGAATGAAATTCTTTTCTTATTACCCAAGGGAATGAAATCCAAGTTGAAAAAAAATTTCCCTTGCCCAGAACTGGTAACAGATTAGAACAGATTTTTTCATCAAACAAGGAGATTTTCGGAGGGGATCCACAAGAAAAAAAATTTATTTCGGGGGACCACAATATAAGCTAAGTGGTTCATGATAAAATATTATAAATAAAATAATTTAACAATAATAATAATAATAAAATAAACTAATGTCATAGAAATGTCCAGAAATTCGCAGTTAGAAGATACTCGTATTTTCTGGAACTTTGTGTAGTTAACGGGAAAAATTTATTTCCTTAGAAAATTCTCGAAGAAAATATTATTTAGGCGCCGACTAATATAGAACGAGTCAGTCAGTCAGAGGTTTAGTAAACAAGTAAGCAATAACGATAGCGGTTTGTTAGAATCATATGAAATCAGCAAAATCAGAAAGCCACATAGCATTTTCTAGAACTCTAATCTAGCGTACATGTAGAAGCAGTGTATTGGCAGTAAAAACAAACAAGTACCTGAAGAACAATTTATTACTACAAGCCAGAAAGCAGCACGAAAGCAGCACATAAACATCCACCGAATCCAAAGTACAATTACGCAGTCGCTAACCATCTATATCACTTGGCCTCACCTTATAGGTGTTTTAAACGTTTCAGTTCGATATGACATAATCATGGGCCAATCAAAGACCGCGCCCGTGACATCACACTTTATACAGAATTTGCATGGGCCAAATGACGTCGCAACAGCATTGGTGAAACTGTCATCCTTCCTTCGATATCAGTTGTAATTTCAACTGTACGCGAATTACCAATAACCTACCTTTGAGCAATAACATAATATCCAGACGCATTGATGACACGTCTGAAGGTGTAGAAAATCAACTTATTTCTCAGTTACGAGTAAAACAGTTTACAATGCAACTTGATGAATCAACTTTGATGGGCAATGAAGCACTTTTATTACCTCAATGTAAGATATATGGATGATAATCAACTAAGAGAGGTAATGCTTTATGCAAGCTTCCTCAAAGCAGATAACTAATGGTGAAACAATTTAAGGAAGTCTCGTCTTATTTTAGAGAAGAAAAAAATATTCCACTCAAAAATTTAATGGCTTGTGCTACTGATGGCTCTCCTTACATGGTCGTTAGATACAGAAGGTTTATCACTCATTTAAAAAATGCATTGCAAAAGTATTTTGCATACATCGCGTGATTCACAGCCAAGATCTGGTGACGAATAGATTAAGTGGACGTCTTCAAGAAGCCTCAACTCTTGTAACAAAAGCTGTCAATCTCATTAAGACTAGGGCCATGTTCACGTGAAATATTTCAACGCGCGTCTGGCGAGGCTAGCAAGGTCCCGCCGTTACATTATGTTTATTTATTCCTCTAATTCAAATATCTATCTTTGCGACCTTGAAGAGCGGGACCCTGATAGCCTCGCGTTTTACGCGCCTCATGTGAACGGGGTCTAATGCTCTTCAAGATCGTCTTTTTTCGCAAATTTTGTGGTAAAAATGAAGTAGGATTTGAACCGTCTTGAATTGCATACAGATGTGCGATGGTTGTCTAAGGTCGTCTCTTCGTCATCGTCATTTGGGATAGCACTGTATCATTTCTAAACGATAGGGAGATTGGAAAACAGTTGGTTGCCATGAAAAGACATATTCACCGTTCTTTCTTTTTTCGGGAAATGAAGAAGCATTAAAAAATTTAGACTTTTTCCCTCATGCCACTATTGACGTCAGCCTTTGTAACCATGCCAAGTTTTTTTCACCTTCTGTCTTGAATGGGAGCGAACAGATTCGAATGAAACAAACGAAATTATTAAAGTTATCACTGGCGTTCTTCAGTGCTTTTTTTTATTTTTATCTCAGCGATTGTTAAAGATAGAATACAAAATTTAACTGATTTGAAATGTGCGGATTGACTTTCTTTTAATAAATAATTTATCAATTAAATATTTATATATTTTGATTTGTAAAGCAAACCAACACCACGGGCAACTGTTATCCAATAGGCAAAAAATTCGCAAACCAAATGGGAATCCGTGATGGCTGTTATCCAATAGGCTACGAATTCCCATTTGGTTTGCTACGCAAACCAATAACCCCACAAAAGCAACTGGCACGGGCAACGCCGGGCTAGCCACTTGGTGGCTAGTACAATATACTCGTGATGTCCGTATACAAATTGCATGGCAGGTTTTATCTATGATTATACTGATTTCTTCACACTTTGTTCTGCGTGTATTGTGTACTGTATTGTTTTCTTTGTGATTAGTTGCAAGAATTGTGGAGGTGACCTCTGAGGGGAGAGAACAACAAGCCAGATTTATGTTCGAGAGCGTGGGTGAGGCATTTCACAAAGGGGAGAAACACCTGTCGAGATCGAAAGGATGAGATTGCTCCCGACTGGTTGGATAGTACGAGAAGACACAAGGTGTTGAACGCGAAGAAGTGACCTCGTAATAAACTTTAGCCAGTTTATGGAGCCACCTGGGCACTCCGAAGCCATCCCCATGGCAACGCTTTGATAAAAGAAAAGCTATGTTCGGAAGAAGAATTCTAAATTTTAAGGACTCCGGTATTGGTATTCCGACTAAGGCATATAACTTGTCACAAGGCCGAGTTGTTGCTGACTTTTAAATAAATGGTTCAGCTTCGATAATGCGTGTAGTGATTATTGTTGGAATCTGCTTTAGGAGTTCAATAACCCAATGCAAAGGTATTTTGCGAAGATGAGCCCTTGATTTTTTTTTAACTTTGGAGTTAAAATTAAGTTCATATCAAATTCTGTGGATAAATAAAAGAAATTTTCAATTACAATAGTTTTGGCCGAAATTGCAATTACAGCAAAATCAAAGAAACAATAAATGACTATAGTAAGTCTACTACACAAAATTCTTGTCCAAATGAGATTTTTTGACATTCTGATTTCAAAATGTTCCCTACGCGTCTGGTTTTAGCTGACTGACGTTTTTCTTTATTCTTTCAATCCGTTCGGTATATCAAACTGTAACTTTAAGATTCTTTCGAATTCATTTTTACTGTTCTCAATAAATTCAGTGTTATTTTTCATTAATATAAATTCATTCGTTAAAATGTTAGATGATTTAGTAGAAAAAAAAATTTTCCGCAACTGAACGATACTTACCAAACAAAAATATGATCCTAAACTGTTTAATGAAATAAAGTATTGTCAATACATGATATAAATTAATGTGCATGGGATCTATCAATTTTGGTAAATTTATCTAATTGTTTTATGTACTAATAACTTCCGAACGATTACTATTTTGAAGGAAACGAGATGTACACTTCTTAGTAGAAAAGTCGTGCAAATAAAAAAAAAATCGGATGATAAGTGCAAAAGTTTAATGTGAAAGCTCACTGTCGCTTTAAATTCGTGTACATAAATACCTGCAAAATATCAACCCAACCTTAACACATTGTATTCTTAAATCTCCATGGAATTTCGACGAGATATCTCGTCCACGATCTGTCAATGGCTGATGAAAATATATCTCTTATCAATATCTGGTCAGTTTTGAGACTGTCTAGATACCCCATCGAGACAAATCTGCCCTATTTCTCTAAGGGGAAAATATCCGAATAAGGACAAAACAAATTGTTACTTACCAAGAACTGGTGACAGTTTGGAACAGGTGTTTGACAAGAGGCTGGACACTGCAGGGTAGTTTTCGACGTGAAGATAAATCACCAGAAGGTTAAATTGTGTACAGCTGCAGTCAACGTTTATGCAACATGTTATGCATAGGGTGGCAACGGTCTTGGCGATTTTTTTGTAGCTTTTCTAAAGTCGCCAAGGAAAGAGTTATTTCAAAATCTTTTTCTTTCCGAAATATTTTTCATTTTGCAGAGGAAAATTAAAGCTTCAAAGCACATTTGAGAACATTTTTAAATATACACATATTTTTTTAATTTTCCCAAAAAGTAATAAGTTTTAACTGAAATTTTATTTTACAAAAGAAAGTTCTTTTTACAACAGAGAATGAAAGCTCCAAAACACATTTGTGAACGTTTTGAAAAATATATTTTTTAAAACCGTCCACAAAAAGTGATAAGCTTCAACTGAAATTTGAACTGGATTCAGGCAGTGTCAAATGTTTCAAGACGAACTGGCGACTTCAAGCGGATTCTCGCATCTTCATTAATTGGTATCTACTGGATTCGAATGGATTTAGATTGACCCAGATTCCTGTGGTAAGAGGATGAGGAAGCGGCTCTTACGCTGTAGATTTTAGTTCTCGCCGTTTCCTTCCATCTCACGGCATCTCGTCTCAAAATCATCATTCTAACTGCCATATTCACAAGTCTCGAGTTAACCTGAGGATCAGTTGATCCGCAAGACAGAGTTAAATTGCAGATCCTCAAGAACCGTAATCTCAAACGGCGGTGATCCAAGGATTAAAATGATACGCTCGCAGAGATTGGCGATTGCAATATCCTAATGATCACCTGATACTGTTTACATTTGTTACGACGCCCAAATCTGCATTCAAAGGGATCAAATACGTATTTTGTGGGCAGAATTGATTCAAATTGTGATTTTAATAGAACGCATGCGGCATTTTAATTTGGGTATGGAAAAAGAAAAGCAAAAGTACCTAATTTCAAATTTGACTTTTATGGAAACCTAAATTTTGTAAGAAAGAATTGTACACAATGTGTGTGTGTGCCTTGACAAATCAATGTAATCAGATTATCTTTGTATTTGTCAGTACGAGTGTGTGTTGTTGGTGCGAAAAGTAACTTGCATTGTCAATTTTCTTTCATTCGTAATAAATCAACGAAACAAATTTAATCCACGACGTTTTTACATCTGTCATGTCATATTCTTCCGTTCGTTCTCTCATTGGGTTCTGCACTGGCGAACCAGAATATAGTTCGAACCAGATCACCATCTGGGCATTTCTATTTTACAGAAAATGTAATCCCGTTCTTGTACCGATTCATATAAGATCAGTTGAGTGTGCGTAGAGAGTTGCAGTTGAGAAGACTGTAATTTAACACAGAATGAAGTGTGTCGTCCATTTTGTTTTGTTTACATTACATCTCGCTTCTTTCGCAAAAAGATAGAACTGCGCATGCGTAACTCTCAACCGAGAGTTAATTCCCCGATTTCGGCGGATCAAAATGAAACACCGAAACGGCTGTTTAAACCTCGGATCAGGCATTGTGAATACGATATTTTCGATAACCCAGGGATTAAGGTTGATCCGCGCTTTAACTCGAGCTTGTGAATACGGCTTTCAATAATTTAGGTAATGGTAATGGTAATGGTAATTTTTAGTTAACGTCGTACTAGAGCAACACAACGGGCTATTGACGACGGTCCGGAATCAGTCCCTTAAGGGAAAGATTCGAGGACAACACCTCGTAATTTTGAACCACGGTCAGATGACGAAGCAACACCTGAGCTGGCACCCCACTCTCCAAACTTCCACGCCAACCCAACGTGAGGACTTTCGGCCACGACAGATTTAAGGTGCACCAGCCGCCTCTACACCATACGTTTACAAACATCCATGCCCGGACCCGGATTCGAACCAGGAACCTTCCGATCTAGAGGCTAACACCTTAACCACTATACCGGTTGGTCGGTTCAATAATTTAGGAAAACGTCACTTTGATTTCTAGCCATTTACTTCCTCTCATCTCATCTCGTCTCAAAATCATCATTCTGAGAGTATTTCAAGTATTTAAGAAAACGTAACTTGAAAGTATAGAGTATTCTTACAATTATGATGGGCTGTTTCTAGAATGCATGTAATTGTCGAAGCGGTGTCGAGCACAAGATAGTGTCAAGTCAGAAATGTCATGAAAGGGAAGGAAAAGGGGAATGGGAAACAGAGTAAATGGGATGAAATAATTAAAAAATCGATTGGGTACCTCATGAGCGCAACACCAGTGTTTACTGAAGACAGTAAACCCATGTGAATACATAGGATCACTAGAGTACATAGGGTCCGTGAAATCAGTACACACCTAAAAGAGATGCGCCCTTGAAGGACTAGAAACATTGATCTTAGATGGAATGGGTTAAGGTGTTAGCCTCTAGATCGGAAGGTTCCTGGTTCGAATCCGGGTCCGGGCATGGATATTTGTAAACTTATGGTGTAGAGGCGGCTGGTGCACTTTAAATCTGTCGTGGCCGAAAGTCCTCACGTTGGGTTGGTTTGGAAGTTTGGAGAATGGGGTGCCAGCTCAGGTGTTGCTTCGTCATCTGACCGTGGTTCAAAATTACGAGGTGTTGTCCTCGGATCTTTCCCTTAAGGGAGTGATCCCGGACCGTCGTCAATAGCCCGTTGTGTTGATCTAGTACGACGTTAACTAAAATTACCAAATTACCTAAAATGGAATTATGTAGACGGTTTTGTAGGTAGGTATGGTAGGTATTTAATTAACGTCAAACTGGAGCAATTCAACGGGCTATTGACGATGATCCGGGATGAAATATCCGAAGACAACGCCACGTAATTTTGAACCACGTTCAGTTGACGAGGTCACACCTGAGCTGGAATTCCCTCTATCCTAACTTGTACACGAAGCCAACGTGAGGACATTTGAGATCACGACGCATTTAACGTAATCAGTTGTTAATTCAACTGGGTTACCACAGCCCAAGTCTTATACACAGACTTTATACACACTTATGTTTCTTCAAATTATAGTTAAATTGTGAACTAGCTGAATAACTCGCCGTTGCTCGGGTTCAAATATGACCGCGACATTTCCCTGTGTTAACCAAATACGGCTCACGTCTAAATACACTAACTCTACAGAACGTGTTTCCGACCGCTACAGCTAAAATATGACCGCGACAATTCCCTATGTTAACTCATACACAAAGCCTGTAAAACATGTTTCCTTATCCATGGCCACATATTCCAGGAAAACAAACTTTTGATTTTAAAATTGGGGCTTTGAGGACTATCTGTGTTCAGATTATTCCTACAGATTGGTTTTAAGACAGGAAAGAAATAATCTGTTTTCCGCAGTGTTCTAAGTATAAGTGTACCAAATTTGGTGTGGATTGGTCAATCGGTGTAGATTTGTACAGAGAATATACATACACAAGCACGCATCCTTTTGATATATATCGATTCATCTCCATAGCTCAATACATGCAGATTATTCTTGAAAAATCGTATTAGCATGAATCGGAAAACTCCCAAATCAATTTAATGATTTTTCGTCTCGCCCACATCCACAATCATTTTTTGGTACAAATCTAAAGATATCTCTAAGGCACAGTTCTAGTATTTGATTTATGAAATAGATATTGCGAAAGAGAAGCAATGAGAATGTTAGAAAAATGAAAGATGTGTTTGCTTTAACGTGAAATATTTTTTTCGCCCGTCGGCGCCCGTTTGATTTGACATTTATCCGAAACAATAGCGATATAATAGTTAGAGGTTAAACTGTTCAATACGTTTTCACTCAGATACATTCAGAGAAGAAGTTTAAGAGGAAAGTGTACCTACTCTTTTGAAATGTGTTTTTGAAAACATGAACCAGAAGGTGATCTTACATTGAATTTATCTTACATTGGTGACAGGACATACCAGTCTATTCGAACATTGATGACTAATGAATGTCCTCAATGTCCTACATTCGGTTAGATATTATAGATTTTAGTTAAAGTCCCGTACTGTGTGAAATAAAACATTTAATAATTCGTCTGCGATTAAATGTTAATTACTTTGAAAGCGGATTAGACTAATTAATCCTCTTACATTATAACCAAATTAGTAAAAGTTACCGGGCTAACTTCACGCACTGTATGAGTAACTACACCAAATGTGCCCACCCACGAACGTATGTTAAGTTTACTCATATTAGTTTCCGCAAACCAACAACCGGTTGAGTGGTTAAGGTATTAGCCTCTCGGAGGTTAAGCCTCTCGCTTAAGGTATCTCCTCTAGGATCGGAAGGTTCTGGTTCGAATACTGATGAGTGCATGGATGTTTTTAAGCTTATGGTGTAGAGGTGAGAAGTGCTCCTTAAATCTGTCGTGGCCGTAAGTCCTCACGTTGGGTTGGTGTGGATGTTTGGAGAGTGGGGTGCCTACTCAAGTGTTGCCGCGTTTTCTGACCTTGGTTCAAAATTACGTTATATTGTCTTCGAATCTTTCCCTTTGTGGATTGATCCAGGACCGTCGTTAATAGCCCGTTGTGTTGCTCTAATACGATGTTAATTAAAATTACCTACTTACATATTAGTTTCCATAAAACCGATAAAATTCTAAAAGTTTCGGAAAATGATAATTAAATCCCTGCTTGGACATTATTTCAAATACACCTGTTAACATCCCTTCCTGAAGTATTCGGCAGAATTACGGTGAATGGTATAGATAACTATATTTACATGAAGAGGGGGACGCGATTGCCCGGTCTGATGAATTAAGGGAGATTGTCAAAATGTAAGAACACTAAATGTTACTATGAGTAATTTTTAAAATTTGAAATTTAGCATCAATACTTTTTTAGTGTATTGTTTATAGGCCTAGAACACAATATACAATCATTCAAAGACAGGAACTGTTCACCAAAATTACTAATAAAAAATATTTTATTAGTAATAAAAAGGTTATTAGTTAGTATTTAAAAAGGTTACCGCCGCCACCTTAGGATTGAAAACTGTGTTGTTTAACTCGATTCCTAGACAGTTTTCGAAGAAAGTACTAATCAGAAAAAAAAAAGAAATTAACATGGTTTGTTCTTTATTGTATTCCATGGACAATTGTTAAGATTTTTTTCCGATGCGGCTATTAGTTTAAGGTTTATTAAGTGTCAAAATTGAAAAAACGAAATTTCTTCCGCAAAACACATTTAATTTTTTTTTTAAGTACCTCTCAACTTAAATTTCTGTCGCTCATCGAGTTTTTTTTAGAAATTTCAATTTGGTTCTTGATATTATTTTTTTGAAATTCGGGAAAAATCGGGACATTTTCGTTTTTTTTTTAAACTGTCGTATCTATATCTTATTACTATTAGTTTTTAATTTTTAAACTATCGCAGTATACATCAGAATGTATTCTTTCTTACGGTACAATTATTTTTGAAATTGGTCAATAAATAAATTCGATGCGATCAAAAGTTGGTCATACAAAATTCGGAATCTTTGGATATTAAAAAAACAAACAATGAAATCACTTGCGAAAGGAGTATTGGTTTACGAAGCAAACCAAACGGGATTACGTAGCAATCCCCGGGTTTGGCGAGCGTAAGCGAGCCGAGGGCAAAGCCTTCGTTGTGACGTCGTGGACCGAAAAGTCAAATTAGGATTATACGAATCCTCAAGATAGTTTCGCTGTCCTGGAGATTCACCCTGGGAAAAGATTGTTGGTTTGCGAAGCAAATCAAATGGAATTGCGTAGCAATCCCAGGGGGTTTGCGAGGGTAGGCAAGCAGGGGGCGGAGCCCCCTAGTATATACATGTAACATTGCCTATTACTCAGTATCTCAGCCCATTGCATCAGAAATAATTACTTTAGGCAAGATCAGCTAAATGCATCTTCCAAGGCTATGATCCATCTGTTCAGTATAAAATATCCCATCAAATGATACGATAAAGCAACGAAATCTGTCTGAGTGTTGCTGATCAAGGAATTATTAATTTGTTGATACGCAACTTGTAACTTGCTGCGCCATCTCTTATAGCTCTCTAATCATGACTGTCTCTACTATTATACAAGGAAGTGTCTGTTTGTCTATCTGTTTCTTGCCGCAAAACCCCGACGATTCTATGGCAATTACAGCAATGAGATTTGGCACACAAATAGTCCGAATTTTTTGCAATTTTTGGGTCGCGGCGAAATTTAAAATTCAAACTAGAACACTTTTAAATGAATTTAATAGCTTTATTCTCTAGCGGTTTCTTCAAAGCGTTTCTTCCGGAAGAAGAAACACCCGATTCAAGACTTTTTCTACCCACATGACCTTGCCGTCAGCCTTTGGACAGTTTTTTTTTCATCGCGGGGAACTCGGAGAAAATTATTTTTTGCTTTCCCGCTTTGATTTGCGCGGATGAATGATTTTCCAGCTAGAAGATAAATCTATTAACTGGAGTCACTTCGTTCTTTTTTCAATCTCCTAGACCGTTAAAGATAGAGTAAAAATTTCAACTGATTTGAAATCTGCTGAAAATTTCACTTTAGATTGATACCTAAATATATGATTTTCTTTAAATAAATAATTTTTTAATTGATATATCTTCAACGGATTTGGAATCTGCAGAAAAATTTACATCAGATTAATACCTTACACCACGGGCAACGCCTTGCTAACCACGCAGTGGCTAGTTTATCATATTCATAATTTGGTTTGCTTCGCAAACCAAATTGTAATTCGCAGGGAATGCATTCCAATAGGCTACGATTTTCTATCTGGATTCTAAGTTTTTGTTCTTCCATATGTATGTTATTGACTGTTATTTACCTTATGTGATAATATCCTTGCAACATGCGGCACTATTTGATTTAAATCTGGATATTAAAAATGGAAAATTTTATCAAAAGGGTTAAGATATCACGTATTGTAATAAGAGAAGTCAATCACTACATATCATTTGAGGGAAATTTGAGTAATTTAAGTAAAATTAAGTAGTAATTGAAGTAAGAAATTTGAGTAAAGTTAAGTAAAAGTTATAATGATGTTACAGATAGTGAGAATTATGATATGATAGAAACGAGATATTTTTATAATAAGAATTATGGTAAACATTGTAATGAAAATATTAAGTATATTGATAATGTTTATGTGTCAGGGGGAAGTACTGGAGATGTTGAGCTTCTAGAACAATTACAGCAAGTGGGGATTACCCCCCCCACACACACACACACACACCTTGACTGGATTAATTAAATGTTTTATTATAATGTGTTAAAATTATTAAATGTTTTTATATAATGTGAGAAATCGTGGAATCAGAACTTGGAACTTTGGCAGCAAAAAGTCTGTGAGGAATGTTAAACTTGTCTGTTTTTTTTTAATAATTATTTTTGGTTGAATGAATAGGATATTGTAGGATAGTTTTTTTGCTCTTTCACATATCGCACCCCGGCAAGAAAAGTGACACAACTCAAAAGTTCAGAATTTGAGAAACATCAACTTAAAGTATACAATAAAACTTATATTGAAATAGTGTAAGCTTCTTTTAAATTTTAGGTAAGTATTTATGGTGGTAACTTCTATTATATTCTATGGAATAGTAATGAAACACGCTGGGGCACCTCATACATATTTTTCAATGACCTAACATCAAAATTTTTATTTTTTGTGTTGCGTCTCTTTTCTTGCCGGGGTGCAATATAGGTTTCATATTTTTCTATTAACAGCTTAAAAATACAATTACTATCACGAGAAAACATTACATTGATAAATTAATTGGAATTAAGTGAAGATATATTCATCCGGATTCATGCACCCACCAAGAGAAATTGTTAACGAATTTTTATATGTTGTGTTTTTTATCTCGCGAATATCCTGAGATGGAGCAATAGAAATAAAGTCGTGATCACGCAGGATAATTAAGTTGTTCAATTATATTTTGTATTTGTAAGTTGAAAAGTGAATTAAGAATATAAGTATTAGCAGATTTGTTTATTTGTACTTAATACTTGAGGGAAGTGAAATGTGAATAAGAAATAAATAGACACATAGAATAGTAAATAATATTAAGGGTTATTTTCTATGTAGAAATAATTGAAAGGAATTTGTGAATAATTTTTTTGTTTATTATGAGAAAATATAACTGAAAAGGACTGCGATAATTTTTTTTTGATGCGTTCTAAAGCCTGGATTATAGTAGCGCTACTTACGTGTAACTTGTATAGAATTAAATTACAGTGATGATCATTTTATGATTTGCAAGAAATGTTGTACTTTCATGTTGGGTTTATTGAAACTTGTTCGCGACAGTAGCTAAAAGAAGATATTAGGGTAAGCCCCTGGGTCCCTGATGTTCTGATGTCCGTACTGGTTACACAAGTTAATGTATATTATAGCTAAAAATATATTTTATTATTATTATTGTTTTTCTTAAAACAATTATTATAATATGCAGTTTATAGTGTTAGTGATTTTTATCATTTCATTTTCATTAGGTCTGTTTTTCAGAACATAATTCTCTGGAAACTGTGGTTGTATTATTTTGTTTGGTATGATTGTGAACTAGTATGGGATGAATGATGCTCATTGATAATTCTATTATATGGTATTGATGTTCATTGATAATTCTATTATATGGTATTGATGCTCATTGATAATTCTATTATGATTAACACTTATTGTGTTTAATTTGATTTTAATGGATCCTCTATTCTAATTGTTTATTGCGTTTATACTATGTATCCTGACTGAGATAAAGTCATTAATGTTAAAAGTATTATTATATTTTATCTTATTTTGTATGTTAGTTTGTTTGCCACACACAATAGATGGATAGCGAGTAGGGAGATAGAAATTTTTGGTTATAAGGTTGCTAACTTATTCCAAATTCAAGGTTTCATCAACGGCCTACTCCTAGATATCCTACATCCTATGGACGCATAGGATGTAGTCCTCTTGGGAGGAGGGATGTAACATTAAATAATGATTCGTCAGAAAATTACTTCGAGGTTGACCGGCGCCTCCGAGATATTTTTTCACGTGCCTATTACACAGTGTCTCAGCCCATTGTATCAGAAATAAATACTTCAGGCAATCTCATCCCCGATTGGCGAGAAATGCTCTTGGATTTCACCGCTTATGATTCTGTTCAGTTTTAGAAGTATCGTAGAACCCAACCACAATCAATTCCGCAACCTTTCCCGTAAGCAAATACGAGGCTGACAGTTGCAGGAGGCGGTTGTTGCCAAATAGAGGTTTGTTCCGCACCCGAACGCGAAACTTATTAAATTTTGACTCACCAACACTCTCTAGAGTTTTCTTTCGGAATCAAATGTAGGAATCGATATCGAATGCTACTTGCACCATTATTCCATTAAAACCTAGTTTCCGAAAAATTTGCACACAGAACGATATTCGGTCGAACGCTTCAATTACTAAACGGTATTATGGAATATTTTTTGTCCATATTCAGCATTTTTTTCCTTGATTTATGCAATGAAGGTTAGTTTACACCAGTGGTCACCTTAGTGGTCGATATAACATTGTTAAGGGTCGATTGGGGATCGATAGAAAAATAAAAGGCATCATTGTGCGGGTTATATTTAATTCGGTTAACTTGGATAACGTCCATCCTGAATGACAGCGCAATTAAGAGTAAATCGTGGGAACAGTGACATGAATGGGACCTTTATACAGTCAGTATCGGTTATATGGTGAGCTCAGCGGTCCAGAAAAATCAGACCCTATAAGCGGTTTGACCATATATGCGGAACAATACTACACCGTTTAATTATGGCAGGATTATATTCACCTATCAGAATATAGTGCTCATAAACAAATAACACAGGCCTACAAAATTTAACTTTTTGTCTGGGGTTTTTATGAATTTATGTAAATTATAAGAAATCTGCTATGCTTATGTCAAAAATAATATCCATTTTTATGTATCACGTCAGGATTTTTTACAATTAAGAAACTAAGAATTTAGAATTTGAGAATATACAATTTACACAACATTCATTAAAAAATGTACAAAAAAATCAGATAAATAAATAAAATCATATATATATATATATATATATATATATATATATATATATATATATATATATATATATATATATATATATAAAGGAATTATTTTAATTTAAAATAATTTATTTTAAAAGGAATTATGTTCTAATATATACAGTAAAATTAATTTTCTTTACCATCAAAAGAACGCTTGTGTCCTGTAGATTTTGAAGCTCGTTTAATGTCTCTTTTTAGCCCCCAGCAGTAATCTGCCAACATATTGACATTCTAGTGTCCTTGATAGTGTTTTTCTATGCACTGTATGTCCTGGTGAAATCAGTAAAAGGTGGACATGCATTTAATCTATGGTCATGCGTATGGGAATTATCTTGAAGACGAAAGACTGTGCACATGCAGCGTTTCCCGAGAAGACACGTGCCATACCGAAAAATGTTCGAGTGATTGCATCGATGCCTGTGCGAAACGGATCCTTTGTCACCGGCATGCATGATACAGGGCGTGGCAGGAGTGTGCGGACGCCACAAATTGTAGAGGACATTCTACAAAGAGTGGAAGATCGTCCGGTTATTAGCACGTTTCCCGTGACGTAAATGTGCCCCACTCGATTGTTTGACGAGTACTACGAGATGAAGGATTACACCCCTACCATGCACAGAAAGTGCAAGCCTTGTTACCTGCAGATCATACGCCACGTGTTTTTGCACGTTGGTTTTTGCAACAGCTTGCAGCGAAGCCTGATTTTAGTGCACATGTGTTATTCATGGATGAATGCACCTTTACTCGTGAAGGCATTTCTAATACGCACAACCTTCATGTGTGGGCATCTAACAATCCGTACGACACACGTCCTCATGCGTATCAGAAGCGTTTAAGCTTAAATGTTTGGGCTGGAATTGTGGGTGACCATTTAATCGGCCCATACCTTCTGCCATTCCGACTGGAAGGCAGAACATACCTCACATTTTTACAACAGGTATTGCCAGACTTACTTCAACCTATTGCAGCCAACATACAAGAACGTATGTGGCTGAAGCATAACGGAGCACCACCCCATTTCAGCTTGGATGAGCGGAGCGCTGTAGACGCTAAATTCCCAGGGCGGTGTATTGGTTTTGGGTGGGTCCACACCTTGGCCGGCAGGCTTAACCAATCTCTCCTGTTTGGACCTTATCCTGTGGAGCCATTTGAAAAGTCTCGTCTACGAAAGCCCCATAGACGAGGACCTAATTACCAAGATTTCTGTTGCTGCCGGTGCCGTCCGAGATATGCCGTGTGTGTTTGAAAAAGTACGCCGCTCGCTACGTCACAGGTGTAACGCCTGCATTACCGCAGGAGGTTGCTCTTATGAGCAGTTTCTGTAATTTTTCACTAAAATTATTTAGTACCTCCCCTATTCGTTTGGTGTTTTGTTCTTTCATGTGACAGCAACGGCGGATACCTCCTAGAGGTTCAGCGCTTGTTCTCCGCCCATGCACTGTATGGTGAAAATTGCTTGTTTAGATGTTTTCTATCAACCCTTCCATTTTTGCTCATGAGTTTCGAAACACCCTGTATATAGATGGAGCAAAATCATGAAAATACTCAATGTACTGAAAAAACATGCACACAATAAACACTAACTATAAAATAAACAATCTAACTCACATAAGCGTATTTTTTGCTTGTCCAGTTGTAATTACGAAGTACTAAAATAGAGGAGGTCGAAAAAAAGTCAAGAAACTCTTGAAGGAGGTCGAGGATCAAAGGAGAATTTACTGAGATCCGTGAACAACGTCGATGATCTCAACTATTTATCTATTTTACATATGCAATGGCTTTTCATATTTTCTCTGAATAAAGAAAATCAAGATTTCGTTACTTATTATTCAAGAATATAATAATAAGTAAAGAAACCGTTTTATTGTTTTGTATGAACATGAAACGAAACGATTACGCTACACGTTTTTATTCATTGACAAAAAAAAGAGAAATTTTTAAAAGATCCTTTTTTCACAAATATTTGAGTTTTGAATCAATCATTTTCATACTTTGCTAATAATTGTTTTGTGTGTTGTTTTATTAAAATTTATTTCGGCGTCTTTTGTCATCCACAACTGAGGATAGAAATTTAAATGGTCCTTTTCAAACATTAGAATTCCGAGCTATCTTCGTATTGATTAAGACTCATTAAAATGAGTCTTTCTTTTAATTACATTCTCGTATTAAATAATTAAATTTTAAACAATTATATTAATAATTTTATCATAAGATCTAGAGATAACAAGTCTGACGAAAGGCATTACTGAAAAAGCTTTCCTAGGTTTCGGAAGAGTTAGTTCTACGTTTAACTCCCAGATGAAATAGCACGCTTTATAAATTACAAACATTTGTAACAATACATAATTTTTATTTGAAATTTTGGTGAATTATGTCACATTTTACATAAATTAAGCATTTTTGAAGCTTCAAGGTTGTTGAATTGTCTAATAATGATAGAGCCAGATTAACTACAACACCTTGAATTAAAAGCACTATTAACGAACTTTTATTTTAAATTTTGATACATTTTGTTCCATTTTACACATATTTTTAGAAGATTATAAACATTTTATGAAAGTGATGGACAGGATATATCACTTACAAAGCACCCAGTACACAGCAGCTTATCTCATCACAAAATAATACGTAGATAGGTAATTAATGTCACACTGTAGCAACACAATGGGCTATTGGCGACTTTCCGGGATCAAACCCGAATGGAATAATAAGAGGACACCACCTAATTTTGAACCACTGTGAGGTGACGAGGTCAACACCTGAGCTGGCATCCCAATCTCCTAACTTCCACACCACGTCAACGTGAAGACGTTTGGGACGAAAATCCGCGATCAATCTCAAAGGGAAGGACACGAGAACAACACCACATAATTTTGAACCTCGGTCAGGTGACGAGGTCAACACCTGAGCAGGCACTACACTCTTCAAACGTCCACACCACGCCATCTTGAGGACATTTGTGGTCACGACAGATTTAACATGCAAGAGCCCACATGTACACAACGATGTTTGGTTGGACCTATTTTCGAAATTATCCATTCTAATTAATAATCGTTACCCATAATAAAATGGGGAAAATCAGGAAACTAATGAGCATAAAAGAAAAAAATGCAGAATAACTTAATGGGCTGGATAACTTAATTCATCATCTCTACTATTATTTATTTTTTATTTTTTATTTCCAATGGCAAGGCTGGGTACAGATTGCAAAGACAAATACAATGCATAATACAATACAGTACAGAATTGACCGAAGTCATTGTAGCCTTATACAAGGCCAGAAGTGATGGTCACTTGTGAAGAGGCACCCAGTGGGTGGACCATCATTGTCCCTAACAAAGGACAGCACAACATCGAACCAGGAACCTTCCGATCCAGAGGCCAACACTTTGACCACTAGACCGGTTGGTCGGCTCTCTACTATTATAAAAGGAAGTGTTTGTTTGTTTCTTGCTCGCGAATTCCTGACGCATCTGTGGCACTTACAGTATTGTGATTTGGCGCACAAGAAGTGCGAATTTTTTGCAATTTTAGGGTCGAGGCGAATTTTAAAAATTAGTAGTATCACAAGTGGTCACCCTGAATGTACCAAAAGAGCTTAACTTCGGAATTCGAATGTCCGAGTGTTGATATGAAGATAATTGGTAATTTTTTAATTAACTTCGGACTACAGCAACACAACGGGCTATTTACGACGGTCCGGGATGAATCCCTTAAGGGAAAGATCAGGACAACACCACGTAATTTTGAACCACGGTCAGATGACGAGGCAACATCTGAGCTGGCACCCTACTTTTCAAACTTCCACACCAACTCAACGTGAGGACTATCGGCCACGACAAATTTAAGGTGCACCAGCCGCCTTTACAACATACGCTTACAATCAATGCACTGACCCGGATTCGAACCAGTAACCTTCCGATCAAGAGGCTAACACCTTAACCACCAGACTGATTGGTCGGCTGGATCCTTATATATTCATAAAGGAAATATAAAAATAGAGTAAGAGTAATTTTAATAGTTTTATGTGCCTGGATCATGTGACCATAACTAGCAGTAACGTAACCATTAGATTGGATCATGTGACCATAACTAGCACTAACGTAACCATTAGACTGGATCTTATGACCATAACTAGCAGTAACTTAACCATTAGACTGGATCATGTGACCATAACTATCAGTAACGTAACCATTAGACTGGATCTTGTGATCATAACTAGCAGTAACTTAACCATTCGACTGAATCATATAACCATAACTAGCAGTAACGTAACCATTAGGCTGGATCATGTTACCATAACTAGCAGTAACGTAACCATTCGACTACTTCTTCTGCTGAGTGGAAAGGAGTCTTCATCATCTGATTGGTTCAAGGTACGGGAGAACACGCCCATCCATTGATTCATCTTCGGATTGGTCCGTGCGACACAATAGTAAACTTTGGCAATTTCACCACTCTTGTCGCCACTGTAAAGAAATGAGCATTCACAAATCTGCCCTGTTAAACAATGTTATATCGCCAAACGGGGCGATAAAATGCCAAATAAGCCAAACGAGTCAATTTTTCACAGATCAGTCACATGACTGCTAGTCAATATATTGGTCATACTTCTTCAAGGTCCTCCATTAGCAATGCTCAGTCTCCTTATATATCACGTCTGTTGTTGACCCCCGTCACTGCAGATACATGAAACAAATTATAAATTAAATGTTAGGGATGGGGTTGAAGGGCAGAAGTTAGGAAAAGTATTAAATTAACATTTGATTGCAGATTTAATGTATGACTAGGGTAAAAGCCCGTCATACGAAGGGCGCGTAACAAAATTTATTTATTTATAGGTCAGACTTCAACTATATATTTTTTTTAACCTGACGGTGCGTGATCTCTAGCCGTGTTATCCAATTTAAAATGATGATCGAAAGATGATTTTTGATGCTTCGTATCTCGTTTCGCTCGTGACAGCACACAACTAAACGAAACAATAAGAAACTCCACCTACTCGTGACGTCACACAACCAATCGAACTTCAATATCTTCATATAAGTTTATTTGCGCCATAATTGATGGTCCTAACTCAAGTTTTGCAAGTGACAGAGCGCGGTCCTACTTTTGGGTTGCGAACTAAGTTGCAGGGGAGAAATTAAAAGAACTGAAGTCATATACTTCAGAAGCCCCCAAATGGAATAACACTCAACAACGACATTTTGACCGATGTGGGAAAGTTTGAAACTGCTGATGCAGAATTGTGTGTGTGCTCGAGGACTTTTCAACGATCACAAAACACAAATTCAATTGCTTTACTAATAATTAGTAACTAACCTCCAATATGAATGATCCAGTATGAAAAATTTTTCAACTATTTTTACCATTTAAAAATATTGCTGAACAAAAACAAGTATCTATTTAATTATACGTGCTAGTGCTAGTCTATGCTGCCAACACGTTCCTCAAACAATATGCGATTCTACGCCAACCCCTAATTATAGTTTGGAACGCACATTCTTTCCTTGACTCATAAACAGAAACACATAAAAACCTTTAATTTAAAAAATCAATTTCTTTCAAGTGCAAAATAATCTTTTTTTTTTCCTGTCGAAGTTATTTGTTCAACCTGTTATAAACTAAAGCCAATGAAAAGAAAGTTTTTTTTTAACAAGAACCTTTATCTGAATTTCAAGCTATGCCCAAAATATCCTCCAAGGATATCACGCAAATTAATACCCAAGATTAAACAGAAAAATTAATTAGATGTTATTTGCTTATATTTGGTGCTCTTTCGCAATAAAAATGCTGCCACATAGGTATCTATAACTCCGCATTTTTGGAGGAAGCAAATTAGGGTTACTCTTTCTGCTATGAACTGCATCCCTTAAGTTTTATTTAGCGCCATTTTCGATAATTTGGTGTTTTTAATTTTTGTACTGTTCCTATTAATTTTTTTAATGTATTTCTCTTGTACGTAAATTTCAAAAAAGTTGGTTTTCTATCTATATAAATAAGAATGGAGTGTTTGTTTGTACATTCAATATTTTCGACCCATTTCAAGTTTTCTATCCGTTTTGGACCCTTCTGATGCCGAATCCGCCTTTTTATCTTTTGGTGTCTGTCTGTCTGTCTGTCCGTCTGTCTGTCTGTATGTATGTTGTGCCCTATACACGTCCACGCGGTTTAAGATATTTTCATGAAAATTTGCATACAGTGAGTACTTATCTTCATTTAGTGAGTGGTATTGGTTGCGAAAGTCTGTCTGTCCGTCTTTCTGTTCTATGCTCGATTTTGTGTTTGTGTAGACATCACATGAATTGTATTCCAGATATTTGATTGCGTTGTATTTTATTTTATACATTATCTATTAGTTTAGTGAACGCAATATTAAACATTTCTTTATTGTTATATTTAGTTGAGTTTCATGCTAAAACACCTGAGTAAGTATACTTAAATCAACCATAATTTGGTAGTTTTGGAAAAATTGGAATGTTTATTGAATATTACGATTACTTCGATTGCTTTACCAGTACTGCTAAAAAAGTAATTATTCTTCTAAAAAAATTTTTTTTATGGAATTTCATCTCTGATACTTCATTTATTTCGAGTCTTATTTTTATTCTTTGCGCAATGAAAACGATTTCCGAATATTTGGGACAGACGATATTTTTCAATGAAACGAGAATGAACAAGATCGCGCGAGCAGTGATATTTTTTCTGGTTCTTTCGCTCTGAATTCATTTCAAATTTCTAAATTTTGTACACTTTTAGTTGTAAGTTGTGGCAACTGTGCGAGATCAAGAGATAAAATTGAATCACAAATTAATATCTTTAGAACAATTTTTTGCGACTTCTTTTATTTTGTTTTACTTCGCTGTTTCCAGTTTTAAATATTTATCTATATAAATAAGAATGGAGTGTTTGTTTGTACATTCAATATTTTCGACGCATTTCAAGTTTTCTATCCGTTTTGGACCCTTCTGATGCCGAATCCGCCTTTTTCTCGTTTGGTGTCTGTCTGTCTGTCTGTCTGTCTGTCTGTCTGTCTGTCTGTATGTTGTGCCCTATACACGTCCACGCGGTTTAAGATATTTTCATGGAAATTTGCATACAGAGAGTACTTATCTTGATTTAGTGAGTGGAATTGGTTGCGAAAGTCTGTCTGTCCGTCTTTCTGTTCTATGCTCGATTTTGTGTTTGTGTGTTTGTGTAGGCATCACATGAATTGTATTCCAGATATTTGATTGCGTTGTATTTTATTTTATACATTATCTAATAATTTAGTGAATGCAATATTAAACATTTCTTTATTGTTATATTTAGACGAGTTTCATGCTAAAACACCTGAGTAAGTATACTTAAATCAACCATAATTTGGTAGTTTTGGAAAAAGTGGAATGTCTATTGCATATTACGATTAATTCGATTGCTTTACCAGTACTTCTGAAAAAGTAATTATTCTTCAAAAAAATATTTTTTTTATGGAATTTCATTTCTGATACGTCATTTATTTCGAGTCTTATTTTTATTCTTTGCGCAATGAAAACGATTTCCGAAAATTTGGGACAGACGATATTTTTCAATGAAACGAGAATGAACACGATCGCGCCAGCAGTGATATTTTTTCTGGTTCTTTCGCTCTGAATTAATTTCACATTTCTAAATTTTGTACACTTTTAGTTGTAAGTTGTGGCAACTGTGCGAGATCAAGAGATAAAATTGAATAAAAATTAATATCTTTGGAACAATTTTTTACATCTTTTATTTTGTTTTACTTCGCTGTTTCCTGTTTTAAATATTTATTATTTTAATAAATGTGTTTTCCTTCTCATCACACCCAACAGCACCACAAAGTATTAGACTTGAAAATGTTAGGTAAGTCAGTATAAATTTTCAGTAAATTTTAAGTGTAGTTATGCCGTTATTTAAAGAATAATGCCGTTATTTAAAGAATAATGCCGTTATTTAAAGAATAATGCCGTTATTTAAAGAATAATGCCGTTATTTAAAGAATAATGCCGTTATTTAAAGAATAATGTCGTTATTGAAATATTAATAATGTTTAAAAATCCAAACTAGAACTTTTTCCAACATTAAAAAATTCGTTGTAGTAATGACATGAGAAGATTGCAAAATTTCACAATGTCGCATACCGGAGGCAAGAGTACCACAGGTAAAAAAATATTGTTTTGTTGACTATGAGTGCGAGAGCACTCGCCGTAAATCGTAATTTTAATTAATTGAGTTGCACATGAAAAGAACTTAAGAAAGGGAATTCCAAATCTTAATATAAATCGTCTTTTATAGTAGTAACCTTAGTATCACCTTTCGTCTTTTTGAGCTTTGTCATACAGCAATTGTGCGATGTATGTGAAATGTGTTACATGAATGGATATGCATGTGTAGGATTTGTGTCCAAAGTAAGTTGTAGAAAATATAAAGATGGCGAAAGGTGTTAAAATAAATTTTTACTCTACAAAAAACGTAAGTCATTATATATTTTGATTATCTCTTCAATCTAGAGTAAACGAATTCAAACCGAGTAAGGTCGGGTATTTTGCTAGTTATTTTAATAAATGTGTTTTCCTTCTCATCACACGCAACAGCACCACAAAGTATTAGACTTAAAAATGTTAGGTAAGTCAGTATAAATTTTCAGTAAATTTTAAGTGTAGTTATGCCATTATTGAAAGAATAATGCCGTTATTTAAAGAATAATGCCGTTATTTAAAGAATAATTGCCGTTATTTAAAGAATAATGCCGTTATTGAAAGAATAATAATGTTTATTAATCCAAACTGGAACTTTTTCCAACATTAAAAAATTCGTTGTAATAATGACAGGAGAAGATTGCAAAAATTCACAATGTCGCATACCGGAGGCAAGAGTGCCACAAGTAAAAAAATATTGTTTAGTTGACTATGAGTGCGAGAGCACTCGCCGTAAATCGTAATTTTGAATTAATTGAGTTGCACATGAAAAGAACTTAAGAAAGGGAATTCCAAATCTCCCTCAAATTAGTCTTTTGTAGTAGTAACCTTAGTGTCACCTTTCGTCATTTTGTAGCTTTGTCATACAGCAATTGTGCGATGTAAGTGAAATGTATTACATGAATGGATATGCATGTGTAGGATTTGTGTCCAAAGTAAGTTGTAGAAAATATAAAGATGGCGAAAGATGTTAAAATAAATTTTTATTCTACAAAAAACGTAAGTCATTATATATTTTGATTATCTCTTCAATCTAGAGAAAACCTATTCAAACCGAGTAAGGTCGGGTATTTTGCTAGTGTTCAATAATTTTAAACATTATTTACCTTGAACTCTTAAAGCAGATTAGGATATTAAAAATACATTTTTAAACTTTTTATTTCTTCCATTTTAAAGTTTTCACTATACACCTAACACTGAAATACCTTTTCTCGAATCCTTAATTTTCTTTCTTTGTTGGAGATATGAAAAATCCTTTACTTTATGATTCCCACTAGTGTTATATAAATTGAAAGGGAATTTGTGTACGAAGGCTTTCAAGTGATGAGAAATGATGTAACATAACGCTCTCTAATATTTCTATGGTTAAACTGCCTTTTCACTTTTAAACAATATATTTATACTCTTCAAAATGAAAAAGATACATTATAGAAAAGAAATCCCCATTCTTTTCTTGTAAAGAATATTCTCAATTATCCAATTCCCTTGATAATTCCCTTTATCCATTATTTAATCACTGCAGTAATTTCAAACACACTTATTAGGCAGATGATTTAAGAAGTTTTTGAATGAGATAATTTTATACGGGTATAATATGCAAATTATTCAATACAAATAATAAGAAATCGCTATCCTCGTTTGGGTCAGGTTTAACCATCCGGGCCACAACATATTCAGCTATTTTTAGCATGATACTTGCTTAAATATTTAGAAAAGACAATTTATATAATGTATTTTCTAAACTGTAATAAGTTAGATAAATATTTAACATTTTTATGACAATTTATTAAATTAGTTAAATGTGATACTTACTCAAACATACAATATAAAGCAGATATTAAACGAGTTTACAGACTGACGCTGTTAAGTTCAGTCACTGTAAGTACTGCAAGTACTGGAGTCAATGTAAGAACTGCAAGTACTGAAGTCAATGTAAGTACTGCAAGTACTGAAGTCAATGTAAGTACTGCAAGTACTGAAGTCAGTGTAAGTACTGAAGTCAATGTAAGTACTACAGGTAGGTATTTTAATTAACGTCAAACTGGAGCTACACGATGGACCAAATCTCAAAGGAAGCATGCGAGAATAAGACCACCACGTAATTTTGAACCAATGACGAGTAAAGTTCTGTAATTCAAATTACAGTAAGTACTCAAAGTATACAAAATGTTCTGGGAATATATCCAGCCGTTTGGACGTTGTGCTGACACATACATCAAACAAGGGAAACACTAATTTTACATTAAAATGGTCCACAACTGATAAAGAACTATTAACAACTTTTGAAAGGGTTTGAAAATGTACAATGTACAGACAAACACTATCTATAAATATAAAAAAGATGTGTGTGTGTGTGTTTATTCCTTATGTAAATCTACACCGTTTGACCAATCCACACCAAATTTGGTTCACTTATATTTTAGAACACTGCGGAAAACGTAAGACTTTCCTGTCTTAAGACCAATCTGTAGCACTTAAGACCATGAAAATTGGCACTCAGGTAGTACTTAAAGTGTCTCTAGAAGTCCCAATTTTATAATCTAAAGTTCGTTTTCTTGCAATAAATGAATACTGACAAGGAAACCCGTTCTACACGAAATTTAACACACGGAAATGTGTTCATATTTGAGCATTGCTAAATGTCATAAGTAAGGCAACTTTTTGAAACAAATGCAACTTTTTTTCGTTCTACGCTGCATGTAAAGTACTAAACCAAAATTCCTCCTACATGGGGTGTATTATAACCGCAACATAAATGCAACTTTCTGCATAAATGCAACTTTTTGAATAAATGCAACCACCTGTAACTTTTTAAAATTTAGCTTAAAATTCAATAATATGAAATTACTATTTCATATTTTGCAATCTCAATCAACCCTTCGATCAAGTGTGTCTGATCTTGCGAACGACGAAGTATGACGGATCAAACAAGTTCATGGAAAGAAGGTGTTCGTCTTAACAGACGAAAGTGAAATAAATCGCAAGTGCCTAAACACATTGGTTGGCACTCTTGATAATCCTGAGGAAACTTGCATAATCGACTGCAAAGTTTGTGATATGAGTGTAGATCATCAATATGTTGTTCGACTTGTAAATGACGTTTTAAAATCTCTGAATATTGAGCGAAAGAATTTTGCGATACAGCACATAATATGACTGCAGCTGGCGCAGTTTTTCAATGTTAAAGATATTACTGGTCAAAGATAGGCCATTCAACGTTCTTCTGTATTTAATGATGTATTTTAATAATGTTGTACACGAAGAAAATTGTAAATATATATTGAATTTTTTCATTTTTTACGAATAATTTATTTTAGATTTTAGTGTATCAAAAATAAATGCAACTTTTTTCCATAAATGCAACTTTAGGGAATGATAAATGCAACTTTTCCCATTTTTACTGCAACAAAAAAGTTGCCCTAGTCGTAAGTCATAAATAATTTATCTTCTTTATCAATATTTTTCTAATGACTTTTTTGAATTGCTTTTTTTTTGCTCAGGAAGTCAAAATTCGACACATTTCATTTTTCAGAATTCTGCATATTTTCATCAGATTTTTGTTTCGGTTTGTATCTCTCTTAGTCTTTTGCATATTGCAATATATTATTCAGAAATTAAATGTATATATCTGCATCCTAAGTAAATTGTAGAAGCTATGAAAAAGTTCAAACGAAGCTAAAAGGCCTATTTTGTGCAACTTAAATGATTGCATTTTTCTATATACGAAAAGTGCTTATTGTAATTCACTTTCCAATTAACATTTAACCATTTTAACCCGAGCAATGCCGTGTTATTCAGCTAGTTTTAATTTATAAAAATGTCAACTCAACTCAACATAATTGTGAACACATGAATATGATCCCTGAATGACTTCTAACTAACGGACATCTATTATAATTATACAAAAGAAAGGTCAGTGCGCTTTAAAAGCCGCGAAGTGTCTTCTTTCCTATTCATAAAATCACGTCCTGGGCCTGGAAGTAAACAAACGAAATGTGGATTCTACGAATCTGTATCGCATTTCTTATTTTGCTAGAAAAGCGGTTTTCATCTGAAAAGCGCAGGATAATATCATATGACACGTGTTTTGCATTCATTCGTAACGCCCCATTACTTGCCTGTACCTCATTATTTCGAAGGAGAGCAGATTATTTTAGAAATGGCTTTTTTATACCCAAGTGCGATGAAAACGTCTGTAGAATCGCAAACGCTTTTTATGGTTTTTATCTTTCTTAAAATAACAAAAAAGAACGTCTTTAGCAAATGCATGCGCTATACATTCGATTACATCGAGATTTTATTTTTGAGTTAAAATTACAAATTATATGTTTTTCGACATCCAGGCATTGAAGAAACATTTCTTTCACAACTGAGTTTCATTTCTGCAGCATGCGATAACATTTTATAAAGTTTTTACCGTGTATTCAATTATTTATGAAGGTTACTTTTTGTCTTGCTTGTATTCTAAGTATACCTTTTTTCTTCCATTGAGTGATGTTTTCAGTCTTTTAGCCAGTATGAATTTTATATGTACATATATAGTTGAAGATAACTGACGAGAAATAAATGTTTGCCTAGCTTGATTCAAATCGAGCTACTACTTTGACTGCCGTTAGTTCCTTAGATTCCTTATACGTATGACATAGTTTATACAATATTTTCAACTAAAAATTCAGTACGACGATTTAGTTTTCCACATAATTTTGCATTAAATAAGCAAGTCAAGTTTTCAAACATTTTTAGGGACAATAGCAGCCCGGTTAGAAGGCAATTTTTAATTAACCTCGCACTAGAGCAACACAACGGGCTATTGACGACGGTCCGGGATCAATACCCTAAGGGAAAGATTCGAGGACAACACCACGTAATTTTGAACCACTGTCAGATTGCGAGGGAGACAACACCCGAGCTGGCAGCCCACTCTCCAAACTTCCACACCAACCCAATGTGAGGACTTTCGACCACGACAGATTTAAGGTGCACCAGCCACCTCTACACCATCACTTACAAACATACATGTACAGACCCGGATTCAAACCAGGAACCTTCCAATATAGAGGCTAATATCTTAACCACCAGACCGGTAGCTCGGTTAGAAGAGTAACATATTATCAACAGACGGGTTGTGACTGGTTCACGTTAAATCTGTCATGGCTTCAAGTGTATCCTCACATTGGCGTGATGTATATAAATTTGGAGAGTGGGGAATGCCAACTCATATTTTTACCTCGTCATCTGACCGTGGTTCAAAATTACGAGGTGTTGTCCTCTGATCCTTGGACGTGAAATATAAGTAGACTTACCATTGGTATTGTGACAAAGTCTGTGGCGAGGGCAAAAACAAGCATTCGGCGGAGAAACTGTCGAGAGGTCAAGCCAGACGCTCAGAGGTCACGCAGCGTATGAACTCAGACCGCTAGACCGCAAGAGTTAAAGCGCTGGCGGTGTATCGAGGTATTTAGTTTCGGCAGAGAGGAAGCGAAGAGTCTTTGTCGCGATGCCGACCAGACGCAGGGACACAAGTTCATTTCCACCGCTTGCACATGATCACAGGAGCCCGCGGATGTTTTTTGTTCGGGCCGCCGTCCGCTAATGAAGCTATCGGCGAAAGGGGAAAATTAACATCCAATGTACAGCCGATTTTGAACCAGCCAACAACGAGACGACAAGTGTGTTGAATGAAAGAGAGGAGTGCCAACAACCCCCTGGAACTTTCGGAGTCGAGAGAGGAGAGGGGTTTTTCAAAGAGAGAAGGTCAGCAGACCCGACAGATCAAACTGATCCGGCTGAAGTGAAACCGTTCTCGGTTTTTCCGATACCCCGTCTCTGGAGACGTGCCGAGTCGCGACAGCTGTTCGTGGACTCAGAACGGATTGCCCAGACTGGGATTCCGTCTATCAGACGCGAGGAAAGCTCAAGCCTGAGCTGCTACTGTGCTGACTAGCACGGCTTACCCAACCAATTGCCCAAACTGGGATTCCGTCTATCAGACATGAGGAAGGCTCAAACCTGAGCTGCCGCTTTGCTGACTTACTGAACTTTTGGAAATAAGCTCACCCGAGCTAGAAACATTTACTCAACCTAGTAAAGTCTGGAGAAGGGCTCGCCCGAGCCGGATAGTCCAAACCCGAGAACTTTTGGAGAAGCTCACCCGAGCTAGAAACATTTACTCAACCTAGTAAAGTCTGGAGAAGGGCTCGCCCGAGCCGGATAGTCCAAACCCGAGAACTTTTGGAGAAGCTCACCCGAGCTAGAAACATTTACTCAACCGAGTTAAGTCTGGAGAAGGGCTCACCCGAGCCAGATAGTCCAAATCGGAGTCCTGAGGAAAAGGACAATTCACCATATCCGGTAAAGATCTACCACCTAGACTCTACCAGTCTGTAAACGCTACCTACCAAATTCCGTCAAGGTTATTCTTTTATTTTAAACGTTTACGTTAATCAAGACCACGGCGTACGTTCTTATATAGTATATGACGCTTCCATCACCAAGACGTCACAGTATGGAGAGGGGTTTCAAAGGATGTGCTGCGTGTTTGTAACTTTCGCTTTGGCGAAGGAGCATCATCCCTGTGGCGCCACTTGGAGACTTTATAAAACCGTGATAAAAGAAAGAAATTTGAGTTGCGGAGGAGTCGGATCCAGGGTTGCTACATTGACAACAAAACACATCGATGTTAACAATATATCAACCCAAAACCATCGATGTTTTTAAACATCAGTGTATTTAAACTCCCCCCCCCCCATATTCCAAACTTGTTTAATAATCTATAACATTAATGTTAGCCCGGTGAGGGGGGAGATTTAATTTGTCAGTTGCCGTGTCTATTAATTTATAACTAAGATTTTTTTAACTATCAAAACAAAGTCAAAATTTGCAATTACCTTTCATTTTCAAATTGAATAATGCAAAAGAAAATAATATTTGCAACAATTTGAAATATGTACTACCAGGGCTGTAGTGGAGGGTATATGGCAGTATACGCCATATACCCTCTGGTGTTTCCAGCACATTTCGTATACCCTCTGCTTTTTCTTAAAAAATACGTACACCGCTTTGCTTTCCTATTAAACATCGCGGGAAACATCACATGAAACGCACATAGCTGTAGATGGAAAGGACAAGTTTCAATTTCAATATTTCACCTTGGTATATAATTCTAAAATTCTAGCTATTAATCAAAATCAATTCATTCTAAGAATTGTCGATAGAATGAAATCCAGATTTTGTTCTGATGTTAATGTATAAAATTCTTAACTTTTGAAGGATACATCCATCCTTGAACCAGAAAATCCAGAGAGAGGCGATACGGGAAGGAGAACCTTCAAGTTCTTCCCGAAAGTTAATAAAGATAAACAACCAAGTGGACCGTATCTTACAGCATATTACACAGAACATGGCCCCTTCCCAAGTTACAAATTTAACAGCCACAGATTTAACATCACGGAAAATGGGGACTGCCTCTGTGGGGAAATAGGTACTCCAGAACACTACGCTTTTAGATGCCCACTCGCGATGTACAATCACCTCAAGGAACCAGCTCAAAATAACTTCGGAGCCTGGGCTTTTAACACATCGCAAAACCATGTCGCACAATCCAAACTCATGGAAATTCATGAAGTTCCTAACAGAGTTTATCGATCTTATCAAGTACCAGTAGTTATGAACAGTTGGGAGAGCTGTGAGATGAATGTAGAGCAAAATAGCACAGCGTTAAGTGACTCCTCTTCTGTAAAGGGTTCCTCCTACGGACCCCAAGGTGTCTAGATTAGATTCTTGTTAGGTAAACTAAGCCCCTGGGGTGACGCAAATACAGTGAAACACACAGATGCCTGATTTTTATATTGAAAAGTCTAAGGACTTGAAAAGACTGTGGTGAATCTTCTGTGGCAGGAACCCGGCTCGGGACATATTATAGTGTGTTAAAGATTGTGAACGCTTTCTCTCATATAAGCTCATGTGCTATTCTCCAATTGTGTTTTCATGTTGTGTAACGTGGGGGGGAGAAGGGAGCGATGGAGCTGAGGCCAAGTGAGTCCAGGCAAACGGGGCCGTAATGACACGGACACAAGAGCGCAATGGGGGTGAAGTTTTTCTTTTTTATTTCCTTCTACCAACGCGATTTAAACTAAGGGTTACTGGGACTACGGCCAAGGCACCTCCAGTCCCCGAAGACCCCTGCGTCAACTGTGTTTACTAGCCCTCACCCCCCCCCAACAAGGGTCTTTTTTAATGCTGTAAATTAAGAGTGCTTGCACTCCTCACTTATCCGTGTGCGACCTTATCAACCTGACATATGTCGGGAGGTAAGGGGGTCACCTGAGGTGACAAAATGACGTAATGTTTATTAATGCAAATGGACCACCTATAGAAAACTCAATCGGAAAAAATTTGAAATTCTTGGTTGGTCAACCATCGTTCTTCAGTAGACAATATATCAAGAGTATGCGCTACAAGAAAACACAAAGACGGATTTCTTTCGTCAACCAGTTTCGAAAATATTTCAATGAAAATGATAGAGTAAATCTTAAAATTTATTTAAAAAAAAAAAAACGTGTAAATAATTTTTTCTTAACATTTCTTGTAATTATTTTATACATCATAGTTAAATATTAATATAGTGATATTTTCAAATTTGAATATCACTCTATGCTAGTCTGCATGTTTTGTGTGTGTGTGTGTGCTTTGCATAAATATAGTAAACTCCCAATAATTCAAACCTTGTGAACACGAATTTTTGCTTTAGTCCAAGTTTTTTCCAAGTTACGCAATTCCGTTTCTGTGTAATATAAAATTAATATGGGCTTTTTTCTCTCGATAATTTGAACTCCGATTAATTCGAGGATATTCCCCGATCCTTTGAGTATACCACAGGGGTGCCCGTAGGAAATGGGAAAGAGGGGCGGTCAACCCCTGGCTTATGGATTTGCTATACTATATAATTTATTTGCAAACCCCACCCCAATTTTATTTAATTCTTATGACTCCTTCATGGTGTTGCAATTTTTACAAACAGAAGTATATATATATACACGTATGTGCATATTTTCTTGCCCCTCCCCGTGGAAAGTGTAAGTAGTAAGCACTTGTTTCGCCTCCCCATGGAAAAAAATTTTCGAGCGACCATGGTATACCCTCTGTTTCTTTTACGACTACAGCACTGTGTACTACTAACTATAACTATAAATAGATCACAAAATAATAATTATTGTTAGTTATTTATCAACTTATGGGGGAAAACGTAACAAACTAATTTTTATATATTGCAAAAAAATAATATTATGGCCTCTGATATAAATTATAATTATAAAATTATCTCTATAATTATAAAATTATGTGCCCCAATATATTTCATCTATAGTTCGTAAAAAAATAAGAAGTTTGTCAATTTTCTCCCGCTTAAGTCGTTAAGTCGACTTTTTTTTTCATGTCGCCATCACTGACAAATACTTAGTTGCAACGGTAATTATTTTATTTTTACTATGGTACTTTTTTTTCATTCAAAATTACAATATCGACAACGTAAAAATATCGATGTTGAACAAACATCGGCTCCATTGTAAATCCATGTTTTTATAAAACATCGATATCGATGTCGTATCCCTAGTCGGCTCCCGCAATGCACGCATGCCAGTAAATGTTATAGTTAATTCAGTCCACTGCTTTATTTAATCGCTAAACCTGCGCACATTTTGGTCCTAGCTATCCGAAGATAGTAAACCAACGCAGAGGATAGAAGAAATGGCAGACAACTTCATTACAAAGTTAAATAGAAGGCACGGAAACATTCGCGCACAAATTACTAAGGTCTCCGAGACAGTCTGACGAGTTGGATATCGCAGAAAGCTCAGCTGGAAGCTATCGAAAAAATTGAAGCTAAATTTGATTCGCTAAAGAATGACTATTGTAATACTGTAAGCAAAGACTTCGAAATTACAGAAGGGATTCTATCGCAGATAGACAAGATTCAAAAGATAGAGGTAAGTCTCAAAACCTGTATTAAAAAAATACAATCTAAAATGGAAGTATCGAATCAAACCTATGATACTGCTTCTCATGAATTTTAGAATTTACTAACGGATACACATCCCAAAAGAGACTTGATAAAACTCCCCCAAAACCCCATTCCCAACATTTAGTGGGAAATTCGAAGAGTGGAATCGGTTTAAAAGTCAATTTAATACCATAATTAACGATAATCCTGCTTTGTCCGAAAATGAAAAACTCCACTATCTTCGGGGAGCGCTAACGGGTGATGCTAAGTTATTGAAACATCCGATGACAACTACACTTCTTTTTTCAATGAAAACAGAAGAATCATAGTAGACTTCTATGTTACATCAATAGGAAATCAGTCAAACATGAATCCGCCTAGGGGGGATCTTCGGAATTTATTAAATATTGTAAAAAAGAATCTTAAATCTAAAGATATTGGATCTCGATAGAAACCAATTTTCTAAGGCTATATTATTAAATGTCACTGGTTAGTGAGATCGCGAAACCCGAAAGCAATATGAATTGACACTGAATAATAATGAAGTAACGAGTTTTGACGAATTTTTTGGATTTCTTAGAACGGATATTTCAAATTCCAAACAGCCATTAATGTCAGTACTGCATCTAGGTTTAATCCAGAACGATCTAAATATCTCATCGTGAATTCTCCAACAGAACTCCTAGAATGTGCGAGGATTTTAAAACCCAAACACATCAATTATACAATTGCGATAAATTTAAAATTATGAAATTGCCTGACTGAGTGAGTTTGGTTAAGAAACTAATACTCTGTCTCAATCTTTTAAGGGATTTTCACGCATTATATCAGTGCAATTCGATAGGTTCTTGTTTCGTTTGTGGGAAATTTACACATTGTTGCAGAGATATTCCTTCCCAAACGGCCAAAGCAGTCTAGTCAGTTCGACGCTTTGCCCAACCCAGACATTTCGTCGGTCGAAGATCAAGGACAACAAAATCAAAACAAACCCGCAGCTGTCGATACAGAGGTGTCAGAAAATGTTCGCCTTGCTCTTTTTTCAAACGGAATAATAAGCGAATTTCGATAATATGAGTTGATTTATGTGAGAGATGTTAATGACATGGAGAGGTGCAGAAGCTTTGGGTTTAAAAAAAATAAAATATAAATATTTTTATCAGCGTAATGTAAAATTGAAAGTTGAAGCTTGCTTATCTTATTAAAATGATGCTGCACAATGCGAAATTGACCTGTTAATTGCTACAAAAATAACAGACTTTACTCCTTCCAAGAAGATTAATATTTCTCATTTGAATATTCCAAGAAATGTAC
The DNA here is from genome assembly GCA_947359465.1 of Metellina segmentata. Taxonomy (NCBI): domain Eukaryota; kingdom Metazoa; phylum Arthropoda; class Arachnida; order Araneae; family Tetragnathidae; genus Metellina; species Metellina segmentata. The sequence goes on from OX375876.1 coordinate 121,946,120, forward strand.
ATCTCGCAGATCAAAAATTATTTACCCCACAAAAAAATCGAAGTTCTACTGGGTGCAGAATTATTCTTTGAATTCTTAAAATCAGATAAGATAGATTTAGGAGAAAATTTGATTATTTAGTCAAGCTGCTTTGAGTACCAGTCTCGGGTACTATTTCGGATGATAATTCAAACAATACAGCAGTCCACTGTTTTTTGTATAAAATTTAGAAGCTCTAAAAAAAAAGAAATCCCTGACATCTTTCTGGGAAATTGAGGAGGTTGAAAATGCAAATCCCTGCAATAGTAAATAATTAATTTACTGTAATAAGCACTTCGAAAAAACGCATTTCAGGAATCTGGATGGCAGGAATGTGGTTAAAATGCCATTCATGCCAGGATTCACTGAAACCATCCAAGAAATCGCTTCTAAAAGGTTATATTATTAATAGCAGCGTGTTGAACTTGATTCTGCTATGAAAGAACTGTACACAGAATTTCTTAGAGAATATAAACTTTTGCACCACATGGTAGAAGTAAGAGAAAATAAAGATTTTAATGAAGAATACTTTCTTCCACACCATGGATTAATATCGTGCTAATCGGCTTCGCTAATGCATCCAGAAAGGGCTTATGTGTATTCAAACTGTGTCCTACACCAAGAATGTAGCCAGTCAGCTTATGTGTAGTAAATCACGAGTGGTTCCAGATAAGGTCACGACTATCCTGTGACTTGAATTATCAGCGTGTCCTCTTTTAGCGAAGCTAATTCAAAGGTCTTATTGGCTCTATGACTAAAGGTAGACTGGACAGTTATGGTCTGGCTCTACCATAGCTCTAGCCTGGATTGGTACTCGTGCAAACTTGCTGAAGACCTTTGTCAGCCACAGAGTATCTGAAATTCAAGAACTATCCAAGGGGTTCAAGTGGCAACATGTTCCATCGGTGTGCAACCCGGCCGATATTGTTTCCCGAGGACTGGATGTGAGAACCCTGGCAGCAACCGAGCTGTGGCGGAATGGGCCAGAATTTTCAAGGCTTAATGCAACATCTGCAGGTGATGTGTAAATTTCTAATAAAGTGACTGAAAAACCGTATTTGGATGAAAAATCAGCTTCCAGGCTAACACTGACTCGATCCAGTGATCCAAATCTTTTGGATTGATCTAACTAATAGTTTTCATAAGTTAATTAGAACTCTAGCCTTTATTTTTAGCATTATAAAAAATTGTAACGATCGCGAGAAAGAGGCAGAGGCTTAACCCTCTCACCTGAAGAGTATCATAGAGCTGTAACCTGCTCAATTAGGCATCTTGTGGTAAGGTATTTTCTGCCTGAGATTTCAGCTTTAAAAAAGGGATCCGCAGTTCCGCAATCAAGTAGGCTAAAATTTCTGAATCCATTTTTAGACCCCGAAGGCTTAATCAGAATTGGTGGTAGACTCACACATGCTAACGTAAATTATGATCACAAACACCCCATTGTTTTGCCAGCAGGTAACAAATTGGTTCAGCTGATATTTCAGTATTATCGCAATAGGGATTTTCAATGTGGGTCCACAAACCCTATTATATACCGTTCGTCAAAAATATTGGCCACTTGGTGACAGAAATATTGAGAGAAAGGTTGTCCACGAATGCTTACAATGCTTCAAGAGCAAACCTATAATTGATAATCAGTTGATGGAGAATCTTCCTCTAGAGAGTAACACCTAGTTCTCCATTTTCAAATGTCGGTTTTGATCTTTGTGGGCCATTCTAAATAACGTACAAGGGTCAAAGAAAGGGTACTGTGACGGTTCTTCCTTTGACGGATTTCGTAATCATCTGCCTTGTCGTCCCTCAAACAGTAAACCTAGTCCATGAGCATATTTCAACATTTATTTACACATTTCTTGACAGTATTATTTACAGGCTCTGATACACGATCGAGAACAATCCCATTCGATCTCCAGCGCAAAACAACGCGTCCTGCTTCCTCGCTGGCCTTCGTGCAAGTCCCTTTTCTTTTCAACCCTCTTCAAACGGGTTCCTTTTAATAAAACCAGAGGGGGGACCCCCGTGGAGTTCGACTCCATGTCCATCGGCCCTACCCAAACCTGGTGAGGCTACGGAGAACTTCACAGGTACACTCCAGAATATCTATGTGACCATATTTGTGTGTATGGTTGCAAAGGCTGTGCACCTCTAGAATTCGCCTCAGACTTAATATCAGAGGCCCTTAATTGCAATTGTAAAAAGATTCTTTCTTCGCGCGGTAAATCTTTGATAAATTTTTGTGATAACGCTACGAACCTTGCTGGGACTTCAACAGAACTTAAACGTTTACGCGAACAAGTGTTGGAAGAATGGAGACATTTCTAGTTTCTTGGCCTCGGAAGGCATCACGTGTATCCACCACTTTCAACAGCGTGCAACAGTAACATCACTGCAACCAATATATTGCGCAATCCGTCGATTAGACCATCCACCTTCGCGGTGGCTAATTACTCAGCCTCTGTCAAACTGTCCCAATCGCTTAAATCGCTTGCGAACTTTTTTCCGAGGCATAACTCAATGAGAAACGACGTTACCAACACAACAGCCTAATTGACATGTTTGCTGCGCTACTGGATGTCCTTTTAAGCCCCGGTATGCAGCTTGTTTGAGAGTTTCCCTGAGCGTTACGCAAGCTCAAACGATTATGAAAATTTGATGATTTGCATCTCCAACACAAATGCTTCCAGGAAGCATTTAATGTCGTATTACGACATTTGTGGGACGAGTTCGAGCGACGCTTACGGACCAGGGATCCACATCCGAAATATACAGCTGAGCTAGCGATATTCTTGCGCAATAATGGACACAAATACTCTTAGCTGTGTATCATAACCTTGTTGAAATTATGCCCATTAGGGTTGTTGGTGTAATTGCAGCATCTGGGAGACCATCCCCCTATTGAAGCATGTATTATTTCCCTTATTCCATCACCATCGCCTCTTGCTGTTCCTGTACAATTGCTGTACCATCACTTCTTGCTGTCCGGTCCATTATTGCAGGGTAGTGTATTTCACACAGCGCGCAGTACAACTCTGTCCCAGGATCAAACGGCATTTGTGGAGCCTTGGGGTCTCAGCTAAGACCTCTTGCATCGTGGTGTTTTTAGTTCCCCAACTATTGGAATGGAGTAAAAGTAATTGAATGGAATCGAATCGAAATCCAAGTCACGTTCTCCCCCTCACACTAGACAGCGTCGCGATTTTGAAATTCAATATTTCCACCCCGTTCCCGATTTGGTCTCTAATAAAAAAAACTGTCATTCGAACTGTGTGGTGGAGGTGAAAAAGAATTTGATTTCCCGACATCATTTTTGAAGTTCCAAAACTGGATTTACCCTGCCCTGGCGTCAAACTGCCATTTTCAAGTTTCGTGCCAGGTCGTGGAGCGTTTCACGTTTGGGAGGAAATCTGTTCCAAATGAAGGCACTTAATAAAACAGTTGCTAGGTACATGTACTATCGTAGCAATTTTTGAATATGTCGTGCATTTCATTCATTGTATATGTCATTTTTTATTTCATCGTCTTTCGCATGCCTTCTTTTGTCACAATCTATTACAAACTTCTCTCTTGAATATCACTGTCGCGGACTTTGGTAGGTAGTTGAATTTACGGCACGCTGGAAGCAACACTATGGACTGTTAGGGTACTCCATAGTACACCGCTTCCAGCTTCCTGCCTTATCGCGAGTCAAACACGGAGGAAAAGTAACGAAAACAGTACTGGTAGCGGTTATAGTGCACCCGCTTCCCTGCTTCCGCCTGCTTTACCCGCTTCTACCCGCTTTAACCTGAATGAATTATTAGTTCTTTTTCCCGCTTGAACCGCCTACCCGCTTGGCTCGCCCGTTTAGTCAGCTTTGTTATTCCGTTCTGTACTTCCGCGCTCTTTGGTTTTTGGAACAAAATGGATGCATATAATGATATTTTAATTTCTAAAGTGTTTCTAAAAAATGTCATTTGGGACAAAAGAATTTTTTACATGAATATGTGGATCCAAACATCGTTAAAAGAGCATTAGCAAGTTTCTTCATTGATATAAAATTATTTGGTAAAGAATCCCATACGTTTAATATAATATTAGTGTGAGATCATTCTAATTTGCACTAATTTTAGACATTTTCCATTCTACTTCGGAAATCAAGTTATCAAATGTATTTTTCCAAACTCTGCTGCTTTGAAATTCAACTATTTAAATTCCATTTCTAAATCATGGATACTTAGCCACTTAAATTTGTTTAACTCCATTGTTTCGAATTTCGTTTTGTATGGATATAAAATAAAGTGAAATGCATTTTCCATACTTTTAAATTGATTAAATCTATCTTCAAAGGCTTGTTTTATTTACTGTATATAATCATTAAATATCTTTTGATTGCATTTTCTTGAACGTCAAGCGTATTTTCCATTGTTATTGTGTTTTGAAAATGTTTCTGTAACTGAGGAAACTATTTCATGATTTTCATTTCCAAATCCCTATTAAAAATGTCAAGTGTCGTCATAAATATCCTAATATTCTCAAACATCATTAAAAGAATTTGTCCATTTCCTTGAAGTTTTTTATTTAGTTCATTAAAATGCTGAGTGATGTCGCATAAAAACATAAATCATTTAACTAATCTATATTTGAAAAAATAGTCAAAAATTATTGTTTTTTTCATTCAAAAAGAGCGTAATTTCTTCTAATAAAATGACAAATCGATTAAGAACTTGACCCGAACTGAGCCATCGAACATTGTTGTATGTCAAAATCCCTGGAATACTGGCACTCCACTTCTTCTAATACTTGTGCAAATTGTCGGTTATTATGTTTTCTATTCTTCTAACTCAAGTTACTATCTTAACGACCTTGAAGAGCGGGACCTTACCAGCCTCGCCAAACGCGCGTTTTACGCGCCTCATGTGAACGGGGCCTTAATAAATATGTCTTTATTATTAGTATTTACCACATGTGTTCATTCTCAAGCGGTATTTTATAAATTTACATATTCTACTCAATTGGCATTCACATAAATTTTAATACAGCATTATGAGTAATCAATAAATCTAAAACATTTTGCAAATATCCTTTAAGGATTTTTTTTTTTTCCAATTTTTAAGTTCTTTGTTAACACTGATATTTTCTTCGTGTTTCTTAAATGAAGGGATCGAAAAATATCTAAAATGTATGTATATGATGAAACGATGATAAGTTTATAAAAATCAACGCGTGTGTCATTTAAAAGCCTGCGTGGGTCAGTGTCTGACACGTGGATCATAGGTTCGCCATCCATGTTGCAAACTGACAGGCGGTCCAACCGCGCCTTGCACTATAACCACCACCTGCTAGAATCGCGCTTTTTTACAACGCTGTTTGCAACTGCCGCGGTTTAAGCGGTAAAGCTGGAAGCGGTGCACTATGGACGTACCCTTAACGATGGTTCGGGATCAATCCCGAAGGCCCACCGACAACACCTCGTAAGTGTGAACCACGATCAGATGATCAGGTTAACACCTGAGCTTGGCACCCCACTCTCGAAATTTCCACATCGCACCAACGTGAGGACATTTGATACCACGTCATAAGTAACGTGCACCAGAACAAGCGATAGTCTTTGTTTTGATCGACCTTTAACTTTCTTTCAACCTTGACTCAGTATAGACCTTAAGACCTTTTTTGGACCTAGATCCACAGACATTTAAACCTTAAGACCTCTTATGGACCTAGACCACAGACATTTAGACTATAAGGCCTTTTTTGGACCTTGACCCACAGACATTTTGACTTCGACCGAACACAGACATGTAGACCTTTTATAGACCTTGACCCAATATAGACCTAGACCTAAAAAAACTTTGAAACCTTTTCAAAACGAAGACCCAATGTAGACCTTTAAACATACTTAGACACTATGAAGACCTTTTTGACCATGACCCCATACAGACCTTTAGACCTTTCTTAGACCTAGACCCAACGTAGAACTTAAGGCTTTATTTAAAACAGACTCTATATTTGTACGCTCCCAGAATACTCTTCTAATCTCTCGTCGATAACATCCTCAGTCGCGTAGACATATCGTGCTAAAAATCTTTTTTCTTGTTCCGACCATCACATGAGGAGCTCAGAGACAAGCTGCTTGTTGAAATGGGGATGAAACTCACGATTTAAATCAAGAACAAGCGACTATAAAAGTAATTTCTTTAAGGGGCCCGTACATTTGAACATTCGAGTCAGGAGGAAAAAAGCCAAATTTCGATAAATTATCTTCTAGAGTCTGCGATGTATCACAATGGACTTCAAAGAACAGCGTTTATGTATACTATACCACATAATACAGAAAAATTAAGTTCCTATTTTAAAATTAAATAAAATTTTATTCAAATTTACATAATCCGAATGTACGAGACAAATATTTACAGACAACATGAACGCGATTTTCTAAGTCTACTCATGCAAATATTTTTCCCAATGGCGGGCATATGAACTTGACCATTAGCCATAAGATAACTTGAATAATTGGCTATTAGGTCAGAAGTGAAGGAGCACCCAGTGGGAGGACCATCATTGCTCCTAACAAAGGACAGCACAATGCATTATTTATAAAGTAATGACTGAAATACGTAAGAGTACTTATATTTAAAAAACGCGTAACTCAAGCAACACAAAAATATGTTATAACTAATGATTTTTAGTAAAATTTCTGTCATGTTACACTCAAATTTTTGAAGTAATATCTTTTTTTGGAGGAAAATTTTGGTTTCATTTTGAAACAAATGATAGATAAACTTCATTCGAAATTTCATATTTTAAAATTTAATAGTTCGAGAGTTACAGAGTGGGCGTAGTGTTGATAATGCTCATTCTGAGAAAAATGCGATAGTAGGAAAGGGTTGAAAATAAAATTAAGGGATGTCAGTAAAATCTTTATTGCCAACAAAATATGGAAATTTTCGGGGTATCTTTTATCCGAATCAGCACATTTTAGAAGCTAAATCATCAAAATTGCAAAATCAATTTAAATCATTAACGTAATGTTCCCTTTTAATAAAATGATATACGTATTTAATACCTACACGTGTCTTTAACAATATTAAATTAGAAAGATTATTCTATTTCTAATGTAGTTTATGGGATAAATGAAGAGGCGAGACTCTACAAATCTTTCTGATACGAGTTTTATTTAAATGAATTTTATTCTTCAACGTATTAAAGAAACAAACATTACAATACGGAGAGAGAGAGAGAGAGAGAGAGAGCGAAAATATATACAGCGGAGAAAAATATCTTTTGAACAGAATTTTTTAAATTAAAATAGAATACTATCGAGGTTGTTTCCTGATCCATCATCAGGAGTTTAGTTGTGTACCTGCTGCAACAAATATTGAGGATCTTATCTTTCTATTCTAAAAGAAAATCTTTCTATCTTTTTCAAGTTTATTCGCTTTGTGATTGGTAGCTAGCAAGTCACGTGATAGCGAGTTTTGTGGCTCAACGGGCTAATAAATTTGGAGCATGCGCAGACTTTCAACACATTTATATTTTTTATTAATCTCTACTGTTTTAAAAGGAAGTGTTTGTTTCTTGTGATCAAAGTCCTGACGAATCTATGGCACTTACAGTAATGGGATTTGGCAAACAGGTAGTGCGAATGTTTTGCAATTTTATGGTCGAGGCGAATTTTGAAATTCAATCTAGAACATTTTAAAATGAATTTAATAGTGTTTTTTAACATTCTTACTTCTTCCGCAAAATGAAGAAACATCAAAATTTTGAATTTTCGCCCTCACGTCAGCCTCTGGAACCATGCCAAGTTTTTTTCATCCTTCCGTCTAGAATGGGAGAGAACACATCCGAATGACCTTCGTTTGTTTCGAGATTCATTCATTTCGATTTCCTGCGAAACGGATTCCAGTGAAGCAAAATATATTACTAAAGTCATCACTGGCATTCTTCAGTGTTTTTTTTCTATCTCAGCGGTCGTTAGAGGTAGAATAAAAAATTTTAACAGATTTGAAATCTGCGGAAAATTTTACACCAGGTAGATCATTTTTATTTTGTAGATACCTTTTACGTTTGATTTTCTTTAATCTTTTTTTAGTTCGCAAGTGTTTGTGACGTCATGTGAACTTTCGCTTTCGCAAAAATAAATAGATTACATTTTCTGCCCTTCGCGTTAAAATAAAAATAAAACAAATTTCATTTCAGCAAAGGAGAGCAAAAAAATAAAAAAATACTTTAACTAGGATTGTTAAGTTCTTTTTTCGTAAAATCGGAATCGTTAAAGATAGATTGAAAATTTCAACGGATTTGAAATCTGCGGAAAATTTTACACCAGTTTAATAACTTACATCACGGCGTTGCCTGTGGTGTAAACACCAACCACGAGAGATAAACTAAACCAACACCACGGGCAACGCTGGGCTAGCCACGCAGTGGCTAGTTTATTCATAAAATTTGAGAGAACGTGCTAGAAGGTTTTCAATGTTTTCAAAACCGGCGAATTGGGTCGCAGTTTCCATAGCAACAGTCGAATATGAAAATCTTAAAAAGTACTATTACAACAAATAACACGGATTAGCTAAAACATTCAAAATTGTGATAAGATTTCCTCTGAATTTTAAACCTTTTAATTTTGTTACGAACGAAACGAGATATGAAATATCAGAAATAATTATATTCGAAATCACCATGGTAATAACATTCAGTATAAAACGATTGCCGCACGCAGCTCATCGCTTTACCAGTGTTGATCAAAAATTAAGTTTTTCGATAATATTGTTTTATATTGCTCAAAAAAGAACACCATGCGAAAGCAAGGCAGGTTGAGAGATAGTGGTGAAAAAGGTTTATACACAGCCAGTGATCACCTACAGTCTGATTTTAAAAATATATAAATGAAGTTTGACCAAAAAAAAAAAAAACATTTTTGCTGTGCAACCGTTGTTTTACCAGGCCCCTATTAATCCTAGTCATAATAAATCAAAGGAAAATAGCAGTTTCCTCAAAAACTGGTAGGTATTTTAATTAGCATTTCACTGGAACGGGCTATTGGATCAACCCGAAGGGAAATGCCTGAGGTCATCACCACTTAATTTTGAACCATAGTCAAATGACGGCCTCTAATGATGGAATTAGTTGCAAGAGTTCCATTTATTTAATACTGTCTTGATTTTAATCTTTAAATTTTAAATTTATAAACCAGAGCAGGTATAAAGCTTATATTATCTCTGTTCTGTAAGATGTTTGTGAACCGTTCTAATAGAACATTTGCTTTCGATAAACACGGCCGTTTGAAATGTGTGTTTCGCTGATTTTAAAGTTTATTCTATACGCGACATAGAAGCTGATATTATCATTAGTTGCGGTACTTTGCGAAACAGCTTTTGAGCAAAATCATTTTTGTAGCTATTTCGTTTCATGCAACTGTAAAGATATTCGAATGATTATGTTTTCCAAAGACTGTGTTTGCATTTGTTTGAGCCCATTTAAGAAAACGACCCCATTAAGAAAGAGTCTCCGGAGAGCATATGAGTAGAAAACAATAAGCTATTCCTTTTCTAAAATATATAGTGTTCCATTACATGAAATTAATTTTGTTGGAAATTGAATGTACACGCTGTGACGTCTAGAAAAAAGACGATTTCAACCCCCGAATCATCGTGTGTCTTCCACGAGAGGGGAGCAGACAACTACCCCAAACAAAGAACACGTGGTTGTCTAACACATAATCTTCCAACGTTACCGTGATCCGAAGAGGGTGTTCACAGCTGTGGGTTCATCCTTTTTAAGGTTGCAGGTGTGATTGAGAAAAACATCAGATTCAACATTACAAGAGGGAGGTGTACTCCCCAGAAAAACGCAAAGAGAGACGAGGGATAGAAGCCACAGGATAAAATGGTGGACAATAGAGCTCTCGAGACAGCTATACGGTGAGGTTATACAACGGTAAAAAAACTAACTGTGAAGAGAAATGAGAGTTCAGTGTAAATTATTTTATAGATAGTTCCATTTGTAAATTTAAATATTTTAAGTATAATAAAAAAAATTCTATAGGTATCCAGCTTAGTACAATTCCATTGTATTGCTGTGGTGCGCCGCAACGATGAAATGAATTATTCAAATGACATCGAGACATGATTCAATGTCAAAATTGTTTAAAAATTCACACGAAGAAAAGAGAACATATACTACCCTACAATAATGGACCAGACGCCAGCGGATTTGCATAAAATCCGACTACTTGTTTGGGGGTGTTTTTTGTTGTATGGCTTTGGACCTTTGCATGTTGTTCCTGGTCAATTGAACGCCGACGCCTACATGAACATTTTGGACAATCAGGATCTTCCTAAGCTCTCGCAATTTTATGGAATGGACGAATGGTACTTCCAGGACATAAACGCTCCATGTTATGTTGCAGCCTCTGTCAAGCAGTGGTATCGAGATGTAGATGTAAAATGTCTTCCTTGGCCTGCTTAGAGTCCCGAACTAAACCGCATAGAACATTTGTAGGACAAGCAACGCTTACGGACCAGGGAACGACGTCCAAAATCTACAGCTGAGTTGGCCACATTCTTGCAGCAGGAATGGGCACAAATACCCATAGCTATGTGTGAAAATCTATTTGAAAGATGCCCAGAAGGATTTCATGTCAATTCATCCAGGGCTATGTGCCATCATATCTCAGATATTTTTCAAAAAATATTTTATGAATAAATACCTTTAAGATAATATCAAATTAATTTTTTCATCAAAAATTGAATTTGGAGGAATTTTTTGAAATTTTTGATTTTTGCAAGATTTTGGCTATTGTACTTTTGGTATCATTTTAGAAAGATCTTCCTGATTTACTTATTTTTCAACCAATTGAGCTTATTTTGCTATCAAATTAAAGCTAATACTTTTTCTTTCAAAATAAGCTATAAAAGTGATACTAAGGGTAATAGAGTGTTACCACTCATCAGATTAAGTGATTTGTTTTATATTTGATCAGTCTGTATATTCAATAGGTCATACCTCATAAACCACAACTAAGACATGTATCATATTTTTTTTCTAGAATGAGCAGGTAATATACGTGTTGTGTTTTAAAAATAAAAAGGGTGTTTTTTTGTGGTTATAAAATTAAAAATAAATTTCTTTTGCAACAATTTTACATCAAAATCAACAGTTTTCTATGAATTTGAGTTCTTTTTGAACTTAAATAACTCACAAATTTTTGTGAGAATAGTTAAAACTTGGTTACAAAATAATACAAATTGATCTGCATTAATCATAATTAAAAACTACAGTTTATTTTGCAAAAGAATGATGCAGAAGCCCTTTCTGATTCAGAAAAGAAAAATAATCTTTCTTTTGATTGAAAAAATAATAATTTAGAACAGCCTGCCTAATGGCCAAATTACGCACCTGCCTCAACTGGAGGGAAAAATACACAGTAAGCAGCATAAAAAAGTTTTCATAAATAGACTTGTTTGTATAAAAAAAACCACCTGCCAATGATCTCCCACTCCCACCTTACTCATGTGCAGTCTTGCTTCAGATTTCTGCGAGGCAGGTTGTTTTTGATGGATATATTATTTCTAGGGCAACTTTTTTGTTGCAGTAAAAATGGGAAAAGTTGCATTTATCATTCCTTAAAGTTGCATTTATGGAAATAAAGTTGCATTTATTTTTGATACACTAAATTCTAAAATAAAATATTCGTAAAAAATGAAAAAAATTCAAAATATATTGACAATTTTAGTCCTATACAACAGTATTATAATACATACTGAAATACAGAAGAACATTGAATGGTCGATCCTTGGCCAGTAATTGAAAACCTGTGCCAGCCGCAGTCATATAATGTGCTGTATCGGATAGTAGAAGCGCAAAATCCTTTTGCTCAACATTCAGATATTTTAAAACGTCATCTACAAGGCGAACAACATGTTAATGATCGACACTCACCTCGCAAACTCTGCAGTCTATTACGCAAGTTTCTTCTGCATTATCAAGAGTATCAATCAATGTGTTAAAGTACTTCTTGCCATTTATTTCACTTTCGTCTGTTAGGAACACATTATTTCTATGAACTTCTTGTTTGATCGGCGTTCGCAAGATTCGACACACGTGATCGAATGGTTGGTTCAGAGGGCAAAATATAAAATAGTAATTTCCTTTTAATTAATTTTAAGCTAAATATTAAAAAGTTGCAGGTGGTTGCATTTATACAAAAAGTTGCATTTATGCAGAAAGTTGCATTTATGTTGCGATTATATCTTACTTACAATACACCCCATGTCGTTGGAATTTTGATTTTAGTATTTTACATGCAGCGTAGAACATGTGATAAAAACTTGCATTTGTAGCAAAAAGTTGCCCAACTTATCATTCAAGGAGAAGAATACCACATAAAAGATAGTTTTTACCAAGTTTTGTAAATTACGACCACGAGAATGTGGAAATGTAAATAATCGAGATATTCAATCAGTGTGTGTATGCACATATCATCAGAATGTTAAACTTATGATGCAGGGTATACAATTAAAAATGTTATACCAAGAACTCCTGCTAAAATGGGTGTGCAACGTGGAATCAGAGGAATGCATGCATCCTCGTTGTCCTGAATGTCCCAGTGAACTGGACCTTCGAGAATTTCTTTTGGGGTTAGAATACTTTAAAACTAAAGAAACAGTTGCTCCAGTTGACAGAAAGTCCAGTGTAAAGAAACAGTTGTTGACATTTGAGCATTGGCTCCAAACTGATTGAGCATTCCTCGAAACTTTATTAAAATCAGTGGATGATTTTGTTGATTTACTAGTTTAAAAATTCGTTAAAGTTAACAAAACCTCTCTTTATAGCCAAATCACAGAGTCAATACTTAAAGCAAATAAAAGCGTATTTGGGTGATGTTGTATAATTTTAGCAGACTTTGCAGAAAATTACACCTGCATCTTGCAAGATGCTGCTCAAGGTTTCTAATGGCATAACATTCAGGTTACACTACATCCATTTGTAATCTATTACAAATATAACGGTGAACTTAAATTAAAGTCAATATGCTTTATTAGGGACTGCCTTAATCATAATACAACCTTTTTCACATTCCAGAAGTCACTTCTACAGTATCTGAGAAAAGAAATACCGCATTTAAAAGATGTAATGTATATTTTAGTGATGGTAGTTCTGCTCAGTATAAGAACTACAAAAACTTTATAAATTTATGTCATCACGAAGAAGACTATGGCATGACTGCTAAATGGCATTTCTTTGCCTCTAGTCTTGGCAAAAATGCATGCGATGGAGTAGGAGGTACAATAAAGGGCCTTGCTACAAGAGCAAGTCTTCAAAGAACAGTTGAGGAACAGATTTTAAATGCACATTATTTGTTTGCATTTGCCTCCAAAAACATAAAGGGGATTCAGATGTTTTTCACATCATCAGCAGAGGTAGCAGCAGGCCTAAAATGATACCAAAAGTACAATTGCAAAATCTTGAAAAGATCGATATTTTCAAAAATTTCCCCCAAATTCAATTTTTGATGAAAACATCTTACAAAATTAATTTGACATTATCTGATAGGTATCTATAAATAAAAAAAAATTGAAAAATATCTGAGACATGATAGCACGGCCGAATATTAAAATCGGGTAATTTCACATGTAATGACCCTAGTATAATTATAGCACGTGGGGGACCATCCTCTTATTAAATCATTTATTATTTCCCTTATACCGTCACATCTTGCTGTCCTGTCCATTATTATAGGGTAGTGTATAAACTCAGTTAATATTCAGTTAATAGTATACGTTTACTGGTACTATAAGGAAAATATTTTTGGTTTAAGAACAATATCGTTAAGCCTAACTTTCAAACGGGCCGCGGTAACCCAATTGGAAGACTAGCGCTTTCGTAACCGTAGGGTCGCAATTAGAAACTTGGTCGCCCCTCCAATGACCGTCGTGTATACGGTGGCTGGTACACGTTAAATCTGTTATGGCCTCCAATGACCTCGTGTTGATTCGTCGGTATGGAAGTTTGAAAAGGGGGTGTCAATCTCTTAGTCATCTGACCGTGGTTCAAAATGAACTACCTACCTACCTTACTTTAAAAATAAACAGTTTCTTACGTAATGTCAGTAAATAGGTGCTTAATGTTTGGTAACTCATCGATCCAAGATTGAAACGTAAAACATGGTATAAATACTTAACTCTGAGCGTTGCGAGATTTCCAAATAGTGTTGTTTTTCTTTCTCCTCACAACCTCATTAATGACTAAATAACCAATAAATTTCTAAAGAATCCACGGATTCTTTCAACCTTTATAACGATTGTATTTGTCCTTTCCTCAAAATAGAATATTTCTTTGGAGCGATTCTATTTGTCTTGAATAGAATCCTTTGAAAAAAATGACATTGCTTATTTACTTAGATTGATAATTTTTTAGTTAACGTCGTACTAGAACAACACAAAGGGCTTTTTATTTCCTTCGAATATAATCCTTTTGGAAAATTCTATAGCTAATTTCCTTGGAATAGAACCGTTTAAAAATATTTCTTTGCTCATTTCCTTAGAATAGAACCCTTTGAAAGGATTGTGTTATTCATTTCTTACAATAAAACCCTTTTAAAACATTCTATTACTATTTTCCTTGAACAAGATTCCTTTATAAAGATTATATTGTAAGGAAACTCCTCAGAGTGTTGTATTTCAAAATTACAAGTGTTGGCCTTGGATCTATACCTTGGGGAGTAATCCCGGATCATCGTCAATAGCCCTTTGTATTTCTCCAAAACGACTTTAATTATAATACCTACCTACCTCCTCAAAGTGTTAATCAAAGTCACGAGTCACTGTGCCTTATGTAGAATGAAATTATATCTGCAATAAAGAACACAATGTGCTCATTTTATTTGACGCTTGTAATCGGATAATGCTTACTGATTTCTTTTTACATTCATGATAATTATTCACAGTAGGTTAGCTCAAGTCTTGTTACAGCGAGAATTATCCATTTCGATGCACTCACGTAAGTAAACATTTCCTATTTTCAGGCTTAATACTCGTTGTTGCAAATTCAATAACAAAAAGTCGCTCCAGCTGCATCAATAAGAATATGCACATGACTTAACTCCTTACCTAATCATTGCTTATTAATCAATTAAATTTCATACGGTAGAATGGGTTTCAGAATTATTCCAACCATCAGTTTTGTTCTCATTTTATTGTTCCAGCTGTAAAATCGATATCCAAAGTTTTTTAATTAACGTCCGATAAATTAAATGCGTTTCAGATGTGTTTAAAAATGGTGCCAACAAATGTGCAAATGAATGTTTATTCATCAGAAGCTGTAGAAATATTCGACATTCTTTTTACGTTTTTTCAAAAATAGTACATCATTTGGTTCTCTAATCTGGTACAGAGCGTCACGTGATCTCCGAATAGTGTGATATTGCTTTTAACCTACAACCCACGTAAGGACTAACCCTATACATGGATTGAAATAGTCCATGGATTCTCTCAACTTTTAACAGCTTTTATTGGTTCTGTTGTTAGACCGGAATACTTTGGAATTATTCTGTTAGTCGTTTTGCTAGAATAGAATCATTTGTAGATTCTATTGGTCCTTTTATTAGAATAGAATGCTTCAGAACGATTTTATTGATATTTTTGCTCGGAAAAAATTCTTTGAAATTATTCTAATGGTCCTTTTGTTAGAAGTGAATCCTTTGGAAAGACTATATTGATACTTTTGTTATAATATACCCCTTTGGAACGATATTATTGGTTATTAGCTTACAAGAAAATAATTTGGAAGAATTTCTATTGGTATTTGGAAAGATTTTATCAGTGCTTTTTTTTTAGTCAGTGGAAATTGGGGAATTCATAAACAAAGGACCAGCCTTGTTGGGCTTGAGCCTGTAGCTGGTCGTCAATATTTGTATTTGTAGAATAGAAACGTTTGTAAAGATTCTGTGGGATTTTGCTTAGAAATCAATCGTTTGGAAAGATTATATTGGTCATTTTCTTTGAAAAGAATAATTTATAAAGATTCTGTTCTTTTTTTACTAGATTCAAATTGTATGGAAAGCATACAGGGAAGACTGCATGTTGCTAGTTGGAATTATGTTTATGGACCTCGTCATTATTTGAAGATGGATATCTCGTAACTCAAAACATACCAGATTTTTGATGAACAATATATCGTCATTTGAATAAAACTGACTACATCTTGATCTTGCCATAATTCCTTAATTACTCGAAGTTTTACTAATAAAGTTTTCATGATTTGTAAGACGTCAATTGTAAACAAATCATAATATAATTTTTAAAAATTCCATTTAAATTCAAAGTTATTGCTACTTTTTTATTTCGAATCTCAAATTGCTTTATACCAGTATCCCACCCAATAAGGATTGTGATGTCGTCGCCCCAAAACGGTAGCGAGATAACAGTACGAATCGTACACAAGGAGAAAACATCCAAGATCTAAGATATTTAAGTACTTATTATTCTAAGAACATAAGAAAAATCTACAGTATTTACATCACCACATTAACATCACTACACCAGTACATTAAAGTATGTATATCACAGTCCAGCGTGGTGAACAACCCTCATCCGTTACTTCTGGCTCTCTCTTACCATCTCTAACGTCGTCTCCCTCAGTCCACAAATAACCCAACGGGAAAAGTCATAAACCAATCAGAGATCCTCTGGGCGAACAACATCTGCATAAAACGTTCTATTTCACCCGCTCTTTTCAAGTCGTTGTAAAGCGCGCGACGGAAGAACAGCATCTGGTGCCAAATAATAACAAATCAGAAAATATTCGGCATTCTGATGATACAATGGAGCAGGTACCTATCCCTGTAAGTGACCCTTCCTAAAGTTCAAACACAACGGAGTTTCTCACTATGTCACAGGATGTATTGTAATACATTTTAGTCATAAAAAAGGATCTGTAACTGTAAGTATATACCTTTACACTTCAAGAATCAATTTTAAATGACAAAAACATATTTTTTAATGTCACAAAAAGAGGAACGCATATAGTACCTTGTTAAAACAGCATAAAGAAATCTTGTTGAAGCTAAACATATTTTGGGTAATCAATCATACAATTTTATTTAAGAATTAATATAAATATATCAAACTGATTTGGAACTACAGCAAGTTTCGTATCAGGTTTTGTCCATAAAATGAGTGGGAAAAAAAGTCTCGTACATAAAAAATAGGGCTACTTTTTTTTATTCAGAATCTACGAAGATCTCAGTTTTTTCTTTTGTGTTACACTTACTTTTTTTTTTACATTCATCAAGTGCCGTTTACTTTATCCTCTCGAATTACAACCTTTTCTTATTGAAATACGTCAATCTTCATTATCATTTACACTAAAAAACTGGAATGGCTAGTTTTTTAAACAGTGTGATAAATTCTGTCTAAAGTAAATGCGTAATCTTTAATCTAAGGTGAGATTTTTCTCTTATATCGACTCTAACACAATGGCTTTTATTCGTTTTTTTTTTAACAAACGCGAACTTCAAGGGGAAGTAAAATTGTCTCAATTGCAAATCAATAAAATTTTTATTTATTTGTCAAAATATTAATTATTTAGATTGAAAACTATTTTGTATGTACAATTATGAGATGTAACGAAATTTGAGTAGAACTATTTTAAAACAGAGCCTATTGTATCTTAATTTCGTCTTCCTAATACCATTTATTTCACTAAATTTAATTCAAATGATAATTTTTTGTAATTTTTAGCAAATGATGATAATTTTTATTACAAACTATATAATAGATAATTGAAACTTTGCAAGGCATTTTGAAAGCGAGCTAGATTGTGAAGTATTTTTTTTAAATAAAATAGTTTTAGTTTTTAAATAAATGAATTATATTCATACCTCAAATAACTTCTATAACTTCTCATAGCAAAATGACTTTCCAATTACTTTTGAAACGAAAAACAGCTTTTATAAAAGCAGAAATATCGATTGCCTATTCAAGAAAAAAGGCAATTTTCAGTTGGAAAATTAATTTTTTTATCATACTAAAATTCAAAAGAGAAAGTATTCTTGCTGTCTGTTCTGATCTAATCGACAGTTTTTAAGTATTTTATCAGTATGAATTTACCATTTCACATTGAATTCCAAAATAATTTAACTTTCTGTAGGGATTACGCTGCATAGCAAGACTTACTAACAATAAATGTTATTCTTCATTTGTGGAATCATTTCACAGATCTGTGAAGAAATAAAATATCTTCTTGATTAAAAATCAGCATTAAGAATGGAAGAAATACTTCAATGTCAATATCTACATTAAGTGTATTCTTAATTAAACTCGAGAGATTGGTTTGTGTATTCTAACGGTTTTTTACTTCTCTAGAAATATTTATTAATACCCTTTGCTACTGCTACTTTCCCAAAATTGAATAAACTTTGTGATTGTCAGCAGCTGCTAATTAAGAATTTTTATTGAAATTAAACATTATTTAATTCCATCGTGTGAGCTGTTTATTAAATTTGTATAGTAAAAAATTAGTGTTATGGGAAGCAAATATTTACAAAAGTAGTCTTCTTGGCGGCACGGTTTTTCGCGAGTACGTCTTGGGACTAGCAAAATAATATTTATTTTCTTTTAATGCGTATTATATTATGAGACACTTTGTGATTTACGATTCAATTTTATAACTAATTAAATGCAATGGCATTTCTTGTGATTTTATGTATAATCGGATATTTTGTTTTGATGCATGTGGTAAAGAAATATGTTCTTTTATTTTAAGACGATTAATAAAAGTTTTTTTTAAAGGGATATTTAATACCGAATGAACATATGTGTAGTAGCACCTGAAATTGAGAATGCACCTTGAAGAAGTTTCCTTAAATAACAGAATTAAATTATAAATAATAGTTTGAACTTAATTTTTACAGGAATGTGGTAAAGTACACATTTAGAAACATTAGGCCAAATCCCAATTACAAATTTGCTATAATAGTTTGAAAGATAGATTTTAAATGGCCAATATACAATTTTTGTCCAATGGCCAATATACAAAATTGAGCATTCGCCTAGACCAGTGCTCCCCAACCTTTTTATCGCCGCGGACCGGATCAACGTTTGAAAATTTTAACGCGGCCCGCTGGGGGGGGGGGGGTTGATTGTTTATACTTTAGATTGTTTTGATTTAGTAATTTTAATTTAATTAGATTTAAACATGCCTTCAAAATAAAATACAGTTACACCAAAAAATGAATGTAATGTGATTTAACATTTTATAACTCACTAGAACGCTAAATCAATAAAATAGTTTTCCAATCACAAAAAACCCACGAAGCGCTCGAACTCTTTTAAAAGCAAAGACAGGTGATCGTGCACCAACTAGGAGGATGAATGTTTAGGCTGTCTCGCCTAAAATCCCCGCTAATGTCTGAAACATGTCCAAAATGCCTTTGTTCACGCGCCGTCCCCACAACTTCAGTTTGGATTTAAATGCAGCTACTTTGTCTGTCAACGTGAAAACAGTTTGTCACATTTGTCAAAATTAGAAAATAGAGACGTACAGAATTCAGAAATCATAATTGAAGATCTAGTAACAGAACAAATTTCAAGTTCTGATTTACCGCCTCCTAATTTGAGTGGACATTTCATAGATAAGAACCGCACAAACCCGAGAGAAATACACCACAGTAAATAAAATGGAAATAATTTAATATTTCTTGGACGGCCCGGTACCATTTGATCCACGGACCGGTACCGGTCCGCGGCCCGGGGGTTGGGGACCACTGGCCTAGACAGTGGCGTATAGCAGCACTATAAAAACGCAAAACGAATTTGTTTCGCATATATTTTTTTGTCTACAACAGCTTCCAAAACGAAAGGCACTCAATTAAAAAGAATTTGTGTTGGTTTTCCTAATATCTTTGCCCATTTCTCAATCATGAAATTATTCTTGAGTCCCGTGCTCTGATTTTTAATTCCACTTTGTATATATAGGACCACAAGGTTCCAAGACCATAGAGGTCCTGAGATTTTAGTGGGGTGTACAGTTGCTGAATAAAGTGGTACAGAAATTTTAATATAACTATTTGTGTTACATACCTAATCTTGCTCTTTGAAGATATTCAGCATATTTATACGTAGATACTAAATTTATCTCCTCATTTATATGCCAAACTAGCCACTGCGTGGATAGCCCGGCGTTACCCGTGCCCGTGGGCCACGGGCAACGCCGTGATGAAAGTTATAAATCTGGTGTAAAATGTTCCACAGATTTCAAATCCGTTGAAATTTTTAATCTATCTTTAGCGATTCTGATTTTACGAAAAAGAATTAACAATCCCAGTCAAAATGTTCTTTATTTTTTTTCTCTCATTCCCTGAAATGGAATAAAACAGGAAATAGAATCTGTTTCTTTTTTTTTTAAGCAAAGAGCAGAAGATGCAATCTATTTCAAGTGACGTCACAATCTCTTGCGAAAAGATATATTCAATTTAAAAATTATTTATTTTAAGAAAATCATATTCTTAGTTATCGATCTAAAGTGAAATTTTCCGCAGATTTCAAATCCGTTGAAATTTTTACTCCATCTTTAACGGTCTAGGACAGTGGTACCCAGGCCGCGGACAGGTACCGGTTCGTGGATCAAATGGCACCGGGCCGCCCAAGGAACATTAAATTATTTCCATTTTATTTACTGTGGTGTATTTCTCTCGGGTTTGTGCGGTTCTTATCTATGAAATGTCCACTCAAATTAGGAGGCGGTAAATCATAACTTGAAATGTGTTCTGTTACTAGAGCTTCAATTATGAATTCTGAATTCTGTATGTCTCTATTTTCCAATTTTGACAAATGTTACAACTGTTTTCAAGTTGGCAGAAAAAGTAGCTGCATTTAAAGCCAAACTGAAAATGTGGGAACGGCGCGTGAACAGATGCATTTTGTACATGTTTCAGACATTATCAGTGATTTTAGGCAAGACTGAGCCTGAACATTCATTCTCCCAGTTGGTTCACGATCATCTGTCTTTGCTTTTAAAAAAGTTCGAGCGCTGCTTCCCAACCACAAAAGACCCACGAAGTGGTAAGGTATGGATCCGCGACCCATTTGTCAACAAATCAGGCAAATCTAGCATGTCTGTGCAAGAAGGAGATCAACAGCTGGAAATTGCAAATGAAGGCGACCTTAAAACTACTTTCGAGACAACAACTCTGACGGTGTTCTGGATTAAAGTCATGGCAGAATACCCTGAGATTGCCACCACAGCAATTAAATCCCTATTGCCATTTCCGACAACCTATCTGTGTGAAGTGGGGTTTTCTGCAGTGACAGCAACCAAAACAGAACAACGGAATAAACTGGATATAAGCAACACACTTCGGGTGTCATTGTCTCCTATTACAACCAGATGAAACCGTCTCGTTGCAAAGAAACAAGCTCAGGGTTCTCATTGATTTAGCGTTCTAGTAAGTTAAAATGTTAAAACACTTTATATTCATTTTTTGGTTTTTCTCATTTTGAAGGCATGTTTACATACAATTAAATTAAAATTATAAAATCAAAACAATCTAAAATATAAACAATCAACGTCCCTCCCCCCCCCAGCGGGGCGCGTTAAAATTATCAAACGTTGATCCGGTCCGCAGCGATAAAAAGGTTGGGGAGCACTGGTCTAGGACAGGGGTCGGCAACCTGCGGCTCTTTTGATGTAAAGTTGCGGCTCTCCAGTTCCATACGAAAAAATTAATAATTTATCATCAAAACCTTTAAAAAAATAAGAAAATATATTTTTAAGTACCTATTTTCTACTACCTATTTTCTCAATAGCTTCTATTTTCATAATCGTTAATTACAAATCTCTACGCTTAACATGACCGTAATGTGATAAATTTGAACTATTGTTTTGTTCTTAGAGATGAGACTCCGTGACCATGTTTATCTTTCAGCCAGTTGCATTTCATTTCCGTCTCACCCAAACAGCCACCGTCTAGAGTTTAGACAACACGTCTAGATGATGAGATGGTGAGTACGTCAAATATTGTTTTATACGTGCATCTGAAGAACTGTTTTGTAATTTTAAAAACAAAGCAGAAATCATGAAAAAATTAAAGATTTGCCATTATCTGCTAAAACAGTTCAAGATAGAAGTTAAATGTCTTCAAATGTAACACATATGCAAGTGGAAGACATTCAACTGGCTTCTGATTATCTATTGCTATAGATGAGTCTTGCGACATAAAAGACACGGCACAAGTTACCCTTTACGTCGGGTATATGTCGTCCCAAGGTCCAAAAGAAGAACTGCTAGGATTGCTACCGCTCTCAGGGCACACTCGTGGAGAAGATATAGCAAATACTGTGCAAAATTGCCTGGAAGAGACAATGGAATCGATATAAATAAAATCGTTTCTTTTGCCAGAAGTATGACAGGAATACATAGAGAGGTAACATCAACTCTTTAGAAAAAAATAAACCACGATATTCTAACGTTTCATTGCATAATTCATCAAGAAGCGCAATGTGCCCAAACATTTCCGGCCGAAATAGTTAAGGTTATGAACTTGGTAATTAAGATTATTAACAGAATCTTGGCAAATGCACTTTACCATCGCCAGTTTAAAGATTTCCTTGAAGAAATAGATAGCCAGTTTTCTGACCTACTTCTGCACAATAAAGTGCGATGGCTTTCCAGAGGTAACGTATTACTTTGTGCTTGATTGAAATAAAAACATTCTTCAATGAAAAAAGCATTGACCATCTCGAACTGGAAGAAGACAAATGGCTGCAAAAATTCAACTTCATGGCAGATACCACAATGAAACTAAATGAACTAAATCTAAAACTGCAAGGAAAGGGCAACCCAGCCTAAGAAGTAGTTTGTTTCGAAAAAAAATTACTTCTTTTTGTTGAAGACAGGGAGAGCGGTAAATTACTTCATTTTTAAAATCTGAAGCAATATCGCGATGAGACCAATGCAACTATTGACACGAATTACTTCAGTATATCTTTAAAAAACATGAAGGATGAATTCGCTGAGAGATTCGAGCAATTCAAAACAAACAAAAGTTCTCTCGCGTTCATAGTAAATCCTCTCAACACAAATACAAATGAGATCAGCATTGAGTCATTTTGAATTGATGCTGGATCGCTTCAAATGCAATTGCTAGATTTGAAAACCAAAGACTTGTGGAGTGGCAAGTTCACAGAACTCAAGTGCAAGTTGTGAGTTCCAGAAATGCATGCACATCGCACAGCACAAGTAGACAGCTCTAAAAGAAATTCCTCAAGTTGAGGCCCTCTATTCGGCGCATGGAATAGTCTTCCAGAATGCTGCAGTTAGGTGAAGAAGTTGGCATATGGAGTGCTGACGATCTTCGGGTCGACATATTCGTGCGAGCAAGCGTTCTCTTGCATGAATATAATAAAAAGTAAAGTTAGAAGTCAACTAACAAATAAAAATCTAGAGTCGTGCTTGAAACTTAAAACAACAAGTTCTAAGCCAGATTTAATCAAACTTTCAAAAGGCATGCAAAGCCAATGCTCCCATTGATGTAACTATCTATATTTGTGTTTTTAAATGAATAAATATTATTCCGTATTTAAAGCCGTTTATTTTAAATCAAAAATATAATATCGACACGAAAATTTTTTGTGGCTCTTTAAAAACTGGGAAATTTTGTAAATTGCAACTTTTGGCTCTTCCGTTTCAATAGGTTGCCGACCCCTGGTCTAGGAGATAGAAAAAGAACTAAGTGAGTCCAGTTAAAAGGTTTATCGTCTAGCTGGAAAATCATTCCTCCTGCCTAAAATCAAAGCGGAAACGAAACAAATAATTTTCTCCGAGTTCCCCGCGATGAAAAACAACGGCATGGTTTCAAAGGCTGACGGTAAGTTCGCGTAGGTAGAAAAATCCAGATTCGGGTGTTTCTTTTTTTTCTCCAGAATAAACGCGTTAAAAAACCCGATGTAGAATAAAACTATTAAATTCATTTGAAAATTTTAAAGATTGAATTTTAAAATTCGCCTCGACCCAAAAATTGCAAAACATTCGGACTACCTGTGTGCTAAATCTCATTGCTGTAAGTGCTATAGAATCGTCAGGATTTTGCGGCAAGAAACAGACAAACACTTCCCCTTATAATATTAGAGATTAGACTATAAATACAAATTTTAAGCTCTCTCGTTTGAAATGTTCTTCCGTAAAGTTAAATATCTCACTTTTTCGAGGCCTTATCAATAGAAACTAAATTTATAACCTCATTAGCATGTTTAGGAGCACTGTAACACACCATGCTTGGGAGTGTGTATAGTGTTCTACTAAGGAAGGTATTCACTTTTAGAGTTAGCATAAGCCTATCATAACAAGTCCTACGTCTGCTTTGCTGCGACATAGTATATTCGATATTGAAACAGGAATATGTAATTTTAAAGACAAAATGTATTCGACTTTAAAAACTTGCGAAATGTTATCATTCTTCCTTTCAAGATTCAGAAATTCGACAATGTCGTATGCCTGATGCAAGAGTGTCGCAGATAAAAAAAAATATTTGTATATTTTTTTTATGTCTTTTCCCCCTTCCTCACTTTCTCTATGTGTTCCTTCTCTACTATTATAAAAGGAAATGTTTGTGTGTTTGTATGTGTGCCTGTACTGTCTTGACAATTCTATGGCACTTACAGTAATGGGATTTGGCACATTGGTAGTCCGAATTTTTTACAATTTTTGTATGAAGTCCGAATTTTAAAATTCAATCTAGATCATTTTTAAATTAATTTAATTACATAATTAGTTATTATTGTTTTCATTAGAATGGCAAAAGCATAAAAGATAACAGATTCGAAACTTATTTTTTCCGTGTTTCCGTTTGAACGCTTTCAGCCGAAGAACAAAACGAATAAAAAGTTTTTACTGGAGTTATGTAGTTTTTTTTCTATCTCCTAGATCGCTAAAGACAGAGTAAAAATTTCAACGGATTTGAAATCTGCGGAAAATTTCACATTCGATCCATTCCTAAAAATATGATTTTCTTTAAATAAATAATTTTTAAATTGAAACTTTTATATTTTTTCTAATACGAACGGGCCGCCGCGAAAAATGACCTTCGTTCGATTCGAGATTAATTTATTTTGGATTTACAGAGAAACTGATTCGAGCGAAACAAAAGAAATAATTGAAGTTCTAACTAAAGTTCTTAAGTGCTTTTTTTTCTATCTCAGCGATTGTTAAATACAGAATAAAAATTTTAGCGGATTGGAAATCTGCGGAAAATTTTACACCACATAATTACCTTATACGTTTGATTTTCTTTTAATAAATAATTTTTAATTAAATATTTATAAATTCGCAAGAGATTGTGACGTTACACCGATTGGATCTCTTCGCAATTCGAATTTCGCTGCATTTGACAATGACGAGGCCATCACGGAGTTGTCCGTGGTGGATGTTATCCAATAGGCTACGAATTCCCATTTAGTTTGCGAAGGAAACAAACACCACGGTTAACGCCGTGATAGCTGTTATGCAATAGGATACGAATTCCGCAAACCAAATGGGAATTCAAAGCAATCACCGGTGGTTAGCGAGCAGTGGTCACACCTGACCCCACGAAAAGAACTATCACGTGCAACGCCATGCTGACCACGCAGTGTCTAATTTTTTTACTGTCTTTTCGAATTGCACTATTTTAGAATGTATTCAGGAAGTCGACATATGTGTTCTTGCTCGTTCTTTCATTTTTCAGAATAATGCTTTTTCCAAATGACCGGGAATTCCATTTCTGCACATTTCTGAATGTGTTCCAGTATTTTACATATTTTAGATACATTATTCAGATGTTAAAGATTAATGAATTATTTATTTTCTGCAAAATATCACTAGATATGAGTAATTTCTTGGCGGTATACATTGGCCCCAAAAAGTGTTCGTACACTTTAAAAATTTGTAGAAAAAGCACTATAGCCTGGAGTTGAATTCGAATATAAAGTCCAATATTCTTACATGTCATCTGCACGTAATTCTGAATAAAACCTAAAAAAAATTTTTTAAATACTTTATTTTCATAAAATTGAAAGTGCAAGGAGGCAGAGAAAGAACACGTCTTCAAATAGATCGCACACCGAAACATTTTCAGATAAATTCATAAATAAAACTATCGTCTATCGGTTTTTTTTGCATTTTGGTGACATTCATTTAAAAAGTCGTTTGGCTTTAACCTTTGCTTGCTTACTTCGTAATATTCTATTTATAATTTTAAAATGGCCTGTAGTCGTAAGGAAACTACGAACACACACTCCGAAAATTGATTATTTTCCATCATAGTAGTGGTAAATCAGTTCGGAATATCGCAAAATTAATAAATGTTTCCCATTCTACGGTGCAGTATGTGATAGCACGCTTTAAAGAAGAAAGTCGGATCAAAAGTGCGAAAAATAGAATGCCTAGGCTTTCCTTCTCAAAATCAATGATGAATAAGCCCTCGAGGTATTGGAATCATGTCTTATTTGCAGATGAAAGCAAATTTAACATTTTAGGTTTGCATGAGCGTGTAGTTGTATGGAAAAGGAAAAATGAGGAACTTAATTACAAGAACTTAGTTGGAACTTTAAAGCTTGGCGGTGGAGGTGTACTTGTGTGGGGGTGTATGTCAGCATCAGGACTAGGCAATTTGATATTTATTGATGGCATAATGAATCCTGCTCTTTATTTAAGTATTTTAAAAGACAATTTTACACTATCAACCCAAAATTCGCGTACTGTAAACAACTTTGTTTTTTTTAACAAGATAAAGATCCTAATGACACGGCTCTCAACGTTCGCCTCTGGTGTCTCTATAATTGTCCACAAGTTCTGAAAACACCACCTCAGTCGCCAAATCGAAACCCAATAGAACAAATTTGGAGCGATCTGAAGGTAAGAGTACGAAGACACGACATTAAATCGTAAAGCGAACTAAAAATAGTTATGATTGAAGAATGGAGGATCATTAAGGCCCGGTGCACACATCCGGTTTTGTGCGTCACAACATCCCAACGTGCGGCGCCACTGCGGCACCGAAGCCCAACCAACTATGCACACATAACCGTGAAATGACGCACGAACTCATTTCGCGCCATTTGCAATAAATATTCTATCGAAGGACACGTGTTTATTTCGCTTACGAGGTGTAAAAAAAGTATATTTTGAAACAAAATTGACTTTACTGGATACAACCATACATTAATTATTATTTATATTCCATTTATTTATGAAAACAGGGTACTTCAGAACGAAGACTCATGTGCGGCGACCGTGCGGCGCCGTGAGGAACTCCGGTACAAATTGCACGCAAGTTGGAGGTGCGTCGACCCAGCGGCGCCGGAGGCATGTGCTCACTGCTCCATTGGATCTAGTGTATCTCAGACCGCACTTGCGTTGCGGCAGCGGCGCCGCACGTTGAAAAATCGGATGTGTGCACCGGGCCTAGTGCTGAAATTACAAAATAGCTAGTAAACTCTATTCCCAGACGTTTGAAAGCTGTTGTGGATATATAGGATATTCTACTAATTGTAATATTTAACTATGCAGAGATTTGTTTAAGTGTACGAAGACTTTTAGGAGGTGAAACTTTTTTGTTACTTTTTAGGCCCGGTGCACATATTCGGTTTTTCAACGTGCGGCGCCACTGCGGCACCGTAACCCAACTATGCACACATAACCGTGAAATGACGCACGAATTCATTTCACGCCATTTGCGATGGATATTCTATCGAAGAAAACGTGTTTATTTCGCTTACTTGGTGTAAAAAAAAGTATATTTGGAAACAAAATAATAAATATTATTAAACAATTCCCATATTATTTTTAATAATGGATAGAGCAGTATTTCACATCGAAATTCGTTAGTATACGAACACTTTTGGGAGCCACTGTATGACAATTTTCCTTAAGTTTTAGATTGAATACGTAATGGTTTGTAGAATTTTGTTCCATAAATGTTGATGAAATATACAAAGCAACTTGAAGTAAGGTATGTAACTTTTAAAATAACCGGTACAATTAAATCATTTTAAAAGAAGATAAGTTACGTTAAATTTAAATAGGTAGCCTTACGTTGTAGTTCAGATATTTCTAAATTTTGATGTAAATTTCCATTACATGACCACTAAAATCAATTAACTTTACATTTGTTTTTCATCTTTCATGGATATTATTGAAGGCTGTATTCTATAGTCAAGTAACTACAGATTCGATTTAAAACTAAATATATGTGTTAGTAAAGTCAATTTTAAATACGATTTGGCTGATTTTGGAATAATATCACAGTTAGTAAGTAATGGAACTAGGACTGTTAAAAATGTGAATTTAGTTGTTTGTGACAGATGGTCGAGGTTGCTTATTACGAATTGAAGCTGTTCTTTTGCAACCTAGATACTTGTGAAACATTCGTTGGAAGCAGTGATTTTCTTTTTTAAAAACGCTGTAATATCGATCTTCCGTTTCTTGCCAAATTGTAACGATTGAGCTTGCTTTGTTTACACTGATGACATTTATTTTTAAAACAAGTTATGTTGTTCCACGTGCCACTGAATTTTCAAGAAAAAATGTGTTTGTTTCAAATTGATTCATCGTGAATGCCGTAACAATTTAATTTGCCATCCTGTCATAATGATGATCATATTTCATCATATTTGTAATAAACCCAAATTAATAGCCTCATCGGAAAAAAATCGTCCTTGTCTAGGGAACACAATGAAGAACAAACCATGTTAATTTCGTAATTTTCTGATCCGTACTTTCTAGGGAAACCGCCTAAGAAACGAGCTAAACAACACAGTTTTTTCAAACCAGCGACAGCCGCGGCGGTAACTTTTTTTAATATAGAGAGTTTTTTCATGAAATCCGCATGAAATTGTGTGCAATATCCAAATTTGTGATAAAAGATCGGGTTCGTATTGAATATATAGGAGCAACCACCCAATTTAATATGAAGGCCACCTCTTAGACAAATTATAAATATTGATATTTGTAGGAAACATTCACCCTCTATCGATTACTACCTTCCGTTTTGTTCTGCGGTGTAAATTGTGCAACTGCGATCGGTTTTTTTTTGACGGGAGTACACGAGGAGAAGAGAGATTGGTTCTAATCTCAATAGCATTTAAAACATTTTCTAGTTGCAAATATTTATCTATGATGGTGCGTTGATTTTTTTCTCTCAAGATTGATTTTGTTCCCTCTTTTGAAAACGTTGTATTAAAATCAATGGTTCTAAAATCAATCAAAACTTCGTGAATAGAATATTCTAAATGTACAAGAATGGATTTAAAATTCTTCACATAGGACAGGGATGGCGAACGTATGACCCGCGGGTCAGACACTGGCCCGCGCAGGCATTTTAAATGACCCACGCGTTGATTTTTATAAACTTATAATATTTCATCATATATTCATAAATAATTTTAATTATTTTTCGAACCCCTCTTTAAAAAAAAAAAATATGAAGAAAATACAAATTATAATAAAAAACTTAAAAATGAAAAAAAAAATGCATAAATGATTTTTGTAAAATGTTTTTAATTTATTGGCTATACAAAATGCTGTTTTAAGATTTATATGAGAATATTAGGATATTTATATGACGATACTTGACATCTTTACTAGGGATTCGGAAATGAAATATACTTTCTTCAATTACAAAAACATTTAAAACACAATAACACTGGAAAATACGCTTGACGTTCAAGAAAATGCAATCAAAAAATATTTAATGATTATACAGGAAGTAAAATAGCCTTTGAGGTGAGATTTAATCAATTTAAAAGTATGGAAAGTACATTTCAATTTATTTTATATCTATACAGAACGAAATTCGAAACAATGCAGTTAAACGAATTTAAGTGGCTAGGTTTCCATGACTTAGAAATGGAATTGGATAATTTTCAAAGCAGCATAGTTTGGAAAAATAAATTTGATAACTTGATTTCTCCCCTATTATATCGATTTACTGCTCTTCGCTTGCAAAATTAAAAGCTGTAAAACAAAAAGGATTCGTTAACTTTTTTAAAGGATTAAAAAAATTGAAAACCAAAAAAAGTAGGGTTTTTTTTACCATTCTCGCTTTCCCCTTTACAAGTGACCCACGAGCTAGTACTACATAAAATAATGTACAAAATATGACCCAACTTCTTAAAAAGGTTCGCCGTCCCTGACATAGGAGGACCACTAGGAAGAAACTTTTATTGAACCAAAGTTTTTTTTAAGTTTAAACTTTTATATTGAACCAAATAGTACTTTTTAAGCAACCCCTTTCTTTCAAACCGAGTTTGTAATCATCCACCTCGCACGGCGCACTTTAAATCTGTCGTGACCTCAAATGTCCTCGTGTTGACCTCGTGTGGAAATTTGCATAGTGGGGTACCAGCTCTGATGTGACCTCGTCATCTGACCGTGGTTCAAAATTACGAGGTGTCCTTGGATCTTTTCCTTCGACATTGCTAGTGAACCGTCGTCAATAGTCCGTTGCGTTGCTCCAGTGCGTTGTAACGTATTGAGAGCATCCAGAATCATTATCGAGAATCGTGGGAGCTCACAACGGGAATCGTTCCCCAAGTCCACCCCCTGGTCCGACTGCGGAAGTGACGACTGGAGGAGGCGGGCTGGGAAGAAACAACTTTGGAACAGAGGCTTTTCCTAGCCGCAGACGATTTGAGGAACTTTCTTTAAGAGGCTGTATTGTATCGGTGATGGACATCGTCTTTAATTATAAAACTGTAGCTGTACAATTATGTAAATATCAACTCTCAATATAAGTATTTTAACCAGGAAGTGGTTTTACTTTTTCGTCGATACGGTACAGCGTTAATTCAATTACCTATTATGTTTTATCCGTATGAAGTGGCATATGGTATGAATTTTAATGGTTTAGGACAATTTATATTCCTGCTTATTTGATAATCTGACATTCAAACACATTTATGGTCTGCTTTTTATTCAAGCACATGCCGATTCTAAAAATCATTTATAATAATTGTTTTGGTCAAACCATTTAGAATGCTCATTTGTGAACATTTTCACACTACTTGAGAAATTAACTTAAATATCAGTTACATAAGTATTTATCTTTCATTCTCAGGCGAAATCTGTCTATAACCTTTAAGATTCATTGATAAAGGAATAAATTCTTTTGAGCACATACTTTTGCAAACATAAAAAACTCATTGAAAGAGATTGTCACGAGATTCACACTCTTGAAAAGAGCATAAAGATTAGAGATATTTTCTAGCAAGATTTATGCATTAAATTTGGACATTCCCTTTCATGTTTGGAAATCTGGGCATGTTGTTGACAGTTGACTGCTGTCGAAAGGAACGATTCTGGAAACTTTCTGCTCTAAGTTTATTTTCTCGCATCGCACAATGAAGTCGAAATTTCCTTATCTCGATTTCAGAGATTAGGTTATGGCAGAAAGCTGGGAATTCAAATTAGAAAACCGGTGGCCTTATTTGATTAAATATGCTTGTCGGATTTCGAACTAAATCAAGACTCGTTTATACGGTTTAGGGACATGATTCGCGAGTCTGGAAGATTGTTTTTAGTGATTGGGGGGGGGAATAAGACCAAAGTATTGAGAGTTGAAAGCTGAAAGCTCAAGTTGTGATTTTTTTTTTCATTTCAGTTCGGCTGAGAAGAATTGAAAGTATTATTTACCGGTTGAAGTAGGGAACACGCATCAAGTTATTCTTATCAGCCTTTTTAGGTACAGCTTTGACTGAAATCTTCAATGTTTACTTACCAGATTTATACAAGCTAAAGTTTAAGAACTTTCATATTTAAAATACGATATAGTATAGTATCATTGACTTTATTTGTTTTGGAACAGGAAATTCTTTTATTTTTGTTAGTTTAGTGTTACGATTGGATGGCCAAGTAGAAGCAATATTTTGTTTGAGCAGAGAACATATTATTTCTCCCTTTTGGTATTGGTTTCGCATTACGATTTAATGGTAAAGAATAAGTTTCGTTTTACTTAATGATTTTATTCTATGTGCTTGGAAGATAGTAAAGTTTTTATTTTTTATTAGTATTACGATATTGAACGGCAAACAGAAGATGCATTATTCTGTGAGGACTTTATTTGTTTGGCGATAGAACATATTCATTGCCTTTTTTGATATAACGCATGAATGGCCAAGTAGAAGTTTTATTTTATTTCACAAATTTATTTTTATTTGTGGAGAGAATAAAAATTCTTTCATTTCTATTAGTATTGTTTAGTTTATGATTCGACGGACAAGTATAAACATTGCTTAGTTCGAGGACTTTATTGTGTTTGAGAGAGAAAAATTTTTTCCCTCTTTTACTAATACTAGGGAGCTTCGAGTATGCTCTGAGGTTTCCTGTGATGTTTCCAAATTTAAAAACTAATAGTAATATGCTATAGATATGACAGTTTTAACAAAAAAGTAACTAAAATTTCCCGATTTTTTCCGAATTTCAAAAATATATTACCAGGAACCAAATTGAAATTTCTAAAAAAACTCGGCGTGATGCGAAAATTCACGTTTATAGGTGCTCTAAAAAAACTCACTACTGAAGTCTGAATGTACGTGTTTTGCTCACTGGCGTTAGAAATTTCGCTTTTTTCGACTTCGACACTTAATGCACCTTAAACTAATAACCACATCGGAAGAAAATCTTTTTCCATCTTGTTCTCTGTACACTTATGAACGAACCATGTTAATTTCGTAATTTTCTGATCCGTACTTTCTCGGGAAACCGTCTAAGGATCGAGCGAAAAAAGCGAGTTTTCAGTCCTGCGGCTGCAGCAGTAACTTTTTTTAGTATATAAATTGGTTTCGTATCACGATTGAATGGTAAAAAAGAAGATTTTTATGATTTATTTTGTTTGGTAGAGCATAAAAATTCTTTAATATTTATTAGTATCAGTTCTATTACAGTTGTATTCCAATAAACAATATTTTGTTAGCTGACTTTTTGGTTTTGTGAGAAGAGATTCATTGCCTTTGATTAGCATTGTTTTCGTATAACGAATGAATGGCAAAGTAGAAGTTTTATTTAATTTGATGGCTTTACTTTATGTTTGGAGATAATAAAAATTCTTTCATTTTTCTATTAGTATTGTTTAGTTTTATGATTCGACGGACAAGTAGAAACATTGCTTAGTTTGAGGACTTTATTGTGTTAAGGAGGGGAAAAAATATTATTTCCTTTTTTTTTTATTCGTGTTCTCTCTCATTTGGAATTACGATTGGATAGTCAAGAAGTTTGTTATAACAATGTGACAATGACATGTTTAATAATAGTCTGAAATTATTTTATTTCACTCTCCTCAACCAAATTCGATTCATTTTTTATAACTATGGAAGAATTGTCTGGAGTAAAAAGTATATTTCTTTTTGTTTGGAAAACGCAGTACAGATTTTGCAATGTAAGTTAATCAACATTTACGCTCATTTTGATAACGACTGCGTTTTTCTGTGACATCAGTCCTCAGTCGAATTCCCTGATTAAAATAAAAACGTCTTTGATATATGCTTTCGCTCAAGCATGAAGTTCGTAATTCTTTGCTCAGTATAAAACACAGTATTTTCTATTTCGCAAATATTCGTACACGGATTAGGTGTAATTCTAGGGTTGGGTATTTTTTTTTTTTTGGTTTGATGACTTCTAAAATTACAGCCTAATAGCAAAACATGTCCAAGTTAAGTGATTAGTAGAGCAACTTTTTTCAACAAATGGAACTTTTTTCACACGTTCTACGCTGCATGTAAATTTAGAATTTAGTGTTTCAAAAATAAATACAACTTTATTTCCATAAATGCAACTTTCGGGAATGATAAATGCAACTTTTCCCATTTTTACTGCAACAAAAAAGTTGCCCTAGTGGTTAGGCAAACAAATGGAACAAAATTAAATAAAAGGTTGGGCACGAGGAAAAGTGGAACCGACAAGTGAATAAGACCAAAGAAATCTGTATTGCCTCCATCATCCGTGAAAACAATTCCATTAAATACCACTTAAGTAATATTGCAACTCATGATTTCAATCAAGAACTAATCATTATTAAGAATTAGTCATGCATGTTGATGAAAAATTAATTGAAGCATTGAATGAAAATCTCTTTTGCTATCTATCATTCTTTCGTTCCTAAATCTTAGAAACCGATCTGAATTCTAACTTGAAATATAATAAACTAGCCTCGTATCTACGCTAAACTTTCTTGATTGACTATATTTTATTTCAATGAATTTATAATCAATATAATACCTATATTGACGTAAATGGATTTCATGCCACCTAAATGAAATAAAATTATCCAAAAA
The DNA here is from genome assembly GCA_947359465.1 of Metellina segmentata. Classification (NCBI taxonomy): domain Eukaryota; kingdom Metazoa; phylum Arthropoda; class Arachnida; order Araneae; family Tetragnathidae; genus Metellina; species Metellina segmentata. The sequence continues at coordinate 121,980,421 of OX375876.1, forward strand.
AATAGAACAAAGTTTCGTTCAGACTTGCTGGTGTCAATTCTAATTTCCAATGAAATTTATATAAAAAAGGAGTCATGTTACCAGAATTGGGTAGTTAGTAGGTAGTGGAACTAACGTCGCACTGGAGCAATACAAGGGCTATTGGCGGCGGTAGAAGATTACTCCCGACAGGAAAGATCCAATGACAGCACCTCGTTATTTTAAACCACAACTGATGACGTGGTCAACATCTGAGCTGGCATCTCAATCTCCAAACCGCGCCAACATTAGGATATTTGAGGTCACGACAGATTTGACGAGCACCAGCCCCCACGTATCACCAGTATAGTCATCGGTTGGTTCTAGTTTTGAACTTGCAACCCTCCGTTTGGTAATCCTCTATTCCCCCAACTGGGCTTTCGCTGCTCCTACAACAATTAAATTCTGGACCTCTTAATTTAAGTTTCTCTTAGGTTTCATCTCATTCACTTGTTCATTAGGTTCTGGACCTCTATCTATCTATATATATAATTCTCTAACGTGGCACACAAAAAAAGACGTTATTTCTTATCACGTTTTGGCAACACTGGCCGATGATTTGTTTATCACGAAGCCTATCAAATCAATTAAATTTATAGCGTTATCGGATAAAATTTTATTGAGAAAAAAAATTGATATTAGTCGAGCTGTTGCAGCTTACAGACGACATGCTGGGTATTCGATTTCCAAAACAGCGCTTACATTTCGAGTCAAAATTTGCACAAAGGTTTCATTTGAATTCCAAATTGTTAGTTCTGATTCCGGAGGTACTGTATAATTTTTCTGTAGAAAAACCAATTTATATTTGAAAAATATTTTTTTTTTTTGAAATATTATATTTTGTAAACAATGTCTTCATTGATGCGAGCAAAGCGAGCAAGGTTCGTGCAGCGAACAAATGAAGATTGCAAACCAATCCTCCGGGGATTGGCGAGAGTTAGCGAGCAGTGGGCCCGCCCCCTAGTTTCAATTTAATCCCATTCACTTGTTCAGTAGGTTCTGGACCTCCATTTCAATTTCATCTCATTACTTGTTCATTAGGTTCTAGACCTCTATTTCAATATCATCCCATTCACATGTTCATTAGATTTTGGACCTCTCTATTTCAATTTCATCGCATTCACTTGTTCAGTAGGTTCTTGACCTCATTATTTCAATCTCATCTCATTACTTGTTCATTAGGTTTTAGACCTCTATTTCAATCTCATCCCATTCACTTGTTCATTAAGTTTTGGAACCCTATTTCAATTTCATCCCATTCACTTGTTCATTAGGTTCTTGACGTCTATTTCAATCTCATCCCATTCACTTGTTCATTAGGTTCTGGACCCCTATTTCAATTTCATCTCATTACTTGTTCATTAGGTTTTAGACCTCTATTTCAATTTCATCCCATTCACTTGTTAAAAGGCGAGTCAGTATTTACTGACAAAACCTATTTACGCTCATATTTTCTTTTCGGTGCTGATTTTTGCTTCATAGCTCGAATCGAGTACATTTAAACTAAGCGAAGGAATTTGCGAATGAACCCTTTGACGATCGATTTGCCGCAGTTGACATTCGACTACAAACAAAAGACTCCGATTTCTGTGCCACACACGCCAGGAAAATGTGTATACCGATTGATTGCATAACATTTTTTCCGTCTAAGAACTAATCTATGAAAGTGAAATGACACTTCTCATTCCAAACACATTCCTCACATAATACGAAAAGGTATTCAACTTCATAAAACAGTATACGTCTCATTCAATAAAGATTTTCCCGAAAGATCCTCCCAGGCTGCGGGGCGAAGGATCCAATAGTGGTCCACAAGACATTCATCTATTTTCATCTAAGCAAAGCTTTTAGAAGATGGGATAAAACTCTTGACTTTTCAAAGTCTCGAACTTAAAACGATACTGAAGCGTTATTTATAGCGGCTTAACCGCGAACAATGTCTGTTTCATCTGGTTCGATTCCATTGTTCGAAGGGATTCGAGGGATGGTGGAATGCGCGGGGTGCATTGTGTGTAATCCAAAGGTCTCCGTTAGGGGAGTAATTTGAGGTGGTGTGTGTGTTGATTCGGTAGATATTCAACCAGTTCGGGTCATTCATGGCTTCGAGTTTGTTCGCTCTGGGTGAACGATGGCGCCGAGCGGCTCGGTTAATTGTGGTTGTATAACTCTATGTTGTGAGGTTTGTATAACTCTATGCGAGAAGTGTTAACATGCGGTGGCTGTGTTTGCGTGCATTGTCGTGGCTGAGGCATTGGGAATATAAGCCTATCGGTCGTGGAATATATTCAGTTTCCATATATTCCAAATGTGTATGGCGCAGATCGATGGAACGGTTTATTCTCCTTTCGCAAGATATTACTCTTTCTTGTGCCCGTGTACACAATCGATAATCCTTATTATCGTCTATTTTAGTGCATTATTTTTCCCGAGTTTTAGATTTCCAGCTGACTCGCGTGTAACAACTTTCGAAATTGCCTTCTCTATTTGATAGCAAAATGTCTCACATTTCAATTCACAAAAAAACTCACATTTCAATCCAAATACAGTTAGTACCGGCTATAGGGTCTCCCTCTTATAAGATCACCCCGCTTATAGGGTCAGTTTTCTAAAGTCCCGTCTAACTTAATAGGGATTATGAGTTAAAGCGCACCGTTTATATGGTCATTTTATTTTCCTGGTTATCGGTACTATGGTCGTTTTTTTTTAATCTTTTCAATGAGGTTATAGTTTTTTTTTCCTTGAAAAATAGTAATTCTTATAACATTTCTTGAGGCGGAGAGCAACACAGGGAATCCAGAAGAAAAAAAAGTCTTTCCGACCCCAGAGATTATCTGAATTTACGCCTTTACTTCCCTCCCCTTTCTCCCATTTATATCTCTTTTGCGTTGAATTATCGTCGGCGTTACACACCCCACTCAGTTCTCTTACTCCCCATGCACAACAGGTGGACATCTGTCTTTTTATTGGTAGAAGTTATCTCTCATTGTTTGAAAATTACGTCGAAATTGAAAAGAAGAGTAAATCAAAAATTTAGTTCATTTGGATCATACATGGCGGATAAGAACGTTCATTTATGTTCAAAATTTTTATTGGTTTTTTTTAGTCTGCTGACAAATTATTCCTCTGAGCAAAATAAAAACGGAAACGAACAAAATAAATTTAGAATCTGAGATCAATAAAACAATAATAATTAAATTCTATTAAATTCATTTAAAAATGTTCTAAATTGAATTTTAAAATTCGCCGTGACCCAAAAATTGTAAAAATTCCAGACTACCTGTGTGTCAAATCCCATTATTGTAAGTGCCGTATTTTCGTTAGGACTGATAACGAAAAACAGAAAAACAAACACTTCCTTTTATAATAGTAGAGATAAGTGAATATGGATGCAACTACGTATGCGTACTGTACTTATATTGGTAATGTAAGCTAATAAATTTCACAAAAAAAATATTGTATTTTTTTCGCGAATTAATTTTTTAAATGTTCAAAAAAGTTTATTATTTGTTTATGAGCACTATATTCTGATAGGGGAATGTAATCCTGCAATAATTAAACAGTGTAGTATTGTTCCGCATATAGAATCACCCAGCTGATAGGGTCTGATTTTTCTGGACCGCTGAGAAGACCATATGACCGATACTGACTGTATAATGAATGCAGCATCGATATTCACATAAATCCAGTCCCTTATTATTATTAAAACCCTTTGTGTTGCTCTGCCTCTAGCACCCCACTCTCCAAACTTCCACACCACGCCAACGTGAGAACATTGGATGCTAAGGTATATTTAACGTGCACCAGCCTCCTTTGAAAACGATAGTCTTCGGTTGGATTTTAACTCGCATTCCTCCGGTTATTAATCGGTTACTCTAACAAGCGGGCAACGGCAGCCCCCTTAACACTATCGCTGTCGATCTCGCGCCAGCGCGTGATGTGGCGTCAACGCCCTCTTCGCTCAATCATGCGCCAGCGCGTAGTGTGGAGTGACGTCTCAGTAGCCTGCCACGCGTTTGCGGGGGAAGATCAGCCCCTCAACATTTACTATCCGCGTTAATCGGCATTATACACCTATACGACCTAAAAGTTCCCGTACAAACGGTTCGTGAATTTATTGTACAAAAACAACAAACTTTAAAACAATTATTTTTATGCCAATGGTGGAAAGCCTTATTAACGTAACTTAAGGGAAAAAATGTGCATGCGTGAAAAACTTACATGTGTGAAATGTCCGCCCTTGTCTTGGAGCCAAAGCTGAAGTCGTTTGAGCATATTTTTAGAAACGCGTATCAAGATGCTGGGAGTGACTTCTTGTATCCTTTGATTTATGGAAATTTTCAGGTCATTTATTGTTTGGTGATTATTTTCATTAACTTTGTTCTTTAAATATCCCCCACAAAAAAAAGTTAGAGATGCTCAGATCAGGGGAACGAGGTGGCCAAAGATTTCTTCAGACGAGTCGAACGAAATACCATCGGCAATAACAAAGCCTCATATCATTGTCCGGTGGCTTTAACTCCTGTGCAATTTTTACAAGATAAGCACGAAAATACAATGTTCTTCAAGCCTTATGTATCGATCCCTGTGATGTGCCCATTTGTTGCGACAAACGCCTCACGGATTGATGAGGGAATTGCAATATCCTCCGTTGAGTTTCTTGCACAAAGTCTGGTGTAACGACTTTCGGTCTTCCACTCCTGTGTTTTGTGTTACACTGAACCTGTCTCTCTAAATCGCCGAACTAGTTGGATGTAGCGTATCATTACTCGGTATTACATCGTTTGGATATTTATGTCGGCAAAATTCTTTACATCTTCCATATGATTTACATTCAACATAATCCTCAAACAGCGCAATACTCTGAATGCGTGAATAACGCATCTTGCAATGAAGAACAAATTGACGTGGAACTTTATCATCGCACAACTCCAGAGCGAAGAAAACCAAACGATAAATATTAAAGACTCGATAAAAACTATAAGCAGACGATATATAAAATTCAAGAATTAAAAAAAAAACACGAGCAATAATTTTTTAAAGTTGGAGTTAGGGGAACTTTTAGGACACCCTGTATGTTAGGTGTTGGCATGGTATTGGCGTAGAGTTAAAGTAAGAAGCTAGTTATAAAGGTATGTGGTTTCGAATTTGTAGATTTATTAGTTATTAGAAAATATTATTTTGTAATGTGAGTTGTAGATACGATAGTTCTGCAGATCCTTTACGCCCCCCCCCCCGAAAAAAAAATAAGGCAATCTAATAAGCCTCCAACATATGATGAAATTACAAATTTGTTGGCTAAGGTTTCGCCAATCTATTCTGGTATTAGCTTCTGGCAAAAACCCATTTCTACGGCGGGGCAATAACTATGAACGCACCATATCAGCTTTGGCAGCGAATGTGTTAAATAGATGGTAATTTTTAATTAACGTCGTACTAGACCAACACAATGGGCTATTGACGACGCTCCAGGATCACTCTCCTCACGGAAAGATTTACCACGCATCACCACGTAATTTTGAAACACAGTCGGATAACGAGACGACACCTGAGCTGGCATCCCACTCTCCAAACTTCCACACCAACCCAACATGAGGACTTTCAGCCACGACCAATTTAAGATTCACCAGCCGGGCATCTACACCATACGCTCACAAACATCCATGCACTGACCCGGAATCGAACCAGGAACTTTAAATAGATGAAATGCCTGAAATGCGAATTAAAATTAATATCGCATCCCAGCAAGAAAAGTTACACTAATCAAAAAATAAAAATGTTATGTCATTGAAAAATATGTATGAGGCGCCTCAGCGTGTTATATTACTATTCTATAGAATATAAAAGAACTTACACCATAAGTACTTACCTAAAATGTAAAAGAAGCTTATACTATTTCAATATAAGTTTTATAGTGTCCTTTAAGTTGATGTTTTTTTCTCAAATTCTGCCATTTTGAGTTGTCACTTTTCTTGCCGGGGTGCGATATGTTAAAAAGTAGTATACGAATGAAAAATAGTAATAGAGGAGAATGGGGCTAGGGTGGATAACTTGAATAAATCTGCAGTTTGTCAGTCAAAATCTCTGCAAGTTTTTGCAGAATACCTGGAGAAGTAAGTTCTTGATTTGTTTTTCAATTACAAGATTAGACTATTTTAATTCAATATTTAAAAAAAAAGGCGACAATATGTTATAAATGAATATATTTAATAGCTATTTTGATATTCACTTTTTCCCTACAGGGTTTAAACTAACCAGTAGTAGGCCTAAATAAACAAATGCCTAAATGGGGCTAGTGTGGACACACGGTGGTGGGGCTACAATGGACATGTCCACACCAGCCCCATTTAGCTTTCAGTGGTAAAATATGGGCTAAATATAACATTTCAGGCTATTTATTTATTAAAAAAAATTGTTTATGTGAAAAATTCATTCACAAATAATTCTATTTCTTACTTTTTAGGCTTTTTTGTATTAAATTAAATCGATTGTTGTGAAATAGTAAATTAATTTACAAGGAATTGTATCGTTTTTCACACAAAACAGCTTTTATAATAATCAGAGTGAATATTTCTTTTTCCCAGATGTAAAGGACATATTACAAATCTCAAGAGATTAAATTGTAGCTAAATTACTATCGCCAGATGTTGCTGGTAGCACAATTCGCACTGCATCTCAGTTGATATTTAATGTTAATTAATCTAACTATCTACATTGCAAAATAGAAGCATAATTCCATTTCTACATTAAAATCATTTTCCCACTAAATAAAACTTGTAAATTCTCGACTGCGCTGAAGGAACCTTTTGCAGCATTATTCAACTCGAGCGCCGGGCAACTTACGAATATGTGTGTGGGTGGTGGATTAAAATAAATCGACAGGACTGCCTGGTCGTAATTACTGCGATTTATTAACAGCAATCATTGACTCTATATACATGAAGGCCGCGACTGAGTCGGATCGCGTCTTTTACACATCTAAAGCGTCACATCACACTTCACTTTTCGTACATCCGGGGCTCCCTTGAAAAATACATCTGCGCAACTTAACTGCGCATTGGTGGAGGAACCTCCCAGGCGCCATCTATTGGTCTCTTTCGAAACCAACAGTTGGGTGCTTAAAACATATATGTTACATACTCCCCCTCTGGTTTCGCCGACGTCCCGGCAAGGAACCAGCATGCTTTCGCTTTGGACGCCCACGCTTTCGTAAGGGCGCCAAAGGCCGAGCATCGGAATCAAGGCAAGGTCTTAAAGCCGATGAGTGATAAACTCCCATTGAGACTTCAGGAGAGTCTGGATTGGCAATTTGATAAGTAGTAGGTGATCGCTGAGTGAGAATGACATAGGGACCGTCCCTCCGAGGCATGAACTTGCTTGTTCGTTTCTTTTTGGCATTACTAACAGGGTGGAGTGTCACCCAAACAGAATCGCCCGGAGAAAAGCTCGGTCCTGAACTTCTTCCCTTATCCGCACAGGCTTTTCTCTGGTCTTGTCTTTTCTCCATGGATAACTGTACTTCCGTGCTTAGGTTGGCAAATTTCTGAAGATAAGGGGTAATTTCGGGTACAAAATTATCATTTGAGACAATAGAGCGAAGGTCATGTTGGACATCGTCTGTGGTTTTAAGTTCTCGACCAAAATGAAGAAAAGCTGCAGTCTGGCCCGTGGTCGAACATCTGGATGAGTTCATGGCGAAACGAATGATGGGCAACTTCTCAGACCATGCAGTGTGATCATTTCCCACAAGAATAGCCAGACGAGGCTTTAGGTCCCGATTCTTTCGCTCAACAGGGTTAGCTTGTGGGTGATATACAGGTATCAACTCCTGTTTGATTCCAAGAATGTAACAGACTTGTTGCATTGTAGCACTAATGAATTGCGTTCCGTTGTCGCTAATGACACGCCTGGGGATTCCATATCTTAGGAAAACTTCTTCGATGAGAGTTACAGCGCATTCCTTGGCAGTGGCATTGGGTAATGCAAATAGTTCAACCCATTTGGTGCAACAGTCTTCGACTATAAAAATCCATTTGTTTCCATCCTTTGAGTCAGGTAGAGGTCCGAACAGATCAATCGCTAAGGTTTCAAAGCGCTGATTGTATATGGGAGTTCTGAGCAGTCCAGAAGGCTTCTGGTTCGAGGCTTTAAAACGGGCACATTCCACGCAACTTTTGACGTGTTCAGCAATGGATTTACGCAAACCAGGCCAAAAGTATCTCTGGGCAATCCGATGATATGTGCCCTCAACGCCATAGTGTCCTGCGGATGGAGCATCATGGTATTCTTCTAATACCCTCTTCCGTTCCTGAAGAGGAACGACCAGCTGGGCTTCTTCCGAATCGGAGTCGGGGGAAAAACGATAGAGCACACCTTGATTCATGGTGTACCCTCTATCGGTCCAATTTGCAAAATCTGCGCTTTTCTCTACGCTTTCAAAACAGTCTATAATCTTCTTTAGCTCGTCATCTTTCAATTGTTCTTCTCTTATGTCACTGGAACTTCTAGTGGGAATGTCAACAGATACCATACAGATATCACAATGATCTTCGGTGTGTTCACACAAAGGGCGAGACAACAAGTCAGCCACAACATTAGCCTTTCCTGGAATATATACTATTTGCAGATTGTGGGATTGGATCTGCAATGCCAATCTGGCTAACCTCCCAGTTGGAGATTTCAGGCTCATCAACCACCTCAGAGGTTGATGGTCAGAGGCTATGGTGATCTTTTGTCCCTCGATGTAACCGCGAAACTTCCCCAGGGCCCAGACAACAGCTAGGGCCTCACGCTCAGTGGTAGAATAATTTCGTTCAGCAGGAAGAAGGAGTCTGCTAGCATATTCTACGGGATGTTCTTCAGGAGGGTCTCCTTGAATTAGGACGGCACCCAGGGCGTAACTACTGGCATCCGTTCGGATTATGAAGGGCTTTGATGGATCACTTTGCTTGAGAATGGGGGGAGTGATCAACAACTCTTTTAAGGTGATGAAAGCCTTCTGTTCTTCTTCTGTCCATTTCCATGAGGCATTTTTCTTCGTCAAATTACTAAGGGGTCTAGCAATTTCAGAAAAGTTAGGGATGAAACGGCGATACCAAGAACAAGTTTGCAGAAACGATTGGACCTGTTTCACATTTCTAGGATTTGGCATTAACTGGATAGCGGAAGTCTTTTCAGGGTCAGCCTGGAGTCCGGATGGAGTTATCCAATGACCTAGGTACTTGACCTTAGAGCATCCAAAGTTGCATTTTTCCCGGTTGGCATGCAACTTAAATTGAAGGAGTCGCTCAAATACAGCTCTCAAGTGTGAGAGATGCTCTTCAAAGGTCTCTGACAAGACAATTATGTCGTCAAGGTAAGACAGTAAGTGCATGTCTTTCAGACCCCCTTTGAAACGATCAATGAGTCTTTGGAAGGTTGCTGGTGCGTTTTTCAGCCCGAAAGGCATCCTGATAAAACGGTAAGTGCCAAATGGACAGGTGAAAGCAGTCTTGTCACGGTCTGTAACTGCCACGTTAACTTGATGGTAACCCGCTCGCAAGTCAATCGTTGACATGTAGGATGTATGCTTGGCTTCGTGGAGCAAGTCGTCAATGAGTGGAAGAGGATAGGTATCAGTCTTCGTAATGGCATTCAATTTGCGATAATCAACGCAAAATCTGTAGGTTCCATTGGGTTTTGGGATCAGAACCACAGGAGCCGCATATGGTGACTCGCAGTCCTCAATTATGCCTTCTTCCAACATTCTCTCTATCTCGTTTTTCATTATACTTTTCTTTACTGGGGAAACTCTGTACGGAGGTACTGCAACAGGTGGATGGTCCATAGTGTCTATCCGGTGTTCAATGAAAGGGGTAGCCTCTCCCCCTGGATGAAAAGACCTTTCATACTCGTTAAGGAGACAGTTCATCGTTTCACGCTGAGTTGACGTAAGGGCAAGGCCTTCCACCTCTCGAAGTGAGCACGAATTAATTTTAATCTCGTTTCCGAATTTCTTAAATGACACAGATTTCATTTGTTCTGCAAATGGGTATTTGTGGCGAGGACTATCGCCGAAAAACCAGTCTCCTTCTTTTATATTTAGAACTACGCCAGATATCTTCAAAAAATCCGTTCCCAAAAGTGTTCGGTTTTCTTTGGCTTCGGGTAATGCAATCAAAGTGGTTGAAAAGAATCTTCCTTCAAGCTCCACGGTCACAAGGGTGGTGTAAACTGTCATTTCCGACTTGTGTCCATCCGCGAGGGATATGCTAAGACGAGTAGAAATAAATTCCGCTCCCTGCTCTCGCAAGAGGTAGTACAGTGCTTCACCAGCGATGGAGTGACTCGCTCCAGAGTCAGCACATGCTGTTTCACATATTCCATTGATGCTCACTCTCAGCACTGCAACTGGAGATGACTCAGCTGTACTAGAATGTAGTTGGACGCAACCAATTCGAGCCGGGTTATTCTGCACAGATGGATTACACTTTGGGCATCGGGCTTTTATATAACCTGGTTCATTACATCCATAGCATCTTATAGCAGGTCGCTCCTCTTGGTTCGTTTCTTGCCTCGGCCTTTCAAACCTTTTCTGATAAAAATGGTTCTTCGAATTTCCCATTCTGGAAACTTCATCCTTATGTTTATTGAAAACTCTCTTCTTGAAATCAGGATTAGGGTCCTTCTTCATATTACTTCGCAAATTGTCGAACGACTCTAGTTTTTCTGCAAGTTCCTTAGGGGAAGTGCAGTCGGCCCACTCATCAAGGAAATGTTCTTTAACTTCTGGAGGGGTTTTCCTCTTCATCTGGTCAGATATTATTAGATCCTTGAGTTGATCAAAATCCTGGATGTGCAGTTCAGATAGCCATCCCTCAAAATAAGTCCTCAGCTCGAAGTAAAAATCTCTCCAGGTGCTCTCATGTGTCTTTTTATGTTGAGAGAACAACTGCCTGAATTTTTCGGCACTGAGTTTGTAACGTTTCAGAAGCATTTCCTTGATGTATCTGTAATCTCTAGACTCCTCTTCTGGCTCTCTTGCAATCAGTTTAGCTACATCTGGTGGTAGGGCTCCTATCAGATAAGCCACCCACTGATCCTCTGGTACTTTTATGAACTTTAACTGTCTTTCAAAAATGTTAAGGAAGAGACCCATATCGTCATCTTTTGGGTTGAAGCTAGGAATTAGTTTTCTCAATTCCCATTTAGGGTTTTCACTTTCCCTTTCGAGCCCAGTTTCTGTGGTCAAATTCACAGACTGAGCTTCAAGTTGCAACTTTATCTTTTCGAGTTCAAAAACTCTTTCCTTTTCGGCTTTCTCCAGTTCAAAAGCTCTTTCCTTTTCGGTTTTTTCCAGTTCAAAAGTTCTTTCCTTTTCGGCTTTCTCCAGTTCAAAAGTTCTTTCCTTTTCGGCTTTCTCCAGTTCAAAAGTTCTTTCCTTTTCGGCTTTCTTCAGTTCACAAGTTCTTTCCTTTTCGGATTTCTCCAGTTCAAAAGTTCTTTCCTTTTCGGCTTTCTCCAGTTCAAAAGTTATTTCCCTTTCAGATTCTGTTCTCTATGATTGTTTTCAGGAGTTCTTTTGCGAATGTTTCTTCATAATGCTCTGAATTGACAATAATATCCTTTAGCTCAAAGATTTTTAGATTTTCTCTTAAGACCTCCCCTAGTTCCTCTGCTAGGATCCTAAGATCCTCCCGTCTACCTTTAGCCAAAAATGTCATTTTTGTTTTCAAAACCAGCTTTTAACCAATTAGAGGTTCCTCTTACAATGAATTTTGAAAATAGATTTTTAAATGACTAAATGAAAGTACTAGATTTCATACAATATATATGAACGACAAAAATATATGCAATAAATCCTATACTCTAAAAGAGAACACACAATACTAGCACTAAATCTTATACCCTAAAAGATAGAACACACAATACATATGCACTAAATCTTATACCTTAGCCTCATATATCATGTAACCATTATAACTCATATAATTCAAAATAATTGCGATTTATATGCGATGCAGCATTTCTAATTAAAGAGAGAACACAAAAATATTAACACTATAAATCTTACTCCCTAGTCTCTCATATATCATGAAGCAATTTTAACTCAAATAATTCAAAACGAATTCCGATTCATATGCGATGCAGCATTTCTAACTACCAATTTATGCAAGTTGAAGTTAAATCGAAACTTGAATCACACTAAATCGATAAATTTTCAAGCTGAAGTTAAATCGAAACTTGAAACACAATAATTGAGATTCCTATGCGATGCAGCATTTCTAATTAAAGAGAGAACACAAAAATATTAACACTATAAATCTTACTCCCTAGTCTCTCATATATCATGAAGCAATTTTAACTCATATAATTCAAAACCAATTCCGATTCGTATGCGATGCAGCACTTCTAATTACCAATTTATGCAAGTTGAAGTTAAATCAAAACTTGAATCACACTAAATCGATAAATTTCTTCAAGCTGAAGTTAAATCGAAACTTGAATCACTCTAAATCGATAAATTTTCAAGTTGAAGTTAAATCGAAACTTGAATCACACTAAATTCACAAAGTTAGACAATTTGAAAAATCAATCAAATTTCTTATCTGGGTCCAAGAAAGACGATGTTCCGGATTATCACTTTCCTGTAGAATGGCTCTCTTTCCACGTGCGACGACTCCAAGCGACCGCTTCCCGTCAATTCCACGTGTAGGCAAATCCAAGCGAACGCTTTTCCCGATTTGCCGCGATCTCCAGACTGTAAAGTGTTGCTTCTGCGGAACACTACCAGCGATTTCCAGGCACCATTTCCGTCAATTCATCAATCCGGCCCCACGTTGGGCGCCAATGTAAATTCTCGACTGCGCTGAAGGAACCTTTTGCAGCATTATTCAACTCGAGCGCCGGGCAACTTACGAATATGTGTGTGGGTGGTGGATTAAAATAAATCGACAGGACTGCCTGGTCGTAATTACTGCGATTTATTAACAGCAATCATTGACTCTATATACATGAAGGCCGCGACTGAGTCGGATCGCGTCTTTTACACATCTAAAGCGTCACATCACACTTCACTTTTCGTACATCCGGGGCTCCCTTGAAAAATACATCTGCGCAACTTAACTGCGCATTGGTGGAGGAACCTCCCAGGCGCCATCTATTGGTCTCTTTCGAAACCAACAGTTGGGTGCTTAAAACATATATGTTACATACTTAAAAATAGCTTTCTTATTGTGTTGATTTGTCTTTGAAGTACATCTATAACATAGTGCAGTTTCTAATTACAAATATACTGGGCTTGACATTAATTAAACATGCTTTATTATGATTAACATTTATAAGGCTATTTATAAAGCCGACCAACCGGTCTATTGGTCAAGGTGTTAGCCTCTGAATCGGAAGGTTCCTGGTTTGAATCCGGGGTCAGGGCATGGATGTAAATTGTCTGTCCTTTGTTAGGGGCAATGATAGTCCACCCAGTGGGTGCCCCTTCACAAGTGATCATCGCTTCCGGCTTTGTAGTGGCCAAAGGACAAGTTCTTAGTGTCCGCCATTGGAAGTAGTGACCATTACCACTTCCGGCCTTGTTGGCCAAAGATGGTGTACAAGTGCATGGTACCAAGTGTATTATGCATAGTACCCGCCATTGGGGAAAAAAAAACATTTATAAGGAATTATACTGTTTACGTTAAAATTGATTTCATTATGGTTTTTACACACTTTCACATGGGTTGTTATTACATTGTATAATCAGTATTCTAACTTGTCCACACTAGCCCCATGACATGGGGCTAGTGTGGTCAAAAACTACTTTTTTTTAACAAAAGATTATTAAAAAACTATATTGCCGAATATTTTAATATATATCAACCAAAATAAAAGTACAAAAGTACATTATTGTAAAAAAAAATTTGATGTGTCAAAAATGATATTTAGTAAACTTTTTGCCAAATTTATAAAAATCGTCCACACTAGCCTCCTTCTCCACCTATATAAATTTTTAAGCTGTAACAACTTCATTAAGTCAGCATTTTTTCTTATGACAGAAACAAATGCATAGGTTGATGTGATTTCGGTCACACCAAAAGTGTTCGAGGTTATTCGGATTGATATTCGATTTCTTTGTTATGAAGATGGAAACATCTGTTTCACCGTGTAGTAAGGGAGATGGGGGTGTAGCAGCAAGCGACTCCATTGATCAATAAATGCTTGATATTAATCGACAGAGTGGCTCTCTTTCTGTACAGATGAGTTCATCTCGTATATCTACTTGCGGGAAGATGAAGCACATCGGGGTGTATCTCCGACAGGAAGGATCTGGGTCACGTGTAACCATAACGTATTCGACCACCCTATATAATTTGGACAGGTTTATATTACACCAGCAACAGTAATGGTAGAGGGATGACCATTCGGTTTAGATAGGACATTCTAGTTAGTTGCGTCTGGTAGGTTTGTAGGAAATGATTTCATTTTCCCTCATACACGGTAGGTATATTAATAAATCTTTTGAAGACGGCTATGGATATAACGAACGCGATTCTTTCTTAGCACGATTCTTATAATTTCAAGGTACAATTGCTGTACTGGCCGTAGACTAAATTCTTTCGTGGCACGATTCTTATAACTTTCAAGGTATTACTACTGTAGTGGCCAAATACTGAATTCTTTCTTGGCGCGATTCTTATAACATTCAAGGTACAACTGCTGTACTGGCCGTAGACTAAATTCTTTCGTAGCACGATTCTAATAACTTTCAAGGTACAACTGCTGTACTGGCCGTAGACTAAATTCTTTCTTGACACGATTCTTACAACTTTCAAGGTACAACTACTGGAGTGGCCATAGACTGAATTCTTTCCTAGCACGATTCTTATTACATTCAAGGTACAACTGCTGTACTGGCCATAGACTAAATTCTTTCTTGGCATGATCAAGACACAACTGGCTGTACCGGCCGTAGTCTACAGCTTAACGCCGACCATCCGGTCTGGTGGTAAAGGTGTTAGCCTCTAGATCGAAAGGTTTTTGGTTTGAATCAGGGTCAGTGCATGGCTGTTTGTAGCGCGTGGTGTATAGACGGCTGTTACACTGTACCTATGTAACCCTGAGCCCCAACTTCCCCTACACTTAACAAATCCTTATAACTAGGGCAACTTTTTTGTTGCAGTAAAAATGGAAAAAGTTCTATTTATTATTCCCCAAGGTTGCATTTATGGAAATAAAGTTGCATTTATTACACTAAAATCTAAAATAAAATATTCGTAAAATATGAAAAAATTCAAAATATATTGACAATTTTAGTCGTATGCAACAGTATTATAATGCATCATTAAATACAGAAGAACGTTGAATGGCCGATCCTTCTTGCCCAGTAATTTATTTAGTATTGAAAATGCACCAGCCGCAGTCATCTAATGTGCTACATCGGATAGCAGAAGTGCAAAATCCTTTCGCTCAACATTCAGAGATTTTCAAACGTCATCTACAAGACGAACAACATATTGATGATCTACACTCAAATCTCGCAAACTCTGCAGTTGATTACGCAAGTTTCATCTGGATTATCAATAATGTCAACCAATGGTTTAACCCTTTTTTGCAGGATTTTTTCTTTATTGGTGAAATAAATCAAGGTGATATAATTCATGTTCAAAATGAAAGGAAAAATGGTTAAAAAAAATCTTAGTATATATTTATAGTATAAATTTAGCAAAAAACAATAGGATTGTATCATGTGGTATTTTTTAAATTAAACGCAAACTTTTTCAGAAATTGCTCTAAAAATAACAGACACACATGTTACAAACCTTTCTTCCACTCATTTTCACTTTTTTAGCAATAGAAACTCAAATATAATAAAACAAAATTAAAAACGAAATCATACGTTTATTGCAACTACAACAAACAGCGGAATGACGACTTCAAGCTCGTTTTACTGATAGTGACACTTTCTTATTTTTGACAGCTATGTTTTTTTTTATGCAATGGACATTTAAAATTTATCCAGACACGATCAACTTAAAGTGAACTTGTTCTTTTATATAATTTTTGGGCATTCAATGTTATGATGGAAATTTCCACCATTATGCAAAGAAGGGTTTAAGTACTTACTGCCATTTATTTCACTTACGTCTGTTAGCACGAACACATTCTTTTCATGAACTTGTTTGATTCACAATACTTTTTTGTTGGCACGATCAGACACATGTGATGGAAGGGATGGTTCAGAGGGAAAAAAAATGAAATAGTAATTGCATATTAATTAATTTTAAGCTAAATTTTAAAAAGTTGCAGGTGGGGTTGCATTTATGTAAAATGTTCCATTTATGTAAAATGTTCCATTTATGTAAAATGTTCCATTTATGTAAAATGTTCCATAAATGTAAAATGTTCCATTTATGTAAAATGTTCCATTTATGCAGAAAGTTGCATTTATGTTACAGTTCTAACTCACTTACAATACACCCCATGAAGGAGGAATTTTGGTTTTAGTACTTTACATGCAGCGTAGGACGTGTGAAAAAAAAGTTTCATTTGTTGCAAAAAGTTGCCCTACTAATAACACATGTGCTATATTGCTGAAGACTATTCTACATGCTGTCACTTTAAATAGGGAATCTTGTAATATGTAAAGTACGAGACACAATTTAAGTTTAAGCAAGGTAAGGTAACTTTAATTAACGTCATACTAGAGCAACATAACTGGCTATTGACTACGGTCCGGGATCAATCCCCTAATTGTAAGATCCGAGAACAACACCAAGTCATTTTGAACCACGGTCAGATGACGAGGCAACACCTGAGCTGGCACTCCATTCTCCAAACTTCCACACCAACCCAACGTGGGGACTTTCGGTCACGACAGATTTAAGATGCATCAGCCGCCTCTACCCCATACGCTTACAAACATCCAAGCTTTGACCCGGATTCTAACCAGGAACCTATCGATTTAGAGGCCAACACCTTTACCACCAGACCGGTTGGTCGGCATCAATAAAAGAAGCAAATCAAAATTTTGTGCTGGTTGTTAAGGTGTTAGCCACCAAATCTGAAGGTTACTGGTTCAAAACCGGTTCAGTGCACGGATGTTTCTAAGGGTGTGGTGTAGAGGCGGTTGGTGCACCTTAAATTTGTCCTAGCCGAAAGTCTTCATGTTGGGTTAGTGTGGAATTTTGGATAGAGGAGTGCCATCTCAGGTGTTGCCTCGTCATCTGACCGTTGTTCAAAATTACGAGTTGTTGTCCTCGGATCTTCCCTTTATAAGGAATTGATCCCGTACCGTCGTCAATAGTCCATTGTGTTACTCTGGTACGACATGAATTATAATTACCAATGCCATAAAAAAAATTGTGGGATTTTCATTTATGTTATCAGAATCCAATTCTACAATATTTGACTTCCGTTTAACGTAACAATCTCGTTTCCTAAATAGTATGAAAAAGCTAAATCCAACAAGTAAACTGATTTTATACATGTCCCTCATAGGTTCATAATTTCCCCGTTAATTTTAATATTCTAATGTTCATAATTTCTCGTTAGTTTTAATATTCTAAAGTTCATAATTTCCACGTTAGTTTTAATATTCCAGTGTTCATAATTTCCCCGTTAGTTTTTATATTGTAATGTCCATAATTTCCCCGTTAGTTTTAATATTCTAATGTTTATAATTTCCGCTTTTTACGAAACTGGAAACATTTGATGTAATTAATTTCTAAACCCAAAACGCTTGACAGTGGAATCGCTCGAACCGGTTATAAAAATTCGGTCTGAATTATGATCATTTACGAAAGATTAATTGATTCATCCACATGACTAATGATGTTCCAAACAAATGAATGGAATGGAAAATAATGGAGTAGATGCAGATAAACCAAAGCTTACTTGAAATACCGCTCGAAAATTCAGCGTAACATCCATAATTAATTTTAAATTGAGCTTCATAAAAAACATATTTTAATAACTTTTAACATGTTTTCAGTATTGCTTGGCTGGAACAGAGAAGAACAATAGAAACGTAAAACAATAAAATCCATTTTATTCAGTCAATCAATTGGGAAAAATACAGAGCTCAATTCAATCATAAAGGCTTCATTTTTAAATAATTTGAGATTCATGCATTTTTCTTTATTTTAACTATTCATTCATCACTTTTAATTCATTCATATGATCTTATAAATTGATATTTGTCTTCATTAATACAGACTGTCTTGAAACTAACTTATATGCATAAATATAAATTTAAGCGAATTGAATTGGTTTTTTGAATTTATGGTCCAAATATTTTTAAAAATGAATCAAAATCACGAAAATAAATACAGATAAAGATGTGAGAAATCTTACATGAAATAAAAAAAGTCAGACTGAAAAATGTAATTTAACAACGAAGAAATTAGTAATGTGTAGGTACTAGAGCAACACAACGGGCATGTACAGGCAAGACTGCATCCAGGTAACAGCTCATAACCTGCAAAGTAAAAACCCTTGCAGTCATATGTTCGATTTTGCACCAATGGCAACTGTTCTTTGTGTTCTGGCATTCCGATCGGAGCTTCGAAAATTCTTGTGAATTATGTAAAAATTAAGAACAAAAAGAAGGAAGGTTCGTTTAGAGTCTCGCAGGTTTCGGACGATATGACTGTGGAATTGTGTTAAATTCTTGTTGATGTAAATAAGATAATTCCTGAAGTTGTAAATGTGTTGTAGTAAAGAAAGTTTTATCCATTCTGATGTTATGTCTAGGGTAAGGCGGGGTAATTGTAAACAGAATTTGTAAGTTCATTTTGAATCCCTATTTTCAAACTCTTGATAATTAATTAAACATTGTTCACCCTACAAAACCAACTTGACACTATTCTGCTTTGATATTTAATTAGTAAGAAGATTCCAGAAAAGAAATTTAACACCGTACTCGGCTGTTTACAACTACCCCACATGTTTACAATTACCCCTGGAAGTAGGGGTAGTTGTAAACAACGGTTTTCCTCGTGAGATTGAATACTGAATAAACGACAGCATGAGCAGTAGAAGGAACTCCAATGCTATTTTTAAAATTCCAATACCATGTTTACAATAACCCCGATTTGATCTTTACATTTACCAAATACTCCCATCTCTTACCACAGCAAAATATAGTGACACTTGAAAGTTGCATTGATCATGAGGTGAACTTCTAGGAATAGATAAGAATAAATAATTCGAACATTTACTGTACAAAGAATGTACTAAGTGTAAAAAACAAAAAATTTAAAAAATTAAAAAAAAATAATAATTTTAATACAAACTTAGCTTAGGTACGAAAAACAAACAAACATTACATTTCTTGCACATCAAACAGTGCCCTCAAATTGGAAAATTTCTTTACGGCCTTCTTTGCTACAGGTTGGAGTAAGTAAAATTGCTTTGGCATGGTCTTTGGTAACACAGAATTAGTCTTTTTCAACAACAGCTACAATTACAAGTAGAAACGTAGTCGTTTCAATGTCTTCCATGAATGGCTCCAAAATATTTAAACTACCCTACAAGCTAGTCTTCTATACTTTGCTTGAATGTTGGGAGAACTTCAAATTCTTCACCGTCAATGTTAATTAGTTCTTTCAATAGTTCCTCATCCTCGCTGTCCTCGAGTTCTGCTTTCCTTTCTATTTGCTTCTTTCTTGGTGTTTTGCTTAATTCTGGCTCATTCACTATCTTTTCACTAGGCTCCCTTTTGTTATTTTTCTCTTCTGCCTCCTTCAAGCGTGACAGTACTTAGTTGTAAGAACTTCGTCATTTGTAAGAAGCTTTAATAAATCAGTCTGCTCCCCAAGATCACGAAAAATGCAATAAAACGCAATTCAAACGTACTAAATATGATTAAATACAAAATTACGCGGGACAAAATATTGGTTTTCCATCCAAATTGAACGAAACTATCGACAAAGTTATGTTTACAACTACCCCGTCCCTTGAAAAATATGGGGTGATTGTAAAAATTCAACTGTAGGTGCATTAAAGGTCCCAGAAGGAAAAGTCAATTATTTTCTGTTCAATAGGAACATAACTGATAGTAGTAAAGAATTGGATCAACGTACTTTTCAATACATTGTGGAGAGCAGCACACAATAACTTTAAAACCCAAACATTTCAACCACAAATTTTTCAACTAAACAGATTGCTATCAGTTGTGGTTCACAGAAATACGGGATCACCATATTGTATCCTCAGGGTTGCCAGCTTTCATATTTCACAACTTTTTAGTTTCTTGGAATCCCACGTGGGCGCTTGTATAGCTTGTTTACAATTACCTCTTGTTTACAATTACCCCGCCTGACCCTACATGATTTCATTACGTAAGCAAAACTTGGCGTTTGGTACAAACAAACCGCCAGAGGCTATTGACGATGGTCTGGGATCATCCCCTAAGGGAACGATCCGAGATAATTTGATAATTTTTTAATTAACATCGTACTAGAGCAACAGAACGGGCTATTGACGACGGTCTGGGATCATTCCCCTAAGGGAAAGATCCTGGGACAACATGTAATTTTGAACCACTAGTAGATTATGTAGAGGACGCAAACCTTAGTTTAGACGTGAATATTCGGGTCTGAGGTTGGATTGTTTAATGAATGAAGTAGACCGGACGATTGGAACGAAATATTTCACAAGGGATTTTCCCCATCAAATGTTGTAAATTTAAAATCGTAATTTTGAAAAATATTAGACGATGAAAGAACAATTAATTGAAATGTGATGACCAGTTAAATGAGTAGAGTGTTTGTTGAAAAAAGGGTGTACTCTCCCAACGCAAAAAAAACTAACTATTAGTTAAACTGGTATGAGAGTTTCATTGTAGTGCAAGCAAACTGAAAGCTTGCACTTCTACATCTTCATACTTCTACAAAGCATACTTCTACTACCCAAAGGCTTTTATATGATACGTATCGCGATTACCTTAAAATGTAGCCTACTGTCACTTTGATGACGTTTGGTATTTAATGTAGCTGGTGTTGAACAATGAATTGTGAAAATTTATTTGGTAGGTAGGTATTTTAATTAACATCACACATGAGCAACTCGATGGGCGGCAGTCCTGGTTCAATCCAAAATGGAAAGATACGAGGACAACACCACGTAATTTTGAGACACGGTGAGATGAAGATTCAACACCTGAGCTGGCAACCCACTCTCCAAACACGGTAACTCCAACATGTATCATAAAAGAGTATTTGGATAGCGGAAGTAAAATATTCACTTTTGATCTGTTTTAAGATTATGTTTTTCAATTAAAATCGACCCATAAATGAACCATTTTTTTAATTGTCTTACCTTTCTTGCCACACTTTAACATTTGAACTGGGTTCTTTAAATACTCAGAAGAATGGGGTATTGTAAAGACTGACAGGAGCAAATTATAATTAATGATGTCAAAGATGAGGCGAAGATTTTGATTGGTATTTGCATCCGCACGTTACCTCCCTTTTCTGTGATATCGGATACATTCCACTTTTTTTTCTGAAGTTATTTGGGTTTTTCCCCAAAAGAATTTAATTAAAAGCGCCATTTAAGTCATGGGAAGTTGTAGTAAAGAGTTTCGACGCATTTTTTTTTCAAGTTATCGATCCATTTAATGAAAAAGTGACAGATCTAGATTTTCAGAGAGAGAGAACTTGGATTTCTTTGCACTTTACTGAAGCATATGAATATCATACTTGTAAGGTTGCCAGAACATCTCTTCTAAAGAGAACATGTCCTCTTTATCCTCAAGTATCTTTTTTTTTAACTCTTTTCTAAGTCAAATCTTTTTTTGTCCTCTTTTTTTTCGGTTGTTCACTTTTGGTTTTATTTGTTCATTATTTCGGAATGTGTTAAAAAATATATTTCCCACTTCAAACTTCATATTGCCAACTATATCGTTACGTAAACAACAGCTATTCAATTACAGGGTTCCCACGGTCCTTGAAAAGTCCTTGAATTTTAAGTCCTTAAAAATTACGAAAATTGGTAAAAAGTTCTTGATTTTTTTTTTACAAAAAAAAATTGTGTAATTTCGTCTTGCTTAAGAACTTGTCCAGACTAGTTTACTTCACAGCAGATACGCCATTTTAGCATCATTTTGAATAAAGCCGGTGCTACGCGCTTTGACACAACGTGATTTATATCAGACTAATCACAGTTGAAGGCTTGGGTGAAGGAAATGGAGTAAAAAAATAGTCGGTTTATTTTTCACATTTTCCTTTTTAATTAACAATTTTTGCACACACTTTGTTTTAGGTCGTCATAAAAAATTTCAGGTCCTTGAAATTTTTTTGGGGAGTTTTGAAAAGTCCTTGAATTTTTTGGGGATAAAGGTGTGGGAACCATGAAATGCGTACTAGATTTAATACATTGTCCGAAAATCGTATGTATTATTAAAACGCATCAACGTATAATAGGAAGTTCAACCTCTAGCGCAGGGATGGCGAACCTGTAATTTTACACCTCGCTTTTAAAAATTAGTACTTAAGCAAACAACGGGTTATTCACGACGGTCCGGGATCAATCGTCTAAGGGAAAGATCCAAGGACAACACTACGGTCAAATGACAACACCTGAGCTGACACCTCACTCTCCAAACTTCTACACCAACCCAACATTCGACTTTCGATCACGACAGATTTCAGGTGCACCAGCCGCCTCTACATCATACCCTTACAAATATCCATGCACCGACCCGTATTCGTACCAGGAACCTTCCGATCTAGAGGCTAACACCTTAGCCACAAGACCGGCTGGTCTTTGTGCAAACTAAGCAAACAAAAATTAACATAATCAAAAATAAATTTTTAGTGCGAAACTTGTTTGTCTTTTATTAAAATATCAATATCAGGAGCAATGGAGCTTAACTTCAATCTTAAGTTCTCTTCAACACCTACTCTGCTTCTATATTTATTTTGTATATACAAAAGTTAAAAAAAAACACTCTCACACAAGTAACTAGTAACAAATGGCATAAGAAATAGCTGTTGTTGTTGTTTCTCATCCCTACACTGGCAGACCAGAGGAGTGCCAGGCCCGTCGAAGACGGCAAGAGGCAAGGGGGTGCGCATTCCATATTATTGAGCCCCATTGGGAGGAAGTCCGACTTTGCTCGACATACATGACACATCCGTTTTACAGGAAGGCCCCCTTTCATACATCCATTCACTCACACATATCGTAATTTAGATCCCAATCAGAGGCCGATAACCCCCTGATCAGGTACCCCTAGAGATATTGATTTGGTATGTGAACATGGGGGACTTTGTGACCACGACCTATTTAACGTGCCCCAGTCACCATTAGGGAACACGACGGTCTTTAGCCAGGCCGAAGCGCCGATCTCGCAATCATCAGAATTGCAGGCTCCTGAGGACAGAACACACAACCCTTCGGATGCGAACCCGACGCTCTACTGACTGAGCTACCGCGGCTCTAGAAATAGCATACATAACGAGGTTTTACATTCTAAAAAATCTAACTAACTTCGTAGAATATTTGGGTCGCTCGTATCATCCTGAAATGTTGCCGCGTACAACCAACGGTACGTGTACCACCGGTTGGGAATCCCTGCCTTAGGGGATTGATCCCGGAACGTCTTCAATAGCTCGTTTTGTTGCTCTAGTACGACGTTAATTAAAACTACCTTACCTTACATTTTCCGTTAAACTGCCAACTGGGCCCACAGGGACTTAGTATCCCGGTTGGTAGGTAGGTATTTAAATTAACGTCGTACTGTAGCATCAAAAGGACCTATTGACGACAGTCTGGGATCAATCCCCAAGAAAAATATCTTAGGACAACACCACGTAATTTCGAACCACGGTCTGATGACGAGGCAACACCTGAGCTGGGCACCACACTTTTAAACTTCTACACCAACCTAACGTGAGGAGTTTCGACCACGACAGATTTAAAGTGCACCAGCCACCTCTACACCATACACTTACCAGCATACTCTACACATACCTACACCATACGCTTACGGATTCAAACAAGGAACCATCCGATCTAGAGGCTAACACTTTAACTACCAGACCGCATGGTCGGCTTTCTGTGTTAGTAAAACTGTCCACGTTACCTAAAGTTTTCGTGTTTTGTGTGGTTTTCCCAAATGTGTTGTTTCTACCATTATAGTCCGACGAACCTATGATCCCGGGAGCAAAAACTGCGACATGCGTTGCAGAACACGTTTTCTTTAACTTTACCAAAATTGTGGCCGTTTTTTTTTAAGTCATAAGTTACGATGTTCTGCAGTGCAAAGCGAGCTCCTTGTCACAACTTTGTTTTTATTCTCTAACTATGGAACAACTTACCAATACACACACACCCCTCCCCAAATAACACTAACACTAACACTTTATAAATAACACATCCTTCTATGTCAATGATAATACATTCAACTTCAAAAGTTGTCGACAGTTTTGAAAATTCTGAAAGTATGCCTTGGTTTTAAAATGAGTGAGTTAATTAATTTTGATATTTTGCTATACATAGGTAATACATATTGGGGAGCCGGTAATTGTTTTTTACGTCTGTTTTTGGTATTGATTGCAGTTTTCAAAATTCGGACAAAATGCCTGCAGAACAATTTCAATTGCTTATAGTTGTGTTGCAGAACACAGAATATAATTTTGCACCTGGGTCTATGATTATCTCAATGAACTTCCATCGAAATCAATACCTTTCTTTTCATTAAATTTCCTATACCTGTTGCTACAGTGTGACGGTAAGTTCCCCCCAACGACCCCTCTCCAACAACCAGTAAATTTCCATCAGTCTTCTGAGACTATGATAGGAGGTAATCATTTAGGTAGCTTGTTTAACGATCCAATGCATGTAATGTAAAGTTTCCTAAAGCATAAAATTCTTCACATTCCACCAGACACATTATGTATGTAATTTTTTTCAAATATTTAAAAAACCCTAGAGGGGAAAATATGATAATTAAATATCAAAGTATAGCTATTTATTTAGGTAGTAAAACGCACACGAGAAAATATGGCATTTTACTTAGAACAGTACAATTTTTAACAAAAGAAACGAAAAATATGTAACAAAAACTCGGTTCTTAAGAGGAGAAATTAACTAATTGTATTTTTTCCTTGCATAATGCAATTGCCACAATCTACTGAATCGAACACTGAAGCTAAAAACAAAGATGTTCTTAAGTTAATTACAATGATTAAAAAGTATATTATCCTGGGCTAATTAACAATTTCAACACACTGAGCTAATTTTTAATTAACAATGTAGTATAATTTTTTTTTAATTTCAAGTGAAATTTAATTATTGTTTCCTAATTTATAAGTAAAATACTATCTAGATTAAATAAGTAGTTATTATGAGAGTGAATTACTAAAAACTACATTAGGGTCAGGCGGGTTAATTGTAAACAAGCTATACAGGCGCCCCCGTGGGACGGTGAGAAACTAAAAAGTTGTGAAATATGAAAGCTGGCAACCCTGAGTATGTAATATGATAATCCCGTATTTTTGTGAACCACAGCTGATAGCAATCTGTTTAGTTGAAAAATTTGCGGTTGAAACGTTTGGGTTTTAAAGTTCTTGTGTGTTGCATTTTCTGCTGCCCTCCATAATATATTGAAAGGTATGTCGATCCAATTCTTTACTACGGTCAGTTATGTTTCGATTGAACAGAAAATCATTGACTTTTCCTTCTGGGAACTTTAATGCAGATACATGTTTACAATTACCCCATTTTTTTCAAGGGACAGGGTAATTGTAAACATAATACACTGCTGGCCACCGTAAATGCAACACCCTGAAGGAAGCATGCAAATAATATGAAATTTACAACATGCATTAGCGGAGGTGAGATATGCAAATGATTAGAATTTCAGCGCAGACGCACATCACGCGCGCCTGTGGAGCCACTTCAAAGCGCTATTTAAGGCTTGGAGATTTCGACGTTTTCAAGTACGGCAATTGTGTTTTTCATGTGGTTTTTTCAAAAAAACGATCAATTATTCTTCGTAGAAAACAGCGATCATCTTTTGATCAAGTATCCGAGTTCGACAGAGGAAGGATAGTGGCCTACCGAGATTGTGGATTATCTTTCAGGGATATCTGTAGTCGTGTTGGACGAAACCAAACAACTTTAATGCGGACATGTGATCGTTGGATGCAATAGGGTACGACGGACCGACGTGTTCGATCGCATCCACCTCAGTGCACCACTTCACGTGTTGACAGGCATATTGTGCGTATGGCAGTGACGGATCGCTCAGCCACATCACGAACCATAGCACAGCACATTCAGTCTGTAACGCATCATCCAGTGTCTGCGCGTACCATTCGACGCCGTTTACAGCAGGGGGGTCTGTCCGCAAGACGTCCATTGCTTCGTCTATCCTTGACGCAGAACCACAAACGTCTCCGCCGCCAATGGTGCGATGAAAGAAGGATGTGGACGGCAGAATGGAATGAAGTTGTATTTACTGACGAGTCACGCTTCTGTCTGCAACACCACGATGGTCGGATTCGAGTCTGGAGACACCGTGGAGAGAGGATGCTAAACAGCTGCGTTATGCACCGCCACACTGGTCCTGCACCGGGTATTATGGTATGGGGCGGTATTGGATATCACTCTCGCACTCCTCTAGTACGTGTTGCCGGTACTTTAAGCAGCCAGCGCTACATCTCCGAGGTGTTGGAGCCAGTTGTCCTTCCTTACCTTCAGGGCTTGCCCACAGCTATATTTCAACAGGATAATGCGCGACCAAACGTAGCACGCATTGTCCAAGGGTTCTTCTTCAATCGCCAGATTGAATTGCTTCCCTGGCCAGCTTGCTCTCCGGATCTTTCGCCGATAGAAAACATGTGGTCCATGGTTGCTCAACGATTGACCAAGATTACATCCCCAGCTGCCACACCAGATCAACTTTGGCAAAGTGTGGAAGCTGCTTGGTCTGCTGTACCCCAAGAACACATCCAAAGTCTCTTTGAATCAATGCCAAGGCGTGTGGCAGCGGTGATCTCCAACAATGGCGGCTACTCTGGCTACTGATTTTGGCAGGAACCACATTTCACAGAAGTCTATAAATTTAATCATTTGATACTTGGTCAATATGTTATCTACGAAATAAATTTTGTTGTGATATCTCTTGTCTTTCTTAGTGTTGCACTTTGGGTGGCCAGCAGTGTAGTTTCGCTCAATTTGGATGGAAAACTAATGTGTTTTTCCATGTAATTTTGTATTTAATTGTATTTAGTATGTTTGACTTGTGTTTTATTGTATATTTCCTGTTCTTGGGGAAGCAGGAAGACGGATTTACTAAAACGTCACATATATGGTGAAGTTCGTACAATTGACCAAGTTCTGTAACGCTTAAAGGGGACAAGAGAAAAAGAACAAAAGGAAGAGAATAAAGTGAAAAACCAGGAGTAAGCAAGAACTCAAGAAAGAAGCAAATGGAAAGGAAAGCAGAACTCGAGGATAGCGAGAGTGAGGAACTATTAAAATAATTGACTAACAGTGACGGTGAAGAGTTTGAAGTTCTCCAAACATTCAAGCAAAATATTGAAGAGTAGCTTGTATGGGAAGTTAAATATTTTGGCGCCAATCATGGCAGCCATTGAAACGACTACGTTTCTGTTTGTAGATGTTGAGGGTGAAAGAAAGACAAATCCCATTTCTCGTATGTATGAAGGGTCTATGTCGTTTCAGAAGAGGAGTTTGAAATCACAGGACTCAAATGCATAGACTAAATTCGCTGTGGTTGAAAAAGACTAATTCTGTGTTACCAAAGACCATATCAAAGCATTTTTACCTACTCCAACATGTAGCAAAGAAGGCCGTAAAGAAAATTTCCAATTTAGGGCACTGTCAATGTGTAAGAAATGTAATGTTTTTTCCCCTCAGTTTGTATTTTTCAATTTGTTTTTTTTGTTTCTTACACTAAATGCATTCTTTGTTCAGTAAATGTTTGAGTTATTTATTCTTATGTATTCCTGGAAGTTCACCTCATGAACAATGCAACTTTCAAGTATACTATATTTTTTTGGAGGAAGAAGTGGGAGTATTTGGTAAATGTAAAAATCCAAACGGCGTATTGTAATTATGGAATTAGAAGGATAAAAATACCATTGGAGTTCCTTCTACTGCCATTACTACTGCTCATGCTGTCACTTGTTCAATATTCAATATCACGAGGAAAATCGTTGTTTACAATTACCCCTACTTTCTAGGGTAATTGTAAACACGTGAGGTAATTGTAAACAGCCGAGAAAGGTATTAAATTTCTTTTCTGGAAACTTCGTACTAATTAAATATCAAAGTATAATAGTGACAGGTTAGTTTAGTAGGGTGAACAATGTTTAATTACTAATAATCAAGAGTTTGAAAATAGGGATTGAAAGTGAAATGTATATTTTGTTTACAATTACTCCGCCTTACAATATGTTCTTCAAAGTAACGGTCGATGAGATGCTGAATAGTGTGAGATTTCTCATCAAAACACTATCCCCAATCGAAGAGGTAATTTGGTTCACGTATGAGGGACACTGCATATTAGAAGTAGGGATGCGACAGCCATGTCGATGTTTTTGAAACATCGATGTTTTTGAAACATCGATGTTTTATAAAAACCTCGATGTATTTACCATCGATTTACTGGAGCCCATGTTTGTTAAGCATCTATTTTTTTACATTGTCGGTGTTTTATATGTGAATGCAAAAATTTCCATGATAAAAATTAAGAAAAACAACCGTGCAGCTAAGTATTTGTCAGTGGTGGCTACATCCGTCAAAACAGAAAGAGTTTTTTCCCTAACTGGGGGGATAGTTCGTGAAAAAAGAAGTCGGCTTAAAATAGATAAAGTTAACAAATTTATTTTTTTACAAACTGTAAATAACAAATATTGGGGCATGTAATCATTATAGGCCCTAATAATTTTTATTTACAGCAAATAAAAAATAAGTCTGTTATGTTTCCCCCACCATAAGTTGATAAATAATTAATAATAAAAAACAACAATTATTGTTCGGTACCTACCTAATTAAACTTATCATTAGTAGTACCTATGACAAATTATTGTAAATATTATTTTCTTTTGCATTATTCTATTTGAAAATAAAAAATTTATTAATCAATCTTATTAAATTTTTTGACTTTGTTTTGACAGTTAAAAAAATTTTAGTTATCTATATAAATAAGAATGGAGTGTTTGTTTGTACATTCAATATTTTCGACCCATTTCAAGTTTTCTATCCGTTTTGGACCCTTCTGATGCGGAATCCGCCCTTTTCTCTTTTGGTGTCTGTCTGTCTGTCTGTCTGTTCGTCTGTCTGTCTGTCTGTCTGTATGTATGTTGTGCCCTATACACGTCCACGCGGTTTAAGATATTATCATGGAAATTTGCATACAGTGAGTACTTATCTTCATTTAGTGAATGGAATTGGTTGCGAAAGTCTGTCTGTCCGTCTTTCTGTTCTATGCTCGATTTTGTGTTTGTGAAGGCATCACATGAATTGTATTCCAGATATTTGTTTGCAGTGTATTTCATTTTATACATTATCTATTAGTTTAGTGAAGGCAATATTAAACATTTCTTTATTGTTATATTTAGATGAGTTTCATGCTAAAACACTTGAGTAAGTATACTTAAATCAACCATAATTTGGTAGTTTTGGAAAATTGGAATGTCTATTGAATATTACGATTACTTCGATTGCTTTACCAGTACTGCTGAAAAAGTAATTATTCTTCAAAAAATTATATTTTTTAATGGAATTTCAGCCCTGATACTTCATTTATTTCGAGTCTTATTTTTGTTCTTTGCGCAATGAAAACGATTTCGGAATATTTGACACAGACGATATTTTTCAACGAAACGAGAATGAACAAGATCGCGTGAGCAGTGATATTTTCTGTTTCTTTCGCTCTGAATTAATTTCACATTTCTAAATTTTGTGCACTTTTAGTTGTAAATTGTGGCAACTGTGCGAAATCAAGAGATAAAAATGAATCACAAATTAATATCTTTAGAACAATTTTTCCGACATCTTTTATTTTATTCTATTTCACTGTTTTCTGTTTTAAATATTTATTATTTTAATAAATGTGTTTTCCTTCTCATCACACGCAACATCACCACAAAGTATTCAACTTAAAAATGTTACGTAAGTCAGTATAAATTTTCAGTAAATTTTAAGTGTAGTTATGCCATTATTGAAAGAATAAGGCCGTTATTTAAAGAATAGTGCCGTTATTTAAAGAATAATAATGTTTAAAAATCCAAACTAGAACTTTTTCCATTAAAAAATTCGGTGTAATATTGACAGGAGAAGATTGCAAAATTTCACAATGTCGCATACCAGAGGCAAGAGTGCCACAAGTAAAAAAATATTGTTTTGTTGACTATGAGTGCGAGAGCACTAAATCGTAATTTTAATTAATTGAGTTGAACATGAAAATAACTTAAGAAAGGGAATTCCAAATCTCCCTCAAAATCGTCTTTTATAGTAGTAACCTCAGTATCACCTTTCGTCATTTTGTAGCTTTGTCATACAGCAATTGTGCGATGTATGTGAAATGTATTACATGAATGGATATGCATGTGTAGGATTTGTGTCCAAAGTAAGTTGTAGAAAATATAAAGATGGCGAAAGATGTTAAAATAAATTTTTATTCTACAAAAAACGTAAGTCATTATATATTTTGATTATCTCTTCAATCTAGAGTAAACCAATTCAAACCGAGTAAGGTCGGGTATTTTGCTAGTAAATTAATAAAGCAAATGACAAATTAAATCTCCCCTCCCCGGCGAACATTAATGTTTGAAGTTACTAAACCACTTTTAAGAAATGTGGGGAAAAGTTTAAATACACTGATATTTAAAAACATCGATGGTTTTTGTGCGATGTATTATAAACATTCATGTTTTAATTTTGAACATCGATGTTTTATTGCCTTTGTCGCATCAATAATTGGGAGTAGGAGTTATTAATTCAGTAGGTTGGTTGTAAATTAACGTCGCACTGCAGTAAACACAGCGGGCTATTGTTGACAGTCAGGGATATATCTCGAATGGAAGTATACGAAGACAACACCGTAATTTTGAACCACGGTCGGATACCGAGGTCAGCACATGAGTTAGCACAAGTTCCTAACTCCACACCACGCCAACGTGAGGACATTTGAGGCTAATACCGATTTAATGTGCACAAGCCTCGTGTACAAGACAGTCTTAGGCTGGACCTTGTTTCGAACTCACAACCCTTCGGTTGCTAATGCGCTGCTGTTCCAACTGTTCTATATTCTGGAATCATATTCAATTTTGTGACTTCAATTGATATATAGGTAGTTGAATTTACATCGTACTGGGGCTACGCAATAGTTGGCGACGGTCCGGGATGAATTCCGAAGGGAAAGATCCGAGGTTGGTTGGTTTTTTTGGGGTTTTATGGCACAATGGCCATACTTGGTCAGTTCAAAATCACGAGGCTTCATAATTTTGATCACAACCATTGATTCAATACGATTTGTCCAATTTCGTTTAATAAAAAAAATAAAGTGTACACAAACTTCGGTACTATTCCGTTAGATGGGTACTAGTGATGCGTCATCGACTACAAAACATCGATGTTCAAAATTAAAACATCGATGTTTTTAAAATTCAGAGTATTTAAATTTTCTCCCCCATTTCTTAAAACTGGTTTAGCAACTATTGATACGACATCGGCTCCAATACATCGATGTTTTTTTTAAACATCAATGTTTAGAAAACATCGACATTGATGTCGCATCCCTACTTTTCAGACCCTTCACCCTTGGCCACTTGGGTCTAAAAATAAGTTAAATTTGCTGATTATGAAAATTATGCTACTTGGTTTTTTTTTTTAATTTTTATAACGGTACTTTTTTTATTTCAAAATAAAACATCGACAACGTAAAAACATCGTATCCAATACGTAAAAATAAGTATACACATCGATGTTACAAAAACATCGATTCCAATACATCGATGTTTTGAAAACATTGACATCGATTCGCATCCCTAGTGGGTACCAGACAAAAACCGCCAAATTACAGTGACGACTCAGCCAAACTAACAACCTTTAAAGAGTTTATCTTTTAACGATAAGAGCAACCCAATAACAAATGCCTAGAAATATTTTTGCAACAACATTTAGTAGGCTTGGCGATAAATGCGCCAACTTTAAGCTTGGTGATTTTTTGGTAACCAGCTAACGGAAAAGTACCCAAACTTTTAAGATAAGTCGGTAGTGTCTTATTTTTAAAAAAAAGGAATAACGCTAAAATATAGTTATTTTAAAAATAAGACAGTTATAAATCGTTAAAATGCGTGTGTTCGCGCGTGCATGTATGTGTGTTCGTGTGTGCATGTATGTGTGTTCATTCGTGCATGTGTGTGTGTGTTCATGCGTACATGTGTGTGTGAGAGAGACGTGTTTACCATACGTTGTAAATCAAAGATTTTTAAAAAATTTTAAAGTACGTTTCCATCATTATAAGTCAATAGTGTATTTTTAATTCCTCATATTCAAAAGAGAGAGAGAGAGGTCGGGCTCAAAATATAATAATTGTTTTCACTAAAACTACTTATCTAGAAGGCTTACTGTGAATTCAAAAAGCGTTGCTATAACTTTTAAATTGCGCAAATTAAAATTATCTTCGCGTGTAATTTTTTTTTTTCAAATGCGAAACAATCCGCGTTTTAGGAACTAGACAATCTAATGTTCTATTTAATTGTGTGTGTCTCCTTTCTGGAACATTTCTTTAATCAACGAAAATTTCAATTGGATTGTTCTACTTTTTCTAATTGAATAGATTCATTCAAACGTGCGCGATTTGATTAAATTTTTTACTCTTAAACCGAATCTATAGATTCATTAAATAGATGTTTGCTGTTTAAACCATAAAAATTATTTGATAGTTTGAATGGTTAAAAACTGAATTGAATGTTTAGAATGATGATTAGAAACAAGATTTCAGATGTTAAGTCCCTTTTTTAGCTTTACTAAAAGCAACTTCGAGGTTTTATTTTTCGTGAACGTAATTCCTTTTTTTATTCAAATATATTAAAATTAATGAAGAAATGGTATCTAGCTTTTATACATTCAAAACGGACATATTCATATAACAAAAAGATTTTCCATTTACGATTCACAAATGGAATTTGTTTTTTCACTTTAAAAGAAACAAACTTTTCAACTAATAATCCGAATTGTATTTTATTTTTCGTAATACCTTCTGTGGGAAATTAAACAATGAACTTAAAATTAAAACTGCAACTTAAAAATGAATTCTTCGTTTAAAATTATTTGCTCATAAATTTAAGGTGAGATCGATTCCTTGTCAACGTAAAAAATGTATCTGCGGATTATTTTTAATATACACGCCAGCTTCCATGAACTATTTTTTAGTTTCAAAAGCTTTAGTAATCTCTCTATATTGAAAAGTTACCCATGCCATCGCACAAAACTAGCTTTTTTCACTCGATTCGAAAACGGTTTCCGGAGAAAGTACGCATCAGAAAATTATTAAATTAACTTGGTTTGTTCAAAATTGTACAGGGAACATGATGGAGAAGATTTGTTTTCTGACGCGGCTATCAGTTTAAGGTGCATTAAGTGTCAAAGTAAAAAAAAAAAACGAGAGTGTAACGAGAGTGAGCAAAACATGTACAAATTTTTAGTCTTCAGCCGTGAGTTTTTTTAGAGTACCTCTTAACGTGAATTTTTGCACTTCGCCAAGTTTTTTAGAAATTTCAATTTGGTTCCTGGTAATATTTTTTTGGAATTCGGAAAAATCGGGAAATTTTCGGCACATTTTTGTAAAAACAGTCATATCTATTGCTTATTACAGTTAGTTTTTAAATGTGAACACATCACGGGAAACCTTAGAATATACTCTTTCTTATGGTAAATTATTTTTTAAATTGGTTAATAAGTTCGATGCTATTAAAAGATAATCATACAAATTTAGGAATTTTTGGAAATTTTCGTTATTTCTTGTTAAAACTGTCATATCTATAGCTTAATACTGAAAATATCACTGTAAACCTTAAAATATAATCTTTCTTACTGTATAATTATTTTTTAAATTGTTTAATATATAAATTTGATGGGATTAGAAGTTGGTCAAACAAATTTCGATCAAATTTTTAGATCGTAATTTCCGATACAAAACTAAAACAGTCATATCTATAGCTAAATACTATTAGTTTTAAATTTTGAAAATACCGCGTGAAAGCTTAGAATTCACTCTTTCGTATGGTATTAGTATTTGTAAAATTGGTGTATAAATAAATTCGATGCGATGAAAAGTATAATTTCACGATAGTGTACAAACTATTCATCGCGAAGATGAAACGTTAGATCGTTCGTTATAGATTTCCTTGTGAAACGGGCTTGGTGAAACTCGCTGTGACGTCATGGCCCGCAAAGTCCAATCAGGAATATACGAATTATTAAGATAATTTTGCCATTGCAAGGATTGAAAACTTCGATTTTTTTTTCTTCGTCCATGAGCGCCTTCTACCATTCAGTATCCAATTGGATGATAAATGTTAGGTTCATTTCAGCAGACGAAAGCAATCTAAGGGTCGCGTTAGTACTAATGATGTCATTTCTCAGAAAATAAACGGTTTTCGGTAAACCGGTTTTTTTTCGTCCGGTTATAACTCCCCCGGTTTAACCGTGTCAAAAAAAACCCGTTTTTTAAAATAACCGGGAAAATAAACGATTTTTTAAAAACTTCTAGGTGTTTCTATTTAGTTGAGTATAAAAAATGCTAAATGTCGTTCACATTTTTACGGTAAAAGGTTTGAAGTTTTGTGGGGGTATTGAACCCATTTTCTTAAAGGTTAAAAGGAAAAAAATATTTAAACTTACCTTTTCATCTTGAAAATTCGGATGTTTGTACTTGAGATGTTGACGTAAATTTGAGGTTCCGCCTCCACTTTTAATTGGCTTCAAGCAAAAATTACATTGAGTTTCGTTTTTATTTAGTTTGGCAAAATATTTCCAAACATTCCACAAAGGCATAGCGGTTCGACGGTGGGATGAAAACTGTGAAGCTCAGTGTCCGTAACGAATAATTAACTAATTACTTAAACAGAACACTATCAGAGGAAGGGAATAAGAAAAATGA
This sequence comes from Metellina segmentata, assembly GCA_947359465.1. NCBI lineage: Eukaryota > Metazoa > Arthropoda > Arachnida > Araneae > Tetragnathidae > Metellina > Metellina segmentata. The sequence continues at coordinate 122,015,555 of OX375876.1, forward strand.
CTAACTGCATAGACTGTAGCCACCTAGTCGCATGTATTCTAATAAATTATTGTGATTGCTATCTCGAATACATTTTTAGATCTTATTCGCTTACTTTATTGCTCGTTTTTCATTTTGTTGATGGACACTTATCATTTCTGTTTGCGAGAACCAAAATTCAGACAATTTGCATTTAAGCACACTTATTAAAAACACGAGGCGAGTTGCAATGCATTTCTCCATAAATCAGATACAAATATATATAAAAAAATACAACCGAAAGCACTTTCCCAAACATTACTTACCCTTGATTCAAACGCGTCTGTAAAGATATGTGTTAGGCATCTCCTGTTGTGAATTTTACATCGTAATTCAACATTGTTTGGTATAAATGTACCTTAGATCATCGCTCACCCCTTTGTTTATACCTCAACCCGCATAGACTAAACAATGCTAAGTCAGAACATGAGAACAAGCTATGTACGGGAGACAACTATGTGTTACAAACTATGTGAATCTTGCAATATCAGTTATGAAAAAAAAATATTTGTATCCTGTAAACACGGGCCACGAATATAATTTTCTTCAATTTTTGGAGCCGTTTTTTTTCAGTTATTAGTTTTTAAAATAACAACCTTGGTTATAACTTTGCCAAGAAAACACCGAAAAAAAACGGTTAATAAAAAAGAAAAAAAACGACTTATCGGATTAACCGGACGGTTATTGACATCCCTAGTTACTACTAGAGATGATTAACTAATGGACCAATCACATGATGAATCGATGAATGATCGTCTTTTATCATCCAGTGGACCAATTAGATGATAGATGTTAGGTTCATTCCATCTGACAAAGCAGGATCACGTTACTACTAGTTTCGCTCACGTGCTCCTGGACACATTAAAACGTTAACATTGCTCACTTTACTTTTATATTTCCTCTATGGGTTGAACATGTCTCCAATGAGTCAAGCAGAGAAAAAATGTAAGAAAAGGTACAAATAACTAATACATTTCAAAGATTGCAATCTTAATGGTTACCTGCTCTGTTTTCAAAGTTAGCTTTTCGGAAAATCGATAAAGCTAAAATCTATAAGTAATCTGAATTTTAGTATTCCATAAATTTTAATCGTAATCGAATTCTACTCTGTGTACCTTTAGAAGCGCATCTCACGGGTTTTTTTTTTTAAAGTCAAGCCATAATTTTCATAATCTTTTTGACGACCATTTTCATAAATCTCTCGAATTCATCGTTATTAATATGCTAAGTGTGAGCAGTTTATGGAAAGTAACTATTTGGGGAGTACTTTGATACCTCTCGTTAATTTTTCGAAGTGTTTTGATTTACTGCAATTCAATTCACTCTTCTCCTGTTATCGTGAACAAGAGGAAATTACATTATGAGTTGCAATTACAAAAACAGAGCACATAGATCTATTTGGAAATTTTATAGAATAATAATCTTCATCCTCCTTTATTTGTTATAATTGTGTCCTCGTTACTAAAATAACTTCTATAGAAATATTGTACACATTACAGAATTTATCTCATTCGTTAACATAATAGAATGGATGTTTTAAAATAATACATTTTCAGATATTTGCTTTGCCACATTTTCTATTGTATATATTATGCATTTATTCACATTTTCTTTGAAAAAATTAGCTTCCATGACTTCACAGCAGACTTATTGGCTGAATAATTTAAAACAAGTCTATAGCATTGTCTTCTGCAAATTATATTTCCCCGTTCTATGGTTCGTCATCTGATCGTACTTCAGAATTACGAATTGTTTGTCCTCGGATCCATAGACGTGAAATATAGATTGAACGTCGCTATTGAGAGCTTCGAAAAGTATGACCAACATGTTGAGTGGTACTTACTGCTGTATTACTCACTGCTGTGACTGCTGTATGAAAATTGACGAGGTTGGATTATTTGGCATCTTATATCCTCGTTTGGCGGAACAACATCTCATGATAGAGCAGATGCGTGAATGCTCATTTCTATAGTGGCGACAAAAATGGTGAAATCGCCAAAGTCTACAATGGCGCGCGATCCAATGGGGTGATTTTTCTATACTCTAAGGGTCACGTTACTTGGTCACATGATCCAGGGCACATAAAAAGGTTCCCATAACTCATTTTTTACATTTGCCATCGGGATTGATCCCTGACTATGGCCAATAGCCCGTTGTTTTTGTTGCTCCAGTGCGACGTAAATTGTGTTACCTAAATTCCCCTACTCCATTTCTGTTCATTTGAAACACTACCATCGGATACAATTATTCATTCATAAGGCAAAAGTTCGTCAGGATACGAACTAGTTTCAAAATGGAAATTTCTCAACAAAATTCTGATGTTGAAGCAAAACTAAGTTTATTTGTGTTATTAATTTGCTCAAACAACGGTGACGAATAAGGAATTCCACATAGGACATTTTAAATGAAGTTTCTCGCAAAATAAAGGTTTTTTAATTAGCATTTCGCATAAAGCAATTGAGTAACAAGTTCATCGCTGAATATCAATCTTTAGGAGTGAGGCTTGGGTACATATATCGTGATTCTTCTATTATTTCAGTGATTTGCTTTGTCGTTCTACAATCATCTTTTTCTAAAAAAGAAGGCTTAGTTGGATCTATTTTTAGTGGAAATATCTCGGAATATTTTTATCAGTGTAAAAACACATGTTGGTGTTTCAAATAATCGGTTTCCTGAGTAACAAACCTTTAGGGGAGTTCGAAGCCGCCAAATTATTTAGGGCTGGCTCTACGTTTGCAAGCGAAACACTAAGTTAGTGATCATGTCACGTTGCAGCCTCTATTGAGCAGTCGTGTCAAGATATTGATGAAAACGTCTTCCCTGGTCTGCTCAGTGTTCCGACCTAAACTCCATAGAGCATTTGTGGGACGAGTTAGAGCGACGCTTACGAACCAAAGAACGCCGTCCGAAATCTGAGCTGGCGAGATTCTTGCAGCAGGAAGGGACACAAATACCCATAGCTGGGTATCAAAACCGTGTAGAAAGAATGCCTATTGGGTTTCTAGTGTCATTGCAGGACGTGGGGGACCATCCCCATATTAAAGCATGTATTCTTTCCCCTTTACCATCACATCTTGCTGTACGGACAATTATTGTTGGGTAATGTATGTGTATATATATGCAAGCCGCCGAACTCAGTTTCTTTTTTCTAAGAGAAGTCAATAGATAACTAGGGTTTCTCTTTTTATTGTCAGGAAGCCAAACACAATCTGAAACTTTTAACAGCAACACAAACAACAAAACTCGGTTTTCTCGTTTCTAAGATAAGTCAACAGATAGCTCAGTTTTCCCTCTTTTTGTCAGGAAGCTAAACACAAACTCAAAATTTAAGAAGCAACGCGAACAACAGTTGTCGGTTTTCTTTCTAATGTAAGTCAGCAGATAACGCAGTGTTCTCTTTTTTGTCAGGAAGTTAAACACAAACTCAAAAATTTAAACGGAAACGCAAACAACAGAACTCTTCAAAAGTTCTTCACGTAAGGATGTTTTGAAATTATAACCTCAAAACAATCCCTGCGTGAAATTATAACTTCGAATGTGTTTAATTACATTGTGTCAAAACGTTTTTAATTAGCTTTGGTCGCGACTTGAGAAAAGTATTCGGGGGCAATATGTCCTTATTCTTTACAAGATTAAACAGCATATTTATAATTAAACGTAACGTTCGGCCCCTCCTTTTTCTTTCTACTCTCCTGAGTTCCACAGATGTCACTTTCGTAGCTTTCAGTTTCTGTTTACAAAAAATGGTATGTGTGTGTGTGTGTGTGTGTGTGTGTGTGTGTGTGTGTGTGTGTGTGTGTGTGTGTGTGTGTGTGTGTGTGTGTGTGTGTGTGTGTGTGTGTGTGTGTGTGTGTGTGTGTGTGTGTGTGTGTGTGTGTGTGTGTGTGTGTGTGTGTGTGTGTGTGTGTGTGTGTGTGCGCGCGCATTAGAACAAAACTGAACAGATCTGTGGATGGACGATATATCGCTTCATTCAAAGAAAATTAACCAAATCTTGGGGGTGATGGACAAAGTACCTTTCCATCTGAAGAAAACTAAGCAGATCTAGATCTCATCAAAAATTGGGCAATATCTTGATGACGAGGTATCAAGTCTTTAATATATTGAACGTTGGACTTGATATCTCTTCGAAACCACTTGCCGAAGAAGGTTTCTCACGAACGGAATACCAGGTATAAGCACTACATGGGTTCCATTAGAAGGTGCCTATGAAGTGTACGAGGGGTACCCAAAAGAAACCGGACATGATTTATAAAAAATCATATATTTATTTTTACTAGTTCATACTTTTGTCACCCTCAAAGTATTCCCCGTTTGCCTCAATACAATGGTCAATAAGTTTCTTCCACTTCTGGAAGCAGTTCATAAACTCCGTCCAAGAGATGCTTCTCAAGGCTTGTGTCGTTTTTTGTTTGAGAGATAGAGCCTTGAGTGGCATTTACGACTGACGCTTTCCTTTCATAGTGTTGTTTGGCGTATCGTTTGGTGTGAGATATCTATGACCGAAGCTACCTTCTGTCTGTCCTCCAAAGCGTTCACACGTCACTGTTGACAGGGTAGGGTACCTGGTAGGGTAGGGTACTAGGTAAGGGGGGATTGTCTAGAAGGTCAGTCGCTGACAGCTCGTAAATGGTGATCGATGCCAGCGGTCACTTAAAAGGGGGATAACATCCACAGCACACAGATCTATACCATCCCTACCAATGCTGTAAAAGAAATCGTAGTGGTAACAATCTTTACCTGCCACAGCGTAAAGGTTACCTCATCCACGTTCACTAAACGTTTTCATTTGAGGTCCTTTCTTATCATCAGGAACAAAAAACAGTCTCACAGAGCACAAGATTGAGTGAATAAGGAGCGTGAGGAAGAAGTCATGCCGTTTTTTGGTCAAAAACTACTTGACGAGCAAAACGGTGTATGCAGGTATGCTATCATGGTGGAACCACCACTCCCCACTAGGAATTGCAATCCGGCACGATCTTCAATCCGGTCGGTTCCGGCCGGATTGGTACTTTGTTAATAAGTATCTAATCAGTATGCATTTTTCCAAAATCGGCTGAGTGAAAGTAGGTAAAAAGGATATAATTCCAAATTGACGAACAAAACGTTTATTTTAACATTAGAAAATCAATTTTATTAATAATTATCCATAGATAGGAAATCAATCACCAACAATAAATTATAGTAGCTACTAGTACTACTAGTAGAAGTCTAGTATTAAACGGATTGACGATGATTAGTCTTACTAGTTTCCACACCAAAAATATCAGTTTGTTTTATACGTGATACTTTATTTATCTAAAATTAAGTAGTCTCTCTCTAATGTCGTTGAGCAAATGACATAAATTGTACCTAACCTTGTCTCATACTAGCATAAAAATCTAATCTTTGGCAGTTTTTGGTCACCATAACAAACAAGGGAACTCTTAATTCTTAATTGCTTAAATCAAAGTTATATAGCAATGAAAATCCCTTTGGAGTTTGACAAAACTATCTAAGGAAACAAATCGTATTAATTGTGTCATCCCCCAATCTACTTCTCAATGAACTGTAAATCTAACCAGCGAACGAAAAGACCCTTTCAGCTTTTTTTATTTAGAGTAAATAAAAAATAAGTTCTTTACGTCGCTCCCACTATAAGTTGATAAATAATTGACAGTAAATAACAACAACTTACTTATCACGTTACTTGGTCACATGATCCAGGGCACATAAAAAGGTTCCCATAACTCATTTTTTACATTTGCCATCGGGATTGATCCCTGACTATGGCCAATAGCCCGTTGTTTTTGTTGCTCCAGTGCGACGTAAATTGTGTTACCTAAATTCCCCTACTCCATTTCTGTTCATTTGAAACACTACCATCGGATACAATTATTCATTCATAAGGCAAAAGTTCGTCAGGATACGAACTAGTTTCAAAATGGAAATTTCTCAACAAAATTCTGATGTTGAAGCAAAACTAAGTTTATTTGTGTTATTAATTTGCTCAAACAACGGTGACGAATAAGGAATTCCACATAGGACATTTTAAATGAAGTTTCTCGCAAAATAAAGGTTTTTTAATTAGCATTTCGCATAAAGCAATTGAGTAACAAGTTCATCGCAGAATATCAATCTTTAGGAGTGAGGCTTGGGGACATCTATCGTGATTCTATTATTTTAGTGATTTGCTTTGTTGTTGTACAATCATCTTTTTCTAAATAAAGAAGGCTTAGTTAGATCTATTTTTGAAATATTATTGATAATTTAATTTATTATTTTTGCTAGAATTCTCTCTCTCTCTTCAAACTGATGATTGAAAAATATAAAATCGATTCATTCACAATCGATTGCTTAATAAACGATTTTGAGACTTTAAAGTTGAGTTTGAATAATCGATTATTTAATTTGGAAAAAAATTAGGGTTTATCGTATCCGAGCCGGATTCGATAGATATTGCTGGATCCGGTAGGTAGCCAAATGATGCCGAATCCGCAGGATTACCGGATCTCCTACTCCAAACTATGCCACATTTCAGGCCGTTTTCTTCGAATGGCGTCTCTTCTCATGTTCAATTCCTCACTCAAAATACGCTTGCAAAAACTCCAGGACACCCCCAAAACATTCTAGAGTCCGTCTATGGTTCTCTGTCGATCCTCAATCACCAATTTGCAAATCTTCTGGATGTTTTCGTCCATGTTTGAGGTTGAGAAACGACCTGACTGAGGTTGAACTTCAATCGACTTTTCACCCGTTTTAAAACGGGCAAGCCACTCAAAACCTTGCGTTCTGCTTATAGCACCATCTTTGTAAGCTGTTTGCCTCACTTTTCAATTGTTTTAGTGCCGGATTTTCCCAACAGAAAACAGAATTTAATAGCAACTTGCTATTCCTGTGTGCCCGCCATCAGCAAAATGAACGAACGCCCAAAACTTGATTTAGAAAAAACTCACCCTATTGCTCAAGGTTAACACCTGAAGAAGCCGCATACAGATAGTTGAGATCCACTAATACGGCAACCAAGCGACAGAACCCCGTGTCACATACGTCCTGTCCACCAGAGCATCTGTCCAGTTTCTTGTGGGTCCCCATTCGTATAAGTCACTGGGAATGGCGACAAACTGTTTTTCTCTTTATCTCAAAAATAATTGCCTAGTTCTTGAATTCATCTTAACATATGTAGAACAAACACATTTTGAAAAGTTTGCTTTTTCAAAACATATGATTGTGTATTATATATTTTAAACCTTCAAGTGGTTTCGACGTGATGGTGGTTTCGACGGATGATATCTTGGTCAAGATCTGGTCAGTTTTGCTAGTTGCGATATACCTCATCGAAGCAAAACTGCCCTAATACTTCAAGTGAGAATGAAGATCCAAGTTGGAAAAGCAAGCTGTCAATATCTTATAACTGGTGAGTTTGGAACAGGATAAACCACCAAGAGGTTTAATTACATCAGCTCAATACGATGTTGACAGTGATGCCCTAAAATATACTCTATAACAAAAAAGTCGACTCGCCAAGAAGGAGTTGTCCTGGAGTTGTGCCGGCCTCGATCCACTTGGAACGGCACTGACTATGGACATATAGTCCTTAGTGACGAGTCCCGTTTCCAACTGAGTCTTGACGACAATTGCAGACGTGTCTCAAGACGTCCAGGGCAGCGTGGGGATCCTGCCCTTACTATCGCATGCCACACATGCCCACAACAGGTCGTTATGGTCTGGGGTGTTATCTCCTTTGATAGCCGGACTCCTTTAACAGTCATTTCTGGCACACTTACAGCACAGCAGTACGTAGAAGCAATTCTACGACCGGTCGTGTTACAGTTCCTTTTGCGACACCCCAGATTTACTTTTCAACAAGATAATGCCCGGCCGCACACGGCACGTGTTGCTATAAATTGTCTTCAAGCTTTACCAACACTTTTTTGGCCAGCTAGGTCTCTTGATCTCTCTCCCACAGAGCACATTTAGGACGTTATGGGAAGGTGGTTGCAACCATCTCGGAATTTTGACCGTTTAGCCCGACAGTTGGAGACAATTTGGCAAGAAATTCCATCCGAGAACTTTTTCCGTCTATGCCACGCAGGAATCATCCAGACCAGAGGTGGACCAACGCCTCAATGACTAGCTCCCTTTATAACGGTCAAACTCTGAAATAAATCATTCAATTGTTCTGAGATTTGAGTCGTTTGTTTGTCTAAGTATGTTCGTCCCATCCACCATAGTGACGATTCCCGTTTCCAACTGTGTCTTGACGACAATCGCAGACGTTTCTGTAGATGTCCATGGCAGCGGGGGTATCCTGACCTTACTATTGCAAGCCACACATGCCCACAACAGGGCGTTATGGTAAGGGGGTGCCATCTCCTTCGATAGCCGGTCACCTTTGGTAGTCATTTCTGGCACACTTACAGCACAGCGATAGGTAGACGACATTCCAAAACCGGTTGTGTTACCGTTCCTTTTGCGACACCCCGGACTTCTTTTCAACAAGATAATGCCCGGTCGCACACGGTACTTGTTGCTATGAATTGTCTTCAAGCTTTACCAAAACTACCTTGGCCAGCTTGGTCTCCTGATCTCTCTCCCATAGAGCAAATTCGGGACGTTATGGGAAAGCGATTGCAACTTCTCCCTTTGTAACGGTCAAACTCTGAAATAAATCATTCAATTGTTCTTAAATATTAATCGTTTCTTTTTCTATGTATGCTCTTCACATCCACCCATTTTTATTGGAATCGGACAACTCCTTCTTGGTGCGTCGATTTTTTTTGTTGTAGTGTATAGTTTAAATAAAGCGAGCGCCTATGACGATTCTGGAAAAAAGGTACATCAATTATCAAGTAATAAATCCAAAACTCATTTTAGAATGGAAAGCAGATATTTGTTATACCTTGGAATCTCGGAGCTTCAAGCTACTTTAAAGAAGCTTTGTATGAACGAAAGTTTACGAATAATTTATTTCCTTAAAATGGAGTTTCCAATTCGCATACGAATTTTCAATTGAAACTTCCTTGAAATTAACATATACATCCACCCCATTAAAATAACGCTTGTGCGCTTTCATCGAGCGACAGTTCAAATCTCTTGGTCTGAAAATATGAACGAAAAGGAAATTAAAAAAGAGCACACAGACCACAATCATTTTGAACGATGTCTATTTCATTCGTTTCCAACAGAACATAATACTGAACCATAAATCCAAACCTCCATAACCGTCAGAGAAGACATACTACTAGGAAAAAATGTAATTGCGTTCCATTCCTTAAAAAATACGCGTATAAAAAGTTCTTTGAGAGTGAAATTCGACTCCAGATTTCGATCCCACAACATTTTCGGCATTACGTATGCAAAACTATTGCTTATTCGCCTTTCAAGTGTTATGTTCTGTCTTTATGAAAGTAGTTATTTCAAAAAAAATTTCGAGAAAATGCGTAAGCTACGACGAATTTCGTCGTATATGTGGATACAACTTTAGTATAACTTGAATTTTATTGCGGGATAGGGTACACAAACTAATCAATAGGCATAAATATAATCTGGGTTTTATTTTTCAAATAAACTTTTATGTCAGTCACTGAAATATAACATTTCTATCGGGCTGAATTGCATTAGAATAGGTTGTTATATTTCGCAAGGTCTCAGATAAGAAATCACAAGATTAAACAATGAAAATTCGAGTAAGGGTAAAAAGCAAAAGTGAACATTTTTACACATACGAATAAAAATCAAACACAGTAATTCACAAGCGTAAAAATTTTGGGGAGGTACAGATTTACGAGCCATAAAAATATATTAAAAAACACGTTTCATTTCAAAGTGCTCTAAATGTATATTAAATGTTTCTTCAATATTCAAAAAACTTTACATGCTGACATGACAAAGCAAAAGCGTTGGCGTGCATTTAAATTAAATTTTATCGTTTATTTAAGTTATTTAATTAAATTATTTAAATTTTATTACGACAAAGATTTCATTCGTAGTTAATTTTATAACTTCTGATATTAATGAAATCTATCGATGGTATTTGTAAGTTGAGATTTTAGTTAAACCCACCAATTGTCTTCGACGAGATCTTGTCCAGCAACATGTGGTCAGTTTGCTAATGATGAGATATCTCGTCGAGACAACCACTGGGAGGGTTAAAAAAACGAGCGAAAAGGCCTACGCGTTTATTTTGCCTGTATAAACATTTTTTCGACTATGAAATTTTTTTGTTCCACTTTTTAGCGCATTTTCTGTAAAACGCGAGTTTTTTTATAATAGTAGCACAGAACACCAGTGTTTTTCTTATCTCATCCCGAATAAACAAACCCCGAGGGCCTATTTATCAGCAGTTTCTAAGGACGCATGGCCGTGCTCTCTTCTGCGCATGTGCCACGTTTGAAAGCGCTAGCGTCTGTTTATGTTCTGTTAAGAAGCGAGAGGACAATCGTTCTGTTGTCCGTTTGGAGATGAGTACCGCTCTTGTTTCTTGTCTATTAATAAATGTAGTGTCTCGTCTTGGGATTTGTGTCGTATTTTTTATATAGCTGGAATGGTAATTGGTAATTTTTAATTAACGTCCTACTAGAGCAACACAACTGGCTATTGACGACGGTCCGGGATCAATACCATAAGGGAAATATCCAAGGACAACACCACGTCATTTTGAACTACGATCAGACGACGAGGCAACACCTGAGCTGTCACACCACTCTCCAAACTTCCACACCAACCCAACGTGAGGACTTTCGGCCACGATAGATTTAAGTTGCATCAGCCGATCCTACAACATACGCTTTCAAACATCCCTGAAGCATCCTGTCCCGGATTCGAACCATGAACCTTCCGATCTAGAGGTTAACACCTTGACAACCAGACTAGTTCGATTATATTGAAAGGTCAATGGTTGAGTTTGTTTTACGTATCGGTTGGTTTGGGGGTTTTATGACATACTGGCCATATTTGACCATGCTGCCGAGGACGCAAGACATACAATATTAAGTGATAGACGCACACACAATAAAAGCCGACCAATCACTCTAGTGGTTAAGGTGTTAGCCTCTAGATCGGAAGGTTCATGGTTCAATCCTGGTCAGTGTGTGGATATTTGTAAGCGTATGGTGCAGAGGCGACTGGTACACTTAAACACTGTCGTGGATGAAAGTCCTCACGTTGGATTGGTGTGGAAATTTGGAGAGTAGATTGCCAGGTCAGGTGTTGCCTCGTCATCTGACCGGACCGTGGTTGAAAATGACGTGGTGTTGTCCTCGTATCTTTCCCTTATTGGATTGATCCCGGACCGTCGTTAATTGCCCGCTGCGTTACTCTAGTACGACGTTAATTTTTAAAAAATACCGAATTCCCCCCGTTTTAAGCATAAATACTTTATTTTACGTCTAAATTAAAAACAGAATAACACCAATTGAGCCCGAAATACACTTATCTAAACTTAATAATACGTGTGCATTATTGCTTAAGAAAATTCTACATACTGTCTCTTTAACTATGGAGTCTTGTAATATGTAAAGTACATGACACACCTTAACTTTTGATACGGTAAGGTAATTTTAATTAACGTCATAGTAGAGCAACACAGCGGGCTTTTGACGACGGTCCGCGATCAATCTCCTAAGGGAAATACGTCACCACGCCATTTTGAACCATGGTCAGATGACGAGGCAACACCTGAGCTGGCTCCCCACTCACAAGTCTTCTCATTGGGTGGGTGCGGAAGTTTGGAGAGTAGGGTGCCAACTCAGGTGTGATGACGTGGTGTTGTCCTCGGATATTTCCCTTTGGAGATTGATCCCGGACCGTCGTCAGTAGCCCGTTGTGTTGCTCTAGTATGACGTTAATTAAAAATTTCCAATTTACTCTCCCGTTTTGAGCATAAAGACGTAATATTCTACGTCTAAATTATCAACAGACTAACATTCACTGAGACCGAAATACACTTATCCAAACCTAATAACACATGTGCTTTGTTGCTTAAGACAATTCTACATTGAGTTTATACCCACTGCGCCATAAGCCCGACGGTCTTTTATTACGTATAGGAGACTATTAGGCCCGGTGCACACATCCGGTTTTTCAACGTGCGGCGCCGCTGCCGCAACGCAAGTGCGGTCTGAGATACATTAGATCCAATGGAGCAGTGCACACATGCCTCCGGCGCCGCTGGGGCGACGCACATCCAACTTGCGTGCAATTTGTACCGCTGTTCCCCACGGTGCCGCACATGAGTCTCCGTTCTGAAGTACCTTGTTTTCATAAACAAATGGAATATAAATAATAATTAATAAATGGTTGTATCCAGTAACGTCTATTCTGTTTCAAAATATACTTTATTTACACCAAGTAAGCGAAATAAACACGTTTTCTTCGATAGAATATATGTCGCAAATGGCGCGAAATGAGTTCGTGCGTCATTTCACGGTTATGTGTGCACAGATGGGCTTCGGTGCCGCAACGGCTCCGCACGTTGAAAAACTGGATGTGTGCTCCGAGCCTTAAATCCAATGGAGTAGTGCACATATGCCTCCGACGCCGATGCGGCGACGCAAGTCCAACTTGCGTGCAATTTGTACCGCAGTTCCCCACGGCGCAAGTACCTTGTTTTCATAAATAAATGGATTATGAAAACAAATTAATAAATGGTTGTATCCAGTAAAGTCGATTATTTTGTTTCAAAATATACTTTTTTCACACCAAATAAGCAAAATAAACACGTTTTCTTAGATAGAATATTTATCACAAATGGCGCGAAATGAGTACTTGCGTCATTTCATAGTTGTGTGCATAGTTGTGCTTGGGTGCCGCAGCGGCGCCGCACATTAAAAAAAACAGATGGTGCACCGGGCCTTAGGTAACAAAAACAATTTGAAAACGATAAATTTAGCGAGTATGTTAAATGCGAAAAAGTGCTTTCGTCGCGTGGATATTTGTAAAAAAATTAATTAATCGTGGTGTGTTACAGATATTCCTTCCAAGGAAAGACAGGACGATTTATTTATTTCAGTGTTGAACTCGTTAAAGTATAATTAGTAATTTTTTATTTTAAAATTAGCGATAGAATTTTTATATTATTTCATTGAGTTCAATACCGAATAATTACGAACTTCTTTTTCCAGCAGCAGCTCTTCGAAAATCGAAGATTCATAAAAATAAACTAAGAATTCCTACAAAATCCCCATTTGTCATTTAAAATTTCCATTCAGTTTACATCTAACTTTGAAATTTAATAATACACTCTTAGACGGGATAAAAATTTTGCATTCGATAAAAACTGTGAGTGATGCTTGTTATGAATGCATTGGTTGCAGTAAATTAAAAATTGGAAAACCTTTTTGAAAATATGTTAACGAATTTTAAAAATTAAATTTAATTCTTCTCATACAACGATTCGTTTTGAAAAGCGACGTTTGTTATTCTGTTAAGAAAATCCAAACTAACAATTTTTATTTAGTTCTATGATTGAATTTCCCTTTTTACACCATTCTATTATCTTTAATCTGTTCGAATTATAGCACTCGGTATTTTATATAACAGTCTATAATTTTTCTATTACTTTCTGTGAGGTGGCGTATTATTTTCGTATTTTTGATCATGTAAATTAGATCATATAAACTCAAACAAATTATCTGATCTGACTCGAAACTAATAAAAATCGTCATTTTTCTTTTTCGAGAAACGCTTGTTTCTATGATTAATTTTTAAGGGACAAGTCATAACAATATATAACAGCGCTAAATATCAATAATTTAAAAAATGCATTACTGTGTATGCAAAAACAATTGTAGCTTAGACAAAACGCTAACGATAAGACTAACTTGCACACGAACGTATCAAAAATTCAAATCAAGGTATTCCATATATAAAATTATACATCTCTGTTTTGCGTGAATTCCCGAATTGATCGATGTATTTACTTTTAAATAAAAACATCTCCGTTGAAGTTATAAAGACACTTGTTTTGATCATCCAAGTTGGAACAATTATTTATTTAAAAAGGTAAATTTGAAGCATGGTGTTACAGAAGTTTAAAATTAATTCCCAAAAGACTTTATAAAAGGATCCGTGGAATTTTTTTCTACAATGAGCGTCTATAACGATTTTAGGATGAATAGGTACGGGCCGTTTTTATTTCTTGATTTTAGTAACTAAAATTTTAGTATTAGTAATTATTAGTAACTAAAATTTTAGTTTTAGTAATTTTAGTAACTAAAATTTTAGTATTAGTAATTTTAGTAACTAAAATTTCAGCAGTAGTAATTTTAGTAACTAAAATTTTAGTATTAGTAATTTCAGTAACTATAATTTTAATATTAGTAATTTTAGTCACTAAAATTTTAGTATTGGTAATTTTAGTAACTAAAATTTTAGTAATAGTAATTTTAGTAACTAAAATTTTAATATTAGTAATTGTTAGCATCAGTAATTTTATTATTAGTAATTTTAGTATTAGTAATTTTAGTAACTAAAATTTTAGTTAAAATATTAGTAATTTTGTTATTAGTAATTTTTTTGTAATTTTAGTATTAGTCTATTTAGTAAATAACATTTCAAAATGAACGAATGCAAGTTTGCTTACTTTTTTGAGAAATATAATACAAATTCTATACAGCTAGAACATTTAACACTTTACGTTTAACTTTAATCAACATTTTAATATTAATCAACATTTTAATATTAATCAACATTTTAATATTAATCAACATTTTAATATTAATCAACATTTTAATATTAATCAACATATTAATGTTAATTAACATTTTAATGATAATCAATATTTTAATGTTAATCAACATTAAATGTTAAAACCAAATGTCATTTCTGTTGTTCTAATGTTAGGTATGACAAAATTCTGAAATTACCATTACAGCATTTAACCCTCCAAGTGGTTTCGACGAGATATCTCGTCCATTAAAATCTGACCCATTTTGATAAAGACGCGATAACTCGTCAACGATATATCGCAGATTTTTTTTAATGATAATATCACGCTCTGGTAAGGTTTCCTCTGATGACAAAATTCCTCGAAACCACCAGGACGGTAGACAAATATCTCTTAAACATTCATTCATAAAAATTTCATTTCACCAACACATTTTTTCGAGACTAGAAAGAATTCAATTTCAAAATATCTAATATCAAAACAATCAGCATGCAATTCTGTACCTAATTTAGAAATGGAATTAGTTTACCTCCACAGCTAGACCTGAGTATCCAAGCAGTAATACCAATCACTCGCAAATCAGAGTTTAAAGTCCACACAAACTCGTGCCAGGCGAAAACAAGGGGCGCGGAAAATCGGTGTTTCCGCAAATCGCACTGAAAACCTTCTGTGCCTCTCCCGATCCCGTTGATCTTGAGCTTCCCCTCCGACGTCCCTCTAGCGAAAAGCGCAGGAATTACGTCACTTCAACGACGGGTATTTGCCGGATCGCTTCGACTAGTTGCGTTTTCGGGCGATTCTTTTTCGGGGGTGCTAGACGTCGCGTGTGAAGTTTGTTTTTGGAAGTGTCTCCCGGACCGTCAAAGGGATGGCGGAGTTTGGTGCGGGATTTTTCTCTTTCGCGGTTTCAGAGATACTTCGCCGCCGGCGATGGGAGGTGGAAGCAAGAAAACTTTTGCGTCGCTTTGAGAGCTAATTGTTGGGGGAGAAGTTATTTGCGTTGAAAGCCTGTTTTGAATCGTGAAGAGTTCGGATGTCAGGTTGTATTTTTGGTAGGTAGTTGGTAGCTTTTAATTAACGTCGTACTAGAGCAACACGACGGGCTATTGACGAAGCCCCGGAATCAATCCCTTTAGAGAAAGATCGGAGGACAACACAACGTAATTTTGAACCACGGTCAGATGACGAGGCAACACCTGAGCTGGCACCCCTCTCTCCAAACGGTTGGTGCACCTTAAATCTCTCGTGGCCGAAAGTACTCACGTTGAGTTGGTGTGGAAGTTTGGAGAGTGGGGTGCTAGTTCAGGTGTTGCATCAACACGTGACCATGGTAATTTTTAATTAACGCGGTACTACAGGAACACGACGGGCTATTGACGAAGCCCCGGAATCAATCCCTTTAGAGAAAGATCGGAGGACAACACAACGTAATTTTGAACCACGGTCAGATGACGAGGCAACACCTGAGCTGGCACCCCTCTCTCCAAACGGTTGGTGCACCTTAAATCTCTCGTGGCCGAAAGTACTCACGTTGAGTTGGTGTGGAAGTTTGGAGAGTGGGGTGCTAGCTCAGGTGTTGCATCATCAACTGACTATGGTAATTTTTAATTAACGCGGTACTGCAGGAACACAACGGGATATTGACGACGATCCGGGATCAATCCCCTAAGGGAAAAATCCAATATATCCCTGAGAAATATATCAATATAATATACACTACCCTACAATAATGGACCAGACGCTAGCAGATTTGCATAAAATCCGACTGCTTGTCTGGGGGTGCTTTTCGTGGTATGGCCTGGGACCTTTGCATGTTGTTCCTGGTCGAGTGAACGCCAATGCCTACGTGAACATTTTGGACAATCAAGTTCTTCCTGCCCTCTGGCAATTTTATAGAATGGATGAATGTTACTTCCAGGACGATAACGCTCCATCTCGTGTTTCAGCCTCTATCGAGCAGTGGTATCGAGATATAGATGTAAAACGTATTCCCTGGTCTGCTCAGTGTCCCGACCTAAACCCCGTAGAACGTTTGCAGGACGCGTTAGAGCGACAATTACGGACCAGGTAACACCGTCCGAAATCTACAGCTGATCTGGCGATATTCTTGCAGAGCAGTAAAGGTATTGCAATCCGATCCGGAAATCCGGCTGATCAGACATCATTTAGCTATCTAACGGATCCGACAACATCTATCCGGTCCGGATCGGATAAGCCCGAAATTTTTTTAATTAAATAATCGATTATTCAAATCCAACTTTAAAGTCGCAAAATCGTTTATTAAGCAATCGATTGTGAATGAATCGATTTTATATTTTTCAGTCATCAAATTGGAGAATTCTAGCAGAAATAATAAATTAAATTATCAATAATATTTTTTTTAATAAAGAGGAATTAGTAAAGCAAATTCTGTTTGATAATGAAGACCATTGCAAAAAGTCGTTTCAGATAAGAAACAGATTTCGAGAAAATACTGAAGAAAGAAATGACTTCTTATGAAATGGAGTCAGGAATATATTTGTCTCTTATGTACGACTACTTAATGACGGTTAAACCAACTAGTGTTGAAGCTGCGAGGGCCTTTTCTGGGTCGCTGGTTATATTTGCGTTATTAGTTTATTAGTTCATTGAGAAGTAGGTTGGGGATGACACAATTAATACGATTTGTTTCCTTAGATGGTTCTTTCAAACTCAAAATTGATTTTCATTACTATATAACTTCGATTTAAGCAATTAAGAAGAATTAAGAGTTCCCTTGTTTGTTATGTTGACCAAATACTGCAAAACACTAGATTTTTGTATTAGTTTGAGGCAAGGTTAGGTACAATTTATAGGTCATTTGCTCCACATTAGAGATAGCGACTACTTAATTTTAGGTAAATAGAAAAGTGCTACGTATAAAACAAGCTGATGTTTTTTGGTGTGGAAACTAGTAAGACTGATCATAATCAATCGTTTACTTGCAGTACTAATAGTTACTATAATTAATTATTAGTGACTGATTTCCTAGCTATGGTAATGGTACTTTTATTTAACGTCGTACTAGAGCAACACAACGGGCTATTGATCCTAGCTATGGATAATTATTAAAAAAGTTGATTCTCTAAAGCTAAAATAAACGTTTTGTTCGTCAATTTGGAATAATATCCTTTTTACCTACTTTCACTCAGCCGATTTTGGAAAAATACATACTGCTTAGATAGACTTATTAACAAAATCCCAATCCGGCCGGATCCAACCGGATTTGTGTCAATCCGGACGGATAGACGCAAATCGTGCCAATCCTTAGTTGCTAGTGTAATTGCAGCATGTGAGGGACCCCCTCCCCTATTAAAGCATGTATTCTTTCCATTATACCATCGCATCTTGCTGTCCGGTGCATTATTGTAGGGTAGGATAGATAGGTATTTAATTAACGGAGCAATGCGATGGGCTATCAATATTTCAAAAGGAGCTGCGTTCTTTGAAATACCAACAGATATAAAATGTTACTTCGGCAACGTTTCAAGTTTTAAAACGCAGACGTGGAAAATTGCAACAGATGCTTTTATGGAGCTTAAAAATCCATGTATAGGCCATTTATGTTTCACAATCGCCCAAAAAACCCCTTTATCTCTAACTTATCGGAAGGTTCCTGGTTCGAATCCGGGTCAGTGAATGGATGTTTGTAAGCGTATGGCGTAGAGGCGGTTGGTGTACCTTAAAATTTGTCGTGGTCAAAAGTCCTCACGTTGGGTTGGTGTGGAAGTTAGGAGATTGGGGTGCTAGCTTAGGTGTTGCCTCGTCATCTGACCGTGGCTCAAACTCACGTGGTGTTATTCTCGGATCTTTCTCTTAACGGCTCCGCTTTCTTAGGAAACCGTAGCTTATCTATCAGCCGTAATGTAGCTGCTGATGACGTCACTTAAACGTTGTATATACAAACATATGGCGTTGGTTTCCTAGAGAGCGCTAGTTGTGAGCGTAACGACAATTAGCGGAGCCGCCATTTTCCTGACGTTGCCATTTGCATGACGTCAAACAGTTGGGGAACGTTTTTTTTATGTAGCGACATTTCATTTCCTGCGACAAACGATTCTAACGCAGGAAAAGCAAAACAAATACAAAATTTTGACTGCCATTGTTTAGTTCTTTTTTGTAAAATGGGATCGTTAAAGATGGATTGAAAATTTGAACGGATTTGAAATTTGCGAAATGTTTATACCAGATATATATCTTAACTATGATTTTATTTAACTAAATAATTAATTATTTAATAAAAATAATTAAATAAACAAATGGTAAATAATTAAATAATAAATATGTTTTTGGCATCGATCTGGCGTTGAATGTTACGCTGATTTCAATTCCGTTGAAATTTTCATTCTATCTTCAACGATCGCGAAAATAGAAACTTGGACTAGAGAATAAAAAAAAACCTTTGTTTTGTTTCTCGAATAAAATAAACCACGACAGCCGATCATATCTCTCATTCTCCACCGTATTCTGTCCGTCTAAGTCGACACTTCTTGTCTCTATTAAAACGGCCGCCTATTTATGCCCGCCGCATCATGACGTATCACGGCTGCTAGATAACGGCTCCGCTTTCTTAGGAAACCGTAGCTTTAGGGGATTGATCCCGGACCGTCGTCAGTAGCCCGTTGTGTTGATCCTAGTTACGACGTTAATTAAAAATTACCAAATAACTATTACCTCTAACATCAAGCAGCTTATTCATACGACTATAAAGATAAATACTCTCATTCTACAATGAGATGTCTACAAGAAAGAACTGTAATCTTTTATTTAGGAAGACGTATTCGCGTATTATGATTAGGTCAACACATGAACTGGAACCCCTCTCTCCAAATTTCCACACCACGCCAACGTGAGGATATTATACGCCCCAAATATTTTAACTTGCACCAGCCCCCACTTACCCGGCGAACTTGGGTTGGATCGAGTCTCGAACTTCCTTCCGAGCAAACTTTGCTCTTGCTCCGGTATTCATCCAACCAGGTTATCGCGGCTCCGTAATCTTTAACATTTTGACTACGGCTGTATACTCGTATATATAACTGGCGTGATTCTTTCTGGCGACATTTTAACTCGACGTGATTTATTCTTGGCATGATTCTTATAACTGTCAAGATACAACTGCTATACCGGTCGTAGTTTAAATTCTTTCGTTGATTGATTCTTATAACTTTCGAGGTACAACTGCTAAACAGGCCGAAGTCTAAATTCTCTATGGCGCGATTCTAAAAACTTTCAAGGTACAACTGATGAACTGACCGTTGTCTAAATCTTTCTAGGCGCGATCATTGTACAACTGCTGTATCGGCCGCAGTTTAATGGTTAAGCCGTATACATATCAACTGTCTATAAATGCCTCCCAAATATGCCACAGCCGTGAATCACTATGTGGAGTTTACAAAATCCCTGAAGTCCACAGAAAACAGGCAATATTTTACCAGCCAAAATAGAAAACTTCTATGGAAAAATAAAATATTCCAAAATTTTCTTCTATTCTAGATTTTTTTTTATTCTAAATATTAGTCTCAAACGATTTGAAGATTCCGGTACTTATTGATTTGAAATACACTAGAAATGGTGGAGAGACTCAACCCTCCAGGTTGTTGTCTCGATAAGGTATCTCGCCATTAGAAGAAAACTGACCAGATCTTGACTGACGAGTATCTCTCATTAGTGGTATACTGAAAAGATCTTATCGGACGATTATCATATATATGTTCTGGTTCGGGTTGTCTAGGGCAGTGGTCCCCAACCCCCGGGCCGCGGACCGGTCCGTGGATGAAATGGTACCGGGCCGCCGAAGGAACATTAAATTATTTCCATTTTATTTACTATGGTGTATTTCTCTCGGGTTTGTGCGGTTCTTATCTATGAAATGACCACTCAAATTAGGAGGCGGTAAATCAGAACTTGAAATTTGTTCTGTTACTAGAGCTTCAATTATAATTTCTGAAATCTGTATGTCTATTTTCCAATTTTGACAAATGTGACAACTGTTTTCAAGTTGGCAGACAAAGTAGCTGCATTTAAAGCCAAACTGAAAGTTGTGGGGACGGCGGTGTACAGAGGCATTTTGGACACTTCGGGTGTCATTGTCTCCTATTACCCCCAGATGAAACCATTTTGTAGCAAAGAAACAAGCTCAGGGTTCTCATTGATTTAGCGTTCTAGTGAGTTAAAATGTTAAATCACTTTATATTCATCTTTTGGTGCAACTGTATTTTATTTTGAAGGCATGTTTAAATACAATTAAATTTAAATTATTAAATCAAAACAATCTAAAATATAAACAATCAACGCCCCCCCCCCTGGGGGCCGTGTTAAATTTATCAAACGTTGATCCGGTCCGTGGCGATAAAAAGGTTGGGGAGCACTGGTCTAGGGTGTTGATGAATGAAGACAAGAACAAGTCAGGTTCTAACAATAACTACATATTCTCAGGTTTAGCATACAACTTTAGGCTCTTAAGCCTAACTAAAAGACACATTAAAACGGAAACATCGATGAGAGCTTCGCTGTTGGCGACTTCGCTCTTCACTACTCTGCTCTCCTATGCACCTGCGCTCCGTAGCGCTGGCGTCGCTACGAGTGTCGCCACTGCGCAGGTGGTTTGGCGGATGGGGTTTTGAATATGCAACACTCGTCCATCCTGACTGGTCGGTCCGCCGACCTTTGCTGTGAATTGAGGATCTGAAAAATAATCAAAAGAAAAAGACAGGAAAAGGGAAAACAAATATTTACAAAATCTATCTTGCAGACACAAAACGCTTTCTGAAATTGTTCATTCAGGAAATCTTCACATGAAATGAGAGAAAGAGGGGGGAAAAAACTAAGTCTTCTCCCAAGGTTTCATAAAGTCTGCGCTGGTTGAAGTAACACGTGGACCTTCATGGATTCTCACTTTTTCCACATCATACCTATCATTAGGTCTAACTTTCACCACTTGGTATGGTCCGAAGAACCGTGGTCGAAGCTTTAGTCCGACTCCAAATTGGGTTCGCTTGATAGCAACTTTGTCGCCTACACCATATGTTTGTGCTGGTTTTCGTCGCTTGTCGTATTGTTTTTTACTTTGCTGCTGCACTTAGCTTAGCTTCCTCACGTAGTTGTTGGACATTTTGTAGCGATATCTGTATGTATTCATCTTGAAGTGCTTCCTTAATTTTAATGTCATCCTTGTTTTGCATTTTAATTCCCGTCAAAAGTTCAAAAGGGGTGCATTTGCTTGATGTCGTTGTTGATCTTTGATTTTTTGTGTTAGCTGATCCCGCAAATTCAAATCGCAGATGTGCGAAGTATCAACTTCCTGTAAAGACGCATCAAGCTCGATATTACATAAAAACAAATCATCGCCGGCGTCGAGGGATTTGTTTAGTCTACTGTTTTGTTCTTCTTTCGGCTGCGATTTATCGTTTTGCTTTTTTATACATTCGTTGTCAGCTGTGCTTTTGTGGATTTCAATTTCATATACGGGTTTGTTTTGATTATATCTCTGAATATTATTTGGTCTGGGTGAGTTTCGGTGATTGTAAAATCCTCGCGTTGGGTTGTTTTGTCTTCGAAATTGTTCGTGTGGTGTTTGTCTATAACGGTTTTCGAATGTTGGCTGGCGTGTGTCACTGAATGATTTAAATTTTTTCCCGTTAGCCAAAATGTTTTCGTATTGTGATGTATTGACGCAGTCCTTTCGTTTCTGTGGTTTGTGGCTTCTGATTTCATTTACAGGCTTGTTTTGATTAAATCTGGGATTATTTGGTCTAGGTGAGTTTCGGTTGTAAAATCCTCGCGTAGGGTTGTTTTGTCTTCGAAACTGTTCGTGTGATGTTTGTCTATAATTGTTTTTGAATGTCGGCTGGCGTGTGTGTGTGTCACTGAGTGATTTGCGCTTTGAAGCGAAGTAAATGTCACATTCTTTTGCGAGTTGTGGTGGTCTAAACCAATTTTCGCCAGAGCGAATTGAAATATGTGATTGTGTATCCTTTCTAAAGTACTATAAAGTTTGTCCGAAACCATTAGTTCACATACAGATTTAAAGTCATTGACATCTCGAAGTCTGCAATAGTATTCGAATGCTCTAGTTAATCGTGCTGCAAATTGAGTATGTGTTTTATTAGGAAATCTTTGACATCTACGGAAATTAGCGAGACATTCTTGTGGCGTTGGTTGGAATTATTTTAGTACGGTAGCTTTGACCTGTTCGTAATTTTTGAGTTCATTTTCTGGAACGTATAGGAGGATATTGGCAGCTTTTTCTTGAAGAATGTTAATTAATATTTCGGATTTATATTCTTGTGGCACGTTTTTTGTTTCAAAGGCACGTTCGAGCGAATGGAAAAATAGATTGTAATTTTCTGCCTTAGTTGGGACTGGCATACTTAGCGTTTTAACACTTTTTATAGAACTTTCTATGTTCGGCGGTGATGTGTCGTTCATTCTAGTATTGTTTCCGATAGAAGATTGGTTTGTTCCTGCATTATTTCTTATAGTAGCTAATTCGAGTTCTCGTTCAATTTGTGCTAATTTAAGTTTCTCGGTGCTTTCGACTTCTTTGGCCTTCCTTTCTTCGACAATTGAACTCATTAAATCTTTTATAAATTCTGGGTCTTGTTTGAACGTATCATTTTTTTTCAATATTTTATTTTAGTTTGATTATAGTGGCACCTTCCGGTACAATTTCATCAATTTCTTGAACAACCTTTATGAGGTCTTCTTTCTTCGTATTTTTATACATGCTTAAAATAAAGGTTTGGTCCTACCTTAGATTCTTGTTTGGCTTCTGTTTTGGCACCGTCGTCGATTTGACCGTTGCACTGGTCACTTTCGTTGTGGCGGGGAGATTGGCCGTTTGCTTCCGTTTTGTACGTCGGTGAGCTGCACTGGACACGTTAGTTGAGGCGGGGGAATTGGCCTGCGCTTTTAGTTGCTTCACAGTTGCACTGGATTCGTTCGTTGAGGCGGAGGAATCGGCCTATTGCTTCCGTTTTTTCACGTCGGTGAGCTGGACTGGACACGTTAGTTGAGGCGGGGGAATTGGCCTGCGCTTTTAGTTGCTTCACAGTTGCACTGGATTCGTTCGTTGAGGCGGGGGAATCGGCCTCTTGCTTCCGTTTTTTCACGTCGGTGAGCTGGACTGGACACGTTAGTTGAGGCGGGGGAATTGGCCTGCGCTTTTAGTTGCTTCACAGTTGCACTGGATTCGTTCGTTGAGGTGGGGGAATCGGCCTATTGCTTCCGTTTTGCACGTCGGTGAGCTGGACTGGACACGTTAGTTGAGGCGGGGGAATTGGCCTGCGCTTTTAGTTGCTTCACAGTTGCACTGGATTCGTTCGTTGAGGCGGGGGAATCGGCCTATTGCTTCCGTTTTTTCACGTCGGTGAGCTGGACTGGACACGTTAGTTGAGGCGAGGGAATTGGCCTCCGCTTTTAGTTGCTTCACAGTTGCACTGGATTCGTTCGTAGAGGCGGGGGAATCGGCCTCTTGCTTCCGTTTTCTCTGCGTTGTTGTTGTTGTTTGCTTGACTGTTAACTGGACACGTTAGTTGAGGCGGGGGAATTGGCCTCCGCTTTTAGTTGCTTCACAGTTGCACTGGATTCGTTCGTTGAGGCGGGGGAATAGGCCTCTTGCTTCCGTTTTTTCACGTCGGTGAGCTGGACTGGACACCTTAGTTGAGGCGGGGGAATTGGCCTGCGCTTTTAGTTGCTTCACAGTTGCACTGGATTCGTTCGTTGAGGCGGGGGAATCGGCCTATTGCTTCCGTTTTTTCACGTCGGTGAGCTGGACTGGACACGTTAGTTGAGGCGGGGGAATTGGCCTGCGCTTTTAGTTGCTTCACAGATGCACTGGATTCGTTCGTTGAGGCGGGGGAATCGGCCTCTTGCTTCCGTTTTTTCACGTCGGTGAGCTGGACTGGACACGTTAGTTGAGGCGGGGGAATTGGCCTGCGCTTTTAGTTGCTTCACAGTTGCACTGGATTCGTTCGTTGAGGCGGGGGAATCGGCCTATTGCTTCCGTTTTTTTACGTCGATGAGCTGGACTGGACACGTTAGTTGAGGCGGGGGAATTGGCCTGCGCTTTTAGTTGCTTCACAGTTGCACTGGATTCGTTCGTTGAGGCGGGGGAATCGGCCTCTTGCTTCCGTTTTCTCTGCGTTGTTGTTGTTTGCTTGACTGTTAACTGGACACGTTAGTTGAGGCGGGGGAATTGGCCTACGCTTTTAGTTGCTTCACAGTTGCACTGGATTCGTTCGTTGAGGCGGGGGAATCGGCCTCTTGGTTCCGTTTTCTCTGCATTGTTGTAGTTTGCTTGACTGTTAACTGGACACGTTAGTTGAGGCGGGGGAATTGGCCTGCGCTTTTAGTTGCTTCAGAGTTGCACTGGACTTGTTCGTTGAGGCGGGGGAATCGGCCTATCGCTTCCGTTTTTTCACGTCGGTGAGCTGGACTGGACACGTTAGTTGAGGCGGGGGAATTGGCCTGCGCTTTTAGTTGCTTCACAGTTGCACTGGATTCGTTCGTTGAGGCGGGGGAATCGGCCTCTTGCTTCCGTTTTTTCACGTCGGTGAGCTGGACTGGACACGTTAGTTGAGGCGGGGGAATTGGCCTGCGCTTTTAGTTGCACTGGATTCGTTCGTTGAGGCGGGGGAATCGGCCTCTTGCTTCCGTTTTCTCTGCGTTGTTGTTGTTTGCTTGACTGTTAACTGAACACGTTAGTTGAGGCGGGGGAATTGGCCTGCGCTTTTAGTTGCTTCACAGTTGCACTGGACTCGTTCGTTTAGGCGGGGTAATTGGCCTCTTCCTTCCGTTTTCTCTGCGTTGTTGTTTGCTTGACTGTTGATTGGACACGTTAGTTGAGGCGGGGGAATTGGCCTGCGCTTTTAGTTGCTTCAGAGTTGCACTGGACTCGTTCGTTGAGGCTGGGTAATTCACCTCTAGCTTTGGTTTGGCTGTAAAATTTCTTTTCGTTGCTGTTAGTCCAAGAGCTGTTCATATAGTTTCTCAAAGTTCAGAACCGGTTGAGCCCCCATGTTCTGGTTCGGGTTGTCTAGGGTGTTGATGAATGAAGACAAGAACAAGTCAGGTTCTAACAATAACTATATATTCTCAGGTTTAGCATCATACAACTTTAGGCTCTTAAGCCTTCCTAAAAGACACTTTAAAACGGAAACATCGATGAGAGCTTCGCTGTTGGCGACTTCGCTCTTCACTACTCTGCTCTCCTATGCACCTGCGCTCCGTGGCGCTGGCGTCGCTACGAGTGTCGCCACTGTGCAGGTAGTTTGGCGGATGGGGTTTTGAATATGCAACATATATATATACACACACACAGTCCAGTCACATTAATGTGATCACCACCTACTTTCGCCGTCAACGTGAAATAACCAATCACAAAAGGCAGGTGGCAGCACATTGCAGTGGAGTGTATATAAAGGATGTCCTGGGGCATCGCATTTCAATCGTTGGCGTAATGCAGAAACGTAGCGATTTATCCGACGTCCAAAAGGGCATGAGTATTGGCTTTTGGACCAAGGGTGGAAGCATTTCGGAAACGGCTAACTTTGTGAACTGTTCGCGTGCCGCTGTGGTAAAAGTATACCGTGCATGGCAAAATGGCACTATTCAAAATAAGCGACGTGACACATGTGGTGCACCACGGGCTATAGATGACAGAGGCTAACGAAGGCTACGGAGATGTGTTCGGCCGCATAGACGTGTAACTGTTGAGCAACTGACCGCCCAGATGAACCAAGGGGCTATCAAGAGTGTATCCTCTACAATGGTTCAGCTAATGTTGCTGCGCATGGGCCTCCGCGGCAGACGCCTGGTTAATGCACCTATGCTGACTGCTGTTCATCGGCGACGAAGGCTATATATATATAATAACATATAACACACACAAAATAACAAAAAATAATCAAACAGCCGGGGTGCATTAACCAGAAACCGAAACTCGAAACTACCCATGCAAGCGCGCTGAAGCTGCAGACATAGCATGGTAAGCAATATAATTTCAAAAACACAAGAATTTCCATTAGGTGTTAGCATGTTGTTAAATTGTGTAATTGATGGCATTGGGTGGTAATTTTTAGGTTTGTTGTTGTTGATCTCCCGGCTGCGGCTTCAATTTCGTTTTGTTTCTGCTCTGTTTTGGTTTTTTGTTTTGTTTTTGTTTTACTTGCTTTTTGGGGGAGTGTATGAGCAATTTTTTCAGCCTAATGCTGCTCATGTGTAGAAAACACCATATATATATATATATATATATATATATATATATATATATATATATAAGCCTACCTCTCTACCTAAGTCCTAAATACCTTTTATTTAATAAATAAGAATTTGTATACTATTTACTTTTTATTTTCTAGTTTTCTCAAACAGAATTTAAATTTTCATCACTAATACTTAATGTTAGGCTTCAGTGTCTTGTATATATAATCTATTTATATAACACATATTTAAATATATTATTTTGTTGAAAATACACGAATATTAATGTGACAAATTAGATTCACATTCGTCTTCTTCAGATCTCTCCCATTTAATTTTATAATCTCAAAGGATCAGCAAAAAAGTTTTATTTTCGAGGTGATCCTTGGAATGAAAAGTTTGGGTACCACTGTGCTAGAGGCTGTCTGTCTATAGCTCCAGCCATTGCATCTGAGTGGTTGACGGTTGTTATAGGAACCGGCCTCGTTCATTTTGGGTAGGAGTGATCCTGGTGAATTACTTAACTATGCTTTGTTTTTGACGAATTCTGACTGAGGAAAGATGTAGTTTGCTAATAATAGATCTTACACAACAAGTAAAATTCCTAATAAATGTAATGTGTTTTTTTATCATTATGTGATATAAACTTGAAACCTTTTCTTCAAGCAACCCTATTAAAAATAGGATAACGTCGTTGCTATGGCAGCAGACTGTCGTAGCGTGGAGGTTTGGGGACTGGGGTGCCATCTGAGGTGTGACCACGTTATCTGACCCTTGTTCAAAACTACATGGTGTTGTCCTCGAATCTTTCCATTCGAATTTGATTCTAGACATCTGTCGTGTTGCTGCTGTGCGACGGTAATTAAAATACCTACTTCCCCTTCTTACATTCATGTAAAACATTCTTATGGGGATTTTTTCACCATTCGCTTGAAACTTTCTGCTCGTACTCATTATGATACTAAGAATAAAAGTTGATTACATCCTAAAAACAAAGGATAATTTCTAATTAAAACTTTTCTAAAATTATAAAACCGAGAAAAAATGCTAATTGCGTATATTATTATTTTTCCTCTTTAATTACTAAAGCTGTTTTTTTTTGTTTTTTTTTTGGAAGGATACGAACTTTTGCTTGTACGGATTTTACCAGATTCTAGTAAAAAATGTCACTTTTCCATTTAACATCTAAAAAAAGGATAGAATGTTTTAAGATTTTTATATAAATAACTCAACACAATAAAAACAATAATTAAAATCCGGAGAACTTGATTTTTTTTATAAAAATTTTCATGTGAGTTTCAAGTATGCAGGTAATCAATCTGCAAAATTTTATCAAAACAATTCGATGGTTGAATCGAGTTTTGGGGCGCAAAGTGACATATTTGGTCATTCTGTGCCAGAAACAAGACAGACAATACTAAGTCATGGACACAATGAAAATTGTGCTAACACAAAAGAGAGAGGAAACGAACAACCGCCGCCTACAACTCGAAGGTTACTAGTGCAGTGGGCATATCTACCGAGCCACCTCCTTCCCGTTAGAGACACTGACAACTGCTGAATTAAAAAGGCATTTTTTTTGCTAAAAGTTCCGCTTTGGGGGGATGGGATTGAATGACGAAACTATGCAATGAAATACACTCTATAACAAAAAAAGAATTGACGCACCAAGAAGGAGTTGTCCCATTGCGGTAAAATTGGGTGGATGTGAAGAACATACATAGAAAAACAAACGATTCAAATTTCAGAACAATTGAATGACTTATTTCAGAGTTTGACCGTTACAAAGGGATGAAGTCAATAAGGCGTTGGTCCACCTCTGGCCTGGATGCAAGCTGACCCCTACGTGGCATAGACTGAAAAAGTTCCCGGATGGCGTACTGAGGAATTTCTCGACATCTCCAACTGTCGGGCTAAATGGTCAACATTTCGGGGCGGTTGCAATTGCCTTCCCCTGACGTCTCAAATGTGCTCTATTGGATAGAGATCAGGAGACCTAGCTGGCCAAGGAAGTGTTGCGAAATCTTGATGACAATTCATAGCAACACATGCTGTGTGTGGCCAGGCATTATCTTGTTGAAAAGTATCCGGGGTGACGCAAAAGCTACGGTAACACAATCGGTCGTAGAATGTCGTCTACGTACCGCTGTGCTGTATGTTGACGTAAAATGGCAGGATTTCTAATATCGAATTGGTTCTGTGGTATTTTTAGATCTATACAATAATGACGATTAGAGAGATTATTTCAGTTAAATTAAAGTTTAATTTCTATATTACAATATTTACAGATATAGAAAAGATTACATATTAGTGCAAATCGAATCATAATCAAATTTAGAACACTTAGGTTCTTTCGAAATCGAATCAAGGGTCGAACTTCAACTTATCAACTGACAAAAGCTGCAGATGTGAGTAGTATGGGGGGCACTCTACCGCCTTTTCAAGATGGCCGCCGTTTGTTTACATTTAGGAGGAGGAATCAGATAACGTTGTTGGGGGGAGATAAGGATTCGTTGTTGGGGGAGATAAGGATTTGTGGTGGTTACTGATAAGAACTTGACGTTTTGTTTTCATTTTTCGGTGGACGAGATGACGTCATGTTGTTGATGGTGAATTTCCATGGTGATGAAGGACTGGTAGCGCCACCTGGTGGTGGGATGAGTAACCGTATTATTGGAATTTAAAAAGGATTTCCTCGGATTCGAACCGGGGACCACGGGTTAAGAAAGCGGACATGCTATCCGTTGAGCTATCGAGCACTTGTGAGGAAAGGGTGTTTAAATGTAGCGTTTGCTTTTCTTTGTTCGGGACTTGTGAAAATATTGGGAGTGGTGGGGTTTTAATTTTGAATAATTAATCTTCTAATGAATTGAGGCCTTGAACGACTGGTAGCGCCATCTAGGGATTTTTCAAGTAACTAATTAAATATAAGATTTGATATTCTCGTATATAATTTCTAATGGTGATGAAGGACAGGTATCGCCATCTAGGGGTGGAGAAAGTAACGATTTAAAAGGATTCTAGCTGAAAAAGTCTAGAAGCTTCTGGAACTGGTGACTAAGGATTCTTTAGCCTAAGTTAATTAAGATTACAGAAGGACACTAACCCGGAGACACTGATAGGATACAATCTTAAGTAAATGAGAAGCTTTGCTATTTAGGGTAATGTTGTTTTATGATTGTGAGAGTGCAAATACTTCAACTACATCCCCCAATGAATCAGGTATGACATGCCCCCGAACTGGAACATTCTATAGAGGTTCTATCTTTGAAAATGAGACGAGAGGTGTCAATACGGAATTTACAGATAGTGATAACAGTTTATAGCAGACGTTCACGGATCTTGAGGAAAGGAAAGGGGGGAGTGGTGTCTCACATTTGAAAATGCACCAATGGATTAATTAACTACAGAAGGGAGGGTACACAACTATCGATACACGTGAGTGATAAGCGATAAGTGTAAAGCTATAAATACTTGAGAACGGGAGATTTGGTAGTACAATTACCTTGTCAAGTGAACTTTAGTGGATCTCTACTGCTCACTGAAATGCTTTTTCTGCGGATTGTGGGCTAAAATGGATTCGAGTGACGATGTTTCTAGAGTGTTTGATGAACATCCCATCACTGATGAGGAAATGCGTGAAATCAACGAATTGGAAAATGAAGCTTATGTAAGTACTACTTTTTTCTATGCTTTTCAGAAAAAGTAGTAATGTTTTTTTCAGTGTTTAAGAAATAGTTTTGAAAGCAAATAAATTTTATTCAGGAAGATGAGGAAACCCTGCAACTGTTTGCTGAAAACCCCATAAGGGAAGATGAACTTGAATGGTGTGATGAAATTGAAAAAGACGAACTTGTAAGTGTAAATAAGTACACGTTTATTTTAATGCTTGAACATAAAGTGTTCCGTTTAAACTTGAATATCAAAACGTCTAATATCTTCTTTTTTTTTTAACACAGATTTATGATTTTCAAAATCAAATTGGAGGTGGTCATGGAGGGGTAAATATTAAATAATTAAGAATCTTAATATGTTTGTTTGTGTGTAGTAAAATTTTTGTCTTATTGCCTGCTTATACATTTTTTTTATCATGATTAGATTGATTTACCGTACACTCTAAGGGAAACCAGGAGGAGAACCAATGCTCGCTTCCAAACTGAAGAACGAACATATTCTGCTCAAATAAACCCTGACCAAATACCCCAACATTTAAGAGGTAGCGTCATCAACACTGCTTTGACATTTCTGCAGATGCTACTAACAGCTCTCATTGCAGAAACTACACAAAATCTGCTGGAAAATGATTTCATTAGGTATAAGACTTGCCAAAAAAAAAACTATTACAATTTTAAAGAACATTTATTTTGCCACTGTTGATGTTTTGATTATTTTACAGATTCTGTTTCTTTACGGATAACTTGGACCGCCCAATATCTACCAATTTGAGAATGATTCGAGACATTTCTGTAGAATTTATCCTTTCAACAATTATGAAAGTCTTACAGGTAATTTTTTTTTTTTTGATTAAACAAAAATGTATTTTTAACGTGTATGGGCTTTTTCTTATAATTATATTTTTATATTTTCAGAGCAAGGACAGCATTCCTATTGATGACCGGAGTCTTAAAATTGATGTAATTACGGTACGGAACCCCCAAGGAGGTGGCAGACGAAAACTGCTAGATGTTGCATCCAATCGTCTTTACAAAAGCAGTATTGTGTCTATACCTAGAGAAAATGATGGACTTTGTTGTGCACGGGCAATTGTCGTAGGTATGGCGCACATAGAAAAACATCCAAATTATGGTTACATAATAGATAAGAGGAAGCCATTGCAGAAGAAAATGGCACAAGATTTGCATATTAACGCTGGAGTACCCCTGGGACCCTGTGGTTATGGAGAACTCAGAATATTTGAGAACTACTTAAATATACAGATTCATGTGGTTTCTACAGATAACTTGAATCAAGTAAGTTAATTTTTATTAGTATATATTTAGATTTTTAGAGCATGATAATTATTTTAAAAGAATGTTAAGGGCTTTAAAATTTAATTTTTTAATGAATTTTTTCAGGTTGTGTATAAAGGACCCAATCGTGCAAACCGACCTCAAATTTTTCTGTACTTTAACGAGAATCATTATGATCTCATCAAGTCTATGACTGCATTCCATGGCTCCTCGTACTACTGTTCAGAATGCGATAAGGCGTATAACAACATCCACAAACACAGATGTGATGTTATTTGTAATGTTTGTTATTCACGGGAGTGTTTAATGGGGTTTGCGAAAGCATGTGGTGACTGTAACCGCACTTGTAGGTCAGATGATTGTTTTGCGCGACACAAATCTGTAGTCAACAAAAAGAATAGTTACTGCCAACAGTTTTACATTTGCCCCCTTTGCAGTAAATTTTTAAATTCAAAACAGCGTCCTTTCCATTTACACAAATGCGGAGAAGTTAAGTGTAACAATTGTGGGGGATTTTCAATAACAGAACATAGATGTTATTTAAAGAAAACTCCTGCTAAATGTTTTAATGAAAAAATTATATTTTTTGATTTTGAGACGGATCAAAGCGATTCTGAGCACAGGGTAAACTTTGCCGTCGCCATGTATGCGGATGGTACAGAATTTGTGTTTAAGGGTTATGAAGCTCTCAACCAGTTTTGCGCATTTTTATTTTCTTCGCAACATAAAGAATATACTGCAATTGCCCATAACATGAAAGGCTTTGATGGACAATTTGTTTTAGCTTATTTATTGCAACAAGGTTTAACCCCTAACATTATTCCAAATGGCTCTAAAATAATGCAAATAGAACTATCCTCTTATAAAATAAGAGTCATTGACTCCTTTAACTTTTTACCTATGTCCCTTTCAAAGTTCCCCAAAACGTTTGGCATAGTAGAATTAGCGAAAGGTTACTTTCCCCATTTATTTAATTCCCCTAACAATCAGGCCTATGTAGGCGAATTACCCGATGCATCATTTTACACACCCAATTCGATGCTTGCTGCAGACCGGGAAAAATTTTATACGTGGTATGAGGAGCGGAAACATGAACAGTTTAACTTCCAAGATGAAATGTTAAAGTACTGTAGGTAAGTATCCTTGTTTTAAAAAGTTTTTATTACTTACGGCTGTTTATAGCAGTTTGCTTACATTTATATATTTTTTAATATTGTTTAGATCGGATGTGGATATTTTACGGCGTTGCTGTCTGCAATTCAGGACAGAATTTTTAAGTGTGACCGGAGTTGACCCCTTTCAGCACGTAACCATTTCCAGCGCTTGCATGGCCACGTACCGATCCCGTTTCATTTCAAATGGAACAATAGCATATGTGCCTAGAAATGAGGGTGTAAACCGTACGCGGTACAGCGTAACGTCCATACAATGGTTGGATTTTTTAATCCATCAGCATGGTGCACTTATTCTACATGCAGGCAATGGTCTTGGTGAGAGGAAAGTAGGAGGCATTTCTGTGGATGGTTTTTGCGAAGAAACCAATACCGTGTACCAGTTTCAAGGTGAGTTATGCAAACAGTCAAACGAATTATGGAACAATTAAAAACAATTTTTTTTTATGCAGAACTAAAAAAATTTTATTTACATTTTAGGATGTTTTTTTCATGGCTGCTCAAAGTGTTATGTGGATCAGGATATTGTAAACCCAGTGAATGGTCATTACATGTGGGAATTGCGAAGAAAAACTGAGAGCACAGAGCAGAAACTGAGGTCTCTGGGATATCAATATATTGAAATGTGGGAACACGAATTCATCGCTTGGAAAGCAACCAACCAAGAATTGAAAGCCTTTTTAGTAACACACGACGTTGTGGAACGGCTAAACCCCAGAGATTCGTTCTTTGGGGGTCGAACAAACGCTGTTCGCCTTTACTATGAAGGAGCTGTTAAGTATATAGACTTCACTAGCCTTTACCCCTATGTAAACAAGTACTGTCGGTAAGACCCTATTTTTACACTATGCAATTTTTTTTTTTTTTTTAAATAATTTTTAGAAATATTTGAAACAAAAACTTTTTTGTCTTCTAGATACCCTATTAAGCATCCTGAAATTATTACATCAGATTTTGGGCCTCTGAGTGATTACTTTGGAATTATTAAGTGCCGCATTTTACCTCCCAGAAAATTATATTTTCCTGTGCTTCCCTACAGGTGATTTAATTTGTTCTTCTATTTTAACTATTTATTATTATTATTTTTTAATGATACACCTTTTTAAAAAAAAGTTCATTTTCAATACAGATCAAACAACAAACTGATGTTTCCTTTATGCAAGACTTGCGTTGAAACATATCAACAAACGGAATGTGGGCACGGAACAGACGACAGAAGTTTCATTGGAACATGGGTTACAGAAGAGGTGAAAAAAGCACTCCAGAAAGGATACCAAGTTCTCAAAATTTATGAGGTTGTTAATTTTTTTAAATGTTTAAGTAAGGCATTACAAAATTTATAGCAAAAGTACTTTATTAACTTTTTTTCTTTTAGATATACCACTTCAAAGAAAGTCAGACAGGTCTCTTTTCTGACTATATTGACACGTTCTTGAAGTTAAAACAAGAATCGTCTGGATGGCCCTTTAACTGCTCTTCTGCTGACCAAAAAGAAGCTTATATAAGTAGCTATAAAGATAAAGAGGGAATTACTTTAGACCCTATTAAAATAGGAGTCAATGCAGGAAAACGTCAAGTTGCCAAACTTTGTCTGAATAGGTAAGGGGGTGGACGACGTGATTATGTGTGTGTGTGTATCTGTTCACTTTTTTATTTATGCATATATTTAGTAATATTAATTATGTGTCATTTTATAGTTTCTGGGGTCGATGGGGGATGTCGGAAAATAAAGTACAGCTGCGCTACATCACTAAACTGGCTGATTTGAACCAAATGATAGCTGATACAACTATAGAGGTAATACTTTTTTCATAATCTTTTCAGGACAAAAAAGAAATGTTGCAGCTAACATATTTTTACAAGTGAAATCTATTTTGTAAACCCTTTTTTCTTTACATTACAGGTTAAAGATCTCTATTTTCCAACAGAAAATGTAGCAGCTGTACAATACGTGTACAAGGAGGAGTTTGTTACACCTTCCAGCAGCACCAACATATTTCTGGCTACATTCACAACTGCATGGGCCCGTCTGAAACTCTACGACGAATTGGAAAAGTTAGGCAAAGATGTTCTATACTTTGACACTGACAGGTAATTATTGGTTCAAGGGGTTATGTGTATCGATTTTATTTGTTAAACAGTCTGTGACAATTTTTTTTAAATTTTAGTATCATATACGCTTCGAATGGATCGAATGACCCTCCTTTGGGCTCCTTTCTGGGAGAATTCACAGATGAATTAGATGGCAAGTCTATTAATGTTTTTGTTTCTGGTAAGTTTATTTGTATTAAATGCGAAATGGAAAGGGATTTTATGCACTGCGGAAATTAACTACTATAAATACTTATACTATTGCCTTTATTTTTTAGGAGGAGCAAAAAACTATGCGTATGAAAGGAGTGATGGTGTTCAATGTTGTAAAATAAGAGGTTTTAGCTTAAATTATAAGAATTCTGAAATTTTAAATTTTAAATCAATGAAAGAGCTTGTACAGGATCTGGACATGGACACCACTCTTTCTGTCCATAATCCTTCAAAAATTACTAGAGACGTAAAAAGACGCAAAGTCGTCAATCGATACGAAGAAAAAAAATATAAACTTGTCTATGACAAAAGGGTAGTCAAAGAAGATTATGGAACTCTTCCATATGGATTCTAAAATTAAATAAATTTGCATGTTTAAAAAAAAATGTGTATTAAAATATTTGTTACATGTAATCTATATTTGTAATTAGTTTGTGTATATTTTGTATATAATGTATTGAAAAAAAAATATATATTTAGAATATTTTGCTTTATATGTTTAACATAAAAATAAAATGTGAGTTAAATTTTGCTACTTGTGTGTTTATGAGTATTTAATGTGTGTTATCTTTACCCCCCCCCTCTCTCTCTATAAAAGACAAGTTTTTCTTTAAATATAAACAGTTAACATGGAGCTTTTAAAGTTGAAACACCCTTTTACTATGTTGGTTGCAGGCCCAACGGGGTGTGGCAAGACTTATTTTGTCAAAAATATTATTGAGCAGAAAACTATAACTAATTTTCCAACAAAAGTTCTTTGGTGCTATGGTGCTTATCAAAATTTGTACACCCAAATGCCCACGGTGAAGTTTCACGAAGGATTGCCTGCTGTTTTAAATACAGTTTCGGACGCTTTAATTGTGATTGATGATTTAATGACAGAATTAGGAAACGATACCAAAGTTACAAAATTGTTCACAAAGGGCAGTCACCATAGGAATTTAAGCATTGTATTTATTGTGCAAAATGTGTTCCATAAATCTTCTCAGATGAGGGATATTTCTTTAAACAGTCATTATTTGGTGCTATTTAAAAACCCTAGGGACAGATCACAGATAACCCATTTAGGTAGACAGCTGTACCCCTCAAACAACAAATTCTTTCAAGAAGTGTTTCAGGACGCCACAAGTAAACCTTATGGATATTTGTTAGTTGACTTAAAACCGGATACAGACGACGGTTGGCGCTTACGCACAGGCATGTTTTCTGAAGATACCCTTTATCTCTACCAACCCCGCTAGTCGCAAATTCATGAACAGGCAAACCAGCAATGAATCATAAAAGTAATCAGTCAGATAATCACTTTAATGATTAACTTAAAGCCTGGCTCTACGAACAGGTCTGCTTACAAAAAGGATACATTTCATACCTTCCGAACAGAAGTGATTCAGTCAGGAAAAATTTTACAATTTAGCTATCATATAAATACTTTTGCTTTGTATATGTGATTATCATTTGTCATCAATATGACCAAGTGTACACAACATCAGTTAGAGCAGCTTAGACTTGTGTTAAAAAGCAAAACAAAATCTTCTCTGTTGCGAAAGTGTTCTAACAGTACAATTAAATCTTTATGTGAATGTGCATTAAATTTATTAAAAGGTAACGTTCCAGTAACCAAACACAGAAAACACAAGCTTGCTCCTTATAAAAGAAGTATTAGAAAGTTAGCTGATAAATCATTGCCTTTGTACAAAAAGCGTAATATTCTCATTTCACAGAAAGGTGAAGGTATTTTAAGTATTTTATTACCAGCGGCCATTTCCGTGATAGGATCCCTTATACATGGAGCACAGTAAGAAGTTAATTATTGTACCGGAAGACAGGCTTCCTGCTTTTATTAGTGAACATTTGTCCGAAATGGACAAAAAAATGCACGATATACTGAGACAAAAAAATCTAAGTGACAGCGAAAAAGCCCTCCTATACGTACAAATTTTGCAAAGTTATGTAAAGTTTCCAATGCAGACAGAAAACCCCCCAGTTCAGGACCAAAAGATTCAGCAGGCAGAAATTCCTACCAACAATTCAAACGATATACCATTAAAGATTGAGGAAAAAGACACTATTTTGGAAAATGTTCTGAAAACAGTACCCGTTAGACAAAAGCAGGTTGCTGTAGAAATGTACGATTTTTTAAAGAATGCACAAAATACTTTAAAGTGGTCAGAACAGGGGGAAATTATTTATAATAATAAAATTATACCTCGTTCAAATATAGTTCTCTTAATTGACTACATCTTAAGAAATAAAAAGAGAGCTCCCTTTGGTACTAATGTGTTTCAGAATGCTGTAAAAGAAATGAATTTACCTGTTAAATATATTGCAAATGAATATATGTTAAAGAAACTTGTACCCAAAGTGCTTGTTAAGAAACAAATGTATGCTAAAAAGAATGAATGGATTCGTTATAAATAAAAATATCTTTAGTTTGTATACTTATGTGTCCTGAGATTATTTATAATTAAAAAAATTACACAAACACAAAATTAAATAATATAAATTTTTTATTTTTTATAGATAAATCTTACACCATATCTTTTTTTCACAAACTGATACATTCTAAAATCATTTCTTTTGCTATGTTGCAAATATTTTAAAATAGAATACATAGATTTTCCTTGACATCTTTTCAGTAAATAGTAAATACAATAAGGTCCACATACATTGGAAGTGATACTTTGAAAAGGGAAGGGGTTCCAGTTTACATTGGTAAATTTAGAAATAAATCGTAAAATGGGTCCTTCAAAATGTTCTGGGGAGCGACCATATGAGTCAAATAACTCTAGAGATTTGCCTTCAATGAACATGGCGATCCAATGCGATCCGGGTTTAGAGTGCGGTTCCACGTTAATAACCATAGCACATTTTCCACGTACACGAGGGATCTTGTCTGCTGGATATACACCTCTAAAGAATGGAGCAGCTTGAGGGTCTTGGGATAATATACGCATAATATGTTGTGCATACATTTAATTGCTGAAGTCGTAAATGATGTTTCTAGATTTGTTGATTTCAATCACGTTTTCAAATTCTGCATACACTATAACGTTTATAGTGTGTTCTAAAGGCTCTTGAAATTTCATTTCTAATCTCATGTTACTATGTTTTATAAGATTGAGGTGCTCGCCATCGCAAAGATCAGGAGACAAGTCAAAAGCAAGCAACGTGTAACCTTTGGGGTATTCTTCTCTCGAAATGTTGTTTCCGTAATTGTCACCTATTTTATCTGTCCCTAAAAACAAGCTCTGATAAGCTCGAATGTAATTGTTCTGCGCAAAATTAGGCTGAAGTGCATTATAGGGTGTAGGTTGGCCATCCACATAAAGTGCTATGAAATTCAAATTGTAGTGTTTAAATTGAAAGGGAGATTTTGCATATGTTCCGTGAAATGCATCGTTATCTACGCATCCAACAACGACTCTCTTTGGCATTTGACCTACAAAAATATTATCTTGGGTAATGGACATATTCCCTTTAGGAATCGAATAACTTTTACTTAAAACTCTATTAATAGGATATTTGGCTGTTTGCTTCTCCAGAGCCTTACTATGACCTAAAGTAACACCTACACTAACACGTACTTTACGCACAAATAAAGATACATGTTCAAGCACTACTTTATAATCTCCTGTACCCATCAGACAAAATTCCGGTTTGCTACGTATGAGTTTAATTTTTAAATCCACTAGATTTAGTAAAAGTCTATCTTGATTAAATAAATCACTGTGTATAGCACCTATCATATCTATAGTTGAACTTAGCTTGCAGAAGTTGCATCTTTTAGTAAATCCCTTATTTGTTTCGTTGGCCAAGTGTTCGCCTGTATCTTTGTAAAAAAGTTCGCAGGTTAGTTGCGAGTTTTTGCTGTCAGATCCGTGATTTAGTAAATTTTCTATATAGGAACTATAAGGATACATGTTATTTGAACTGGAAACTAAACGCTCGTTCAAATTAACGTCAACTTGGGAAAACAAGGAATGAAGAAACATGTTAACAGGGCCTATAGTGTCATCTGGCGTCAAGGTCTTTCCATCACTTTTTAAAATTTTGGCTCTTACATACAAATGTGTTTGAGATAAATCCATATAATCCTCTCCACTACCAGAAACGTGAAATTCTACAGGTCCACCGTCAGCTACGTTCGATAACGGGTGAAATTGCACCCATTGTCCGCCTTGTATAACGGTCTGTGTAGGAGGTAAGTGAAATAATTCTAATTCTGACTTGGCACATTCTGGAGAGTCCTTTAAAACAAACGCCATTATGGATCAAATATATCGCGTGCTTGCACCTTTCGCTTTTTGACTGTAATGACCCGTTTTGCAGTTGTACGCTTTCTTTTATACTTTCCTTTACCCAGCATGAATTGCGCCTTATTGATAGCTCTTTTTGCTAAACTTTTACTCTCTTCTTTGAATCGATTCTCTGCTGATTGTTTTAAGTCTTTCCCCTCCAAAATATCATTTGCTATCTGAGTCCCTGTTCTTAAAACTGACTTTCCTACTGTTTTCGCACCGCTGAAGAGAAACGGCAGAGCTTTACGAAATAGGCGACGAAACATGCCACCAATTCCGTACCCTTTCTGTGAATTGTTACCCCTATAGAAAGCCATTCCAGAGCCTGTCTGACCTGCATAATGCTCTTCAAACTTTTTAGAACAACACACATACGGTACACACGTCATATTGGTGTCACACAATCAACATGTATAACTAAAATGAATATGTTCTCTTACGTTCTTTGATATTTATAGTAATTGCCGTATCCTAAAATGCAAAACAACAAGTAACTTACCCCTTTCAAAGGGTACTAAGTCTCCGGAATTTAAAC
This sequence comes from Metellina segmentata, assembly GCA_947359465.1. Lineage (NCBI taxonomy): Eukaryota > Metazoa > Arthropoda > Arachnida > Araneae > Tetragnathidae > Metellina > Metellina segmentata. Next base: position 122,055,721 of record OX375876.1, read on the forward strand.
GAATTTGAATCTCTATAGTTTGAAAATGCTGCCGTATGACTGGTACGTAATGAGGTCGATCGTACAAAGCACTAACTATTTCACCATCATTACCGGTTACCTTAACAACTCGCAGAAGAGGAGCTTGTATATTACCAACTGTTTGGGGTTCCACAATATCACTATATACGTATAATAGGGGGAATGAAATGTTTGGATCAGCAACAAAAGAACTTTCCAATACACCTTGTACTACTTGAGGAATAAATCCAATGAGAGTACTGAGTCCCTCTTGTAAAATAACTTTGGCATCGTTCTCAGCTTTTATTTTAACCCGCTTGGTATTGTTGTTAAACTGAAATTTTATCTTATTTTCATGTGCCGGTAAGTACATAGCCTTTAAGATATCTGGTACCGATTCATAACATCCTGCAGGTACTTTTCTAGTAATTAATTTTCCATCTCCTAAATCAAAACCGTATATATTGTTGTTTTCATTTATATTATACCATGTGTGGGGGTATATTATTTCAGCTAATCCTACTTCCCATTCACCGTTTAAACTTATAGGAGTGGGTAACTGTGTCGTATAACTAGAAATCTTGTTCTCGGGGAAATATTGTAGGGAGCTATCCGAAGGCAACGTCACGTAAAAAGACATTTTTAACACTAAGCTAATAATAATATCTTATTCGGTATTTATAGGTGTCTCACATCAGAAACCCATGCATTAAACTTTTCTGGGTAGTCTAAAAATTTTACAAAATATTCTATTTTTTTGCCAACTTTACGTTTCTTTAACACCTTTTCCACAGGATAGTATCCGGGGGGAATCAGACACCTTCTGAATTTCCTTTTCATAAAAAGTGCCCTCAATTATTTCATTAACCAAATCTTTTAACTTATAAACGACTGGTTTTCTAGGAATAATTTGATGTATAGTAAAAATCTCTCTTGTCCAATTATTTTTATAACTTTTCTCAAAGAGCCGTTTTGTTTTACTAATACGTACTGTGTCTCCTACATTAAACTTAGGTTTTGTTTCAGCTTGTGCTAGATCTCCATATAAGTTTTGCCATACTTTTTGTTGATTGTTCAGATTTACAGATATTGGTTCCATTTTAATACTACGGTGAAAGGTTCTATTGTAACTGTAAATCAATTTATCAATGACATCTATATATTTATGTGTATTGAATTCAGTGAAATACTTCCACATTTTAACTTTCAAGGTGCGGTTAAATCTTTCAACAACACTCGCTTTGGTTTCATTACTTGTCGTAAAGAAGTGCACATTCATTTTCTTTAAGTACCCTTGTACCACTCTATTCTTAAATTCCGTTCCCTTATCCGTTTGTAATACATCAGGTTTGCGTTCATTAAAAATCTTTTTAAAAGCATTTAAAATACTATGGCCTGTTTTGTCTTTCATGGGTATTGCCCAAGCATACTTTGAAAATATATCAATACATGTCAGTAAATACTTATATCCATTATTAAACTTAGCTAAAGATTGTAAATCAACTAAATCAGATTGAAACTGCTCGTCTATACCTCCCACAATAACTCGGTTTCTTAGAAAATTCCGTCTGGCCGCTTTGTGAAGTGTGTAAGTGTCTTGCTTGCTGAGCCATTCTTTTACTAGTTTCCTGGGAACTTTCCCTTGCTCTTTTTGTAATGCACGGTAAACAGCATCTATACCACCGAAGCTTCCTGGGTGTGATGGATCTCGATACGTTTGACTGATTTTCTGATCTGTCATTGCAACAATTAAAATTACTCAACCTAACATGTATGTTCATCGTTTGGTCTCCTGAGAACAAATGCAATTAAAGTTTAAATGTCATAGTATCTATATCAACACAACTAGGTATTTTGCTTTACACATACGCAAACACACACACTTTTCTTTTAACCGTTTTTTCAAATTTATAAATTATTATTTATGTTTCAGATTAAAGTTTTAAAGTTATATTTATAAAATAGTTAATATATCTAAGTTGTAACATTACTGAAACACACAAATTGCACTAAATATAAGGTATTTGTATACAATCTATCAAAAAGAAATTCATGAAAGTCAAAAAAAGAAACATACACAAGTTTTCAAAATAAATCTGTTTATTAATTAAGTCTAAATATAATTACGATCAGCAATATATAATTCTTTAGCATTTTGTATTAATTGTTTAACATTTAATTTTGAAACAAACGTTTCATTCATGTAATAACACAATGTATTATTTCTATTGACATATTCCTTTACAAAGTCTTTCATATTTATAAGAAATAGAGGTAGCTCACCACATGTCAGCAGTTTTTGTTCATTAGTAAGGCACTCATGTCCCAGCTGATTCGCATATTGCTGTACACAACCGTAGCACTCAAACACGATTCCTATATTTTTTTCAATATAGCTTTTCAGTAGTTCAATCAACGCTGTTGTTAATACCATCTCCACTTCGCTGATGTCGACAACTGGAACAGTAAAATTACACTTACTGGTTTCCAGTTTCAGTAGAGCCGCAAAAACCGTCCCGAACATTACAGATGTAATGCTAGAGTTCACCACAGCTTGCACTCCAAGCAGTTCGGTCCATTCGCTTTCGTTCAACATGACGGTGTTCGGCGTAAAAACTCTCGCGTGGTTCTTGTTTTGGTAGTAACTTTGCAGAGTTACAAACGGAACATCGTCGATGTAATCTGTAGCTAACATCAAACAATCCCTTACGACCTTAACGTACCCAGTACGAAAAGGCATTTGAAAGGCGTTCGTTTCAATGCAAAAGTGCTTCCACAGGAACGGTGTCATGGTAACACCATGTTTTGTCGGTGAAAGAAGACCCTCGTCATTCAGTTGATACTGTCGTATGTGAACGCGCACCACGTTCGCAAAACCAGATACGTATACGTAAATGTGTTGGCCCAAGTGATGATGACTTTCTGGCACAGCATTAGCGTGAAACCTAGCATTTTCATCGGAGTTGGTAGTAGAGAGCCTCACACGTTTAGGCAATGAAACAGTACTACCATATGATCTTTTCATGTTTAATTGAAAATGGAAACGGGAACAGCCACATACAATTCCTACAACAGCAGCAGTGCAAAACTTCAAGGTAATGAGTTTCAGAAGCAGATTGAAATCCTTGTAACTTTACAACTATATGTAGCTAGACATGCGATTGGCTCAAGCTACGTGTAAAGTTTTCATTGGTACAATTTTATCTAGAAAGTCCTTATCTACCCTAGAAGGTTCAAGTTCTGACGTGTGAAATGTGAATCATAGGGTTATGTACTTGAAGTATTTCCTTTCTCACAATCATAAAACAACATTACCCTAAATAGCAAAGCTTCTCATTTACTTAAGATTGTATCCTATCAGTGTCTCCGGGTTAGTGTCCTTCTGTTATCTTAATTAACACAGGCTTAAGAATCCTTAGTCACAAATTCCAGAAGCTTCTAGACTTTTCAATCTTTTATAGTATACGCATTCACAAAATGATAGACTATTTTAAATACAACACGATCATATATAGGTGATCATGGTCGAACGGATAAAGTACTTGTGTAAAATCGGTTGGCCGTGATTACCTTTTGCTGGGTTCGAATCCACGTATTATTATTTTTCTTTCAAATAATTATCCATTTAATTCTAAAATATAGCTGGCAAATAAATCCTTTTAATACTATGTGTTACTTTCTCCACCCCTAGATGGCGGTACCTGTCATTTTCACACCATTAGAAATTATATACGAGAATATCAAATCTTATATTTAATTAGTTACTTGAAAAATCCCTAGATGGCGCTACCAGTCGTTCAAGGCCTCAATTCCCCATTAGAAGATTAATTATTCAAAATTAAAACCCCACCACTCCCAATATTTTCACAAGTCCCGAACAAAGAAAAGCAAACGCTACATTTAAACACCCTTTCCTCACAAGTGCTCGATAGCTCAACGGATAGCATGTCTGCTTTCGGAACCCATGGTCCCCGGTTCGAATCCGAGGAAATCCTTTTTAAATTCCAATAATACGGTTACTCATCCCACCACCAGGTGGCGCTACCAGTCCTTCATCACCATGGAAATTCACCATCAACAACATGACGTCATCTCGTCCACCGAAAAATGAAAACAAAACGTCAAGTTCTTATCAGTAACCACCACAAATCCTTATCTCCCCCAACAACGATTCCTTATCTCCCCCCAACAACGTTATCTGATTCCTCCTCCTAAATGTAAACAAACGGCGGCCATCTTGAAAAGGCGGTAGAGTGCCCCCCATACTACTGATGTGGGAGAGCAGAAAAGGCTCATCACGTCAACGACGCCAGCGCCATTTATGATTCAAATAATTTCCACACAGTGCCAGAAATGACTACCAAAGTGGCCCGACTATCAAAGGAGATAGCATCCCAGACCCTAACGCCCTGTTGTGGGCATGTGTGGCGTACGATAGTAAAGGAAGAATACCCACGCTAGCCTGGATGTCTCCAGACAAGTCTGCGGTTGTCGTCAGGACACAGTTGTAAAGGGGATTCGTCACTAAAGACTATACGTCACGAGTTGGCACCGTTCCAAATGGATCGAGTCCGGTACCACTGTAAATTCTGCACCTTCTTGGTATTTATTTGTTATATTGTATAGTTCCATAATTTATAAACCTACTAGCAGAATTACCCGGCTTTGCTCAGGTTGAATTAATAATATGTTGATTGAAAAGTCTTCAATTATTTTTCATAAAAGAATGTTAGCATCATTTAAGTGCACGGGGAAAAACATTTATTAACAATTTAACTTCTCCGTCGCTACTACAGTTTACTTCAAATATGCATATATATATATATATATATATATATATATATATATATATATATATATATATATATATATATATATATATATATTTTGTGTATCCAATCATATAATCCATTTCATATTCGTCACACTTCTGCTGAAATTGATTTTAAGTTTTCGAGTTCCCGTGCATTCAATTTCAGTAAAAATAACGAATTTTCGGTGGATTGTCTTGCACTTAGTTTACCTATGAATATGTTTTCATTGTGCCATTCTTTCATCTAGTAAGCGATATTTTCGAATTTCATCATCAATATGAGATGATAATAAATTAAATTTTTACAGCATTCGTTGCTAATTTAATTTGAAGCAAATGCACTTTTCCAGAAATTTCCATTCAGTGACATGTGGAATAACAGAGATTTTGTTTGAAATACATGTCATCAGAGTAGACAAATTAAACCCAATCGATAACAATTTTTTAATAAACAGAAGGTTGATTTTACAGCGCTTTTACAAAAAGAAACTCACTTTCAACGAACGATTCACATGCATCTAAGTTGTGCAATAAATTGTTCAATAAATCGTTGTTCAAAACTAAGTTGTTCAATAAATAGAGCAATCAACTTCGACTTTCTGTCTCTTTAGACATAAAATTTCAATTTTTCAAAATTACTTAGTGTGATATTATTCCAAGATCAACAAAGTCTTGTTAAAAATTCCCGTTTCTCCAACACACATACAGTTTTAAATTGAACCCTTATGGTACTTTTTAAGATCAGAAATTTGGTTCCTAAATGGAAAGCACGTATCTATTTAGAATGATAGATGTAGTTTACTTGACTATTGCGTAAGCTTTCAATAACACCCATGAAACACGAAAAACAAATTAAATTTAGTTTATTTAATCGTCTTTCAATGAAAAGCTATATCAAAATTTTGAAATATATTTTGAACTACAAAGTATGACTACCAGTTTTAAATTAACGTAACCCATCTTATTTTAAAGTTATTTTTGAAATTTTTCATGTCATTTTAAAATAATAAATTTACACTTAAAAATATTTTGATTTGTAAATTTTTTTTTTTTTACCTACACACTATTACGTATTCATCCAAAGTTTTAAAGAAAGTTGGTGGAAATATACATATACCACCATGAAATTACCCATGTCTAGTGATACTTTGCAGGAAATAAATAAATAAAATCCAACTCTTAAATACCGGAACACATAAGCAAACAGAAACAAAATTCCAATACTTAAAAAAGGCAGAATTCTGAAAAAAAAAACCTGTTCTAGTATGTTGAAGTCTGACTTCCTGAATATATTCTGAAGTAAAACAATTAGACAAAAAACTTGAACAAAATTCATAAAGACAATGATTTATAAGCAAAAAAGAACACATATTTATAATACTTGGGAATCCCCAAATGTGACTGCACCCATCTCGTTTTCAACTCAAATACCCAAAAAAGCAATTATAAATCAAATTAAAAAATTAAACATTAATTCTGTGGTTGCCAGATACCGAGTAGCAAACTTACGCTTTTATGATCAATGAGTTGATCGTTTGGGCTTTTCGTGCTCCATAATAAAATTTAAGTAAATATAAAATTAAATGTTCTAAATATTATTTCTTCATCAATCAAATATTTATAAATATTATTTTCGTCAGGGAAAGAAGTAAAAATTCAGTTCAAACATGAATATTATAATTTAATTTATTTTTCGATCAACACTGGTAAAGCAATCTGAGATGCGTATAGCAATCGTTTTATACTCAATGTTATTTCTATGGCGATTTCAAATTTTTTTTTCTTAGGCCTTAGGTCAATTTTAGGCCTCTTAGGATTCGAATTCTTCAAAATCCTTTCTTAGTGCATCCCTAAGGTATAAGAAGAATCACCCTGCAAAATTTCAACTTCCTAGGACATGTAGTTCTTAAGATACTGTGATGAGTCAGTGAGTGAGTGGTATTTGAATTTTATATATATAGATTTGTTACTGTGCCAGTATTCAAAAAACTTTTTATCGTTTTCATGGAGATGATAATTGTGTGTTTCAATGTCGTACTGAAGCAACACAGCGGAGTATTGACGACGATTTGGGATCACTCCCAACTGGTAAGATTCGAGAACAAAACCATGTCATTTTGAGCGAGGCAGCAACTGAGCTGGCTGTTAAATTATAAATCAATACCTGTTAAACATACCTCGGTAACTGTAACAAAGTAACTACAACTTTCACTACAGTTAGTCAAGTCTTTTTATTATGCTGTTCTTTTTTTTGCTTGCTGTCTTGTCCTTACGATATCTTCAATAAACTATTATTTAACTGCTTTACTTATTACATTTTGGTAATATGTTTAAGTGGTTATGGGCCCAGATATGCTGATTTGCGCATCGTTGAATAATAGTCTTTGAAAGAGGTAAATATCGTGACCGGCAAATCGATAGGCTTAAGTTCCTGATCGTCAAAGGTAAGTGCGCTCTGTACAGTTGTTTGTCGATGAACTCTAACATGGAGAAATTTCATTTCATTGAGAAATTAGAAGGTGAAAGGAACTGGGTGAGCTGGAAATTTGATATTGAACTGCAGCTCACTGTTCAGAAAGCCATGCCCATAGTACTGGGTGAAATGACTAGGCCTGAATCGACCACAGTATTTTCTACAGAAGATGAAAGAAAAGCCCATGCTGCAAGCTTGAAAGCTTATCAAGAAGCAGATGCCATTGCTCGATTTGTAATTGGTTCGAGTGTTAGGCCTGAGCCTAAGCAGCACATTTTAACATGTAAAACTGGTAAAGAAATGTGGGATTCTCTTCATTCTGTGTACGAGCAGAAAAACGAGCGAAGGTTGGATTTGCTGTACTCCCAACTTTTCAACTACACGAAAGATCCCTTGGACAATATTGCTACCCATGTGTCTAAATTGCAAAGAATTTGGCAGGAACTGCAGGAAGAACTCATGAATGAAAATGTGCAGCTACCAAAATCTATGTTGCTCAACAGAATTTTAAATACATTACCCAATGAATACCTTGAGTTCAAAAATGCCTGGGAATCTGTTCCAAACAGTGAAAGAACTCTTTCAAGTCTTACTGAAAGGTTACGCCTACATGAGCAACGTTTGGAAGAAGTGAAACCTCCTGTTGAAAGCAAAAATGTGGCTTTTGTAGTGAAGCCAAATAGCAGTTATGGTAGAAAGTTCCCTGAAAAAGGAGCGACTAGTCAAAAAGATTGGAAGAAGAAAATGAAGTGTTATGCCTGTGGCCGTCCTGGACATTTGAAAAAGAATTGCTATTCACTAAAAGGTGGCAATAATGCTGGTAAAGACGAATCAAAGTCTGGTCAAGCCTTTATGACAATCAATGAGCTGAAAAGTCAAGATTACTGGCTTATAGACTCAGGTGCATCACATCACATATCAGCCAAGTTAAATTGGTTTTGCTGTTATGAACAATTTGATATCCCAAAGCCATTACGATTAGGCGATGGAAGATCCATGTTTGCCAAAGGTATTGGTGAAATACAAATTGAAATGCTTGTTAATGGTGAATGGAAACCTGGTCGACTCACTAAAGTTTGGTATGTTCCCAACTGTGATCAAAATCTCTTCTCGTCTGGTGCTGCATTAGACAATGGACTTTGTGAATATGCTAATAACAAAGTACGACAGTTCAAAAAGAAAAGTGGTGAAACTGTAGCTGTTGGCATAAGACACAATAGTGTTTACAGACTTCTTTTACGTGTTCTAGTTCCAGAATCTGCTTGTGTGGTTGTCGACAATGATAGTCTTCAGTTATGGCATGAGCGAATGGGACATCAAAATAAGCGCCATGTTCAAAAGTTTCTAAAACTTAAAGGTATTGATGTAAAGCTCGACAGTGAATTTTGTGATGCCTGTATGTATGGAAAAATGCATAGGCTTAGCTTTGGCTCACGCCAAGAACGTCCTACAAAACCTGGTCAGCTTGTTCATGCTGATGTGTGTGGACCAATGCCTGAAAAGTCACTAGGTGGAAATAGATACTTTGTGGCATTTAAAGATGATTATTCCAAATACAGGACTGTTTATATGATAAAAGAAAAGTCTGAGGTTAAAATCATGTTGTCTAGGTTTTTGAGAGAAGTTAAGACTGCTGGTTATATATTGAAAGAATTATTTACTGATGGAGAGTTCAACAACTCTGAAGTGCATGATATTGTACAGAAAGCTGGGCTCAATCATCGAACATCCATGCCTTATACTCCTGAACAAAACGGAGTAATTGAAAGGGATATAGAATTTTAGTTGAAGCTGCAAGATCCATGCTGCATGCTAAGGATTTACCAGAAAGACTGTGGGGTGAGGCTGTTAATTCAGCTGCATATGTGATTAATCGCACAGGTCCTTCTCCAGAAGAGGGTAAATCACCATATGAACTGTGGTTTGGTAAAGCCCCAGCAATTGATCATTTGAAAATCTTTGGTACAGAGTGCTTTGTGCATATCCCTAAACAGAAAAGGAAAAAATTCGACAAAAAGGCTTTGAAGGGACATCTTGTGGGATACTGTGGAAATGAAGGATATAGAGTGTGGATTCCAGATAAAAATGAAATTATTTTATCACGGGACATTGTTTTTAAAAGTGAGGTTACTTCACAGAAAATTTTAGTGAATCAGATTCCTATGCATTCTACAGAAAACTTGTGTGAAACAGATAGTACCAGAAATGGGGAAGCTGCTGAAATTCAGAATGTAGATTTCATTAAAGATGATGAAAACCAAATGAATCTACGAGACAGAGCTCGAATGCAGAAACCATCAAGATTTGATGATTTTGTTATGCTTGCTGAAAATGATGAGCCAGCAACGTTTCAAGAAGCCATTCATTCAGCTAACACAAGTGGGTGGAAAAGTGCAATGCAAGAGGAATTGAGTTCACTGAAGGAAAATAACACTTGGAAGTTAGTGGACCTACCGGATGGTAGAAAAGCCATCGACAATCGCTGGGTTTACAAGATAAAGCGAAATGCTGATGGTGAAGTAGAGCGTTTAAAAGCCAGACTCGTGGTGAAAGGTTTTTCACAGAAGCACGGAATTGATTATCAAGAAACCTTCAGTCCAGTTGTTCGTTGGGATACCATCAGAACTGTTTTAAGTGTTGCTGCAAGAAATAATTTAAAGTTAGCACAGTTTGATGTGAGGAGTGCATTCTTATATGGAGAACTCAGTGAAGAAATCTATATGAAGCAACCTCAAGGATATGAAGATGGTTCTGGAAGGGTCTGCAAATTATTAAAAAGCCTGTATGGATTGAAGCAAGCTCCCAGATGTTGGAACCAAAGGTTCAAGAGCTTTCTTCAGAACTGTAAACTTGAACAGATGGATAGTGATCCTTGTTTGTTTGTTAACAACGATAAATCTTTGTTCTTAGTTCTGTATGTTGATGATGGAATTGTTGCTGCCAGAGATCAAAAATCGCTTGACATGTTTTTTGGAAAACTCGCAGAAGAGTTTAGTATCAAGGTAGAATCTGCAAATTATTTTCTAGGCATGCAAATCCAATATTTAGAGGATGGGTTCATTTTCATTCATCAAGAAAGTTATTGTAAGAAAGTCTTGGACTGTTTCAACATGTCTACTGCCAATCCTGTCTGTGTTCCTATTGATAAGGATATATTATCAGTAGAATCATCTGAAAAACTTGACAGTGGAACACCCTACAGACAAGCCGTTGGTAGCCTCATGTACCTGGATACTGTCACAAGACCAGATATTGCTTATGCAATTAGTGTGTTATCTCAAGTCTTGGACAAGCCATTAAAAAGACATTGGTGTTTAATCAAGAAAGTCTTGAAGTATTTGCGAGGAACCACTAGCTGGGGTATTTTGTATCAGTCAAATATCAAAAGCTTATCACTATTAGAAGCCTTCAGTGATTCTGATTACGCTGGCGATCCCACTACCAGAAAATCCACCTCAGGAATGGTTTTCAAGTTTAGTGGAGGAGCGATTACATGGGCCAGCCGAAGACAGAAATGTGTGGCATTGTCTACAACAGAAGCTGAGTTTGTTGCTGCCAGTCAGGCATCGAAAGAAGCTATTTGGTTACACAGACTGTTCCTGGATATTTCTTCCATCAGTGTTCCTGTACTTCAGGTGGACAATGAAAGTGCTATAAGACTGATTAAAAATCCTGAATTCCACAATCGAACAAAACATATTGATGTTCGATACAAATTTGTACGAGGAAAGTTCCAGGATGGACTTTTGGACATTCGGTACTGTAGCAGTGAATGTCAGGCTGCAGACATTTTCACGAAACCTTTACCCAAGTTTCGTTTCCAGAAACTTCGTGAATTAATTGGAATGTGACAAGTTGACACTGGAACTTAATTTCCCCCCTCGTTTTATGTATGGTATTTTGTTTGTTTTATTTCCTTAGGTGTATGGTAGGTATGGATTTAGGGGAAGTGTTAAATTATAAATCAATACCTGTTAAACATACCTCGGTAACTGTAACAAAGTAACTACAACTTTCACTACAGTTAGTCAAGTCTTTTTATTATGCTGTTCTTTTTTTTGCTTGCTGTCTTGTCCTTACGATATCTTCAATAAACTATTATTTAACTGCTTTACTTATTACATTTTGGTAATATGTTTAAGTCTGGCACCCCACTCTCCAAACTTCCAAATCACGCCACCTCCGCGTTGGAGACACTCAACACTGAAGAATTAAAAAAGAAATTTTTTCGCTAAAATTTCCGCTTTTGCGGTTTTTTAATAACGAAACTATGCAATGAAATGATTCCAAACTTTTTAAACCTACTTGTTAATGTGCCGGTTGTCAAAAGAATTTTATTGTTTTCATGAAGATGGTAGGTATTTTAATTAACATCATACTGAAGCAACATAGAGGACTATTGACGACGGTCTGGGATCAATCCCAACGGGAAAGATCCGAGGACGACACCACGTAATTTTGTCCGACGCAACACTTAAACTGGCACCCCTCTTCCACACCACGCTAACGTGAGGACATTTATGGCCACGACAGATTTGACGTGCACCAGTCATTTCATTTCTACAAGAATCACGTCTACTTAATCCCCGCAATACGCCGCGCGAAGCACTGTGGTCTCTGGCATGTTTTCGCTATTCCAACTAATCGTAACCTTCCTGGGCCCTGTTGGCTAAGTACGGATTAGAAACTGGAAGGTTAAGAGTTCGAAAAACCAACTAACCTTCGTGTACAAAGAGGGCTGGTGCATGTTAAATCTTTCATTGTCTAATATACCCTCACGTAGGCATGGTGTGAAATTTTGGAGAGTGGGGTGCCAGCTCAGGTGTTGCCTCGTCATCTGACCGTGGTTCAAAATAACGTGTTATCCTCGGAGATAGATCCCGGACCATCGTCAATAGCCCGTTGTATTGCTCTAGTACGACGTTAATTAAAATTACTCATTACCTTTGGGGATTGAACCCGGGTCGTCGTCAATAGCCTGTTGTTTTGCTCCGGTACGACGTTAATTAAAATACATATATACTCTACCCTACAATAATGAACCGGACGCCAGCGGATTAGCATAAAATCCGACTGCTGGTTTGGGGGTGTTTTTCGTGGTATGGCCTGGGACCTTTGCATGTTCTTCCTAATGAATTGAACGCCTACACTTAAATGAACATTTTGGACCATCAGGTTCTTTCTACGCTCTGACAATTTTATGAAATGGACAAATGTTACTTCCAGGACGACAAAGCTCCATGTCATATTGCAGCCTCTGTCGAGCAGTGGTATCGAGATATGGATGTAAAACGTCTTCCCTGGCCTGCCCAATGTCCCATCCTAAACCTAATAGAACAGTTGTGGGATGAGATAGAGAGACGCTTACGGAGAAGAGAAACCCGTCCGAAATCTACAGCTGAGCTGGCGACATTCTTGCAGCAGGAATGGACACAAATACACATAGCTGTGTATCAAAACCTTGTCGGAAGTATGCCCAGAAAGGTCGCTAGTGTCATTGCAGCACGTGCGGGACCATCCCCTTATTAAAGCATGTATTTTTTCCCTTTTACCATCACATCTTGCTGTTCGATCCATTATTGTAGGGTAGTGTACATACCCAGGGCCGATCCTAGGGTATCGGCCGCCCGCGTGCAAAGGCCTAATGTGTCGCCCCTTCTAGAGAATTTTTCATATTTTGACTAATACTTAACGTTGACGTTATAAACTCATCTACCTGTGTAAGAGTAAAAAGTAAAACATTAATAAAAATGCAAATAAAATTTGAAATGCAAAACTTTATTTTTTGGCCAGTTAATAGGTTATAATAGCGACAAAATATTTAAAAAAAATAACAAACAAACAAAAGCATTACCTTTGAAATAAAAATAGACATTTTATAATTAGAAATGCAAAACAACAGTATTTACTCAGAAAATATAATCGAATAAAAAAAAGTACTAAAGCATAAATCTCATGAAAGCAAAAGTATATAAATCAGTCCTTCTATAAAGACTACCTAACTATAAAATAACTTTTCTGGCTTTCTGAGAAGCAAATTTGTCAATAATTTCGTTGAAATCAATTTTTGCAGAGATTTTGGATTTAATAGAGATGATGGCCAAATCTGAAAGCCTTTCTTGTGTCATATTATTTCTCAAGTAATTTTTAATTTACTGAAACTTCTTTCACCTAAAGCCACAGAAACAGGTAAGGTTAAAAAAATTCTTATTGCAAGAGCAAAATTAGGAAAACAGGGAATGAGATTATTTTTAACTATAATTTCTACTATCTCAATTGGCTGTTTTTTACCTGGAAAAATATCTCCTTCCTGTACCTGTAACTTAATATCTAAGTCCATGCAGGCTTTCATGATATCAGCATTAGAAAAGTTGTGAAAATCATACAGAAAGCTGAATATTGAATGGAACTCAGATAATAAGGTAAATCTTTCATTTACCGAAGAGATCGCGTGATCAAGAATTGCAAAATAGAAGCAGTCTTGAATTGTTGGAATGGATTTGAAACTGGTTCATCACTGCCCTCGCAATCAAATAAACGGACCTTTTTCCTGAGCTTCGAGATGGGAAATTCGGGATCAATACCTAAATCTCTAGCAAGTGTTGTTGCTGAATCGACAAATATTTTAAAATTATCGTCTGATCTTTGGGAAACTAAACATTTTTTAAGATTATTCAAGCCTTCAATGCATTCCGCGATGTTTAATTTAGGATTTTGAAGCATTTTACTTAATACATCAATTCTTGATAATAAATCATGCCGAATTTAATTGGACACAAAAATTTAAATGTTTCGAGACTTTTAATTATTGATTCAGCACCCATTTTTGTTTTCGTGTCTCTGGTGGTGTCTTCAATTAAGGCATTTAATGCGGTAATAATGTTTTAGAGGTCTAATAGCATTGATACGACTTTCCCACCTTGTTTCGCTTAACGGTTTTAAAGTTAGGCTTTTCACGTGTTTTTTTAGTAAATCCCATCGATATGGGGAAGCAGAAAAGTAATTATATACCTCTTGTACCATATCAAAAAACCAGAAATTTCACCACTGGAGCTGGCAGCGTCTTTAACGACGAGATTTAATGTATGAGCCGCGCACGGCACGTATAATGCTCTAGGATTGATATTGAGAATCCGTTTATGAAGCCCTATATTTTTCCCCTTCATGTTCGATCCAATGTCATAGTCCCCGTATATCTTTAACTTCGAGCTGCAGTCTAGGTAATAGCTTCTCTAATAGAAAATTGCACAGACCTTCTCCAGTACTATTAGTTACTGGAAAAAATCCTAGAAAATATTCAAAAATATCTACTTTACAATAAGTAGTGTTCGCACATCTTATTACAAACGTTATTTGTTTTGTGTGGCTAATATCTGGTGTAGAGTCGAGAATTACAGTGTAATATTTGGCTTTTTTGACAATGCGTGTTATCTCATTACGAATAGATTCGGCTAAATTATTAATTATATTATTATTAATTATATATATTAATAATATTAATTATTTCATTTTGAAAATGCTGCGTTAAGTAGTGTGGAATACGTGTTTTGTTACCTTCGTATTTACTGACATTATTAAGGTGTTCTGAAATAACTGGATCAAATTTGGCCAACACCTCCAATGCCTTTAAAAAATTACCATTATCTCTATGATACAACTTCGTACTAGTTCCTCTGAATGCCAAATTTTGACTGGCTAAAAATTGTACTACAGCAATTATTCTTTCAATGATGGCGCGCCATTGCTTTTTCTCTCGATTGTGAACATTTTGTTGTTCCGCATCAATAGTACAATTTTTTCCCAGCCTCGTCTTTATTTCGCACTACAAAAATATGCCCTTTGGTTATTTTTTAGATAAGAATTTAAAATTTGGTATCCTTTTCTATGCCGTATAACCCGCTCTGCCACGAATTTTGCTATCAAATGAAGAATGTGTGTAAAGAGTAGACATTAATAGACAATGGATCAACACACTGTGCACTAACATTCTATTTTTCTTAAACTATGCTATGCTATCGGGAAATCGGGACTTATTTTGATTTTTTAATAACTATTTAAAATTCAGCATATTTATTCGACTTATTATAAGTTTCAAAACATTTTGCTTGATTTATAGAACTTTATGCGGCCTGCGGCCGTCCCTTGTTTTGGCCAACCGCGAGCGGAGAACGTGCTGCACACCTGCTAGGATCGACCATGATAACCCTACCGTATTGATTCTGGACCGTCACCTATAGTCCGTTGTGTTCCTCAGTGTGACGTTAATTCAACTGTCCAACATGGTCAAAAATGTGAAATTTAAATTTTAACACCCATTCTCCTCCAATGATGTGATAGTTTTATCGCTACTGAAAATATCAATAACACACGAGAAACTGACTGTCGAACTAATGCGAACTCTTGTTCTAATGCGAACAAAATATTACCGTACGTATTTTTTTACAGTGCCGTTCATAAGTTTCTTTCCGAAAAATTAAAAATTCCTAAATACGATGGAAACCAGCTTCATAAAGCTTTCCTCTTATCATTTTGGTTTTAAAATACCTTGAGCATTCACTTTTCTCAATTCCCTTAATTAGTACGATGTACCTTACATCACCTAGTTTGAGTCGTTTCTCGTAAAAATGCTTTCAGAAGTGCGCCTTTTTCAAACGCAATAAAGAATTATCTAATTATAGAAATTTTGCAGCACTCAATGGAGTTTGATGTTGAGTATTCTTCTGCGATGATGTGAAAATTTTTTTTAATGGCTATTGAAATTCACGCATTTTGATTGGTTGCCGGGTGCTAATCCCTCTTTTAGTCTCAAGCTCCTGTTGGACATTCAGTATTTGTGTTCTTGTTTTTCAGAACTAATTGTTGGACTTTCAGAATTTGGGTTCTTGTTCAGAACTGTTCATATTGTGGCGTTTTGGGCACCACAAGCAATACAATGGAGTTGGACTAAGCTATCACATATTCAAGCTATTTATTTCACTCAAAAGGTTTTAATTAACAATTCGAAAAATAATTACAAAAATATTTACAAACGAAAAATCACTGCACAGTTTCTCTTTGCAGTTCCTTCTTTTATACAGGTGTTTGACTTCACCGTATAAATGTCTACACGAGAGCCCTATCGTCCACTACTTGCTCCAGTGGCTTCTGGGTCTCCCGCTTGGAATGTCGATCGGGTGTTTTCCAATGACACCTTCAACACTGAAGGAGTGTCTGTTCCACACGTGAGAGTTTCCTCCGTGGATCTTGGAAACGTTAGAAAGTGATGTGTGACAAGCAGGTGCAAAATGTCATACGCCGACTCTACGAGATTTAATGCCTTCCTGGAATGAGTCATAACCGAACACGTGGCCGTCTGCTCCAATCGTGGAAAACCCAAGCAGGTGTTCAATCGTTTTCTTTTCCAGACGTCACAATATCGAGAGTTCCAACTCCAGTGGAATATGTTGGACTTCGGGTAAATCGATCGATATAAATTTGACTTCTTTTCAATGTTCTGGAGTAATTTGGCTTTTGTGATATACGATCACAAACACTCGTATCTATTGATGGCCGAGTGTAGTAACTCCCATTTCATATCTTACTTCAATCCATTTATAGGGAACATCAGTAGCATCCTTAATAAATGTGTTGTATATCTCTAAATGGATTAAATATATAAACGTGTGCGAGAGTGAGTGATAACAAAAATCCCAATACTGTATATTTAAGTTTTAAGTTACAAATAAATTTGATTGAGATGTGGTAGGTAGGTATATTTTAATTAACGTCACACAACCGTCTATTGGTGGCGGTCCGGGATGCATATTAACAACCTTTACCTGGAATAGAAGACATGGGGAAATTTTAAGCCCGCTGATTCGTTGCTAGCTCTCTCCGAGATCTATGACGTCACTCACCCATAGTGCGCACTCCGCATGTGTGAAAAGTATCACTATTTACTTGCAACGTTTGCGAGAAAAAAAAGTTGAAACTGCTTCGACCGAAAATAGAATACTAATAAAAAAGAAAGCGATAGCTTTTAGATGATAACCAAGCGACAGTTCAACGGCTTTTGCCATGTACTCGTAATTTGATCGTAAATGTTTTGTGTTTAGTTTTAATTCCAGTATAGATTCTACACGCATAAATAAAAAATAATCCATTTTCGAACTTTAAAGGACACTTGGGGCCTTGAACAGAATAGAAGGCAGAAACAGGAGAGTTTTTCGTCATTACTGGGGATCTGTTGTATAGATTCGTTATTTATGTTGCAGAGGTTTTCCACCGGCTTTCAGTTCAAGTAGAAACTACCGAGTAATGACAGAGTCCACGTGAAACATCGCCATTAATGATGATGTCACGTAGTGACGTCATAGTCGATAGTTTAACCAACGAATCAGCGGGCTTAAAATTTCCTCATGTCTTCTATTCCAGGTAAAGGTTGGTAATATGCGTCCGGGATCGACCCGAGAAGGGAAAGCCCCGAGGACAACACCACGTAATTTTGAAGCACACTTAGGGTTGCCAGCCGTCCCGGATTGTCCGGGATTGTCTCGGAATTGAAATTGCTTTCCAGAATCTCGGTTGAATGTCAAACTGTTCAGAGTAAGCTATCGACCCATATCCACCTACTTTTTCCAAGATAGTTCTTTCAATTTCTATGACTTCATGTCCATCCGTTGAACGTCCGTTCCACACTACTGACGCAAGCCAATACTGTATATGTTAGTTTGTTCAGATCGTTTGATTTGTTGAATTGTTTGTTGGCGTGTCTTTGTTTTTCTTTACTTTTTGCGATCCCTTCTTTTAGTGAAGATGAAAAGAGTGTTTCAAATAGTGATAATGAATACGAGCCAACCAGCAGCTATGCATGGACACCGCTGAAGGTGTTAAAAGATGAATGGACGTAGGATGAGAAATTTAAGGGATTGTTTGCTAAAGAAGACATTACAATGGTCGATGTACGAGGTTAGTCCCATAAGTACCTAACCTAACAAATAATATACAAAAAAATTGAGGGAAATATCTTTATTTCTCTAGTTTCCTTTTAGTTCGATACACTTTTCCCAGCGATGTTCAATAGCTTCGATACCCTATTTATAGTTAGAATCCTCGAGCTCCTCAAAATAGCTATCAACTGCAGACTCCATCTCCTCATTGTTGGCAAATCTTTTACCACCGAGCCATTTTTTCAAGTTTGGAAACAGAAAATAATCTGAGGTGACTCAATCTGGCGAATAGGGTGCGAGAGGAAGTAATTCGAACTTTAACTCGTTGATTTTGTCCATCGCGATAACGGATGTGTGAACTGGTGCATTGTCATGATGAAACAAAACTTTCTTTGTCGCCAAATGCGGCCGTTTTTTCTTGATTTCATCACTTAAACGCTGCAATAAGTTGGCACAATAGTCGCCGTTGATTTTGTTTTTCTTTCTGAAAATAATCAATGAAAATTATCCCACGCGCATCCCAAAAAAACTGACGCCGTGACCTTGCCTGTAGATAAAACTGTCTTTGCCTTCTTTGGAGCAGATTCTTCCTTTTTGATGCATGGTTTTGACTGTTCATTCGTCTCAGGTTTAAAGTGATGTACCCATGTTTCATCCATGGTTATGAATCGATTCAAAAACTTGGCTTTATTGCTGCGAAACTTCGCCTAATACTCGATTAAAACATCTTAGCGACGATGTTTTTGTTCCATTGTGAGAAATCGTGGCACCCATTTTGCACACAGCTTTCTGATGTCCAAATTTTCAGTGATGTACAGCACTTTTTGAAGTGCCTACCATATCTGCTAGCTCACGCACTTTCAGTCGACGGTCATCCAATACCATTTTGTGGTTTTTCTTCACCATTTCTGGCGTGGTCAACTCATTGGGTCGACCACTGCGATGTTCGTAAGGCCTCGTTTAAGTTCCGACGCCCAATATTTTACTGTTGTAAACGAAGGAGCTGTCTTTCCCAGAGTAGAATCTAGCTCCGCTTTGATATTGGTTGGACTGAGGCCTTTCAAAGGAAAGTATTGTATCACACAACGGGGGGTGACCAATTTTCTTCCATGTTTACAAATGCACTGAAAGCGTTTAATATTGATAACTGCCAAACAAATACTAAACAACGTAGCGTCGTCAAACTTCAAACTTAAGTTAAGCTTTATAAGGTTGACACTTTCTACCATAGTCTTTCTTTTCAAACAACAACCGCCAGGTTGGGTACTTCTGGGACTACGCTTGTAATTGGTGTCAATCTAAACTTTCGGTAAAGTACGAAGACTTAGGAGCTATAAAGACACACGAATAGCAAAAAGTACAAAGAGGAGGCAAATACTACAAGTCAAACTCAATTAATTAAACGTCTTTTCATTGAAGAAAATAAAAAACTTCAACCGAAGAAAATAAAGTAGTAAAAGCGGAGCTTCTCTCGCTGTTTCACAATGCAAAGCATGGTTTAAGTTATAATAGTTTTGACTGTCATTCAAAGCCTCTTTTACTGTTTTAAAAGACTAGGGGCTCCGCCCCCTGCTCGTTTACGCTCGTCAACCATTCGCCATGTTCATTCATGAATTACGTTATTTCAATGCATGAGTCAAAAGGGAAATATTGGCCAAAATGCCAACATTTCTGCAGAAGATATTTCGAGTATATAATTAAAATTTTTCATCTTGTCAACAGTTCACTGGACTAATATCCGTCCATCTTTGGATTCCTTTGATTACTTCAGAATTCACTATTATTCAAAGATTTATTTAGAATGCGAAATAGGAAATTTGAAGATATCTCTCGATGTTTCACAGGGACTGACTGATTAATTCCAGCGGTCCAAATATCAATACTGCTATGAATAGATGTGTGTTTGATTTGTTTGTGCAATATCGAAGTCTTTAAGATTATTCAATTGAAAATTTGAAGCAATGATGAATAATAAAATCCTATGGTAAGAAATATGTATTTAAAAGACAGGTTCCCATCTTGTTACGAATTCAAAGAGGAAATACTGCTATTTTCTTATTTTCGAAAAACAATTCGAAATAAATGTTATGCGACTATGATGAAGTCTTTGGATTAGAGTAGGTGTTCCAAATATCCCCCCTGTGCTTAATATCACCTACTCGTGTTTGCAAGTTACTATGCACGACATCTATGATTTCATGTAGTTACCTTGACGGTCTAGGCTTTTACCACACGTAGCTCCACCGGCAAGTTTCCTATCAGTTATATCAACAGCACTAGTGCATCTGAAGTATTTGAGGCTGTGATCAACGTAATTTTTGTCTCCATTCCATTCAGGGAATATCCAGGTAAGTTTTTCCAAATCTTAATTTCATTTGTATGACTTGAAAGTACATTAAATACTAAAGGTAGGTATGTATGCTCTACTAGCCACTCGTTTTTGATAGTAGCTCCTCATTTCGCTTGGTGGGTGGTAATAGGAACAGGGGTAGGCGATATAAGGAACCCAAGATTGAAAATTCTCTTGGAAAACTTTTTGAAGTTATACTAGTTAACTTAAATTGAACATTTTGAACAATCAGGTTCTTCCTACGATCTGGCAATTTTATGGAATGGACGAATGTTATTTCCAGGACGGCAATGCTCCGTGTCATGTTGCAGCCACTGTCAAGCAGTGGTATCGAGATATGGATGTAAATAGTCTTCCCTGGTCTGCTCATAGCCTCGACCTAAACCCCATACAACATTTATGGGACGAGTTAGAGCGACGCTTACGGACCAGGGAACCACGTCCGATATCAACGGATTGTATTGGATATGGTTTTGTGGCATTGAGGACATATAATGCCAAACTCAAGATAAAAAATCAGATATATAATATAATAACAAAGTAAAATGAGTCGTGTCATAATAAAATGAATACCATATAAAATTATATGTGATGGATAAACCCAATGTCAAGTAATATGTAATGTAAAAATCTAAAAATATTTGGATGAGGATTCTCTCCAACCATGTCTTCTAAAGCCAAGGTATAAGAATCAATATGTTTAAGTTGTTGACTATTAAAATGAGAATATTCTATTAAAATGTGTTTTACCGTTAGTGAGCAAATACAGTAATTGCGAATAGGATGATCTTCTCCGAGGAGGAGATGTCTATGGGTTATCCGAGAATGCCCAATACGGAGACGTGCTGGTATTACATGCTGTCTTCTTAAAGGTAGTGACTTTCACTGATATATATTTGGTTTAATAGAGTGAAGTTTGTTCTTCGTTTGTTCATTCCATTCGTTCTGGTATTTTTCCTCCAAAAATCTGTGAATGCTAGATCTTTAGTCACGATAAGGGATGGTGTGGTTAATATTATTTACGTCCGATTTGGCGGCTTTGTCAGCAATTTCGTTTTCTAATATCCCAACGTGACATGGGATCAAAAAAAAATACAAAGTTAAAAAGTTTTTGGAAGAAAGATGATAAATTTTTTTCAGTGACTCCAAAACAATGGGATGACTGGAATGATCAGGACACTTCAATGACTGTAAAACAACACTTAATGAATCTGTGAAAATGTTTATTTTTTATGACAATGATCAGATATGTCAGCAGTAAAAACAGAACATGAAGAATGAAGTTTAAAACTGTGATGGGAATCATTAATAGTGAACGCAGCTCCAACGTAGTTTGCCCTTTTATATCCGTCCGTGTAAATTTTTATATATTTTTTATATACTTTTGAAAGAGTTGTTTGTAGATAATATCAGAGGTATCTGCTTTATAGAAATTTTGGAATGGGTTTTGAAATTCAAAATCATGATTAAACCAAGGAGAGAAAGCATACAGTTTCTTCTGGTTAGAGTGAAGAAATTTCGGATCCGTTTATCAAATCCAGCATTCTTAAGTGGAAGTAGGGATAAAGGATGTTTTTTGCTTGATAAAGGCGCGCTTTAAATATGAACTGTGATGAATGGTACGAAATGGGTGATGAGGGATTGAAGTAATTCTAAAATAATATTCTAGGGACAACTGTCGCCTTAAGTCCAGGGAAGGTTCAATAACGTCTGCATATAAGCTGCTTACGGGTGAGGTTCTAAAGGCACCAGAACATAAACGTAAAGCTGTGTGGTGGATAGTATTCAGAGTTTGAAGTGCAGATTTTCTGGCTGAACCTTACACCACGCAGCCCTAATCCAATTTTGATCGTATTAGGGCTCTATAGATTTTTAAAAGGCAAGTACGATCAGATCCCCATGATAATTTCGATAAAACTCGTAATATGTTGAGGGCCTTTTCGCAACGTTTGCGTAGATTTAAAATAAGTGGTTGAAAAGTCAACTTCTTGTCAAATGTAATACCTAAAAATTTAAAATTGTCCACAACATTAATTAAAATATCTTTGAAAAATATTTCAGGGTCAAGATGAAGATTTCGCTTTTTGCAAAAATGAACACAAGCGGTTTTAGATGGTGAAAAACTGAAACCATTTTCGTTTGTCCAATTTATGATTTTGTTAACTGCCTGTTGAAGTTGTCTTTCTATCAAACGAATGACTTGCTGCGCGTGAAATTTGCAGATCGTCAACGTAAATAAACCTTTAACTGATGGAGGCAATTGAGAAAAATTTTAATTTATTTTTAAACTAAATAAAGTAACACTTAAAATACTGCTTTGTGGTACGCCCTCCTCTTGAATAAAAACATCTGAGAAAATCGATCCAATCCTTACTTTAAAATATCTTTTTCTAAAACTTTTTGAATAAAAATCGGCAGATTTCCTCTTATATTATTATTAAAAATGTCCTTTAAAATTCCATGTCTCCATGTTCGATCGTAGGCTTTTTCTATATCGAAAAAAATCGAGACGAGATGCTTTTTTTGGACAAGAGCGTTTCTTATTTCGGTCTCGAGAGCGACTAGATTGTCAATAGTGGATCGACTTTTTCTGAAATCACTTTGAAGTGGAGAGAGACATTTATCTTTCTCTAAAATATACATTAACCTCGCGTTAACCATCTTTTCTAAAATTTTGCATAAACAGCTTGTCAGGGCTATTGGACGGTAGTTCGAAGGGTTCTTGGGGTCTTTATTCGGTTTCAGTATGGATATTATGTTAGCATATCTCCATGACTGTGGAAAAGTGGGCTTGTTCCAAATTATGTTGTAAAATTTCAGGAGATTATTTAGAGAACTATGTGATAGATGTTTGAGCATGACGTAACTAATATTATCAGGGCCAGGAGTTGATTTGTGAACTAAATTTCAAGCCTTTATCAATTCGGAAAAAGTAAAATCACAATTATAAGATAATATACTGTTTGAAGTAAAATTAACTTTATTTTTTTTTTCAGATGCAATTTTAATTTTTTTTTTTAACTTTCAGAGTAGTTATTAGAGCTAGATATTTCGGAAAGGCATGAAGCAATTTCGTTTGCTATATCTTTGGGTGCTGACAGTATTTGGTTATTGTAATTAAGAATCGGAATTTGTCTATTGGGGTAAACACCAGAAATTCTTTTAATCCTGTTCCATAATTGTTTACTTGTGGTTTTACTATTTATACTATTAATATAATTCATCCAAGAATACCTCTGACTACGTATTTCTCTGACAGTCTTTGTATTTTTCTAAATGTCGCGTTTGGTTTTTTTATAAGTAATAAAGTTTTCTCTTGTTGGATATCTATTGAAGATATTCCATGCTTTCCTCTGTTTCCGATAAGCATCGCCACATTCCTCATTCCACCAAGGTTCTTTTGTTTTTTAGGCGTATTCTGTCTTTTTTTAATGGAAGCGTCAGCTCTTTATAATTATGTCTGTGATATTTGAAGTGACTTCATCAATTTCTACCGTGTTAGAAATACCAGGAAGGCTAGTAAAAAGTGGCCAGTTGGTAGTTTCAAAAATATAGTTGTAATGGCTGACAGAGTGGGGTTGGTATTGGCCTGCATATTTTAGTTTTATAGGATAATGGTCACTATTGTAAAGGTAAGAATCCTCAGAATTAAAGGAGTGCATATTGCCAGATCTATTGCATGGTAAGTAAGTGAAGGTGAGTGAAAGTAAGTTGCTTGGCCGTTATTCATAATACATAAATCATTGTCCGTTATTAGTTTTTCAATTTGTTTGCCTCTATGATTTATGTCTGAACTGCCCCAGAGAGTATGATGGCCATTTAAGTCACTAAGTATGATGAATGGTCGCGGAAGTTGATCTATCAGATTACTCAAGTCAAGAGTGGCGATGTGGGTGTTAGGAGGTAGGTATAAATTGCATATTGATATTAAAATATTGACATAAAGTTTTACAACAACAGCTTGGAGATTTGTTTTTAAGTTAATTTGAGTGACTGCCCAGGTGGCACAAGAATATCAGATGATATCGTAAAAAGATATTGTATAATATCTGCTCCGACAAAAAATGATATCGCAATGACCCCCTCTTTATATCGGATGATGTCGTTTCTCGACATAATTAAACACATTACGACATAATCCGATACAACTTTGATATCTTTTCTTTGCCGTAGCTCTATAGCAGTTTATATCGCGTTCCGGCATATTTTTATATCGGCTTTCATTATTAATATATATCATTCGATTTCTATCGACACTTTGTCGACATGCAATGCAACACCTCCACATGCTCTTTGGCCATCATCGTAATCTTTTCTGAATATTGTGAAATAACGAATTTTGGTGGTGTCATTGTTTATTAGATAGGTCTTCTGAAGGGCGAATGAAGCTGACTTATGTTTGTTTATGATGTCTTTAACATCATAAAAAATTTTACGCAAACCTTTGCAGTTCCAGGAAAGAAAGGAGCAATAAAAATAAAATATAAAGAAAAAAAATAACTACTTATGTTTTGTTACAGTTACTTCTATAGGACCGACGAATTTTATATTTTGTATGGTTAAAGCCTGTGTTCTATATGAAATTTCTATGAGTACATCTCCTGCTAGTGTTTTTTTTTAATGTTTTTTTTCCTCTCCAACCATTCCTAATATAGTTTTGTTGAGTAAAATAGCTTATATGTTTTTTAGATTTCCTTCGTTACTCTTCATTATAAAAAAATTTTGTTCACACATATTGTTTTCATTAGTTTTATTACATACTTGCTCCACTGAGAAGGAGAAGTTTTTTTTTTTTTTTCATTTTCCATGTTCTAAAAAGAAATGTTCAGTCCCCGGCGGCACCACCCACCATGGAGTCCAACAAAGGGATACAGGTTCCTGTACCAGTGCTAGTCAGGGACTATACGAACCCAAGTCACCTCTATGACTGCCCTAATGAGCTAGTTAGTGAGCAGATCCTTAGTCCTAGCAGGATATACCCACCAGCTGATTAATGTACTGTGACCAAAGTACACCGCCTGTTTATCCGAAACAGGAGCCGAAGCAATGTATTGTGGCGTTATGTTGTCCCTCAATCTCCAGGATCACCTTTTCCGAAGACACAGGTCTCCACGTACGGCAAACACGTAGGTGATATTATCCCATAGAGGAGCTGAAAGCAACAGAATGTCGAAAAGCTTCTCAAGGGGAACCCTCACCTCCGAAGAGGCAACCACAACGAGGGAGGAAGGAAAAGTAATAAGCAGAAGGGTAGAAGACAGGGAGAAAATATCACTAAGGTACCTCGGGGTAGAGTGCCTATATAATAAGAGTGGCGACATACGCGAAACACTTTCTGATTGGCTTAGAGACCTTTTCTACCGCCCGAGGCGGTCTTTTCCTAGCTCCCGTAGACTTAACATAGGAACTTTTTATGTGTTCAAGAAAAACGTGTGTACATTAAATAAAAAAGAAAATATAGCTTATTCATGTTCCTTTTCCTGTTCTAGAATGTTTATTTATTATTATTTTAGTGTTTTGTCAGTATAATTTTGAAGACTTTTTAAGTAAATAGCTTTTTTTGAACAACGTTATGTCTCCCGCAATCTAAGTTAGCGCGTTGTGTAATCCATCTCATCAATTACGCATGTAATTAAGCCTTTATATGATTCATTTATACCGAATGTATCCATATTATAACAATCATATGCTTTTTGTTCTCCTTGGAATGATATATTAATTCGCCCAGCAATTTTGGTAGAAAAATGGCTGCCGCGCATGCGCATTGGGCCAAATTTGGTCCCTTGCCACTCTTATTATATAGGCACTCTACCTCGAGGTTTGAAGCCCTTACAAACCTTAAGAAGGTATGCCCCTGAGGGCCCGATATCTTCAGCTGAGCTGGTGACATTCTCGCAGCAGGAATGGACACAAATATCCATATTTGTATATCAAAACTTTGTTGAAAGTATGCCCTGATGGGTTGCTAGTGTAATTGCATCACGTAGGGGACCATCCCTTAATAAAACATGTATTATTTCCCTTATACCATCACATCTTGCTGTCTGGTCTATTTTTGTAGGTTAGTGTAGTCTAGTGCTTTATAAAACACCAAAACCTTCAATTAGGAAAAGAACTTACTTGGCAAAAAACACGCGTTTCCGGGTTTTTTCTCTCTGTAAGCTTCTATCACACTGAAACTAGAGTAGATGATGCACAACAACATACACGTATATAGTTAAATAGTGGTGATACCATCTCTCTGAAATCACGTTGGTAAAAAATACAAAGTGAGTGCTAACTTTCTCTTTAGCCTCGCTACAAACCCCGTTTTCCACTACTCTAAAATCATGTTTTAAAAGTTTAGATGTGATTCCAAAAGTCAATAGTGGGTAAATATGAGATAAGATTTAAATGATTTTTCCAATCGAACCTTGAAACTTAGATTTGTACTTTTGAAAAAATCTTAAACGTTGATGATATTGATAGAAAAAATATAGTTAATACAAAAGAGTAGAGGTGTTTGTGTATGTGTGTGCGTGCGTGTGTGTGTGTGTGCGCGCGTGTGTGTGTGATATTGACAGATAAGGGGACTCATTCTTAACCCAAGTTGACACGATATATAGATGGCAATGGCGTGCGTCTACAACGAAGACAGGACCTTTCAACCAATGCTGTAGCTATTTAACTATTATATGAATTTGCAGTGTAAAATCAATCGCATTCTACTCGAAAATGTCGTGTCGCTCTAGGCTGGTTCATACTAGGACAGTAATTTAGTAACTATACGTGTTTATACAAAACTATTTGGTCGAGAAGTTTAGTAAAATGAAAAAGCTGCCTCGATGTAGTCAAATGAAAAGTAGACGGTCGAGTAATATCCCCACCCCATCTCATTAACCACTAGCGTGCCACTGGGCAGGTCTGTTAAGTAGAGTTCATTAGTTGTTCGTTATCATTCCGCAGGATCTCTGTTTCTAGCGTGTGTTTTTATTGCCAACATGACTCGTTGGAGTGATGATACTACGGTCAACTTTGTTACTGTTTATGTGGAACAGAAGTGCTTATGGAATACGAAATATCCACTGTACAAAAATAATGCAGCTAAGGCAGTTGCAAACGATGAGATAGAAATAACAATGTAAATACCGCAGTTTCGCCAGAAGAAAATCCAAACAAAAAATTAAAAACTTCAGGTTAGTATTTTGTATTTATTTTTACATTTATAACATTGTAATAGGACAATCAGATCGAATCAACATTATGACATTAACATTACTTAACGCATGTCATTGTACTGCTTACTTATATTGTACATTAATACATATTGAGGTATTTAGCACATGGGGAGATAAAGTACTTAATAATTTATAGCAACCACTAAAGCTATTTAATCATTATATGTTATTACTTATAAGTTATTGCTCAGTTTCAGATCTACCTACTGTTACGAATTAAAGAAAGTGAAGGATTCAAAATCGTCAGGGATAAGCGCTGATACAGTATATGCGTCAAATGTTTTATGGTTTAGGATATTAGATAAACGTCTCCGAAACTTGTATAACGAAATTACCAGAAGTGAAAGCAGTTTGGTAATAAAATATTTAATATTCATGTTTATTTTAAACTATTAAAATAAGTATTAATTGAGTGTGAAAGCAATTTGAAACCTATTTCAATATTAAATGAAATTATTCGTGTGTTTCTCTCTCCTACTTTCATTCTTAAAAATCATCTGCGTTTGCTGTTGTTGTTTCTTATGCCTACACTGGCAGACCATCGAACTGCCAGGCCCGTCGTAGACGGCAAGAGGCGAGGGGGGTGCGACTTCCATGCAAGTGAGCCCCATTGGGAGGAAGTCCGAATTGGCTCGACTGCGTTTGCTAAAAAAACTGACCCTTCCCTTATAAAGTAATCAGCATATCATTCCCGAAGAGCATGCGAGCTGAGGAATCCATGATGAGATACATCTCTTGGTAGTGCTGTATTCCACGAGACTCCGGCAGGGGCCTCCAATTACCATTGATGATTGTTCGTGTCTGAATATTTTCTGTGTCCACTGTATACTCCACGATCCTGTTCTGTAATGATGTTTGTTTCAACCAATTATGTGCACAGCGCAACAGGCTATGCCAATGCTGATTACTTTTTCAGTAGTGTACGAAATCGGCTTCTCAAACATTCGAAATTTTAGCTGCCAAAAGCATTTTCTACAATCCAGTCTGCTCTTGATTGTCTATAGTTAAAAATCTTCTGCTTCGTTATCAAATGATTTCCTGAAAATGGTTTAAGTAGGTAAGGTTGTAGGGAAAATGTACTGTCACCAACTAAAAAATAACCTGCTGACTGGATGCCATTTTCTAGTGCTCGATATTGAATGCAGTTTTGAAATACATCGCCATCACTAACTGCTATGTATCATGTAAATAGAATCTGGCTCGTGAAGAAGTAGATGCCTGCGCATGCGCTGTAATCATAGTTTTTTATGTGTTCCAGAATGCGAGTTCTTTTAGATCAATTGCGCACACACACACACGTGTGTGTGGAGGCCGGGTGTTGGAGTAGTAAGTAGTAAACAAATTAAAGAATAATGAAGTTTAATTAGTTGATGATCATGATGATACTATTTACAAGATATGGGATGGTTAAAACAAAAGTAATAAGTTCAAGTCCGTCTTAAGGTGTCCAAGATCGGCGCTCGTCGTTGCGGTTCGGCTCATGCGAACACTTCTTTCTTCTGGCGTTTTCGTCTTGCGTCTACTGGATCTCGGCGTTGCGCGGATGCGCGGTGTGGCTGTTCAATGGTCGTAGATGACTTCAGCGTGGAGGTGCCCTCTAGTGGCAGGCAGAGGCTGGGCACCACAATTCGGCCATCCTGGGTGCGACTGGACCACCAGGCGTTTCTGAAAATATACAAAAAAGAGGCAAAAGCAGAAGCAATGTTCAAAATCCGTCAATCTCTGTAAAACAAATGTATCTGGGTTATAGAGCTCTGAATCGTCCTTCAGCTCTGGAAATGATTAAATGAGCCAAATCGTCTTCTAGCTTCATTTGTCGTCTTTAAACGTCGTTCTTCGTCTTTCTTTCAAACGTCTTCCGTCTTTTTCAAACTTCCCACGTCTTTTTCAGCTTATTTCGTCTTTTAACGTCTTTCGTCTTTAACTTCTTTCGGTGTGTCGTCTTTAAAAAAAATATGGTATCTTCTTCCTCCTTTCCTTTGACCCGTCTTAGCAAACTCTTAAATCCAATTGCACGGTTTAAGAAATTCGGCGCATGTTGTAGTGAGGTTGTGTCCTTCATGACATCCTTCTTTTACAACGTCGTACGCATTTCCTTCTCTAATTCTGGTGTTTCTATAGGGTCCAAGGTATTTTGATTTTAATTTCAAGTTCTTATTTTCTTCTTTTTGCAAGGGGTGCAAACGACTCTCTTTCTTTCTCTTTTTGTGATTCACTAAAACGCGATGTACACAATTGGCTATGGTTTTTTTCAATCTTCTGTCTAAGCTTGGGGATGAAATAGTGCTCTTCAATTAATGGTAGGGGAAATCCGTCCTTTACAATTACTTTATTTAATCTTCTATAGTCAATGCACACACGAGGTGTTCCATCCTTTTTCTTTCAGGGTTCCCACGGTCCTTGAAAAGTCCTTGAATTTTTTTTTCCTAACTAGGGGCCCTTGAAAATCTTTGAAAATTACGGAACTTGGTGAAAAGTCCTTGAAAGTACCTTATTTTTTTAACAAGTACATAATTGTGTAATTTCGTCTTGCATTGGAAATTGTCCAGACTAGTTTCCTCCACAGCATGTGTGCCATTTGAGCCTCATTCTGATTGAAACCGGTGTTTCACGCTTTGACACTATGTGATATACTTATAATGCTAGGTCTAGATCTCCACAGTATGGCTATCCATCAAAGTTGACACCTCTGGTCTCCATTAAGACCGCCGCTTCTCATACTCTTCTTCGTGCCACCAAAAGAATTTATCGTACGATATTTTATCGCACGACGGAAATCGATATGTATGCAAGTAGCCTGAAAGTTAGCATTGAAACAAGAAGCCCACTCTGCAAAAAAAAAATCAGGTTCTGTGAGAAAAGAAAATCTCAATTGTTCCCAAAATTGACAATAACCTTTCTTTTTTGGACTATCAGTTGTATAAAAAAAGGATTTCTTTTTTTTATATTTTTCTTTTTAGTTGACAACTTTTGTGTATGCCTTGTTTTAGGTCATTATAAAAAATTTTAGGTCCTTGAAAAATATTTTTTTGGTTTTGAAAAGTCCTTAAAATTTCTTGAATTTTTTTTTGGGATAAAGGTGTGGGAACCATGTCTTTACAATTACAACTGGGCTACAATATTCTGAAGAACTTGGTTCTACTATCCCTTGATCTAACCATTCAGTAACTTGCGATTCGACGATCTTTTTCTCTGGAAATAGTAACCTACGTGGCTGATGAGATACAGGTTCATTATTTTTTACCGAGATATTCAATTCAACATTTGTTGTTTTTGTTTTGTGTGGTTTATAATTCGAAACTAATTGTTGTATCTTATCTTTTAAGATATTTGGAACGTCAGGTTCAATATTTACATCAACATCGTCACCAGTTGACAAATCCGTTGGTAAAACAGACAAAGTATTAATTTCCTCAACACACTGGGATTTATTTTTCAGAGTAATTCCACAACATCGTTTTCGTTAATTAATGTTTCACCCAACATTAACACATTTAGTCCAATAATAGCGTCATAAGTCATAACATTATTTTCTACTACGCATATATCTGCATCACCCTTAAAATTATCTATTTGAACGTGTCCTTTAAAATAGCCTAACGATTCTACTCGGCATTTTCCAAAACCAGTCAAAGTAGAATTCAACGGGCATAAATCCTTAATAGTCAATTTGTCAAAAACAGATTTACGAATCAGAGTAGCTTGACTTCCAGTATCTATCAATGAATTAACACTTAAACCATTAATCATAACCATTTTCATTACTTTCGATTTTACGCTAACATCCAAAATGGCTACTTCCGTTTTCGAATTCATTCTACATTCCGAAGCCTTGTGACCAAACGTGCCACATTGAAAACATTTAAGGCCTTTATCTTTATGAATACAAAATCTAGATGTATGATCTTTTGATCCACAATTAAAACAAATCTTATTACTACGATTTTCTGAACCATTGTATTTCATTCCATCAAACTTGACTCTATCTCTGTTTGCAGTTTCGTTTTTAGAATTAAATCTATTACGATACTCATTTTTTGTTCTATCAAAATTCTTATTATCATAATTTATTCTATCGAAATTCTTTCTACCAAAATTTTTTCTGTCGAAAGCAACTCTACCATATGCAGAATCGGCTTTTTTTGTTTCATAAACTTTCAGTTTTTCCTTAAACTCAAACAAATTTTTACAACCATACAGAATAGTTTTGTTTTCCTGTTTGTCATTTATTCCCTTAATCACATAGTGCATCAAAGCAGCGTCATCGATTTTTCCGCAACTGCACAATTCTTTCATCTTTAAAAAATATTCTTGAGTGGTTTCAGAATCTTTCATTTTCCTTTTTCTCAAAAGTTCATGTAAATTAGCAGAGTTTATTTCAAAAGAGAATTCGTCGATCAAGGCCTGTTTCAATTTTGACCATGAATTTATTTCTGGTTCTGTTCTAACAAACAAGGCAGCGTTACCACTAAGCGATCTCTTCCCAAAAATAAATTTTTGCAATTCCGTTAAAGAAAACAGATGACAAGTATTCTCGAAATGTTCGATCCAATTGAAAACATTTTCGTGCGGTTCTGCATTGAACTTAGTAAGGGTACTTTCGATATCAGAGTAATTTATACTGACATTTTGAAAAGAATTATTACTACTAATCTTATTTCTACTACTATATACATAATCACACTGAGAAACATGAGTATTATTTTTAAAATCAAATTCACCACATTGCATAGAAAAATGACTCTTATCTATCTTATTTCCACTATGCATATAATCACACTGAGAGGTATTAGTAATACTTTCGATTTCATTGCACTGCATTGAAAAATCGGTTTTGTTTCTCGTTTCGTTTGTTTTGTCTTCCGATTCAGTTTCAGACAGATCGGCGCGTTCGTTCGCGACAAAGCTTTCAAGGTTACATAACATAAATAAAATTCTTTTTGCTATTTCCGCTTTCGTGCCTTCGAAACTAATCCTTAGCAAGTTAGATATTGTAATCAATTCGTTTAACGAAAAGCTGTCTTCTTTATTTTTCAGTTTCTCATTAAATTCTTCGCTATCTGTTTCGAAATTAAAGCCAGGAAAATTTCTTACGCGTGTTCTATTCAATCGATTGCCTTCATTTTCGAAAATGAATCTATGCAAAATTCTTATTTTGTCGGTCTTGCAATTTTTCAATGCAACGCTGACGTCTTTAATATCATTTAAAATCATGTTATGTTATGGAATGTTCACGTACCTTTAAGATGCTTTTGCTGTAAGGAGCAGCTTGGAGATTGGAGTAGAGATTTCGTTTTTGAAACACAGTCACAAGTTCAAAGAGTCACACGTTTTTCTTTTTTCGGCGCGACTTCTCATACTTCTAGACCTACATTCAGGCGTATATCCAAGCGTTCACCATCAGCCAGGCGTTCATTATCCAGGCTTTCATTACCTAGGCGTTCATCATCATCTATGCGTTCATCATCCAGGCGTTCATCATCATCTAGGCGTTCATTATCATCTAGGCCAGGGGTGGCCAACCTTTTATATACCATGCGCCAATTTTTTTCACATACGAGTTCAGATGCGCCATACAATTCAAGCACATTTTCTACCTTACGTTCATGGTCCTGTAATACCCTTAGTAGCTTTTTTAATAAAAGTATGTTTATCGACATAATTAACATTTTTAAATGATTTAACTATATTGTATGTAAAACAATGTCTATTACAGAGAATTCTTCAAATTTGAATCAGTCATTCGCGACCTCGTTTTCCTTTTAAAAAATTTCATGGTGTAAATGCTTGATCACATCTATATGTCGTTTCGACACGACATATATAACTTTTTGCAAATTTTTATAGTTCCGGAAAGTGTTTACAGTGTAATGAACGCCAGAAATTAATCATGTCAGAAGCATTTTGATCTGAATAATAAAGCTCATGAAACTTCAATTTCAATAATGAATTTGTTTTGAAATTAATAGGTACCATTTGTATGTTACTAGGCATCTTCATTACGTTTTGTTCACTAAGTGAAAACTCTTTATTAATGCGAGCATGTAATTTTCTTCTGTAGCCAAATCAAGAAAACGACTTTCAAATGACCCTTGTAATAACTAATTTTAATATATTTGGTCAAATTGTTATTATCCGCAGCACATCACCTCTGCTATTACAACTGTGGAAATTGACTCAAATCCTGATTTTCTAACTGAGAGATGAACAGATTTGTTGTAATTTTAAATGAAAGACCTCACAATAAAGAAAAGGTTCACCATATTCCAAATCTAATAATTCAATATTCTCTGAATTCTCGGTTGTTTAATGCTCTAGTTCTTATTTTAATCACACATTTCACTAACGGTAACAAAATGTGCTGCATTTTTTTTTTAATTTTACACACAGTGCCTCTTGGTGTATAATATATTGCTACTTTAGTGCAGTACGATTTAAAACATTTTCCGAGCAAAGTTGTAGTACCATTTACGGCGTACCGTTAGTACACATATTGATTAGCACAATAATCTAATTTATATTTTCTTTGCATGATTTTACATTTTAAATATCTCTGATCCTCTTGTTTCATCATGCAATAACTCCAGACGGGCATTAAAATTATTATCAATTCCTCTCACAAAAATGCTTATAACTGGACCAAAGCTAGAGAAAAGTCTTCCAGTTGTTGAAATACATCCAGAGAGCGTTACACGATACATCTCGCATTAATCTGCCTTGGTATAGCAATTTCGTCTGATTTCTTTTCAATACCTTTATAACCAAGATGGCGTGCAAAATATTTGGAAACAAGGCTTCTCCGTCAGAATAGGTTTTCGCCAATGCTAAAGCAATTTCATAGGACGCTTCTGTCATCGCCTCGTCTCCACAACTTACATTAGCAAAAATATTTTGTCTTCTGATTTCTTCCTTTTTTAGTCACATATTCTTTTCGTAACTGCGACCCGAGAACAAGTTTAATTTTTACTTCTATGTTAGCCTGATGCTATGTATTATAGTGTTCATTAAGATCATGTCTTCTATTATGCAAAAGAGGAGTTTCACAAACAATACAAAAAACGATTTTCCTGATGGACTTGATGTAAATAACTCCTTTTCTTACTGTTCGCTAAATTCACTTTTTCTCTCATACTTTTTGCGCTTCTTTTGCACAGTGATAGATAACAGAAATGTAAAAAAAAACATTAAAAAGTACAAAAAATCTTGAAAAAGAACAAACAGATCACAAGTACGTCGTATCACACAGAATATAAATTGAAAACTCAAAAGATTGTGACGAAATGAGGAGTAAGAAAGTTCTATGAATTGAACTGAATTGAGTACTATGGTGTTGAAAATATGAAGATATTTTCAATTTTGGCGCCAACTTCAAAAGAATAAGGAGGCACAATAATGCAATGCGCCACTTGTAATCATCCAATGCGCCAAGTTTGGCGCATGCGCCACAGGTTGGCCACCACTGATCTAGGCGTTCATTATCCCGCTTCTGAAAATTTGTGGAGGCCGGGTGTTGGAGTAGTAAGTAGTAAACAAATTAAAGAATAATGAAGTTTAATTAGTTGATGATCATGATGATACTATTTACAAGATATGGGATGGCTAAAACAAAAGTAATAAGTTCAAGTCCGTCTTAAGGTGTCCAAGATCGGCTCACGCGAACACTTCTTTCTCCTGGCGTTTTCGTCTTGCGTCTACTGGATCTCGGCGTTGCGCGGATGCGCGGTGTGGCTGTTCAGTGGTCGTAGATGACTTCAGCGTGGAGGTGCCCACTAGTGGCAGGTAGAGGCTATATATATATATATATATATACAGGGTGTTTCAGTGAACCGTTTCAGAACTTCTAAGAGGGGTAGGGTACATCCTGACGAACCAAAATCATATACCAATGGGCAGTCATAAATGCTTTCCTGACGCGGTAGATGGCGTTGTGCGAAAATCCCGAGCTTTCGTGTAGGGAATTTTCATTTCGCACAAGAACGCCAAGTTAGTAGGATGGATGATTACACGATCGCAGAGTTAGTCGATATGCATTTGGCGTACGGGGCTGCAAATTGTAGTGGGCCAGACGCACAGCGTTTGTACGCGGAACGATATCCGACGAGGCGTATCCCCAGTCATAATTTCTTTGCAAGACTGCACCAGAGGTTTGCTGAGACAGGTTCATTAGAAAGAGCTGACAGGGACAGGGTAAGAACAGCACGGACTGCAGACGTCGAACAGAATGTGCTGCAGCATGTACAGGGGAATCCAAGAACGAGTACACGAAGTGTAGCAAACGCAGTCGGGGTTTCCCATTGCAGCGTCTGGAGGATTCTCCGAGAAGAAGACATGCATCCGTTTCACGTGCAGCGTGTCCAGACACAGCAACCGGAGGATTATGCACCTCGTATTTCTTTCGCACAGTGGTACCTTGGAAAATGTGCTACAAATCCCCTTTTTCCTGCTGAAGTGTTGTTTTCCGATGAGGCATCCTTCACAAGGAAAGGAATTTTAAACACGCATAACGACCATATCTGGGCGGTCGAGAACCCGCATGCAATACGACGTCGTGCAGCACAGATTCGATTTTCGGTCAATGTATGGGCCGGTATTATGGGAGATCACCTCATCGGACCTTACCTGTTACCGTCTCGTCTAACCGGACCTAACTACTTGCTCTTTCTGCAGCAAGTATTGCCACAACTTTTGAGAGATGAACAGATTTCTGCATCGACGCAACAGACAATGTGGTTCCAACACGATGGAGCCCCTGCCCATTATAGCGGAGATGTTCATAACTACCTGGATGTCACATTTGGTCAGCAGTGGATCGGACGTGGTGGTCCCGTGCGTTGGCCTGCTCGGTCACCCGACCTATCATGTCTTGATTTTTATTTCTGGAGTCATCTGAAATCGCTAGTTTATGACACCCCTGTTGACAATGTTGAAGAGCTGGTTGCAAGAATTGCAGTAGCTGCCGGAGAAATTCGAGATATGCCTGGAGTATTCCAGAATGTTCGGATGTCCATGCGTCGGAGTTATGAGGCGTGCATTGTAGCCCGTGGAAGAAACTTCGAACACTTACTTTAATCCATGTACCTTTTGCTTCTTTTCGTGTATTATTAAAACGATTTCTCACTTACGGTCTCTTTTCTTTACGGTGCTTCTGTGTACAACACCGCTTCAGGAAAGCATTTCCGACCCCACATTGCTATATGATTTCGAGTTGTCATGAAACGGTTCACTGAAACACCCTTATTTCTAAGCGGCTTCGCTCCTATCCAGAATTCTACTCAGTACACAACACTAATCCTCCCATTGCATCCTACGTCTACATAACTAAAGCGTTGCTTACGATCTATGATCGCCATTAAAACGATTCTTTTTGTGTGCTAAAAGTTGAAGTACGTATAAGTTCCATGAGGAAAGAGGACATTTAATGACGATAGGTTTCCCATCAACAGCTCCACAGCGTCCTGGGAAATTCCATTGTTTTGAAAACCCATCCTTACTAGTAGTCCATTCTTAATAGTGTTGAAACAATATATAGATTTACGTTACACGTCCATTTAACTTCAATAAGGATCTATTCATAAATAATCAACCCATCTGTGTAATTATTATTTGCAGTTTTTATAAGGTGTGAAATTTCTTTTTATTTGTTTCCAGAAAAATGAAAATAATATCGAAGAAAACGCCGAGGATTCTGTAATTTTTACTGCAACAGAAGCAGAAGTTATTTCACCTGGGGACAACTTGAGCCAACCAAAATCGGTCAATAGGATTAAAAAGTGAAAGCTTTCTGATCTAGCGACGATGGTCTCCCGATTAAAAGATAAAACTCAGAATGCAAACTCTTCACCTGAAGAAAATGAGTTTGATGTATTCGAAAAACATGTTACAGTTCAGCTAAAACCGTTTCCATCCCTATTGACTCTGAAAGCACAGGAGTATATTCAAATGTTTCTGAACAGGATTCGTCGGCAGCATATAATGCAAAACTGTGCCAAGGAAAATAGAACGGGGACAACCACCTACATTTCGATGGGTTCGCCATTACCTAGTACCTCAAGTGATGACAGTTACAACTTTCACTCCTCCAAAAGTGCACTGAGCGTGAGAGAGCCATTCCCTACAGCAACACGGGGTATGCATACGAATACATCAAACTTAGCATCACAAATGCAGGGAACATCAACATGCCATGAAACAAGCCAATATAGTTATTATTCATCATATTCGAGACTGTCAACAGAGTTCTTATGGCTTCAGCAGTGTGCTGCTAATCTCGATTTCAGTGTGTTGTAATTTCGTCTGATTTTGTGCAATTACCTTAAAGTTTGTTTAACCTTAAAGTATGTTTCGTCTTTCTTAAAAATATGTCTTACTAAAATAAATACATGAAACTATGTGTGATGGTTTCTTATTCCTAATTTTGATAAAGTCCTTAAGTCCTTCATAAATATGTCCACAAACGTCTTGAACAAATTACGAAACAGTTGACTTCCCGATTCGAAAGAGGTGTGTCAGGGTTCTTAAACTGCATCCAGTTGCAAGAAGATATAGCACTGCCTCCAGTTTTGTTTAAGCAGGTATCAGGTATGGCTTCTCTTAAATGAATATCGGTACGCTGGATTTTAGCCTGTACTTTTTCTAATTGAAAATTGAAGCAACTTTCCGACATTCTCATAGTTGAA
Organism: Metellina segmentata; assembly: GCA_947359465.1. Lineage (NCBI taxonomy): Eukaryota > Metazoa > Arthropoda > Arachnida > Araneae > Tetragnathidae > Metellina > Metellina segmentata. The sequence continues at coordinate 122,094,178 of OX375876.1, forward strand.
AAGTAATCTTTTGGTTGTTCAACTCCGGGTTCTCTAAGATGCACATTGTAGACTCCTTGCAAATATCTTCGACCAATCCATTCTCGTACCCATTTTATCTTCTTTTCATTTATAATTTTTTTTCTTCCGCCCCTTCCAGGATAAGCCTTGCTGCTGTTTTCTCGTTTAGTAGGGCTACTAAATCACTCGCTACTCGACTAAATTACTGGCCTAGTGTAAATTAGCCTTTGGAGGGTTACGAAGTCTGAGAGGTTTATTAAAAGAATACGCAATAAAAATGTGGCGTTGAAGCGTTAAAGGAGATGAGTATGTATTACTTACAGGTGAACTCTCCTAGTAGATGATAACTTCAACGAGTATGTCAAATGTTAAGATGAATAAATTAAGGAGTTAAAGGGAAAGGGCATTGGAGTATTACAGAACTCTCTCCAAGTAAAAGATAATGAGCTAACACTTTCGCTGCCGATTTCGCGCCAGCGCGTGATGTGGCGTCGACGCTAAAGAGACAGTCACGCGCCAGCGCGTGGTATAGAGTAATGTCGCATTACCCAGTAACGCGTTCGCGAAGGCTGCGTCTCAACATTTTTTCATCGCTTCAATCGGCATTATATGTTAGTTGTTGGCGTGGAGTAAAGGTTTTAGAAGTAAGGATGCAACATCGATAGCAAAACATCGATGTTTTAATTTGTCATTTGCCGTGTTTGTTAATTTATAAGTAAGGCTTTTTTTAACTGACGATACAAAGTAAAAAAAAATCATACGAACAATTAACAAATCTTTTATTTTCAAATTGAATAATATAAAAGAAAATAATATTTACAACAATTTGACATAGGTACTACTAACTCTAAGTATAATTAGGTAGGTACATAACACTAATTATTGTTAGTTATTATAAATTATTTATGAACTTACGGGGGGGGGATGACAACAAACGTATATTTTTTGCTGTAAATAAAAAATATTGAGGCCTATAATAATAACAGGCCTTAATATTTTTTATTTACAGTAAATTACTGTAAAATTATACTGTAAATAACATTTGTTATTTACAGTATTTTGTAAAAAAAAAAAGTTTAACTTTTTTTCTCCACCTTAAGCGGACTTTTCTTTTAACCAGATAGGGAAAAAACTCTTTCTGAAGGAACAGATGTTGACATAAAGTACTTAGTTGCATGGTTATTTTTCTTAATTTTTACTATGGTGCATTTTTATTGAAAAATATAACTTCGATAAAGTAAAAATATCGACAAGGTTAAAACATCGATGTAAAATAAACATCGGCTCCAATAAATTGATGGTAAATACCACAGTGTTTTTATAAAACATCGACATAGATGTCGTATCCCTAGTTAGAAGCTAGTTGTAAAGGTATGTGGTTTGAATTTATGGCTTTATTAGTTATTAAAAAAATCTTGTAATATAGTTGTAGTGACGATAGTTCTGCAGAGCCTTAACGCCCCAACGAAACAAAAATACAGTCTAATAAGCCTCTAACACAGTGTTTCGCAACCTTTTTTGGTTGACGGCCCACTAAAAATATCTGGAATTATTTGCGGCACACCTAAATTTAAAAAAATATGCAAAATTTGTATGATACAAAAAAAAAAATATTTATTTACAAAATTTATTCAATGATAGGATGGAGCCTGTTTTCTTGAACAAATTAAATAAAAACGAAGTTACAAAGTCGCCAAACAAGTTCGCATTTCATCGTCTCTCAACTTTTAAAGTCTTTCTCGCATTTTGGACTTTATTTCTGTCAATTCTGTAAATCCAAATTCACAGAACCATGAAGATGCAAAAGACAGAAGTATTTTAATAGCTTTCAAGCTGATTGCAGGGTACAAATTGCTGATAGAAATCCAAAACTCTTCCAAATTTTTCTCGAATAATGTTGAACGGTAAAACTTATCGTTTCTCAAATCAATGAGCTGCTCTTTTTCTGTTACTGTCATATTTGGTGTCTCGCAAATTACGAATGGATTGATGAACCATTCATATTCGTCAACCGAAAGCGAAGGAAAGTAGCTTTTAAGTGAGATTTGAAGTTCGTCAATAATGCTTATATTTTCGTCTGAAATTTTTTTTCGACTAAGATTCATTGACACCCGGAAAGCATTCAAAATTTCCTTTTGAAATTTCAGATTTCCACAGCGTTAATTTTTCTTCAAATTACTTCAGTTTTAATGTTGATGTGACGATATTATCGGATGGACTTTGAAGACTTAAATTCAGAGTGCACAGCTTTTGAAACAAGTCCGAGAGAAATTGAACTTTAAGCCACCAAATCTCGTCATGAAGAGAAAATCCAAAAGAAGTTTTTTCAACCTCCAAGAACAAAATCATCTCTGCTTTCTGGTATATGAGTCGTTTCAAAACCTTTCAGGGTACAGCTACACTCTACGTTTATGAGTGATGGCAACGGTTTGGCGATATTTTTTTTTTGGCGCACTTCTAGTAGCGAGTTGCGATAAATTAAGGCAACCCTTCTTTCGTTTCTGTTGTTGTGGTTTTCATGGCAACCTCGGCAAACGGAAACCTTTAATTTTCATTTTGAATATTCTAGAAAGCTCTTCCAAAATCCGTTAAAATCGTTTGATTTCATTGATTCGTTTGAAATTTTTTCTTTCCTCACATTGGTTATACTGTTTTTTAAATATCCTTTGATTGCATTGGTTCTTTTAAATCGTTTTCGGTGATACTATTGGTCCATTTATTTGTATTTTGAAAGTTGTGGAATTTTTATTTTATTATAATAGCTTTCACAAAAGGATTAAGAGGTTTGTTTTTTTGTCCATTTTCGTTTTCATTATTTTTTTACGAAAGAATTCTGACGTTATCAGGTTGTATTACATCTTGCTTTTTATTCTTTTGTAAATCTTTTTCTTTTTAAACATGAGAACTGTATTTAGTGTAATTGATAAGTTTTAGGGCATTCTTACCCAACATTCGTAGTTTAGTTTCTCTGCTGGTTCACAAATGTGTTTTAATATGTGCTTAAGTTTACTACTTTTTGTGAAAGATTTTTAAAAATATACTTTTCAAAACGTTCTGAAATGTGTTTAAAAAGTGTGCTGTACAAAAAAAAAAATTTTTTGACGGAAAAAGAGTTAGGAAATAATTTTTTCCTTGGCAACTTTAGAAGTTCGCCAAAAAAATCGCCAAGGCCGTTGCCATCGCTCATAAACGTAGAGTGTAGCTGTTCCCCTTTCAGTTTGAAAGCCGACGCACTTTGGTGTGATATAAAAGTGTTTCTTAGTCGTAATCCATTGCGCCGCACAGCTGAGAGAAAATTCAGGATTTCAGAGGTCGAGTCTTGATGAAATTGACCACTTCCATGACTTGGTTCATTACAATCAACATATCTGGAGCTAAAGATTTTGAAACGAGATATGCTCTGTGAATCAGGGCAACGGACGCTTATAATTGGATTTTCTTGGCGCATAAGTGTGATAAATCCTTTTTAGTTTCCTCATAGGGATGGACATCCGTCTGTGCAAACACCTACGCAGTTTTTCCACAATAAACCAAAGCTTGAGAGATTTTCTTTTACAAGCTTTAATATGTGTTTTCCTGTCGTCAGGCTCTTCGAATCTTTGCAGAAAAGATACTCATTCATGAATTTGTCATCTTTAACAAATCGAATGAAAGCAAAGATCTGTGCTTTTCCACCGATATCTGTCAACTCATCAATCTGAAATGAACAGAGTTCACTGTCGTGCGATTCGAAATGCTCGAGAATTTGTTTTTTTTTAAGTATGAAGATAAATCTTCGATTATGCGTGATATTGTGTCATTGGATAATGGTACTTTCTTGACCTTCTCTGTCGCTTACTTTCCCAGCATTGTTTCGACAATAATAGCTAATGCTGGTGCAATGATGGACTCATTACTCTTCATATAGTTTTAAAAAGTTTTTTGCTGCACTGCCAGGTTTTCAAAATATTCACTTGATTTGTTTTTGACCTCTGGGTGTGAAGTTTCCAAATGTCTTTTTAGTTTAATAGGAACGAGAGCTTCATTTGTAAGTTTCTTTTTGAAGACTACACAGAATGGTATTTGAGAGTCTTCCGTTTCAATTGCGATGAATCCGAATTCGATGTAGTCATCTTCATATTTCCGTTTGTTTCTTTGTTTATCTTCTGTTTGTGAAGCACCAGATTTTATTAAATATTTGTTTATTATGACTAAATGAATAAAACATTTATTAATTACACTAGTGTCCCAAATTATCTTTACATGCATAGAATCACGGATTTCTCAGAAACTGTGAACTATAATCTTATGAATTTGTCTGGAATTAGACATAACATCATACACATCAATACAAAGATATGATATGGTAATTTTAATCAACGTCGTACTAGAACAACACAACGGGCTATTGACGACGGTCCAGGATCAATCACTTAAGGGAAAGATCCGAGAACAACACCTCGTAATTTTGAACCACGGTCATATGACGAGGCAACACCTGAGCTATATAAATACAAAGGAAAAATTTAAGAACACTGCATATTATTTTAAACTAGTATGCAACCAGAAAAATGGACGGAACCAACTTTCGGCGATTGGACGGAACCAACTTTCGGCGATTGGACGGAACCAATTTTCGGCGATTGGACGGAACCAATTTTCGGCGATTGGACGGAACCAATTTTCGGCGATTAGACGGAACCAACTTTCGGCGAATAGACGGAACCAACTTTCGGCGATTGGCGGAACAAAATTTTGGTAATAGGTCGGAACCAACTTTCTAAGATTGGACGAAACCAAATATTAGCAATAGATCGGAACCAGCTTTTGACAATAGGTCGAAACCAGCTTTTGGCAATTCCTAGATCGGAACCTACTTTCGACTATCGGATGGAATTAACTTTCGGCGATTGGAATGTATATTACATGCGTTGTATACATTATTCCACTCTGCAAGCGCTTAATATCTATTTCACTGACCCATACCAAATCGATCAAGAGTTTGAAGACATCAGACAGAAGGGCTCACCGTTAAAAGCCTACATCTGACACAACCGGAGCTCAAACAAAAGGAAACAGTTAAAAAAACGGAACGGACACAACAGGAGCTGAAACTAGTTAAAAAAATACCAGAATAATTTACTACTATTATTGAACGATGCTCGAACACTTCAAACGAGTCGGAAAATTTAGAGAATGGGTGAAAATATTCACAATCTACGCTTCAGTGGACGAATCCTCAGCATCAATTTCGTAATCCAGAGCCAGAGCTCTACCACTTACGACTGCTGCTATAGTACATGGTTCACAGCAATGCAATCACATTACAGAAATTTAAAGACTTACTTATTTCACAAATGTTTGGATTTTAAGAAAGAGCCAATTTGAATCAACGTCATTTACAATTGGGAAAAAAATAATATCAAATAAAAACGTGGGAAAACTAAATTTAAAAAGAATTTTTTAGTTACCGTTGAGGTAATTCAAATACTATTTCAAAGTTACAAAACCCATGCAATTTTAATTATTTGTCCAAAAACCTCGCAGCACATTTGACAATCTCTCGTGGCACACTGGTGTAACGCGCCACACAGGTTGAGAAACACTGCTCTAACAGATGATGAAATTGCAAATTTGTTGGCTGAGCTTTCGCCAATCTATTTTGGTACTGGCTCTCTTCTGAGAAAAAAACCCATTTCTACGGCGGGGCGATAATTGTCAACTCGCCATATCAGCTTTGTCAGCGAACGTGTTTTAACACGTTCGTAAGGACATGATGACGTTCGTAAAGGATATGAACATGTACTACTCACAGGAGAACTCCCGAAGGAAAAGATGCTGATAACTTAACACGTTCGCTGCCGATCTCGCGGTAGCGCGTGGTGTGGAGTGATGTATCAATAGCCATGTCACGCGTTCGCGCGAGAAGAACTGCGCCTCAACATTTATTCCCCGTTTCAATTGGCATTATATGTTAGATGTTGGCATGTAGTAAAGGTTAGAAGCTAGTTGAATCGGTTGTTTGAGAAACATCATGTCACTTTTTTTCGAAATCGAGTTTTTGGTAAAAAATCTAGTCTTCAGAGAGAGAGAGAGAGAGAGGTAGACGCATCTTTTAGAAGCGAAATCCCACGAGTCGGGTCATTCTACGCGGAGTTGGCCCGTATGAAAGTTTTCGTGTATTCGAGAAACTCCATAAGTAACTGACTTATCGGGTAGACGTAACCTGATTCGCTTCTAAAAGATGCGTGTACCTCTGAAGAATAGACTTTTACCAAAAACTCGATTTCGACAACAACAAAAAAGTGACTTATATAGGCGTAAAGTTCCAAAGGATGTGAAAGTCGCTTTTAAAATCGCTCAGGCAGTTCATGTAGTTTTCACTCTTTCAAATATAAGGATGTTGTAATCGCTAAACCTTTTAATGATGGGTTATGTGTAGTCACACTTAACGGTTAAACAATAAAAAACTGCCTCTATCACTCCCAAATGAACCAGTATACCCAAGTGGTAAAATCCCCATCAATAAGAAACAAATCGAAGACATGAATAATCTGATGAAATACATCCCCAGATGAAGAAAACATTCAAGAATTCTATAAAGAGATAGTTCACCAGAGGCCTACATCTGATTCTGAGTTGCCAGAGAACTACGCTAATGATGAATAAATTTCATTTCGCCATTTATACCATACTTATTCATAGAACTAATTAATTTTATTTATGTTTCATATTTAGTTAATGTTTCTACTTGTTTTAGAATACATTTTTAAGGTGTACTAAGTGAACTTTTTATTTTATACAGTTTAGAATGCAATTACTTTTTGCCAAAAGTACATGTATTTGAGAAGCCCCACAAGTCAACTGACTATAAAAATCCTTAATAATTTAATTATTTATCTTTTGAGATCTACATTTAGCACAAAGATTATATTTAGCTCCAAACAATACAATTTATTGGAAATAGTAATACAGTGGTTGACGGATAACGCAGAAGCAGTTTTTTCTCGATTTCCCAAAAATTGCTCTCACCTGACTTATGGGGTTTCTCAAACAACCGATTCAGTTGTAAAGGTATGTGGTTTCGAATGTATAGCTTTAATTTATCTGTTGTCTGAGCTATCGCCATTCTATTCTGTTATTGGCGCACTTTTCAATCATATTTGTTATAAAAAGTAAGTCGGCTTTTGGGAAAAACCCGTTTCTACGTTACCGGTAGCGAATGTGTTAAGCGAATATGTCAAATGCTAAGGCAAATTTAACATATGGGGTCTGACGGGATGAATTTATTGTAACTTTCATAAGGAGAGGTAGATGGTTTGTTGGGTTTTTTTGACGTAAGGGCCGTATTTGGACATGCTACCCAGACACAAGTCAGACAATATTAAATATTGGATATAAACACAAGAAGGAAAGGTTTACTGGCACAGAAGAGAGAAATATACCCAAGAAGAAATCGAACCTGAGCCGCCTACAGCTCAAGGCGAGGAAGAACGTGTATTTCTGCAAAATAAAAGGAAATGTTTGTGTCTGTCTGGCTGTGTGTCTTCAGACAAATCTATATAACTTACAGTCATGAAATTTGGCACACAGGTAGTCCTAAAGGTGACTGAATACAACCCGAAGCCCGAATTTTAGAATTTAATCTAGATAATATTTTCATATTAATAATTTTTAATATAATTAATTTATTGCCATTTTTTTATTATTTGTTTCCAAAGAATGGCAACAGTGTGAAAGAGATCACAGCTTCTAAATTTATTTTTTTCCTTTCATTTCATGGGTTATTATTTTTTTCTTTTTTGGACGCGTACCAAGTTAACGAACAGTTTGATTTGAGTCACGTGGTTGAATATTATTTTTTTTCCTTTCATTTCACAACAGATTGTAACTTAGAAGCGTTCTGTTTGATTTGTCTCACGGAATCTATATTGCTTTTTATTTCTTGCTTTTTTCTATTGCTCTAAGACTTTTTGAAAGCATAGCGATATTAATTTTTGTCAATTATGATACATTTTGTTTATTATTGTTTAATTTGGTTTTAGCGGAATCAGTGAGTTTGACTCATAAAAAGCATAACTTTGAACACCGTGCGGGTACTGCTAGCAAATTATGTAAAAATGTGGTATGAAATAGGTTGTGATATAAAAAGGTTTGAACTGTCGTATCTCTTTTTCCAAAAGAATGATTCTATTTCACATTATCTCCATATAAGAATTATATCCCCCTGTAGAAAAGTGCGACGTAAAGAAGTGGCGTATTTAAATTATGCGCCCCGTGTTTCGTGGGTGAGCGCAGCTGTGGTTCCACACAACCTTAGAAGTTTGTAAATCTCCTCAGTGTTGCTGAGTCGACAGGGAACACGGAATAAATCTCCCGGAACCAAATTATCCGTTTGAATTCCGGAGAAAGAGGCTTCCCCCGTTCCGAGGGATAAATGAGGGAACCTTTTCTTCCGAGGAATTCGATCCGGTGGCGCTTGATTAGAGCTCAAAGCTGGGGGAAATAGTTGGGTAATTGTAAAAAGCTGGAAAGAGAGAAAGTAATCTCAGGTAGTGGTTGTTGCTTTTTTACTGCTCTAATAATTTAGGAAGATGAAAAGATTGGATACATTGTGTAGATTTTTTGGAACAAATTCCAAAAAAATTACAAACTTCGATTGAATTGACGCAAGGATTACATTGGATTGGATTTTGTGGTACTATGTCCAAATACGGACAAGCTGAGCCAGACTCAAATTTGGTTGTGGTTTTTTTATGGCGCTAGGTCCACACACATGTCCAATCTGCTCCAGACCGAAGACACAATATCAAGTAATAGACATTCCCGCAACGAAAGTTTTATTGATATAGAAGAGAGAAATATACCCAAGGAGGAATTGAACCTACGCCACATACAATTATAGCGCAGTGCACATACACATATAGTGGACACATACAGTCCGATGGCTCCCGGAAGCAAGGATTGTATTGGATTAGATTTTGGGTTCTGTGGCTTAAGGTCCAAAAAACAGACAAGGATTGAATTGAGACATTCAGTCGAAAGGATTGAATTGGATGGTATTTTGTTCCGCAAGATTCCAAAAACGCACCAACTTCGCCAGACTCAATAATTGAATTGGATTGGGTTTTGTGGCTTAAGGTCCAAAAAACAGACAAGGATTGAATTGAGACATTCAGTCGAAAGGATTGAATTGGATGGTATTTTGTTCCGCAAGATTCCAAAAACGCACCAACTTCGCCAGACTCAATATTTGAATTGGATTGGGTTTTGTGGCTTTAATGTCCAAAAAACAGACAAGGATTGAATTCAGACGAAAGGATTGAATTGGATGGGATTTTGTTCCGCAAGATTCCGAAAACACACAAACTTCGCCAGTCTCAAGAATTGAATTGGATTGGGTTTTGGTGGTGCGAAATCCCAAAAACCGGCGAGCTGTGCCGGACACAAGAATTGAATTTGAATTGGAGTTTTGTAGCCCAAGATTCAAAAATAGACAAGCTGCGCCAAACGCAAAATTATAAAAAACAATACCAGCGTGAAGCTGTTAGCTGTACGCTGGTTTTAGCTCAAATAAAAAAGGTTAAGGTTAGTTAAGGCTACAAATAACTCTTACATATAAGAATTCAGTCAGACGCACAAATTTAATTTGCAGGCTTAAGAAATGAAAAAAGTACGATGAGATTTAAAAAAAAAAAGCAATGGCATGCAAAAAAATGTGTAAGAATTTTTTAGATTTTCCTCGCCAAATCTTGTAAACTTAAATTTGTACTTTTAACGATGATCAAAGGCGGAGCGGGCAATCGAAATATCTTGAAAAGTAAAATTATGTTGGATTGTAAGGAGCAAAGGTTCAAAACAGCTCGCTGCATCAGATGCAAGATTACAGTATAAAACAATAAACAGCAGCATAAAGCTAAAAGCTAAGAATGATGCCAGACGCACAAAACTAAATTAACAAGAATTTTTAAAAAGTAGACTGATGAGTCATGTTAAATTATTTTTTTAATAAATTAATTAAATGAGATTTAAAAAACAATCACACGTAAATGTGTAAAAAGATTTGAAAGTGTATTTTTCTCAGTCAAATCATTTTAATAATTTGAAATAAATTTCTTTAAAGTTTATTTTAAATTTCTTTTCAAAAAATTTAAAATTGTACTTTTGAAAAATCTAAAACTATGGTAATTGAAAGATATACAATGGCGAGGGTGTGCAAGTAATGTAGTGTTACTTTAAAACTACAACTTTTACTGACTAAATAATCACATATTTCTAAAAAAAATCGATGGATTCTTTCAATCTTTAGAAACATTCTACTGACCCTGTCCTTGGAATAGAATTCGTAGTAACGAATCTATTCCCCCCCCCCCTTTTTTTTTAGAATATAATCTTTTTGAAAGATTATATTTATCCTTTTCTTCAGTTAAGAAGCTTTTGAAGTAATTTATTGATCTTTACTTAAAATAGAATATCTTAGAATAGAATATTCTATTACTCCGTTCCTTGGAATATAATCCTTTAGAAAGATTATATTGCTAATTTCTTTGGAATATAATTCCTTAAAGCGATTCTATTGATAATTTCCTTAGCGTATGAATCTTTGAAACGATTTTATTGCTCATTCCCTTGAAATATAGTTCTTTGAAATGAATCTATTGCTCTTTACTCAAAATAGAATATCTTGTAAAGATTCTATTACTCCGTTGCTTGGAATAGAATCCATTGGAAAGATTCTCTTGCTCATTTCTTTAGAATATAATTTTTTAAAGCGATTCTATTGATCCTTTCATTGGAGTATGAATCTTTGAAACGATTTTATTATTGACACAGTATATTATTGCTCATTCCCTTGAAATATAATTCTTGGAAATGAATCTATTGCTCCTTGCAATACCCAATTCTTTTAAACGTTTCTATTACTCATTTCTTGGAATATAATTATTATTAGAGGGTTAAGATGTGATTAACTATTAAAGGAATTATCATTAATTACACGTTGTGACGCGCTCTCCTTGCAAAAGATGACGAATAGTTAAACGGAATATCCAATGCAAAGGCACCATTGGTCCTTGATGGATGGGGTCTAACATGAAACTCGAGTTACCAGAAATTCGATTCTCCGTATTCAGTTCTGCAGTCACAGTATCTTCTCTAATATTATAAAAGGAAGTGTTTGTCTGTTGCCGCAAAATCCTAACGATTCTATGGCACTAACAGCAATGAGATTTGGCACACAGGTAGTCCCAATATTTTTCAATTTTTGGGTCGAGGGGAATTATAAAATTTAATCTAGAAGATTTTTAAATAAATTTAATAGTTTTATTTTCCAACGTGTTCACCAACGCGTTTCTACCAGAGAGAGAAGAAACACCGGAATCTGGACTTTTCTACCCACGTGACCTTCTGCCAGGCTTTGGAATCATGCCAAGTTTTTTTTTATCGCGGTAGATTCTAAATTTATTTTTTCCGTTCCCGCATTCAGTTTGCGCAGAGAAATGATTTTCCAGCAGAGGATAAAAACAAAGTTTTAACTAAAAGCTTTGTTGTTCTTTTACTATCTCTTAGACCGTTAAAGATAGAGTAAAAATTTCAAAGGATTTGAAATCTGAAGAAAATTTCACTTTAGATCGATACCTAAAAATATGATTTTCTTTAAATAAATAATTTTTAAATTGAATATATCTTTCACATTTTCGCAAGAGATTGTGACGTTACGTGAAACAGATTACATATTCTGCACTTCACGTTAAAAAAAAAAAAACAGATTACATTTCCTGTCCTATTCCATTTCAAGAAATGAGAGCAAAAAATAAAAAACATTTTGACTGTGATTGTTAATTATTTTTCGTAAAATCGAAATCGCTAAAGATGGATTAAAAATTTCAACGGATTTGAAATCTGCGAAAAATTTTACACCAGATTAATAACTTACATCACTGCGTTGCCCGTGGGGTTGGTTTGCGAAGCAAACGGGCAACGCCGGGCTAGCCACGCAGTACCTAGAACCCTGTGAAATACCCCACGAACATCGGTCGAATATCCGCTACTCAGATCAGGGCCATTCTAGATACGGAACACGCCTGATAAAACCATTTGTGACGTCACGAACGAGGTCGGGAGTTCCACTGTTAGTGTACTAATGAAAAGAAGGGAAGTTCCTTTTACGTTTTATCACTTTTATTTATGCTTTTGGATCGTAAAGTTTTTTTGGTCAATCTGAATTCTAAAGGTACTGTCGAGGATATTTCGAATTTAAAAAATTAAATGTCCTAAAAAGCGTTTGAAAACATATTCATTGATCATAAAATATTTTATGAGGTTAACAAGATTATGGTATGATTTTGCTTTGAATATATATTTTTATTTGTATCCTTAGAATGCAAGTTCTATACAAGTAAGTTTATACATATTTGTATTACTTTTAAACAATGTACTGTTAAAGTTCTGCTTAACTAAATAACACATTTCAAGAATTTGATAATATACTAACTTTGTTTTGAAACGGAAAAAAAATTGAACGAAAGCTCACCTCACGTTACATGAACTAGATAAACTGAGAATTTTCTGAAAAAGCTGAAATTTTTCTGAAAATGCTTTTTTTTTCAGAAAAAAGAATTACTGAGTCAATATTTTTAGTTTTAATCTCTTTTCTAACTGGACTTGAGGTTTGAAATTTATCTTTTCTCACTTTACTGTAATTGTGTTTAAGAGTATATTTACTATTATAGACTTACAATTTATTTTGAGTGATTTTTTTCTGCAATCCACAGTTGCATACTTCAACAAAAGAGGAACTAGAATTAATTTAAAGTCTTTCTTCGACTATCTATCTTGGTCAGTAAGCTTTTCTGGTTCATGCATTTAAGGAATTCATCCTCAAACTGCTGCGGTATACATGTCTGGAAAATTTTCAATTGTGTTGTAACAATACTTATAGTAAATGGAGTTGACCAAAACAACCCTCCTATCTAAAATGTCAAAGTAATCAAAGGTATTACTATCACATTTCTATTTCTAAAGATTTATTTATATAAAGAATACTTTTGCATGCAAAACAGTTCATATTTTTGACAACCTTTTAAGCGATGTATCCTGAAATATAAATTATAACTCTCATATTATTTTGAGAAAATTTAATATTATTAGCTGCAGCAAGTATTTCGTCCAAATAAATACTATCGAAAGCCAATCTGTGTCATATTCTATCCCTGAATTATGTTGATCGGAAATAGACCATTAAAAATATTCCAGGTTTGGTGGAATTCAGCTTTAAAAGACTGGTCACTTTTAGTTTTCTTTCGGATTCCAATATTTCCGTTAAAGATGCATTAGAATAAGATTCACTCATTTGCCGGTATGGTATTGGTCATATCTAGCTTCTAAATTGTCCGTCTGAAATTGTCCTAATAGAACATAATTAAAGTTTAACTTCTGAAATAAATGTGTAGACAGCTCAATCATAGTAATAGTAGTATGCTCCAAAACAAAAAAAAAAGTTTCATTGGAAAGTTTACCTTTTATTGCTTATTGGTCCTGTTTCCTGGGTAATTCGTGTTTATTTTTATCCCACCATTTTTAGCCAAAGATTAAAAAACTTTGCAAGTATCGCAGCTTTTTGTTATCAATAGATGATACAATTGGCTTGAAGTTTTTGTTTTGTTTTGTTGGAATTTCACGTCAACAATATTCCACCATTTTGATATTATGCTAATGAAAGTTTTTATTCCCAAAACATCCTTACCGAAATCAGTTTTATTTTCTACTTTCTATTTATAATGTTGCCGAAACTTTATCATCAAACAATTTCAGTGCATTCGATACATTTTGCCTTCCGAAAGATGTCGAAAACAGAACTTTTCGAGAAAGTGAAGGAGCCATTTTTAAAACATTATACTCAGAAAGACTATGCAACTTTCTAAAGTGTAACAAGCTTGCAAACTGAATGTTTTCATCCACTTCTTCAAAGGATGGAAAGATGAAAGTTTGGTTTCAGTTTGATTTAGCCAGTTGTTCCGAATGCACTTAAGAAGATGACAGTATCAAACAAAATTAAAAAATTTTCTCTAAACTAAAATCATGATCGATTGAAGGCCTCAGATTTCGTCCACACAAAATATCAGACATTTTTCTATTTATTCTATTGTTATCGGAAATTAAGCTCATGACAACACAACCACAATCATGCACATATTTCAAAACTTGCTATGTTAAATCTTTAAGTTGATCTGCTTTTAAACCTTTCACCTCAAACAGTGCAACTACATCTTTGTTTTTGGATAAAATACACTCATGTCCATAAATTAAGGATAATGCCAGCTCCTGCAAATAAAGGTTCAGAAACAAAACAAAGGTGACTTATTATAAAGCCCATTTATTAAACAACAGATAAAAAACAAAAAAGATGGCGTATGTTTGATACCATTCATAAAAACTACGATTTTTGCTCACTGGAGCAATAACAAAAAATATCGACCTTACAAAACCCTATATATGACATGGTTGGTATGATGGTTAATACATTGTATGTCTCCCAAACGATGAAATACAGTCCGTACAACGACTAGACATGCTGAGGATCAAATTATCGAGCTGATCTTGGGTAAGATCACTCCACTCAGCAAGCAATGCTCTCCGAAGTTCCGGTACACATGTAAGAGGTGGTTGACGGGCTGCAACTCGTCGGCCAAGCATGTCCCACACATGCTCTATCGGATTCAAGTTAGGTGAGAATGCTGGCCATTCCATACGGGTGATATCCTCAGATTGAAGGCATTCATTTATAATGTTTGCATGGTGAGGACGGGCGTTGTCATCCATAAACACATATTCTGCGCCCATGGCACCCCTAAACATACATACATGCTGTTCCAGAATGATGACCCGATACATTTGGCTTCTCATGGTTCCGATTTGAATATGTAGATCTGTTCTGGAACCCATTATAATTCTGCCCCAAACGAGCAAACCTGCACCACCGTAACGGTGTCGTTGAATGATGTTGTCTTGGTGTTAGCGGGTACCTGGCGTTCTGCATGTGAACGTCCGCCGTGAATCAGACTGTAAGCTAAACCTGGAGTCGTCGGAAAAAATCACACAAGCCCACTGTGACGATGTCCACTTTGCATGTTCTCTACTCCAGGCTAACCGCTGGCGACAGTGAGTTGCTGTGAGCGGAACACGTCTGACAGGCCTGCGAGCATATAGACCAACATGTCCCAAACGTCTGTAAACGGTTAGCATTGAAACTGTCGTATTCGTAGCTGAAGATAGCTTACGAGAAAGGTAGGATGGTGTGCTCTGTCTGCTTCTTTTTTCAGTTACTGCTAAATAACGGTCGTCATTCAGCGATGTAACTCGGGGGGGGGAGACCTGTACTGTAACGTCTACTGACATTTCCGTCATTTTGGAATCGTTGCCAAAGAATAGAGATGACACTTTGGGCGATACCAAGTTCCACTGAAACTTCCGTCTGTGTACGCCCACATTCCAGGCGGCCTATAATTCTACCACGTAAAAAATCATCGACATGCGTCTTCTGTGCCATAACTATTTGGTTGTGGCACTGAGCGGCTTCCAGAACGCTTGCTAACAATTTTTCTTCATCGCTACCATTCTTTATATACACCTCTCTTACACACTCGTCATTGTGACGCACTATCGGTGTCTTCTGATGGCTTCCTGTAATTTGGATATTATTCTTGAAGATGTGTGCGATAATTGTACAGGTGAAATTTTTACTTTAGAGTTCAACTTCCCTGTGATTCTGAATTATCCTTAATTTATGGACATGAGTGTAAATAAATTCATGAAGGTTTGTACTGAGGTAGCTTCTTTGCTATCAAAGTGAGAAAATCACTCTAGTTTCTCACTTTTGTAGGTAACCCATGGTTGCACGTAAATTTCATCTAGGAGTAAATTAACATTTGCCTTATGCTCCTTAAGAAGCTTAGATTTATCTGTCAAGTATTTATTATTTACTAGCGACTGCGTGGGCAGCCCGACGTTGCTCGTGACAGTTATTTTCGTGGGATCAGGTGTGACCACTGCTCGCTAACCCCTGGAGATTGCTACGAATTTCTATTTGGTTTGAGAAGCAAATCAAATGGGAATTCATAGCTATTGGATAACAGGTAATGATGAGGTAAAATGAATGATGAAGTATTTGTAATGTGAGAATAACATACTTTTGAGACAATAACTGGAATTGTTCACCAAGGAACTTGGATTTTTTGAAGGTGCATGGACTTGATATACTTTGTCTCTCCTTCCAGATGGTTGCCCCAACGAGGTATCTCGTCAAAAGCAAAATTGACCAGATCTTTATGAACGAGATATCTCGTCATTTGTAGAAAACTGACGAGATCTCGGTGAACGAAATTAAACCAACTGGGATAAGAACAACTCTCAGAATTTGTTTTCTTTATTATTGTGTTATATTATTTCCATAAACCTGAAATTAAACACATTTTCAAGGCCGAGTAACACAACTCAAAAGGAGTCCCATCGCCGATGGTTTCGCAGGTTCAATGAAGTAGCTTTAATTTCTACTGTTTCATGGGTTGGTGTTCAAACATCCTGTCCAATGTAACCTTATGGCTTGATTTTATATTTTCGTGTTTTTCCTTTGCCGCATGTAAGGTTCGCCATCTCGCATCTTACAAGAAGTGAAACGCCAAGTTGGCAACCCTACATAGAAAACGCCAAACTGGCAACCTAAGAACAAAGCTTTTTCAATTAAAAGAAACGTCCATAAGATTTCAAGCCGAGGAAGTGCGGCAAAAGTCAATTAAAAAAGTCAGAGCAATAAATAGCTACCGAGACAAGTAAAAGATAAAATCCATCTTTAGAACAGAGGATCAAGAAAAGATTTTATACAGCGGTGGGAGGACAGTTACAATTTTGAATGCCTATCCAAATGTAATTGCTACTTTATACTACATGTAACTTACGTGACGATCGATTAAATTTAGTAAAATATACTCCAAATATAGAATTTTGACTCTGTGTCTTTTGAGTTTTTTGACTAAACTTTCACGACGGAGTTCATCAACAACCATCGGCCTCGGACCACTACTGGCGCAGTCGGTAGGATCGTCGAACCCTGGAAATGAAGGTGAGAGCTCATCCTGAGTTTTAATTTTTTTTAATTCATGCAACTCCCACACAATTACGGAGCGAAAGTAGACTTTGTTGAAATCTAATGCTATTCATTTTGTTTAGAACACTTACGTGTTATGTGCACCACAGTGCAAATTTTATTTAGCACACCATGTGTTAATTAGATTAATGGTTAATTGTGAAACAGTTCATCAGAACTAGATACTTTTTGTGTTATTGGGTTAGAGAATAACTATTTCGTTTTGGAAAACGGGGATTTCTGCGAATGCTTGTCGCTAAGGCGTAAAGTTAATATAAATCATAATTTTAGACTATTTAGAGTGAGGTTTCCAACCTTTTTATTTTTTTTTTATTTCTGCATTCTGTGGCGTAAATTTAATTCCTGAGTTAAATTTGTTTGGGATGGCGTATCTCGCGAAAGCAAGGAATGAGGATTTGAAGGTGTTGGCAGATGAATTGGGGTTAGATGTGTTGCCGCGACACAAAATCATCGATTTAAAGAACTCAATATTGAACAGCGAAGAATATGAACAGGAGTTTACCGAAAATCTTTTAAACAGTATCATAACAGATCGGAAAAATGCCGAGGAAAGGCGTTTCTTGGCTGAAAGTGAGGAAAAGCGCCTCGCTGCTGAAACTGAGCAAAAGCGCATCGCTGCTGAGTCTGAAGAAAGACGTTTTGTGATGGAACTCGAGAAACGTTCTGCTTTCGAGTAAGAAAAGCTAAGGCTCGAAATGGAAGGCCGTCACAATACAGAAACATCAAATGAAGGGAATTCGAGCAACTCTAAGCACATCTACGATTTACAAAGAGTGATGCAGAAGTTCGATCCTAAAGAAGGAGACATCAGTCTATATCTGGTTCTTTTCGAGAGGCAGGCAGAACATGCTCACATAAAAAGGGAGGACTGGGTGTCACAGCTTTTGGGTTTATTACCCTATGACATTACTCAGTTAATTGCTAGAGAAGAAGCGGCTGTCGCATATGACTACAGCCACGTGAAAGGGTTATTGCTAAAAAGGTTTAAACTAAGCCCAGAAACCTTCCGATTGAAATTTGTCCAGCTCAAGCGGACTGAAGATAAATCGTGGAAGGATTTTGCCTTTGAATTGACAAATTATTTTGAAGAATGGATTCAAGGTCTTGAGGTTGCGGATTTCGAAACGTTAAAGCATCTGGTAATTACGGACCAATTCAAACGTAAGGTACCTCCGGAAATGCGAGAGCATTTTGTCGATGTGAGTGGAGCACAATAAAATCTCCTACTACTCTAGCGGAACTCCTTGACAAATACGAAAGTGTTCGAGGGTTCAAGAAGAAATTCCATTCACCTGAAAATATTGTAAATAAGGAAAGAAATTCACATTTTCAAGAAAGAAGACGCTTTCAAGAAAGGAACTCCGATTTTCCTGCTAGATATGGACAGTTTCACGAGAGGAGTACTCATCAACGTAATACGAGTCCGAAAAATGAAGCGGGAAGGAAGAAGAAGATTCAGTGTTATTCTTGCGGATCATTTCAGCATCTTAGAAACGCATGTCCTAAGCTAGGAAGAAGACAAACTTCAGCAGTTGTGAGCAATATTGGAGCCCAAGACGCTACAACATCATGTGCAAGGGAAGACATGGTGGAGCCTCCATCGATGTTGACGGCAAAAGTGACCGTTCCAGTCACAAAGCCTGTAGAATACCAAAGAGGTATTGATGAACTCAAGATAGTGAGTTTAAAAAGCGGTAATAATATCTTCGACGGTATTATCGACTCTGGAGCGCAGATTTCAGTCATCCGGGCTGATCTGATTGAGGATTCTCAAAATGAAGGGGAAGGAAAAATTAAAATTGTATCCGCATTTGGTGAGACAGAAATGGCACCTCTCAAGATTATCCATGTGAAAATCAATGACGGACGACACGGAGAAATTCCAGTGACATGTGCAGTGTCTGAAAAATTAGTAAGCGACATGCTCGTAAGCGTTTCAACGTATGACGCTTTAAACTCGAATGTGGAACTTTATGGCAATATTATTAGCCAAGAAGGGGTTTCTCGAGTTGGAGAAATTTATTCAGTTTCGTCCTTAAACGAACTTACCTTGGCCCGTAGTGACACCGCAAATCACCCCGGGGTTAATGAGAAACGGAACGAGTTCGTGCAATTTCAATTGGAAGATGAAAGTTTAAAGGATATTTGGGAATTAGCAAGAAATAGAAGAAATGAATTCGAAGTGCAAGATGGGTTATTGGTACACTCAGAAATCGTAGGAGGAGAGAAAATTCAGCAGGTAGTTTTGCCTAAATTTAAAAGGCCGTATGTCCTAAAAATGGCACACGAAATTCCATTGGCCGGTCATTTAGGAGAACAGAAAACCAAACAACGGATAAAATATTCCTTTTACTGGCCGAATATCAAGATTGATGTCAAACATTTTTGTGAAAGCTGCAAGGTCTGCCAGCTGCGTAGAGGTACCACTTACAATGACAGAATTCCTATCCAATCTATTGTGAGACCTGAAAATCCTTTTGAAGTGTGGAGTGTAGATTGTATTGGTCCCCTAGAGCCACCATCATCAAGAGGGCACAAGTTTATCGTTTGTGCTGTGGATTTGGGCACGAGATGGGCGGAAGCCATACCAGTCAAGAACATTACTGCGAAAACAACTTGCGACGTCCTGATGAAGATTTTCTCCCAGACGGGGTTTCCTAAAACTATCTGTACCGATCAAGGGACAAATTTCACAGCACAGCTCACCAAGGGCTTCATGCAAGTTATCGGGGTGTCACCAAGATTTTCAACTCCGGGGCATCCAGAAAGCATGGGAGCCGTGGAGAGATGGAACAAAACCCTGAAGGATATGCTCAGTAAGAACATACAAGAAAATGGTCGACAATGGGATATTCATCTCCCTTTCTTACTATTCGCATACAGAGAAGTACCTCACAGTACCACGGGAGTATCGCCATTTCAGTTGGTGTATGGAAGGTTACCTCCAGGTCCATTAAAATTAATTAAGGAGAGTTGGTTAGGAGAAACCGAAATTCCAACAGGAGCATCTCCTTCTGTTGAAAAATACTTAGAAGACCTTCGTCAAAGGATGAAAACGGCACACGAGATTGCCGCAGGGAATGCCGAAAAGGCACAAGGCTATTACATATCTAAATATAATCTGAGAGCGAGAGAAAAGACTTTCAAGGTTGGTGATAAGGTACTGATCCTTATTCCATCTTCTAGTCACAAACTTCTGAAGAACTGGTCAGGACCTGCAACTATTATCCAGCTAACTCGACCTCATTCTGCGTTGGTCGAGATGGAGGATAAAAGCCGAAAAGAGCTGCATTTCAACAAACTACGACCTTATATAGCCCGAGTTGAACAGGTGGGGTTGATTTTCGAACAAGATCAGGACTTTGGGGAAATCTTTTATGCCCCTACTAGAAATAAGAGTCAATCTGCAGACGATATTAAGGGTCATGTGTTCCAGACTACAGAGGCGTTGTGTGAAGAACAGCGACACCAATTAGTTCAGACCTTGGAAGGGTTTCGAGAAATTTTCAGTGCACGACCTGGCCGAGCCAGAGTTGATGGACATTCAATCAAACTAACTAAAGATTGTGTGCCAAAGAAAATGCATCCCTATCGGGTTCCCATCGCCTTACAAACCGAGGTGGATCGCCAAATCCAAGAGTTACTGGAACAAGGACTGATTGAAGAGAGTGACAGTGAGTGGGCACACCCAGTCGTCTGTGTGGCTAAAAAGGACGGAAGTATAAGACTTTGCGTCGACTTTCGAGTTTTGAACAGTTTTACTGTCCCGGATGCTTATCCAATGCAACAGGCCACCGAGTTACTATTTGAAATTGGTAGTGCTCCTTTCATCAGCGTTCTAGATTTGACAAAGGGTTATTGGCAAATCCCTTTAGAAGAAGAAGCTAAACCATATTCGGCATTTGTGACACACTCTGGTCATTTTCAATGGAACGTTTTACCATTTGGACTTAAAAATGCTGGAAGTACGTTCCAAAAGTCCATAGACAAAGTACTTAAGACACACAGAAAGTACTGCCGTGCGTATATCGACGATCTGGCCATTTTTTCCAGCTCGTGGGAGAATCACTTGCGTCACATCAGAGACGTGCTGAGAACTCTACAGACCGTTGGATTAACAGTCAATCTTAAAAAGTGCGAGTTCGGTAAAAAACAAGTGAGGTTCCTGGGACACATTGTAGGTTCCGGAAGACATGCACCAGATCCCCAGAAAATCGAAGCCATGCAGAACTTAGCACGTCCAACTACTAAGAAAGAGTTAAGAGGCATAATTGGTCTGGCAAGCTACTATCGGGAGTACATTCAGGATTTCTCGTCCTTGGTTTTACCCTTAACAAACTTAACAAAGAAAAGGGTGCCCAACAAAATACCTTGGAGTGATGAAGAGGAAGCAAGCTTCCAACAATTGAAGCAAAGGCTGACGGAAATTCCATTCTTATATACTCCAGTGTTAGATCAGCCATACCAGTTGTACACCGATGCTTCTGCAACAGCGATTGGAGCGTGTCTAGCTCAGCAAGACGAAGACGGAAAAGAACGTCCTATCGCCTTTTACAGTAGAAAACTCACCCCATGCCAAACTCGTTGGGCCACTATCGAACGGGAGGCGTATGCTGTTCTAAGTGCGTTGAAAAAATTTGACACTTGGATATTTGGAGCACAAGTCCAAATTGTCTCCGATCATAACCCCCTTACTTATTTGACCCAGGGAATGCCACAGGGTGCAAAACTTGCACGTTGGGCTTTGGCATTGCAAAGATATAACATGAATATATTGTACAGAAAGGGTAGTAAGCATGGCAATGCAGATGCCTTATCGCGCATCAAAATTGATGAACCCTAGTTTTTATTCAGTTCATATAAATATGTATATATTTTTTTTCTTCTCAAAACTGTAATCTGATTTAGATAATTTTGATAACGTTCTTGTGACTTGTATTATGTATTTTATGTGGGAGTTCATGAATGTTAGTGTAGATATTTTTTTTGAGCTCTCACGCTTCTCTCGAAGGACTGGATATCGTAATGAAGACCAGCTAATTGATTATGACTTTTAGTTATGATTCTAGATGGCGATTGGCAGCAGCATCATCACTTATGACTTAAGTGATGGATGTGCTTCCCCGGAGGGACATGTAAGGTTCGCCATCTCGCATCTTACAAGAAGTGAAACGCCAAGTTGGCAACCCTACATAGAAAACGCCAAACTGGCAACCTAAGAACAAAGCTTTTTCAATTAAAAGAAACGTCCATAAGATTTCAAGCCGAGGAAGTGCGGCAAAAGTCAATTAAAAAAGTCAGAGCAATAAATAGCTACCGAGACAAGTAAAAGATAAAATCCATCTTTAGAACAGAGGATCAAGAAAAGATTTTATACAGCGGTGGGAGGACAGTTACAATTTTGAATGCCTATCCAAATGTAATTGCTACTTTATACTACATGTAACTTACGTGACGATCGATTAAATTTAGTAAAATATACTCCAAATATAGAATTTTGACTCTGTGTCTTTTGAGTTTTTTGACTAAACTTTCACGACGGAGTTCATCAACAACCATCGGCCTCGGACCACTACTGGCGCAGTCGGTAGGATCGTCGAACCCTGGAAATGAAGGTGAGAGCTCATCCTGAGTTTTAATTTTTTTTAATTCATGCAACTCCCACACAATTACGGAGCGAAAGTAGACTTTGTTGAAATCTAATGCTATTCATTTTGTTTAGAACACTTACGTGTTATGTGCACCACAGTGCAAATTTTATTTAGCACACCATGTGTTAATTAGATTAATGGTTAATTGTGAAACAGTTCATCAGAACTAGATACTTTTTGTGTTATTGGGTTAGAGAATAACTATTTCGTTTTGGAAAACGGGGATTTCTGCGAATGCTTGTCGCTAAGGCGTAAAGTTAATATAAATCATAATTTTAGACTATTTAGAGTGAGGTTTCCAACCTTTTTATTTTTTTTTTATTTCTGCATTCTGTGGCGTAAATTTAATTCCTGAGTTAAATTTGTTTGGGATGGCGTATCTCGCGAAAGCAAGGAATGAGGATTTGAAGGTGTTGGCAGATGAATTGGGGTTAGATGTGTTGCCGCGACACAAAATCATCGATTTAAAGAACTCAATATTGAACAGCGAAGAATATGAACAGGAGTTTACCGAAAATCTTTTAAACAGTATCATAACAGATCGGAAAAATGCCGAGGAAAGGCGTTTCTTGGCTGAAAGTGAGGAAAAGCGCCTCGCTGCTGAAACTGAGCAAAAGCGCATCGCTGCTGAGTCTGAAGAAAGACGTTTTGTGATGGAACTCGAGAAACGTTCTGCTTTCGAGTAAGAAAAGCTAAGGCTCGAAATGGAAGGCCGTCACAATACAGAAACATCAAATGAAGGGAATTCGAGCAACTCTAAGCACATCTACGATTTACAAAGAGTGATGCAGAAGTTCGATCCTAAAGAAGGAGACATCAGTCTATATCTGGTTCTTTTCGAGAGGCAGGCAGAACATGCTCACATAAAAAGGGAGGACTGGGTGTCACAGCTTTTGGGTTTATTACCCTATGACATTACTCAGTTAATTGCTAGAGAAGAAGCGGCTGTCGCATATGACTACAGCCACGTGAAAGGGTTATTGCTAAAAAGGTTTAAACTAAGCCCAGAAACCTTCCGATTGAAATTTGTCCAGCTCAAGCGGACTGAAGATAAATCGTGGAAGGATTTTGCCTTTGAATTGACAAATTATTTTGAAGAATGGATTCAAGGTCTTGAGGTTGCGGATTTCGAAACGTTAAAGCATCTGGTAATTACGGACCAATTCAAACGTAAGGTACCTCCGGAAATGCGAGAGCATTTTGTCGATGAGTGGAGCACAATAAAATCTCCTACTACTCTAGCGGAACTCCTTGACAAATACGAAAGTGTTCGAGGGTTCAAGAAGAAATTCCATTCACCTGAAAATATTGTAAATAAGGAAAGAAATTCACATTTTCAAGAAAGAAGACGCTTTCAAGAAAGGAACTCCGATTTTCCTGCTAGATATGGACAGTTTCACGAGAGGAGTACTCATCAACGTAATACGAGTCCGAAAAATGAAGCGGGAAGGAAGAAGAAGATTCAGTGTTATTCTTGCGGATCATTTCAGCATCTTAGAAACGCATGTCCTAAGCTAGGAAGAAGACAAACTTCAGCAGTTGTGAGCAATATTGGAGCCCAAGACGCTACAACATCATGTGCAAGGGAAGACATGGTGGAGCCTCCATCGATGTTGACGGCAAAAGTGACCGTTCCAGTCACAAAGCCTGTAGAATACCAAAGAGGTATTGATGAACTCAAGATAGTGAGTTTAAAAAGCGGTAATAATATCTTCGACGGTATTATCGACTCTGGAGTGCAGATTTCAGTCATCCGGGCTGATCTGATTGAGGATTCTCAAAATGAAGGGGAAGGAAAAATTAAAATTGTATCCGCATTTGGTGAGACAGAAATGGCACCTCTCAAGATTATCCATGTGAAAATCAATGACGGACGACACGGAGAAATTCCAGTGACATGTGCAGTGTCTGAAAAATTAGTAAGCGACATGCTCGTAAGCGTTTCAACGTATGACGCTTTAAACTCGAATGTGGAACTTTATGGCAATATTATTAGCCAAGAAGGGGTTTCTCGAGTTGGAGAAATTTATTCAGTTTCGTCCTTAAACGAACTTACCTTGGCCCGTAGTGACACCGCAAATCACCCCGGGGTTAATGAGAAACGGAACGAGTTCGTGCAATTTCAATTGGAAGATGAAAGTTTAAAGGATATTTGGGAATTAGCAAGAAATAGAAGAAATGAATTCGAAGTGCAAGATGGGTTATTGGTACACTCAGAAATCGTAGGAGGAGAGAAAATTCAGCAGGTAGTTTTGCCTAAATTTAAAAGGCCGTATGTCCTAAAAATGGCACACGAAATTCCATTGGCCGGTCATTTAGGAGAACAGAAAACCAAACAACGGATAAAATATTCCTTTTACTGGCCGAATATCAAGATTGATGTCAAACATTTTTGTGAAAGCTGCAAGGTCTGCCAGCTGCGTAGAGGTACCACTTACAATGACAGAATTCCTATCCAATCTATTGTGAGACCTGAAAATCCTTTTGAAGTGTGGAGTGTAGATTGTATTGGTCCCCTAGAGCCACCATCATCAAGAGGGCACAAGTTTATCGTTTGTGCTGTGGATTTGGGCACGAGATGGGCGGAAGCCATACCAGTCAAGAACATTACTGCGAAAACAACTTGCGACGTCCTGATGAAGATTTTCTCCCAGACGGGGTTTCCTAAAACTATCTGTACCGATCAAGGGACAAATTTCACAGCACAGCTCACCAAGGGCTTCATGCAAGTTATCGGGGTGTCACCAAGATTTTCAACTCCGGGGCATCCAGAAAGCATGGGAGCCGTGGAGAGATGGAACAAAACCCTGAAGGATATGCTCAGTAAGAACATACAAGAAAATGGTCGACAATGGGATATTCATCTCCCTTTCTTACTATTCGCATACAGAGAAGTACCTCACAGTACCACGGGAGTATCGCCATTTCAGTTGGTGTATGGAAGGTTACCTCCAGGTCCATTAAAATTAATTAAGGAGAGTTGGTTAGGAGAAACCGAAATTCCAACAGGAGCATCTCCTTCTGTTGAAAAATACTTAGAAGACCTTCGTCAAAGGATGAAAACGGCACACGAGATTGCCGCAGGGAATGCCGAAAAGGCACAAGGCTATTACATATCTAAATATAATCTGAGAGCGAGAGAAAAGACTTTCAAGGTTGGTGATAAGGTACTGATCCTTATTCCATCTTCTAGTCACAAACTTCTGAAGAACTGGTCAGGACCTGCAACTATTATCCAGCTAACTCGACCTCATTCTGCGTTGGTCGAGATGGAGGATAAAAGCCGAAAAGAGCTGCATTTCAACAAACTACGACCTTATATAGCCCGAGTTGAACAGGTGGGGTTGATTTTCGAACAAGATCAGGACTTTGGGGAAATCTTTTATGCCCCTACTAGAAATAAGAGTCAATCTGCAGACGATATTAAGGGTCATGTGTTCCAGACTACAGAGGCGTTGTGTGAAGAACAGCGACACCAATTAGTTCAGACCTTGGAAGGGTTTCGAGAAATTTTCAGTGCACGACCTGGCCGAGCCAGAGTTGATGGACATTCAATCAAACTAACTAAAGATTGTGTGCCAAAGAAAATGCATCCCTATCGGGTTCCCATCGCCTTACAAACCGAGGTGGATCGCCAAATCCAAGAGTTACTGGAACAAGGACTGATTGAAGAGAGTGACAGTGAGTGGGCACACCCAGTCGTCTGTGTGGCTAAAAAGGACGGAAGTATAAGACTTTGCGTCGACTTTCGAGTTTTGAACAGTTTTACTGTCCCGGATGCTTATCCAATGCAACAGGCCACCGAGTTACTATTTGAAATTGGTAGTGCTCCTTTCATCAGCGTTCTAGATTTGACAAAGGGTTATTGGCAAATCCCTTTAGAAGAAGAAGCTAAACCATATTCGGCATTTGTGACACACTCTGGTCATTTTCAATGGAACGTTTTACCATTTGGACTTAAAAATGCTGGAAGTACGTTCCAAAAGTCCATAGACAAAGTACTTAAGACACACAGAAAGTACTGCCGTGCGTATATCGACGATCTGGCCATTTTTTCCAGCTCGTGGGAGAATCACTTGCGTCACATCAGAGACGTGCTGAGAACTCTACAGACCGTTGGATTAACAGTCAATCTTAAAAAGTGCGAGTTCGGTAAAAAACAAGTGAGGTTCCTGGGACACATTGTAGGTTCCGGAAGACATGCACCAGATCCCCAGAAAATCGAAGCCATGCAGAACTTAGCACGTCCAACTACTAAGAAAGAGTTAAGAGGCATAATTGGTCTGGCAAGCTACTATCGGGAGTACATTCAGGATTTCTCGTCCTTGGTTTTACCCTTAACAAACTTAACAAAGAAAAGGGTGCCCAACAAAATACCTTGGAGTGATGAAGAGGAAGCAAGCTTCCAACAATTGAAGCAAAGGCTGACGGAAATTCCATTCTTATATACTCCAGTGTTAGATCAGCCATACCAGTTGTACACCGATGCTTCTGCAACAGCGATTGGAGCGTGTCTAGCTCAGCAAGACGAAGACGGAAAAGAACGTCCTATCGCCTTTTACAGTAGAAAACTCACCCCATGCCAAACTCGTTGGGCCACTATCGAACGGGAGGCGTATGCTGTTCTAAGTGCGTTGAAAAAATTTGACACTTGGATATTTGGAGCACAAGTCCAAATTGTCTCCGATCATAACCCCCTTACTTATTTGACCCAGGGAATGCCACAGGGTGCAAAACTTGCACGTTGGGCTTTGGCATTGCAAAGATATAACATGAATATATTGTACAGAAAGGGTAGTAAGCATGGCAATGCAGATGCCTTATCGCGCATCAAAATTGATGAACCCTAGTTTTTATTCAGTTCATATAAATATGTATATATTTTTTTTCTTCTCAAAACTGTAATCTGATTTAGATAATTTTGATAACGTTCTTGTGACTTGTATTATGTATTTTATGTGGGAGTTCATGAATGTTAGTGTAGATATTTTTTTTGAGCTCTCACGCTTCTCTCGAAGGACTGGATATCGTAATGAAGACCAGCTAATTGATTATGACTTTTAGTTATGATTCTAGATGGCGATTGGCAGCAGCATCATCACTTATGACTTAAGTGATGGATGTGCTTCCCCGGAGGGACATGTAAGGTTCGCCATCTCGCATCTTACAAGAAGTGAAACGCCAAGTTGGCAACCCTACATAGAAAACGCCAAACTGGCAACCTAAGAACAAAGCTTTTTCAATTAAAAGAAACGTCCATAAGATTTCAAGCCGAGGAAGTGCGGCAAAAGTCAATTAAAAAAGTCAGAGCAATAAATAGCTACCGAGACAAGTAAAAGATAAAATCCATCTTTAGAACAGAGGATCAAGAAAAGATTTTATACAGCGGTGGGAGGAAAGTTACAATTTTGAATGCCTATCCAAATATAATTGCTACTTTATACTACATGTAACTTACGTGACGATCGATTAAATTTAGTAAAATATACTCCAAATATAGAATTTTGACTCTGTGTCTTTTGAGTTTTTTTACTAAACTTTCACGACGGAGTTCATCAACAACCATCTGCCTCGGACCACTACTCCGCATCTGATGCAAACGTTTCCATTCATGTTTCATTCATTTCAACGTTTCATCACATATATACGAACCATGTAATAATTGTTTAAAATCAGGTTTTTTCTGATAAATGTAATGACATACTTCGAAGTTCTCAAGTAAATTCCTCTTTTAGATGGTGACATCATAGGGGGCAAAACATTTTCGGTCACATATGTGTATCTCGGATCTCAATTATGCTGAAAGCGTAATAATTTTCACATGATAAGATATTGCTTAAGAACTCAGAAATTATCAACTAAAACACATTAACTAAAGGATTTAGAAATCATAAAAAACAGATGAAATTTACTTTTACGAGCATGTTGAGTCGAAGCCATTTCTTCCAAATCGCTTTTGAATAATAAACATTCCACAGGAACTACCTATTTATATATACGAACCATATAATAATTGTTTAAAAATCAGATTTTTTTCTGATAAATGTAATGACATACTTCAAAGTTCTCAAGTAAATTCCTCTTTTAGATGGTGACATCATAGGGGGCAAAACATTTTCGGTCACATATGTGTATCTCGGATCTCAATTATGCTGAAAGCGTAATAATTTTCACATGATAAGATATTGCTTAAGAACTCAGAAATTATCAACTAAAACACATTAACTAAAAGATTTAGAAATCATTAAAAACAGATTAAATTTACTTACTTTTACAAGCACGTTGAGTCGAAGCCTTTTCTTCCAAATTGCTTTTGAATAATAAACATTCCACAGGAACTACCGATTTATACAACCATCCATTGGTGTCAATCGAAAGCTTAGGCGTCCACGTACGTGTACCCAAGTTCTTAACTATCAATTATTATTTTTAAGGCGAAAGAGTCTAGGTCCACGTATGTGGACCTAGGTAGCGAAGAGTTTATAGTGTAGAAAGAAATCAGGAAACCGATTTTTGTAGCAAAGTTTCCTATAAAATCGATTTCCAGTCTTTCTTTCCTAAAATCTTCTCTCGACTCGCGTTATCTGTTTTAGCTTTTCCGATTGCTACGCTGTTTGAGTCCTAACGCGACTTATTCTATCCTCCCATCCGGTGTTAATTGTCAGTAAGAGAGCATTCTCTTCCGAAGAGGCACATACTTCAGACAGAGTGTGAGGCTCTTAGTGGCAGATACAGGGGATGTCTGAGCATTGTGGCCGAGCGTTAACCTGGAACATGTCGCATCGTTATTGTTCTCAAAAGTAGGGGAACGTACCGGTGTCGATTGTATCGGATTGCAATTTGAGACAAGTGGCTCCTTTTTGTGCTTGCTTTTAGACCACGCAACTTGAACATTGTCCCATTTTGATTTTTCTTTCGGGTAGAAACGAGTCAGTACTTTGTAATTTCTTCGTCTACTAGATAGGTGACATTTCATATTGAATCCAATATTTTACTCCCCTTCCCCAACCATTGATATCAGGGTTGAAGGGGTCTGAAGCCCTTAAACCAATGTATAGAACAGGGATTTTCATCCTCCCCCCTTCACAGCATATATAGACTAATTAATAAAATTCTGCAGCAC
Organism: Metellina segmentata; assembly: GCA_947359465.1. Classification (NCBI taxonomy): domain Eukaryota; kingdom Metazoa; phylum Arthropoda; class Arachnida; order Araneae; family Tetragnathidae; genus Metellina; species Metellina segmentata. The sequence goes on from OX375876.1 coordinate 122,124,092, forward strand.
ACCAACAAACACAGTACATTTCTTACCGATCTTACAAAAATGGAAGTAATTTTGATTGACTTACTATACTATAGTGCATACTATAAACTAAAAACTATAGTGCATTTACACTATGGTGCTTTGCACTTTGCTCCAGTGGCTTTAAAAGATTTTCGAAGCAATTTATTTGATACTGTGTAATTTAAAAAAGATAATCAAAATTTGGTTGGCTGACATTTATTTAATGACTTGTGAACATACTAGTCAGAAGTTCAAAATTAAACCGCTAAAGTGAAATAAATTTTTTCAAGTTAAACTCATTTATCATCCATTAGATCATCGACTTCTAAGGAAATTTATGATAAATTTCATTAAAAGGGCGATGCATTTGACACACTAGTGCTATTCTTGAGGCGCACCAGTTTAAAATCTCTGGTTGGAGGATTGGGTAGTATTTTATTGCGCAAGGGTCCTAAACAGGACAATGTGCAAGGATTTAAAATTAAACAGCAGCCTAAAGCTAAAGACTAAGCCCTAAACTAAAACTAAGACTAAGTCAAGCACACAAATAAGATTAAGTCAAGCACACAAATTTAATTTACAAGCATTCTTTCTCTGAAAATTAGACTTATAAATATTTAAAAGAAATTTAATTGAACGGGATTTATAAAAAACTATTGTATGTAAAATTTCGGAGACAGGTTGAGATTAACCCGCACTCAAATCTTGTGAATTTAGAACTATACTTTTGAAAAATTTGTGACGTGATTGAAAGTGTTGGCAATAAGAATTGAGCGCTGTTAAGGGTATGGTTGACATTATGAGGGACATTTTCCAACAAAAACAATAGTTGATTGGATCCCGAAGAAAGTCTCCCAACCAAAAAAATAGTGGATTCTATCGAAATGCAATTTGAGACAAGTTGTTAATTTTTCGACATGCTTTTAGCCCACACACCTTCTCTCACTGAAACTACTCAGCATTTTTTAATTTCTTCGTTTGCTAGATAGTTGATATTTCAAAAAGCTATGGGGATTCAAAGGATCAGAAGCCCGTGAACCAATGTCTAGACCAGCGTTTTTCAACCTCTTTCGTTTCATGTCACAAATAGACTAATTACGGGAACGGTGGGTAAGACTCCGCGGGCGGTTAAGAATACGCAGGGAAATTTCACCTTGTTGGCAACACTGCAGAGAATCGCCATTGTGACGTTTCAGTTCTGCTGCTACAGTGTTAGATTACAACTTATCAACATCGATTTGCGAAACTTCGTTTTCAATTTACAAGGTAAAGTGTATTTGTTTTGATACAGGCAGTTTAGTTTTCCTTCGTCCATTGAACATTATCTAGGCAGGGGTATAAATCACGTCCAGATGTAGGGGTACTCCAATATTCCATGGTTTTCTTTATTTACTGTATTTGTTCTTTCCAAACAGTTTTGTACAAATACCCCTCGCTCAGTCACTCTGTCACTCTGCGGAATTATGGGGATTCAGGAAAGCAGTGAAGATCTCATTCATTGGCAAACTGTTTATATAAAACTAGCACAATTATCCCGCCGTACTACGGTTGAATTGTTTGGAATTGATAGTAATATTATTCAATGCTATTCTTGAATTCACAAACACTTGAATGATTGTTTATTAGAAAATATAAATGATGTTGCCAAATCCATTATATCTGCTTCTACTTTCTACAACGGTCTGTAGAGTATGTAGTTTTAAAGCTCTTTAGTATTTTCTCCCTGGAATTTTTCACATATTCATGTTGTGCAACAAGTTTTTCCTTTTCAGAATTCAGAATTTTCCTTGTTCTGAATTTCTTGTCCCTTTGCATTTCTCCATTCCAAAATGTGCTTCGTGGAATAATTGTAGTATCTTCTGTTTAGTTTTGAGAGAGTAAGTGGGATTATTATTTCCTCAACAAGAAAAGTCAATATATATGGGAGAGAGTAGTCCAACCACACCTCAGTTTCCCCTGGCCCTTGAAGATTAACCAAAATTCTGATCCGATGGTACAGCTTCAGTCTACGTTTATAGCGGTAGCAACGGCCTTGTCGCTTTTTTTGGGGGGCGCACTTCTAGTAGCGAGTTATGGCAAGTTAAGGCAACCCATATGTATTCCGGTTATCGCGGTTTTTATGGCAACCTCGGCAAGCGGAAAGCTTAAGTTTTAATTTGAATGTTCTAGAAAATTCTTTCAATATCCGTTGAACTGTCATTTAATTTCATTGGTTCATTTGAAATAATTCTTGCCATGGCAACTTTAGAAATGCACCAAAAAAAAAAAAACGCCAAGACCGTTGTCACCGCTATGAACGTAGATTGAAGCTGTACCGGTCTGGTTTCAAGGACACTGACGAGGCCATTCTACCTAATTTTACAATGAAGAGTCAATCGTCCGGGTGTCGAACTCATACCTAAACATATATTCGCATGCCCTGCAGTACTAGTCGCTCTTCAAACCATCAATTACCATCCTGAATAACATCTTTACAGCGAAAAAGATAATCGACATAGCCAAAACTGGGCAAAACGCACACAGCGACAACTGATTCAGAAATGGAAACTACGAATCATCTGTATGGTCCTTTTTAAGTTCATAATGCTTTTACATTGTTATAAATTAAGATCGTTCTAGTTGCCTTCAGATTTTCGCAGATTTATCATATTTAAAACTTGTTAGCTGAATATTAGCTACCTGACCAGTATCTAATTTAATTTCAACCTGTACTACTTTCGTCTGATCTATACTAATTGATTATGTCTTTCACCCAAATTGACTTACTATAGTATATTCTCTTACTCTTAATATATTTATGTTTTACAAAATAAAAAGCATTCAATTCTGTTTCCCTTCGTATACGAGAGTAGAAATAAACAATTATCCAAACATTTGAAAAACAATATCCACAAACGGGTCTTTTATCATTGCCGTCCTTCTGCACAGCAGTTTAAACCTTCATCTGGACCATGACCAAGGGAAATTTACGAAAAATTAAAACGTAATTTACTAAATTTAGGTTAAAAAGGTAAGAGGATCAATAAGTCCCGCGACTAACTACAACCTAATAACTACCTCAATAACTTCCCAATATTTTAATTACCCGAAAATGCGCTTGAAAGCAATAGCTCTTAATTCTGACATTTACACCCTGAAAAAATTACAGTGTAATCTTAATTCGTTTTTAAGCACATAATTACAATTGTCATGATGAGGATTATTGAATAATTTTCAGTTCTCAGAAAAACACGTATTTGAAAAAAGGACAGTGTCCCTTGGCCTCTATGTTTTTAAGTCTTTCTCTTTTCAGTAGAAAGGAATTGTAAGAGTTTGTCACAAAATCAGGTCAGAAAAAAGAGAGTCACAAAATCAATGATGAACTGATTTTTACTGTCACGAAGACAACGTAGTATTTGGTCTTCTTTCTAAATGAATAAAAACTTCCTTTTTAAAAACTCTGCATCTCAACAGAACTTAGTCATTTCTTCGCAGAGCAATAATTTTTTTCGGTTCTACACCAATTTCCGTGATGTTCTGACCGTTATTGACAAGATAACAAGAATTTCGAAGCACTTTCCCTTGGATAAATGCTAGTTCATTTTAAAAATAGCTCAGTCCCTCAATATTGACGTTTTACACACAATTTTTTCCACTTTCGAAGAGAAAAGAGCTTACCTATCAAGAATTGTAACAAATCATTTTGAATATATTATTTTTTGTTATCAATCATACTTGCTAAATCTTGATATTAAGAAGTATCTTCCAGTCAGGTGTTATTTTCAGTCGTTTCGATGTAGTACTTTGCAGAGAGAAATTTCACAGTTCACAAAGTCATTGATGCAATAATTATCAGGATAACTACCTAATCACTTTCGTTTTTGATAAATAGTAGTTTGTTTATAAAATCAACTCTACATTCTGTAGTCTTGATGTTTTTCCCAAGAATCTCAATTCGCTATTGAAATCTGGCACGAATAACACATCCTTAAGAATCAATCCACTGTGAAACTGAAGGTATTCATTAATTCTTGTCCTTACTAAGTAAAAATGTGAAAACAACAATGAAGAGTTTGGAACAAAGGAATGGCATTGTACAACAATCAGAACAAATGACGTTACACAAACAGTTATTTGAAATACAGCACAGAAAACCACTTCACCTTCATCAAAAATTAATTACACACTCATGAAAATTCAATTTAAGTATTCGTAAAATCGAATCTGAGTGATTTCAAATTTTGGAATAGGAATTTTGACAGGTGTAGCCAGATCATAAATTCAAATAATGTCAGTAAAAAGTGTACGTGCGTTTTATTTTTTTTTTTTGGGGGGGGGGGTTGTCATACACAAAAAAACAATTATTTGTTCGAATAGCAAAGGTTCCCGCCCTATTGGAGTGATTGGATACGATTAATGTAAACATGACTGTTCGCATACGTGTATCGCAAACAAAAATTTATTTATCTACGTTCGCTCGAGTAGGTATATAGTTGACCTTGGATCAGTTTATTTCTGAATTGATGTGAAAGCCCGATAGAAGACCTCCATACGTAAATGCATGAATGGCGATCGTTGTGACTGTTTTCCTCTGCCAGTTCGTTATCAATGCTGTCACTTTAAAAGCTGAAAGATAAAAACTTCGAATCTGAATCCGCGCTAAAGATTCCAATTATGGAAGAGGTTTGTTTACGTAAAAACCTGTCGCCTAATTTATCTAATAGATTCGTTCAAAACTGCGCGAGACTCCTGGGAGAAACAATATCTAGTATATCTCGTAACGGTTGATTTTGTATTTCTTATATACATTTGTTGCCATTCTCTAATACATAAATATTGATTTCTGTGCCTCGTACGTTTGTTTGTATGGCTTATTATTATTTTTTATATTAGTAAATTATTAGCTAATAATTATTTAAAGGTATAAGTAAGTAATCAGTTCATTTAATCAGCAAACCAGACTAAAATTTCAGGTTCTTCATTCTGACCAATTCTCATAATGTTAAAAGAATTCTAAGAATTAGAGCTGTAAAACGTGAGACTTATTTTGAGTATTCAAATAAATGTTATTCATGAAATATCAGGAATATGAAATTATACGCATAGAACAAGATAAACGAAAACAAATCTGATAACAGAACAAAGAAATTCCAGTTATCACTCAAACTAATCTAAAGGCAAGTATAGTTATGCGTTAATGGGTTTTGAAGCACATATGGGTCGGCTTAACCTCTGGTATTGAATGTACGACACGACGTTATGGAACTTGCCTTGGTCAGTTCAGTATTAATTTAAGGGATATCACCTGAGAAAATTGTTTGTTTATTTATTATTATTATTATTAAAGATTTAGGAATAAAGACTTAGAAAGGAGCAACTCAAGTTACAAATAATTCACAAGGGTCATAGAACAATCGAAAGTTTATATTTGCTGAATCGAAATTTAGCATTGGATTGAAGGATTTTCAAATGGCGAATCCGAGAAACTTGGATTGTAAAATCCAGTAAATAATTGCTGCAAAGTTATAGAGCCCATTTTCTTTTGTTGATTTAAATTCGTTTGTTCATATGCAAAGTGACTTGAGAAAAGAAGTAAAAAGATTAAAGAAGTAAAAAGAAAGAAAATATTAAATTTACTTTTTTTTTTTTTTTTTTTTTTTTTATTACATTTTATAACATTTCTCTGAAGGACATGAAACTAAAAATATCCGTTTCCATCTTTGGGTCTTGTTTATTCCAGAAGTTCAAAATTAAGAGGAAAAACAGTATAATCAGGAAAGCCATTCCTGCTTTCCATAAAGATACTTGACTGCCAACTTCAGCTAGAAAGAAATAGTTTGAGTACCTTCAATTGATAGTATTAGTTTCTTAAAATTGTCAAGATGCTGTTAAGAAATCGTAAGGGTTCCATATAATACTTACTCTGGCAACAAGGCGTTATCGCGGATAGTTAATCTATATTACAGCAGCTCCACATCTCTCTGTTGCCCCAAAAAATCATTAAATCTTAACCCAGGGTTACTTTTGTTAAGATCTAATTCATAGAATTACCCGGAGAGGCCAATGGGTGGTCATAAAAAATGTCAAATTCCATCTAATGTGTATTCGAGCTTAAACTTTTTCAGTCCTTTGCTATGCTTTAAGCCTCTTAGCTAAGTTGACCAATATCGCAGAATTTAATGGGTCAGGAAAAAAAAAATTTTGCTCCTAATCAACATTTTAATTCAGCTTCATGTCGCTTAAATGGTTTCCATATCATCACATTAATCCTCATTGTAAGTCATCGACGTATAAATGAAATAGCATGCGCGCGCTGCTTCAAGTTTATTTTTCAAATTGCTCGGTTTGAAAATCTATCACGTGATTTTGGGAGAAAGCACGACTCCTAATGTTAGACAAATTATTGATTGGTTGATACGATTGTCAAGTATAATGACAGACACTAGTGTACTCTTCGATATCCAATCGGTTCCAGTCGATTCCCAAGCCCATGTGACTCTCAATAGCCCGTTGAGTTGCTCCAGTGCGACGTTAATTAATTACCTACCTAACCATGTGACTGACACGTCTGACATCTTACGATAATGACTCCCCGACCAACAATTTCATCAGGTCAATATTGCAAATGTGCCACGAATCATAAAGTTTGTATTTCTAGGAGAAGCATTTTAAGATTTGAAGCAATGGGCAATCTTATTACACTGACATAACAAAAACAAAGTTAAATTTTTATTTGAAAAGAAACAATACCTGACCAATTTATTCGAAAGTGAACTTTCAGGGGAACCATGTTGAGACTCTTGTCGTCTTCGAAGAAAGTACAATGCCAACAATCGCTCACTTCTAAATCTTTATATTGTTTGAATAGCATTGCAAGTTCTACAGTATCTGATTTGGACAAACGATCGATAGTTATTATCTTTTTCTCTTGTACTGAAAGAGAATTAAAGTATATTTTAGAATGACAGTTGGTGCTAAAAGAATTTACCACTTTTTTAACCTACACTCCTAAATTATTCCTGTTACTAGTATAACGACATTTTCATCAATATCAAATCAGTATCGTCAAATGGATTCTATAAAGCTTTTCTAAGTTGATTGAATATTAAATCCAAGTTCAACAACGAATACGCTGTGTGAAACAGTTTTCCAGCTGACGATACACCGGAGAGCATGGATGTGAAGGTGTTGCGAATGCATCAATCAAGAAACCTTAAATAGAACCATAAATCAAGAAATCACAATGCCGAACAGTGCTATGAACATGCAGTTCTTATCTACATATCACTAATGGGAAAACTTAGAATTTGTTACCCTTTTTACACACAGAGAAGTAAAAGACAGAGGCTTCACTGAAGGTATGACTTATAGCGCCCTCGGTGCGGGTCACTTGTCCCTAATTGTGGGCGGAGTTTGACATGCTTCATTCAGAGCTGAAGCCATTTTCTAATTGGCAGACTTTTTGATGCGTCATCCAGTTGAATATTCTTTGCAGCACATTTTAATAATATTTTTAAACTGTTCTATCAATCAACAGAAAAGGTTGACCCCCGACCGCTCCAGTGGGACGTTAATTAAAAATACACCATCAATAGAAAAGCCGTTGTTCAAGTTTCCCGCTTATGTTACAAGGTAAATTGCTTTTGTTTTTCACAAAATATATTCATAACTTAGAAACTACTAATGTGAATTAGGTACCATTTAAAAAATTGTTTTACAATCAAGTTAAATTAAGTACACTTTTATTTTAAATCCCGATTGAAGGAAGAAAAAATGAAATCGTTTTATTTAGTGTTAAGACTATTCGCCTGAGATAATTAATTTTTAACAATCTTTCAGTGTTAGTTTGTGGTAATTGGTAATTTTTAGTTAACGTCGTACTAGAGCAACACAACGGGCTATTGACGACGGTCCGGGATCAGTCCCTTAAGGGAAAGATCCGAGGACAACACTTCGTAATTTTGAACCACGGTCAGATGACGAAGCAACACCTGAGCTGGCACCCCACTCTCCAAACTTCCACGCCAACCCAACGTGAGGACTTTCGGCCACGACAGATTTAAGGTGCACCAGCCGCCTCTACACCATACGCTTACAAACATCCATGCCCGAACCCGGATTCGAACCAGGAACCTTCCGATCTAGAGGCTAACACCTTAATTACTATACCGGTTGTTAGTTTGTGCATTTTTTATTTAATCAAAATAAATCGTTCTTAAATTTACGAAAAATGTGGTATTTAGAATTCTGTACAATTGTGTTCTATTTATTATATTGCATTTTGTGTATTTGTTGATTTTATTATTTACATTCTTTTTTTTTGTGTAATTAAAATTGCTTTTTTTTCTGTATTATAACAGGTTTTATGTCAACATTTATAAAGATTGTTGTGCAAAATTGGAATGCTTTTGTGATACTGATCCTTTTTTTCAAATTATATAATTTGTTCAAAAATGAATGATGTACCTCTATTCTCAGACTAAATACCTGACTATGTGAAAAAAAAAGTTAAAATGTAATTTTTCGTGCAAATAATATTTCAGACTATATCAAGAGATCAACAATTTTCCAAACAAAAAATCAAAAAGGGGCTTGTTTTAAAATATATTTTAAAGATGCATTTACTTTAAAAAAAAAACTAAAATCAAAGAAAAAAGTTCAGACATTGGGAAGATTTTATAATTCATAAATAAAAGTTCTTTTTAAGTTCAAAGAACATAAAAAAAATTGCTATTTTGAAGTATTTTTGCTAAAAATATTTAAAGAATATTTAGCTTTTAATCAGAAATGCAAATGGCGTGGTTTAAATAGAACAGTAAAAAATAGGGTGAAGATGTAATATCCGAGGCAAAGGCGATTTATTGCCAAACATGGTTGATGTTTTGATCCTGCTTTAAGACAACCTTATGTATGGAAAGTTCGTTTAAATTCATACCATGACAATAAAATTTGGATTTATCGCGTCTAAAAAGGAAAATTTGCTTCAAATTATTCTTTACAACATTTGTTTATTTGTACATTCCTCATTTTCACTTCCATATATAACAAATCGAATCTCCAAGATGGCCACCATCTTCATTTGGCGATAAAAATTAATTGACGACAAAACATGCCTCAGATGGTTTAATTGGAACATTAAAAAATAGAAGTAGGGGAAGGTGGGGCAGGTACATTGTTGCAGTGAATTTCATTTTAAAGTGGTAGCAAAATTAAATCCAATTTGTTTACAATCTTGTCAGCAATCTTGTTTTTCAGAAGTCCAAGTGTTTTGGAAAATTTGCATCAGCAGTTACATTTCTGAAAGCAAATCTCTATTTTTGCATCTTAAAAGCAAAATTTTGTGTATGTAATTAAATTTTCTTTATTCATAAGAGGTGCTTATTTAATAATGAATAATATTTTTTGTGTTTGGGTTAAAATGGATTGTCTAAATTCACCATTATGTAGTCATAAAAAAAATTTGGTTATCAACTATGTCAGATGGGGTACAGGGTTACAGAATGAAGTGGGGCACACTGTTACATATATAATTTGTCCAATTGACACATTACAAACATACATATATTTCACAATGTATATTTTATTACTTTTATACCTCTGCATTTTTCATTTTAAGATTTTTAAATATAAATTAGAATGATAATATAAATAAATTGGTAAGTTTTTCCTTTATATAGGTTTGCATATCTTTTTATGTGAAGGTTACAATTTTTCTTTACTTGATTAGCAGTTTTTTTTTCTCAATTCATTCCAAATAGTCCCCAGCTAACTAAAGTATGTCCCCGCAAAAAGTAAAGTCTTTCCCTATAGGCCCACCCCAAAATATTGCCCAATATATATGACTTGTGAAATGTCGGATCTTGACTAATACGCCAGTTAAAGATATGATTACGGGGGAAATATTGAAGACAAGCACTAAACCCTAAAAAAAGAATGAAATTCCCAAGAATCGAGCCAAAGTGAACCTGAGACATAAGCCTACCGAGATATGATCAACAGAAGATGATTCACCATCTTATGCTGACAGTGATAACATGTCTTATTCAGAATTGCAATCAGACATTGCTGCCAACAATAATAATGGGGATTATGTTTTAGTTGAAGGACACCTTAAAGAACATAAAATTTACTCTATTTGGGAAGTTGTGAATCAGAACAATATTGATTTTAAAGTCTTGTATGTCAAAAGAATTTTAAAATTTCACGATACTATAATTAATTTAAAATTTTCACGAACAAATAAAGTTGATTCATTTGAAAAATTAAAAATCATTGCCAAACTTTCTCACCTAATTCCATCAGGAAGGGCAATGCGAAAAGCACAAATACTGATTTTCGCTGTGGATTTAACTGTTGGCTATAACCATTGCTAATGTTTTGTTTTCTCAACTGTGTAGGCCATAACAATAAAAAGATTATTATAAAATTTTATTATTGCTTCTCCATACTTTTCCTCACATTTAAAGCTGTTCAATTATACGTAAACTAATCAAAAGTGTTATTTATTTTAAGCCTGGGATTAAGGAATTAATTTTTAAGGAATCATTTGATGCCTGTATACACTCATAGCCATAAAAATTAGCGCATCAATAAATAATTGTGGAATCGTAACGAAACTTAACATGAAGGTACATGTCGACTAGATATGCAAATGATTAGAAATGCAGCGTGATTGCGCATTGCGTAATGCCACTAGAGGGCGTTGAACTTCGTTCTCCTTGGTGTATAAAACAGGTAAGCAGAGCTTGTTTGAGTGTACTTAATGTTTTGCAAAGGAAACGCTGACGTAGACATGCCGTTACGCCGCCATCGAAGACAATATGAGCCGCTGTCAAATTTCGAGAGGGGAAGAATCATCGGGATGATGGAAGCTGGGTGGTCAGCTCGGCGAGTAGCTCGTGAAGTAGGCCGTTCTGATTTTAGTGTGAGGAGGTGTTGGGACCAGTGGACAGAAGAGACGTCATTTATACGGCAAACAGGCCCAGTCGTCTAGAAGACCGTCATATCATACGAAACGCACGCGTAGAGCCAACTGCTTCATTGGCCGCTATCCAGACACAGGCAGCACCTTCACTACGGGCCCCTGTGTATTCGCGAACCATCGCAAGGCGCCTGGCTGAAGGACATCTCGTATCGCGGCGCCCATTACGTGTGCTGCCAATGACACCCACCCGCCGACGTCTCCGTTTGAAGTGGTGTCGCGCACGACTGGATTGGACTGCAACGGAATGGAACCAGGTCATCTTCAGCGACGAATCTAGATTCTGTTTGAGCAGTGATGACAATCGTGTTCGTGTGTGGAGGCCCCGTGGTGAACGCCTCAATCCTGCCTTCGCTTTACAGCGACACACCGCTCTCACAGCTGGTGTGATGGTATGGAGTGCCATTGTTTACGATACACGGTACAATACACGGCCCTAATATTGATCCATGGCACAATGACAGCCCAGCGGTACGTCCATGACACCCTTCAGCTACATGTGATGCCACTCATGGCAGGGCTACCAGGAGCCATTTTTCAACAAGACAATGCTCGGCCACACACAGCAAGGATGTCACAAGACTGCCTCCGCCACATTACCACCCTTCCCTGGCATGCTCGATCCCCAGATTTGTCACCAATAGAGCTTATCTAGGATCATTTGGGACGGCAAGTTGGACACCCTATGAATTTGGTCGAACTAGAGGCGCGTTTACAGCAACTGTGGAACGAGATGTCTCAGGACATCATACGGAACTTGTATGCCTCAATGCCCGCTCGTATCGCATCGTGCATTCGCGCTAGAGGGGGTCCAACAGAGTACTAAAACTTCCGTCCATTTGTACTTTTTTCTGCAATAAATGATCCTTAATCTTTGATTTTCTAATCATTTACTTATATCAAAGTAGCACTTACATGTGTAAAATTTCGTTTCATTTTGACGACTTTTTCTTGGTGCGCAAATTTTTATGGCAATGAGTGTATTTCAATTCAAATTAATTTTATTAAAAGCCCATTCTTTATATTTATTGTTGTTACTATAACGTAACACTGTATCTCATAATGTGTAACACTGTATCTCATAATGTGTAACACTGTACCCCTACAGTGCTGCACAGTGTTACAATGTACATCACTACCAAAAACATCAAATACTGGGGAAAAAAGTTAGTTTTTTTACTTTTAATGATATATAACTTGTATGTAAAAAAACAATTATCATTTAAAGGCTTTGTTTGCTTCATATAGATTCATATCTTGATGACACAGCTGAAAATAAGAAACTTGTAACACTGTGCCCCACCTTCCCCTACTACAGTTCAAAGTAATAAAACAGGTTAAAAACAAAACATAGAAATACAAACAATGAAAAAAAAACGAACTGCGTTGGAGTACGGCCGCAAGGTTTTATGGGAATATGTTTCGTTAGCATATAGTATTTATTTGGGTTTAGTAAATGAAAGACAAATTTTGTGTGTGTGGTCAATTCAGTGTTTATTGAAAGCTGAAGGTCGAAGGTTTATCTAAAGCTTTTTCACGTAGACTACGTTCGATGTATTTCAGCTTGGCTTTTCGACGAGTATAATACTGACATTGAGAAAATGTTAACGAGTATTACTTTAACTGCGATCCAAAGTTTTACAACCGATAATTGTATTTGATTTTACTTCCAATTTATTAAATCCACAGATCTCAACGTTAGCTTTCGCTGGAGACTAATTTCGACGTCATAGCGCTTCGCAGTACCGAGTTATAGGGGAAAGTTGGACAAAACCGGGTCCCAAAATGTGTGGGGTTTTTTCCTAAGCACCTACGTGTATAAAATTGCTTCAATTTTTATTTGAATGATAAATTAATTCTTTAGTTCCAAAAATAAATATTTTTCAAACTGAAATAACTGTATTTTGGAGGGTAAATTAGGTTATTTTAGGGAAGTATGCAAGTACCCGGTCCCAACTTGGTGGGTTCCGGTTTTATCCGACTAAGTCGGATAAAACCGGGTATATATAGGAATAATTTAAAAAACGTTGTTGTTTTACTGCTGAAATATGTATAGGTAAAAATAAATTAGTACAATAGCCATACGTGGGTTAAAAAATCACGGAACATAAGTAATTTTGAATTTAATGTGTTTGGAATGTATAGCAAATTAAGTTAATTGATCAGATTTTTTAAGAAGTTTTAAGAACAGAAATCACAAATAAATTTTTTATCATGCTCCTCTGCATTGCTACAGGCTTCATGTGCCCATCCGTTATAGTTGAAACTCAGTATCCAACTTTCCAGAGATTTTGACCTGGAGTACGATTAATTACAGAAGATATAGGCTTCGTCACATTCAACGTCGTCTTCATCTGATGCCGAAGAATCTGTTTTAATGCTGAACTTCTTCCATGCTTTGGCAGTTTTTTGCTTAGAGGCCTAAACAGTTTCTGCTTTAAGTCTTTCTTTCGTGGTTATTTTTTCTTGTTCTAGTTCCAATTCCTACCCGATCCTCTCCGGCTACCAAGGTCCCGGTTTTATCCGACAACGCCATTAATCAGAAAAAAAGGCTTAGTATATTTCAAACATGAAGCAAAACGTGGTTAATAATTTAAAATAACAGCTGAAAGAGGTGTTATCAGATGTTGTATTTAGCAAAATATATGTTCAAGCAATTAGAAACTACAGCGTAAAATCGGTAGAGTAAAAATGGAATCTTTTCTAGTCGAAATTTTAAACAACGGCATTGACAAACACATAATTAACACTGTCTTTCATTGAACTCCAAATAACATGGCGGCAACTAGTTTCATGCGTTATCCGACACACGACAGTAATAATTTAGCCAAAATTTCCGGGTCCCGGTTTTATCCAACTTTTTCCATGGATTAGAACTTTGTGTGGCGAAGCGGAGAGTCCCCCAAACGACACATCATCTTCTACCTCCCGCTTATCCAATAGCCTATCGCGGCGAGCGAACTTGAGGTAACTTACAAGTCTTTGTTCCCACAGCTATCGAATGGCACGAGGTCGTTTAATTCGCGTTTAGATGGAGATGTCGTAGAGACAACGGCAATTTATCGCTAAACATGGTAACCATGATATTTTTAAAACAGCTTTAAGGCAACCCTATACCGAGAAAGTTTGTTTAGATTCATACCATAGCAATGAAATTACATTTTCACTTCCATATATATGCAAAGATTCACCGTGTGGATTTCTTATACAGAATCAGGAAATTTGCTTCAAACTAGTCTTTGCTTGAATTTGTTTATTTGTACATTCCTCATTTTGACTTCCATATACAAAAAACAAATCGAATCGTGAAGATGGCCACCATACTAAATTTGGCCGCCATCTTCATTTGGCGAGCAAAACATGCCTCGGATACGACATCTTTACCCGCGTTGATAACATACTAGAAATTATTAGACAGAACTCGGTGCTCATTTTTGAGGAACGCTCAACCACCTAGTACTAGTACTGGTCTGATTTAAAAGACATAATGACACGTCAAAAGCCGAGAAGTCTACATGCAAATTTATATGCAAATATAAAAGCATATAAAAGTGCAATCCATCACGATTCTTGGCAGCACATTCTACATTCGACACATACATTCACAGACAGATCGATACAGAACGGACGCACCTGAACAAGCTCTCCTGATTTGAAGTTAAAACAGTCTTTTTCAAGACTTAAATCACGAGAAACCTGAAATCAACTCGATTATGCCAATGGAAGTATCTACTCCACATCCTGATGAACTCAACGACCATGAACGGGAGGAATTGGAAAGAATCATCGCTGCACTCTCGCCTGAAGATGTCTGCCACAAGAAGGAAGAAATCCTCGCGGAACTTGAAAAAGCAAGAAGTGCATCTGCTTTTGCCATCACCGCCAGCCGGAAAGAAGACGTCTCAAACTACATGAAAAAACTCCTCCAGAACAACCTGCAGAAAACCAGGATGGAACTCACTAAGCTAAAAGGTCAGTGGAAGATTTTGTCTTTGTTTGACTGCCCTGAGCATTGCCCCAAGCACACGAAGAAACCGAAAAAATCAACGAAAAAACGCCCGATTATTGATGAAACGGAATTCCAAACTCCACCTAAGAGGTTAACTGCCAAACCTAAACCTACTATTCCGGAACCAGAAATTCTAACCTGCAACAACTTTGAAGCGCTTGTAGAAAATCCTGAAGAAACCACTCCTGAACCCAAATTACCGCCCATCCATGTGCGCACACAACTTAAACATACCGAATTCCTCAAGAAACTTGAAGATAAATTTAAAATCTCCCCCACCTGCAAGATTGCAGGCCAATTCATCAAAATTATTCTTAACACTAAAGCTAATTACGATGCTGTCCTGAATTATCTTATTGATGAAAATACTGAATACTTTGAAATCACCCCCCGCAATCTTAAACCGGCTAAAATAGTCGTTAAAGGTCTCCCCCTTGATACTGATATAGACGAACTTAAACTTGAAATTGAAAACAAAGGCTTTGTTGTTCAAAGAATTTCCCAGCTTAAACGTCGTGCTACCAAGGACCCACTACCAATATTCCTAATTACCCTCCTTAAAACTGAAAAATGGAACGAAATCTATAGAATCAATAATATCTTGTATTTAAGTGTTATTGTTGAGCATTTCAGGGGAATCAAGGGCCCCATGCAGTGCTATAATTGTAATCACTTTGGACATGGCAGTACAAACTGCCATATCGCAACTCGTTGTTTGAGATGCGGACTTGGTCATAGAACAAGTTCATGTACTAAACCGAAAGAAAAGAATCCACTTTGCATCAACTGCCAAGGACATGGTCACGTGGCCTCTTGGAGAGGTTGTAAAAACTTCCCCAAACCACCCCTACCCCAAAATCGCAGACCTTTCCAGCGTAGAGAAACCCAGGAGGGCGTATCTTACGCGAAAGCTCACCTACCAAGGAAAAGCTCCCAAAATCCCTCCACCGCTCCTACCCCAAGCCAAACCACAAATCAGAATCCCAACACTCCAATTCCAGACCTTGGAGAGAGCATTCAGCTCTTTCGCGAAATTAGAAGCATCTTCGCTCACATCAACATCAAAGAAATCATGCAAAAAATCCAAACAGCCCCGACTCTTGCTGAGAAAATCATTATCGTACTTGAAATTATTTTCCAATAATTTCATCGCTCTTAAAATTTTTTCTGCTCAGGGCAATTCAGCCAAAGTTAAGTCAACCACTACTTTATTCCACAGGAGGTTAAGGCCGCTGCGCGGCCATGCACTCCGTGCTTCGCACGTCTGATAAGATTGAATTCTTGGCAGCAAAACAGCTATGTAGAATCCGTAATCCTGAGTATGTAAGAGAAGCTTAATAAGATATTTCGGTACAGCTACAGTCTACGTTTATAGCAGTGGCAACGACGTTGATGATTTTTTTTTTTTATGGGGGCATTTCTAAGGTTGCCAAGGAAAGAATTATTTAAAAAATATTATTTCTCTTTGCAACAAAAACTTCCACAAAAAGTAATAAGCTTAAGCACATTTGTGAACCAGCAGAAAAACTAATCTGCGAATGTTGGGTAAGAATATACCCTGAAACTTATCATTTACTGTTAGGAAAAGCCTTTCTTTTCTAAATTTTACTAAGCCAACATATTTGATTCGTACTTTATGCAAATCTTATCACGGTTATGCAAATCTTGTCACGTGATCTTTCATACTATTATAAAAGCGGTTGCAATCTGTTGTATCAGTATTCCCGCTTTTATTCCCGCTCTCACTTGTTTGATCACATACCCGCATACTTGATCACTCTCGATCAAGTTATTAGATTTACTTTTCAATGTAACTATGCGTCGATTGTAATCTTTTAATCTTAGCTTAAATTCATTTGTTATCTTTTGAATAAATTCTAGTTTGGATTTTTAAAGACATCCTCATGTTTACTTTTATTAACTATAGTTTATATCAGCCTAATAGAAGGTGATAGTTTATTTAAACTCACTGCGTGGACACTCTAATTGATCTTAAATTCAATCAATTACACCAAATACAGTGGGCAAGATGAAAAAGAAAAATATTTTTTTAAAGAAAATAGCAAGAAATAATACAAACTGATACGTCAGAACTAGTCCGGGAAATAATTATTTTTAAAAAATTCCACAAATTGCGAAATCGGAACTGTACTGTGACAAAATTATAATAAAATAAAATTCCATAACTAGATAAAAACCAATAATTTTCCAATTAAATCAAAGAAAAAAAATTTAAAAGGACCAATGCAATCAAAGGATATTTTAAAATTAAAATAACCCATGGAATCTAAGAAAAAAACTTCAAACGAACCCATGAAATCAAACGTCTTTAACGGATTTTGAAAGAACTTTCTAGAATAATCAAAATGAAAATTTAAAGTTTCTTTTTGCCGAGGTTGCCATGAAAACCACAATAACCGCAAATACAAATGGGTTGCCTTAACCAAAGAAAGTTCGCTACTAGAAGTGAGCCAAAAAAAAAAAAATCGCCGAGGCCGTTGCCACCGCTATAAACGTAGACTATAGCTGTATCGTGACGAAATCTGTCTCAAACATTTCCAGTCAGGTTATTTTGGTCCTTTCAATTTTTAAAGCAAATCCATACCAACTTTGAAAAAAAGTCTTTTTTTAAACACAGAGACAGCTTACCATTAACTTTACCACACGCAGGATGAAGTTTGAAAGTTTCTGGCGAATCCAGCATCCATTGAAACATGAAATTAAAAGCACTCTTGTTAACCACCTCAATGAAAGCACTCGAAGAAGTCTCCAGCAATATGTTAACAAGAACAGGAAGTTCTTCCTCGTATTCCATTTTACTTTCTTTTATTTACTTGAAGCGTACATGTGTGTGCTCCACCTTATGTAGCAATGGCTCTTATCGGTTGTGTTGGATTTTTTAACCACCTATTTGTACTTAGTTAATCTGTCTGTGTGTGTATATATATATATGTATATTTCACAACTGACGTGACAAAGAAATCGGAAGTTACTAGTTTTCTGTCAAATCGCAATAACGGATGTCAACAGTATAAACACAACCCAAACGGGATATATTCGTCAATTTTTCCTCTTGGTTTAAATAGGGCAAGAATAGCTCGGTTGGAAGAAAAAAGGAAGTTGTAATTTCGAGATACTCGATCTATCCAAAGACCTCGTGCACATGAGGCTAGTGCATGTTAAATCTGTCGTCACCTCAGACGTCCTTTTGTTAGTGTGGTGTGAAACTTTGGAGAGTGGGGTGCCAGCTCAGGTGAGATTTCTTCATGTGACCCTGGTTCAAATTTAAGAGGTGTTGTCTTTTCGATCTTTACCTCAGGGGAACTCATCCCGGATCGTCGCCAATAGCCCGTTGAAGAAGACTCCAGTGCGACGTTAATTCAACTACCAACAACCACTCTCAGTTTAAATATGCTTGGAGATGTGAAGCTGCATAGTATTGTTAAACGAGCTCGCCACTAATGAAATTCTTCAACAGTGTGATTACAATATTTGAGAGATTAGAAATCAGCTCAGAAAAGAAAATATGAGCCAACCTGGTAATGGTAATTTTGAATTAACGTCCTACTAGAGCACAACAACGGGCTATTAACGACGGTCCGGGATCAATACCCTAAAGGACAGATCCGAGGACAACACCACGTAATTTTGAACCGCGGTCAGATGAAGAGGCAGCACCTGAACTGGCACCCCACTCTCAAATTACAACACCAACCCAACGTGAGGACCAAGGTGCACCAGCCGTCTCTACACCATACGCTTACAAATATCCATGCGCCCACCCGGAACCTTCTACTCTAGAGGCTAACAACTTAACCACTATACCGGTTGGTCCTAACCTTGATGGATGGTAATGGTAATTTTAGTTAACGTCGTACTAGAGCAACACAACGGGCTATTGACGACGGTCCGGGATCAGTCCCTTAAGAGAATGATCCGAGGTCAACACCTCGTAATTTTGAACCACGGTCAGATGACGAAGCAACAGCTGAGCTCCCTAACTTTGATGGAAAAAAATTGCTAGTTACATCTTAGCCAGTGGTAATGGTAATTTTAGTTAACGTCGTACTAGAGCAACACAACGGGCTACTGACGACGGTCCGGGATCAATCCCTTAAGGGAAAGATCCGAGGACAACACCACGTAATTTTGAACCGGGGTCAGATGAAGAGGCAGCACCTGAACTGGCAACCCACTCTCAAAATTACAACACCAACCCAACGTGAGGACCATCGGTCACGACAGATTTAAGGTGCACCATCCGCCTCTACACCATACGCTTACAAATATCCATGCACTGACCCAAATTCGAACAAGGAACCTTCAGATCTAGAGGGTAACACATTGACCACCAAACCGGTTGGTCAACGAGTCTAATCTGGATTAATAGAGATAACTGAACGAATTCAGACACATTTTTTAAATTCCTTCTATTCCCCGACTCCCGCGAGACGTCAGTTGGGTCACGTGACTTAGAACGAATCTATTAGTTGAAATAGGGGATTGGTGGAAACTTAAAACAAATCCCTTCCCAATTGGCATCTCTAGTTCTGATTCTGGGACCGAGTTTATCATTCGATTTCAAATGTTCACGACATATGAGGCAATGTTCACATGAGGCGTTTCTACGCGCGTTTGGCGAGGCTTTCGAGGTCCTCTTTTCGTAAGCATTTAATTTTTTTTTTTATTCCTCTAATTCAAGTTTTTCTATCTTTGGAATCGTTGAACATAAAGTAAAAATTTCAACGGATTCCAAATCAGCGTAAAATTATACGCCAGATCGATACCAAAAACAGCTTTATTATTTCATTATTTACCATTTGATTATTTATTAAATAATTAATTATTTATTTTAAAGAAAATCACATTTAAGGTATCGTTCTGTTGTAAAATTCTACGCCAGATAGATACCAAAAACAGATTTATTATTTCATTTTTTTTTGCCATTTAGTTATTTATTAAATAATTAATTATTTATAAAAAGAAAATCGCATTTAAAGTATCAATCTGGTGTAAAATTTTCCGCAGATTTCAAATCCGTTGAAATATTTACTCTATCTTCAACGATAGCCAAGATAGAAACGTGAATTAGAGGAATAAAAAAACTATTTTAGGCGTACGAAAAGCGGTTCTCGAAAGCCTCGCCAAACGCGAGTTAGAAATGCCTCACGTGATCAAGGCCTTAGTTGAAACAGGGAATTGGTGGAAACTTAAAAAAAATCTTTTCTGAAATGGCGTCTCTAGTTCTGATTCTGGCACCGAGTTTATCATCCAATTTCAAATGTTCGAGATATAAATCATCTATAGAGACCACCGCCACATGTTTTTTGGCTTCTACGTATGACAGCCCATCTTGGAGACAGCCTTCCACACCTATTCAAAAATCAACTGACCCAAGGCAACGTCCCCCAAGATCCTTCGCCTTCTCGCGGGACCAGCACAATAACAAAAATTGCATAACTACACAATTTTGTTGACGCGTTAATTTTGTTCTACGAATGGTCTTCTCAATGAAAGTGATACACAGGATGCTTCACATCACTCCTATCATGATACATATTCGTAACCATTCCATCATTAAAGTGGACTGTTCAGTGGTGTATATAGGAGTTTATTTCGGGGGGTGCCAAATATTATTGAAAGCAATTTAGTATACATCGTACAAATGTATTAATTTTGGGGGAAGCAAACATTCGAAAGCTATTTAGGACTTCAGGATATCAATTTGAATAAATAATAACAATTCAATATATTTCCAACAACAATTTGAAATTCTCAAATTGTTTAAAATTTATTTCTAAAAATAGGTAGTTATGGATTTTAAATAATGTCAGTGTATATAATAATGACTAAAAACCTGTATGGATATTAAAAGGAATAGAAGGTCAGACACAGATTTTTAAAAAAGAACAGTTTAAATGTATTTTTAGAAATTGAGAAATATAATTTTAAATATTACTTTTATAGTGAAATATGCATTTCTTTAATTGGAAAAAAGTAACTTGTTTACTTATTTAAAATATTCTATAATTCGTTCTTATATACAGGGGGCCCACTCTTAAAGTTGATGGATAGGTAATTTACTTTTAATTACTATCTCAATAGAAATTTCTTTGTTTAATGTATGAGTATCTGGATATTAGTTTACTAATTATGACTGATAGAACTAGAACACGGAATAAAAATTTAAATTTTGTTTTCTTTTTTAATTGAGAACTTTTTTACCCAAAACGTTTCAAATACATTTTGTTCCTTTCCAAATTTTTATTATTGAAAATATGCATATATAACGAATGGTTAACGGTCGTTCCGTTCCACAACATTATAATTTCTAAGGCTGGGGTCGTAAAACAAGTGAAATGCCCAAGAGGTTGTTTGGGAAGCTAGACAGAGGGTTTTTTTACCTCGCAAAGTCGTAAAACTGTCGGGGGTGTCCATTGGATTCTGCAGGCAGCGGAAGAAAATGTTCCCTGTTAAGTAGCACTCTCACAACCACGTGGTCACAGCACACCTTTCATCAACCAGCATAAATTTTGGTGATCCCTGTGTCCAGCCCACTGTGTTTACTTTACTCGGGAAAGGAAATAACTTCTCTGTTTAGTTTTAAATGTGTCCAAATAATAAAAAAAAAATTTAAGAAAATTGTTTCCGCCAAGAATACAAATTTGATTTCAAAAAAATCAAAATAAAAAGTTACCATGATTGAGTTTTTACAAAATTTCGGGAGGGGCCCGGGCCCCCTCGGCCCTCCCCTTATATATACGCCCCTGGGACTGTTAATAAACCCTTCCAAAATTGTGTTAACAGTGCATCCTATAGATGTATACACTCTATAACAAACAAATCGACGCACCAAGAAGGAGTTCTCTGATTTCGATAAAAATGGGTGGATGTAAGGAACATACATAGAAAAACAAACGATTCAAATTTCAGAACAATTGAATAATTTATTTCAGAGTTTGACCATAACAAAGGTAGGAAGTCAATAAGGCATTGATCCACCTGTGACCTGGATGCAAGATGTCACCCGGCGTAGCATAGACTTAAAAAGTTCCCGGATGGTGTCCTGCGGAGTTTCTCGCCGTCTCCAAGTGTGGTGCTAAATGGTCAACATTCCGGGATAGTTGCAATCGCCTTCCCATAACGTCCCAAATGTGCTCTATGGAGAGAGAACAGGAGACCTAGCTGGTCAAGGAAGTGTTGGGAAAACTTGAAGACACTTCATAGCAACAGGTGCTGTGTGCGTCGGGGCATTATTTTGTTGAAAAGTAAGTCCGGGGTGTCGTGAAAGGAACGGTAACACAACCGGTCGTAGAATGTCGTCTACTGTAAGTGTGCCAGAAATGAATACCAAAGGGGCCTGGCTATTGGAGATGGCACCCCAGACCATAACACCATTTGTGGGCATGTGATAGTAAGGGCCGGATCCCCATGCTGCCCTGGACGTCTCCAGAAACGTCTGCGGTTGTCGTCAGGACACAGTTGGAAACGGGACTCGTCACTAAAGACTATACGTCCATAGTCAACGCCGTTCAAAGTGGATCAAGCCCGGCACCAATGTAATTATGCGTCTTCTTGGTGCGTCGATTTTTTTTTTGTTGTAGAGTATGTTTAAAAAGGCTTTTGTTTCGTACTGCTAAGTGAAAAAATCGACCTACTCTCCTTTATTCGCGCATCGTTCACAATAGAGCGTATTCAAAGGTACCATTCAACATGGACCTCTTTAATAACTTCTCTTTTTCTTTTGAATTTGCATCCCTGGGTGTATATCTCTTTTCTGTGTTAGTAAAAATTTTCTCGTCCATTACTTAATGTTGTCTGCCTTGTTTGGCACAGCATGGCCCGCCCTTGCACCATAAAACCCAACCTTTCAATTAGTACCATAAACTTTGCGAGCAAAGAGGTTTGGTTTTCCACAACATATATTTTTAACGAATACGCTATTCTATCTTATTTACAAAACTTCAGTGCTTAATATACAATCAAAATTTTTTTAAATATATACTTATTTTTATGTATCTACATAACAAGTAGTTCCTCAATTCTACTTAAAGTGGATAACAACTTGAAATAGTTTTCTTATTATATACTTGCTTTTCACTCTAAAGAACATGTCGAAACGGATATATTCAACACACTCAAGTTTATAAAATTAACAACACACAATTGTTTCCAACATTTTATTGAGGAAAGACTTATTTACAAAAAATCCAATTGTATACATAAAAACATTGTGGAGATACATTTTCTACATATGATTAAATATAAAGTATGACACAAGGTTGAAAACGAAGTACAGCAAATTTGATGTCAGTATTTTCAAAAGCAATTTTGGTTACCTCTGAAACATACAAAATACGAAGATGCAGTCATAAAAAAATAAAAACTACAACACTCCACCAGAACATTCACGAATTAGCTAATCAATAACTCATATTTTTATTGGACTTGTGTATATTTTTAAAGTTTTCTAGTGTATATAAAGTTTAAATTTTACAAAAATAGTGACAATTTTATTGAATTAAGACTTTCAGTGGCGAATACTCTGAACATTCTACTAATGCATCGTCAAACCAGCGAAGTCTACAAATCCTTTCATACATTTTTAAACTTTCATCTTCAGTAATTCTTAACTTTCTATAAATATTTTTCATAGATTTTTACTATTTATATTTAAAAACGTAGTCCTGCTTTGCTATTAATATAAGATAGTTATATCTGTCAACCACGAGAACTCTTCACGCTGCTATGTCCATTGATGGCAATCACTATGGAAACAGGGCAAGTACATTTTGTGTAGGGATAACTGGCGAGTGTCGGAATTGTCTTGTTTTGGCGGCGGAAAGTTTGCTATTCATCTCGTAGTGACAAGTAAAAATCATTTTCAATTGGTAAATTGAATGTGCCAATTTGGCGACAAACGGATTTACCGCTCCAAAAATCCCCTAGCCATCTTCGGATCTTTCCCTAAAGTTACTGATCCCGGAACGTCGTCAATAGCCCGTTGTGTTGCTCTAGTACGACGTTAACTACAATTACCATCACCCCTCGCCATCTGACCGTGGTTCAAAATTGCGTGTGTCCTCGGACTGATCCCGGATAGTCGCCAATAGCCCGTTATGCTGCTCCAGTGCGACGTTAATAAAAAATACCTACCAACCAAAAAACCCCAGGGACGCGGTAGCCAAGTTGGTACAGTCGCGGATTAGCAACCGGCGGGTTGCGAGTTCGAAACTCGATCCAACCAATCGTGTACGTGGGGGCTGCTGCACGTTAAATCTGTCGAATGTCCAGACATTGGCATGGTGCGGAAGTGTGGTGCCAGCTCAGGTGCAGACCTCGACATCAGACCGTGGTTCAAAATTACGAGGTCTCCTCGCATCTTTCCCTTCGGGATTCATCCTGGACCGTCGACAATAGTCAAATGTGTTGGTCCGGTGCGACATAAATTCGACACTCTACCTACGAAACAACCCCCAACGAAAATTGGTAATGGTAATTTTTAGTTAACGTCGTACTAGAGCAACACAACGGGCTATTGACGACCCAACCAATATTAGGAGTTATTGGACTGGGACCAACGGCATACAGTTAATTCCGAACCACTATTGTGTTTATACACATATCATGACAGGGATTCAAACCCAGAACCTATTAAACCGAGGGTTATTGCTAAACATTCGGCTACCGGAATGGCCAATTCCATTTAAATTTGCCGACCAACCGGTATAGTGGTTAAGGTGTTAGCCTCTAGATCGGAAGGTTCCTGGTTCGAATCCGGGTGCGGGCATGGATGTTTGTAAGAGTATGGTGTAGAGGCAGCTGGTGCACCTTAAATCTGTCGTGGCCGAAAGTCCTCACGTTGGGTTGGCGTGGAAGTTTGGAGAGTGGGGTGCCAGCTCAGGTGTTGCTTCGTCATCTGACCGTGGTTCAAAATTTTCTTTCCCTTAAGGGACTGATCACGGACCGTCGTCAATAGCCCGTTGTGTTGCTCTAGTACGACGTAAAAACAAAAAATTGCCAATTACCATTTAAATTTATTCTGGTCATTGGAATAGAATTTTGAAAATGCAAATTCACAACAGTAAACACTACTTTTCTCAGATTTATGTGAAATCTTTCTATGAAATTAATGTTAGCAGAAAAGTACAGTATATAATTTTAGAGATGAATAATATCTAAATTAGTTACCTAAAATAATACAAGTTGAAAAGTTTAATTTCTTCTGTTTAATCAAACCTGACATTTTTTGCATTCATAGCTTGGTATTACCAAATCGGATTCGGACCAGGAGATTCACCACTGTTTTCAGAGTATTTTTATGTACGGGTGTCTTAAATTATCCAAAATTTTGACCAAATTTACGCCATTTAAACACATTTTAAAGTCACCATATAAATAATATAGCATTTTGCATAAGCAAAACAAATTCAAAATTACATTACTTATAACTAACAGCAAATACACATAAAATAAAATGTGCAATTTTCAATCACATTTTTAATAAAAGCATAAATGCCAAAAAAACAACTCAAAATCATGAATGAAAATTGAGGAATTTACCTATTTTTAATACACTGACTATACTAAAAACATTAAATCAGTCCAATACATAACCATTGCTAGTGTGTGTACTTCAAAATAGGTAATAGTGTTTTAAGTAACTTCTTAATCATCATTACATGCATACATTTAAATCCATGCATTTGGAGTAAGTTAGATTTGGAAAGATGATGGCAGTCAAAAAATTTCCATTTGTAATAATATTTTAACTATTTACATTATCATTCTGTTGTTGTAATAGGTCTTGTATGAAAAGAACCATTTTTAGTATAATATACCACTCAAAACAAAACAGTCGTTTCATATCATGTATCAAATTTTTGTATGCTTCCCTATTTTAACATTTTCTTACATACTGCCTATTGCAATAACAGAATGATGTAAGCAGACCAATGCAACCCTATGTACACTTTGCACATTCATAAGGATTGATAAAACAGGGAAGGCTATTTTTCAAACCATTCTAACACAAAATGAAACTTAAGAATATCAAATTGATTCTGGTCATCTCCAATATTTAATATGGTTAAATAAACAATAGTCTCGATATTTATGAAATGGAGAAACAAATTATTTCATAAAACAGATTCTTGTAGTTTAGCATTTTTAGGGGCTCTTAAAATACATTTTAAAAATAGAACATTGACAGAAAAAAATGTCTTGTAATAATCCAATATATTTGACTTAAAAATCAATGTGTGAATTAATGAATCATAAGCGTGAAATTCTTCAACTTAAGTCAGTGGATGAAACAAAATTCTTTACCTGTTAAATATTGGCTGTTTCTTTTAAAAACGATTGAAAAATTTAATTAATAAAATAAAATTATACGAAACTGTGTACAAATCTTATTGGCTACTTTTCTCCAAAGCACCTGAGAAGTCATGATCAATCATTTCATAACAATCATTTTCCAGGTCATTGAAATGATTTTCCAGGTTTTAAACGAAAATTCGTACATTTTCCCTGATTTTTTTTGACAAAACTATTTCATGTTTCCCTGACCCATGGGAACCCTGCTATTAGCAAAACCATAAAAATTGCTGCTGGCTTACTGTTTCCAGCCAATACTGAACGAAACATGGAAACAAATTCAAAATAAAAAATTAAACTTTATGCTATCCTTAATCTCAGATATTCAAAAGTTCCCTAGAGTTTTAGTTTATGTTGAACAGTTCTGTAGTGTTAATGGGAACCCAGAAACTAGATATTCTGTAGTAATTGGCAGGTTTGTTATTGTTGGAAAAACTTGCATTTACAATAATTTTAGTTAAGTTGTTGAGAAGTTTTAATATGGATTTATATATTTGAAATTTATTTCTATTTAAACATAGAACTTTTTATTGGTTGATAAAGGCATAACTCAGCAGAATAAAACTAGCATTAATTTTTCAATAGAAGCAAATGCAAGAAAAAATCAAGAAATCACATGTTCCTCAAGCAAGCTGGGGCACAATGCTAAAATAAACTCTCACAAGAAATGCCTCTAATTTTTTACAACAAAAATATGTACTTTATTCTAAACATAGTTACTAATCTCTTTAAATCAAACAAAAAAAACTCATTTTTATATAATTTTTCTAAAAATGCTAATACAAGATGCAACTATCAGAACTGAAAATAATGATAAAATAATGAACAGTCTTACTCATACTGCAGACATGATTTATATGCACGAAGGTATTTAGTTAAAATCCAATACATTAATAAAAATTGCAAACTGTAAATTTTCATAATTATTTTTAAATGCATTTTTCTTTCAAAAAATTCATCACAAAATTATTAGTAATAAGTTTTGATAATCACTTCAGTAAAAATAATCTTGTGAAGACAAAGAATTTTTCTGTCAAAGAATAGAACTGGTGCCTAAGCTGTTTACCTATTGGACCTCAAAATCGGACATAAAAATGCTGTATAGCCAAAAATGTAGGAGCAATTAGAAGCTTTTGATAGGCAAAGCAAAAGAGCAATGTTACTCATGAAATATTTTAACACAGGCTAATTAAAAATGCATCATAATTATTTCACAAGTTCAACAAATTAGTATCAATAAATCAATCAGCGCAATGAAATGTTAATTTATATTTTTCAATTAGAAATTAATTACACTTGTATCTACAAAAGTACGAAGTATCAAAACAAATGTACTACTTTTCAATTCGATTCATATAAAAATTAGGATCAGTTCAGAATATTTGGTATTTAAAAGTGTTTTATACTAAAAATGAATAACTGCAAAATGGCAAATAATGTTTGCACAATTCCTAGTCTTCGATATATTTGGTGGGAAAAAGCAAAAATGTCAGTAGAATTCAGTAATGTGAAACAAAGGCGCCCCAAAATATGTACAAAGAGAAAAAGGTTTTAAATGCAGACTTTCATTTCATTAAATGTAAGTAAAATTAGTATATTCATGAACAGTAAAGAGAGCAAGTTAGAAAATAAAAAATATTTGTAATATTAAATAAGTGCATGCAGTATTCACTTAAATTTTTCCGGCTGCACTATGCAATCAATCTATGTTTTTTAACATTTAACAGTGAGAAAGATTAAATAGCTGACATGGTATTAACAAATTAAAATTTCAGTAACAAAAGCATCAATTATTCTAGCACTAATATTAGCTTGTGTGAAAAAACATTTTATAACAATTAGTTTAAAATATTTGATCTTTTGAAACAAAACAAAAAATTGATAACCGATTTGTTTTGCATTTTACGAAACATTTCCAGCACATTTGGGTAACCTTCCATTACATTTGGAAAGTGCTAAAAAAGTGAAATTTCTATGTAGAAAAAGAGGAATAAAAACGAAACAGCCTATGTGATAAAGACAAAATTTCCACACCTGAAGCAATAATGTAGTGACACAACAGCATAAAGAATACTTAAGTAAAACAAAATGCAATGTTTGGTGATTATGATAACATTCTAGAGCATCTGAGTTTTTTGATGCCTGGCGTCGCAACAAAATATAGATCTTGTCTTTGATCCAATCTTTGTTGTACGGAGCATAAGTATTTGTAGTCTTTTGGTACCTTAAAAAGATAAAAGCAAAGTTAGAATTTAAATCCTGAAATGCCATGCATAATTATACCTCATTTTCCTAAATTTTATCCTTGAATTAACCATCATTTGCATAACAAGCAAACTTTCTTAGTGAATACTGTTTACAATACATCAGAATCTAGCACCTGCAGACAAATCCAAATGGGAAAGTAGGATACAATTTTAAACTTTAAAAATACTATTAGTTTTTTTTTTTACTTAACATACAATGTATACAGGTGGTTTTTTTTTTTTTGGTTTTCCATGATTTATTTGGCCTAATCCTAACTTAGTTAATTATCTCAGTCTTTTAAAAGATACATTTGTGGAACAGAAACTCAACTAAAACTTTGAGTTTTTCAAATTAAAAACAGCACAATTTTATCATAATCAATATTTAATTTTTAAAAAGCTTGAAAATCATAATCAATGGAAAAATAAGGTCCGAGAACATTTCTTGTGTGGACTAGGTAAATCTTAAAGTTTTATCTCTGCAGTTGAATTTCATGACAATGCTGTTATTAACATTACAACAACCAGTATTCTATCATATCTATTAGTCTGTCAATTATTTTTTAAGCCTTTCTATTAGCTATTATTTTTAACTTCTTAAATATTTAAATAATTAACAAAGATATTTTTTCATTCTTAAAATGAAACAACATGGAACATTTCTTCAAACAAACTGCATTTCACATGTATATTATCCACAAACGTTTCCTAAATTGACTAGATACTATAAGCTCTATTTTGTTGCAAAACTGGATTTGACAGATTTATTGGAAGCTTTGATTGAAGTGTAGTCAATTCTAGGGACTGGGGTAATCTGATTTCTTTCATCTTCATATTCTTAACTAACATAAAGATGTGACAACAAAAATGCAATTTTCTTAACTGTTATCAAAGTACTGTATCATGTTGCAATAAACTGAAATAACTAAGCCCTTCAAAAATTTAGGGAGTTTGGTGCATTTAGGTATACTACATGCAGATTTTTGACATTAGATTGGTTAATGAAAAATAGATTATCATATAAAATCATACTTCTCGAAAATTCTAATCTAAATTCTAATAAAACAGAGTGTCTACTAAATATCTGTAGGTCCATTTAGGGACCCTATAGGGACTTTTTTAAATAAATGCATGATCAGATTTTACATGATTATGTAGGTCAGTTAGATGCAATTATACTTTAAAATCACACTTTTTTTGGGGGTAGTTACACCATTTTTATTTTCTTTCCAGTTTGTACAATTTCTTTGCCTAATTGTTCAATTTCATCATTTGCAGTTTGCATTGTTTGCAATTAATTTTCTTTTTTTCATTTATAAGTTCAACTGCAGACACCTTTTGTTTTTGCCTTAATTTTTTTTCCTTCTGTTGTTGTTGTTGTTGTTGCACGCCCCCATTGGCCAGCAGTGCTAGACCAGGTCCATGACGTTATACACCCTCAAAAAATCCAACACTGTCAATGGATCCTTAGTCAAGTCCTGTTTGGAGAGCCCCAGGCACGAGAGAATGTGATGAGGTGAAGCCTGCTCAGCGGAACAGTTTGTACAAATCTCAAAGATCTTGGATCCTTCGGAAAATTTCATTGATTTTTTTCCCTTCTTCTATACATAAATGGACTTTTTACTGATAAATAAAGATGAGATAAATTTTCGGGACAAATTTATGAATTCAGGACTTTTTCGGCATATTTTTAGAACCAGTAGACACCCTGTAAAAGCACCTTAATAATTTCTGTAACTTAAAACAAGAGATGTGGAATACCATTGTCCTAATGTTCAATACTTTTTAGTTCAATTATTATGGCAGAAAATAAATCAAAGGATCTATCAATTAAAAAACTCTGATAAAGATAGGTGCAAAAATTATCACTCAAAAATACATACACTAAACAACACAAGTCTGACAGTTGGTCGATAAATTCAAACAGTTGGCGAATATCGTAAGTTATTGAAGCAGAGTCTGGATTTTGTCGTTTTAAATGTTCTTCATACATGTGGCACACACCTATGGAAAGGTACAAAATTAATAAATTCCTACAGAAAAAAAACAATTGTTTTATATAAGGTTATTACTTTGATAAATACCTAAATTTTATTACAGAACCACTACTTTAAAAACTGAAAACTTAATAAACAAATAACATGTTAAACTGCATTTGGATTTTCATCACATGTCAACAACTGCACAAGAAAACAAATGCATGTCAATATTTGTCACATTGATATCTGTGGTATAAGGAACAGGTTTTAAGCATATATTGTGTTTACCTTACAAGTCATGAAAGTCTGATAATCTGAGTTTTGCAAAGTGATATTATGGTGCTCCATAATATAAAAATCATAAATGGCTATTTTACTTAAAAAACTGTTTTGTTGTGAAATTAATGTCAGTAGTCGAGATTCTTATTGGGAGAATGTGAGTCATAAATGAAGCACCAGACTTGAGAATGTGAAAATGACAAGAGCTAACAATGGATTAGTAAAAGTGCAATTAAAAGTATTATGAAATTTATTTATTCGTAATTATTATGTAATTAAAGGCCAATTGTTAAAAGGTTAATCTCTATATTAAAAAAAAGTTACTGCAGCTGCCGCAGGATTGAAAACTTGCTTTTTTTGCTCGATTCTTAGGACTGTTTCCCGAGAAAGTATGGATCAGAAATTACAAAATTAACATGGTTAGTTAGTCACGAAAAGCGGGTTGGGGAGCGTAGGCGAGCTAAATAATTAATTTGTTTAAAATGCAGTTAATTTAACTTTACAATTTAATATGTAAGTGATTTAACATCACAATTTTTCTGAGACACTATTTTGTTGTATTTAGTTAATAGGAGCTCTAAACCAAAAAAGGTTAAAAAGCTGTTGTAAGGGAAAATCAGGACTATTTTACTGCCAGAATACTAATTCAGAATATCTTCCCAAATGATGCAAACCTAACTACTTTTTAACAAAATATTAATGTTCCATGGTGAATAAAAAGTACTGAGTAATGTTCAATTAGACTATTTTATGAATTTTGTATTTATGTTTTAAGAAATAAAAAATATAGTTACAACCATTTGTAATCATAAGTGTTGCAAAAACAAATCCAATTAAGTATACAAATAGCACCTTCTTTAGCACTTTTAATCATGGCCTTCTATTCTAGAATTTATTAATTTACAAAACTAGTACTGCATAAAACAATCTAGCAATTATAAAAAGTAACTTTAGAGAACTTTAAGATTCACTAAATACTATGTTTCGAAATTTTTCATAGTAGACAGTTAGCAATGAATCTTGAACAATGTTTTTTATGAAAAATTTAGTAGGTTTAAAAAAGTTTGATTCATTCAGACATTTTTACTATTACTTCACTTCATTATAGTTAAACTATGATTCAATATATTTCATTGAGGGTTAAGCAAAATCTTTCAAATGCAAGTTTTATGCATAACCTTTCAGGAATTTAAATAATTTTGACATTTTCTGTGTTTTACATGAAATTTCAATGTAAATTTATTTAATCTATAATTCAAGAAAATAAATCAAATACTAATCTGATGCCTTAGACTTGAATTTATTGACAATATCAGCAAAATGGTAATACAGAAAAATTATGCTACAAATATTACAATATATATATATATATATATATATATATATATATATATATATATATATATATATATACCCTATTCTATACTAAATTCACATATTATAATTATTTCTTTTAGTCTGAGGGTTTAAAATTTGTTATTAATCATATTTTCCCCCTGAATTTTTTTTTATTTTTTATACCCTGTCGTCCTTTACATGTATTTTCTGAATATTTTCCTGTAACAAAATTAGGACATCAATAATTTATTCTTCCATCCAACAATATATACTACTCTAGTGTCTGTAATACAACAATCATTAGTGTAAATGTAAAACAATGACCCTAACACAAATTCACAAAGAGAAAAATAGATATATATATATATATTTATTTACCCTATTCTATACTAAATTCACATATTATAATTATTTCTTTTAGTCTGAGGGTTTGAAATTTGTTATTAATCATATTTTCCCCCTGAATTTTTTTTTTTTTTTATACCCTGTCGTCCTTTACATGTATTTTCTGAATATTTTCCTGTAACAAAATTAGGACATCAATAATTTATTCTTCCATCCAACAATATATACTACTCTAGTGTCTGTAATACAACAATCATTAGTGTAAATGTAAAACAATGACCCTAACACAAATTCACAAAGAGAAAAATAGATCCCAAATGTAAATAAACCATAAAATTCCAGGCTGTAGTCATTTTTTCTGCGAGTTCATAAATATTCAGATATTTTTGAAATGGCACTCACATACAGGGGTGAAAACAGTCAAAATGTAAAATAGAGAAAATATATGCAGCATTATTTTGAACTACAAAAATAGCTGAATAAGAATAGTATATTTGTGTATTAATGTGTGCACAGAACAGTGGTGCAGCCAGAAATTTTTTTCATGGAAGGACCTCCCATGGCTTGGCCACTAGTACAGAATATGTGTTTATGATAAGCATGTATTTTTGCCTATTATTTAGCTTTATAAGCGCAATAAAGTCCACTATAAACAAAGAAATTTGTCTTTGGAAGGGGGGAGGCTTTAACCTATAACCCCCTCATTGTGGCTGCACCACTAGTACAGAATATGTATTTCTAACAAGCATGCATTTTTATAATTCATGAGCATTATTCAAACATACTCTTTACAGTTACAGGCATAAGAGAAAAGGACAAAAAGTCTGAAAATACGCGTAAACTCAAATTTTGCAAAAAATGAAAACTGAAGTGTAAAACCGTATTTCGCGCAAAAAGAAAAAATATCTTGGCAACTCTGTAAACAGTATAAAATAAGTTGTATGAAGTTTAAAATATTATTTTTAAGAAAAGTTTTCAACATCTCACCAATGGTGCGGTTTTTTTAACAGTCGCATTTTTTCCAAAACCTTGATACAAAAATGAAATTAACAGGAAATAAAAACGTTATGTTGAATAAATCAAATAAAAATTAATTTTATGAAATAGCATAAATCTTATATGAAAAAAATAAGTAGACACTGAAAATAAAAATGGTACAGCTTCAGTATATGTTATAGCAGTGTTAACAGTCTAGGCAGTTTTTTTGGCGCATTTCTAGAAGTGAGTAATGACCGGTTAATGTAACCCATCTGTATTACAGTTATTGAGGATTTTAATACAGCCTCTGCAAGCAGAAAGATTAAGATTTTTATTTTGAATATTCTAGAAAGTTCTTTCAAAATCTGTAAAGCTGTCGTTTGATTTCATTGGTTAATTTGAAATTATTATTTCATTAGCAACTTGAGAAGTGCGGCAAAAAAAACGCCAAGGCCGTTGCCACCGTTATAAACGTAGACTGAAGCTGTACGCCTGTGGTAAATAAAATATAACTTAATTCAGTTTAAATTGACAACCTATTTTCGAATATAAAAATACCTTTTTCAAAATCTCTAATCAATTTCCGTCTGCTTATATTTTCCCGTAAATATTCTTATTTTATAATTAAATCAAATAAAACTTAAAATTAATAACTTATATTATCTAAGAAATAATTTAACTTATTAAATCATAAATATTGCCCTTAAAAGAAGCATCATTTTGAAAATTTCCATTGCAAAAAATAGCTAGAGTCCATGTTTGAAGCGGCAGCCACTGTCTTGGCGCACTTGTAAAGTTGCTGAAGAAAGAAGTTTTAACGGATTTTGAAAGAAAATTTATAGAATATTCAAAATTAAAATTTAAACTTTCCACTTGCCGAGATTGCCATAAAAGACGAAATATCTTATTTTCTAGTTCAAAGAAAAGTCACATTAAAATATTTTATTTATACCTTTTCCGACACATCATGACGTATCACGGCCTCTAGATAACAGCTCCGCTTTCTTAGGAAACCGTAGCTTGACCTACGAAATTTACAGCAACAACTTACACTAACTTGTTCAAAATCCAAGATCTCCCAGTTTCCCATCAAACTAATAAGCTTCTCACAAAGGATTCTTTTCAAAGAGGAATTTGCAAGACTTTTCAGCTTGGCAAAATTTAGGAATGCAATGTTGGCGATATATGTCTTATTTGGCACATTTTACGTTTATTAAAGACAAAAAAGGGCAAAAGTCGGAACCTTTTCTTAGAAAAAGATATAAATGGGTCATTTTCTCAAAAATTTTAAAAAAAGTCAACAAAAATACTGACAAAGTTTGAAGAATTTCATCCCTGTAGTTAGGACATTCACAATTTCTTTCTTTTTTTTTTTACATTTATTCTTTGTCTGTAATTCCTTAATATCATTTAATTCTAAAGAAAAATTATACAAAAAAAAAGCAGAACTCCTCCTTAGAAAAAAAAAAGCGAAAATTTGCGTAAACACAGAAGATTTTCACCCCTGCACATAGATCCACATGGTCATCTGAGAAAAAAATTTTAAGTACCATTGAAGTTTAACATTCTGCTTTAAATTTCTAACCTTAGAGTAAAAATAATCTTTTTATGGCTTTGGTTGGTATGCTGTACTAGACATAACATACAAAATAAAGTAACAGACATACAAGAAAATTTTTACTGACACAGGAGACAGTCAGTAAAACTATAGTTTATAATATTAAATACTGCCAACATTAAGTAAATAAGATAGCATACCTTCCATACATTCATTCACAGAATCATAATCAGAGTAACTTCTTGTTTCTGGCTTGCCAGGCTGGGCAAGTAAAAGAGTATGAGCCTGTAAAAATAAAAAAAATTTTAACTGTACACCATTTTTTTTTAAATGTTTTACTGAAACTTTTATATGCAAATATTGATTTCATAAACATTCATTTCTTTCTACATGTTATGTTTAAGAAGGGGCTGCATATCAAGATCAACTGTAATAAAAGTTTGGCAATAATTTGACAAATATGGTGCTGTGAAATACCAAGTTGCTCTGATGCTGAAATTTTCAATTAGATCACTATTTAAGATTTCTTGCTGTTTTAGAAATTGAATCTCATGTATTAATTTGATTCACTTTTGTACAAATTCAGCGAACAGTTTTCTGCCTGGTATTCTTTAACTTGTATTCGATTAAAAAACTAATTAATTTTGAGAAACTATATTTAAATATCATTTATATTTTAAGATGGTGAGATTCAGTTTTTTTTAAACTCCCATTCATAAGGCAAATTTGTAACTTTGCACTTTTCCAAAAGACAATGAATACCTCCAGATAAACTTATCTCTACTATTATAAAATGAAGTTTGTGTATTGTCTGTTCGGCATGTTCTGACAAATCTATGGCACTTACAATAATGAAATTTGGCACACAGGTAGTCCAAATGTATTGCAATTTTACAGTCCAGCGCGAATTTTAAAATTTAATCTAGAACATTTAAAAATTAATTTAATGAGATATTTAGTTAATACTGTTTTCTTCCAAATAACAGTCTTCAATCAGTATTGACTAAATCGTTATTTACATACTGGATCACAGCTTTGCAATACTTTGTTACTGTTTCTTTTTCACAGAGTAAGATAGTTTGGATTATTTGGATATCTTTTTAAAGTTAAGCGATATTTAATGTTGATCTTTAATGCAATTTTTGGTTTGTTTCATTTATGCAGTCTTTTGTTTATTTCTGTATAGTACTTCAGTTTTCAAATAATTAATTTTTATCATTTTGGTTTAGATGTCTTAAGGAAAGTAATGCGATATTTAATCCCAATTTTAAATTTAATGTAGAGCATTTTTAAATTAATGTATTATTATATTTTTGTATTATTTGATTTCCTATAACTAACAGTCTTCAAATGGTCTTTACTGCACTCACGCCAACCTTGGATTTGGATCATTAATGCAAAGTAAGAACATTTCTTCTATGTTCTTCTACACTCACAGGATGATGATGTGCTCTTCAAATTTCAATGTTTTACTGAGAAGCAAAGACCTGTTCCATCAATTTATTGTCGACATGTATTCCAACATTCAATCGAAACGGCTGTTGAACATACGACTGAATCAGAGGACTCAGAGTGAAACAGTGCACATTTGAGGGATGCGTGGTGGTGTTCAAATTTGCAAATCTATTGACATTACGCGTGACGCAGATGATGCTGTAAGCTACACGACAGTTTCCAAACTGCCTCTTAAAAATAACTCTTATTATTTTGTTTTTTATTAATATTTTTTTTAATTTCAGCAATATATATTTATAAATTATTTTTATCAATTCAGAGTAAATTTTGGTTTTGATTAATATTTTTTAAATTTTGGTAACATTTCTTTTTAATCCATTTTTATCAATTTTAAGTTTTCTTATTGTTTATGTTCTATTAATCTTTTGGCATTGCAGTAAAATGTGTACAAGATGCATGTGTATAAGATGGATTTTAGAAATACAAGAATTAACAGATATTTTACAATATTTATTATTATTTTTTTTCCTCTCACTAAGCCATTGTCTTTCGCTGCAGAATGTTACGTCACCAGTATCTCGGTTGTAACCTTCGCATCGGTTGATCTTGGAAAGAAGCAAGTAGATTTTCACCAAGAATCAATTCTAGTGGGATTTATCAAATGGGAATACGCAGTAAAAATTTCAATAAATTTGAAACATGCAGAAAGTTTTAATTGGTAATTTTAATTAACGTCATACAAGAGCAACACAATAGGCAATTGACGAGGGTCTGGGATCAATTCCCTAAGGGAAAGGTCCGAGGTAATTTTTAATTACAGCAACACAACATGCTATTGACTACAGCAACACAACATGCTATTGACGACGGTCCAGGATCAATTCCCTAAGGGAAAGTTCCAAGGTATTTTTTATTAACGTTGTACAACAACAACATGACGTGCTATTGACGACCGTCCAGGATCAATCCCCTCAGGAAAATATCTTATGTAATTCTGTAATTTTTAATTAACATACTAGAGCAACACAACGGTCTATTGACTACGGTCCAAGATCAATCCTTAATGTGCTATTTGCGACGGTCTAGGTTATTGGGAATTTTTAGTTAACTTCGTACTGGAGCAACACAACAGGCTATTGACGACAGTCTGGAATCGATTCCTTAAGGGAAAGATCTGAGGTAATTGGTAATTTTTTATTAACGTTGTATTAGAGCAACATAACGTGCTATTCACAACCATCCGGAAACAATCCCCTAAAGAAAATATCCGATGAAATTGGGTAATTCTTAATTAACATACCTGAGCAACACAACAACCTATTGACTACGGTCAGAGATCAATCCCTTAAGGGAAAGATACAAGAACAACTCTGCGTAATTTTGAACCACGGTCAGGTGACAAGATAACACTTGAGCTGGCACCCCACTATCCAAGAAATTGTGACACCCTCTGACTCAGCCGTCGTTTTTTGCTGCATAATGTTATGTCACCAGTACCTCAATTGTAACCTTCGCATCAGTTGAAACTATCTATTAATACCTATTGAACACAAGGTGCCTTACAGTTCGATACAATAATGGAATTGTTTGGACTGGTCTTAAATTCTAAAACTCGGCTGGCAGATTTGCAAGGTCAAGAATCCAAAACATAAATACTTGTTGATTAGTTATCATAGTCATCCCATACAATGTTATTACGGTTAGTCTGTTCAACATAGGGAAGGTGATCATTTTTTATTTACAAAGGATCATTCTTGGTGTATTCCAGAGTAAAAACAAATTTTTTAGCTTATTTGCATAAAATAACATGTATCCCAGGTTATTTCATTTTCATTTTTCAAACTTTTGGAAAGAAAAAAAGAAAATGTAAAGCGTGTTTCAGACATTTTCTGGAAAAAAAAAATCTCCCAAATAAATAATTTGCTTGGTTTGAAGCTAACCGCTTTGAATCTATACACTCTGGTTAATAGTGCTTCTTTTTTACTGTTAGAAAACTTTCAAATCCAACTCGTACTAAAAATATTTCCTATTCACCCAAGAAAATATAAACTGACGACAAACTTTAAACTCTCAAGCTGACACCACGGACAATTTATTTGCTTAAAAATAATGGACAACCGTTCTTTGAAACTCTAAGCTGACACCTCGGACAATTTGTTTACTTAAAAATAATGGACAATCGTTCTTAGAAACTGATTTTGACAACAAGAAAGCAACTTATGTTTGATAAACAGCACTAAAACCATGTAAAATGCATGATTAAACTTAACAAACAACGTATATATGACAACTCTCGGTATTCAACAAAGGCAGAAATCATATATGGTAATGCGATACAAGAAATCAGAGACCAAATTGCAAGTGATTACAAAACAAACCGTCGAAAATTTCACAAGCACAAAATGTCAATTTCAAAGTAATTGTATGCAAATATACATTACCATTTCCAACAACAAATTTATGAAGTTTTGTGGAGGCTGTCGTCTCGTAACGTAAGTTTTTGGTACCGATTTTTGCTCTTTAAACAGTAATTCAATTTACCCAACTTAGTTGTAATTAGAGATTTTTGGTTTTAGTCTCTCGTTATTTTCTTTCAGTAAAAACTTAGTTCTCTATTATTACATTTAACCTGAATGAAAGTAATTCGAACATAGTTTTAAAGTACACGATGAATACAGGCTTTCATGTGATTGAAGGACTCAAAAATTAGCCTTGCTTGAGCCACTCGATTGAACACAATTTCAATCTCTAGTGTCAATAAGCTGCGTGAAATAATTATATTTGAAATATCTTATATTTATTTTGATTTCGAAAAATCCTTGCTGGTGATAAAATTTGCTTGGGTATTTTTTTATTCAGAAATTTTACTTTTTATTCATCAATGTTTCTCTTTTTTAGATTTTTGAATAATTTTATATGTCGTCGTCTCGCTGAATAAAAAAATGTTCCTCTTTGTTGGAGAAAATTGAATTTTTCTATATACATATTTATATATATATCGTCATCTCACTGAATAAAAACAAGTTCTTTTTTGCAAGCTTTAATTGATTTTGGTGCAACTTGACAAAATATGTCCCGCATGCCACAAAACCAAAGCAATCAAAAACATTGGACGTCAAGTTTTACAATTCCATGTTTTTAAATATTTTTACTACTTGCAATGGCATATATTTCGAGATGATCATGACCGTCCTGATCCTCTTTTTATGTAGTATGATTTGCTTGTGTTGCAATATATTATCTGATCAACACTAACTATTATAAATGCATCAACTCTCATGGTGGATTCATACTCTCTAAATAGTCACTAAATATTATCTTAATCTAAAACAGACTATTCAATTTGTATTTTAAGGAGGCCTTTCTATTGCAAAAATCACACTTGTGATGTATTTTGATCATATTTTTTGAACTTCCAAAACCAATATTTCTACCAAATGTATTTTATAGAATGTGTATACCTTACATCATATCAAATGGTTATACATGTATAGTTTTCATCAGTTTAATTTTTGTGTTAGTGTTTTATTTCATGATGCTTTAATATGTGGAAATGTAATTGACTAACTGCATATTTCATTGAATTATTATATTTTCTGTTTTAGGTTCAAAGTTTACTTCAGAGTCAGTCATTTTTGTCAATTGAAAATGCAAGTGGTGTAGGAAATCAATGCTGTAACGAATTAAAAAAGATATCACAATAATTGGCTCCTGTTAGGTTTATATTTTAGTGTGTAATCAAAATGAGGTATGGTCAGCTTGTTATTGGACCGGCAGGATCTGGTAAAGTAAGTTTATTTTTAAATTGTATGTAGAGTACAAAGTCCAAAATCTGTAATCCACATGACTTCGGCCATTCCGGATTTTGGATTATTTGCAGTTTTCTTGTAAAAAAAACTCTGATCTATCCCATCCCTACGTATAAATTTTACCACTTGTTATTTACATCCAGAACCCGTTTGCAATACTAAAATAAAATATAAAATTAAAAAGGAATAATTTAAAAAAAAAAAAAAAAAAACTTAATGTTTTCTTCTTAAAAGAGGAGCAAAGATAGAAAATAGTAAGAGAAAATACAGCTTGTGTTAGCAAAACGCCCAGATTTGGAACTTTGTACTGTATAAATAATTTTTATCCAAAAGGTGGAGTGAGTCCCATTTCTATACAAAAGTGAAACATGATGGTAAAATCCTAATTAATAGTAATAGTTTCTAGAGTTTGACAAAACTGGTATTTTACTTTTAAGTTTTATCAGTAATAGTCAATTTTTGATACACAATTAGAAATTACCATTATTAATAGTTAATAACTGCTGTCAATGAATAGTTTAATAGTTGTAGATTGCTTTTATTATGTGTAGTATCAATTTTCATTCTTTTTTTATTTAATTTATTAATTTTTTGTACGAAGTTTATTGATTTTCAAAGCTACTTTTTGACGATAACTGTTAATAATATTTTTGATTGCAATTCCCCACTTTTAATTGGTTATACCACTCTTTTGGCTGCTATTGGAATAACCACTCATCTTTAATGATTAGCATTGCTGATAAAACGCCAACTTGACGACTGCATTGAATGCTAGACTTCAACCAATCGTGATTTCAAAATGGATTAGAAATTAAATCACTTCTCTTCACTTGAATATTATACAGCTTTACTCATTTCTATAATTCTGAGTGGTCTACTTGAAATGTTGGATTTAATATCCTGTATGATCTTTCTAAGAGCTACTTGTGAAATTGCCAAGGAATTTGATATTGTAATTTAATTAGATAGTGTGATGTACAAAATCAATTGATAATGCTCAAATTTAATCAATTCTTTATAGATTTAATTAATCAGAAATATGTTAAAAAACAGTTAAAATGGTTCTTAGGCCTGTGTGGTTTTTGCTTTATTCTTCATTTGAATTCTATTGCACAATACATATCCATTATACTGAAAATTCTAATTTGAAAAACAAGCATTTTAACATAGAGAGATAAAATTAAGTATTTAAATAATTAATTTTTTAAATAAAAATCACGATTTAAATCAGCATACCCTAATATATTACTTTTTTAATTATAATTTTTTTTATTTCAAGAGTTATATCCTCTAAGCGAATGGCTACTAAAGAGACAGCCCTCAATTCTTGTGACTTTCTTTATGTTCAAAAAACCTTCCTCAACTGACTTGCTTCAGTATTCTTCCAAATACATTGATCTTGCATATTCTTGACTTCCCATTTTCCAATGTCAGTACTGTATGCACAAATCTTTCCTACTACATACTTTTACAAAATCCATCAGCTGAATCTGGATTTAAACTTCTTTTTGTCAATAAATTATGTTTATCAATACCATGTGATATGATAACACCTCAAGCAAGTTCTATTGCTGTGATTTTATTTTAAATGTTCAGTCTATATATCTGAATTTCTTCTGAAAATATTTTCTTTTTAGTCAACCTATTGTGCAACTATAGTAAAGTACTGTGAAGATGCAAAAAGAACAGCAAAAGTTGTAAATCTTGATCCTGCAGCTGAAAATTTTAGCTATCAACCAATGATTGGTGAGTGGTTATTTAATAGTTTATAATTATTTTCTAAGCTATCAGCTCAATATTGAATTGTTTTAAAATAACTTATCACATTTTGAAATTGTGAATAGGTTACCTTTAAGGTATGATTGTATGCTAAATAAACCCAAAAATGTCTCACTGGGTATTGAATAAATAATTAGTAAGCTATTAATGAACAAACCCTGTATTCAAACTAATGAACAAAATTTTTGGAGGAAAGTGATTCCAGAATTTATATTTCTAAACCTTGAATTTGCAAGAATAGAAATTGTAATTACAATATCTGAAGAAAACATATTTTGAGTAAAGAATTATTAGTTACAAAATGAACCTGAGAAGAAAAATCATTATCAGTGACCCATTTCAAACTCTTCATCTATGCGCTTAAATCTTAAATTTATGTGCACCCAAATGACTATTTGAGCCTTATTTTTTACAGGAAAATTTTAGCTGCCAATTTTTAAAATGATTTACAAATCAATTCTTAAACTTTCTAACAAAGATTTTCCTTAATAGTCAGCTACTTGTGTAAAAATGATGTCACTCTTTGATTTACAAAGTTTTGTTTACTTGTATATTCATATCATAAAACTCCTTTGTTCATTTTAGACATCAGAGAACTAATACATTTGGATGATGCTCTAGAAGATGAGGATCTGCATTATGGTCCAAATGGTGGACTCATATTCTGCTTAGAGTGAGCTTTATATTTTATTTTTTATGATAAATATATGTATCCTGTTATTTAAGTAAAAGTAACCTTGTGGTTGTGGTTTTTAGAATGCTGATTTATTAATACATGAAGAAATGAATCTCTACTATTATAAAAGAAAGTGTTTGTTTGTCTGTCTGTTTCTTGCTGCAAAATCCTGACGATTCGATTGCACTTACAGCAATGACATTTAGTAGTCCAAATTTTTTGCAATTTTGGGTCACA
The DNA here is from genome assembly GCA_947359465.1 of Metellina segmentata. Taxonomy (NCBI): domain Eukaryota; kingdom Metazoa; phylum Arthropoda; class Arachnida; order Araneae; family Tetragnathidae; genus Metellina; species Metellina segmentata. The sequence goes on from OX375876.1 coordinate 122,167,116, forward strand.
GCGAATTTTAAAATTCAATCTAGAAGATTTTTGAATGAATTTAATTGTTTTATTCTCCTTCGGTTTTTCAACGTGATTCTTCCAAATAAGAACCACTCCAATCTTGACTTTTTCTACCCACATGACCTTGCCGTCAGCCTTTGGAACCATGCCAAGTTTTTTTCATCACGTAGAGATTCCAAATTTATTTTTTTCTGCGTTCATTTTAGGTTGAGGAAAATTTATTTTTTCCGTTTCCATTTTGCGGCGAGGAATGATTTTCCAGAAGAGGATCAAAAAAAGTTTTAACTTTAGTTATGTAGTTCTTTTTTCTATCTCCTAGACCGTTAAAGATAAGAGTAAAAATTTCAACGGATTTTAAATCTGCGGAAAATTTTACACCAGATTAATACATTACATCATGGTGTTGCCACGCAGTGGCTAGTAGTGTATATAAATAAAAGGTTTCAAAAGAATGGCTTCAAGATTTTGTTGTATATGTTTTTATGTCTATCTATCCAAGATTGCTTGATGCTGTTATCAAGTAGATTAATAGTGGAGTGCAGATGACAAAATTTGTGTACTTATCGTCAAAACTGTAAAGAAATTGTCGCCTTAAAATCATGAAATACACATTCAGTGCATCCTTACCATGTTGAAAAGATGAAATAGACGACAAAATGGCCAAAGAGGCTTGCTTAGATTCACTACTCAGGGGTGAAAATCTTCCGCGTTTACGCGGATTTCCGCTTTTGTTTTCTTTTGAGAATTTCCGCTTTTTTTTTTTTTTTTTTCGTGTCTTCCGAAAATTTCCGCTTTTTTCTTTGAATTAAATTATGTCATGGAATTACAGCCAAAGAATAAATGTAAAAAAAAAATAATAATAAGGAAAGTGTGTCCTTTCTTCAGGTAGTAGATTCTTCCGACTTTTCGTAAATTTTGAAAAAATGACCTATTTTTATCATCTTTTACAAAAAAATTCCTTTTTTTGCCCTTCCTCTTTTTACGTTTATAGAAGGTCGTCTTGCTATAGTCTTGCTAATTCCTTTTTGAAAAGAATCCTTTGTGAGAAGCTTATTAGTTTAATGGTAAACCTGGAGAACTTGGATTTTGAACTAGTTAGCGTACGTTGTTGCATATTTCGTAGGTAAAGCTACGGTTTCCTAAAAAAGCGGAGCTGTTATCTAAAGGCCGTGAAACGTCATGATGAGGTGGAAAAGGTATATAATGAAAAGGAAAAGGTAATGAAATATTTTAAGTTGATCAGCTTTTAATGTGATTTTTCTTTCAACTAGAAAATAAGATGCTTTGTTATTTCGTCTTTCATGGCAACCTCGGCAAGCGGAAAGTTTAAATTTTCATTATGAATATTCTAGAAATTACTTTCAAAATCCGTTAAAACTTCTTTCTTTGGCGACTTTAGAAGTACGCCAAGGCGGTGGCCATCGTTTTAAACATAGACTGCAACTATTTTCAAAATGATGCTTCTTTTAAGGGCAATATTTATGATTGTTTTAATAAGTTAAATTGTTTCTTGGATAATAAGAGTTATTAATTTTAAGTTTATTTGATTCAAATAGAAAATAAGAATATTTACGGAAAAATATAGAGATTTTGAAAAAAAAGTTATTTTATATTCAAAAATAGGTTGTAAATTTAAACTGAACTAAGAAATATTTTTCCTACCACATGGTTTCAGCTTCAGTCTATGTTTATAGCTGTGCCAACAACCTGCCCTTGGCGCACTTAGGCCCGGTGCACACATCTGGTTTTTCAACGTGCGGCGCCGCTGCCGCAACGCAAGTGCGGTCTGAGATACATTAAATCCAATGCAGCAGTGCGTACATGCCTCCAGCGACGCACGTCCAACTTGTGTGCAATTTGTACCGCAGTTCCCCGCGGCGCGGTTCGGAAGTACCTTGTTTTTATAAACAAATAGATTATAAATAATAATTAATAAATGGTTGTATCCAGTAACGTCTATTTTGTTTCAAAATATACTTTTTTTACGCCAAGTAAGCGAAATAAACACGTTTTCTTCAATAGAATATTTATCGCAAATGGCGCAAAATGAGTTCGTGTGTCATTCACGGTTATGTGTGCATAGTTGGGCTTCGGTGCCGCAGTGGCGCCGCACGTTGAAAAACCGGATGTGTACCGGGCCTTAAGTCGCCAAGGAAAGAATTATTTCGAATGAACCAATGAAATCAAACGAGTTTAACGGAATTTAAAAGATTTTTCTGGAATATTCAAAATGAAATTTAAAAAATTTCCACTTGACCTGGTTGTATTAAAATCCGCAATAACCGTTATACATATGGGTTACCTTAACCTGTAATTACTCGCTACTAGAAGTGCGCCAAGTCCGTTGCCATTTCTATAAACCAAGACTGAAGCTGTACCATTTTTATTTTTGGTGTCTAATTATTTTTTTAATATAAAATTTATGCTATTTAATAAAAATAGTATATATTTGATTTATTCTTTTGTAACAGCATTTTGATTTCCTGTTAATTTCATTTTTGGTATCAAGGTTTTTAAAAAATTGCAACTCTTAAGAAAATCTTACCATTGGTGAGGTGTTCAAAAATATTCATAAAAATAACATTTTCAACTTCATCCAACTTATTTATACTGTTTATAGTTGCCTAGATATTTTTTCTCTTTTACAAAATTTGAGTTTGCACGTAAGGTGCCCACTCCTACTTTTCCAAAGACAAATTTCATTGTTTATAGTGGACTTTATAGGGTTTTTACCAGACTAAAAATTTGCCTACCCCCTCAGAAAAAAAATTCTGGCTGCACCACTGTTCTGTACACACATTAGTACACAAATATAGTAATCTTATTCAGCTATTTTTGTACTTCAAAATAACCTTAATATAACGCTGCATATATTTTCCTCTTTTTTACATTTTGACTGTTTTCACCCCTGACTACTGTCCAGGGTTCACATACAGATCATTCTTAAGCCCCTCACTGACTGCAAAGCAAAAAGTATGCTTTTTTTAATTTATTGATTACTTTAAAATTGTGTATAAAGGTGTTTCATATTTTTCTCCTTAGTCAACAAATATTTATTGATCAGCCCATTTTTTACTTTCATGCTTTCAGCCCATTTACAAAAGTGCTGAGTTTCTTATTTACTGAGTTGGATTACATAGCTGAAAATTTTAAGACCGTGCATTAAGATATTGTGTTGTCTTTTCCCTTAAATACAGCTTCTATTCATCTTGGAACAGTCAGGCTTAATACTGGTCTCTAGGTAACACTCTAAATCTAGTCTCTTCAGAACACACTCTGAAACTAGTGTTTAGGTAATGGACTCTAAAACTAGTCTGATTAACACACTGAAAATCTACCCTATGTTTCAAAGAATTTTTTATAAATATTGAATTCACCCTCTAAATAGAGAATTTATGATAAAAATGTAGCTCCCTCCAGATTGGTATCCTGGGTGTTCCCTCCCTTGACTACCATTGATTTGTAGGTAAACTTTTCATGAGATTTACACCAAGGCAATGATATCAAACTACACAGTTTGGAAGCCTCTTGAACATGACTGGAATCAAGTATATTCATGTGGAACCCTTTAGTTCTTTGGCAACAAAGCAGATCAAACCTTTTTTAAATGTTTCAGAGATTAAACAAATTTTTACTTTGCACCAAGTGCGTGTCCATGTGGGATTTGCCTAACTACCTTTCCTGTATTGAAATCACTAGGAAGGATTTCTAGAAAAGTCCAGAGCTGTCTCAACAATCTCATAGCTAACATTCTTTTGAACCTGGTCTAGCTCAGAATAGGCCTAGAGGAATAATAAATTTTCATTTTAATGTTGATTGTAATTTATTTGTGGTTACCCAAACACTGAAACCTTTTTTTTTTTAATAAAATAACTATCCCCTGTGGGGCCAGCATGGCGTTGCCCGTGACAGTTCTTTTCGTGGGGTCAGGGGTGACCACTGCTTTCTAACCCCCAGAGATTGCTACGAGTTACCATTTGGTTTGCTTCACAAACGAACTCTACAGGCAACGCCGTGATGGACTTTAAGTGACTATTATCAACAACGTAAATCAATACACGCTAGAATCGGAAAACTTGATATGGTTCCAACGGCATTTGGATGAAAAAATCAAATGGGAATTCGTAGCCTTTTGGATAACAGCCATAATGGCATTGCACCACTGGTAACGCTCATTGTCAAATGCGGCCAAATTCGAATTGCGAAGAGATCCAATCGGCGTGACGTCACAATCTCTTGCGAAAATATAAATATTTAATTGAAAAATTTTTTATTAAAAGAAAATTAAATGTATAAGGTATCTAACTGTTGTAAAATTTTCCGCAGATTTCAAATCCGGGGAAATTTTCTATCTATCTTTTACGATTCCGATTTTACAAAAAGAACTAAACAATGCCAGTCGAAATGTTTTTTATTTGTTTTGCTTTCTTTTGCTGTGGAATTGTTTGGGCGCAGGAAATGAAATCTGATTTCTCAAATCAAACGAGGGTCATTCTTCGCAGTGGTGCTCGTATTGCAGAAAATATAAAACATTTTTAGGTATTGGTCTAATGTGAAATTTTCTGCAAATTTCAAATCAGTTGAAATTTTTACTCTATCTTTAACAATCTAGGAGATAGAAAAAAAGAACTACATCACTCCAATTAAAACTTTTCACTTGTTTTGTTCTTCAGCTAAAAGCGTGCAAAAGGAAACAGAACAAATAATTTTAGAATCTGCCATCTCTTTATGGTGTTGCCATTCTAAAGAAAACAATAATAATTAAATTCTGTTAAATTCATATTAAAATGTTCCAGATTGAATTTTAAAATCCAACTTTGCACAAAAATTGCAAAACATTCGGACTACCTGTGTGCCAAGTACCATTATTGTAAGTGTCATAGATTCATCGGGAGTGTACATATATACAAACAAACAAACACTTCCTTTTATAATAGTAGAGATAAAGAGCATCTCGGTTGTCTTTTTTTGTTGCAATATTTATTATTTCTTTGAAATCTATTTAGTTTATAACATTATAGTTGTGTGATATCTTGCCAACTTTTAACTTCTAGAAATTGAACTTGATAAAAATATTTTGATTAAATTCAAGACTCATTAAAATTGACTATTATCTCAAATGAAATGAAGTGTAATTTCCCTTGTGAATCTCAAAAAAAAGGATACAGCAATTAAGCAGCTGTACCTACTTATTCTGTTAAAACCAAATTTTCCTATTGTATTATTTACAAGTATTTATTGTGCTATACTTTTGTTGCAGGTACCTTATAGAGAACTTAGACTGGCTCACAGAACAGTTAGGAGATGAACAAGATGATTATTTTTTATTCGATTGCCCAGGTATAAATATTGTGATTAATATACCTAAATGCTTCGTTGCCTGCAAAATCTTCATTGCATGGGTTGAGCCTTTGCCCATTCCTGGTATTATGTTCAGAAAGATTCAATAACTACTCCCTAACCACTGAACTTCTTTCTAGAGGGAAAGTGAATATTGCATAACTAAACGCTGCATTTCAGCCCTTTTCAACATTTGACCCACGTCTCTGTACCTAAACACAGACATTTACGGCTCGGTATAAATGATCACTTTTTAATTACATCAAATGTTAGTGTAATCCACAAAAAAAGCAGTCCATCTTGTTACTGTTTGTGGAATATCACCTGAAATAAGGATTAAAGACAAAGTATCACAAACTACCTTTTACAGATGTAGAAAATTATCTCTTTGAACATCAATGCACATTAAAACATACTTTGGCACTCATTGATATCAATGTTCCATCCTCAAGTGTTTTCCTTGAATTTGTCTATTCTCTTGAGATTGTTGGCATATGCTTTCCCTTTTAAATTTCCCCACAGGTGAAAATACCACAAATCTTGAGACCATATATCCTATGATATCTCAAATACTAAGATTTTACCCATTTGGAATTTATGGATTCAGTAGTTTTTATCGAAACATTAATTGGTATTTGCCTTGGAAGCAATGTAATCTATTTGTATAATTGCAGATAGTTGATAAGTAACTTAAAAGAACTCCATTTTGCATTATGTATTTCCTAACTTCTACCGAGAAGGACAGATAAATATAACTGCGCTTTTTGATAAAAATCTGAGTTTCATGAGATGATTTAAGGTACTCCATGATATAATTCAAGAAAAAAACAAGTCTGGTGTTGAGAATATTTTACATTAACTGCATTTGGTTATGGAACTAATGTCCCTTGAGGTCACTGTCAGGATAATCTGCAGCAGATTAAAACAGCTGAGGTTACATTCTGTTTGTGCAAAACAATTTTCATAGGTAAATGTCTATAAAGATGGTTAATGAGTTTCTAAACTTATTTCCTGATTTGAATTTTTACTTTACAAAACTTTTGATTATTTGATGCAAGGAAATAAAATATATTTAATTTAAATATCTGATTTAATTATATTTAGTTATTTAAATATATAAAATGCAATTTATATTCAAAAACAGTTTATACAGATGTGCTACCAAGATCTATGTTGTGTAAAGAAAGTTGTATAAACCAAATGTTTAAAAAAGACTGCTCTATTAATGGATGCGTGATTTCTTTTTCAATTTCATTCTCTGAATTGTATTCACCTTGATTCATTTTGCATTTCTTTTTTATTGGTAAGATTTTTAAGAATGTATATATTTTTTACAGGTCAGATTGAACTATATACTCACTTGGATGTGATGCCCAGACTAATAGCACACCTTCATCAAATAGACTTTACCATTTGTGGTGTATTCTTGATTGATTCTCAATTCATGATTGAGCCCACCAAGTTTATTTCGGGTGTTATGAGTGCACTCTCAGCCATGACAACCTTGGAAATACCTCACTTAAATGTCCTCTCTAAAATGGATCTGCTGTCAAAACATACAAAGAAACAGCTAGAAAGGTAGCCATATTACTTGCTCTTTCGCAGGAGATTCAGCAGGGCTGCCTGTCGACTTTTTCATGCTATTTAACCATATTTACTTATAATGCCTTTTAATTATTCCTATAATTATTCTAATAAGATTGTAAAATGTGACTATTTTTGAAGCTTCCTTATTGTAATGTAAGAAAGAAAAAAAAATGTCCACCTGTGCATAAATTTTTATTTTTCTCTGAAGCAACCACTTTAACTCAACCACTAATACTCTTTAAAAATTTTTGATTCTCCATAAAATTCAGATGTACGAAATCTGTGTGGGAAGTTTCCAGCCACACACACACTGTTGAAATAAAGAGAGCAATTTCAGGGCTCCTAACACGTCACTTTTTGTCACCTTTTTATTTTTTGTCACCTTTTCAGGGGTTTTAAGTTCTTAAATTATATTTGAAGAAAACTTTTTGGTGTGCAATTAAAAAAATTCATTTCCTCAAAAAAAAAAAAACAGGGTTCACATGAATTCAATTTTGAAATGCGCGCTACGTTCCACCGCAAGATTGGATTAAAAAACGTACCTTTTAAATTGTAAAAGGATACTTCACGTTGCCTGCGGTGTATTAGCAGCAAGTTCTGGAAATTTTCCCGCAGGAAAAGGCTATCAGTAAAACGAAGCGGCAAAGTTTAAGGGAAGCAGGACCATCTGCATATCCAACCCCCTCAACAGGGACGAACAAAAGGAGGAACCCTCTAGAAGGTCAGACGCTGACAGCTCGTAAATGGTGATCGATGGCAGTGGTCACTTAAAAGGGGGGATAACATCCTCCATACACAGATCTGAGGGTGGTCTCAACAGACCCATTTTATTTTTGGATTCTAGAATAAGACAAGAATAGAAAGGTCAAGAAACCGGATGGATCAAGCTGATATTAACTCAACGTTAACCCAGGAGGAGAGGTAATGGGTTTAGTACCTTTGTCATCACATGTTGCAGTTTCTATTGTGGGTCTGATTATGTCTAGAAGGTATAGATATGTCATGGCAAACTCTGAAAGGACTGTGGAATCTTCAATATGTAGGATAATTTACACTTGAAGGTGTCTTCGGCAAAGTTTTTAAGGGAATAGATCATCAACCTCACACATTCTAAGCGCTCGAAGCTCCCCATCAAGAACCCCGACATTCCTGTCTACTTAACGGAGGCTATTCAAGCGCTGCTCTGTTTGTGGCATGGAAATCTTAATGGCCTTCAGCCATTTCTTCAGTAGTTTGAGTTCTGAAAGATTCCAAACCCCTCCGTAACCAAAGAATGCAAAAATTTTGTCCGTCTCTGTATCCAGAGGGTTAAATATTGAAGGAGTATTGCGAACATACTGAAAATCATTCTCTGTTATCATCGAAGTTGAATATTACAAATTCTTGAGGTTTTATTAGTGAAGGTCAGTTTTTAAAAAGATTAATGACTCATTACTTTCTACCCGAAAAAAAGAACTAATTAACATTGGGACTTGTAATATTCACACAATACATAATGCTTTTCTTAAAGGTCTAAAAGAGTTAGGGGAAGATGTGTCTGAACTAGTTTTTACTATTCACAGATTTTTTAATCAGTGGCCTAAGTGTTGGTCAACATGCAAACAAATTCAAGAAGACTTGAAACTTCCCACTCACTATTTCATCAAGCATTGGTCAAGCAGGTGGCTAAGCCTAAAGCCAGCTGCTGAAAGGTTGCTTGAACAGTGGATTGCAGTGCGAAAGTATTTCCATGACAACATTCCAATAAAGAAGCCAAACATGATACAAAGATCAGGCAATAAAAATATTGTTCATTTACTTAGAAGAGAAACTATGAAGGCTGAAGTGATATTTGTCATATCAAGTACAAGTATATTTAATCGTGTGACCGAATTTCTTCAGAAAAAGGAACCTCTAAAACTTAAACCCTGCATTCTCAACTTGAATTGTTGACAAGAACAATTTTGGGTAGGATCTACAAAGAGGAATTTATTCGAGATTTGAAAATGGATAAATTGGATGATATATGTCCTCAGAATCTGTTGCCTCTGACTGATATTGTGATTGGAGATCAAATTTCTAGAGCGCTACAGAATGTGAAAGAGAAGGAAAGGAATTTATTTTTTCTAAGGGCTCAGAATCATTACATTACCAATGTTAAATATCTTTTGAAGAATTCCTCCTTCATTTCATCTCTCCTTAAAAGTTTATCCTGTGTTGGTCCTCTTGAGAGACTCAGTGGCAAGAGTGTTCGACAAGTATTAGAATTTGCAAGAGCAATGCTATGGGATGTCCCGACAGACATACTACTGGATGAGTGGAAATTACTCCAAAGATAATTTGAGGAATAAGGATTTAGAATGAAGCATATTGATGTTTACTAGAACAAATTCTTCAGACTGCGAGACATTAGCAGAGTTGCCAAGTGCTCCGGAACTTCCAGAGTTTCTACGCTAAAGAATCGAAAATCCGCAACTCCGCGTAATCATTGGTTCACTCCCGAAATCGCTTAGATCTAGGGAAAAGGGAAATTTCCTCTATGAAAAGGGGAAAAATTTCCATTTTCGGAGAAATTGTGTACTAGAAATTTGTTTCTATAATTTAAGGATAAAACCTTTCATGTATACATGTAATTTTTTATCCTTTAAACAGTACAAAGTCCAAAATTCAGAATCTTTTTGTCCTTGGCCTTTCCGGATTTAAGATTATTTGCATTTTTGGTTAAAAAAACCTAATCTAACCTCCCCTGCGCGAATTTTGCGTTTGCAATACTAAAATAGCAGATATATATAAATAAGAATTTTTTTAAATCAATGCAAGAAATTTTACTTGCAAATCTTCTTAATTTTTCTGTGTGGTATTTACTCTGAACATGTCTGTTATTTTGCGTTGTTTCATCAACTAGGTTCAGGTTTACCTTCTTGTTTTATGAAAATTGTTAGAAAGATGGAAAAAAGTGAGAAAAACAAAAAAAAACTCAAGTTAGCAAAACGTCCAATATTTATTTATTTTTTCGAAAATTTTGACAATTCTTTATTTTGGACGTCTGCATTTGGGACTAAAAATAAATTATTTGTGCTAATAGGGAATTTTATGACTGTTTTTAAAGACAAATATGCAGATATTTTATTTTTGTCTTGATTTTCGCGTTGCTCCGGAAGCAGCCTCAAAGCTGAAATTTTATGAGAATGCTCCTGAAGCTGCTCAGAAAAGGTTGGCAACTCTGCATTAGTGGCGTGAATCCTAAGTACCCAGTTGTGTCAAAGCTAGTGAAGACTGCTCTGTCACTTTCTCATGGTAGTGCAGACATTGAACTTGACTTCTCAGCCTCAGCAAGAGCTTTGGCAGGAGACAGAGCATCAATGTCAGAATGCACACTCAATGTATTGAAGATGGTTAAAAGTAGCTTGGCAAATTTTGACAATTAACCTTATTTAGTGTCAATCACATCAAAGCTAATGGATATGGTAAGGGTTGCATATAAAGCCTACAGTGCCTATTTAGAAGATATAAAACGTAGGACACAAGAAAAATTAGAGAAGGACAGAAAAGAAAAAGATAGACTGGAAGCAGAGAAAAAAATTTAAAGCAGCTGGCAAAGAAAAGAAAGGTGATAGAAGAACGAAAACTTAAAATTATGTGTAAGGAAGAGGATGAGGTGTTCAGGCAATGATTGAAAGAACGGCTAAAGTCTCAGATGATGCTGGTCAGCAAAGACAGACTTTAAAAAATGCACATTCTTCTATTGAGAAGAAAAAGACAAAATTAATTTCAGACTTTTTCAACAACAAAAATTAAGACATAATTTTTCAAAGAAAAGGAAGAAATTCTTCAAGCTGTGTCAAAAATAAATGAATTAAAAAAATCATAATTCCGATTTTTTTAAAATTTTTATGTTAATATTTTTAAATGAAGAAAATAAAAATATCCTTCCAAAGAAAGAAAAATAAAAGATAGGGGTAGCTTGGGAGGATCTTTTTATTTTCTATCTTTATACTTGAATATATTTAGCATTATTGTTATTTGTTACTGTTTTTTGCTCGATTAGTCACTTTTTTTCTACTCGATTAGTCACTTTTTGTCACCTTTTTCTACTCGATTAGTCACCTTTTTGGTTTAATTAGTCACTTTTGTCACCTTTTTGGACCTTGAAACCTGTTAGGAGCCCTGCAATTTATGCTGCATCAATGTAACTTGGCAGCTAGGATGGGATATTGGTTGGGTGTTTCATGCCCTTGAGTATGTTCTATGAGAGCATTACTTTCGCTATGATCGAACGAGTGGACCAGCAAATCTGCATCAAGTTTCGTAAAACCATTCAGATGATTGAGACTTTCAGGCATGATACAATGAGTGCAGCACTAATAGAGATGTCATACAGTAGCTTCAAAGTTGATTGGGAATCTGTTGTAAGTTATCTACAATCGGTAAGGCTTTCAACAAGTAGAACACCCAAGAACATTGAAGCTGCAATCAACAAAGATCGGCAACTGGCAGTGTGAGAAATACAGGGTTCCCATGGGTCAGGCAAAACCTGGAATTGTACAGGGAATTTAGTTTTGTCCAAACATTCAGGGAAAATTACGAATTTTCGTCTAAAACCTAGAAAATTGTCTGAATGAACTGGAAAATTATTGATCATGGCTTTTCAAACGCTTTGGCGAAAAGTAGCCAGTAAGATTCGAACACAGTTTTGTATCACTTTATTTACTGAATTGAATTTTTCAACTGATTTCAAAAGAAACAGGTAAAGAATTTTGTTTTGTCCACTGGGTTAAATAGAAGAATTTCATGCTCATGATAAAATTAAATCACAAATTCATTCAAGTCAGATATGTTGGAATATTTGAATACGTTATTTTAATGCAAAATTACTTGTTCAATTGGTTTTTGTTATTGGCTATTGAATGCTAAAATATTTCTTGGTTTTTCACCTTACAAATGTTGTGAATTGCTTAAGTATCTCCTGGAATTTTCTAAAAATTTGTCTGGAAAAGTCGGAATTTTATTTTTGAAATAGAGTGGGAACCCTGGAATCAGAAGAACTAGAGATTATAAACACTACTGTGTTAAGATTTTGATGAAGGATCATTGCATTTAACACACACATGTGATAGCACCCAGTCACTACTGGGCTGTTGTGGCTCAGTGGGTTTGCCCAGTGCAAATTATAGATGGCCCAGGTTCAATTCCTCCCTGGGTGCATTTCTCTTTTGTGTCATCAAAACTTGGTGTGTGTGTCTATGACTATTACTTGATGCTGTGTCTTGTATTTAGTGAAGCATGTCCAAATATGGCCTTTGCGCTATGGAACAACTAACCCAGTATCTACATCTCATACAGGTTTTTTTGTTAAACAACAGTTGGCTCAGCTCTCCTACAGCCTGAATTTGGCACCATGCAACTTCTGAGTTTTCCTAACGCTAAAATCAACTGAAAGAAAAGAAATTTCAGACTGGAAAAATCTCGAGTCAGAAAAATATTTTACTTACTCCTGCTTGCTCGTTTTTCCATTAAAAAATAGAAAGTCACTTAAAGCATAGGACTGTATCGGTGGCTGCTGACATCAATATTTTAAAACTGGGCATTGGAAAATTTTGAAGGGCACAGTTCCGCTTGAAAAGAAAAAGTGTAAGAACTTCATGGTTCACAGAAATACTTAAACGTAGACTTTGAGATGTAGTACCTTCACTAATATGTAGCTGCAAATGCTGAATGGTGGCTTCAACAAATCGCTGCTTTACACAATAATTCTGCAAAAACAGGTTAATCGTAACGATATGATGTTGAAAACATAACACACAAATCCACTACAGCTCAATGGCTGGGTCACCAGTTGAAGAGATTGGGTGCCTTCAGTAAATAACAGGTGGATTTGATGAATAAAGAAATCAGTTATAAATTTTAGCATCATTTATTAAGCAACTGTCTAAACAAGTGTAACAAACATGATGATATCAAATTTGAATTAAACAAAGCTCGAACTGTGGCATTAAAGAAACAAGAACTAAACAGGGTTGATCTTGCATGTTAATCTCTGACGCAAAGAAATAAGTGAATAGAGTTCTTAAGATATAGTATTTATACTCTAGACTTGAACATCACCTGCCGATCGGAAACTTAAATTTGGAGTGGCTGAAATTTGCATACGATTACGATACACTCACCGCCACAAACACGGCAATGCAGCTGATACTGTTTCCTACAGCAAACTTTACAAGGGTTTACAAGTGGATGAGACACTGGAAGAAATGTGTTAGGTCGCAGGTGCCAACTAAGGAGACTAGGTGCAATGCATCAGGTTGGATACTTTCCAGACACGCCCCTTATGCAACCATATCCAATGAATCATGGTACAGTAACCTCTCATGATATATCACGCTTGTGGGGAGAAAAGAGCATGATACAAAACACCAATGCAATAAAAACAGTGTAGCAAATGCCTAGGAGATTTCTAAAAAAGAAAGCACTAAAGTGTAGTTTTTAATGTTCTCTAAAACTGCAAATTAAATACAAAATCGATGGCGAAACTTTAAAATACCAAGTAAAATATTTTTGGAAGTTATGCTATAAATTTAGTTGTTAGGTCATAGTATTTAAACTTTCTTGTTTTTTTCTGAGTTTATTCATTCAGACAAGAAAGGAAAAATGTCATTCTGAATTTCTTTAAACTAAAAATGCATTGGAAACAACTAAAAACCAAATACAATAACAATATAACCAAACTTGTGATTGGTATATCAAGTGTTGTCACAATTGAAAAACTAGTTTTTCGTCATAATCAAAACAACTGTCAGATCTTTTGCCTTGCCTTGCCTTTGGAAAGTTTAATTTGTTTCATATTTTTTTACCAATAAAAAATTTTTTAATTGGTGTTGTTCCTGAACAATTTAATATTTTGAAGGTATTTTTCTTTTATTACAATAACACCAAAATGAACTCCAAACGATGTTAAGGTTTCGTTAAATTTCCCAAATGTATACAAATTTAGCGCTATTTAAAAGTTGTAGCAAAATGCTTAATGTAAGTTGAACGTAATTGTAGCCTGAAAAGAATTTATTATTGTGAATGAATAATAATTGATAGTTACTTTCCAGGTTCTTAGTTCCAGATTTACAACTATTATTAGAAGAAGAACAAAGTACTTGCAAATGGGGCAAGAAATATTCAAAATTGAATAAAGCAATATGCAGTCTGGTAAATATTTTTTAATTTTATTTTTAAAGCTATTACATGTATTTGCAAGACATAATTTAAAATGCTTTGACTGTCATGGGATCTATAGTGGTGAATGTTGATAAAAGTAATGGCTCGGAAATAAACCAACATAAAATTGATTTAAACACAACAAACATCGAACTGAACTGTGGTGAAACTGCGTTTCGTGTAACCAGCGAGCAGGGGTAGAGAGAATAAGTTTTTGCTGGGCATTATATATCACCCACATATAATGGGAAAACAAAGTGCCCAATGATATGTGGAGTAAAAAATAAATCATCAAAAATTAGAGGCAAAGTCCTAATATTTTAAGATTTTTGTGTCCAGTCCGAATTTAAAAATTTAATCTAGAACATTTAAAAATTAATTTATTAGTTTTTTTTCACATTTCTTCTTTCTGGAATGTGACGTCACCCCAACCTTGAATGAAGAAACGAGCCTCTTTTGCGATTTTCGACCGCTGACGTCACAAGCGTTTTTAGTCTGAATGCCTTTGCAATCATGCCACGTTTTCCGATTCTAGCCTGTTTTGATTTACGTTGCTAATAATAGCCACTTTGAAGCCATCACGGCGTTGCCTGTGGAGTTCATGAAATGGGAATACGTAGCAATCACCGGGGGTTGGCAAGCATCAGTGAGCAGTGGTCACACTTGACCCCACAAAAAAACTGTCAAGGGCAACACCATGCTGGCCACGCAGTGGCTATACTCAATAAAGATAAATGCAATATTCTTACTTATCCGCAGGATGATTTGAGATTCTGAAAATTTGTTTTTCAGTGATCAACACAGACGGCCGTATTCACAATGCCGATCCATGTTTGAAACAGCCATTTCGGTGTTACATTTTGATCCTCCGAAATCGTCGAGTTAATTTGCTAGTAAGAGTTAACACATGCGCAGAACTATCTTTTTGTGAAGGAAGTGAGCCAAACAAAAAGGATGACACATTTCATTCTATGCTAAAATTACAGTATTCTTGTGACGACGCACATTCAATTGATCTTATATGAATCTGAACAAGAACGTGATTACATTTTCTATAAAATAGGTATGCCCAGATGTGTTCTGGTTTTAACTATATTCTGAGTCGCCAGAGTAAAACCCAATGAGAGAGCAAACAGTAGAATATGACCATGGCATGTGCAAATTCATCGTAGAATAAAAATTATTCTGTTGATTTATTACGAACGAAAGAAAATTGACAATGCAAGTTACTTTTCCCACACCACCAACACACCCATACTGACAAGCACAAAGATAATCAGAATATATTCATCTGTCAAGGCATTGTGTACAATACTTTCTTGCAAAATTTAGGTTACCATAAAAATCCAATTTGAAATTAAATACCTTTAAATTTCTTTTCCCAGACCCAAATTAAAAAGCTGTATGCATTCTATTTAATCACAAGTTGGAATCAATTCTACGTCGAAGTATGTGCTTAATCTGTATGAATGCAGATTCAGGCGTTGTAACCAATATAAACAATATCACTTGATCGTGAGGAGACGGTAGTAGCCAATCACAGTGAGCGTCTAATTTAAACCCTGGATCACTTAACCCGCTGTTTGAGAATACGGTTCTTGATAATCCATGAGTTAACTCTTACCCGCGGATCAACTGATCCTCGAGTTAACTCAAGACTTGTGAATATGGCCGTAAGTTATTTTTCAATTTTAGAACACTTGAACATTTAAAAAAATATAAAAGGTGATAGTAAAAATTTCAGATTTTTGTGGAATAGGCCACTTACTCTGATAACTAGGGCAACTTCTTTGTTGCAGTAAAAATGAGAAAAAGTTGCATTTATGGAAATAAAGTTGCATTTATTTTTGATACACTAAATTCTAAAATAAATTATTCGTAAAAAATTAAACAAATTCAAAATATATTGACAATTTTAGTCGTGTACAACAGTATTATAATACATACTGAAATACAGAAGAACGTTGAATGGCCGATCCTTGGCCAGTAATTTCTTTAACATTGAAAACCTGCGCCAGTCTCCGTCGTATAATGTGCTGTATCGGATAGTAGAAGCGCAAAATCCTTTCCCTCAACATTCAGAGATTTTAAAACGTCATCTACATGGCGAACAACATATTGATGATCGACGCTCACCTCGCAAACTCTACAGTCGATTACACAAGTTTCCTCTGGATTATCAAGAGTGCCAACTAATATGTTAAAGTACTTATTGCCATTTATTTCACTTTCGTCTTTGGACGAACACCTTCTTACAGTGAACTTGTTTGATCCGCAATACTTCGGCGTTAATATTAATTTGATATTAATTAATTTTAAGCTATATTTTAAAAAAGTTGCAAGTGGTTGCATTTATGCAAAAAGTTGCATTTATGTTGAGGTTATAACTCATTTACTATGTAGGAGGAATTTTGGTTTTAGTACTTTACATGCAGCGTAGAACGCGTGAAAAAAAGTTGCATTTGTTGCAAAAAGTTGCCCTACTGATAACCTCATATGGTACTTGTGCCACAAAAACCAACCAGGAATATGTTATTACAACTATTATAAAAAATGTGTAAGTTGCTATACACTTGAAAAATTTTCAAAATATTTAATCTTATATAGCATTGTTTTTCCAAAGACATCACTTCAAAATCCAAAAAATTTCACTGGGAAATGTTAATTAAAAAATACATGCAGCAGCTGGTTTGAGAGTGAGTAATAATTATCAGTGATGCAGCTATAAGCTATTTCAATTAAAATAGACAGATTACATCACTTTTTGGTACTGTCCTTTTTCTTTTCAATGCATTCCTTCTATGCACAAGCTTAAAAGAGGGTTTGTGGCTGTGCAAGGACCACACACGAACCTCTTCTAGTGCTTGATCCATGGGAAATGACTAATTGCCACTTGATTAAAATCTCCTAATAAGTTAAGATATTTGACAAAAAGTTTGAAAAATGCTCAAAAAGTGACCTAAATAACTATTTAGAATTCCTATTCATTGGTAATGAAGTAATGTACTACTAAGTGCTAACGAAAATATCAATGTCAACAAAATTCTTACTGTTATTCACCATTGAGCCCTCAGTGTTAATTTCAAGTGTCATAAGTGCTATGACAATGTTGATGACCTGTTTCCTTTTCAGATTGAAAACTTCAGTTTAGTGAGATTTCTACCGCTTGATATTAAAAGTCAAGAAAGTATTGAAGAGCTTTTACTTACAATTGATAATGCCATTCAGTATGGAGAAGACATGGATGTTAAGATAAGGGTAAGTACTTTTATCATCATTATGAAAGGAACATATCTCAATGATTGTTATCATTATTTAAGAGAGCGTCTGATGTTTTACGTATGGTAATTACTAAAATACATCACATACCTTGCCTCTTTCTTTTACATAAATGTGGTTCCAGATAGATCATTTTTACATTTAGATTACAGAAGTAGGACATACCCTATTTCATTTTGTATGTATATGCTTGATCTCAGAAAATATACATAAAATACTTAAGAATTACATGTTTGGCTACATTTACTGGCTTATGGCTAATTAGAACTGTTCTTCTAAATGTGATGGGTGAAGATGCTCGAAATATACTCACTCGAATTATTAAAATTGTAGCAACTTGCATTCATTTCTAGAATGTTCTAGTTAGATTATTATTGGCATGTTCTGAGGGAATGCTATTACACTTATTCTATGCTATTCAAAGGAACAGATTCGTTTTCTTGTATGGTAAGGCATATTTGATTTCAATTTTTATTTCTGATTTTTACTAACAAATAAGTATTTTTTGCAAGCGAAATATTAATGAGAAGGAGGAATGTTTTCATGAATTTTGGTGCAAGTTCCTTTTATTTTCTATTGGGGGGGGGGGTGACATGATTTTTTTTGCGAAAACAAATCTCCAACCACTCATTTTATATATAAAAAAATTTAAAAATTCTACACATTTTATTCATTATGGTAAATAAATACAAAATCTGAAATGTGTCTCATTTGTGATTAATTTTGTACAAAATGTACAAAAAAATTGGTCCAAAAAAATTTCGTGTCACTAGTTATGGGTTGAAATTTAACTAATCTAAACTACTCAAGAACCAGATGGGGAAACAGAACAGCACAACAAATGCCATGCATTAAGCTATTCCTTCTTTTCGTGTGATTAACTTTGCTAATTTCTGTATCGTTTTAATCTGCAAAAATTTCCCCTACTATAGTTCCTAATACATTCATGTTTATTCATCGCAAATATTAATGTTTAACAGGAATCAAAACTATCTATAAACTACACTGATTTGTGTCTAATGCTAACAAGTTTAAACTTGTTACTGGTAAGGATTAATTAAAATCATAAAAATCCAATTTAATAATCTGATTTAAATCAAATAAATCCGATTTTTGTTTTTTATATCAATTTTTTATACCATTTCGTGACAATATGTTGATTGAACCATTTGGACATAAAACGAGCAAACAGATGGACAAACACCAAACATGCAAGAGACTGATTTTGCATTAGAAGGATCCAAAACAGATTGTACAAAGAAAACTTGAAATGGGTTTAAAAATATTCAAACACTCCATTATTATTTATATAGATTGTGGTAAAATTTCTGCTATCCAAAAACAAATCATTACTACTTCCTACAAGTTGTCAAATGAACAAGTCCTGAACAGCCACCACAGATTTAGTGGCAGGAGCAGTTTTTGTGGTGAACACTCTATATTCTTGTCCGTATTTGACTGTCACTATTTTCGATTGGTTCATCTGCAATGTTTGTGGTTTGTGTTAAATATATATCCATCAGCACCGGACCTTTAGTTGTGTGTCGCTTTGCTATTTCAATTCAGGTCACTGCCTTTCAACGTTTTTTATAATTTCGAACTTATTTTAGACGCATGATTATTTCCCAGTTTTTGCCTTCTTGATGTTAAGTTATTTTACTGTTGGAATATGCTTGAATTAATAAAGTATGGTGTGCTCCAATACAGTATTGGGAGTATATACACTATATGGACAAAAGTATTTGCAGGAATTCGGACGAGGATCCGTCTTAGTGTGGGGTTGTTTCTCCGGGTTAGGACTCAGCCCATTGCTGTAGGTACCTGGTACCATGAATGCTGTGTACCTCGACGTTCAGGATAATTTGGCCCTGCCTACATTTTGGCAATACTACGACGACGATGGTTGTTTCTCCTAACAGGATCTAGTTCCGTATCATAACTGCATAATGTGTGCTGGACTGGATTCCTGAAAATTAGGTGAATTAGCTTGACTGGGCTGTCCAGAGCCCCAATTGAGCACTTGTGGGACAAACTGGAGCGACGAGTACACCACGCATGCCCATCTTCACACAGCCTTGCAAGAGGCATGGCAAGCTATTCCTGCCGACTTACAGAGAACTCGTGGAAAGTATGCCTCGACGTGCTGCAGCTGTTATACAAGCAAAAGGAGGGCCTACCTGTTACTAAATAGAATAATCGAGCACTTTTTCTGAAAAACATGCAGGGTCCAAATACTTCTGTCCATATAGTGTATACCATACTTTAATTATTTAATGATAGTTTACTCACATGAATAAAAAATCTTACTATGGAGTGATGAAATTCTTTCACTGGTTCCTTATTTTTATCGGTCTAATAAACTGCTTGGTCAGCTATTTTGGAGGCCTGATATCTACTATATTTACTAGCAGAATTTCCCAACCTTAACTGTTTCTTTGTTTGACCAGATTTTATGAAACGGTAACCAGAACAATCACTATTCTCTTGCACTCCATTTTTGACAGATTTAACATCTAAATATTTTGTGAAAAATTGAAGACCTGCGTGATCATTGTGATATGCCCCACTGAATTTTATAATCTAAAGGGTTCCATGGAATGAATCCACCACTTCTGTAGACAATACACTTTCAAAATTGCTCAATTGTTATTTCCTACAATGATGTATTTTAAAAATTTTCATTTCAGTATCCCGATGAAGTAGACGACGACATGGATGACACGTGAAGACCTGTGTAAAAATTAGTTTTGTTAATAAATCTGTTATTTTAGTTAAACATTCTCACATTTGAACTGTTTGATCACAGTACTAGTATAAAAACCAGTGGTGAAGTACTTGTAAACAACCGGTTTGGGAGATTAGTGTTACTGAATCATCATTATGATATACAAGTTTTCTCTTGAAGTTTTTAAATTTAGTTTTGCTATATACTTCAGGAATCAATTTATATCATCAGTAGTACCAAATACATTCAGTACGAGAAAATACCACCAGAAATCTCAACTAAACCACAATTTTTGTCAATGATACCAGGTTAATAAAAAAGCAGAATGTGCTTCAATTGTAAATCTAATTTGTTACGACTTTGAACCTCATATTACATATGGTAGGATTCAAATATCTAGCTGCTAACCACAAATTATGTGCACATTTTTCTACATCAGAGTAACTGCACAGTACTCTTAGTTAATGGCCTATGTTTTAACGACTCACTGCCACGAGAAGGCCCTCAAGCAGTTCTCAAATGTAGCCATTTTATTATGCTATTGCTCTCTGGTAAAGCTATTTTGTGATCCACAATGACAGCAGAATAATAATAAAATGTTGCCAAAATCACTCTTCATCATAGTAAAGGACGATTTAATTGTTTTTAATCTTCCTGTTTAGTTCATTTTTACTAAACTACACTATAATTCATTCTTTATTTGATGCTATTAACTATTATTAATTAAGGATAGTTTCAAAAGCAAGTGTTTTTCTATTGGAATTGTAAAAATTTATGACATGAAAATTGGCATTCCTTTTGCACCCTCAAAACCTGGAACCTAACTCAATGGAGTGTTTGATGTCTGAAGAGAAGTATTATATTATTTACAATTCTCTTATACATCTGAATTTGTTAATTAAATATTATAGTATACAAAACCAGTATCTAAGTTTATAATCATACTAAGCCTGTCTCACTGAAGAAAAATCAGTTTTCATAATTTCCATCATCAATTTGCTAGTATTGCAAATGTTGGTAAATTTCAAATTTTATTTTTCATGTCGTTCAGAAGACAGGAAAGAACTGGTAAGTCATAAGCTATTTACTACTTTATTAAAAAATCTACAAATTGTAAATACAAAAGTTAAAAAAGCATTTGATTTGAGATTCTCATTTCTTTACTCTGACTGCACAAAAGTTCTTAATTGTATTGATGGACAGAGATAAATTTGACAAAATTATTTTGCTTTAAATTTTAAATCTCACAAGAAAACACCAACATTCCGACAAAATAATTGTTGAGATCTCACTTTAGATGGTAATGCACAAAAAATGTTTGCAATTACTTACACATACAGTATATTTGCACCAGACTTTGGGAAGGTATACTTCACTCTTAGAAAATTGTAGAACAAAATTATTGCTCATAAATAGTGCTTACAAAGCATTGAAATGGTTATAAAAGAGTTTTATAAAATACTGCACTTTTAAATACATATGCAAAATAAAATAAACATTTGCAGATAGTCATAAATACATGTTTAACAGGTGGGAAAAGTATTTCTGAGCAATCTTTCAGGTACAACTATCAGCAAAATATACAACTTTTACTCTGGTTATAAAAATAGCCTACAAGTAAAAGCTGTCAAAATCTTATTCAATAAGTTAACTTTTTTAATATGAAAATAAGATTCAGAAAACTACAAATATAGTTATTCCCTGTATAAGCAAACTACTACAAACACAATATTAAATTCAAAATTTATAAATTCAATCTGAAATAAAACTTAAACCTCTAATGTTATTTAAGCAAATGAAGAAAAAAAAAATTTTTTAATAAAAGCTCACTTAATTCAACAAAATATGCATACCTTGGCACTTAAGAAATTTCACTGAAGCACATATATATGAAAGCTCCGAAAAATTTCACTAAAATCAATAATTTAAGTCGAGATACAAAGCTATCTAAAGATTTAAGCATGTTGATTCACTAAGATGCTTTGTTATCACACACTACAGTTATATTTACAACAGATTATTATAATAGCTGTGATATATTTACAAATTTAAAGAAATGGTCAAAAAATAATAAGGTTCGATGGGGCAGATCACATGAACCTTACTTTGGAAGCTTTATTACTGTCCTCGAGTATGAAAATACAAAGAAATTTGAGCACTACTTGAATTGGTCATTTGAAGAATTCCACAAGTCTGTTTTTGTCCAAGTTATGTAAATAAAATTCGACCGGTTTAATATTTACAAGTAAAAAATGTCAAAGCTCAACTGGATATTATTTTCATGTGCATCTGGTATTCAAAGCTAATACAATGAATTGATTCAACATTAAAACAAGATCATAAAATTCAGTTTGAAAATGCAATTAAAGTTGTAAAACCTACATTTTTCATTAAATAGTGCACTCGAACAATATGCTCAACGTGGTTGCACATGAGAAAAACACACCAATGTTGACTGCAGTCTGCCGATACCAAAACCTAATCGACAGTTTTTAATACATGGTAGTAAAGTTTTAAAAGACGACAATTACAATCATTATCTTACGCGATTGTTCCAATCTATCCTCACAAAACTAATCGATATTCAAATCAAAATTAAAGTCGTGTAGAATATATTCAATGTAGAAAAATTTAAGTACTTGTAGATAATTTCTTTCAGTCGTACGACTTGAAAGGCTTTCTCAAATGCCCAATCCATCTGCAGAAATCCTGAAGGCAATTACATCTTGAATTCACTTTTCAAACAAACACATGCACACAACAAAACATTTTCTCCCAGATTTGCAGGGTAAAAAGTAGCAGTCTTTTCTGTATCACACAGCTTCCTTCAGAGCTATAAATAGAAAAACTTTCCAAACATAGCAACCAGCCTTTAAAGACTAGGCAAAGAGCTACTTTGACTGGAAAGCAAAACAAAACAGTATTGTGTAAGTTTCTGCTGTGTATTAGAAATATTGTACAAAAACCTGGATATTGTCTTCGCCTATAAAAACCTTCTCGTAGAGGACATTGCACTAAACTTCATCGACGAGTATATTGATGGGTTCGTGGTGATTGTTATTGACCTGGTTCTGTTTACTATTTTCTTCTGGGAGCGCTTCCGGTGCAGGTGCTTTTTGATCCGCAACCATCTTTTCCAACTCTCTGATGCGAACCTCGTGTTTAAGTATGGTGCCTTTGAGTTTGCGAATTTCATCCATCACTTCATCCATTCTGACATTCTGCAACACAATGTTTTTTAATTAAAATGAATAATTATTAATTAAAATTATATCTTTAAGTATTGGTTGTGCTTGGAGCTGGTAAAATGGAGATATTTTAAGAACATTTTTCATTGCTTAACAGGCAAAACCTTTGCACTGGTGTTATCCACTTCATATTGCAAGTCACTCAGATGAATCTGTACCACATAAAATATACTAATCAGCTAAAAACCACAGTATATCTGCCACAAGACATGCTGTCCACACCAATTCTGGGTGGTGGCAGTCGCTATAGAAACAGGGCTCGTCTGTTTGAAAAGAGGCAACTCTGATAAACGAGCAGTGGTCACACTTGACCCCACGAAAAGAACAGTCACGGGCAACGCCATGCTGACCATGTAGTGGCTAGTGAAAGTAGGATAATATTTGTTACTGGAGGTAGACTTTATGCCTGGAGCAGATCTTGTGGTAGACAGAGTCAAGTCAATATACATATTTAAAAAGTAGGATTGCAAAATCCGTACTTCAGGTGTGCCAGTATCATATTTATATCAAATAGAAGCGCATACAACAAAGAGTTGAAGAAGGTTGTTCATGGATTAACCTTGGATTTTCTCACCCCCAATAAGGACTGTTCCATTTGTTTATGTATCCACCGACGTGCAAAGAAATTGTACAAATCGCATGGTCAAAATAACCCATAATTGCAGCATTACCAAAGGTGGTTATTTGTTATTAATTCAGTAATAAATTCCATAAAAAACAATGCCTTTTATTTAAAAGTTATTTCAAAACAAAAAGAATGATCTGATGTACCCTTACATTAAAATAAGTTTTCATGCAATCTGTATCTCACTAAACCTCTAAATAGCATCCTGAAACACCTGTGGAAATTCAGTCGACATCGGCAGGGAAAAATTCCCGCATGGCAAGCAGCAGACCCGAAATATTCAGACACCTTGCAACTCAAAATATATGCGATCTGCAGCCTATCGAAGCACAGAAACGGTACTCGGGTATGCTAATCTGAGTCAAATTGGGGTTTGCCTTTTTTTAGTACGCAATCAATCAGCACTTAGAAAAGCACTCTTGAGAGTAAATTACTTTACAGATGTCAAATCAAGTATCATAATTAGGAATCAAGAGCATTTCAAATAAGCACAGGAAAATATACTCGAAGCAAATATCTGCACAGCTGATGAATTTGAAAACCACTTACTGGCACAGAGTCAGCCTTCTCGCGGCTCTTGGTGGGCATTCTGTCTAAGATATTAGATTTACTCTTTGATAACTTGAATTCCTGTGCTCTTGGCTTGTAACCATCCTTCAGACTCATCTAGTAGAAACACACAAATTGAGTGATAAATATGAAGAACCACTTAAAAGTTACAAACCTTTGAACAAGGTTGATAAAAGATAAATAGGTTCAATGGAGAAACCAACTTCAACAGTGCTGAACAGTATAAAGATATAACACTTCCTAGATCAAATTTTGCAAATTAAATTTTTACCTTTTATAATTTTACAATTTCTTGAAATTGCCACCTCAGACAATTCAAACTACCATTATCAATGGTAATGGTTGCTTGGTTATTTTTAGGGTTTTAAGGCTGCCCAAAGGTCATATTTGGTCAAACTGTGCCAAGCACATGACAGCGAGTAAAAAATGTTATGAAATGGAGAAAAAGAGTGACAAGGGAATATAGTGTGATGAAGATTGCTTGAGTATTTTGGAAGAGGGACTTCCGTGTTCACTAAAGACAGTAAACCCCATGAGAAAAGATCACCAATGACTTATTGAAGGGGTGACTGACAAGTGCCAGCATAGCAACTCGTAGTCTATTGTGCAGAGACCCCTGCTGATTAATAATTAAATTTTTAATAATTATTATTTTAATTATTATTAATTAAAATTATTCAATAATTTCTTTATTTTATTTATTAATTAATTGAAACAAATATTTAAAATAATCAAAATTATTTAGGAAAATTAGTGACTAAAGATATAAGTTACACAATATGATTTCGTGGATCATCTGAATTGCCTATTTATTAATATCTCATCTACAATTTTT
Source organism: Metellina segmentata (assembly GCA_947359465.1). Classification (NCBI taxonomy): domain Eukaryota; kingdom Metazoa; phylum Arthropoda; class Arachnida; order Araneae; family Tetragnathidae; genus Metellina; species Metellina segmentata. The sequence continues at coordinate 122,192,513 of OX375876.1, forward strand.
TTTCATTGAATAGCAAGCACTTTTTGCTTTTTTTAAGTATCCATTGTTTAGTTTGGCATCGTAACAAACTTCCATATTCTTTTTTGTTATGATGAGCGACTCCAGTGTTTTAGTGATCATCTGGAACGAGATTCGGTTTGGTTTTTTCGAACCATGCTGAAAATTCTCTCACTGTTTGCATTGCTGTGAGGAACTGACAACATTATTTAAGGCAATGTCACATATTTTGAGTCACCATTGCTATGCTTGATTTGAGAAATTTTATACCAAGCTACATCAGCTTTATCAGATTCCAAAGTTTCAGATGAGATCCGTAGTTTTTCACTATACATCCATACCTCCATAGTTTTCACCTAATTTCCGTAGCAACTACGGAAATTCCGTAACAGTTGGAGAGTGTGTGTATGGTAGGACTTGGCGAGGAGCAATCCCTGGAAAGTTCTTCGGACCACATTGTGAGGTAGACCCAAAACAGGCTCTGGTGCAATAAATGGCAATCCCTGTTTTGCTAAAAGGTCTAAAATATCACTAAAGTACCTCAGGTCTGGTCAATCCATATTGATGAAGCCTCAATTGACTTTAATATATTGTGGGAGATGTAGACAGCAGTAATACATATGAGCAATGCATGCTTAGCACTTTCCGCCCGAGACTCCACACGCATGAAGAAAGGAGACGACGATCCATGGAGCTACCTCCACGAGAGCTCAAAAAGATTTGTTGAAGATGACACGGTACCAGACAATTTCTAGATTACATATAACTGTCCATCTTGTTTTGTTCAAAATTCATTACATTTTAGTTAACTTTCTCTAAAATGTCTGTTGTGTCCTCATCTCTAATATGCTCCATTATTTCAGATTCTGAGACTTAGAATGAGATGAGAATGTCATCTGTAATGCAGTTAACATTTATCTCCTAACTAAAAAAAAAATCAGATTTTTTTCTAATTTTGAAACGTGTTAGCAAGTTGTTTTGTGAACTTATCACTTGCTATTATGTGTTAAAGATAAAAAGAACAGAATACAGGAACCCTTCAATATGTTATGGTTCTTAGGGGTACAAAAAGATTCAGACATAACGATAGCTGTGAATAGCTTGCATTTTAGAAATAGTTAATAATATAAATAATTAGACACAGATTATGCATTAAATTACATATTATATTTATTTAAAGTATGTAGGTAGGTAGTCATATTACTGTCACACTGTGGAGCAACACTTCTATTTAAAAAAAGTATGTAGAACTAACAGTTAAATAAAATCGATAGGAAAATTTTAATATACTACTAAATTATGTTCAATGTTTGAAAACAAAACTTCATTCTCATTCATAATTTCAAGACACCCATATTTTTTACCAATCAAGTTTGAGTTTGGTTTGTTGCTCTATACAGACATGTTGTGCTACACAAGAGTTTAAACCGAGACCTTTTCCAGTTTAAGATACTTCCGAGATCCTAATTCTAAAAATCATATCAAGATTTTCTCTGCTCTTGGCATATCAAAAATTCATCACTACAAATATAAAAAAGAATCATATATTCAAATTTTTGCACGATATAAAAAGCTGTGCTCATCTACCTCGGATATATTTCAAACTGTAACTTTGCAATATTAAAGTAACTTAGGTAAAGAAACTGTAGCTTAATGGCATGAAGATGAATATGAATTACAAATGCAGAAGATGGATTACTACATATTTATTCCATAAACAAAATTTAATTTATAATTCAAACATACTTACATATATTTCAAAATTAATCATAATTAATGGGGGACTAACATTGATTAATAACTGAAAAATAACTACACAAAAACACTTGAAGACAAAAAAAACTCTTGCGAATTTAATAGAAAAATAACATTTTCAGATATAATATCAAAAATATTTTTTAATTAAATCAGACAAAAATTCAACTTTTGATACATTTTACTAAAACACATTCTGAAGTTATTATTCAATCTTCACCTAAATACAGCGAAATCTTTATTTGCTATTCCACAGATGTAAACTTTCAAAGTGGGGATCCAAAAACTAATGTAAATGTAAATATTAATGATATTTGGTTCATTTGAGTTTTATGGTGTAAGGACCAATAGCAGACAAATTGTACCTAAATATTAATGAAATCAAACAGAATAAATGATTAAAGTATACCAGAACAGGCTCGCCATCTTTTCCACCGGCCCATTCTTCAGCGGACAGAGCGGGCGAGTCGGCCAATGTGTCTGGATACAGGTCATCTTGAAACAATTCAGACTAAAAAAAAAATATTTAAACAGCATTAGCTCCCATTGTCTGGCATATCAAAAGCATATTAAACACAAACAAAGAATGAGTACAACAAACATAATGCATCTTGTAATCATGCACTGTTTATTTATATATTAGGGCATCATACACTTTGTATTAGCTTTATACTACCAGGGCACTATCAATGTTTAAACCTCAATACGCAAAATGCAGTTACGATCTATCTGCCACAGTAGCCAAGCAACCAGGAGAGAGAACAGTAGACTGAAACATCTGGTTGGATTTAATCCACATGTGTGCCGAAATTGCGCTGGAATGGAGTTATCATGGTTTCTTAAATGGGGTGTTTTAGTCATGGCCCCTTGTACTGGAAATGATCAACCTGTTTCAAACAGATGTCCTCCAGAACTATCCATTCTGGTAACAAATGGATCGAGTTGATGTCAACTTGGTGATATTAATGTGGGGTTGGAGCTTAAGCATATTAGTCATGCTTATTCAATGCAGAATAGGGACAAAGTACCTAGATACATACTGGGGTTACGAACAAATCAGGAAATGCATTACCGGTGGTACATTTGAAGTAGAACATGATATTTCAAAACCTTTGAGGCAGACACTGCCAAGCATGGTGGACATTCCAACCATGAAGCAGGCAATGAATACCTGAATTTGTACCCAAGAGTGTACAAATATTCCCATTAAAGCACTTGGAAACCTCAAAATGAGACGATGTACCACCACTTCTACTGAATTTAATCTAATCAAAGTATGGCAGTACTTGCTTGATTTTATCAAATTAACAAATTAAATTCATGTAGGCGTAGACAAAATTAATTTATTTTCTAGCTATTGGAGGATTTAAACTAGGATAAGATATTTTTCTGACATAGTATTGCACAAGCATGTCAAATACTCATTACTATTAAAAGCAAACAAGTATGGTTATCAAACTGGATATTGCTATTATGCTTAAAATCTAAAACAGATTTCAACAGCTATTGAATATTCTGCAAAGATAAATATACAGAACAGATGAACATGTTTTAGTGTTTAGAACAGTTGCTGTATCTGTATATATCTTTCACAAATGTATGTGGCATAGAAATTGCCAGTATATGTATACTGACAAAAAGCAACAAATGGATATACAATATAAAATAGACCTTTATGGGATTCATATGCCAATTTCGCGGCATAATTTAAATATACTTGATTTTAACTATGAAGCTGTATATAACATTGCTATAACTTTATGCACTGAAGACTTAACCACTCAAGTGAAATTCTTCAGCCCTTGAATTACAGACAACTAGAAATCTGGAACATAAAAAGCAGCACAGAAACAAATGAGCAAAAATAGGCATAGTATCAAAAACTGAAGAATCATTTTTCAACAAGAGAATAGTGTGAGAAAATTCCATTGGATGTTCAAAATCCAGTTGTGGTAAGTGGTAAACATCACTGAAATGTGCCTTATGGCCACACATTTTATTTCAAATCATTGACACCAGTAAAAGTAAACAAAATGTTGCTCTATATATTTAGATAATTTTATTTCATTAACACTTTTGCTGCCAATCTCGCACCATCGCGTAATGTGGTGTCAACACTAAAAAGCAAATCACACGCCAGGGCGTGGTGTGGAGTGATGCCTCAGTAGCCACTCACGCGTTCGCGCGGGAAGAGCTGCGCCTCAACCAGATATGCCAACCTGCGATGTGGAAGTATTCAGCAGTACCAAATTCATCAATTCCATTATTGGCTTCTGGTGAAAAAAAACATTTGTATGGCAAGAACTATCAACACATCCATGTGTGTCTGGCAGTCAATGTGTTAAGAGGTATGAAATCCATTTCTGTGATATATTCAATGGTATATTCATATATTCATTCAGTGATATTTTCAATGATGATAATATATTCATTATCAGAAGATGCTAAGTGTAGGTAGTAATTAGATATTATAGAAGCACTAAATTTTTCAAGACTTCGATGATTTCTTGGTGTTTGGTAATTCAGAAGCAGAAAAAATACTGGTATTTTACCTTTCTAGGTACTGTAAAAGAAATAACTTCACAAAACCCTCTAGAATGCAACTTGTAGACTCTAAAAGTAAAAACAGTTAATTAGAAATATATAAAGTATCCAAATAAAAATCAAAAGCAACAATTTTTTTTGTTTTATTTGTTAGGCCACAACAGATTTGATGTGCAGCAGGCGTATGTGGTTCTGAGTGCCACATTTTGCCCACCCTGTTATAATTAAAAATTGACTGCATATAACTTCACGTCTGGTTGTTATTTTCTAATCAAATCAAATTTTGTATATATTTCTGATACAATTAGCAAAAAAGAGCCAATTACCGTGCAATTTCACACTGGTGTATATCACATCCTCTCTTTGGCATGTATCCAACTCCTCTCTGAGGTTCTGTGGACTGGTAGGTATTTATATAATGTACAAAAGGTGCTTCATCTGTGATTTCAAAATATCGAATACTGCTGTCACCCTAAAACAAAAGAATGAATGTCATTCATATCAACAATAAAAATCAACAGTAAAAACAGAGTCTTAAAATAAAGTCTCAAAAACAGAGTCTTAAAATAAAGTCTCAAAAACAAGACTTCAAAATGTTATATAAAAATGTGTTACACTGATTTCAGCTTATTAACGAAGCCCTTATTTTATTGACCTAAAATACATACAGACTTTAAAAAGGTAAAATAATTAAAATGCTTATTAATGCCAAAATGTAAGACATTTTTATACCATTAAACTCAAAGGTTCAAAAGTAAAATGTGATGTTCTGTTATTCTTTTGTGAAAGCAAAGAAAACCCTCACTCTTTCTGGTGTAACCAATTCACCCACCATTAAAAAACATTTTTTTGACAGAAACCAGTCGGTGAGTTACTTTTGTGTTTGATAGTAAAAACGAAAGTGCAGATAAAAGAACTTGGGAAGGTTTAAAATCTCTTCACAACCAGGACAAAATCAAAACACTGTGTTAGACTTAAAAATAACAAAAATGTCCTAAAACATTGCACCAAGCTACCTAAAAATTTATATTCCGAGATTGATGGTAGGGGGTTTTATGGCACAAGCGACTTCTTTGGCCAAACTGCGTCAAACACAAATTGATTTATTGCATTTTTTATCGCAACCAAGGTCCAAGTTGAATCAAACTATTGGCAACTTCAAATAAATTTTAGATCAAACACAAGACAGACAAGTAAAGGACAATCGCACAATGAAAGTTTTACTGACACAGAAAAGGGAAATATACCCAGGGAGGAATCGAATTGGACAGAAATCAAGCCTGTGCTACCCCCAGGTATATAATTATATTCAGTGTTCTGCGACACAACTCAAAGCAACTGCAATTATTCTGCAGGCATTTTATCCGAATTTTGAGAAATGCAGTCAAATCAAAAACAGACGTAAAACACAGTTATCGGCTAAATATGTATTGCATATTTATAATAAAACATCAAAATTAATTCATTGACTTTATTAAAGTCAAGGCATACTTTCAGAATTTGCAATTCTGACGTTAACTTTTTAGGTAAATATTTTGTCATTGACATAGAATGTTATTTATAAAGTGTTTGTGGTCATTTGGGGTGGTTTAGGGAGGTTGTTCCATAGCTAGAGAAGGAAAAAAGGTTTGTCAAGGAGCACGCTTTGCACTGCCAAACATCGTAACTTGGGATATTTTTTTTTTTTTAACGGCCAAAATTTTGATAAAATTAAGGAAAAATTGTTCTGCAAAGACTGTTTGTTCTGCGATGAACGTCGCAGTTATCTGCTCATGGGGTGCTATCTACAACTCGCGGGATGCTAGGGTAGTGGTCATACCCACCAAAAGCCATGGTGGCTGTCCCATATATTTATAGAAACAGGCAATTGCAAACAAAATTTCTTATCTGCTTGCAGTCTATGAAGTATTAATACACAAATTAATACATTTTAATGTAGTTGGAAACCTTTTTCCTTCACAAAACTTTGCAAACTATAAATCTGAAATACTACTTATGTCTACACAACTATACACAAAATGCTTGTTTTTGAGATAGACTAGCTATATGAAAACTAAAAAACAAATACTATTGGGATAAAATTTTGATTGTAAGATTATTGTTTCATTGTGGTTCTATCTCTTTTCTCAATTAATTTTGCCAAGTCATTGAGCTAGCAGACAAATTCCAATACATTGCACTTGCTTACACCTTACATTCAAATCATGCATATTTTGAACTAAAAATATAAATGAGCTTAGGTAAAGAGACATATTAGCTAGTAAAAAAAAAATTCAATACTTTTCCTAATGCAATTGATAGTATGAACATAAGAGAAAATCTTAGAGCTTGCTTACTTTAGCACAGAGGTACAATAAATTTACATCAGGATCATAAATAGGGGTTATAACTCCATTGCTTGTATCTAATTCCTCTAGAACAATAGGTTCTTGAATTGCAACCTGTTAAAAAATATACAGACAAAATGTTAAAAACTACCAAACAATAAAACATTTAACAAAAAAAGTCAATAATTTAATATTAACTGGCGAACCAGTCATAAGTAGTCTTATTTTTTGTTTGATTCAGGCTGGCAACAAAATCCTTGAAAAAAGTTCCCCGATAGTCACACAAAAATTTCCCTTATTTTACAATTCCCTTAAGAAATGCTGTAACTTGTAATTGGTATTGATATGCAGTATCCACACAACAATATTTTAAATATTTAGGGTCGGATGGGGTAAAAGGATAATTCTCCACAAATATTTTATATTTTTCTCTACAGATATTTTAATTGTTATTTAAAGGGTTGGAAATCTTACAACAGCAATAGAAAAAACTGGAGAAAAAATACAAAATATTTTGACAACTTTTTACACCTGACCCTACACATTACCATACTATTCACCAAAACCAAATGCAAATATACATAAAAAATTCTACAAAAAATGTAATTGCAAACAAAAAATATTAATTTAATACACAAAAAAACATCATTAGTTACACAAATTTCAAATTGGGACAAAAATACACAAAACTCAATATACCACAAGTTGCATCGCCAGCCTCACAATGACCAAGACGCTGCTGCCACAAAAAAAACGGCAGTGGCGATTTTCAAAAATTACGACACCAGTGTTCTTTATTCAAATCACAATTTCAGCGAATACGATTTATTCTATTCTCAAAAGCACTCGTAATAACGCATCTCTAAATAGAACAAACTATAAATACAGTTTCTCTAAATAGAACAAACTATAATAGTTGTCGTTTGTTATCGAGATTTCCCCGATTTTTTGTGAAATTTCGAAATTTACCTCGAGATTTCCCTAATCTTTCCAGAATTAAAAAGTTCCACAATTTCCCGGTTTTCCAGATTTTGTTACCACCCTGTGATCTGTCACTGCATTAATTTTTTGGTACACTAGCACAAATTATACTTAGACTTATGAATTAAAATGATTTTAAACTGCCAACAGCATTTATGCCCACGCCAAGATTCAATCTTGGACCATGTTCAGCCAAGTCAGTACTACCACTTGGCTACCAGGTCTGCCTTTTCTTGTTCAAGCAAATAAGATAATGGAGCCATTTATAATGTTTCAACTTTCAACCACATAGAGTGGTCACTTCATGCTACTGTAACAATAACAGGGTTAGTTCATAAACTAACAGAGAAATTGGCAGACTAACCATCTTAATCAAAGAAATGCAGAATTTCACCTATCAGGGCCATCACGGGAAGTCGTACGCATACCATCGGCAAATGTATCAGATGAATTTCCCCAAAGCAAGAAAATAGGGCAGGACTGCATTCATGAACAGAAGAGCACATAAAACAAATTGAGAGTACTTACTTCACTTCTCAGAGAGTATTGCCGCTCACTCATTCTGGAAAATCCTGTTGTGAACAATAGTCCGTTTCTCAAAAATATAGCTTTTTGAGGCTTAGCCCCCTCATGGCCCAGAGCTTCCTAAAAATTAAATTGAGTCAGCTGCTTTACATACACTAATGACATCATTCCTATTTATACAAACTCGTAACATGCACAGATCTGGAGATTTAAAAATGTAAATCATACATCTTGTTTTGAAAACTTAACGAGGAAGGAAAGACAGAACTGTCCATTCTTATGTGATTTGAATAATGCAATGCCTGTAATTTCATTTTAAGTCTAATTTTTGCATTTTTTTTAACTATTTTCTGTGGCTCCATTAGTTAATCTCCACTGCTGAGCATTAATTCGACCTAGACTCTGCTTAGTATCACGAACTGTCATTTGCATAACCGCATGGAAATCAGTTTGCCAATCCTTTCAACCGATGTGTCTGGTTTGTCAAGTGGTCTGCAAATATGTGACCTACTTGGTGGAAGCCGATTCTTATTTTACACAACAGCTCAAAGAAAATTTTTTTTTTACGTCGTATTCACCTTTACGTAGAATGTTCCCCAGTGGAAGTTAGAGAACCTACAGTGGTTGGCTCATCTGTACTCGTATTGGATCACTTTTGAAAACAAAATTTAGGATTCAAATGTAAGCTTTGTGAAAAATCTTACCATGCATCCATGCATGGTTCCCACACCCTTATACAAAAAAAATTCAAGAACTTTTAAGGACTTTTCAAAATCAAAAAAATATTTTTCAAGGACCTAAAATAAGGGATATGCAAAAATTGTCAATTAAAAAAAAAGAGGGAGAATATTTTTTAAAAAGACAATTTTTTACTCTATTTTTAAACTACTGACTTAATGACGTCCGGACTGCTAAAGCTACGGTGTCCGAACTAAGCAGTGCTGTTATCTAGCAGCCATGTTATGCCATGATGCGGCGAGTATAACAAGGTGGTCGTCTTAACGAAGACCAGAGGTGTCAACTTAGACAGACAGAATGCGGTGGAGAATGGCACATGGTGTGAAAGCGTAAAAACCAGTTTCATTCTGAATGATGCTAAAATGGCGCACCTGCATCTGTACTAGTCAGGCCAAAGGAGGAAACTAGTCTGGACAAATTCAAACAAAAGATGAAATTACACAATTACGCACTAGTTTTAAAAAAAATCAAGTACTTTCAAGGACTTTTCACCAAGTTCCGTAATTTTCAAGGGCCCCTAGTTCGGAAAAAATAATTCAAGGACTTTTCAAGGACCGTGGGAACCCTGCCATAACCATACAACTTAGCTAAAATCTATAATGCAATTCATGAAAAATCCGGTTTTCCAAACAGGACAACTTATGAGTTGAATGATGTCAACTTTCTTCAGAAATTGTGATTTACTCCAAATAATATTACTGCTAACATTTGAACACAAAACCAATAATTAAAATTATCAGGCCTTAAATTGATAAAAAAGAAAGATTTGATTTTCTTAATCTTTCATTTCAGAGGTCCATGACTTAACAAGATATGAAGTTAATTTCCACTCTTAAACCCAAACTAGGTTTGATTGATTGATTTTTTATGGCACATGGTCCAAGCTGCGCCAAACTGTCGGTAACTACAAATAAGTTTCTATCGTGATTTATTCATGAATTTAATAAAAATAATCCAAATAAACACAACTAGTGGCAAAAGTCTTCACTGTAAGCATATTTACATTTGAGAATTTTCAACAATGTACAATATGCATGATTTTCAAATTCATTTTAAAATGAAAGAGCACGAAAAACTACGTAGAAAAATGCCACTTAAACTGCAATCTGACGACATTAACTATATTTAAAACGCTTTTCAAATTGCTCCGACGTCAATTTTAACGAAAAACTGCAGTCGCTGACGATTTTTGCCTGTGACGTCATAGTACATGATGTTCCTATCAAGCGTTCCTTGAACTGTGTTATCTCTATGGATATCTTTTTAGTAGTCTTATATTTACAGATTTTGGATTAATTCAGCAATGGAAGGTTCGAAAATAGTTAAAAAGAAGAATTACAAATATTGTATTGTTCTGTTTGTGTCATAATTCAACGATTAAAACACCAAAAAAGTATTTTTTGTTGTATCAAAATATGAACAAGTTCGTAGAAGATGGTGCAGCGTTATGAAAAGAGATTGAAAGAAAAACAAAAAGCTGTGTTCTACTTCTTGCTTGCATTGCTGTGAAGATCATTTTTGGTAAGTTTAAAATACCAAAATTATTTGTATTTGTAATTGTTTTTAATTAAGAATTGTGTGACTTAATCTTGTGGATAACTACTAGTGTTTTTGCTAAAACGAAAAAACATTCTTTCGGTATCAAGTCACTCATAATGCAGAATTTCTTATTTCATGAAAAAGAATTTAATAAATAAATATAGGAATACTATATATTTATAAATCAAAACTGGTTAAAAAAATATACAGATAGGTAACATCAATAAACATTGAATTATTACTCATGATAATTAATTTGCAGTTGTTAAAACTGTGTCATATTTCTTCTTTAAACTGAATGATAAGTATTATAGAATTCAAATTCTTGCAATTTGAATCAAATTATCACACTACCTTCTTCATGGTTTAAAATGTTGGACTACCAAATGTTGTGTTCAATATTTAATGCAGTTGCAATTCTCGCAATAAGTTTCTGTACACATGTTATTTTTGGATCATCTTTTAGTGCATTACGTTTTATTGCTTAAATATATTTAAAAAATTATTGTTCATTAAGTAACAAAAATAATGTTGCTAAAAATTAATGTAGAAAATTGATTTTAAGTTAGCTTTCAAAATTCACTATTTTAATACCCCAACAATTTTAATCTACTTTGAAATTATTTTCCTAATATAAAGCTCTTATTTGATATACTATTCTAATTATCTATACAAAAAAAAATCTGTTTCAGAATGAATTGTGTTACTTATTAAGGAAAAGAGAACTATTAATATTCTATTTTCTAAAGTGCAACTTTTTGATAATAGCACTACTCTTTAAAAGCAATATAAAAATACATGTTTTCTTAAAATAAATATGGTGTACAAAATATTATACTCTTCGCTTTTATGCCTTTCATTTCTACTCCCATAAAATTTTGATGGTTTCTCAGAAAAGAAAACATGGATATAGCATCCAATTTAGGTAGATTATCCGACTGGCCTTTTACAAAGCCTTGTTCTACAGTCGTCATTTTTAAAGAAGAAATCTGTATAATAATAATGTAAAGACTATAATTCAACACTATTTAAAAAATAAAATTAACGTAAAATCAATGAAAGCAACCTGGAATAACATGCAGCCTGCGAATGTAGCGAGAGATTTCATGTACTATGACATCACACCAAGCTCCACCTCGTTTTCAGTCACGTGACTTCAACACGTTTTTTTAATCGCTTATTACGCTTAAATTAAACTTTTATTTTTATTTTTAAAGTTGATTTTCAGATTGTTCATGATTGAATTTGTAAAAAAAGTACCATTTTAAGACGTTTTGTTACATAGTGCATATTCCCTATTACATCAATACCAAGGTCCAAGTATGTGGACCTCTAAAATACAGTTAAAAAGAAACAGAAAATTCCGCATCCAAATTATGCACATAATAGTATTTATAGTTAAAAGCAATTCATACCTGTTCCATATCACCAGACCTAGGATCATATATCCTAATCTTCTTATCTTTACAAGTTGTTACAAGCCTATTCCCTTCCCAGTTCCAGGAGACAGACCAAATGAGATCAGGGTGAGTAATGGCAAATAAAATTTCAGCAGTGCCCACATTCCAAATTATAATTTTTAAATCAGCACCTGCAAAGGAAGTTTTAATTGCGATTTTTGGAATTAAGAATGAAAACAATCCCAAATTACCAATCACTTCCAAAGTAGATTACAATGTTTGAAGTAAGATTAAGTACTTTTGAACCACACTCAACCTTAAAATTCTTGCATTTTCAGAAGTAATTAGTCATATTAACTATCTACTAAAATAGACAATGGAAAAATAAATTTAAATATAAATACTAACTGGTAGTCAATATATATTAGATATATATACTGCTGTGATCAAAAAGTATCTGGAATGCTCCCTTTAAAATATACAACTTTTATCACGTACTTGTAGGACTGATAAAAACATGTGGCAACAATTAGGGAATTATTTAATTTTATCGTCTGAAAATAAATTTTGATTTTAATAAGAAAAGAATTTTCATCTTGTCTTGTTGATTTTCCAAAATATCGAATGTAATTGAGCTAAGAACATGCATTCAATTTTGTTTCCACAATAGAATTTCTGAAAATAAACACATGAAATGTTGCAAAAAGCTTTTACAGACTGTTTATCAAAAACAACAGTATTTGATTTATATGAAAAGTTTAAAGGTAGAGTCCATCGTAGATGATTCGCGATCTGGTAGACCATCCACTTCGACTAATGATAAACATGTCAAATCAGGTCAGAGAATTGGTGCTTAGTGATCGTCATTTAACAATAAGAGACATTATTGAACAAGTTCCTGCATCATTCCATCGAAAACGACCTGATTTGTGGGGAGATAGCTCATGGGTTTTGCATCACAATAATGCGTCTTCTCACAATGCCATTATTATTCGCGACTTTTGATAAAGCATTTGACAAATACGGCTCTACAAGCTCCGCATTCACCTAATGGGGCACCATGTGACTTTTTCTAGTTTCCATAGGTGAAACTCTCTTCATGGTCACCATTTTGAATCCATTGATGCAATAAAAGAAAATTCAATATGAACCCTGAAAGGGTTTCACAAAAACGCAGCAGTGATTTGAAGTTGGCAGAAGTGATTTGAAGTCGAGGAGATTACTTTGAAGGAGATGAATAAATTTTTATCAATAAATCGATACTTTTTTTTATAACAGCATTATGGGTACTTTTTGATCACAGTGGTATAATAACAAAAATAGCAAATGTAATCTATCTCAAGAATGTACAATCAGAGAAAAACTAAAATACACAATGAATATAAATAAAAAAACATAGGAAAATAGCGATTTAAAATAGGTAAACTATCCATATACCTCTACAAACAGCTACATATTTTGACATATCGTATACAAATGCTTTTAATTATATAGAAATAGCAAGATATTCCCAACTGCCTGCTTCAACTTCAAAAATTAAAGCCATCCACAAGGATAGAATAAATTATTTAAGAATTCATAAAATTTCTAAATTTATTAGTGATAAATTAGAGGTAGTTACTAAGTGGTAATAGAGTAATTGAAAAAATACTCATTTGCAAATATGAGATTTTCTGTAATAATTTAACAAATTTCTTTATTTGTATAGTGAAAGGTAAAAGTCCTTGATTACAAAAAATCCAGAATGGTTGGCATCTCTACTGACAGTACATGCAAAAACTAAAAATCAATCGCATATTTAAAGCTATTTTGACAATGACATGCAATGAGTGAAATAAACTAACTTGCACTAAGTAGAACATTGTTGGCAACAGGATGCCACGAAATAAGGCCAACTCTCCTCTGGTGACCGATGAGCTCTACGATTGGGTCCGATAGTGGACGAACTAGGCCTCCATCGGGAATCTGCCAAACTCGTACAATCCCATCCTCTGAGCCACTTGCAATGACATTGTCATTGAAGGGACACCAGGCAATGTCAAGGACAGGTCCTCTATGCCCAGATACTAGGGGGTAATTGGGTTCTATTCTGCCATTCTGAAAAACATAATTCATTAACAGAAACATTGCAACACATGCATAACACAAGTATACAGAAAAGTAATTGTAGTTGACCATCACAATAAGGTTGCAAATAAGAGCATCCTGCCAACATTTTTTTTTTACCTTTGTGCTGGATCTGTGCATGTTAATAGTCATTCTTTATTCAACTATATAAAAGCCAAGAAGGTTGCTAAAGATTGAATACAGAAATCTATCTTGCTAAAGCTCAGTTACTGGCCAAAAGTGAAATAATCAAATTGCCTGGTACACAATGATGAAGAAGTCCTCTTTAAGTGGTGGTCAAACAAAAGATCAAGGATAAATTTTTACTATAGATAAACCCTTTAACAAACCTTGGTCCTTTAAATCACCTTTGGGCTTCAAAAAGCAATAAATAAATTTTATGCATGCTTTCTATGGGAGGTCTAGTAATTAATTTAGCTGTCTTTTAATCTTAATCTACAAAAATCCAATTTTATTCATTGAAAACAGGATCTGTAGTGTTTACAATTTGATTACATTTCAGCTTTCAGAAGAAAATGAAGATAAATACATCGCCCCCATATTCACCACACCTTGCCCCCTCGGATTTTCACCTCTTCAGGTCACTTCCAAAATTCTCTGAATGGACTGGATTTCCAAATCTTTGGAGACTGTCAAATAGCACCCCAACAACTTCTTTACAAATAAGCCTGATGATTTTTTTAAAAGAATTTTCCAGCTGCAGGAAAGATGGCAAAAAGTCATAGAACAAAATTGTGCTTAAATGCGATTCAATAAAATTTGTTGTTTTTGTGCTGCTTAGTTGCAATTTCTAAAAGACGCCAACAATTCTTAGTGTATAAGCAATTAAATCTACCAGACAGCCAACTCCAAAATAATTCAATTAATGCATGAAATAAACTAATGGTGCAAGACTTTTGATATCACAACAGCACACGACATTCAAGTAAAACATATGAAGTAACATACTTTTGAAAGTGGTAGAACCATAAAAGCCCCTCCTCCAGCCGCTTCAATGACAATAGCTAAGAATTTTGGATTAACTGCACAGAAGCTGGAATCCCACGAGTTTGACGTAATCCGGATATTGTCATAACACTGTTCGCGCTTCAGTGGCTGCCCAAATATGTGACGGAATTTACTGCTACGGACTATTCGAAAAGACATCTGGAACAAGAAATGGAAAACAAGATTCAATATAAAATAAGTAGATAGTTTACAAATGAAGCCTTACTTTAAATAATATGCATCTAGTTCCTTCAATACCAAAATAATAATAAATTACTCAACAAAATTCAATACATAATATCAAACTGTAATAAGCATTTACTTTATTTCAAAACAATAAAATATTTAAAACACTTGGAATACAATTTTTCACAAAATATGCCAAATCACCAGAAATGATAGCAACCCAAATTTTTTTTATAATGTTAAACTACTGATCTCTTCAGCATTACAAGGGGCGAAATGACAGTTACCTCTAAAGGTGAACCATCTACCCATTAGGTCAACCATCGCTACTCTAAACAAGAAAATAACCAACATCCATCCATTTACAAACTGGGATTCTAACCCAGAACCTACTGGGTACCAAACACATACTATGATTACTACCAATTAGGTGGCAGCACAAAATTCAACAGTATCAACAAAATAAACCCAAATGTTCTCTAGACTCACATTTATTTCCTCTGCTTGAATTCAACTCTACAAGGCAGAAAATTAAATTTATTTCTATTCATATGTAGGAATGCCAAAATTCCAACAAAACCACTTCTTCGTACAGAACAAATTTACATCTTTAAAAACTTTCCTATCACCACATCAAGTAGAGATTAGATGCAATTAAAATGAATAGAAAAAGTTGATATGAAAACTATAAAGTGAAGTTTTCACCTATTTCATATTAAGGCAGATCATGAAACATTAAAATGTTTCATGAAATGCCCTAACAAAGCGTTTTAAAGATCATGAACTGAAACTTGTCAGAATTCATTATTTGCAATACATTTCAACATTGGATCACAAAAAAGCATTCATCCAACTTTAATTTCTATTTTCACGAATTTTAGAAAGATGTAGTTAAAATTACGATTTGAAATTAAAGGTCATTTTATTTTAGTTCCCATAAAAAATAATCAAATTACGAAAAATTTAGTTAAAAATATTTTAATGTAACATAATTCATAAAATCCGGTTCACAAGTATTCACTCACCTTTGGAATAAGTACAATTTTTTTTTTTTTTAAACATGTAAATTAATGTCTTGAAGATTAATTTTGCATTGTCTTTTTTCACATAGTTAATTCGCTAAATACCATTGTTTATTCCAGGTTTTTTGCCAAACTTGAACCAATTTCACTCTACTTTGTAGATATAGGAATTTCACCATTTCAAGACAGAAAATGTACGATTTCCTCTAAAAGTAATACAAATCTTTAAACTGAGGCACGGTTTTAGGACTTATTGGCCTATTTATATAGCAACCAAACCTTCAAATGCACTACGTTTTGTGTTACTGTAATGTAGGACTAATATTTCATTTTTTTTTTTTTAAGTTTTCAAAATTCGATTGCTTTGATGGCGAAAAAAAGAAAAAACTTTATTTGGATAAATTTTAAATCGTAATTTTCAGCTATTCATCTAGCTAAAGTGATAATAGAAACGTGAGGTGGTCAAATACTCTTACGACTAGCTATGTGAACAAAGAACTATTTACCATTTGAAACGAAACCAATAAAGAAATAATTGCAACCTACAGAGTCGAGTAAAATACTTGAGAAGTATTTAGATCCTCGTCTGATTTCAAGTAGTGGTATTTAGTTAACGAATACTTCAACTTCATTCCTCAGAACGCGTTGTAGTTTCTTTTTGTAGTGAATTTTACATTCGTTATGGAAATATTTCCAGGTACCTAAAAAGCCTGTCCCTTATCAATTCCGCCTTATTTAAAAAAATAAATAACTTGTTCAACAAAAACATTTGATTGGAAAAAATTTCGTATGTCCTTGCAACACTCTTCTCGAATATATTTTTCTTGAATTTAAAATAAGCAACAAACGGCTGACGAACTCCCATTAAAAAATATTGTTTCGAAGCACTCTCCATAGATTGGATTTTTATGACGCAAGGTCCACCACACACGGCAAAACCTTTCTCCACAGAATTATAAATTTCGAAACACTATTAAACTACGCTTCGGGAGCCGACATTGTTAACTTCAAGTTAAACTTTCACATGCATTTTTCATTTTCAAACAAAACAAGTCTTTTATACGCATAGGGTGGCTAAACAATTATGACGGTCAACTTTTTGTGTTAAACGCCATGTAACGCAAATTCGACGTGATTGACAATCGACTATTTCCAACACTTTTAAGGGGGAAAAGAATCAACCGTGTATCTCCAGGAGTAAATTTTTTCGCTCCCCCGCTGTTACACAACGTTCGAAAAACACATGCCTTGCCAAATTTTTTTTATTTTTTTTTTAATATTCTAAGGACAGCAGTGCGGGCATCAGCACTCTCTGCCAACACGTCAGATCACAGAACTTTTTCGCCAGAAATTCAACAGTCGGTTGCACAACAGTAGTTCTCATTTTATGCTGAAGTACGTATGTTTCCGAGAATGCCAATTTCATCATAGTCACTTTCAACATCAAATTGATCACGGTAAATGCAACAATTTAAAGAGTTCATAGCTACTGTCTATTTATAATGCAAATCGTTCATGGAATTGCAACTGGAAATAGTTTTCCTCTTCGACTTATAAAAAAAAAAAAAAAAAATTTAATTCAAATTGAAAATATCGTTTGATTTCCGAGTGAGATGTTAAGAACAAAAGCGATTGAAACCTTTCCTAATTTGCTTCATCAAAAATTGAATCAAATATGTCTACACATATATATTAAACTTGCACTGGATTCGAAAAATCTAAATATAATCGAAAAATATTTTCGAGAGAAAAATAAAACAAACATTCCACACAGCAAAAATCGAATTATCGCATTTAATGGTCAGGAAACGGGAAAAAGGGTTACAATACTGATCGAAAAAGCCACTTACTCGGCCAAATATACTGTTATATTTAGACAGGAACATGCGTCTCATCTCAAACCACACCTGTGCTTCAGGAAAAATAATGTTCCAATTTTTAGACAATTGAATCCCAGTTAAAAGTTTAAAAAGATTTGTTCAGAAATTTTATCTGACAAATATGCTGATGAACCATTTATTTGAGTTAGAAAAAATGTCGATTCGTTGAAGCCTTTTTGAATTTTATCTGCAAGTTGAGGAACAGAAACGGAAGCACATCACACACAAGAGGAAAAGGAAATAAGAGTACGCATACCGAGTATTATTGTCAGAAGACGGAAACATTCAGCAATAACACAACTTTCCAAGATTTTTTTCCGCTTGCAAAAGGATTTTGAATGTTTTGCAGGAAGTAGGAGGCTACAGTTAGGGTATTTGGTATTCCATTTGGTACTTACTGAATGAGCTTCATGCCAAACCCAACAGCAAAAGTATTTAATCAAGAAAGGAATATTTCACAATGTTAGATACTAGTCGTCAGGTGTAAAAGAAGAATCCACTTTCTAAATAAAGAAATCCAAAGCGTAATTGAATAACTCCGATTTTAAAATTTTGAATTGAATGACCGCGACTTCTTAACTGAAGTGTGTGAACTGAAATTTATCAGCTCTTATTTGATGTTTCCGGTCGAATTTATGAACAGTAAAAACACTTTCAGAGTACAAGAGCCAAATTCCTGAAAATTTAGACGTTCTAATACAATTTAGCTTCAACAAAACTTAGTTTAAAAAAATTCTGCAACTGAATTTTGAAGGAACATCATATTTTCATTTTAAATTTGCACTAATCGAAGCCTATTTTTGTTTAAAATATGCAAGAATGCAATTGATTCTTAATACAATCATTAAAAAATTTAGGTCTGATTTCGGCAACCACATCACAAATCTAAACATAGACGTGAAGTATGACAACTGAGTAAGAGAGTAAGAAAACGTAATTGATCAGAATCAAATTTATAAAGTACGACTAATGATCCCAAATTATGAATCTTGAATCAGCTTCTGAAAGCGGCATTATCTGAGAAGCGCCCCAAACGATCGACAACCTCATACAATGTAATACGGATCATGGATCAACATGATTATCCAATATGAACATTGCATGGATATAATGAGTATCATACCTCCTCAACGTTAATTTTCCGTAAATACGGACTACAGATCTTTTTATCCTAACTTCCCGTCTACAAGGGGTCACTTAATGATGGAACAGACCTTTTTCAGTTTGATTGCAGCACTTAGATCAATTTGATCTTCAATTTACCGACTACTATGCATAAAATGGGTAAACGCATACAAAGATTTACGAGGGCCCCCGATCCCAATCAGGGAATTCTCGCACAACACAATGCATTAAAACTCTCCGAACATACAAATTTCACTAGCACACACACTCCGAGATTCTTCCTCATATCTAAAAACCCAACCAGGACTCTCGGGGATAGCACAGCGCAGTTCATGTGCAAAAATACTCGCGAGTGTAGGGGAGATTCTCTGGTACTCTCGAAAATTATTCATAACGAGTTTCCGCTCCGGTTCGTTGAAAAATATATCACACCCCGGGAAGAAAAGTGACAGAACTAAAAATTGCAGAATTTGAGAAACATCAACTTAAAGGATACTATAAAACTTGTATTGAAATAGCACAAGCTTCTTTTAAATTTTATGTAAGTTTTTATGGTGATAACTTCTATTATATTCTATAGAATATAATAGAACACGCTGGGGCACCTCATACATATTTTCAATGAGACAACATCAAAATTTTTATTTTTTGGACTTTGTGTCACTTTTTTTGCCGGGGCGATTTTCACTCGATATGTCCCAAAATATTCGGAAATCGTTTGTATTTCGTAAAGAACAAAAATAAGACTCGAAATAAATGAAGTATCAGAGTTGAAATTCCATAAAGAACAATTCTTGTTTAAAATAGTCTTTTTCAGCACTACTGGTAAAACAATCTAAGTAATCGTAATACTCAACATACATTCCATATTTTCCAAAACAATCAAATTATAGTTGATTTAAGTGTACTTACTCAGATGTTTTAGAATGAAACTATTCTAAATATAAAGAGTAATGAAAAAGTCTAATATTGCATTCACTGACCTAATTTATTATGTATAAAATAAAGCACATTGTACTCAAATATATGGAACTTGTATGGAATAAAATACATGCGATGCCCGTACAAACACAAAATCGAACATAGAACGGAAACACGGACAGACTTACGAAACCAAGTTCAGTCACTAAATGAATGCAAGTACTCATGGTATGCAAAGTTTCATGAACATATATTAAACACACACATAGACAGATGGACAGACAGACACCAAACGAGCAAGAGACTGATTCTGCATAAGAAGGGTCAAAATCGCGTAGAAAACTTTAAATGGGTCGAAAATATTCAATTTACAAACACTCCATTCTTATTTACATAGATGGGCGATTTTCTCGCACTTAAACTCTTTATGCGCAATTTAGTACTAACAATTAACAACAAGAATCGGAAAGAGCAGACAATACCAACGTATGGTGGTTGCTTCTGAATAAGTAGCTAAAGGTTTGTTGTTATCAACGATGCCGTGCAGCAGGTAAGAATTTAGGTAGGGAGGTTCTTGAATTAACGCCACACTGGAGAAACACAACGGGCGACGGTCAGGTAATTTTGGTAATTTACCGGACCGTCGCCCGTTGTGTTTCTCCAGTCCGCTCTTTTGGTAGCAACACGACGGGCTATTGACGACGTTCCGGGGTCAATCCCTCAAAGGAAAGATCCGAGGACAACACCTCGTAATTTTGAACCGGGGCGACGGTCCGGAATCAAACCCGAAGGAAACATCTGAGGACAACACGTAATTTTGAATCACGGTCAGATGACGAGGTCACACCCCCTCCAAACTTACGCACTACACCAACACGAGGCCACAACAGATTTAACGTGCACCAGCCCCCTTTATACGCGACGGTCTTTGGTTGGATTGGAACTCGCAACCTACCGGTTGCTAATCCGTTACTCTTCCAAATGTGCTACCGCGGCCCCAAACACATAAGAGAAATACACCCAGGGAGGAATCGAACCTGCGCCGCCTTTGACTCGCAAGTTGCTAAGGCAGTGAGCCACTACCCCTTACCCCACTGAGTCACGACGGCCCAGCGGCAAGCAAAAAGTCCACCAGCGTTAGGTGACTCAATGGGAAGGGACTACCATAGAGTAGAAGTACATGGGGATTACACGAGAATTATCTTTTGTCCTAGACAAAAGCGACCCTTCGTCTATACATGAGTGACCAAGGACATATTTGGAGAAAGGGCCCATATCACCCGAGTCCTCACAGAAATTTTAATTTTTTTAAATCAATCGAAAATACACATTGAAGATAATAATAGCCAGTGTTAAATGGAAATTACGTTAGTCACGGATAAAAAGGACGTTTAAGTCTGAAAAGAGTAAACAATAAAAAACTTAGCGTTCATTTAGAATTACGGCTCTCTCTCTATTTAAACCGGGAAAAGATTGAGCTCTCCAAAATTACTTTCTACATACGCGCCTGCCATGCAGAGGACTTGTAATGGGCAGGGGTCTAAAATAAAATAGCACTATTTTCCTGTTTAAAAAAGCTGGAGTTATTTTCTGAGTGTTCTAGAGCAGTGGTCCCCAACCCCCGGGCCGGTACCGGTCCGTGGATCAAATGGTACCGGGCCGCCCAAGGAACATTAAATTATTTCCATTTTATTTACTGTGGTGTATTTCTCTCGGGTTTGTGCGGTTCTTATCTATGAAATGTCCACTCAAATTGGGAGGCTGTAAATCATAACTTGAAATTTGTTCTGTTACTAGAGCTTCAATTATGATTTCTGAATTCTGTATGTCTCTATTTTCCAATTTTGACAAATGTGACCACTGGACATGTTTCAGACATTAGTGGGGATTTTAGGCGAGACTGAGCCTAAACATTCATTCTCCCAGTTGGTGCACGATCACCTGTCTTTGCTTTTTAAAAAGCACAACAGATCCAACCACAAAAGACCCACGGACTAGTAAGGAATGAATCCGCGATCCATTTGTAAACAAATCAGGCGAATCTAGCATGTCTGTACAAGAAGATCAACTGCTGGAGATTGCAAATGAAGGCGGCCTTAGAATTACGTTCGAGACAACAACTCTGCTGGTGTTCTGGATTAAAGTCATGGCGGAATACCCTGAGATTGCCATCACAGCACTTAAATCCCTATTGCCATTTCCGACAACCTATCTGAAGCGGTGTTTTCTGCAGTGACAGCAACCCCAAGACAAAACAACGGAATAAACTGGACATAAGCAACACACTTCGGGTGTCATTGTCTCCTATTACCTCCAGATGAAACAGTCTCGTCGCAAAGAAACAAGCTCAGGTTCTCATTGATTTAGCGTTCTATATTGAGTTGAAATGTTAAATCACTTTATATTCATTTTTTGGCGTAACTGTATTTTATTTTGAAGGCATGTTTAAGTACAATTAAATTAAAATTATAAAATCAAAACAATCTAAAATATAAACAATCACCGTCATGGAGATTATCATCAAGGCTATGAAATTTCATAAAGGCCCAGGGATTGGATCATCGCCAATTCCAGGAATTCCTTAAATTTATGAATGCTGACTATGGGGACATAAATTGCTTTTCGGAAGCAAAACGGGTTAAATCAAGGTAAAATGTTGAAAAGATTTGATTTGCGAAATGAAATCAAGTCGTTTATGAAATCAAAACCAAAATTTGTGCCAGAAATGACCATGAAAACTTGCACAGATTTGGCAATTTTTAGTAGACACTGCTCATTTAAACGAGTTAAACATGCGTCTTCAAGGTTTTTTACAAACTGAATAGACTAAAACAGCGTTCGAAATGAAACTCAAATTATGACAACCTCAAATTAAGGCAAATAATTTTATGCATTTTGACACATTGGCTATACACGATCCTGTGAACAACGAAATATAATATGTAACCTTGCTTTTCAATTTGATATAGGAATTTTAGAACAAGTTTCAAGATTTCTGGAAAAATCATCAATTTTTTGGTATATTTGCAACTCTATTTTTAGTCGGCATAAACATATCTGCCAATTTTCAATTTGAAAATGCAGAGCTACAATCTGACATTTAACTTAAAGGAAAAATTTGATCGTGTCTCTATACGAAACTTCTATAAGGCACATGTCTTCCCTGAGAAAAGAATTCTTCGCTTCACAATTCATGCCTCATTCATGTCATCGCTATTTGGAAGGACCTACATTTATGAGCAGTTATTTTCGAGAATGAAGCACGCGAAGAATTTAACTAGAACCAAAATATCTGATGATCACTTTGAGAACTCACTAAGAATTGCAACTACTTCCATCGACAATCAAAAACAATGTAAAATATCTCACCAACTTCATGTTGCCGTCTTGTCTTTTATCTTTATAATAAAAAAAAATTACGAATTAATGAAGTTTAAATTACTTAAATACGTTAACTATATATTCTACGTTTTTTCGCTCATTAGCTATCGTTAGTGTTAATGCATTTTATGTGTGACCCGAAATAACTAGTCTTCTTTCAATGTGGCCCAGGGAAGCTAAAAGGTTGGACACTCCTGGTGTAAATGATAAAATATATATTGCCTATTCCCTGCTAAGAAATATATTTCAACGCTTCATTCAAACAAAATTCAGCCGTAAATAGAGACGACACAGGGCAAAACATGATTTACAGTGGTCGATTCAGACAAAGGAACCAACTTGTTCTGTTGGTTTCGATCCATTCGTAAAAATTACAGCGTAATCTCTCAAGTTTATGGTGAAAAGTTGACGGTAAATGGGCGGACTTATGTTCGACTTTCCAAAACCTGAGAATAGGTCCAAGTAGGAGCTTCTTTTATGTTTCAAAGGGGTAAAAAAATAAGGGAGATGAAAACGTTGATATCATTAAGGGGTGTAGTACTCGGGCCATTTCGCATTCGCAACACGAAAGATGGACCTTTACAGTAAAGGCGATCAAGAAGCGAATCTCTAAGCGGATGGCATAAAATGCGAAAATATAGACGAAGCGACTACAGAAGACGTGAGAAGTCAAAGGTGGATTGACACATAACACAAAGGCTTTTCACAGGAATCAGTTAACTGCCCTTTTGAAGAGGTTTGTTAGTTGGCTTTGACTCGAGGGTCATACTTAGACAAGCAACGTCAAGCACGAGACAAAGAACGGCAAGCAGAGGACAACAAATACAAGAAAAGTTTTATCGCCCCAGAGAAATACACCCACATAAAGTTACAGGAAACTTAACTCTGCGCCGCCTACAACTAACAAGTTGCTAGAGCAGTGGACAGCAGCCAAAAGAACTCATCTTCGAGTGCAATGAACAGTGACGGATCAGGTCATTTTGATATCCTCGGGGGCCGATTGTCCAGAACATTCTCAGGTTTGTTTACTAAAATAAGTAAAGACAATTTTAAAAACAAGCCGTAAATTTGAAAAAAAGTTAGATTAGTTAAATAAATAATACTTGCTAACAGATTATACTTTCGAAGACAAAACACTTGCAGAGTATAAAAAATAAAACTAATTTTCTGAAAATTTGGACGTGAATGAGGTTCTAAAACAATAGGACTTGACTAGACTTCCTTTATAAGATTTGTACATTACCGTTTGTAAGATTTGCGTTAATTATATACGATTCCCTTTAAAATTAAATGAAATTACAGTTAAGAAACATTCTATTTTCCCGAAAATTGCATCAAAAAGATTTATTCAACAATATTAAGTTTAGAGGTTATTAAAAACACATACGCGCGCGCCTAATGCGCCTAGTGAGTGATAGGTGAATGTATGACCATACAACCGTAGATACAACCGAATGCCCATACATACACACTTTCAGACATCAAATATTTATTCCTCCAGTTTTTTAACCAAATGTGTTAAGAAAGCCCAAGGGCTTCAGCAATTTCAGCAAAGGATTTCTCTATAACACGAACATGTTCAAAATCTATATACAAAAAAAGGATGTGTATATTCTCAATACAAATCTACACCGTTTGACCCAATTTGGTACACATACACTACAGAAAACATAGGCTATTTCTTTACCGTCTTCAGACCCATCAGTAGCCATGAAAAAAGCCCCTCGAAGCCCCAATATTAAAATCTAAAGTTTGTTTTTCTGCAATAGATGGACATGGATACGGAAACGCGTTCTACAGGGTTTGTGTACGAGTTAATACAGGGAAATTTCGCGATCCTATTTTAGCTATCGCGGTCATATTTAAAACCCGAGCAACGATTATTCAGCTAGTTTATTATCAACATGTAATTTAATACCACAGTAAATTGCTGGAAATAGTATGGAGATAGTTCCGATATGATGCAGACAGATACTGAAATGATAAGTTAATTTTGCAACACAAAACATCAAGAACTTCCCGAAATCTTTGCTCAAGTTAGTAACAATACGCAAAACAAAAAGTGTTTTACCGTTTAAAATAAAGTCGTATCTCGCCACCAACCCACTACTCGAACCCAGCTTTACTGTTTTTCGAAAAGAAAAAACGAAAAGCCTTCTTCAGATCTGACTCAACAACCTGAAACCGCGGACCATGGCTATGAACTCACCTGAGGAAAAAGTACAAAATAAATCACCCAAGGCAAGTCATCGGAATGAATCATCCTTTATCCCTCAATGTCAGACGCTTTCTTTGACTTGTACCGCATTCAACGAAAAGTGGTCGGTTTTCCACTCCGCTGACCATGTACTTCCTCTGTGGGAGGCTTCGGAGCAAGATATATCCACCCGAATTAATGCCAGGGCAGGAAAAAGTCCACCGACACACCTGTAAATCTGATTTTCAACTGACAAATTTCGAAAGCAACAGCTTCAAAAGAAGGTTAAATTCTTCATGCGATAATCGACTTGAATTATATGTTGAAATACAGAGTAAAATGTTTTAAAAGGGATAAGTAAAACAGCATTCAATATTTATTCGAAATAAAGGTTTGGATTCATTACATTTTTAAAACAAAAAATCCGTTTACTCATATTTGGTATGAAGACTTCCTGCAATCAAAAAAAAAAACCTCCATTCGGTAGATCTGAACAGATTTCACTTTAAAACGATGTTCGCAAAATTCCTTCTATCTTATGTCACTTTTGGAGCGTTGATGTCATGTAGACATGAGGCATGCGAGAAGGTTACGTCAATGAAGAAAAACGAAGTTCATACTTTCCATTTTGATGGTAAGGTAATGTTAATTTAACGTCGTATTAGATCAACACAACGGGTTATTGACGACGGTCCGGGATCAATCGCCTAAGCAAGAGTGAAAACAGTCAAAATGTAAAAGAGGAAAATATACGCAGCGTTATTTTGAACTACCAAAAATGCTGAATAGAATAGTATATTTGTGTACTAATGTACGTACAGAACAGTGGTGCAAACAGAAATTTTTTGAGGAGGGTAGGCAAATTTAGTCTGATAAAGCCCTATTAAGTCCACTAAAAGCAATAAAATTTGTCTTTGGAAGTAGGGAGGTCAACCCATAACCTCATATGGCTGTGCCACTAGTACAGAATATGTGTTTATGATAAGCATGTATTTTTATAATTCAGAAGCACTTTATTCAATTTTTCTTTTGCATCTTTACACACTAGGGGGTTCCGCCCCCTGCTCGCCTCCGCTCGAAACTCGGTGAAGCAAAAGACCGTCGGGTATGTGGAGGCTTGTACACGTTAAATCTATTGAGGCATAAATGTCCTCACGATGGCGTGCAAGTTTGGAAAGGGGTGCCAACTCATGTGTTGGCCTCATCATCTGAACCGCGGTTGAAAATTACGAAGTATTGTCCTGGTATCTTTTCTATCGGGATCGATTCCGGACGTTGGCAATACCTCGTTGTGCTTCTTTAGGACGACGTTAATTCAACTACCATCTATAACTAGAAACTGGAAACAGAACTCGTAATATTAATTTATCAACCAAGGGTAATTTGTAATGAACATCGTACTAGAGCAACACAACGGGCTATTGACGACGGTCTGGGATCAATCCCCTTGGGAAAGAGCTTCAGGTAATGGTAATTTTAGTTAACGTCGTACTAGAGCAACACAACGCGCCATTGACGACGGTCCGCGATCAATCCCCTAAGGGAAAGATACGAGGACAACACCACGTCATTTTGAACCACGGTCGACGAGGCAACACCTGAGCTGGCAACCCATTCTTAAAACTTCCACACCAACCCAACGTGAGGACTTTTGGCCACGACAGATTTAAGGTGCACCAGTTTCCACTACACCATACGCTTACAAATATACATGCTCTGACCCGGATTCGAACCAGGAACCTACCTATCTACAGGCTAACACCTAAACCACCAAACCGGTTGGTCGGCAATTTATCGACCGAAGATGTTGACACTTATAAAGGTTATTGACTAGTACCCACCTTCCACGATCCTAAACAGAAAACGCTGCGACAGAAGCACGATTCTAAGACTAGTGGTTTTCATGCAAACTGGATAATCACTTTAAATCAATTTGTCAAACTTTGTCCCACATTAGAATTCGTGCCTTTCCCAACAAACGCGAGATCCTCAAACCGAGCGATCGGCAGAAAAAAACGTGAAACTGCGCTCATGATCCTTCTATCTCTAGGTCTATGAGTTAAGCATGGATGACATGTGCGGTTTCTTCTCCAAATAAAAGATGACGGCGAGTTAAACAAGATGTCCAATGAGGAAGGCGAGACATTGATCGGTTGGTTGGGTTTTAAAATGGCGCAAGGGCTATACACTTTGCGGGAGACACGAGACAGACAACGTCAAGTAATGGTCATACACACACGGGAACCCTTACTGATATAGATGAGATAAAATACAAACAGGGTAGTAACAGGAATTGAATATCCTACACTTGGCAGACTGCTAAGGCAGAGAGCAAATCCAGAGAGAGATATTTCACAGAAACCACTGTTTTAATAAATTCCATCAGTCCTCAAAAAAGATCTCCCATTCTACACTTGAATTAAATATTTGCATGCTTGATCTAAAATGCGAGGGGCTTATGGCTGGTATGTTAGGGTTTTATGGCTCAAGGTTCGAAAACGCACAAGCTTCGCCAAACGCAAAACAAAACTCGTAGTAAAGAGTCACCTATTGCAGGGTGTAAAAAAAACATGATTTTTTCAAAAAAAAAATCAAGTAATCGGATTTATTTTATTTAAATCAAAAATCGGATTTTTTTATTTAAATTTTTATAGGGCCTATAAATTTGTTAAATAAAAAATTGAGTTTCTGACATGACATGTAAACTAATATTTAATTAAGTAAACAATCGGAATTTGTGATATGGTAAATTAATATTTATTTTACTAAATATCATTGTGTGTTACATGACAATACATTTAAAAAATGAATTTTCAAAACAAGAGCAAAAGATAAGACATTTGTTTAACTTTAAAACACAAGTTGACATCCTCCATAGTTTTTCTTGACTAATTAACATAATCATGTTAACAAATGTATCAGTAAGTGTAAGTGAGACCTAAATTAGTCTGATTAAATAAATATTTGTTATGGGTCACTACTCTTAAAGTGAAAGGTGTCTGTTTCAGGGTGCATTTTGCAAAATAAAAGATGTTCATCGTCAGGGTTCCCACACCTTTATTCAAAAAACAATTCAAGGACTTTTAAGGACTTTACAAAACCACAAAAAAATATTTTTCAAGGACCTAAAAATTTTTTATAACTACCTAAAGCAAGGCATACGCTAATTAAAACAAGGCATACGCTAATTAAAACAAGGCAAAAGACGTCAATTAAAAAGAAAATGTGAAAAATATTTTTTTAAATACATACTTTTTACTCTATTTTTTAAACTACTGATAGTCAAAAAAAGAAAGGTTATCATCAATTTTGGTTGTAATTTGGATTTTCTCTCACAGAACCTGTAATTTTTTTCTGTTGTAAAGTGGGCTTCTCGTCTCAATGCTTAACTATCGGGCTACTTGCACAACTATCGATTTTGGTCGTGCGATAAAATATTGTACAAAATATTCTTTTGGGGGCACGAAGAAGTATGGGAGCTTGCATCCCGTGTCCTTGTACAATCTCCATTTTGCAGTCGTCCTCTGCCACTACAACAGATGGCTGTCGTGGTTTATTTTGTTTGAGAAACATAACAAGTCAAAAGTTTAACTGGTGAAAGAAACTTACAATAGAAAATAAAAAAGCTTTATCTTTGCGATCATTAAAGATAGAGTGAAAATTTCAACGGATTAAAAATCTGCAGAAAATTTTACACCTGAAGACTATCTTAAAAAAATAATAATTTTAAGAAAATCACATTTAATTGGTAACTTATATTTTTGCAATAAGAAAATAGCTTTATTTCTTTGGACGCGTGCCAGGTTTCCAATGACGTCCTGACTACTAAAGCTACGGTTTCCTAAGAAAGCAGTGCTGTTATCTAGCAACTGTGATACGTCATGATGCGGCGGGCATAACAAGGCGGCCGTCTTATCGGAGACCAGAGATGTCAACTTAAACTGACAGAATACGGTGGAGAATGGACGATCTAAACGTAGCACTATTAGTATATCATGTGGTGTCAAAGCGTAAAGCACAGGTTGCAGACAAAGCGTAAAGCACAGGTAAGACGCACAAATGGCGCACCTAGTACTAGTCTGGACAAAGGAAAAAGCTAGTCTGAACAAGTTCCAATGCAAGACAAATTACACAATTATTTACTAATTACAAAAAAAATCAAGTACTTTCAAGGACTTTTTACCAAATTCCGTAATTTTCAAGGATTTTCAAGGGCCCCTAGTTGGGAAAAAAATATTCAAGGACTTTTAAGGACTTTTCAAGGACCGTGGGAACCCTGATCGTGTTTAAACTTTCATCCTTTCAAATAGAAAGCTCAGTTGAATTTTTTATTTAATAAATTATTAATCACATTAACTGTGTTATTTTGTATTTATGTCTCAATTAAAAAAAAGTAGTTGAAAAATCACCATTGGTCAATTAAAGGGGTAACAAGTAGTTTAGGTCTACTTTGTGGTGATTTTCTTTTGCTGTCTTGACATTTACGTAGATGTAGGCCTATTGCTTTATTGTTTGTAACATAAAATTATGCATAAACATTGTAAAAACTTTCAAATAGATGTCAACTTATTTTTTACTTTACTGTTTCGCAGAATTCCTGACTCAACAGATTACTTGGTCCATAGACACCTCAGATTATTTGCAAGTGTCCAGTGCCAAAAAAAAAATTTTAAAAGCTCATCAGTACGAGGTGTAGCCATTAGTGCTGAAATCACCATGTGTGCAGAAAGTTCAAAGCATTTGAAAAATTCTGTGATTTTTCTAGAGTGTATTTATTTAGTTATAAAAATGTAAGATTGGTTGTGATTTAAATCAATGATTTTTTTTTTTAATCATTTGATTAAAATCATGATTTTAATCGTTGATTTAAATCAAGTGATTTGTCACCCTGGCTGTAAGTGATGAAAACAAAAACCGACAAAGTTGATTTAATTTCATTCCTTGTACTATATTCGAAATTTCAAGCACTGCACTGGATTATCATCGAAAGCGTTCAATTGAGGAAAATATTTCTGAAATCAGTAGTTTTTTGGTATGCTTTGTACCTTTTTCATAGGGTTCAACTACATAAAGAACGAATGCAGTGTAATGGGGTGAATTGTGCACAGCACATGGAAGTAAGCGTGTATACCGATAAGGCTGTAAACAGAAACAAGTAGACCTTCAACAAATTCGCGATCAGGTTGTAGAATTAGAAGAAATAATGATATCACATCATCCATCAAGGAAAATGGGTCCGGGATCAAAAGTTATCGGAGGCCCGTGAATTTTTGCTGGGCGGTATTAGGTTTGGCAAGTTTCTGCCAAGGGAGGGAAAACTGCGAAAATCGTCCTGGCAAAGAGACAGTTTCTTGTGGAAAAATTAAGGTTCTTTTTTATATATTACTTGATCGTCGAAACTGCAAAAATATTATTTAGAGGCGTAACTAAAAAGGGGTTGGGGGCACAGTACCAAGGCTGATTGCCAATATCTTAAGCTGCGTATACATTTGCGAGCCGAACCGTTCACGAGCCGCTCGTTGAAATTATTTTCACCACGAACTTCTAGCGATCCATGAGGAAAGGAAGGAAGGAACCAACCACCAAGGTCACGGTTCGCGAACAGAAAGAAAAACTCACGACGCCGTCCAAATATGGACCAAGATTACCTTTGTGTTCGTCGAAAAACCGACAGGAAGCGGATCGATAATAGCGGTTCACGAACCGCTCGCGAACGGTTCGTCTTGCTCGTGGCTCAGATGTATATGCGAAATATTTACTAAACGTTTTTTTTTATACCAGCTATAATGTAGTCTCTTGTCACAAGTAGTTTCCAAGTTTCCATTGCTATGAGTGTGAAGAAAATATTTTCATGCATTTTCTATCTGCAATCATATTTCTATTCGAAATTACGTAATAGACACGCACAATTTGAAAGTTTTGCTGACAGAAAAGAGAAATATACCCAGGGAGGAATGCAGACGACTACAATCGAACATGCGCCGCCATCAACTCGAAGGTTGCTAGTGTAGTGGGCAAACCCACCCACTGAGCCACAACGGCTCTCCTCAAACATCTGGAGCACAAAACAGGAGGAGCCTATTCTTTTCATCCTGGAGACCCATTACCACAATGTCGTTAATAAGTCAAAAATTAGTATCTTGAAATAATTGATAAAAACAACCAATGCATATGGTTTGCATATATGTATTATCCCAATTATAAATATATATTATACTTTATTTTCATTTTAAATAGTGTAAATTTTGTTTCGGACAGAGGGCCAGCAGCTGTATCAGATCTAAAGTATAGTTTTTCTCACCGGATATTTTAATACTTAAGATTAATATATTACTCTATTGTGACAAATATATAGATCAATGATAGAAATGCTAACCCGATTGTATAGGACCGAAAATTATTTCTTTCGACACAATGAAATCAATTATTCTGCAATAACGTCTTAAATGTGTGTGCTGTTAATCCTTTGAAACGTAATGACTGATTGGGTTGTAGAATGCACTCTGTAAGAATCGTTAGTCGGAGGTAAAGAATAAATCTGAAGAGGGCAGACAATTTAGTTAACAATGGGATGGGCGTTCTTTCAAACACTCCTTCAAGTATGGTGATGCACTTTTCAACACTGGAAGCACGTAATCAGAATGCACATGTGATTGCAAGTCTTCCATTTATTCCTAATTCAGTTATCCACTGAGCAAGGTGTGACTGCCTTGAATGAACCTCTTCCTTGCTTGAGCTTGGTTTGACACTCAGGTCATTTTTTGAACATGAGGGCCAAATAAACAGTCTTCAGATGGTAAAGTGCAGTCACATGCATCCAAATCAGATCTTACCAATGAAACAGTAGCGTAGGTAATCGTAACTGAAGCATCTTCATTAAGTACCTCCATATTTATGAAGAACCCTTGGTAAGGTTGATATCAAAGGTATTGGCTCCATTGTAAAATATCCTTTAGTGTTTGATGTGCCCATATAATCAAACTCATCCTCAATTCACCCAAAAGGATTAGAGAAATCTGAAGGAAAAGTGGTAGGAGACCCTCAGGGGGTCTTGGAAATTCAGGAGCAGCTCTAAAATCTCATGAGCTGTTCACAATGAGAAAATCTGCTTTCATGATAAAAGTGGTGGATACATTTCACTACTTGAAGAAATATTTACTAGTCCTTTACTGACTAGCAACAGCTAGACAGCATTCACAAGTCCCCGCACCCTAAAAAGTCAAGGGCCTGCAAAGGATCAGTCTAAAAAAACTCACTGGAGAGCTGCAGACAAGAGAGGATGTGCTCTGGGTATGAACTCTCATCACATTTAGAGCATACCAGAAACTCCTTAATACCGTTGTTATAAAAACAGCCCTGCAGCTGACCACTAGCAAATCTAGACAATGCTGCCTGTGATCGGCTCTATCGCAAGAGGTCAATTGGTCCACCTGGACTGTCCCGACGATACCATCCATGGGGCGGGAACCCTCCACAACTTTAAATCCTTGATTTACCCGATAGAGAAAAGTTTGTTAAATGTGATTGAGGAGTTGGAACGAAAAGGTTCCACCGAGCCTCTCTTCGCCAAATCATCAGCAATCTCATTGCCAAACTTGTGCACGGTGCATTGTACATTGTGCAAATTTCACATGTAATGGAATCCACTGGAGGTGTACCTCATGTGCCAGGCAGAGTCCTAGTAATTTCAAAATGGAGATGCTAACACAATTACCCACATTGTTCAAGTCTCGCAAGTGCTGGGTCACTAAGATTAGCAGTCGATTAAGTTCGGATAACAAATCACGGTTTGTATGAGTAAATGTAGCCCTGTAGTCTCTTTTTGACTGTATCCTGTATCTATTCTTAGAAACATTTCTAAACTTTAAAAAAACAGACAAGAAGTGGATTGTTCAGGAAAAATTATTTGTAGTAAATTAAAATAGATAGATTAAATAAAAACAAGCAGACTATCCTGTTTGGTATATAAGTATTATATAAGTATTTTAATTAATGTCAAACTGGAGTGTAACACAACGGGCTATTGCTGACAGTCCGGGATAAACCCGAAGAGGAACATCAACAGAATCGTGAACCATGGTCAGATAACGAGGTTCACACCTCGACTTTGCACTCACTCTCTAAACTTCCACAACAACATGATCTCTCATTCAAAAAATCCAAAATTCCACTCCATCTGACAAAGGTTTACCATCTACAAATATAGCCAGATTAATCAAAGGCCAATAGGATAGTCCTGTCCTCGCATACTAACTGGAAATTGTTTAAATTATTTTTAGTGACTTGTTTGTACAGTAAAAACTTCAATTAACTGTCACTCTTTTAACAGTCAGTTTCTGTTAGCTGTCTGTTTGTTATTATGGAACATTGCCCCTCAGAAATCACAAGCCTCAAAGAAACAAAATGACAGACTATTTTAAAATTTGAATATGTATGTACGTCTAGAACATAAGTTTGTGTAACAACATGTATACTATACTGTACTTAATATAAATTGCCTATTGCTTGTTTCTGTAAAATAAAATACATATATGTACAGTGTATTTTCATTTCGTAAATGTGTATTTTTATCATTCGTTCATATGCAATGAATGGGGTTGGGTTGTTGTTGTTTAAAGTTTTTGTTATACGTCTGTTCGATTAACCGTCCCGACCCTGGCAGTTAATTGAAGTTTCACTGTACCTTTTTTTTGGCTGTCCACAAACTGGTATTGAAGTCAATCTTGAAGTGTTTCCAAAACTGCAATCTATTGAAAAATCCCACAAAGCTGTCAGTTCCAATTTCATAAATTAATACAGTATTAATTTATGAAATTGGAATCTGATAAATTTCCAAAACTTTCAGGAAAAGTGCACCGTTTATATCTTGAATAGCTCATGTTTTACGAGTCTGTATTTGCTTCAATAAAGAATTTCATTTACTCAGCATACAGGTCCTATGATGTGCATTTGCATCAAATTTCAAAATTGATCCAATAGTAGCTAAATTTTAATAATTTCAAAATTAATCCAGCAGCCTTGATCCTATATTTGTTGCTGCAAGTTGTTGTGCTCATTTATTTAATAATTATGTAATTTCACATTAAGTATTTTAGATGGACCACATACACAAAAATAAATACACACAAACCAGTACCTCAGAACAAGTATCTCTTGATTTAAAAATGTAAAGTATCTCTCAATCTATACTACAGTTAAATAATTTTAACTATACATTCATTAGAATACACAGTTAGCTGTTTGCAAATTACAAGTAGCAGCTTGCACGCAAAGAGTAAACATTAAATGATAAGTAGGGTAACTTTTTGCAACAAATGCAACTTTTTTTCACTCGTTCTACGCTGCATGTAAAGTACTAAAACCAAAATTCCTCCTGCATGGGGTGTATCATAAGTGAGTTATGACCGCAACATAAACTCAACTTTCTGCATAAATGCAACTTTTTACATAATTGCAACCAACATGCAACTTTTTAAAGTTTAGCTTAAAATAAATTACTATGAAATTACTATTTTATTTTTTGCCTTCTGCACCAACTCTACGATCACGTGTGTCTGATCTTGCAAACGCCGAAGTATTGCGGATCAAACAAGAAGTTAATGGAAAGAAGCTGTTCATCCAAACAGGCGAAAGTGAAATGGCAAGAAGTACTTTTAACACATTGCTTGGCACTCTTACTCTTGTTTAACACATTGGTTGCGTAATCGACTGCAGAGTTTGTGAGGTAAGTGTCGAGCATAAATATGTTGTTCGCCTTGTAGATACGTTTTAAAATCTCTTAATGTTGAGCGAAAAGATTTAGCGCTTCTGCTATCCAATATAGCACATTATATGAATGCGGCTAGCACAATTTTTCAATGTTAAAGAAATTACTGGCCAAGGATCGGACATTCAATATATTTTGAATTTTTTTCATTTTTGACGAATAATTTATTTTAGAATTTAGTATATCAAAAATAAATGCAACTTTATTTCCATAAATGCATTTTTAGGGAATGATAAATGCAACTTTTCCCATTTTTACTACAACAAAAAAGTTGCCCTAATGATAAGTAA
Source organism: Metellina segmentata (assembly GCA_947359465.1). Classification (NCBI taxonomy): domain Eukaryota; kingdom Metazoa; phylum Arthropoda; class Arachnida; order Araneae; family Tetragnathidae; genus Metellina; species Metellina segmentata. The sequence goes on from OX375876.1 coordinate 122,228,201, forward strand.
TAACAGAAATAGATGATTTTGTACTTCATCGAAAATATTAAATTTAATCAGTTGGACTACATATGCTGTAGAATGAATGCACTCTAGATGACTCTTTAGCACATGCTTGGAGGTAAATAAGCACAAGGTAGATGCCTGGAATTGCAAATGGAATTCCATATTGAGCAGACGGTAAAATAAAAGATAATAAAAAGTGATTTAAGCACTTTTTATTATCTTTTATTTTACTGTTTGTGCTCAATGTGGAACTTCATAAGTGATGTTGGAACCTTTTTAATAATCCCAAGAGCACAAAGAGGCATTAGAAAGCACCATCAGCAAGCTAACAATATAAGCTGTTTTAGTCATACACAAAGAATATGTGCAATATTTTTAAGACACATTTTTTTGAAAATCCAAATATTTGAGGAATTAAATATACTTTTATTTGAATAATAAAATATTTTCATCTATTTCAAACCATTATTTTAACGTGAAAACATTTTTTCCTTTTTCAGTCTCAAAAGATCCAACTGACTATTTCTGTTGCAATAGAATTGCATTCATATAAAGAGATATACAACAAGAAAGGAATTGAACCCAACATGAATTGAATCTGTATTGACTAAAACTGGCAGGTGGCTAGAGCAGCTAAACCCACTGAGCCACAGCAATCCTTCAAACTTTTGAAGTAAATGAAAGAAACTTGTTCATGAATAAACTTATTGACATTGAAACATGATTTAAAATTTTTGTGTCTAATATTAAACTTGTTTTATTAAGGAACAGAATTCTACAACATTTACAATATAATCTGCAGTCATATCAACATTGTACTAGGTCTTCTTACAATAAAAGAATAAAACTGGAATGAAAAAATATTGTGCAGCTGAAATATTGTATTGAAAAGAGAGGTCTAATTATATCGCCATCAATGAGCTGCAAAGTTTCTCAATGAGCTTTTAAGCATTAGGGAATCCACAAAGTATATTTAAGGGGAGTTATTTCTCAAGCCAAACTTTAAATTAAAGTTTAACCAAATGAAAAATTCTTAATCACTTCATAGGGCCAGGAACAACCTATACGAATTTAAAGTATTGAATGAAACCTAAGGATTTCTAGCATATATGTTCTCCAAGCAGATATACAAAATACAGTAAGTATGTAATGGATAACATGACATTGTAATTTACATATGGAACTTAAAATTTCTATAATCTACACGCCTCCAGGTAAACAAGATATTGATAAAAAAAATTAGGTATAAACATCCCAAGGTCACACACTAGTCTAGCAAATAAAAAAGGGCACAATGCAAAAATCCCAATACTATACAAATCAAATGGATTCATATTAAGTCTGAAGTGTATATTCTAGACCATTGTACATTGAATTAAATACTATATTTAAGTACCAACAATTAAATTTACTTTATGTGAAAATATATTGATGCTTGAGTAACAAAGTTTTAGTCTATACGCCATGATTAGTAATGTTGAACAAAATCAAATATAAATGACACAATTAGAAGTATGCACAAGCAAACTGTTTTTAATCACAAAAGCCTAAACAGAAATATACTGTACATTTGCTGACCAATTAAAGTAGTCACTGAAAATGTTAAATTTTATTGTACTTTTCAAAATTATCAATTCGTATATAATCCATTTCAAATAAATCAATTTTCAAGATGCAAGTTTATTTTGTTTGAGTTAACTTAGCAATCAGAACTGCTAATTAAAGGTTCAAAAAGTTAACGAGATCAAAGGGTAATGGTTTGTTATTTCTGACACAAGACATGTATTCCAGTTTGATTGCAATTCAAAACCACTCAAAATATACTTAAGTAACCTTCAAAGATTCTTCAGTAAAAAAAATGGAAGGCTTAGAGTTAGAATTATGGAAATCTCCAGTCAAAAAATACACCATACATTTCAAAATTAGAAAAGACAAAATATCTTGTAAACACAAATAACGCCGGTGAGCTCCGAACGTAAGTAGCACACGATACAGCAATTAAAACACATAATTGTTTCTTTCCATTTAAATTGGGGATAACCTAATGATTCCGATATTAAGAGCATTGGAAAATTTTTAATGAAGGTAGTTAATTGGAACAAAAAGAAAGAATGACATGCGTTTGTACATTTTATAACAATCATTATATTTTCCACATGTGACGACTAGAAATTTAATGAATGCAAATTTATAACTAAAGCACGTTTGACTCACCTTTAAAAGCAGCTACACTTGTTTTTTATTGTCACTGTTCTTTAAAAACCTTTCAATACCGATAGTTTTAAAAGAGGTGGGGTATAATTCATACAAATTTATTTAATACTTTCATATTAGAACTTAAAGCACGAGTAAACTAGCGCATGCGTTGTTTGAAACTCTGTCACACCCGCGCTGTTTACCATGTATGGATTACTGAAAGATGTTAGAACTCAAAATTAGCACCTATGTATCACATACGTATTAAATACGTAATCTGGCATATATCCATACGGCAATCGAAATATTAACAGGAAACAAAAGTATATCGTTTGAAAGTGTAGATTAGGCTAAATTTAACGATAGGAAATCTTTTTTCTCTATTTTTTTATGCCAGAGTAAGTGTTGTAAACAACTTAGCAAGTTAGATAATAGTTACCGTTTCGGGGATTAAAATCTCCTCTTTTGATTATCTAAAATATGAAAGAGATACACTCTGTTTGGAATTATTTTGAAAGGATTTTTTGTGATGCATAAAGAAAAAAGTATCTGAGTAAATTATAAACATGAGGTCAAGTTCTTGTTTCGGTTCATAATGTAGTTTTCTGATTGATTAGAAGTGCAATTAGTTAAAAAGAAAGTCTTTTCCTAGATTTTAAATACCTTAAAATTTGTTTTTTTTCTTGGAATTCGATGTTTTTTCAAAATTTGTTTCAAATGGTTTTGAATTAGATCGTGGCCTCGCAGTAACATATCGATAACTAAGAGATTCCAGTGAAGCAAACTTAGTTGATTCATGGTTCCAAATTATGCTTGAAATCTAACCAATAGAAAAGGCATGAGATATCACATTTGAAATTTGTGACATCGCCTTTGAAATAACCAGAATCAAATCTTAATAAATATTCACACTCACAGTTGAGACATTTTTAATGTGTAATTATTTGAACTACTTTTCAAGTGTGTTCTAAAAATTGAAAGTACGATCCGAATCATCTATTTTTTCCAGTCCTCACAATCTTTTCTCATTGGTTGTAGCCATCAAGCTACCAATCGCTATTGTGTGGAGCTTTTTCTCAAAATCAGACAAATTTTCTCCAAGTAATGTAAAATCACCCGTTAATGTTTCGTGGTAGAATATTACCTCTTGATATAATGGAGGCATTGTAGAATTCATTTCTACTATATGACATTACAACCCAGGCTTTTTAAAAAGGCTGCCTCCGCTAACAGGCGGCATAGCCCGGTTGGAAGAACAATTGTATTGAGGATGGTTGAACCCATCAGGTTGCTAATCCTAAAGGATTAGCAACCTGATGGGTTCAACCATCCCTCCGGTTCAACCATTCCTCCGGTTGATGGGTTCAACCAACCCTCCGGTTGCTAATCCTAAAGGATTAGCAACCGGAGGGTTGCGAATTCTAATCCAATCATTGACGGTCGCGTACAAAGAGGGCTGGTGCATGTTACATCTGTTGTGGCATCAAATGTCGTAACGTTGGCGTGGTGTAGAAGTTTGGAGAGTGGGATGCCAGCTCAGGTGTTGCCTCGTCATCTGACTGTGATTCAAATTTACGTGGTGTTGTCCTCGAATGTTTCCTTTGCAGGATTGATCCCGGACCTTCGCCAATAGCCCGTTGTGTTGCTCCAGTTTGACGTTAATTAAAATACCTACCACACCTACCTACCGCTCACAGACACTACAAATCAGGAGGGAAAACCAAACGAGCACACCGTGACCTGATGGATGCCCATATCTCTTTTCTTTCAACCTTGTCCATCCAAGGTGACAGAGCTCGGCAAACCACTATTTCTAGACTCATCAGTGGATATACTAGGTGTCTTAGATTTGTGTAGGGTCACAAGACCTTCTCTATCTGCCCTAAATGCAACTATGCGCAAGCATGTCCCTCTCATCTCTTGAACTGCATAGGGGTGTCTAGGGAGGATCTCCTAGTGGATCCACTCCTGATTTGTGACTTTCTGCATATCCACGGACTCGTGGACTTGATCTAGCCTCTGGCTAGACCTAGGGAATTAGAAACAGCAACAACAATATCGTTTACAAATACAAAAAGTAAGTAAATCAATTTCCTCTTTCCAAAGTGCGGCGCCACGGTTCCTCCACTCTCGCGATTGCCTTCTGTTGTGTAATCACTCAGAACTTTACAATATGCAGTATGCAATATGTATTACGCTGGAATTGATGCTCATATTTTTGTCTCCAGCTAAATTGTAATTGTATAAATGTTTAATGTGTGTGTGTGTGAATGCGTGTGTGTGTGTGAATATAAATTATCATATTTGATTCGAACCAAGAGTAACCAGTGTGTTGCTTACCCAATATAGTGGCGTCCACGACAGGACTTTTGAAGAATTTACTTAAATATTGATTTCGAAGACATGGATATCAATCGCGTAAGTAAATTGAGAAAAACCATTTATGGTGCCTTTACGAGGGTGTTAAATCAATTACGGTCCATAATTGAAGCAACTGATCCTGATAAGAAGGCTTTGCAAGTTTCTTATAATGCTCTGGAAGAAAAAGCTGCTCAGCTGAAGGAACAAGATGCCAAAATATTACAAGTGCTGTTGGATGACGATGAAGCCGATCTAGACCACGAAATGGAGGTAAGTGAAAGCTATCAAACTCAATTTCTTGGTATCACAATAAGTGTCCGTCAAATTTTAGCTGTTTCTAGAGTAGGTGCTAAAAGCATTGATGAAAATGGGGTTAAACATAATTTGAGAAAATTCAAGCTTCCTAAACTTGAACTTGGAAAATTTGATAGAAATTTAAAAGATTGGTTACCATTTTGCAGTGGCGAATCAAGTCAAGTGGGAGCCCCAAGTGGCAAAGTTTCGGGGCTCTCAAACTCAAGTTAGAAAAAATACGTTTCAAGAAAACTTACATTAAGTTTTATAATTATTACAAAAAAGAAAAGTAATCAAAAATTTCCTACCATAACACATTGAATAAATTTATTAGAAAAACATATTTTACATGAATTTCCGTCGTGCTTTATTTCTTGCAAATTCGTCAATTATTTTGGCAGCGTCTATTCGATTTAAAATTTCTTGCTCTCTATACAGAATGGCCATATTAATTAATCTTTCTTTTCCAATAGCACTCTTTAAATAATTTTTTACACGTCTTAAAACAGAAAATGATCTTTCTTCTGACGTATTAGATTAGGGAAACGTTAAAAAAATTCAATAACATTCCAACATTCGGAAATGTGCAAGACATTTCTTTGGCGGCTCGATAGATGTCTGGTGTGGTTTTTATGGTGTCCTCGTTTTCTTTTAGAAATATTAGAAAGTACAAACATCAAAGTCATTTTTGTAAATATTCTTCAGCACTTTTTATCGTGTTTTCTTTTCTATTGATAAAATCCAATAAGTATTCGAAAAGGTTCCACAACAACTCAAGTTCTTTTAGATAATTCTTCCTTGGATTACCTCATATCGCACCCCGACAAGAAAAGTGACACAAGTCAAAAAATAAAATTTTTGATGTTTATGGTGTCCTGTGTCATTGAATGTAATGTATATGTAAATGTCATTGAAAAATATGTATGTGATGCTCCAGCGTGATATATTACTATTCTATAAAATGTAATAGAAGTTACCACCAGGCCAGATATGACACCTTCCCGCCAAGATGGACTTTTATCTACAAATCAAACTTTCATCAGATAACTAATTGACCTACTGTTGCGATCGATTTATCTATCTATTTTCGCAAAATATAAAATAACTATATCTAAAAATGTTATTTTAGAAAAAAAAAATCTTAAACAAATCAAGACATAAAAACAGTTTTGATATCAGTTGTAAATCACAAGCACAACTAAGTTGACAGCAGATGACAAAATGATATATGTATATAAACAAAACATTTCTACTTAGACGAATAAAATTTAAAATCAAACATTTCTGTTTCTCTTAAATCAAAATAGACTCTCAGCCAACTCTTTTTCTAGCTACACTTACTAAACAAAACTAACACTTATACAATATGATAAACTGGAATAAAATTACATCATTATAGTAGCATGAAATCATTATTTTCCTATCAAATTTATGAACCAAAATTATATACAGAAACTATGAGTACAAAAAAACAAATATCTCAATGAAAGAAAATATCTCTTAGCTAACCACATATATTGAAATGAAATCATTATACACAAAAGAAAATCAAGATAAATGTAAATAAACACTGAAAGGTTACTGAATAAATGTAATCCAAGGTTATGCAATAATTCAAAAGTTTCACGTATTAAAGTTAATGCTAAATGTCACATTTACGCATCAGAAAATAATCTTGATAATGCATCCGCGTGAGGCATTTTAGCTCCTGGGCAATGTTTTATCGTGATGTCATATTTTTGAAGAGCAAAGACCCTACGTTGTAAACGCGAAGATTGAGGAGAGCATTTCGTGAGATACGACAAAGGATTGTGATCGGTAAAAAGTTCTATTTTGGAACCAAAAACTCAAGTTTCAAACTTCTAAGCACCATACAATGGCATATGCTACCCTCTCTATAGTAGACCACGCTTGTTTGGTTTTGTTTAATTTTTGGCTGCCATACGCTATAGGTTGGGGCTTTCCTTGAATATTTTGTGATACACAAGCAGCAACACTATAGTGTGACGCATCTGTGTGAATTATGAATGATTCACTCATAACGGGAGTGTGTAGAGCAGGAGCTTTCATTAACGCAAACTAGTTTGTTGAACGCCTCGCCGTGTATATCCGACCGAGGTAAATTGTCAGGAACTCTCTTCTTTGTTAGTTCTGTCAGAGGTAAAGCTACTTCTGCATAACGAGGTATGTATTCTCGATAATAATTGCATAATCCAAGTATACTTCTCAATTGTTTCATGGTCTCAGGTCATGGTAGTTGAGAAATCGCTTTGATTTTGTCTGGATCGGCTTAATGCTTCCCAGACCCTATTATATGGCCTAAATATTTTATTTCTGACCTAGCAAATGCACACTTCTGTAGATTCACTGTAATTGCAGTTCTTCTAACTTAGTAAGAATGAGTCCTAAGCGTTGTAAGTGATCTTTTCTGTTGTTAGAAAAGATAGCTATGTCGTCAATGTATGCACGACTAAATTCTCTTAATGGTGCTAACGCGCGATTAATTTCTCTCTGGAAGTTGGCAGCTGCGTTGGCATCAAACCAAACGGCATGACTTTGAATCTGTACTGAGATTTATGGGTCTTTAATGAAGTAAAATCGCAACTTTCCTCTTCCATTGGGATAGCCCAATATCCCTTTAATAGATCGAGTGTGGTAATGATATTAGCTTTTCCAATGCAATGAAGTAGTTATAGGTTGGGGCTGAAGTGTTATGGGTTGGTAATGGCATCTTCCATCTGAAAGTCATCGGTCTTGGTCACAGCATTCATAGAACGATAATCAACGCATAGTCGCATACCTCCATCCTTCTTGTTTACACACATGATGTGGTGAGCGATCTACGCCGAACTTTCTTCTATTAAATCCAGCTGAATTAACTCGTAAATTTGGGCGTCCACTTGCGATTTTAAAGCTTCAGGAATTCTGTAAACAAAGGGTTTTCGTCTCTCTTTTCCTTCTTCTAACCTAATCCTATACCTACCGACATTTGCAATTTTCACTTTTCCTGTAAATAGTTTTCTATGATTCAGTAACAAATTAAGGAGCATAGTCTTATCCTTATCAGCCAAATGTTGCAAGTCTAATTCGTGGATTACATCAAATGATTCTTGTTGATTAGCAGTCCTGGGAGAAGTAAGGATATCACAAAATTCTTCGTCATCTTCGAAGATGATTCCAACTGCATTGACTCTTGTCTGGAATTTTCGGACTTTGTTCACATGAACGTGTTTTCTTCTTCCATCAGGTAATTTTACTAAATAGTAGTGTGGCGGATAATGTTTGATAATTTCACCGGGACCAGTCCAGCGAGCATATAATTTGTTGTTTGAGTCAGGAATAAGTAGATGCACTTCATCTCCAGGTGTGAAACATTTTGATCCAGTCCTTCTATTAAAGTAATCCGCATAAGATTATTGTTTTCCTTCGGTAAATATTTTCACTTTTTCAGCGATCTGTTCCATCTTCATTTTTATTTCTTGCAAGTAATCCCCTGCAGACTAGAGTGACTATATAATAAGAGTGGCGACAAGGGACCAAATTTGGCCCTATTCACATGCTCGGCAGCCATTTTTCTACCAGAATCGTCTCAAAGAAGATTGCTGGGCGAATTAATATATCATTTCAAGGAGAACAAAAAGCATATGATTGTTATAATATGGATACATACGGTATAAATGAATCATATAAACGCTCAATTACATGCGTAATTGATTAGATGGATTGCACAACGCGCTAACTTAGATTGCGGAAAACAACATGTTGTTCAAAAAAAGCTATTTACTTAAAAAGTCTTCAAATTTATAGTGACAAAACACTAAAATATTAATAAATAAACATTCTAAAACACGAAATGGAACATTAATAAGCTATATATATTTTTTAATTTAATATACACACGTTTTTCTCGAACACACAAAAAGTTCCCATGTTAAGTCTACGGGAGCTTGGAAAAGGCCGCCTCGGGTGGTAGAAAAGGTCTCTAAGCCAATCACAAAGTGTTTCCCGTATGTCGCCACTCTTATTATATAGGCACTCTACTGCAGACTGACTTATGTTTAGGGGTAGAGGAATCTGTCGAGACCATGATGATTTTAGCACTGCCAAAGGTCCTCTTGCTTGCCTTCCGTACATAAGTTGGAAAGGTGAAACACCAGTGGTACAGTTCGGCACCTCACGGTAAGCGAACAGTAGATATGGGATGTGTCTATACCAATTCGTCGGATCAGTTATTATCACGTGATGTAACATTTGCTTCATAACTTTATTGTATCGTTATATCCGTTGCTGGCAGGATATCCAGGGCAAGAAAACTTACGACAATATCCTAACCTCTTGTTTAATTCTTGTGTGAGTGTCGAATTGAAATTGGTTCCTTGGTCGCTAGCTATGACATCTGGTATACCGGTCCTCATGAATATTTCAAGCAAAGCATTACAGGTAGACTTCACTGTCAAACTCTTCAAAGGTACTGCTTCGGGCCATCGAGAATGTTGGTCCATCAGAAACAGGATATATTTATGCTTTCTTGCAGAGGGAGGCTCAATTGGACCGATGAGATCGATGTTCATCACTTGGATGGGTAAGTCAGGTCTTGAAACAGGTGTAATAGGTATTCTATCAGAATAATTTTCGGGTCTTCTCAGTTGACATTCCTTCCATGTTTTTCAAAATGTCTCCACGTCTTGAGAAGGTTCAGGCCAGTAGAATGAATAACGAATCCTCTCTTTATTTTTTCGTATTCCCTATATGCTCCGAATTTAGACTCGTGAGCTAGCTTTAAAACTTGTTGACGATTAATCTTAGAATCTACCAATTGGATCTCTTGTGTTGTCTGCACGTCTCAGGTGTGTTCAAGTGGCACCGCAGAATCGTTATTTTCTTTCACTTCCGTTTCAGTATGTAAGATTAATACTGCTTCGTCGTTGTTGTTTTTTTCCATTTTCAAAGATATAGCATTCCTTATTCGTTGAATTCATCAGCAATTCATAAACTTCCGTGGTTAACAGGCAGGGAACATTCAATTTATCTTTTACCGCTAATAGAGCATCGACACAGTTGAATAAATTATTTTCACAGTTTTTGTAACAGAGGGTAATTCGGAAAACTTTTGCTTCTATTTGTCCGCCGAAAGCCGGAGTTAATAAAATTTTACTTCTTTCTTCATCCTTTAAATTAGATACAACTGATGAATGAACAATCGAGATTTGAGTTCTAGAGTCAACGATGGATTCTATTTCTTTTGAGTGAATATAAATGTTTATCTTCTTTAAGGGCGCGACGAGATTCTGGATAGATTCGGTTTGCAAAAACGAAGAATCGACCTTTGCCACGATAGCTTTGTTTCTAATGTTATGGATTGCTCTTGAATTCTTGTGGAAATAACTCCTGTCGTTTCGTTTCGTCAGAACCTCACTCCTCTTTTGTTTATTAGGACAGTCTCTTGTAAGATGATGAGAACTTCTACACTCGTAGCGCTGCTTTCGTTTTTGGGAAATTGTCATTCTCCCTTCTGTGATGAGGTGGAATATATCTATCGGATGAAAAGGCGAGTTCAGGATGTTTAGCTCGGCTAAAGTCGTTTCGAGATTCTTCAAAGATTTCCACTTCGCTCCACAGTCACATTCTTATGCAAATTATTGCGGCTTTAGCCATTTTTATCCTTGACGTATCGCAATGTGAGAAGCAGTGTCAGTATCCAGAGTTTGAAGTAGTTTGTTCAAAATATATAATTAATTCCTTCAGAGAATCATAATCTTCAACTTTACGTAACTTGCCGTAATAGTCCCATGCAGAGGTGAATCTGGAAGCGAACTGGATGTGAGTTTCTCCCGAGTTTCGCTTGGCTCTTCGGAAATTTTCTAAGCAAGCTTGAGGTGTTGGCTCGTATTCTTCAAAATTAAGGATTTTACTTTTTAGTCGCCAAGAACTCTCCTAAATTGATCGCCAACAGCGGCCATATATCACATCCATATTCTTCAGAAGTGTTCGCCTGTAAAGACGCACATTGTAGAGACACTACTGTCATAACTTACCTCGAACCCTAATGTAAAGACATTTTAAGAACTCGGGACCCTTTGGTATTCTGGGCCCTACGCGACCGCTTACCTCTTAATGTGCCATTTTGGTATCAATTTTAAAATATAGATGAAGATAATGGTATCGATGCTGTTGATAAGTTTCAGTATCTTATCCAAGCTACTGTGAAAGGTTCACTGCTAGACAAAATAATTGAAAGTTTCCCTGCAACTGGTTACAAATGCCGAAAGATTGGAAAGTTTAAAATCTCGGTTCGGTCGAGAAGACGCATTAGTTGAAGTGTATATAAGAGAGCTATTGAAACTAGTTTAAAGAAATGCAACAGACGCGAATAATTCCTATTCTCCCTTTATGATGATTTGGAATCTCAGATTCGAGCACTTCCAACAGTCGGTATAACAACTGAGAAATGTGCTGCTATGCTTTATCCATTAGTAGACTCTTGCATGCCCGCAGAACTCATTGCCTGACAAAGAAGCTCTAATTGCTCTTATGGAAATGAGCCTGAAAACAGGCTTGATATCTTGATATCCTTTTTAAAATGTGAAGTTGAGTCAGAAGAACGATTAAATTTATCTATGTCTGGTTTTGGACTTCAACCTGATTCCAAGAGTGGGAAAAAGGTCTTCCCAGTAATAGAGAATTGAGTATCTAAAGCAGCTGAGTCACTAACCACCAGTTCACTGAATTCTAAAAACTGTATATTCTGTGATGGACAACATGAAAGCTCCAACTATTTCAATGCGCGAAAAATGAGCTTAGAAATGAAACAGAAACTGTTAAAAGAGAAAGCTTCTTGCTTTAAATGTTTAAAAAAGGGCCATTGCAGTAAAACGTGCAGAAATTTTGTGAAAGGCATTATTTGTAGCAAAAATCCTGTCGTTACAATGTGTCCAGAACTCCCTTCTAATAAAACAATTTGCCCTGAGCTTTGTTCAGAGAAAAAGGAAGATTACCAAGAACAAGAAAAATCTCTCAACTTGGCTAGTTTAGCTCTCTGTCCTAAGGTATTTTTACAAACATTGAAGGTAAGTTTAAAAGGACCGTTTTCTTCTTCATGTGTTTGGGTTTTGATCGATACGGGATCTCAAAAGTCTTACATTCTGAAAAGTACTGTTTCCAAGATGCATCTAGAACCTTTACGACAGAAAGTAATCACTCACTCACTTTTTTTGGTGGTAAAATTATTAACTCACGGAAACATAATTGTTTTAAAGTCCACTTGGGGAATCCTTTATACAATAAGCATTTAGTTACGAACCTCCTCAATAGTTTTAATGTGAAAAATGTCGTCACGAGTGTTGTCAAAAAGAAGGAGTTAATAGAAATTATAAAAGAGTACAGATGTATTGGCAGAAGGAAAATTTAATCTTGGAGACTGGCAATATTCTGGTGATCAACAATTAGTTGCTGTTTCTCAGTATTAGGATTGTCTTGGAATCGATCCAAAGACACTTTGATTCAATTTGTTAATTTGTTGTTTTGTTAATTTGAACTGGCTGGAGAATTATGATTTCAGTGATCACATAGAGAACCATACTCTCTGTAGCTAATAAGGTGTTCTATCCCATTGGATTAATCTGCCCAGTTTCCTTGTTTCCCAAGCTCCTGTTACAAAAAAATGTTAAAAAATGGGATACCTTGGGATATGGAAATCGATTCATCAACAAAAGAGGATTTTTTTTACGCTGTTATCGAGATCTTTTCGTCTTAAAAGAAGTGGTTATTTAAAGGTGGTTTTAAGCTCATGCAAGTGACAAGGAATCGATCGGCATTCACACCTTCTGTGATGCCAGTCTTCAAGCTTATGCCGCTGCTGTGTATGTGATGATAGAAACCGTTGATGAAGTGCACATACAACTCTTGATGCAAAATCAAGAGTAGTTCCTGTAAAATTGATCACAATTCCACGTGCGGAGTTGTTAGCTGCAACGGTGGGAGCAAGACTGTGTACTTCAGTTATAGAAGGACTTCAATGGAAAAATATGGAGTTACGCTTTTGGACGGATTCTTCCACAGTGTTAGCATGGATAAAAAGGGATCAGACATGGACTGTTTTTGTCAACAACCGTGTCCGTGAAATACGAAAGCTGACCAATCCTGAAAGTTGGAGACACATTCCTGACTGTGTTAACTCCGTCAAGAGAATGCTCTGCTAAGCAATTCCTAGAAAGTAGATGTTGGGAGGGTCCTACTCGGATCAAAGCATCTCCGTCAAAGTGGCCTTCTTCCGCAGAAGTCTTCAATGATGAATCTATTTTGAATGAGAAGAAGAAAACTGACGAGACTGAAATAAAAGCAGTCACAGGATGTTTGATGACTCACACAACAAATTGTGAATGATGTGAATCACCGAATGAAGTATAGAATAATCTTTGCAAATTTCATGGAGATCGATGGCATTTTAGATACTCTTAGAATACGATAAAATGGTGCGCATGTTATCTTGATGCAAAGATTTATCGGCAATTGTAAGAAGCCTAAGCTTTGAGGAATTCTGGAAAATTAACATCTGAATTTATAACCGCTAAACAGAAAATAGTAAAGTTTGTACAGGAATAATCTTTTAATCCTGATAACAAGAAGCTAACTGTATTAAATGTGTACAAGGATGAGTCGAGAATTCTGCGAGTAAAGACTAAAATCATCTATAGGGAAGATTCGAAAAATTTCAGAAATCCTATTGTTTTACCTTCAGAATTTACAATTTAATAATGGCTATCTTGTGTTAACTATACATTTAATAACATCTAAAGATATACAGCATTGCGTTAGCTACAAGAGGATGTACACATTGTGTGAGAGAGGAGTTGAGTTGTTCTCCCTCTGTCCACATTGATATCAATTCATTAATACTCGAAATGCCCTTTTTTTTCTAAACAACAAATTGTATGAAATAGAAATAGAATGTTACATATATGATGGTAACTATCAAATTAACTTTCCATCAGATTAAATTTAAAATTTTGATTATGTTCTGTATCTAGCGGGTTTGATGACAGTTTTTCCACTTCTAGTGGTAGAGGGTCTAGCCGGTCTAGCTGGATCTGGGGGTGGACGAGACACATCAGACGAGGGATGAGGCTGATCCTCAGCCACAGTGCTGTAGAAGTCCTCTACTGTTGTGGAAGGTGTTGAGCCACATGTAGAAGGACCCTTGCAAGGGCGAAGGTAAACCCTGTTCCTGATGTAGGTCTTGTTTTTTTTCTGCTACTACTGTGTAAGTCCTTGGGTGGGGTCCAACTTCCACTATTCTTGCTTTCAGCCAAGGTTGTGTATGCTTTAAACGAAACCAAACATGCTGATCCATTTGCAGATCAGGTAAGGTCTTCTTGCCTTGGTCATCATATTGTTTCTGTTGCTGCTGGTTCCTTTTTAGCTGTTCAGCTTGCTCTTTGATGTCAAAGTTTGGAAGAAGGTTTGTTGAATGTGATGGAAAATAAAGGACCTCAGTCGTCTTCCCATCAACAGCTCAGCTGGAGATTTCAATCCATTAGCTGTGTTATTCTGTAATCCAGGAGAACTGTGTATTGATCTTTTCCTACCTCCTTAGCCTTTTTCATCCCATTCTTGAAAGTTTGAACTGCTCGTTCCACTTGGCCATTGGATCGAAGAAAATTAGACGTTTTTGATGAGTAACATTCCAGTTCTCTAGAAAGTTTTGTAAGTGTTCACCATTGAAAGGAGGACCACCATCACTAATGAATTCATTTGGAATTCCGTGCCGCGCAAATGCTGCTTTCATGGTAGCTGGAGTTGACGTTCCGTGCATGTGCTGGACTTCAATGTACTTTGAGAAGTAATCAATCAGCAATAGATATGTTGTCCGCTTTAGTGAGAGAAAATCCTCGACTGCCGCCATTTGCCATGGTCGCTCAGGTAGACATCTTTCTATCAGAGGTTCTAGCTGATTGTCTCTCTGGAACTTCTGGCAAATTTCGCATTTTTCTTCGAAAGCTTCAATGTCTTAATTCATTGATGGTCAATACAGGTACTCTCGAGCTTTTGTTCTACAGGCTACAATTCCTCCATGTGCTGTGTGTAATTGCTTGAATGTTTTAAGTCTTGCTGCCTCAGGGATGACGACCCGTTTTCCTCTGCATAGGACTCCTTCCTCAGTTATATGCAATTCATTTCTGCAGTGCCAGAAAGCTCTGGCAGCAACATTTACTTTTGACTTTTCACTAAGCCAACCTTTCTTTACATAGTCAGAGACATTTTTTAAGGTACTGTCCTGAAAAGTCATGTCAGTGAGCTGTTGCCACTTAGGAGCTGTTGCAACAGCTAAGACACTGGCATTAATAGAGGGTGCTTTAACTCGATAGTCTTCCAAGAAGACATCAGAGCTAGTCGCTCGGGAGAGTGCGTCTGCAACAACTAGGTGTTTCCAGGCGCATAGTTTAACTTGCCATCATACCTGTTCAGGCGGAGGAACATTCTTTGGAGTCGTGGGGATATGTTATCATAGGCACGCTTGCTGAATCCAAGCAAAGGCTTGTGGTCAGTCTCCACTTCCACAAGTCTGTCATAAGTGAAATAGTTGAATTTTTCCAACCCAAATATCGTTGGGTTGGCGTGGAAGTTTGGAGAGTGGGGTGCCAGGTGTTGCTTCGTCACCTGACCGTGGTTCAAAATTACGAGGTGTTGTCCTCGGATCTTTCCCTTAAGGGACTGATCCCGGACCGTCGTCAATAGCCCGTTGTGTTGCTCTAGTACGACGTTAACTAAAAAAAAATTACCAACCCAAATATAATGGCAAGTAGTTCTTTTTCAATTTGGACATACCTTTTCTGTGCCCCTGTCAATAATGCGTACGCAACTGGTATGTTTTCCTGAATCAGTACTGCTCCCAGACCATACTGGCTTGCATCAACTGAGAGAAGGACTAGCTTGGAATTTTCAAAAAAAATTTAAGCATGGTGCTTCCACCAACATCCTTTTCCTTTCCTCAAAGTCCCTTTGTGCATTTGCCATAAGAATGCCACATGTTTCTTCAGTAGCTGTCTCATTGAATGAGTGACTGATGAGAGGTGGTTGGTGAACTTGGAATGGCAAGTCACCATCCCAAGAAACCTCTGCAACGCCTCCTTATTTTCTGTGTTGGGGAAGTCTACAATTCCCTAAACTTTGACGGGATCTGGTTTAATTCCTTCTTTTAATATAAAATGTTCCAAGTATGATATTGATGCCCTGGCAATCTGGACTTTCGAGGGACATTGTAATTAGAAGACTTAACATGACAGAAAATTGAAAAAATTCACATGATGGATCTCAGATGCTGTTGAATATTTTAGAGAGAATTTTATGATATTGAATGTACTAAAAACGATCAGATCTGTAATATCAAAGTGCATGGTCTGTATAAGATATGGAAAAAACAGCCTAGATACTCCAACAGCTCCATTGCCAGAAAATAGATCTAGAGATACAGATGTGTTTGAGATCACAGGTTTCGACTTAGCAGGATCTCTCTATCTGAAAGGAGGTGCTAATGCTTGGATTTGCCTATACGCTTGTGCTGTGTACCTTGCATTTTGAACTTTTGTCTTCCTTCTCGACTGAAACCTTTTTACTGAGTTTTCGACGATTCATTTCAAGACGTGGTAGACCATCAGTAGTCTATTGTGACTATGGGACCAATTTCCTTGGAGCCTCCAATTTATTGAAATCAGTTGACTGGAATCAAATTGTTCAATCTAGAACTGTTAGGAAAAATGAATGGAAGTTCAATCCACCAATTGCTGCTTGGTGGAGAGGCTTCTGGAAGAGGTAGTTGGGTTGATGAAAGTTATTTTAAGGAAAATTTTAAGTAAAACTCATCTTTCCTATGAAGAGATGCCCACTGTTTTGTGTGATGTTGGATCAACTATCAATGCAAGACCTCTGACTTATGTTTCTGAGAATGACAGTGAACTTCTTCCCTTGTCTCCTTCTCTGTTCATACGAGATATACGACAGACTGGTGAGCCAGATTTCGACAAGGTGGATGAACATACTCTGAATAGGAGACTGAAATACCGTCAGAAACTAATGTCAGACCTGCGGAAACGATTTAGATCCGAGTATTTAGGACAACTAATTCAAAAATCCGAATCCAAAAAATGCAATCGTCTCATTTCAATTGGCGATGTAGTGATAATACCAAACGAGTATACTAGATGTGGGGTCGGGTTATAAAAATTCTGCCTGGAAAAGAAAGCCTCACTAGACTGGTACGTTTGTAGACCGCTATGTCACATCTGTTAAGACATATCCAGAGACTGTATCCTCTAGAGCAGTGGTCCCCAACCCCTGGGCCGCGGACCGGTACCGGGCCGCCCAAGGAATATTAAATTATTTCCATTTTATTTACTTTGGTGTATTTATCTCGGGTTTGTGATGTTCTTATCTATGAAATGACCACTCAAATTAGGAGGCGGTAAATCAGAACTTGAAATTTGTTCTGTTACTAGAGCTTCAATTATGAATTCTGAATGTCTCTATTTTCCAATTTTGACAAATGTGACAGCTGTTTTCAAGTTGGCAGACAAAGTAGCTGCATTTAAAGCCAAACTGAAGTTCGGGGGACGGCGTGTGAACAGAGGCATTTTGGACATGTTTCAGACATTAGCGAGGATTTTAGGCGAGACTGAGCCTAAACATTCCTTCTCCTAGTTGGTGCACGATCACCTGTCTTTGCTTTTAAAAGAGTTCGAGCGCTTCGTGGATATTTTGTGGTTGGGAAACCACAAAATATCCATTAATACCATTACCCCAAATTACCCACATACTACCCAAAATATCCAATACATTTTTAAATACCCAAGAAGATCAACTGCTGGAGATTGCAAATGAAGGCGGCTTTAAAACTACGTTCGAGACAACAACTCTGCAGGTGTTCTGGATTAAAGTCATGGCGGAATACCCTGAGATTGCCACCACAGCACTTAAATCCCTATATTGCCATTTCCGACAGCCTATCTGTGTGAAGCGGGGGTTTTCTGCAGTGACAACAACCAAATCAAAACAACGGAATAAACTAAACATAAGCAACACACTTCGGGTGTCATTGTCTCCTATTACCCCCAGATGAAACCGTCTCGTTGCAAAGAAACAAGCTCAGAGTTCTCATTAATTTAGCGTTCTAGCGAGTTAAAATGTTAAATCACATTATATTCATTTTTTGGTGAAACTGTATTTTATTTTGAAAGCATGTTTAAATGTAATTAAATTAAAATTATCAAATCAAAACAATCTAAAATATAAACAATAAACGTCTCTCCCCCCCCCCCTCAGCGGGCCGCGTAAATTTATCAAACGTTGATCCGGTCCGCGGCGATAAAAAGTTTGGTTAAAACTGCTCTAGAGTGTCTTGGACGTGGGTAAGTGATCGTCGTTGTTCTCTTACGAACACTGGTGTCCAACCTACCCCTACGAAGGAAGAAGGAACTACGACACGTAGTGGACGGAAGATCTAAGTAACTAGAAAGCTGGACTTGTAATAGGGACTTTTCCACAATTTTAATTCTGACTTTTCTGGAACTTTAATGTGAAAAGTGTTAAAACCTGAGTTGGATTTCGTTCAGCTCAAGGTGGGAGGATGTTGAATATCATTTGCAAAAACCAAAAGTAAGTAAAACAATTTCCCACGTGAGGCGCCACTGTTCATCCGCTTGGGCGATTATCTTTTGGTGTGTAATCACTCAGAACTTTATAATAAGCAGTATGCAATATGTATAACAATGGAATTGATGCTCCTATTTTTGCCTCCAGCTAAATTGTAAATATATAAATGTTTAATGTGTGTGTGAATATATTATTATATTCGAACCTATAGTAACCGGTGTGTTGCTCAACCAATATAACCCAAATTTACTACTTTTAGCTGCTATTCCTCTTAATCTCAAAAATTGCAGGAGATTATCATGAATTGTATCCTTCTTCACCGTAATTTAACAATTATTTTAAATTAAATTTAACCAAAAAATTTAACCTGAACTAATTAAAATTCTTTTTTTTTTCTCATTGCATACGAACAGCACAACCACCATCACACCATGTCCAGTCTCTCTCACGTATTGGCAGGAAATTAAGGCTCCTGATGGGTAATGGTAATTTTAGTTAACGTCGTACTAGAGCAACACAACGGGCTATTGACGACGGTCCGGGATCAATCCCTTAAGGGAAAGATCCGAGGACAACACCTCGTAATTTTTGAACCACGGTCAGATGACGAAGCAACACCCGAGCTGGTACCCCACTCTCCATACTTCCACACCAACCCAACGTAAGGACTTTCGTCCACGACAGATTTAAGGGCTCCTGCTGGGACAAGTACTCCCAATAAAAATCAACAAGCAGGCCATGATTGTGTGTCCAAAGTTGTAGCGTGATCCTTAGACTCCTCTCCCACACACCGTCATCTGATCGGGGATCATCTGCCGACCAACCGGTATAGTGGTTAAGGTGTTAGCCTCTAGATCGGAAGGTTCCTGGTTCAAATCCGTGCCCGGGCATGGATGTTTGTAAACGTATGGTGTAGAGGCGGCTGGTGCACCTTAAATCTGTCGTGGCCGAAAGTCCTCACGTTGGGTTGGTGTGGAAGTTTGGAGAGTGGGGTGCCAGCTCAGGTGTTGCTTCGTCATCTGACCGTGGTTCAAAATTACGAGGTGTTGACCTCGGATCTTTCCCTTAAAGGACTGATCCCGGAACTTCGTCAATAGCCCGTTGTGTTGCTCTAGCACGACGTTAACTAAAATTACCAAGCTATTGGTGACGGTAGTAGGTAGGTATTTTAATTAACGTCACACTGGAGCAACACAACCGGCTATTGTCGACGGTCAGGGATATATCCGAAGAAAAAGATCCGAGGACACCACGTAATTTTGAACCACGGTCAGATGACGAGGCAACACCTGAGCTGGCACCCCACTCTCCAAACTTCCACACCACGCCAACGTGAGGACATTTAAGGCTGACAGAGTCAACGTGCACCAGCCCCTTTGTACTCAACGGTGTTTGTTGGATTCGAACACCACAAGCAACGCTGTGATGACTATTATCCAATAGGCTACGAATTCCCATTTGGTTTGCGAATTCGTAGCAATTCCCGCCCCCGGTCACACATGTGCGAAAAGAACTGTCACGGGAAACGCCGTGCAGGCCACGCAGTGGCTAGTAATTAATAAATGAAGGCAGAGGAATTTTATAACTGGAGAAAGACCCAACATGGAATTTGTATTAAAATTCAAACCTAGTATATAATATCTGAATAGATGAGAAAAACATATTGCAGAAAAATAAGTCCATCTACCAGAATACTCACATAATCTAACCCGAAAACTGCATGTAAAAATGAATGCATAAAAGTTGCAAAAAGATACTCTTTTACTGATTTTATGCATGCCAGAAAGTATTGTGTACATTGAATCTACAGTGCTAAAATAAATATGTATTTCATGAAATCTATAGTTCCTCACTCTTAATATTAATTTTGTGTATCAAGCATCGAAGTTATAGATGCTTTATTTTAGTCAAGAAGTATGAAAATTAATTTCCTGGTGGCTTTTAGGGTGGGAGTTTACAGATGTGCTCAAGATCATAAAAATGTTTTACGCAAGATAAATTAATAAACTCAATTTAAATTTACTGCAATGAAATAAGGCAATTAAAAAATTAACATTTATAATTTTAAAATGGGAATTTAAGTTAAATTTAAAAGTATGCGTAGTTCCCAAATAATTTTTATTTTTTAAATAACTTTAGATTAAATCTGATCTTAAAACGCTATAAATTGGTTTCCAACTAGTACTAACTAAACACACTTACTGCTCAAGTTAGATTTTAAATTACATTGAATACAATCCAGAACCTATTGTAGAGAACCAGTACATTAGCCACTCAGCCTCTAGCTTTAGAATACTGAACTTAACTTCATTTATCTCTCAATATGATATCGTAACATCAGAAATATCCATATTCAAACCAAAAAATAAATGTTTTTAAAAAGTGAGTTGTTTAAAGAATACAAGACAGACAACCACAATTAACATTTTTATAATTTAATAGCAACAAATTCGTGAAATGCAACCATTTTCATTACAGTCAATTTTAAGAACAATGAATTTAGGACTATTTTAGTTGAGATCTTTATACAATGAACATAACATTTTGCTAAAAAATTTATGAATAAAACAAGTGGCGTGCAAAAATAAAAATTTAACTTCGAAACATCATCGTCGAAAAGATTGAAATCAACAAAGCCGAGCTTTCTCGTAGGACACGAATCCTATCAGAAACAACGTTGCAAACTCCAGGTATTGCAGATATCCAGAATAAAAAAGTGGCGAGTTGATTAAAAATTACAGAACATAATTTAAGTCATAAAAACACTGATATGTTACATTTAGACAGTACAATTTCTTTTTCATATTGCCAGAATATTTGGAGATTAAATTGTTTGGTAACCACATAATTGAAAATACAATTTCACCAGTTTTGCGTATAAGTGATGGAAAAAAACTACAACAATAAACTGAATAGTTGCAATCAAAGAGCCACTTAGAAAACAGACAAAAGATAAGTACAGTAAAAGAATCAACGGTCGTTGATGGACGTTTTTGGAAACAATTTAAACCTACGATACTCCATAAACAAACACATTGTACAAGAGCAATCACACTAAACTCTTTCAAAAAATCAACATGCATAACATTTCTCTTTTAGACAACATCTAACCACTTTAAAACTTCCCTATACATCGCAGCAAACACCCGTAACGGCTCGCTACACGAAACGTAGAAAATCTAAGGCATCGCACGATCAACTTGTTTCGACTTCATACATGCCACTGACATTTTAAAATTTAAGATCAGACAGTAAAAAGTCATTGTTTATTTTGATTTGGTAACATCTCCCTCAGAAGCTATTGGCATCTAATGAAGCACCAGGAGCATACAACCATAAAAAAGTCACTGGAAAAATAGCAAGATACAAAGTGTTTTTCAAATAAATAAAAAGGCTTAAATCTCTAATTGCTTAACAAAAATAAGCCGTATGTACATAGATAAGGCATAAAACAGATTCAACATAGATCTACAACTCGCTGCGTTGATTCCAGCCGGTAAAAATATTGGTCCCCTTTCGAAAGATTCATTTAAAAACACGGTTTACCATGTATAGGTGGATGACTAAAATCTATGACTGATATAAGTGAATCGCATCATAACGTACAAAAATACAATTTCCAAGTGCCTATCAGTCCTAACATATTTAATCGCAGGCTAACAATAATCAGCCAGATGTCAAATGAAAAGGTTCATTGATTGTTGTTGCAAGAAGGGGGTTCCATCACCTGAAGAGTTTGAAGAGCTTTCCTTTGGAGTTGACGGAATACTTCAGCTTCTGGGACTGTCTGCTGGGACGTCTCTCCTCCTGCTCGCAATTTTTCAGCTTCTTTTTCATCTGCTCATCCAGAAGAGCTTCCATATCCAACTGTGAATGACAAAGGAAATCATGAGAAATCAAATCTCCATTATAAATTAAGGCTGAGAGAAACAAGGTCTCTCTTGTCTGGGTCCCTCATCAATGTGCCATTGAAGGTAATGAAACGGCAACAAAACAAAGTCTTGGGCAGTATTATTTACTTGTGCGGTGTACCACGCTGTTCACATCGAGTTAATAACTTCATTATCGACAATGTTTCACCTTGGCTTTGCAAAGATTTATTTCTCGCCGAGGACGACCATCCACGATTTATTCGGATAACGGAATGAATTTTGTAGGACTGTATAATGAATTTAAAAATATTCAATGGGAAGAAATTCAGAAATTTGCTTCCATAAAAGATATTAAATGGAAGTTCAATCCTCCTTCTGCTCTTTGGTGGGGTGGATTCTGGGAAAGGTTAATTGGATTGCTGAAGCGAATATTAAGGAAAATTCTAGGCAATGCCCTCTTACATTATGAAGAATTATATTCCATCATTTGCGACGCTGAAGCTATAATCAACTCCAGACCACTGACTTATCTATCTGAGGACGTAGAGGACCTCATAGATTTGACACCTGCTATGTTTATTCAAGAGATTGAGGAAATGGGCGTTCCTGACATGGACAATATCGACTGAAGGAAATTAAACAAAAGATTCAACTACAAGCAACGACTGAGTCAAAATTTATGCACCCGATTTAGGAATGAATACCTTGGCCAACTTAGAGAAACCTTTAAAGCTCAAAAGGAATTAAATATTAAAGAAGGAGACATCGTGCTCATTGGAGATACTAATATCAAAAGAGTGAATTGGCTATTAGCAAAGGTACTTCATCTTTATCCTGGAAAAGACGGTAAAGTGAGAGTTGCTGAAGTAAAGACCAAGTCTGGATCTTTCTTGAGGCCTGTGCAGAGACTACCGTTTAGAGGTTCGCGAAAATGATTCGCCAGATGCAACGCTCTATCAACACCGTGCTCAATGTGACGATCGTTATTCTCGTTTCAGGAGACTCCTCAAGAAACCTTCTTTAAGAACCCGGGTCGTTGAATAAGTATAACCTTTTCTCTTATACTTTACAGCAATCAATCTGTTTTTAACAGGACCAGAGCCTGTTTTGGGTCTGCCTCACTATGTGGTTAGAGAGACTATAAGGGATTTGCTCCTTACCGAGTCCTACCATATATGGCTTCAATCTAATAATCAAAGACAAGCCAAAGAACTCAATGAGTAGTTTCCTTGGGATAGATCAAGGGAGCTGCTGAATTTAGGTAGGAAAGAAATAAGGATAGCTATTGGCCTCCGAACTGGCCACTGTGAACTGAATAGACACCTCATCATTTTGAGTGTTATAGATGACCCACATTATGTAGAGGTTGTCGGATGGTAGAGGAGACTTCTGTACACGTTCTATGTGAATGTGACCATTACTCTGCACAACGATTTGAATATCTGAGATACCACTAACCCTGGGAACTGTCAAACATTCCAATCAGGTACATACTGAAATTTATTTCGGCAATCGGTCTTTAGTGGATCAGTAGGGGTGTCATTACAATAGACTATTAGTTGCAGTGCTGGCACTCTTCGGAGTCACCCCTTTTCAAGTCATTATAAATTAAGTTCGTGTGTATCTCTGTTCGGAGTGTCCCGACTAATCTAAGGCACTTACAATAATGAAATTTGGCACAGGTAGTCCAAATTTTTTGCAATTTTTCTGTGTGAAGCCCGAATTTTAAAATTTAATCTAGAACATTTCAAAAATTATTTTAATGAGATATTTAATTATTAGTGTCCCCCCCCCGAATGGCAACAGTCTTCAATCGGTATTGACTAAATCCGTATTTACTGTGCGTGTGAAGCCGATTATTGGATATCCTTTATAAAAATTTATTGCTTTTTTAAAAGAGCATATTAACGTTTAGTTAGCATTAACTTTTAGTTTGGATTATCGTAATCCATCTGGATTGTCATAAAGACATAAGTATCTTAATTTACTGTGCTCTCCTCATGCTTGGAACTGGATCAAGGTTGTGCAGTACTTTGTTTTTGTTTCTTTTTAAGAGTACAATAGTTTGGATTATCATTTTTAAAGCATATTAACTTTTAGTTTGGATTATTTGGATATCTTTTTTAAAGTTAAGCGATATTTAATTTTGACCATTTATGCAATTTTTGGTTTGTTTCATTTATGCAATCTTCTGCTTGATTCTGAAAAGAACTTTGGTTTCGTATAGTTAATTTTTATCATTTTGGGTTGGATGTCTTATGGAAAGTATAGCGATATTTAATCCCAATTTTAAATTTAATGTAGAACATTTTAAAATTAATTTCTTTAGCTGTTTCTTTTAAAATCAGTTGAAAAAATAAATTCATAAAATAAAGTGATACAAAAATGTTTATGAATCTTATTGGCTACTTTTCTCCAAAGCGTCTGAGAAGCCATGATCAATCATTTCCCAGGTTTTAGATGAAAATTCGTAATTTCCCCCTATTTTTTTGGACAAAATTAAATTTCCTGACAATTTCAGTTTTTCTCTGAACCGTGGGAACCATGGCAATAGTATACTTGCCAAATATTTTACATGATTCTCTCCAAACTGATGTACTAGTCAAAGAGGCTGTATCTCTCAAGTTTGGTCATAGCAAGTCTGCACTTGTATGCTGCATATCAGAAATAGGCCAAATCATTGATAGCTATGCACATTATCTCAACAAGGGTAGGAGAAAGTGCTGAAGGTACCCATTGCACAAACACCATTAACTAATCATAGCAAAAAATTATTAGAAGTTGAAAAGATCAGGCATTCCTTGCTTGGTTTATATATGACTCTTATAACCACGGTTGGTTTTAGGTTTTCTGGTGCGAGGGCCATATTTGGCCAAGCTGCAAATGTTGTGAAAGGGAGAAGCCTGTACACACCAAAGGTGATGTGCCACATAGGACCTCATAATCATAATAGACACTGCCTCATTCATGTCATCCATTCTGTTTCAGGTTTTAACCTCAGAATTCTAACTTTTTTTTATAAAAGGAATGCCAGGTTCCTGGGACTAAATAGAATCTATGCCACTGCTGCATATACTACCTGCTATACATATACTGCCACTATGTATGTATATAAAAATGGAGTGTTTGCACATTGAATATTTTCTGGGATGGATATGCATGCGTAAGATTTGTGTCCAAAGATGTAGAAATTATAAAAACGTTAAAAAATAATTTTAAGTAGCTTTTTTTGCCAGAGAAAAGTGATTATTCCGATCACTTTTTCAATTCAAACAAAGTCAAGTCAGGTCAAGTAATTTTGCTAGTAGATAATAATATCGGGCCATCCGGAAAGTTCTGTTTTTTTTAAAAGAAATATACCAACAAAGCAGTACATTAGAAAATATTATTGAATCACACAAGTACGATTTTGTTCTATGACTTTTTGCCATCTTTCCAATAACTGGAAATTTTTTAATAAAAAAATCATTAGGTTTAATTTTGTAAAGTTATCAAGGTACTCTTTGACAGTCTCCAAAGAATTGAACTCCAGGCCGTTCAAAGAATTTTGAAGTGAATTAAAGAGGTGAAAATCTGAGGGGGTAAGGCCTGTTGAATATTGGGGGTGACACAAAAAACGTCCCAGCCACACTCAATAAATCTTTGTCCTGACATTCAGCAATATGTGAAGCCGAGCATTGTCCTGCGGGAAGACGACACCTAGAAGATTATTCAGTTCTGATGCATTGCTTTGATTTCTGCTTTTAATACTGCCATTTGAGAACTGTTTTTTTTTCTGTTTTATTGTCTGTTGTATAATTGTTATTGTATAATGAACAATTCCTTTGTACATGGTTCCCACTCTTTGGTGGGGAAAAAATTCAAGTACTTTTCCAATGACTATTGTAAAAAGGCAGAAATTCCCTGTTTGAGCAAAGAATTGCATGCCAAAATTCGAGCAAGCATATTTCGTGTTAAGTATGGGGTACTCATACATCGCAGAGGCTTACATACCCAATCTTCTTTAGATGGAATAAGGTCATCGAGGCTTGTGGTGAATTCAGAAACAGAATCCTCAAGTTTCGAAACTTCCCCCAAACAATTTAGTTATGAAAACTTACAGTAGAGAATGAAGTTTTGAAACTCATTCAGTTAAAATATACTTTTAAATACCTCAATACTCTGAAAGCAGTAGGAAAAATATTTGCCCTAAACTGTCTATGTTCCACATTGAATAGAGTAGTTCTTCCCTTTAGAGGGAGAGAGAATTTCTAGTTTTAATTCAATGAAAACATTTTGTAAACTGAAAAACGTAGACCATACCCAAGCCACATTTTAGTAGTTTGTAGATATTCATTCATTTTTATGTTCAATATCAGATATGGAAACATCATATAAATATTATTTTAGTATATAAATTATGAACTGATGACCATTGTATTATTGCTTTGTAAATTGTTCAATGCATAACTGTTTTGATTATGCATCTATTTAATAAGATTTAAATATAAAAAACAATAACTCTACAACAGAAATAAAGTGTATTTCAAATCTGTTAAAAAATTTTGATGTGCAGAGGGTTTTAAAATTCTAGCTCTTGAATGTAACTTTCATTACATAGACGTCTTTCAATCTCAAAACTGGCAATCACTGGTGTAACACATAAACAAAGCGAACAAGACAAGCAGATTCAAATAACTAGGATTATCACAATACACATAAAGAATAATTACCTGCCACTGATCCAACTGTTGAGATAATTCAACTTTTTGTTGTATAGCTTCCAGAAGTTGGCTATTGATATGCATCAGTTCAATGCGAGTCTTTGCAAGCTCTATTTCAACTGTATTTTTCCTAAACAAAAAGTATGCAAATGAATAACTAGAAATGAAATTTCGTTGCATAAAGAGATTGATTTCTACAAAGAAATCGTGAAGTTATGTAATCCCGTTTTGTTGATAAATATGAATTTAGCTCCAATACATATGAATCTGTCACAACAATTACGTTTTTCTGTAAGCCTGCGGGGGATATGTTAGCAAAAAGAAAAGTTATGAATTGATTTAAGATCATTTCAGTAAGAGTAATTTTACAATTTTTTCCTAAATTAAAAGCATGAAATCAAGTTACAATCATACTTCAGTTTTAGGAATGTCCAACATATTGGTTGCATAGGGCTCTTGGTCGCCCGAAGCGAACAAGCTTTTTAAAATGCGTTTTTATTAACATGAGAAACATTTACAACTTTTAGATTCCTTAATAAGTATCTGATTCAGAAGTCATGATCATCAATACATAGGTGTTGATCAATTCTCATTCAAAATCATCCATCTTTATATATCAGATTTTTAAACACGCACACATCGAATGTCATTGTCATGTTCATTTCTTCGTCAGAAGCTGCCATGTGCATTTTGGATTTTGGGCAACTTTGTCTATGTTTATCGCTGTAGAGCAGTTCTTCAGAATGTTAAGCAATCGTTTGAAGAGCAGTTTCCATATTACAGGACAGGTGAATGTGATCAAGTGGTCGTTCAACGCCACTTGCTCACATTCACCTGCCAGTTCAAACAGTTTTTACAATGTCTATATGATCTGGTTCCACGGTTAATTTTCATGCTTTTAAAATGTCCTGTTCTCAGACTGGATAGTGTGGGGCTAATTTCAAATTTGTTTAATTTTAATTTTTTGTGTTACGAGTTTGAATTACACCAAAGCAATAGGGTCAGTAAGAGTATCTAGTGATGAATGCGACATGGTAAATGTGATGTGATACTTTGAGAAAAGGAAATGTGATGTAGTTACAAACAAAAAAGTATTGAATCGAGATCTACGAGATACTACACGGACTACGCCAATTCTGCGAGAGCGATTTGTTACAAGAATGGTTGTTCTTGTGTTCTAGGTGCTACTTATTCTAGTAAATGTAGATGACAATGCATGAATTCTGATACGATTAATATGCAATATTGTGTGTGATTACAGAAAAGAATTAAATACAATAATCGTATTATTTTAGAATTCGGAATGAGTCGTTAACAGTATCTAATGAAAACACTTCAAGAGTCTAATTAACTAAAGATGAATATTCAAAATTGTGTGGCAGACATTTTTTTTGTTTAACAATGAAGGATTATTTGTGCTTTGTGGTGCAAGAGAGCCATATTTGGCTGTGCTGCACCAAACGCAATACAGACGTCAAGTAATAGACATACATACACGTTAAAAGACACAGAAGGTGCCCCATACGTCCTTTTAAGAGACATCAGTTTGGTGGGTACTTCTGGAGACACAGAAGAGAAATATACACAGGGAACTTGCACAGTCTACAACTGGCAGGTTGCTAGTGCAGTAGGCAAACCCACAGAATGGCACGACAGAATGGCATCGAAGGTGTCTTATTGATTCAGTCTTTGATTTCCTTCAAAGTACAACTGTTCTGCGTTAGCTAGATTGGTCATGATAGTCCTGTGCTCTGCACTTAACGGTTTAATAGTGCAGTACAAAGTCGACGAAAATCCGGAATTGTCCCAAATCTGGACGTTTTGCTAATTGCCGTTTCTATGTTTTTCTCACTTTTTTACATCTTTCCAACAATTTTTAAAGAGCAAGGAGTTAAACCTGACCTAATTGACGAAACAAAGCAAAATAACGGACATGTTCAGAGTAAATATCACATAGAAAAATTAGATTTTCAAGTAAAATTTGTTGCATTGTATTTAAAATGTTTTTTCCTCTTTTAAAAATTATTCCTATTTATATATTTGCTATTTTACTATTGCAAACCCAGAATTCATGTGGATGGGAGGGGGAGGTGGGGGGGTTAGGTTTTTTTTGGATAAAAAAATGCAAATAAACCGAAATCCAGAATGGCGGAAGTCCGGAGGATTCCGGATTTTGGACTTAGTACTGTAATATAAAAGTATTGGGAAAATAGAAGGATAGTTAGCTTAACTGATAAGAAGTTAGCATTGAGATAAATTCATTTTCTATTTTTCATTCAAACATGAAAAAACATTTTAAAAAAAATCATATGACAGTTCCATCTTGTTTGTGAGAAAAAGATCCAACTATACAATTCAACTGGGAAAACCTCAAGTTACTCTCTATTGTTTCTGATGATTATATCAAGGGATTTATAGTTATGTTTTACCAATACTGTTAAAAGCTACTGTGGAACTTAATAAATTACATTATTTGATCGTACAGCGATCGTTACTTCTTATACGTTTGCTTACATTGCTTATTTGTTTGCTATAAAGAATGAATTCAGTATAACCTGCACTGTCAAAATAGAGATATGAATACAAAATTCTTGATATTTGTATCTTTACGTTACTGACCCAATACGAAAAAACCGAGAATGCCAACGAATCGATACCAACCTTGCCACGGCCTGATCTCGCATTGTCCATGCTTTCTTCACTATCTCATCTTTGGCCCAGGCACTACTGTCAACATCTTGACGCAGATGATCCCGCTCCTCTCTCAAAGCAGCTAATTCGGTATCTTGGATAGTTAACTGTAAAGAGATGGACACATTTAGAGACCTAACTTGCCATATAAGAGATTCAAAAATTGAGTATCAGTTAAGAAAAATTTCAGGCACACACTGTAACACAATTGCTTCTTAAACTTCAAGCAAAGAATGTTCCTCAAAAACCACACACAATATATTATACTGGATATAGTTAAATTAGAGCCCATCTGCAAAATTTTATTTGTATATTTGAAATTTAGACATTTATATGATCCATACATATATATTCTTCTACACCAATTATAATAGCGTTAATTGCACAATTTACATCACAGAACAAAACAGAAGGTAGCAATCGATAGGGGTGAATGTTTTCTACAAGTACCAATACTTTAAATTTGTCTAAGGGGTCGTCTTCATATTAAATTGGGTGCTTGCTACGATATTTTCAATACGAACCCCCATCTTTTATCACAAATTTGGATTCTACACACAATTTCAGGAGGATTTGATGAAAAAATAATGAAAAACAACGCAAAATTGACCGAGAAAATCCAAAAAAACTATTGAGGGAGCTTGTAAATGTTTATAGTTCAATCACATTATAAATATTAATAAAGACGTGTAGTGGCCGTCAAAGTCAATGACCTATCGCTGGCGCCTTGGTATGGAGTCCATTATGATGCTGACAAAGTCAGAATCTATTGTGATTGAATCCCAGGATCTGTTGGCAGAAATTTCTGCTTTCACTTTGTGAACAATCCCCAATAACAGTAACAATCATCGAATTTTCCAAAGTCTCACTGAGCTACTAATTATGCACGTGATGAGCTGAAATTTGGAATTCCGATGTTTCAGAGACAGTTAATTCGCATCAAGTCAAAATTTGCCCAGGTTTCTATTCATAATTTTTATGAATATTAATTTCATAATTAATAAAAAATAGTAAAATTTAGTTTGGTAGTTAAAATGTTTATAGATCGAGTTTGGGTTTTTTGGTTGCAAAGGATGGAAAAACAATTTCCAAGAAAAATTAATGTGTTTATCAAATATAACAAAAAACGTGAAAAACCAATTTAACATTAGGAGATCTAATTTTCAAACACTTATAAATTGGTGAAAAATCCAATAAAATTTAAGTTTTTTTTTTATTTCCACCTGAAATTGTGTGTAGAATCCAAATCTGTGACAAAGGATGGGGGTTCGTATTGAAATGTTGGGAGCAAGCACCCAATTTAATATGAAGACGGTCCCTTAGACAAATTTCAAATATTGATATTTGTAGAAAACATTCATCCCTATCGATTGCTACCTTCCGTTTTGTTCTGTGATGTAAACTGTGCAATTGTGATCGGGTGAGTCGTTTTTTTGTGGTGGGTGTACATGGCAAGCATCAAACAGTTTGCAAAATTCTCAGTCATTGTCCGATGTCTATATGCAAAAGGATATCGCCACTGTTCCTTTCCACAAACCATCTTTTCCGTACTAGACAGTACAGCCAGTCCATTAAAATTTTGTATTTTTCTGCGAGCCATAACAATCTATATTAATATTTTTAATAATATACAATTAAGAGTGAAAGTTAAAGCTAAAAGA
The DNA here is from genome assembly GCA_947359465.1 of Metellina segmentata. NCBI lineage: Eukaryota > Metazoa > Arthropoda > Arachnida > Araneae > Tetragnathidae > Metellina > Metellina segmentata. Next base: position 122,259,620 of record OX375876.1, read on the forward strand.
TAAGCAAATTAAAATCTGATTTTACTACAAAAGAAACCATTTTCTTTTTACACAAATATACATCCCTTTACACATATATATTATTTTATTGCATTTAAAAGAAATTAAATAAACAAAATTCAGCATTATGTAACAAAAGGAATCAACAGAGCTTTAAAGAGGACAAAGCAACATTGTTTAATAGAAAACTGAATATTTTACGAATAAGTATTAATCTTTAGACTAAGGCTGGTACAGCAGTTGTACCTTGATCCAGCCAAGAAAGAATTTAGACTATAGCCTGTACAACAAAATCAACAAATCTTCAAAAAAAAATTTCCCGGTTTTACAATTCCCTTAATAAATGTTGTGATCTGCGATTGGTATCGATGTACAGTATCCACACACTTAAAAATATTTAGGGTCAGATGGCAGTGAAAGGATAATTCTCCACAAATATTTTCTCTTTAGATATTTTAGTTGTTATTGTAAGGTCTGGAACCCTTAATGGAACTCTTACAATGGCAATTGAAAAAATACATTACATTTTGATTATGATTATTTTACACAAGACCAGACATTATCCTACAATACATCAAAACCAAATGCAAATATACATAAAAATTGGTACAGCTTCAGTCTACGTTTATAGCGGTGGCAACGGCCTTGGCACACTTCTAGTAGCGAGTATGGCTTGCTAAGACAACCCATCTGTATTAATGTTATTGCGTTTTTCATGGCAACCTCGACAATCGGGAAGTTTAAATTTTCATTTTGAATATTCTAGAAAGTTCTCTTTCAAAATCCGTTGAACTATCGTTTGATTTCATTGGTTCATTTGAAATAATTCCTTTCCTTGCGACTTTAGAAGTCCGAAAGAAAAAAAAAAAAACCAAGGTTGTTTCTACTGCTATATATGCAGCAGAAGCTTTACCAAAAAATTTGACAAAAATGTAATTGCAAGCAAAAAATGTTAATTTAATGCACAAAAAAAACATCATTGGTTACATAAATTTCAAATTGTATACCAACAAGTTGTATCGCTGGCCTAATGTCGATGAGACGCTCCGAAAACCAAGGCGACGGTTTTTGCTGTGTTTGAAAATTACGACTTTAGTGTTCTATATTCAAATTACAATTTTTGTGAATACGATTTATTCGATTCTCAAAAGTACTTGTGTAATTGTGCATCTCTAAATAAGAGAAACGATAATAGTTGCCGTTTTTATCTACATTTTAAAAATTCCCTGAGTTTTTTTGAAATTTGGAAATTTTGCCAATATTTCCAGAATTAAAAAGTTCCCTGAGAATTTTCTGATTTTGTTACTTCTCTGGGTACAGCAGTTGTGCCTTGAAAGTTTTAAGAATCGCACCAAGAAAGAAACAAGCTAGTTATATCTATAGCCATAATCAGAATGTTAAAGTATGCAACTAAAAATTTAAATTCTTTGAAAAATATTTCATAAAATGAAACATTTTAGTTAACACGCTAAAGTGACACTTATACAAGATATGAACAGAATAAAGACTAACCTTTGTGCTTAATTTGGATAGTTCGTCATTTTTCTCTTTCAGACTATCGGTTTTTCCTTGCAAGTCTTTCTGCAGTCTCTTGAGATTTTGTGTTTCCTCAGCTACAGACTGGCAGGACATGCAAGGCTGCAATATAAAATTTCCAATAAGGGCAATGCAACAATGAAAGACAGTTAAAACTGTTTGCAAGTCTTGCAAAGAAAGAAAAACACAGCTAAATATAATCAGAAAATAGGCGATTTAAAATACAATAACAATTTTTTCTACTTTAGTTTTTTTAAGAAAAAAAAAGTCATTAAATCTTTTAATAAAAATCTGTTTTATGTCGATAAGGTAGTTAAAAAAATGGGGGATAGTACATTATCTACTTTTAAAACAAGAAATTCATTGACAACCAAATATAAAAACCACTCAAACAATTTAAAATGCAACTAGTTTGAAAACACAATATTCTTACCCTATCATTTATAATCCATGATTTATTGAGCTTATTTAACCCTCTGTTAGTTGCACTGGTTCTGACGGGTGGACAGTGGCTTTTAGACAATGCTCAGTAACGAAAATAATGCAGAAATGTATTACAAATTTAAACAGTAATTTTTTACATTATTTTTACTTTTAGTATGTGTCTTAAATAAATAATTTATTTTTTAAATGAATAACTAATGCTTGTGTAAGTAGGAAAGACCTTGAGCACCTCACAGATGCACAACAGTTGATTATTAACATTCCAAGTGATTTCAACAAGATATCCTGTCCATCAAGATGCAAACAATTTTTCTCATGATGAGGAATCTTGTCATTGGCAAAATTGCTGTTTTTTTGGATTGGGTCGGTTTGCTTTTGATGACAAGAAATCTCATCTGTCAAGATCTGGTCAGTTTCTCTGATGACAAGGTACGTCATAGAAACAACCACTAGGAAGGTTATGTCTATGGAGGGAGACCTATGACTGATGGAGGGTTAACAATCTATTTTGACAGAAATATTACTAAATCATAATTTAACCAAAAGAAATGGAGCAATAGATAGAGGTGCAATGTGAGGGATTGCTGTATATCTAAACTTACAAAACTTTGGAACTTGGTTTAACCAATTTAAAAAATAATTATACCGTAAGAAAGAGGACATTTCAAGGTTCCCTGCGATGTTTTCAAATATAAAAAATAATAGTAATAAGATATAGATATGACAGTTTAAAAAAGTAACGGAAATGTCCCGAATTAAAAAAATTATTATCAGGAACCAAATTGAAATAACTAAAAAAACTCAGCATCCCGCAAAAGTTCATACTTAGAGGTACTCTAAAAACAATCACAGCTGAAGACTGAAAATTTGTACGTCTTTTGCTCACTCGCAGTAGAAATTTCGCTCTTTCAACTTTGACACGTAACAAGCCCTAAACTAATAGCCGCATCGGAAAAGATTTTATTCCCTTTTCCCCTGTACAATTTTGAACAAACCATGTCGATTTTGTAATTTTCTGATCAGTACTTTCTCGGGAAACCATCTAAGAATAGAACAAAAAAAGCAAGTTCTCAATCCTGCGGCGGCAGCGGCAACTGTTTTCTAATAGAGATTCATTTGGTAATAACTAAGCACGAAATGATAAAACATTCCCTTTCATACCATGTCAGGCCCTTGAGCAAGGAGATCTTCAATCAGACTTTTGAATTCCTGTAGAAGATTTGAAAACATTCCCACACGGACCTGGTGAGCTTGAATTTCTTCTGGTGTGTTCGAGGCAATGCCACTGTCGACCGACATGTTGTCTTTTCTGCGCCGAAGTTCCACACACAATCTCCTCAGCTGATGGTAAATATCGATAACTTCTTGTGACAAATGCTAAATGGAAAAGCTTAGTTAGATCATGTATTTTAATTCTATGAAACAAAAATGTAGGTAATTAAAATACATTCATTGGAAGATCAATGTATAAAAATGGGTGGTATTAAAAAAAAATGCCTTTTCAAGAAATGTTATAATGCAACATTTAGCAATATTTTAAGAATACAAACAGTATGCTTTTTAAAATAAGAATTTTGCACATTGCAGTCCCCATACTGAATTTAAAAAAAAAAAAAAAAATTGTGAGAATGCAAAACAAAACTGATTTAATTATTCAATCATAAATAACTCAGAAAATATCTCAATTCATAATACATAATTTTGCATAAAAAGATAAATCCTTCAAACGATACATTTGCAACAAAAAGATGTGTTTATGATTCTTCACCTGAAAACTAAATTTAGCAAGGCTACACAACAAACAAGTTAATTTTAATGTGGTTGCACAGTATTTTTCTATGAAAAAATAAATATAAACTAATACTTGAGAGTAACTAATTGGATTGTTAAAATTTGATGTTTGTAATAAAGAAACAATGTGCAAATAATCATAGTTTCATTGATTTTAACTCGCAGATATAATTTACCTTGTTTTCATCCCCTTCAGGGAAAAGTCCAGAGAAAGGTAAGACTAGATCATCACATTCAATGTCTTCATCCAGCAAATGGTTCTAAAAATTATATCCCATTAGTCATTTTAAATAGCTATGATATACTAGATTACACAAATGAGGGATTTTTATTAATATCGAAATAAAATTAAGAAATTGAGCAAAACAAGTGGTGGAAAGAGCTAGTATCTACAGCATGACTAGAGGTAGTTTTTTTTAAATTATCATTAATTGAATAAATATGTAAAATAAGTTTAACAAAAAATGTTCTATTTAAGTCATTCCAAAAACAAATGGAACCCTAAGATTAGAAATGCTCTGAACAAGTCATTTTAATGTAGTTTGTTAAAACATTTCAAGGCAGAGATGATGGTTTCTATAGGAAACATCATAAAATATTGTTTCTTTTGCATTGAGCTTTCAAGCACTGCAAAACATAGATGATAGGACTATAGGAAAAGCTATTCAGGACAGGCTTTTGCGGTACAATTTCTGACACTTTGAAAGCACCTTTTCAAATTTTGCATCAATGCCATAATTCTTACAAAATTTCACTACTGCATAAGAAAATCAATTCAGTTGACTCGGCCCATAATGTGTCCAAACTGAGGCTTGCTAGCATAAAAATTTAATTTTTCAATATTTATTTTAAAATTAACAATTTTAATTTAATGACTTGAGAAAATAGATATACATAAGACAAAGACAAAGTAAAATGTATTAATCTAAACATTGTTAAATATGTATTAGTGTTTACCTGAAAGAAATTACATGAAAATATTTGTCTCATAACCTCATTTTTTACAAATTCAGCTCTTCAACTTAAAATTATAAGACCATGACACAAGTTTGTGCATGAAAAATACAGAGGAATCTTAATTACCTGTACACGTGAAGCATCATCTTCCATAGAAGAAGGCGCAGACATCTCTATTTCATTGAGGAGGGATGAATTACCGTTAGGACTTCTCCTTAATAATATGTCTAATTTAGCTTGAAGTTGAGAGTTTGTTTGCCGCAAGTCCTCCAAATCTTGTTGCTGATTTCGAATCTAAAGGATAATTTTTTCAAAATTTGAGTAAGCATAACTAAACTATACAATACTTAAGTAAGAAACCAGAAGAGAACAGGGTAGATAATTTTTTTAAAGGAAGGAAATTCCAAACATACTCAGTGCAGAAAGATTTGATGACAATTTTCTGTGTTCTGTTTCAAAGTAAGTTAAGTGCATTTGTGATGGAAACCTTATCTATATTTGATGTTATGAGATAAGAGATAACAGATCAAAAGCCAGAGGCTATTGAAAGCGAAATTTACGATAATACCCAGGTTTGTCAACATAAAAATCTTATCTATACCACATTAATTGTCATCTGATGATTTAGTATCAAGATTAATCAAATTCACACCTATGACTTTGTTAAATGTAATCATGAGTTTTCAAATGAGAAGTCTTGTTGCAGTTGATTTTCATCTTTGATTAAAAAATGATTTTACATAACTTAAAAAGCTATTTGTTATGTCAATAAACTTATAAAAATGTTGCACATTGGTTATTCTAACTACTTTTTATATTTCATAACCTAAATAATGCAAATACAGTAAAACCTTTATAAGTCATTACTGTACTTTCCAATTGTTTAGAAGGCATTATTTGTTGAATAATGTGAAATATTCCTTTGATGACCTGATATCAGGAAAATTCTTAAATACAGAAATGCCAAGGTCCTGAGTATTTATTCTAAATAATTCTAAACTGAAAACAATGACGTAGGTATAGATTTTTTAAGGAGTGAGCATATACAGGTATCTTATTTCCTCCCTCAGCCCAGTATAGGTAAAACAAAGTTGATTTGCTTTTCGGAAATACATAATGCATACACAGCTATGAGGTTCAAAACCAAAACTTAAAAATAAACTTATATATAAAAAAAAAAAAAAACTCATAAAATCAAGCTGAGACATGTCCATTGAAAAGTGAGTTTATCAACTATTTCCATTGAAGAAATGATGTTCTTGTGAGTTAATTGGTTATTTTTTAATTAGCGTTATACAAGAGCAACACAACAGGCTATTGACAACGGTCAGGGATCAATCCCCTAAGGGAAAGATCCAAGGACAACACCACGTGATTTTGAACCATGTCATATGACGAGGCAACACCTGAGCTGGAACCCCACTCTCCAAACTTCCACACCAACCCAACAATGATGTCCCTGTGAGAGCTGCCATCAGAGCTAAGTCAATCAGTCAGTCTGCTTGCAGGTTATGTTCCTTAGGTATGTCTTGATTCGTTTTACAGATGAAAAATCGGTTTGGGCATTATTACCATGTATAATGAATGGGAGGGGTTTGAACCAGTTGAACCCACCCCTTACCTATACGTTTAACTGAAAAATTTAATTTAATTTTACTAAAAGGAAAACTTTTGGTTCATTGGTTTCCTGACGCAAGGGCCATACTTGACCAGCTACTGTAAACACAACAATAACGAGGGAGGGAAAAAAAGAGCAAAAATCAGAAAGGTAGGTAAGGTTAACAGAGAAGGGAAGGCCAATCCTTCTGATACCTCTTGAAAATTTCTTAAAACCAGGGAATTGGTGAATTTTACTAAGAATTTTATAATGAAATAAAATCCATAACATTCCGTGTGCTTATTCATGCACTCACACAAAAAGCATTTCAGTAAAAAATATTCTGAGTATGCATACAAAACTTTAAAATCCAAAATAGGAGTTACAGTCAGTTACCTTCTGTTCTTGGTCTCTATTTTGTCTTTGGAGTAAAATTATTCTGTCCCCAGATTCTTCCAAGGAGAGATTCAGGTTTTCCCTTTCATCTGTGAGGGCATGTATTCTTTGACCAAGGTCTGATTTCCGTCCTTCCAGAAGATTGATCTAAAATTGAGATGAACATATTTTATTGTATTCACTATGACAAAATAACATAAAAAATACTGAGATCACAATTGAATCAGGTTCTGCTTTTTAGGGTTGCCAACTCTTTCTGAAATGCCCAAACTGATATATATATATTATTTTTATATTTCTTTTTAATTTTAATTGAAATAAGAGCCTGATGGTCCTCTCAAATACATAACAATAATAAATCTAAACCTAACCTCTTGTTGAATTGAAACTTCTAAAAAATAAAAATGACAGTGTTTATAAACAAAATAGAGATATTGTTCGTGTTTAGTTATACAGAAACAAGAGTGTTCCAAATTCTATTTTAAGAAAGTAGAATATGAAAATTGTGTTCATCTCGAGCCCCAATTTTAAAAAATAAAATTCAAATACATTATAATTGAATTAAAAGGCAACTAATGCCATTTCTTCATGATAGTCCCGCTCTGAACAGACTCGACATATATAGTATTGGCTGTGGATAGTAGTGGGGGAACGGACATTCAATGGATGGATACGAAGTCATGTGCAATAGAAATAAATATTTTAGAGTGTAGGTGATATTAGTGTCGATAGCTTTTTCATAAATTCCGTTGCAATTTGACATTTAACTGGGATTTTTGACAGCAACTTATCATCTTTGTAGAAGACAGTGTGACACCAGTGCTAATGCACTAGACACATATGCCAAGATGTAAAGAAATCGTAAGCAAATCAAAAGAACTTCATACTTCCTCTCGAAGACCTTCAAGCTGAGAAACATGGTCGTGGAGGTTTGATCGTCGGACATTAAATTGTTCCCTGAGAGTCTGTAGTTGAGCTTGCAGTTGTTCTTCTGCCCGAGCAGCCTGTTGAAAAAAAAATCATGTTAGTGGTCACAACAAAAGCATATTTATACATTGATATCGACGAATGAAGACATGCAGATCTGCTGGTGCCAATACTTACTGGTACACCAGAAAAAAAAAGTTTTGGTTCAGTAAAGGATTTTTACTTCACTACACTTTGTTCTATCTGAATTAAAAAGCATTCAAACATTTTTAATTTCATTGAAACCTTTTTTGCAGCTTTGAATTTTCAGAGTATTGATTTTTGTAGATTAGTTCTCATCTTTTATGTAAGTAATTTAAATTAAATGACAAGATCGTAAAATGACATTGGGAATGCAATTATTCATTGATAATTGAAGTTTTCATAATTTTATGAGGTTAAGAATGAAATTAAAGCAAAAGCAAATATTAATCCATCCAAACAAATTACTTCATACAATTTTTTTTTATATATTTTTTTTGAATCAGGAAAGATGATTTCTTTACTAATAAGAAATATGGGTACACAAAGTAAATTCAGTGGAACATTATTTAAGGAATTGGAACGCACATTAATGCTAAAATTCATGGAAACTTTTTGCTGTCCTTGAATTCTGAAACCATTCTATTTGAAATTGGGAATCCAAAATATCTCAAGCCTACCCTTTTTTGAAACATAGAATTGAAAATCACTGCTAAATTTACTGGCGAAATTTACACAGCAAATTTTGGAAACATTGCAAAAAAAAAAAAAACTTGTAATACGAAGAATTAAAAACAAGTTTAGTCTTCAACATTCTTCCCAAAAGTGAAATTTCTTCCGGTTGTCCTGCAAGGATTCTGACCGTGACAAAACTATGCTCATGTTTCTAACACATTGCCTCTCTCTTTCGCTTCAAAAAATTCCATAGAAAAATTATGACCTGAAGACTGACACACGATTGGTCAATACGTTAGATTAAACGCCAACGGTGCCTAAAACAGCAATAATCTGAGTTTTAAGATAACCTCCGTAAGTATCGGGTGATAACACTTGAACAAAATAAGTAAAATCTGTAAAGTAAAAATCCCTCTCTCGGCTTTTTACAAAATTTCAGATTTTTATTCATCAAAGACAAAAAATAATGCATATATTGTGTAGTGCACAAGCATTAGGCTGCAAAAAAAGCCCACATAAAATGGTTGCTCCTTTTTCGGACTACGAAAGTTTCAGCAGTGTAAACAAAAACAAGCAGACGAAAAAATACTTTTGAACCAAATTACCCTAAACCAGTTTTGACTTCAAAACCGTCATTTCGATATCGGTAATCCCACTACCTCAAACTCTAGTGGAACATTATTTCAGTCACGTATGGGACAACCAGATTTTTGTCATGAAAACGACTAGAGGTTTTTATTATTCTATCTTTAAAATCATTGTTCTTTGAGTAAGTTTTTCCCGAATTTTCAAGTATGCCCATCAATTTTTTTTTTGTGATACGACCATTTTCTATCAAGCTATTTTCAATAAATTTTTAATAAAGACAGAAATTATCTCTCTCACCTCTTTTAATCACCATTTATTACTTCAAACAATTATTTCGGTGGAGTGGTAGCAAACGGGACAGTGGACGATTTCTTGCCAAAGTGGCAACCTTCAATTTATACAGTTTTTAAGGCAACCCTATTTAGAATGTTTAGAACTGAAGACTATTGACGGCACCATCTTGATTTGGCGACAAAAAAAAAACGATCGGCGCTACTGTCACGTTTGCTACCACTCTACCATTATTTCATTTATATATAAGAAGAAATTAAAATTGGAAAAACAAAGACTAAACACTTGCTGGACAATATAAAAAGAAATACTACTTGAAGAGAATTTGTAAACTACAAAACAGAGCTCGAGCAACGTAAAAAAAATTGATGAAATTTAGTTGTATCTCTTATTTATGCTAAAAAAAAAAAAAATAGAACAATATTTTACTCAACAAAATATTCGTAGGTGGAAGCGTTTCTGCGGCTATGTAACATCCCCACGTATTTTGATCATGACATCAGTTGGCTTGTTTTTCGAAAACATTTCTGAACGTCGCGTCGTCAGTAAAAATGTCAAAGACATCCAAATTGAAAAAAGAGAGTTGATAGGTCAAGACTGATTGGATTAACCATCAAAACATTAAAAAAGGCGATGAACTACATTTTAAGGTAATTCTTTAATGTCAGACGGGATCATTTAAGCTGCAGGAGTTAAATCTACGCAGACTGTCCGATTTGTTTGTTTACGCTGAAATCCTCATATAAAAAGAGCCAACGTCAAGACCCATGAAATTCCCTACCCGTTAGTTTAAGTTCCGAAAGGCTATAGAAAATTTACTATAGACAATTAAATAAAGCTATTTGAAAATATTTGAGACACATTACGGTAATAGTTAGCCAACGAATAAATGATCTGATGTAAATGTGACTCAAGAGTTTTTAACGATGAAACGATAAAAGATACAAGTAGACAGTAAATATCCTTCTTTTACCTCTGCTACATATATTTGGATGCATTCGATACTGATGTATTAGTAAGATGCATGCAACTGATTTAATGAGCCAGCAGAGCAATCAAACTTTCCTTTGGGAAGGGCTGAAGATTAATGACTGAATGACTAAATTGCTGAAAAACTGACTTTGAAAAAAAAGTTCAACCCAAAAAATTAATGTGTAAATAAATATTCCATTTTTAGATGCTGATAAATAATGGATCCAATCAGGCCCTGATTTACCATCAGGCCCGTGAGGCACGGGCCTAGGGCCCCCATAATTTAGAGGGACCCTAAATTTCAAAAGTATCTAAAAATTATAAAAAGTTTTTAAGTAGTTACATAAATTATTGGGTATTTACGTAAATGTCCGTCGACCGTTTCCCCCACTATCACATTCTTGTAATTACATTAATTATCTAACTATTATGTTTTTAATTTTCATCTGCTTTATTTTGTTTTGCCAAGAGTTATAAGTAATGTCACGATTTTCTCAAACTTTTTGGTGACATCTGTGAAACGGTCAACAGTCAAATACGTAAGTACCAATTATTGTTATAAAATTAGTTTTAGTGATGAACAAATAATATGAGGGAGGGGCCCCTTCCTGCGTGTTGTGCCTACTATACCAAATTTTCTAAATCGGGCCCTGGATCCAATATCTGTTCAAGATTGGATGTTAAAGAATTGTATACAGATGGAAGCAAATGATTCCTTAAAATAATTCATATGACCCAATTTATTTCTCGTCTCGCATCTCTAACTTTTCAACAGAGTTCTTTTAAAGAACTGACCGCCATCCGACAAATTTTCATTTTCAGTTCTTGTGTAACGGCTAAGAAAAAGGATGGAACTGTACTGCAATGCTCCAGAACCGGGATATGTTGTCCCCATAAGATGTTTCCTATTCCCTCAAGTCAAACATCTATGGTTGATTGAAAAGTCGTTTTAAGGTATTTGGGCCATATGTGGCCAAGCTGCGCCAAACACAAGACAGGCAATTTTAAGTAAAAAAGGTGAAAGAGGGACTGGGAAACAGAATAGTGTGACGAAAGCTGAAAAAGATCGCTTGGGAATCCTTGGAGCTCGACACCTATGTTTACTAAAAACAGAAAACTCCACGGAGAAAAGATCATTAGTGCCTCGAGTCCGTGATGCCCGTATACACCTGAAGAACATATGCACCCATGGGCCTAGATCTATGGAAAGTGGAAACAAACTAGACTGGAGGTTTTTAAGTGGTATGCCGAATAATTGCACACTGTCAGAAAAAACAGAGGTAGCCGAAGGCAGCCTCGAATTTCAAATAAGCTTGCTTGCACATCAATATTTTACTAAATTATTAATTTTATACTTCTTTTCTCCAGGATCATTTTGAGATTGTACTAAAAGATACTAATTAACCTGCAAATTTTGTTTCAATTCAAATTGGAGTTTTCAAAGAGCACTTCATCAAGGGCAGAGCCCAAGGGGTTCAAATTCTTCCTGAAATGATTTTGGAAATAACCTTCCTGATAGTTGCTTCGAGGAGGTATTTCTTCATTAGAAAAACTGTCCAGGAAATATCTTCGTCAGTCGGAATTCAGTAGGCATTCGTTATGGCACTATATTTTATCATTTACAGAATTGTTCAGATCTCGATGGGCGAGATATCGTGTCTAAACCGCTTGGAGAGTTGAAAAGCTACGTGCAAAGCTAAATAAAGAAACTAGTTGCAAAGGAGAAAAACGAATTTCGTACATTAGACGTATATTTTACCTGGTAAAGTCGTTAACAGTCAAACAACAATCGAAGAAAAAAAATCACTGAATGTTTTGCTCATTTTACATTACGGCATTTAGGGAACAGTGAAGACTGGACCTCTGAATATTTTCTGAATGCGTGGTGATAAGTGTTCTATCAGAGAATAAAATGTTTTTGAGAAGAGGGGGCAGCTTGCAAAGGTTTGCCACATGGGTAAGTTAGACCTCAGGAACGATTCTGGCTGGATAGAAACTAAAGTAGTGTACCTCAAGCTACAGTAACCCATGAATATCCATTAGATTGGTGTAGACGTTTTAGCGAATCCACTAAAAACTACTATTTGTGTGTTTTCAAGTCAATTAAATTATCGTTCTGTTCCTTTGAAGACAGGGGTGTCTGAAGTCCATCAGCCAACACTGATAATGTGACTGACCTGTTTCAGTTGCGCTGTCAGCCTGTGATTCTGTTCCGTAAGCTCTTGGAGCAGTTGCGCCTTTTCCTTTTCAGTGTTCTTCTGCAGTTGGTTCTGCTCTTCTAGTTCCTTCCTAAGCTCTTCGATATCACTTTGGAGCTCTACTATCCGGCTGTCGTAGTCGCCAACCAGAGAGTCCAATTTTCTCCTGAGGGCATGCTTCTCCTGTTCCAGAATCTGAAAGAAGGAAATAAACCAGTCAGTTTTCCGAACACTTAATCACAGCGGCATGAATTTCTGCAATTGGAAGAACAAGCTATTATTTTTGCAATATACTAACGTGCATTGTGTTATGTATATGGCTACGATGAGAAGGTGATCTTAGTTCTTTTCTGAATAGGTGCGAAAGGTTGTTTTTGATAAGGGCTGCCATAAGCAGAAACATTTGCGAAATGCATACAGTTCCGTTGCATAAACATATCTCGAATTATTTCTCGAAAAAGGAGGATTCACAATTGGGGACAAGTTACGTTAGAAACTTTAGAAATTTAATAAGGGTAGATTGTCTTTCACGACTGTATTGGAAAACCAAGATATGTCGGAGCTTATGACCTCTTATCTTGCACATAGAGAAGCCTCTCTGTATGGATCATTTATAAAAACAACACAATTTTATATGACTTATATATACCTAATTAACCATTATCACATGTTAAGCCATAGTATCAGAACAGAAGATTTTGCACTATTTAAATACAACTTGTCAAAAATTTCTAGTATATTTTTTTTAACCAGGCGAATTATGCTCGTTGGTTGGTTAAATATCACGACAACTTAATGAAAATTGAAGAAACTCATCCTGAAATTGCAGAAGCTATGGAAAAAGGATATTTCGGAATCTAGAGAACTGATAAATAGTTTTCAAGACAGCCAATCGATCTGACTCTGGAACAAACAATCAATGCTGAAGCTGCAAAGAGATTAGTCTGTGTTATAAATTTTACAAATACCATCTCAGCTCGTCAACGTTGGTGTAAGAGCCAAGAAATCCGATTTACTGTTATATCATTTGCATATGAAACTACTGGGCTACAAAAGAAACAGGACGTAATATCCGATTTGGAAGAGCATAATATCAAGAGATACCAAATCGTTAAAAACTTTTATTGGTGGATTTTCAAAGTTTATGGATTTATTCGATCAAATATTAACAAAAGTTTACTTTTCAATATTTCTATTAGAAAAGCAGCTTCAGAAAACGTGAAATTTTTTTTATTGGGAGAGATTTGAAAAATCCAACTACAAAAGTACGCATTATGAATATTTCTGCTGAAACTATAGAAAAAGGAATAAAAGTGGTAATCATGTACAAGAAATACGGATGCAACAGGATTTGTTCGGAAGTATGGTGGATATATCAATGGATTACAATGTCGATTTTGAGAAGATTTTATGTTATTCAATTATACCGATTCAAATATCTTTATGCCATTTGTATGGGACCATTTGCAAAACCAAAAAGTCAGCAATAGTAGAAGTTTTTGAAAAAAATCACAAACCTGGAAACATACCTAAAAATTTTGATATCGTAATAGTTGATGGTTTCCATCTTTTACATACCATGCGTGATATGCCAGTGACATTCGCGCGCGGCAACATTTCCAAAAAAATTATGAAAACTCTAACAGCGACCAAAGCTTCACGTGTTGACATAATTTTTGACCAGTATTTTTTCTCATCGATTAAAAATTACGAACGTGCACTACGGAATGAACTAAACAGCATGGATTTTAAAATTACCGGTCCAATGCAAGTTCGTCCAACAGATTTCAGTAAAGAGGTAAAAAAAAAAAACCATTAAATTGAAGCAGACTCTCGTAAGATTTTTAATAGACCACTGGACTACACCAAAAATTGCGCCATTTATTGGTAACACAATCATTAATTTAAGTTATGATCAGTGTTACTTTTACAGATTGAAAATAATACGGCAATAAATGATGAATTGTCTTGTGACGATCACGACGAAGCAGACACAAAAATTATACATCATGTGTGTAAAATTAATAATGATTTTGTCACTAGCGTCCTAGTTAAATCTTGCGATACAGATTTTTCAATTATAATGCTCGGCAATATGGATCATCTGCAGTCTGACAATTGTCACGGAGTATGGCAACGGAACTAAAAAGAGGTTTATTAACATGTCACAATTGTCTACTGAATTAGGACCATCAGTGTGTGCCAGCTTGCCTGGGTTTCATGCCATTACGGGTTGCGATTCAACCCTTCTTTCTTCAAAGAAGGAACGAATAAGTCATTAAAATCTAACGGAGATTATCAAAAAGCTTTTACCGATCTTGGAGCAGCCCATGTGTCAGGTTTGCGATACGAAACCTTTTCGGTATTAGAAAAATTTGTCTGTGAAATTTATGGCTTCAAAAATTCAACCCATAGTAATACTGCTAGATTTCATAAATTTTGTTCAACATATAAAGCTCATGACGCTAATGAATCGTTCAAAAACGTTTAGAAAAACTACGATGCATCAAATTTACCTCCGTGTAAAGCTGAGTTACACCAACTCTTACGCACTCAATACATAACAAGCATTTGGCGAAATGCACATTTACGGTCTCTAAATAGCATATCGCCATTAAGACATGGATGGGATTTGCAAGATGAGAAATATGAATTTTACTGGTAGAAAGAGATTGTAAGCCGCCTTCTGTTTTACATGCTTTAAAAGTAGAAATTGAAACAGAAAATAATACAGGTAAATATCGATATTTTTTATTCAATGAAATTTCATTATTTATTGTGTGTGTAATGAAGAGGAGTAAGAAAGTTGAAAATATAAGTTTACAGCTTTCAAGAAGTTCAGCGAGCCAGGGCCCCGGCAGCTGCCGGCGCAGCCGATAAATGTTCTCTTGTACTCATATCTACCAATAAGGCTTTTTTGTCGCATTCATGTAAAATCTTTATTTGCGTCGGGTGGTTATTTAAAACCGCCGTGTTCGTCTAGCTTTTAGCACATATTTTCGATAAAAATTAATAAATATGCTATAAAAATTTCAGAGTGCCTAAAAAAAAATATATTTTTTTTTGCGTTTATTATAATACAAGTTCAGGGCAGTCGGGTAATACTTTAAAACCATCTAAACCAGTGTTTCCCAACCTTTTTTGTGCCATGCCCCACCTAAGCCTTTCTAAAATTCTTATGACCCTCTATGTAACATATACATAATTTTTAATATTAAAAAATTGAACTGTTCACTTAAGAAACTAACATGATAGGTTTTAGGAAGAAATCAAATTCTTATGCCCACCTAAGCCACCGCAAAAAAAAAAAAAAAAAAAAAAATTCCATTTGACAAATTTGTCAAGAAAATTATGCTTCTAAAACGAAAGTAAATAAAAATCAAATCAAATACTTCCCAATTATATCTATACAATGTATATATTTTTTAAATCAACGAGACTTTTATAACAGTTTTTACTGACGCCTATTTCAAATTAACACCAACTGAATGCTGCGAAACACTGCATCTGAATGGCCCGTTGCAACTTCTGTAAACAACTGAGTTGTTTAGCGAGATTTTAAAGCGTCCGGGGGTCCTCGCGGAGCCTGCCGTCTGCCGCAGGGAGGTTAACTAGACGGCGCCAAAAACCCAGTTGATATTTTGGTCTCGTCAAACGAATTTATAATATTTATTGGCCGCAATTATTTAAGAATTTGCTTTTTTCTTTCAATTTTGGCACCGAAATCTAGCATTGCATTTAAATGGTCCGGAGCAAAAGGGTTAAACTCGTGTCGAGTCCATTTTCGAATTGCCCCCTTTTATAATCCAATTGCCCCCCTGTGGGGCGTGGGCCCCACGTTGGGAAACATTGATCTAAACAGTCTGGGATTTTTATTTCTGGATTCTATAAATGCTAAAATAAGAGAATAAAAAAAAAATTTCTAAGTGCTTAAAGGATGCTCGGTGAGATTAGTTTTTTGCAAATGTCATGCTGCGCAGTAGCGAAATAACCCCAAACGCCTTTCCCGACTGTCGATTCCCTATTCAACTACCATTGATATACTACTATTTTACAATTTCATAGTGCCTAAAATACCTTCCCCAAATTCGTCATCAGCTCCCCGACTAATACCACCAGCTCATGCATATCCAAACATTTTGTACTTGCCGTCGTCCATCTTACACAAAATTCGCATCTTTCTAAAACTAGATCGGTTTCACGCCAAGAGAAAAAGAATTGTAGGAATAGATGAACTTTTAATAGTAACAAAAAAAGTTTCCTGTGAAGGTCAATGTTGGGAGGAAATAATTAAATGGCGGTTTACTATTAATGAAGGGTTACGGGAATAATCAAATATTGAAATACACCTGCAGTTTTGAGTCGTCCATCTTGCATAAAATTCGTATCTTTCGAAAACTGGATTGGTCTCTCTTCAAAAGAAATAGATTTATAGGAAGATTAACTAACTTTCAATAAAAAAGTTTCCTGTGAATGTCAGAGACGGGAGGAAATAATTAAATGACGGTTTACTATTTATGGAAGGTATGGAATATTATTCAGACAATTACATGTAGTCGCACACCTGCTGTTTCCGCTAGTTCTTCATTCTCAAAAGGTACGAACAATTTATTACAGGAAACGGATGTCAATTCGTGATGTCATGCAAATGTTTTTCTTCTTTAAACATTGTCTTTTTTATGTTGTTGATGCGCCATGGCTCAGAACTCTACATATTTCTGGTATTGTGGTGTACAAGCATCATCAAAAGTTCTAAGTGATACATAATAAAACCACCATCAAAATGTGTGTTTATCTCATTTTTTTACCAAAAAGCTAATACCTAGACTTAAAAAAGCAGTACAGTAAAATATTTATTTTGACAATTATTGAGTTTCTGCTTTAAGATTACGATAGATAATCAAGGAACTTTCAGAAATTTTATTCTCTCTATAATTTATAAAAAGTATTTTATTTAAAAAAATTCTAAATATTGGAGGAATTTTTCATCATACCTCCATATTGTAAATGTACTGTCGAAAATATCCTTCGATAAACATTTGCCACTAGAAATGACGATACGTCAAAACTGGCGAAGTGCTGAAATCGTGTTCGAAATACAAGCCATGTGATGTCACGTTTGGAATACGTACAGGAAACAGTCCCGCCACAAACACTACCTCTATCTACATTTGACTTGACCAAAAATGTCTCTAGCACAACATTGCAGCAAAACTACTCCCAAAAACTAAATTTTAAGCCACTTGATCTCAACTGATAATATAAAATATTTCATTTCAATACTATTGAGACCTAATACGTATTAACTTAAGTAATATTTCCCACATCATCTACATAGACGTCTTTAAATAAGGCAGATTATTCTATAAAAAGGAATGTCCTGACGCTAAGTAAGGAAGCCTTTAACGTAAAACATTACTACGGCTTCTTTTAAGACCGTTTTCCTTTTGGCTTTCATAGCAGATACGTGTTTTCATGCAAAGGTAATCTCATTTGGTAAAGAGGCGATTCTGCTGCATGTAGATTTATTGGCTAAACTTTTCAGACGTATAAAAAAGCATATATATATATTATTTTTACGTCTAATATTAATATTTAACCATTAATATTTTACTCAATTTTCACTGAATACTTGAATTATTGAAATTTAATTATTCAATTTTCACTCACGATTTTTGCCTAACTCGGACTAGTATAAAAGCATATTCAAAAACATGTTTTCAAATTATTGATAGCCAAAATCACGCAATGTCCAGCGAAATTTGATAATCTGATACGTTGCTGACCTTATCTTTGATGTTTTAAATGGAATAAATCGCTGGTATTTGTTAAAATGAGGTTGGCGTTGGATTATAAGGCGCAAAGGACATATTTGGCTAAACTTTTAAATGGGGAAGAGAATAAAATCTTTTTAAAAATTGGAACATAAATGAATGTTTAAAAATTAAATTACTAAGTACCAAGTCTCCAAGGAATGACCAGTCTGATAGCTGAATGGTTAACGGACTCTCACTTTAAGAAGTGATGGTTTGCTATACGTGGTGGTTTGTAGTGGTTCGTAAACCTTTGGTACCGGCCAGGGCCCGATTTAGAAAATTTGGTATAGTAGGCACAACACGCAGGAAGGCCCCCCCCCATGTTATTAGTTCATCACAAAAACTAATTTTATAACAATAATTGGTGCTTACGTATTTGACTGTTGACCGTTTCACAGATGTCACCAAAAAGTTTGAGAAAATCGTGACATTACTTATGGCAAAACAAAATAAAGCAGATGAAAATTAAAAACATAATAGTTAGATAATTAATGTAATTACAAGAATGTGATAGTGGGGGAAATGGTCGACGGACATTTATGTAAATACCCAATAATTTATGTAACTACTTAAAAACTTTTAAATTTTTTTAGATACTTTTGAAACTTAGGGGCCTTTTAAATTATGGGGGCCCTAGGCCCGTGCCTCACGGGCCTAATGGTAAATCAGGGCCTGTTCCCGGCTAGAGTGCCTACATAATAAGAGTGGCGACATACGGGAAACATTTTCTGATTGGCTTAGAGACCTTTTCTACCGCCCGAGGCGGCCTTTTCCTAGCTCCCATAGACTTAACATGGGAACTTTTTGTGTGTATATTAAATTAAAAAGAAAATATAGCTTATTCATGTTCCATTTCGTGTTCTAGAATGTTTATTTATTATTATTTTAGGGTTTTGTCAGTATAAATTTGAAGACTTTTTAAGTAAATAGCTTTTTTTGAACAACATGGTGTTTCCAGCAATCTAAGCACGTTGAGCAATCCATCTCATCAATTAAGCATGTAATGGAGCGTTTATATGATTTATTTATACCGAATGTATCCATATTATAACAATCATATGCTTTTTGTTCTCCTTGAAATGATATATTAATTCGCCCAACAACCTTCTTTGAGACGATTCTGGTAGAAAAATGGCTGACGCGCATGCGCATTGTTCCAAATTTAGTCAATGGTCGCCACTCTTATTATATAGGCACTCTAGTCCCGGCTAGCTCTCACGTAGCAAAAGGGGCGTTTGGCGCAAAGGGCATATTTTACAATGCAGCGCCATGCACAAGATAGCGTCGAGTAAAAGAAAGCAGGAAAAGAACGTTGGGGTATTCAGAGTACGACACTCGTATTTACTATTTTATATTATTATTATCACGTGGGAAAAATATATCACTAGAATACCTCGAATCCATGAAGTCCGAACACATCTGGAGGCTAGAGGCTACACATCTAATTTAGATGTGTAGCCCTCGAGTACCTATACTAGATGTGCAGCCCCCGGGTACCTAAACTAGATGTGTAGCCCTCGGGTATCTAAATTAGATGCGTAGCCCTGAGGTATCTAAATTTGATGCTTAGCCCTGAGGTATCTGAATTAGATGTGTAGCCCTCGGGTATCTGAATTAGATGTGTAGTCCTCGGGTATCTGAATTAGATGTGTAGTCCTCGGGTATCTAAATTAGATGTGTTGTCCTCAGGTACATATAGATGTGTAGTCCTCAGGTACATATAGATGTGTAGTCCTCAGGTTTATATAGATGTGTAGTCCTCAGGTACATATAGATGTGTAGTCCTCGGGTACATATAGATGTGTAGTCCTCAGGTACATATAGATGTGTAGTCCTCAGGTACATATAGATGTGTAGTCCTCAGGTACATATAGATGTGTAGTCCTCAGGTACATATAGATGTGTAGTCCTCAGGTACATATAGATGTGTAGTCCTCAGGTACATATAGACGTGTAGTCCCTCAGGTACATATAGACGTGTAATCCCTCAGGTACCTAAACTAGATGTGTAATCCTCAGGTACCTAAACTAGATGTGTAGCCCTCAGGTTTAACTAGATGTGTAGCCCTCAGGTATCTAAATTAGACGTGTCTCTGAGGGCTGGTGCATGGTTACTGGTGAAAGAACCTTTTCAAAAAGCCAAAGCTTCCACTCCAATTCGTGTTCTATCTGGATCTTTTTAACGGTCAGTTCAGACAAAACCTGCACGAAACATGGGCGTTCCGGTTTTCTCTCGGTTGGGTACTTCCACAAGAAACATCTGTCCAATGGTGCCGCCTCATGTTAAAAAAACCATCCTTTCTTCACATTACACCTTTTCTGTCCCTACTTAGCAAATTGATCCCATGCAACCACACACAATGGCAAAAAGTAATAAGAATAAAAGGCGGGAAAGGCAACAAAGGTTGGACACGTTCGCAGCGTGAAGAGTCCAGACGAGCATGTCTGAGGAAGGAGAGGCACGAAAGGTTGTTTGAGAAGCGAACGACATGAGTTGTGGTCACGCCTTCACTATCATTTGCCCCCCACTGCGGAAGCGGTAGACATTTTCGTGTTGCGGACACAAAGAAAGTGATTGGTTCCGTGTCACGGAGTTTATCCACTTCAGGATGGCGATGCCACTTCGGGTCTCCAATTTGATACCGTGTACTTCGGAAGTTTTTAGAATGTCTGAGAAGGATTACTTTGGAATTTCTATGGTGGGACTTCCATTTTTGATTTTCTATTCATGTACTGGCTATACTATGGGGAAGCAGGTTCGGCTCAAATCTGATTCCCAAAATGTTGCCCCACATAGTCCAAAAGGTCCCGTTATAAATGGGATGAGAAGAAAAGATGCATTTATTATTAAATATTTGAATCCCTAAATTATTTAGATACGCATTTGTACAATTATTTTGACTTTAAAAATGGTCTTCACTGTGCCAACTACTCTATTCACTTCATATCAAAAAGCTTCATTGAATTGCTTTTCTTTTTAATAATTTGCGGGGTCTCAAGTAGGCACTTTATTTAACGTCGTACTGGAGCGACACAATGGGCGATGGTGCGGGACCAATCACCAAGGGAAAGATCCGAGGACCACACCACGCAATTTTGAACCAAATTGTGGGGTCTCAGAGATTGACGGAATTGTGCTCCGCACTTAACAGTCTCAGGTAACCAACCTTCGTAAGCCCGGTACTAGGAAGAGGGTTAGGAAGACCAAAGATAACTCTAAAGGGGTGGACCGTTTCTGAGATATTAGCTGTCCACGTGCAGATATCAACCACGTCTCTTAAAAAATTTCACTTTCCAAAAGAATATACCTTGATGAGTGCTTTTGAATACTTAAATGTCAATGAAGAGCAAAATTTTCCGATTCAATGTCTTTTATTACAATCGATATTTGTTTAAAGTTGAAGACACGAATCCCCAAAATCACTGTGGTGGATTTTATAGTGGCTTCTATTGGTATACCAAACTCACGTAGCACTAACGGCTATGTTCGTAACCCATTCTTTATATCACTAGTACCATTTGCGTGCTATGTTACGAGCCTCCCCTTTTTCACATTTCACTTTCACGTGCCCGAACAAGACGTTCGTGATCCTATTCCGTTAGAATCAGCTAGTGCTTCTGTTCCATTACAAATCAGAATGCAACCATTTTTGTACATAAAGCATTGTAAATATTTGTAGCTTAATAGAGATTAAACATAGGTCAGCGCGAAACAAAAAATGACGCTAGATGGGGCCGAAAGGGAATTTTCGATTTTTGGAGGGCCATGGAATTTTCGATTCACGACTAGTCCATATTAACACTAGCTCCTTCCGAATTCAGTGTTCAATTACCGTTACTTCAGAAGTATTGAAAATGAAAACATAAGTATCCTCGTGGCGCATAGCAAAAATATTACCATTCTGCTGTCACGAATCGGCATTGTGTGATCCGCTTGTCCCGTCACATATAATTAATTCTCTCTAAATGTCGTCTAAGCGCAAATGTATCAAACGATACTTGCGACGTCTCCCGATAACCCTGGAGTTATTGCCAGGTGAAATCGGCCAAAAATAATTACGTCGCGTCCGCTAGCTGATCTGTATCCTACCATCAAAACGAGTTTAAAGATCCGACGCTTTGCGAAAGATTTGTATGTATATTGAAATCGATGGTATTAATTTGGGTTATTAAGACAACGAATTTGAGTTCGAAAAATCGAGAAATCGGAACCTCCATGAATAGAACCTGCGCCTGCTACAACTTGTAGATTGCTAGCAGTGAGATGTAGAGTGCTTGGAAGTTTAACCCATTTCGTTTATTAACTTCAGCACTTCTGCATATTTGTGATACCTTCTTCGTGATACGTTAGAAGGTCAAGCTTTCGTTCTCAGAACTTATTATGCAAGCAACTGTACACATAAACTAGACTATTATCGACTCGGCATTTTAATATCTGTAGGGTCTAACTTTTAAAAGAAATGACCTAGGTATAGTGTGAGGTGGATACTGATAAAACATTCAGTTTTAAAAAGAACACTCAAAATTAAAATAAGTATTTTTGCGAAATGCTATTGACGACAAAGCATTGCACTTTTTGTGCACTGACATGGCTATACCGAATACATTTTATACGTCAGGTGAAAATAACTTTGAAGATAACAGAAAAAACACGATGAATATTTCTTGAAGACATACCAAATATTTGTGTTTTGATTGCTAGACAAAAAAAAATGTTGATTGTCTTCTGTCATTGATTGAGCGTATTGTAGGCAGAGATGTCGTGTGCCAGGGTCGAACGCGTTACAAAAGATATCATCTAAACCGTTCGACTCAAGGACATCTCACGGAACAGGATACAATAGCCCCATTTTAACATACACACGCAAATCGGAAAATATGCGCTGACTCAACAGATCAGTTTTTAATTGAAAAGTAGTGAAGGGAAGAATTACAGATGTTGACTATACAACGCGATCCATCCACCCGGAACAACGCGAATTGCGGTTTTTCTTGGTGTAATTAAAGAGACCGTTAGAAAGTTTGTATGCAGATGATGTACAGACGGAAGAGGGGTGGGAAAAGGGAATGATCGATTGATATCTGGGGTGTGGACATCTTGTCTCCGCCACACGATCTTTTAAAAGAGAAGGGTGTGGTCACTTTTATTGCTCTTCCAGAGTGTCTCCATCGTCCGTTCGAAATTCACTCAGAACGTGGGGAAGAAATCGGCCGTCGCCTAGGGTGGAGTACTTAAGATTGTATTCAACACCCCCTTAATCATTTAAAACTGACCATCCCAAGCCGAGAAGGTTTGAGCGAGGCTGTTTCGTTATATAGGAGAGCTATTGATTCGATGACGAGAATCAGATAGCCTTCAGGAATGGCTTTTCAAAAATTGAAGGACGATAAAAATAAATTTCGAAGGAGGTTAGAATTTCCAACAGCTTTTTGAGTTTTACTGAGTCCAAGTTTAGTCCACTTCGAATTGTGTTTTTTTTATTATTGTCTTCTCAAGTAAAGGATAAGCTTGGGCAAATTGGCGGTTGGGTTACGTGGTTTTGAACAAGTCCCAGAGTATTGGTTGGTTTTGGTGTCACTGTCTTATGATGCTGAAGGGAGGTAATAAGAGAGAAATGCACCAACATGAATTGTACCTGCGGTCCCTACAACTCCCAGGTTGCTAGCGCAATAAACCATGACGGCCAACTCTAAACATGGAAAAAATTCTCTTTGAGATCTACTCTATACTTAGTCGTTGGAACATACCAATCCCTTAAAAAAAACATTTAGAAAAAGTTTTTCAACAAATTTTCCTTTAATGTTCTTAGCAAAGAATAACAAATGAGGTATGAAAATAGAAAATTCCCCTTAAAACCTTATTTGATCTAATCCTAATATAATAAATAAACTTCGATGAGCATGAACATTAAGTTGCCAAACCTGTAAATAGTATCTGTATGGTAAGTGTTCTGAGGAATAGCTATTTAAAATTTCTTTAAAGAATGTAAACAACTGCTAAACAGTAAACAATTTGATGCAGCTGAATTCATTTCGCCATTTGATCCAACCGTAAATTCGATTTTTATTCAAAACTCATTCTTTTCAAGCAC
Organism: Metellina segmentata; assembly: GCA_947359465.1. Lineage (NCBI taxonomy): Eukaryota > Metazoa > Arthropoda > Arachnida > Araneae > Tetragnathidae > Metellina > Metellina segmentata. Next base: position 122,283,921 of record OX375876.1, read on the forward strand.
ATGATCTTTCACATCATTTGTTCCAAAAAAGAAGGGAATTTGGAACAGTTCTGTTTTCTATTTTTCTAAGTGAACTTTAACTCTTTGTAGGTTAATTGCTCATACCAGACACAATTACCACATTTTTTAAAGTTCAACAGTAGATTAAGCTTGTGCACCGATTTTTCAGCAATTCAGGAAATAGACTCTACATATTCTGAGTAAAGCAACCTGACGAAGCACGCTTTAATACCTCTATATATTTCGCTTGAAACAAAACTCGTGATATTCAAAATGGATCATAAAAAGGAGCATATCAACTAGCGGATGAAAATACCTGGAATTTGATTGGCCACTATCTTTTTAACTACGTCTATCTTTTTAAAAAAGCTTTTATTTTTTTTTTAATTTCACTTTTTTTTTACGTCTTCTAAAGGGTTTTACCTGGATGTCTGACTTCAAAGATTGCAAGATCCTTTCACTGGGATCATACTCACTTTTGAGAGAATAATTTGCATAGACTTCTACAAGCATAAATAACTCATAAGTCACAAACGTTTGTTCAAATTTCTACTGACAGTTTCAAAAGTGTAGTCCCTTTTGTCTGTCCGAACAGTTAATCACGCGGTCGCTGCGCTGTTAAGTTCAAGGCAAACAGCTTCTACTCGAGTGTCCTTATAAGAATCCAAGCTATCCAATGCGTCTCGAAACTCAGTTCTGTGTCCAGTTTTTTCTGGTTACACACCAAAGCTTAAAAGAGGAAATAAATCTTTTATGTAACACATGTAAGGTTCAAAAGCTCTATTCATAACTGGTCTTCTATGCAGTGTTTTTCAAAAGCTACGGCGGTCCCAGGACCGTCATTGAGTGCTGGCCATGCACTCAGAAAAAATAGACACGGCCGAAAGGCTGGCCACAGTACGCCCCAACTTTAATAAACACGTCCACAACAATTTTTCGGATATTATTAACTGTTATTTGTTTTTATATTCGTTCATTATAAAAAGGAAATTTATTTCGATGAATCCTTCTTCATTTTTTGTGGAATCTGCGATTGTAATAAACGATGCTCCCTGTGGCAAAGCTGCACCAAAATACTTATTACATTGTATCATGAACTGTAACAAGAGTCCGGCATATTAACACCGATTTCACGATGTCTCATAAAATGAAATTGTGAAAAAAACAAACCAGTAAGAATATCAGATTAATCAGACATTTTCTTTAAGGTAAGTTCTAAGAATGTTCTCTCCGGGGAAGTTGAAAATATGCTCCAAAGTCTCTTCATCAAGGCAAATAAGGCTCTCCCCCCCGTTGGAGTTCAACAATATTTTTTCTTTACATTGAAATACTCTTAAAGCATTCATCAAGGGCAGCAATGTTTTTAGGGAGAGAGTCCAAAGTATTTATTTATAGGAATTTATAAGCTTGTATTTAACATATATAAGTCGATTATGTTAGAGAAAATAGAAGTCCCGCAAATCACAGAGGTGAAATATACGGCTAAATATGCCGATAGTTTGAAAACAGTCGAAAATATCATTATATGCAATGTTTATTTAACATTACGGCATTTAGGGAACCGAGAAAGAGTGGGCATTACAAAATTTGTACATTTTTTCCCAAAACATTTTTGTACAAACACATTACAGCATTTAACAATCGTTATATAATGCTCATATTACTGCTTTTTGGGACTTCGGCATGAATTTGTCAATTTGGTTAAGCATTTGAATTTACATCGCACTGGAGCATCCCATGACTATTGGCGACAGTCTTTTACAGGAAGGAGTAGTCAGTTTAAGAACTCTGCCTTTATGTAAACATATCAAATCTAAGATCAAGTTTTGAATCCGCCTGGTGGTTGTGTCGACGAGGTACCTCGTCATTAGCAAAACTCACCAGATCTTCCGAGACGAGATATCTCGACATTAGAAAAAGTGACCTGATCATGAACTCGTCATCAAAAATCGGCAATATCTTGATGACGAGATATTAGCTTTGCAAATGCCGATACCTCGTCATTAGCAAAATTGGTCAGATCTTGATGGACGAGATATCTCGTCAAAAGTGACCTGATCTTGAACTCGTCATCATCAAAAATCGTCAAAATCTTGATGACGAAGATGTTACCAATTTTGCTTATGCTGATATCTTCGTCATTAGCAAAATTGGCAAGATCTTGATGGACGAAATATCTCGTCCAAACCCCTCGGAGATTTCAGAAAAGCAGGAACCACAGCTGGAATGATGCCCACATCGCCCCAGGCCAATTAAAAGCACTATCCCATGCAGCCTCAGTCTCCACCAGTGTGTTCGTGCTGTCTAAGCAGATAGATGTCGCTGTGTGTTTTGGCTTTCTTCGAGTAACAGAAAAGCAGCAAGAGTGGTGTGTCGAAGAAGTCGCTCAACCGTTTCTAGGTTACGCGATTCAGCAGGCATGAATGGTCACAGTTCATATCCTTGATGAGTTGCGCACCTCTGTGGGAGATGTAATCGGGGAAAGTGCGACTTGGATCTTTGTATCTCTGCGCGCCTGATTCGATTAGAGCTCCCAGACGGGATCTTACCCTTGTGTTGATACAGCATACCCGTTTCGATTTCATCTGCCGACTGGGTTTTTAACTTGAAAAAGTTCCTTGTTTACTTAGGAGAATAAAGAGTCCTCTTGAATCGCCATATGGTTTGGATTATAAATATCGCTCTAAGAAAAATGTTTTCTTAATGCAGGAAAAGGATGAATAGCTCGGAATGTATTTTTAGACGGGTGGTTTTAAAAATGTCGAGGGTTGCGAAAAAGTTTGCTTTTAGAAGTATCAAAGCACCAAAAGATGAATTGTCACATGTGTGAATTCTTTGGAATTGGTAGGTTAAGGGGCACACACTTGTAGATATCATATGTTTCAGTCATCCTCAAAGCATTATCAAGATTGAATATTCATTGACATAACATCAATTGAAATTAAGCAGACCCTAAAAATTTCACGCCAATCTTGAGAATCAAAGGTTATATTCATGTATAAAGTTAACTTTTGTTTCACTATTTTAGTTTCAGTTTCTAGGTTTCCTTGCGTAATTCAAATGATTAACCGCAGGAAAAGAAACGTGAGGGGGTATGGCAGACGACTCCAGTTTTGATGAGATGAATTTCCGCATTTAGCATTCAAAAGGAAAGCTGTAGCTTATTGCCTGTGTGCTGCAGAACGTGAGGGATGTGAAATGGAAAGTTATGCTACTCTTATATTTTTATGTCCCTCAACCTTACAGTGGCGTTCCACTGAGATGGCATGTGACCTTGGAGAAGTCCTTTCGTACAAAAGTGGCAAGGTTCTGCAGGATAAACCATGTATGGTCATCGCCATGTTGATTATTTATTTCACCAAATCGTAATGTGTGTGACTTATATGGCTTCCGGCACCAAATGAAAGAACAATGATCCGCTAAAACTGTCAATCATGGAAGCACAATGATCCGCTAAAACTGTCAATCATGGAAGCACAATGATTGCGTTTAATCTGCACCCTTTATTTTGTTTTTTATGGCGAGACATAAAATTTTTTTAGAGAGATTTTGGCCAAGCAATGTTTTTTTACGTTAGATAAATGAACATGAACGCGTTTATTTAGCATTACAGGTTAGCTGAAAAGAGGATTTGCATTCTATCATCGATAAAATGATAGTGGTAATTTTTAATTAACGTCGTACTGGAGCAACACAACGGGCTATTGACGACGGTCTGGGATCAATGCCTTATGAGAAAGATCCGAGGATAACACCATGTAATTTTGCACCATGGTCAGATGACGAGACAACACCTGAGCTGGCACCCCACTCTCCAAAACTTCCACACCCACCCAACGTGAGGACCTTCTGCCACGATAGATTTAAGGTGCACCAGCTGCCTCTACATCATACGCTTACAAATAACCATGCACAGACCCGGATTCGAACCAAGAATATTCCGATCTAGAGGCTAACACTTTAACTACCAGACTAGTGGGTCGGCGATGATAAAATTGCGATATCTTGAGGTAAAATAAACTGTCTAAAGATCAACTGGGAGTAAAGTCAGTCTTGTTTAATGTATACTTGATAAGAAAGGGCTCCGGGCAATATAAAAATAAGCCACAGAAATGTTTCGTAAAAAGTTTTTTAAAAACAAAGCACTCCCAAGAGGATCAAAAAGAATTTCTTTATATGAGTGCGTAAAATGCTTTAAAGTTTTGGTAACATGCCATCTTAAATAGTGGATGGATTATAACTTTTGAATGCATTCAAAATTTGTATTACTTTGCCCGAAGCTCTTTATGTATTAAAAATTTATCTTTATCTTTATATCCGCATGCCATCACCCGCAATCATAATTAACGAACTGTGGATGTGTGTTGAATCTGCGTGGAACATACACTTTAGGTATACATCCAGAATCTTAATCGCTCCATGTCACGCCGTGAGTAAACAGTAATAACTGCTACAGGTTGGTTACACAGATTACTAATTTTAGAGCATGTTCCTTTTGGCTTCGTTGGGTAAACCCAAAAAGCAAAATTGGCCAAGTTGCGCCAAAAGTCATAACGATAAGAAATGGACGTAATCACAAGGAAAGTTTTGCTGATACAGAAGACAGAAACATTCACAGGGATGCATCGAACCTGAGCAGCTAACAACTCATAGGTTGCTAACACAGTGGACATACCCACTGAGCCAAGACGGGCTCCATGTACTTTCTGATTTGTAGTATTGTAACTTCACTCATTTACACACTGTACCACGTGTCATCGTTTAAATGAATTTCATTGCTGAAACTCGACGTCTTCGACGGTGTTGCGTTTTGCAAGGAACAAGCAGTGTGAATTCGAGTGTAGCTTTTCCATTCACAGGGATGCATGCTGGAGATATATCCACCATATTATATTCAAGCACCCTATTATTTCAAGCAACCACATTATCTCCAATATTATATATATTTATTATGTTATAATATTTCAAGAACCATGGAGCTCAAACCTTTCCCGAAATAATTTTTCAAACAATTGGCTAATCATGCAAGTAAAATGTGTGTGTACGAGATCAAAATAAGCAAAATGTGTACCAGATCAAAAGAAGTAAAATGTGTGTGTGTACTAGATCAAAAGAAGTAAAATGTGTGTGTGTACTAGATCAAAAGAAGTAAAATGTGTGTGCTAGATCAAAAGAAGTAAAATGTGTACTAGATCATAGAAGTAAAATGTGTAGATCATAGAAATGACGTGTGCAGATCATAGAAGTAACGCGTGTAGATAATAGAAATAACGCGTGTAGAACATATAAGTGACGCGTGTAGAACATATAAGTGACGTGTGTAGAACATATAAGTGACGTGTGTAGAACATATAAGTGACGTGTGTAGAACATATAAGTGACGTGTGTCGATCATATTAGTGATGTGTGTCGATCATATTAGTGATGTGTGTCGATCATATTAGTGACGTGTGTCGATCATATTAGTGACGTGTGTAGACTATTAGTGACGCGTGTAAATTATACAAGTAAAACATGTCGACATGTCAATGATACCAATAAAACGTGTCGATAAAACACGTAAACAATGCAGATTCGTTAATCATACAAGTAAAGCATGTAGATACGTTAATCATACAAGAGACTGAGCCAACGCCGAAATCATTTTCTGAGTACGTGCTTGCACCCAACAAACGTATAAGTGTTCTCTAAATAAGCAGTTCCATTCTTTCCTTCGTGATACGAGCACAGAACAAATGTCCTACAAATCCAAATGAACCTCATCCCCGTGTTCACGCAAAAGGGCGTTAACACTCCGTTTGTTTTGCCCGCCCATGCAAGAGGGCTCCCGTGAACCGCCGGGGGATGTTTTCTTCTGTCGTTCATCAAGGAAGATGCACCAAATGCCCCCTCGCATACTAATCGCGGGCCCCGGGGGAGAAATCATGAAATTCGAGAAAGCCGAGTTGCATTTTTACTCAACTGCGAACGAAAAAGTGACACACAATAAATAATTCTAAATTGGGGTAACTGGAAAACGCGTATTCTTTTAGACGACTTTGGAACAGCACTTTGGTTTGAAAGGTGCAGTTAATTTGGGTTGTCGTTTCAGAGAAGCACAGCAAACGGCTGGTTGTTTGGGGGTTTTATGGCGCAAGGGCCATGTTTGGTCAACCTGCGCCGAACACAAGATAACGTAAACTCAATCATGGGATACCAACCCTACGAAAGGTTTACAGTAAAAATATTTCCCACAACGTGAAAGGTGAAAGATGAGGAATAATTTTTTTGTGATGCAAAGCACAAATTTTGAGCTGTGAAATGTACGAGCAGGTGCAGCTCTGAATAAATTTTTCTGTTAGGGTTAAGGCAAGAGACTGAATTTAAGTGTCGTTACTTTTTGGTGAAAAGAGGTTAGGCCCAAACTCGGGAGCAGAAAGTGCTTAAAACTACGACGTACGTCGCAGAGCAAAGTCTTTGCAGAACAATTTTTCCTTAATTTTATCAAAATTTTGACTTCGATTATTTGGCTTTAATGGCGCTTTAATGATTTTCTTTTCAATCATAAGTTACGATGTTCTGCAGTGCAAGCGTGCTCTTTGCCACACTTTTTTTCTTTTCTAGCTTCGGAACAACCTCCCTACACCACCCAAATGACCACAAAAACTTTATAAATAACACATCTTCTATGTCAATGAAAAAATATTTAACTTCAAAAGTGATCGACAGAATTGCAAATTCTGAAAGTGTGCCTTGGTTTTAAATAAAGTCAGTGAATTTGTTTTATTATAAATATGTAATACATATATATTTAGCCGATAATTGTGTTTTACGTCTGTTATTATTTCAAGTACTCCACGAATCCACACCGCTAGAGCAATCCGCACCAAATTTGATGCACCCATTCTTTAGAATCTTGCGAGAAACATTTGCTGTATTTACCCCACAGCGGGATTTATCCTATGAAGGCAAAAATCAATTCGAAATCCCCTCAGGAATATCACCGTGCGATTTCTTCTGGGTCTGGAGAGGAAGCTAAAAACAATTTGAAATCCCCATAGGTGTAACATATTACGATAAAGTATAACCAGTTAAATCCGAACGCGAGAGAATTCTTGTATTATATATATTTCAATCACCTTACTATTTTATTTCAACAACTATGTATGTATGAAATAATAATGAAACTATGTATGAAATAATATGGTGCTGCATATTATTTTAGTGCAAAGAAAACACAGAATATGGTTCTCATATTCTGTGTTTCCTTAATACCTCAATGGCCAGATATGGCCCCCCTACAAGACAAACCCAAGACTCATATTATTTCAAGTATCGTGTATATTGTATTTGAAAAATATGCATATTCTGTTTCATATCATACCTCAAAATATAAATACAATCAATAGAAACCTTATTTTGCTTTCACTGCTAGTCGTGGAGCCACCAGGAATTTGATTTGAATCTAAGAGTATCACCAGCTTCTGCTTTGCTTTAAAAGGGCCTGGAGGTTTTCAATTCGTTTAATGCCAAATTGCACCAGGGGTATAACACGTTTGAACTATACTATCTTAAGTATATGTATTTCAATAATCTACCATTTCAAGCACTATACTATTTCAAATACCATATACATTTGAAAAAAGTATCGAACCCTTTATCTCAAATATTCTGTCGTATCTTAAAACATTAATACCATCAACAGAAATACTCTTTTGGGTTCAATTGCCAGAACCTGAATTAGAATCGCGTTTCCAAACCAGTCACGGAACCACCAAGAATTTGATTTGAATCTAAGAGTATTACCAGCTTCTGCTTTGCTTTAAAATGGCCCGGAGGTTTTCAATTCGCTTAATGCCAAATTGCACCATGGGGACGAATATTCGTGCGCAGCCGAAACAATCGAGTTGCTTTGCAAAATGAAGGGACAAATTGGCTCCCATTATTTACTTTTCCCAACCAGCGACAATCACACGAGGTCGTTATCCTGGAGCGTCCACATGATGGACGAATCTCATTCACTTTCGGTCCAAATATAGCTTCTTTTGTTTCCCTTAAAATGGGATGCGGCTCCATAAATATGATGTGCAGACTATTCAAGGGTCGTCAGCTTTTTCTGGGGATCAAAGGCTGCGAGTCTATTTCATTCCTTTTCATCGATGATAATGTAGTGATTCACAGGAAGGAGATTTCCGTGGTATTCAGCAATAGAATGCTTCCTTAATCAAGAATACACGAATCGAGCAATTAATGCTGGGCCTTGTGAGGGAAATTCTACTGTATTAGGGCGTTCATTCCTCTTGTCGAAATCGAACCAGTAATGATATATATCAACGAGTTATTTTTTCAATAGCTTTTGAGACAGACAATAGATGAATTAAAATACATTTACAGATGAGATAGAAGCTATTTGTTAGAGTCGTATGTCTATAAATAGAGGGCGTTCGATAATGAGAGGGTGCAGACAGCAATGGTAGATAAAGAGTTCTACTATGGTTTGAATTAAAAAAGCTGGCACCGATAGCATCGAACATGGTAGCTGAATTTAAGTAGAACTGGAGCAACACAACGGGTTATTGGTGACGGTCCGGGATCAATCCTGAATGAAGATACGATGATACCGCGAAATTTTGAACAACGGCAGATGACGAGGACATCACCTCAGCTGAAACCCCCACTCTCTAAACTCCCATGCCTCACCAAGGTGAAAAAATTTGAGGCATCAGCCTCAGCGTACATAACGGTATTTTGGTTGGGTCGAGTTTCGAACTCGCATCCCTCTGATTGTTACTTTGAAACAAAATGAAGCGTGCCTTCTGGCGCATTTGTACGTAATGTAGGAATGTACAATATTAGGAAACAATATGCTCGCGAACAAATCAAATTAAATTAACTTTCTCTTAAAATTTATAATTAAAATTTTATTTTCAAAGAAACGGAAAGAAAGCTCGAATTTGTTCTGTGCCTATTCAAACTCTAATCAACGCTCTTAGGAAATAAAAGATTTCGCTCTCACTAAATTTTTAGGATGCATAAGCTCCCATTGAATTACGTAAAATGTACATGTGTAAATTCAAACTTTAATCTATAATTTTATCATTTTTTGATATTGGACTATAATTTGATTTTGGGGAGTATAAAGCCCAGGTACAGAATTATATTCTGTGCTTTGCAACACAACTCCAAGCAATTGCAATTGTTCTTCAGGCATTTTGTCCGAATCTTGAAAACTGCAGTAATATCAAAAACAGACGTAAAGCACAACTACTTAAGCTAAATATTTTTACATATTTATAATAAAACCCACAAAATTAATTGACTTACTTTAATTAAAACCAAAGTATACTTTCAGAATTTGCAATCCTGTCGATAACTTTAGAAGTTAAATATTTTGTCATTGACATAGAATATGTTATTTATATAGCGTTTGTGGCAATTTCAGCGGTGTAGGGAGGTTGTTCCATAGTTAGAAAAGAAAAAAAGGCGTGGCAAAGACTGCAGTTTGCACTGCAGAACATCGTAACTTCCAATTGAACAAAATGAGCCAAAATTTTGATGAAATTAAGGAAATATTGTTCTGCAAAGACTTCGTTTGTTCTCCGACTTACGTAGCAGTTTAAAGCACTTTCTTCACCCAGGCTATCAAGTAGGACGGTTAATTTTTATTGCCCAATGAACAGGATCTAGGTTTGTCGCGAATGCGAGCCTGTTCTAAGTTTTGAAAAGCTTTTATGGAATTAAAAATAAAATACGGAGCAGGTGAGGTGAAAGCAAACCTCCAATATAATTTCAATACTACGATCCTAACAAAATTAAATAAGGTTGATTACGCCAAACAATGTTTTTCCGATAGGTAAATACACATGCACACAAAGAAATTTTTTTTACTAACACAAAAGCAAAAATTACATTCAAGGAAGAATAGCACCTAGGCATCCTACAACTCGCAGGCTGCTTATGCAGTGGGCAATTCCATTGAATAACGACGACCCCTTCAAGTAGGACAAATATCAGTCAAGGACAATAGACTGAACAGGTGAAAAGTGTGCTTTGAATATTAGCGTGTAGGCACCACTTTTCGGATTTAGTGAAAATCGGTAGTATCCGAAGATATTAATTTAAGTCTTATGTTCTGTTCCCCATGAGCTGAACTTCAAATCCCGATTTTTTTATGATGATTCACAGCTATTTTACTTCAACAAACTTATTTAAAAACACGAGAAAAATTGGTCAAGTTTTATGGCTACAACAATCTTATAAAAATATTCAATTGAGTGTTTTTTGAGAATAAAACAATCTTAATTAAAAAGTGAACTTTCATAGAAGAAGAAACTGCAGAGGTTTGGTTTGCTACTCTAAGGTCACTTTATGACACACAACTAATTGGACGGTAAGTAGCTGAGTCACGCCTCTCTGCAATTTCCAATTTTCAGTGTCATCTTATTGTGGCACAAACTGTCCAGTTCTCTAACCTTCACCAAACAGTGACTGGTTTCAAAGAATGATAAACATATTTTTTTGACGAATCTTAAAAATTTGACCGATTGATGCATCTGGTACCGAATCAAGAGCAGGTGTGATTTATTGTAAGCAGACACAGCAAACAGGATTTGTTTTCGAATTCGTAATGAACGGCTAGATTAATGCTTTGGGTCCGAGTTGATCACGTTTCATAATAAAATTTGTTAGCCTGTTACTTAAGTGTTAGGCCATTCTTGAGTAGTGTGGACTTGCAAGTCATCAGAAAAAAAGGTAGGCCAAAAGACGTGCCACAGTATAACTCTCCAACAAAAGATAAAAACGTCCAGTGTAGCAAAAGGTTCCGTATTTCTTATTTTTCATACATTACTCGTGAATGTTTTCAACTTGTTACAATTGTGATGAGCGCCACTTATAAATCTGAGCAGATTTATCCTTAATTTACTTTGGACTTTTAAATTTCTCTCTTTGCCCTCAGAGGCAAGATCTCCTTAAGGTATGCACGGTCTTTATGGAATCGAGTTACTCTAGTCATTCTTTCTTTTCCCACGGGGTTTCCGTCTTTAGTAAACTAGGAAGACTCGTTCGGGGCTACCCAAGCAATCTTTTTCAGCTTTCATCTCACTAAGTTCCTCTCCCATCTAGCACTCTTATTTTCAATTCACGGCATTTTTTACTTGATGTTGTCTTGTGCTTGTCCTCCAAAACCTAAAACAGTCTCAACCATCAAAACCCTCTTAACGTTTAGACTACGGCCGGTACATCAGTTGTACCTTGAAAGTTATAAGAATCGCCCCCCGCCAAGAAAAAAAAATCATTCTTGTTATATCTATAGTTAAAAGGTTAATGAGTGAATTTTTTGGGAAGAATAAACCGTTTTGTGAAGGAGGAAACTCTGCGAGGTTTGCGCGATGGAACAGTCGTACTTCAATGTGTTGTGTAAATAACCAGCAAGATAAACTTTACTGAACAATTAATCTTGAACTGTCCATATTTGACAATTCCCTACCACGACGTGAATGCATGGTGAAGGTACACACATGAGATCAACTTTCCAGCGCAATAATTCATTGATCGGAGATTTCTTGGACGACATAATGTTTATTGTAAAAGTATTCACGAACATTCATCTTCTGTTTGGAATAAACACGAGCATTTATTGCATAACCGGACAGAAATACGGATTCAAACTGTCGCAACTTCTTATACCAACTTCACAGCTAAAAGTTCGACACAAAATGGCACACACGAGAGAAATATAGTTCCCGTGCAGCACTGAGCATAGTTCAGACCGACTCTTTTTTGCTATCGCACCCACTCACCGTAACCGTGAGATCACAGATGGAAAAAGGAACAAAGAGAAAAAATATGACCTTTCCAGGGGTTTATGTCGAGCAAGCACTTCGAACATTTTATTCGAAAGGACGCGGAGCTCACTCAACCGGTTTGTGTCTCAGGGCTGAAACGGACATAAAGGCAGAAGTGAAAACAATTTAACTCGCACGGATGTTGAGCGAAAGAGCCCAACTCAATATTCACTGAGCAGAACTGTTTCAATTTGTCTTCTCGGATGAGGTGTTTAATCAAGAGGGCTCCCCCTCGTGAAAAGCACTCAAGACTGCTAGCGGAGAGGGCCATAGCGTATTTAAATTTTAGCTTCATAAAAACACAGGGAATGTGTGTTGTATCAGAAGTTTGATGCACAAAAATTGTACGAAGGTTAAAGGAACGAAACAAAAAATGAAATGTTGAGCAGAAATAAAAAAAACTAGGTAGTAATCGGTCATTGGCGAATGCTGTGGTTGGTAATTAACAATACAAAATTTAAAAAATTTAAGCTACGAAGTTTTAGTAAAATATGTGTTAAATACTGCTATGTTGGGTGGGATGCAAATTTAACATGCTTGACCTAGAGGAATACAATCCTAATTCCAATTTTAGTTTTGTCAATGTATATAAGGTGACCACATTGGGAAGGTAGGTAGGTAGGAAGCTGAATTTACATCATACTGGAGCAACACAAGGGCTTTTGGCAACGGTTTGAGATCAATCCCAAGGACAACATCTCTTAATTTTAAACCACGATCAGGTGACGTGGTCAACGCCTGAGTTGGCACTCCACTCTCCCAATTTCCAGACCAGCGTTAGGACAGCTGAGGACACAGTATATTTAACATGTACCAGCCCCCACGCTCACGATTGTCTTTGGATAGAGTTTTGAGCTCGTAACCCTCCGGTTGCTAATCCGCGACTCAACTAAAAGATAGATAGTATCAATAACCTCTAAGGTAGATATACACTACCCTACAATAATGGACCGGAGAACAAGATGTGATGGTATAAGGGAAATAATACATGCTTTAATAGGGGATGGTGCACCGTTCTGCAATTACACTAGCGACCCTTCTGGGCATACTTTCAACAAGGTTTTGATACACAGCTATGGGTATTTGTGTCCATTCCTGCTGCAAGAATGTCGCCAGCTCAGCTGTAGATTTCGGATGTGGTTCCCTGGTCCGTAAGCGTCTCTCTAACTCGTCCCACAAATGTTCTATGGGGTTTTGGATGGGACATTGAGCAGGCCAGGGAAGACGCTTTGCATCCATATATTGATATAATTGCTTGACAGAGACTGCAGCGTGACGTGAAGCTGTCCTCCTCTAAGTAAAATTTGTCCATTCCATAAAATTGCCAGAGCGTAGGAAGAACCTGATGGTCCAAAGTGTTCATGTTGGCGTCGGCGTTCAATTGACCGTGAACAACATGCAAAGGTCCCAGGCCATACCACGAAAAACATCCCCAAACAAGTAGTCGGATTGTATGCAAATCCGCTGGCGTCCGGTCTATTATTGTAGGGTAGTGTATAACTTGCACATTCAGAGAGAAACTAGATGTCCTGAGGTTGAAGCTGTATTGTAATGCTTGTTTCATTTTGTTAATTTTAATACGAGTTGTTTTTACAAACAAATTTAATTAAAAAAAAGTCGGCAGCGTAAATTATATCCGTTGGTCACGATTACTCTCAGTACTATTCAATGGTCGGACGGTTAGCGCTCAGTGGGCTAGTCCACAATGTTAGCACCCAGCGAGTTGTAGACAGGTCAGGTTTAATTCGTTTATTAAATTGTTATGTACTTTTTTTACAAACGGGCAAAACCACTTCAAACTTTAATGGAACTCCTGAAGAAGAGATCAGCCTCTACAATTGCCACAAGAACAGCATCTTTGAAGTCTGTGAGGGGCTTAACCCCAGAACCCTTTACGTAGGAGCACCCCAGGCGACAAACAAGCCAATCGGAACTATTTTCAAAATATATTTAAGTTTCCGAGAGAGTGAGCTATTCTATCTCATAACTTACAGACACCAGGAGCATGTTCAGTTTATTTTTATCTTGTACGAGGCACGTTGTCGCCACGTTCGAATGACTTAATCCTCCTTCTGCTAAATACCCAGTGAATAAATATTCCGTTAAATCCGCGAATCACGGACATACGCTGACGACTGATGTGGAAAAAATAATCGCCCTAAATCGCATGTATTCCAAGAACTCAATCAACCATTCGAATTCTTTATCGATGCTTCATCTCTGAGAACGCCGACACCTTCAAGCTCTTGTTGTATAACCCTGCCTTTTTTGAGGTACATATCTGCAGTTTCGTAGACTTATAGCAGTTTGTAATCAGTAAGACTTTCCACAATAGTATGGCTTAGGCTTTCGGGGTAACAGTTAATCGCGTTACACTTACCACAGGGGTGCCAGATTGAGTTCCTTCTTAATTGGGATCATTCGCTTCAGAGATCTCCTTTCATTACCTTCGCAAACAAACTTAGCCTTGTGACTTCCCAGCGAAGTCTCAATACCTTAGAAGGCTTATGGATAGATGGTTCATAGCAATTTTCTTTTCTTAACACTTCAACTTTCACCTTTATGTCCACAAACCAGTTAAATCTTGTTCGCTAAAAATTATTCACTGAATACGTCAAAATTCATTGGATATCAAAATTCCTTGGATGAACCTTGCTCATTATGTTTTATTGTTAGAAGTCTTTTCGATTCTAAAACGTGCTCAACTATTTTTCTTAACAAACCGACTTGTAATGTAATGAATAATTTTCGATGATCTATGCTACGTAGGGTTTTATGATTACTTAATTCAGAAATTAGTTGAATACACTATTATCCGTAACCAACATGCAAATAACAGAACACCTTGTATTTCAATATCATCTAGTTAGCCCAAGAAAATCTCTTATGACTTATAAATATCTTTAAGTAAATTTAGTTCACAAATTTTAAGGGGTGGTTTCAGCAAATTTAATTTAACGCAAGGTAGCTGACGTACAGTTATATTCATTAGAATCTAAACAAATTCTTTTGGTATCGAAACATCATTCATGATAAAAATTACAGCTCTAAGAAAATGTTCAGTGCTATGTAACCTAAAAGATTCTGGATGCTTTTTAGTAAAGATCCCTACAGTAGGTGTTTGTATAGCCCTCGTTTCAGAGTGTGTAGAAAGGTTCAAATGTCTTTCATTCAGGAAAGTTGATCTTATTTTTTGGTTTCCTATTAACTACGAAGCATGCCTCGAATACTGTTCGGATTTTAAAGACGTATTTACGTCAAAAAGTGAAGTTCTTATGACATGTCAATACACAAACAGCGAAAGTTACCCAGACTACGATAAGCACATTAGAATGGGAGCTATTGCCTCTCACATTGTTATGCCTTTAACATTTCGTCAGGTGAATAAACGCCAAGCCAGTCAGACTATGCTGTCACGAGCATTTGGAAAACGAAACGATAAATCTACACTAAATTGAAATTAAAATCCTAAAAAGAAGAAAACAAATCGTAGAAGTAAGAGAGTAAAACAGGTATACGTTCAGATAGAGGAAAATGGTTGAACAAATGCAGTTTGGGATCATGAATGTTGAGGCTTTTCAAAAATGAAGTCATATAATACAAAAAGCTTCAATTGCTTCTTCATTGTACATGTAAGAATATTATAAAGAACACCAGGAACACATTGAATTGGTGAGCGCCAATTTAAAGTTTAAAAAGTAATGAAATAATGCAATTTTGTTCCAAGGATTTATAACTATTTTGACCATAGCAAAACATTTTCACTGCTCATAAAACGATTTTCCGAACTCCGTTGCAGAATCAATTCAAAAAACGGTACTGAATCTCTCCTGGTTAGTTTATCGCGATTGCGCACTAAACTCAATGAATTAACATACGTAAGAGGAGGAGGTTGGAGAATCTTGTGTTTAGAGATGTTGCTGGATGTACGGATTAGGATAATTTATGGTATTCAAAGATGATTTATATCATCACCAGATTAAAAGGAGGAAAACTAACCGTTTCGAAAACAATTTACTTCCACTCGGGAACTTGCAGCGTTCTCAAGGGATATCCAAAAGTAAATGAGCTATACAGAATTCATCAACTGTGGCCATTTCGTATGTTGGAGATGAGCGGGAATAACAAAACTGTCGCTAAAGCTGAAAAATAACTGTGTTTCAAATAAATGCTTCTATTTTTAGCAAAATTTAAGCTGTTGCACATTCTTGTTTTTCAGGCATTAAACGGAGACTCACCTCATCATCATGTAGAACAAAGACGAAATTAGGAGTGTGGCTAATTTATGAAAATAATTCTGTCGAGCTAACTAATCGATGGTGGAGGTGTGTTTCTGGGACGATGCTAGTTACTGCATGTATAATTTGAACATGACGTCGTTTAGTTCGTTTTTCTAATACGATTTCAGCACTTGGTTAACAAAAATGTCAAAGAATTCTGAATTGGTGTATCATAGTTGATTGGTCAACACCAATTAGATTAATCGCCAAACGTCAAAAAAACGGCGATAAACTACTTTTTAAGGTAACTCCAATATTTCATGAGAGTAGCACGGGAAGAAGAGTATAATATTCATTTTCCATTAAGTCTGTTCACACATACTGAAAAAAAAATCTCATGCAGCGAATATTAAAGAAATCTAAAATCTATATAAATAAAAATGGAGTGTTTGTACATTAAATATTTTCGACCCATTTCAAGTTTTCTGTCTACATAATTCATCCGTTTTGGGCCTTTCTGATGTAAAATCCGTCTCTTGGCATCTGTATGTGTGCGTGCGTGCCCGTACTACGTCGAAACGGTTGAACATATATTAATACATTATTTAAATTATATTTGTTTAAATATTTTGGCAGGTTTCATGCTAAAACAATTGAGTAACCATATTTCTATAATTTAGTTGCTTGGGAGTAGCTGGAAAGTATAGTGAGTATTGCAATTACTTGTATTGTTTCACCAGTACTTCTGAGAAATCAATTATTTTTACAAAAACTATTTTTACGGAATTTAAATTAAAAAAAACATTTGTGTATTTTGAGCCTTATAATATCTTTTTGCGAAACATAAACTGTTTCCGAATATTTGAGACCGACGATATTTTGAACGAAATGGAAATTCGTGTTCGTTTGCCACGTGAAGTGATATTTTCTCGTTTTTCTTCGCTTGTACTTCGAAAATTTGTCTAATTTTTAGTAGTAAGTTGAGGCACCTGTCTGAGACGAAGAGATAAAAAATAATCACGAATATTTATAACTTTCTTCCCACCAAATTTTGTTTTGTTTTAATCTTACATTCTGTTTTAAATATTTATTATTTTATAAAACAGTTATTCCTTTTCATCACACGCAATACCACCAAAAAATATTTGATTTAAATCAGCTTATAAATTAGAAGGAAGCAAATTTTAAGTGCAATTTTGCCAATAGTGAAAGAACGTTATTGTTAAAAATATCCGAAGGATTTAAGAATTACTGCAAATTCTTTGCCAATTTATTTTACGAATTGAAGCTACCATTTAAGCAACTTATAAGGTAGGCAAGTACACTTAGTTAAGGTCGCACTGGAGCAATATAACGGGCTACTGGCGACAGCCCTGGATCAACCCCCCGAAGGGAAAGATCCGAGGACGACACGAAGTAATTATGAACCAGTCAAATGATGTGATCCCACCTGAGTTGGCACCCCACTCTCCAAACTTCAACACCACAGCAATGCGAGGTCATTTTAGGTCGCGATAGGTTTAACGTGCACCAGCCCCTTTGCACACGACGATCTTCGGTTGGATTCGAACTCACAGCCCTCAGGTTGCTAGTCCGACACTCTTTCAACCGGGCTACTATGGCCCTGCAACTTAGAAGGAAAATTTGTTTGAAACACTTATTGCGTTTAAAAGAAATACTGTCAAATCTATTTAGCATTAAAAAATGGTAATAGGTTACATTTGGTTTGTGTGTACAGTAGACATTTTAATTTTAATACAAGTTCTTTTGTTATTGCATGTGCCACGAAAAAGAATCCTTACATATTCGCTTTGAAACAAAGTGATAAATATCTTATCAAAAATGAATTTGCCATCTTTCGCTTGATGAGATAGCAAAATTCAAAAGAATGCCATAAATTAAAAAAATTGGCAAGAAAAATATGAGTGCGAAAAGTACAATATAAATTTGATGACTATAATTTTACAAATTTTTATTAGTTTTCTTTATCTGTATTATTTGCATAAACAACATTTATGAAGTTGTAAAAGAATGGGCGCATCTTTTAAACATTTAAAAAACCTTTAGTCAAATTGTCGCCATCTGTCATTTAAACATCCCCCCTCAATTGTTTCATTTTAATGTATTTTAAAATTAATTTTGTTTATTCTGAATGCGTATAAACATAGTATAATGTTTGATGGAAGAAAAAATGGTTCATAGGTCGGAATTCGCATGAAACAAGCAAATGAATTCAGCAAAATTTGGCGTAAAAATTGAAACCGGATCCAAAAAGTCGGACGTCTTAAAAAAAATGTAATCAAATGGGCGCCAAATATGATCACCATCGCTTGTTTAGAATATTTTCACTCTGGGAAATCTATGGGAATAGTTTGTGAGCTAAAAGCAATTTTCCTTTTCATAGAATAGAAATCACAGTTTTCATCCGATTTTAACCAAACACAATTATATTTTTTCATTTGATTCAAACATTTTATAAAAAATTCTTATCGTCTTATGTCTAAAAACTGAGAGATTTTCCATATTCCAAACAATTAGTAAGTCAACATATGTGAAAAATTACAAAATGGAGAAATTTTCAGCTAACAGCTGAGCTGGGGAAGAATCGAATTACATTTTTTAAATCTGATCCATTTTACATTTTAGAATTTAATCACATTTAAAATGTGAACTTTTTATAAGAGAAAGTAAAAGTACGCACACAGGAATTCTCTTTGCGTGTTTTTATTTATATACTCGAGTTCACTTTGGTTAATTTCACCAAACGATATTAGAAATTTCACAGCGTATCGAATTTCTAAGATCAATTAGCCGAAGTTGTTTCTATAATTTATACTCCTTTCACTTCCATAATTATAACGACGAAATGATACCATCGCGGAATCCACTCTTATTTCTCGTGAGGCGATTTTTAACTTCACACACGGATGCATTCGTTCAATAGCAATGCGTGGTTGAGTATTGACGTGCATTTTTTCAGAAAAATACAATCGAACGAGAGCAGTGACCTTAATAGGAAAAATATTTTCGCTTTCGAAAAATGAATTCAGTATTGCTTAGTTTGTTCTAAGCTCATGAACAGGTTAGTTTCTTTTTAGTCGTTATTTAATTGCATCCATTGTGAACTTCACACGCTCTAAGATTAATTTCTGTTAAGTGTATTGAGGAACAGGAAAGTTGAGATTGCATTTATGTTTCTCTTCAGCGAAAAAGGTTTTGGTTAAGAGGAGATTTGTCGCTAAAATTACCGCTTTGGAGGGGGGGGGATTTTTACTGGCGGGACTACGGAAACAAATAATCAAACGTTGTGCGTGACTATTTATTATCTCATTTTAAATTTAAAAAATAATATTTTGTATAAAAAATCATCTGCTGACCTTTCTTGGCCATGACGTCTAACGAAGTCCTGTGGTCAATGGTTGGTAGGATTTCTGATCTACAAGCGATCTTAACCTTTTGACAAAGACTAGATAACTGACGCGATTCTTATAACTTTCAAGGTACAACTCCTGTACCGGCCGTTGTCCAAAGGTTAAACAAAACAAATTCAAAAGGCGTGTTACTTCAAAAACACATATAGCTATCATCTGCCAAACCAGAAAAATTAGAAAAAAGGTTTGTGGTAATGGTCCCGAGAGCAGAAAGTGCTAAACGTATGTCACAGAAAAAAGTCTTTCCAGAACAATTTTATCAAAATGTGTCCGATTTTTTTCCAATTATAAGTTACGATGTTCTGCAGTGCAAAGTGCGCTCTTTGCCACATCTTTTATGTCTTCTCTAGCTACGGAACAACCGACCATATTACTGCAAACACTCTGTAAAACACATCTTCTATGTCAATGATAAAATATTTAACTTCAAAAGTTACCGACAGAATTGCAAATTCTGAAAGTATGCCTTGATTTTTAACTAAAGTAAGTTAATTAATTTCGAAGTTTTATTATAAAAATGTAGATAATACATATTTAACCGATTATTGTGTTTTACGTCTGTTTTGGATTTGACTGCAGTTTTAAAAATTCGGACAAAATGCCACCAGAACAATTGCAATTGCTTGGCGTTGTGATGCAGAACACTGAATATTCCATTCCCCATTTAGGTCATTGAGACCTTACTTAAATTTAACCATTTTTTATGTACTTTATCACTGTCAACAAACTCATTTTATTAGCTAAACCCATTTAAAGTTTATTGTATTTGAAGATTTGAAATGAGAAAATTGCTTATGGATTTAAATTAGGACTGATATGGTAAATAAGGTATGAAGTGCAGATAAAATATGAAATGTAATTAAGTTATGAAATGCAGATAGGATATGAAATGCAAATAATAAATAAAATGACACCGCCATCAATGGATATACGTGATTAAGAAGCTGTAAAACTCAGATGCTCGTAAAAAGCTCCTTATTTGTGAAATAAAATATTAAAGAACCACTTTTGCTTGCACTGTTCTCGGAAAGTTTGGACGCAGTTCGGAAAGTCGAGTGTGTACCGTTCTAAAAAGTCTCGAATGCACTAACTTTATCTAAAAAGGATTCCAAATCTGCACTACCGATATCTAAGAAATAGTGGCCCATTCCCTTGCATTTTATGAGGTAGAAATCGACATTTCCATGCATGAATTCTCTTGTTGAACGTGGGAAAAAATGTATTCGTGATCTTACGGATATGGAAAGTGCTTTAAATTGAGCTCAATCGAGAAAAAACAAGTTCAAGGAATCTACAGCGGTAACTTCACTTTAAGGTACATTTATAGCAATTCTCCACGTTATATTCTAAAAGAAACGGCACATTTAGCGAAACAGGATGCATATGTGGATCTAGATTTTTTTTCTAAGCGATTTGCTCTTAAGCGGTAAAATGACAGCACGTTTAAAAGTTAAAACATTTCAGGGCGAAAGGCTATACTTTTACTAAAATTAATGCTTTATAAAAATATTCTTTACGATTGTTGGAAATAACATAACGGGCTGTTATTCGAAAGCAGTGAAAATAGGAATTATTACAGATTAAAAATTTGTAACCTGCTGTAGAAAATTTTAAGTTATCAATATATATTTAAGAGTAGCTTTTAAAGTAACTACATTTAATACAAATTAATTAATTAATGTAATAAAAAATATTACAATTTATTGAAAATTGGATTAAGTGGTTCGTAGACGATCAATATTATTGTCAATGTGATTGACTGTATCTATTGATGTGTTTCAATATAGCTTCAATCAGCCCATCAATCTCACTCGGTCAATGTTTTTCGAAGGGCGTGACGTTTTTCATTTTTGAGTTTCAGAATGGTTTCAAATTAAGATTTGAACTTTCTTGCCTTGAATTTGGCTGGCTGTGTGTGTGTGTGGAAGAAATAAAAGAAGAGGAAAAGACACTGATCCAAAGAGTAGTATAAAATGAGAAGCCGCTTTGCTCACTAACCTTTACTAAACTTTAAGTGAGATACTGAATCATACGCAGAATATTAATATTCTGTTTTAATTTTTACTCATATAATCTAATTTGTACTGTTTTAACACATTATAATTTTTTGCAAAGCAATAATTCTTTGGTTTTTGTTTAAATATTCACTTGACTTAACTTTCCACTACTCAAGATACAAATTAATTAAAAGCATCACAAACTTCCGTTACTAGACAGAATTGCTTCTCGTGGGGCTCGATGCATCCGTCATGTCAGCAGTCTTGTTCGAAACTGCCGATCGATTGACAATTGCGTATTTTTACGTAGTGGGCCGAATGGTATGCCTATCAACACAACGAAACAGACTAATAAAGAAATAACTTACGTTTATTTTACAAAAAAAATATACACACGTTATTTCACAATAGATATTTGAATCCCTATGTCGTGGGCGCTGCAAAACGAGCAATAATTCAACAGCCCTGGCCCCATAAAAGAGCACCATAAAACAAACACCTCAGCTCAGCTCGAGCTCTACAACAGATCGCTTTGTGTCGCCAGATTTTTCAGGGAATCGGTTAAAAATCACCTGCACTCAAAGCCAACGGGACGGCTTTCGAAAACCATCTGCGTAAGATTAATACGCAGCAAAAAGCAATTTGGAACTTTTATATATAAAAGAAAGTAACGTATTTCTAATGTTTTTACTTTAAAATGAATAACCATTGTTTTACATCCAAATTTAGATTGTTCTTAAAATGTAAAACAAGGCATGAATTTCAGTTTGGAATAAAATACATTGAATGTAAAGAACTAAAAGTTCAAAAACAATTCGATAACTTTTAAATACAAAATGGAAAAGGAGATTATGAAACGCATGCAATTTAATTCCCCAAGTTAAAAGATTTGCACTAAAGTAGGTTTTTTATATAGCACTTATAATTTAATCTAAATGTACATGCAACTAATCTTAAGGAAATTGGTAGCTGATTTGTAAAGTTTCCCTTTAGTAAATAAAACTATTATGTTAAGTTTATATTTCATAATTAAAATAAGAACAGACTTAAACAAAAAATTGCATCATAAATAAAACTCATCAAAATCACCCATCAATAATGATAATGGCTTTATGAACGAAAGGAACATTATAAATCCTTTTCAGAACATCTATTAATCCAATAAATACTCTTTAAGATACGAGGATACGTCCGAAAAAGTCGAGATACGAAAAGATAAATCTGAAAGGGCGTAGTCCTGGGTTCTCCAAGGCCACCTGGAATATCAAGATAATCTCGGTTGGAGGTGGAGGACAATGGAACTGCTGCCATTATATTCTCCGTAATTTTCTTTTTTGCCAGTCGTCTGCTAGAGATAACTTGGGTCCCTATTTAGAAATTCTTTTTCACTCATGCATCCATTGTGGTTTGGAAGACCTTGTACAATGGCCGCGGATTGGAACCAAACTTCCGATTGAATAATATGAAAGTTGCATTCCATGTAGAGTTGAGTTGTTGTTCTGTTGTTGATTTGGAATAGCTTATATTTTATACTATGTTAAACCTCTGCAAATTATCCTGATATACATATGTCATGAAACAATTCCATGAAGAGGGACCTTCAGTGTAATGGATGGATACGTATTATGCGATAGAGCATTTGGACAGTAGAATTCCAAATGTTATCGCATGATAAATATTGGGTAACTCAAAAATGCAGTTTATCACAGTTTAGGAAAGGTTTAGTCTTTAATATAATTGGTGTTGTCTAATTAACTATCATATACACATTTGGAATTCACTTCTTTGAAGTTTTAAAGTGAATTCTAATTATAGTAATTCCAAAAACAATATATGCAAGAAATAAAAGATTTGTGCTATGTCAGTTTTAAAAGTAAAATCTTTTAAAGAAACTTGAAGTGATTATTTTTGTCTTTGTACTCTCCGTTCAATTCCAACATTAAAAAATGAAACAATCTTTAACAGAAGCATTAGAAAAATATAGAATTTCACGAATCTTAGAGAGCGATCCAAATGAATTCTTGATAGCGTTTCCTGATTAGATAGGTAGTTAATTGACGTCACACTGAAAAACAACAACGGGCTATTGGGGACGGTCAGGGATCATTCCCGAAGGGAAAGATCCAAGGACAACGCCTTATAAATTTTGAACGACGGTCAAATGACGAGAACACCTGATCTGGCAACCCACTCTCCAAAATTCCACACCACACGCCAACGTGAGGAGATTTGGGGCAAAAACGTATTTTCTGTAGTATCTTGAACATAAGTATGACTTAAACTGAAGTATCTTAAACATAAATTTTCTTCAGCAGTTTTTAAACTATAAAACTATGCAGAGTAACCACGAAAAATGTTCTTACATTTTAAGACATAATTTGTTCCTGTTGAAATGTAGCTATATATCCACGCCAAATCCCACAGACGATCAGTTAGACAAGAAAACGAATTAAAGAAACGCGATAGTAGTGTATTAACTGAGAAAAAAGTCGTCTGGTGAGAAAAAGCATACAATAAACCGGTTATACTATTAAAAAGACAAAAATAGAATGACATACAAGTATATTCAGTTTCAATCTTGAGCGTGGGCTTAAAAAGATTTTTCCGTCTATTTTTTTAAAGCTTTGTTCGTGCTTGTGTTGTAAATATGTTCCTGTAATTATGTGCTACAGCTTGACACACTTTTTTTGTTTCTTTTCGGAATGAGGCGGAATTGCGGTGAAAAATACGAGATAGATATAAAAAATGGGCTGATAATAAGCAAAGGTTTGTGTCATTTCTTCATTTCTTTAAATGAAAGAAACAAGGGGATAATATTGTTTTACGTGACTCCGAAAAATTTGAAAATATTCTTTGGAATAAAACTGTGTTGTCAACATTATTCAATCAGAAAATATATAAGACTGCAAAAAAAAAAAAAAAAAAAAAAATAAGGACGAAACAAAATCTAACATGACTGTTTATGAAATGCGGTAGAACTACTCGAATCTTTATACAAGTTGCCTAGATTTCAATTATCCGAACCACTAACTTTTCTTGCTACTAATTTTCGATATCTCCATTGGCTGAAAACTTTTTATTTGAATTAGTGTGTTAATTACTTTATTAATATAAAAAATTACATATAACAGAAAATAATATGCAAGGATAAAATATTAGTTTTATTTTGTCAAGGCCATTAAGGTCAGCACTTAACAATTCAAGAATCTCAACCAAAAAACTTGGAAGTTTTTTCTTTCACCAATTTTTATTTACAATCAGATGCAGATTGCAGGTTATGAGTAGATTTCGAATAGAAGAGAAATATTGACTGTGAACCGTTACTTGATAAACATTTATATTGGACTGTTAAACCTGGATTTTATTTTAAATGTTTTGTATATTTAATCAAAATATATACCACGGAATAGTCTTGAAAAGGGTTAAATAAGAAATTTCTCAGAAAGAAAACCTTTATGAAGATATATATGCCGAACTCTACTCTATCGTACGTATTAGTTCCTACGATTATCTCTCATTTAAATCGACAGTTAAATATGTACATAAACAGAAAAGGCTCAACTGAATGTCCGAACGACGAAATGCTTACGGATAAATAAAATTACGAATCTCCAACTTCAGAAAAGCTCAACTGATCGTGTCCGAACGACAAAATGCCTACGGATAAATAAAATTACAAATATCCATGTAAAAAGAAAAAAATTTGAAAATACCTTAAAAGGCCTTCTTTCCTTTTCTTACCTAATGAGTTTTAAAGACCTTGTGAGGCCAAACTCCAAATCTGCGATTGAGCGCAAAAAAATTTCAGTCATTCACAATTTGATTTTATTTATATAAATCTGCTGAATATTTCTTTCAATGCATCCTATATTCTTCATTCCGAAATGTTTCAAGTCGTTCGCCGTTCACATCCCGAAGAAAGATTTATATAACGAGAATAAAATGCGTTTCATTTTCGAGCCCGCTCGACAGCCAATTAAAATTCTCCTCGGATGTTCAAGAGTCCACGCAGCTTGGAAGAATCGTAGATAACGAGGCACAAGAGAGCTAGATTCCAGCCTCGTATTAAATGAGTGTGGATATCCGTCAAGATAAACACTCCCTGCGTGTGTCGCTTTTCGGTGTAGCATCAAGCGTGCGGTGGTGAAGCAAACAGGTGGCGGAGTGGCATCATCAATCAAGTCGTTTAAAAAGACGTCTAAATGTGATATTCATTGGCGTTATTCAGTTGAGAAGACCCCTTTTCTGATAGTGCAGTTATTTAACTAGTGTTTAGTCTCTTGCTTTCTGATCGACTCAATTAGCAAAATTCGTTGGTATTATAAGGTGTGATTTGGCTTTGCGGCGATATAGTTCTTATGACGATACAAACATCGAGACGCTGGTAATATTTTAGTGACTGGAGATGAATACACGAATCCCTTCTAACATATATGACTGGTATCGTGGCTCGATGACCCTCAAACAATTACAAAAAGTATAAAAAGCCAAGTATGCAAGATTTTTTGGTCGCTTTAACAGGAAACAGGAGCATAATCTTCTAGGTGTCCGAACTCCTTGATAAACTCAATTTTTTTTTTATGGTAAGGCCCTCAACTCAAAAATATACAAACAAAATCAACTCAAAAATATACAAACAAAATTATCTGTTCTAAAAATAAACGCTTATATAAATGAAACTACAAAAATATCACTTTCCCAAGTTTGGGCCTGTGTTCTTGACATTCAAATCTATTTATTATTATGAAAATTCATTGAATACCAATATGGAATCCCATTGAATACTAATATGGAATCCCATTGAATACTAATATGGAATCCCATATAATTCCAATTGGAACCCCATTGAATACAAGTACGGAATTCCATTAAATACCATACAGTAAAAAGGAAGATAAATACAAAAAACAATCATTCTCGACTCAATATTTACATAGATATAGTTAAAAAGAGACGAACTCCTTGATGAGAGGAGTACGTTGCCACATGGTCTATAGGGTCGCTTGTTTTCCTGTTCGTATTGGACATGAATACCAACGAAATCTAGTCTACCGAATCGGCTGGTCAGACTCTACACTTGGCCTCTGTAGCCATTCTGTCATGAAAGAAACCATCTTAATTGTTGCAGAGAATAATACAGTTGATACTTTCATATTTTATTTCAGATTCAAGACTATATTAGAGAGTTATGGCGAAAATGCCTCGGTCTGGTGTAAGATCTTGAAAAGTAGTTAGGTCTTATATGAAGAAATAAAGATATTGAAAGATGAAAATGGCTTGATAGTTCATCCCAAATACTTTGTATGCAGTGATCCAGAATTACTCTTCAGCTAAATTTTATCCCCACTTTATAATGAATTGCAGTTCAGAATTCTCAAAACATACTTTGACAATTAGCAATCGCATAGAATCCGTCACCATGTGGTTGCATGGACCAAAACACCGCATATAAACCCACTATCACGATAAAAGGAAGCCAACCCCAACCACCCGTCCACAAAAGTAACCCCAGCAAAGGACCTATCGCCAACCATGAGACAGCTCTATGCGACAAAGACCGACTGCAACCAGTCATCAGCACAGGTAATCTGAAAAGTTTTTTTTAACGGTCGGATTCTGCAGCCAAGCGAAGTGGTGGGGTCGGGGAACCGCTCTTCCTTTCCCTGGTTGTGCAATCGTGACGTTCGAATGATTGCCGGAAATGGAATCCCTTCCAGTTAGCACGATGCAGAGATGCGCGCGATAGAACAAGAGTTCGGGTGGAAGGT
Source organism: Metellina segmentata (assembly GCA_947359465.1). Lineage (NCBI taxonomy): Eukaryota > Metazoa > Arthropoda > Arachnida > Araneae > Tetragnathidae > Metellina > Metellina segmentata. The sequence goes on from OX375876.1 coordinate 122,311,162, forward strand.
TTTGTTTTTGTGTTGCTGTTGGGACGGCTGTTTCGCTTTTCTGTGGGGGGGATCGGTGACTGTTTAGTTATGTTCCGTGTTCTCGTTCCGTGACTTGTTATCACGCGATGGATTTGTAGGTGGGAGGGGATGTATTAGGAAAACAGTTACGGGTTCCTCTGACTTGTATGGCTTGAATTCGCGATGAGTATTCACGAAAGGATGGAGAAATATTCTTTTCAATTTCATTCATTTTTTCAGATCATACAGGGTGCTCATTTCTCTCAGACATGCTCGTAGTGTCGTAGGCAGAGGCCCGGGAGCAGAAAGTGCTTAAAACTGAGACGTATGTCGCAGAAAAGACAGACTTTGCAGAACAATTTCCCCTTAGATTTATCAAAATTTCAGCCGTTTTTTTAATTATAAGCTACGATGTTCTGCAGTGCAAAACGCGCTCCTTGCCACACCTTTTTCTTCTCTGGCTACGGAAGAACCTCCTTACACCGCAAATGACCAAACACTTCAAAAATAACACATCTTCTATGTCAATGACAAAATATTTAACTTTAAAAGTGATCAACAGAGTTGCAAATTCTGAAAGTATGCCTTGGTTTTACACAAAGTTAATTAATTTTCATGTTTTATTATAATTACGTAATATACAGGGTGGTCCCGAATTCATGGTACAAACTTTAATGGTAGGTACAGGACATTGTAACAATGATTTATTGTATAGGAATGTATAGTCGCAAGTGACGCGGTGAGGCGTAAACAGGGGAAATAAAAGGAAAGAGAAATGGAGTGATCGGTTGGTATCATTGCCGGTAGAGGGCAGTAGATGTCTAGCCGCTGTTGAACATGATGCATCGCAGTAGGGAAAAGCGCCATTCACAATTGTGCTGCCGTAGACGATGGGTGACTTTACGTATGCAGAAAAAGCAGACATGCATTACATGTACGGCCGTGCAAATGGTAACGGCAGAGCTGCGTTACGAATGTATCGCGCGGAGTATCCTGATCGACGAATGCCGGATCATAGAATTTTTCAACGGTTACATCGTCAACTTTGTGAAACAGGTGCGTTCGACGTCAACAGACATGGCGCTGGTCGAGTAAGAGCTGTACGCACTCCAAGGCTGGAAGAAAGCATCTTGAACATTGTGGCTGATAGACCCGAGTCAAGCACAAGAACTGTTGCGCGTGACGTAGGTGTGAGTCATCAGACTGTATGCAGAGTGTTAAACGAAAATCGCTTACACCCCTTCCATTTTCAGAAAGTACAAGCATTGAATCCGGCAGATTATCCTCGCCGCGTGAACTTCTGCCTGTGGGTGATGCAGCAATGTGCGTTGCAGCCGGATTTCGTAGATTATGTGCTATTTACAGATGAAGCGACATTTTCACGCGAGGGTGTCTTTAATGCGCACAATTCCCATGTGTGGGCAACCGATAATCCACATGCAACGCGTCGACATGCGTTTCAACAACGTTTCAGTATTAATGTGTGGGCTGGTATTGTGAACGACTTTTTGATTGGCCCATACTTACTACCCACGCGGCTCACTGGCGGAAGCTATCTTATTTTTCTGAAAGAAGTGTTACCACAACTGCTGCATGATGTTCCGATCGCCATTCGTAACCGCATGTGGTTTCAGCACGATGGGGCGCCAGCACACTTCAGCATTGATGTACGGAATTACCTGAATGCCACGTTTGGTACTCGATGGATTGGGCGTGGTGGACCAGTCCCTTGGCCACCCCGATCTCCCGATTTATCGAGCCTCGATTACTTTTTATGGGGACATCTAAAGCATCTTGTTTATGAGACTCCAGTTGACTCAGATGAGGATCTCGTCGCTCGCTTATCTGTAGCTGCTGCAGGTGTGCGTGAAATACTAGGCATCTTTGAACGTGTACGCCAATCGCTCCACCGACGCTGTCAAGCATGTATCGATACTGGTGGACGCAATTTTGAACAATTACTGTAAACATGACACTTGTCAACAACGCTTTCAATAAAATCTTTGTTTTTCCTTTCGGCCGTTATTTCCCCTGTTTTCGCCTCACCGCGTCACTTGCGACTATACATTCCTATACAATAAATCATTGTTACAATGTCCTGTACCTACCATTAAAGTTTGTACCATGAATTCGGGACCACCCTGTATAGTGAGCCGATAATTGTGTTTTAAGTCTGTTTTTGATTTGACTGCAGTTTTCAAATGCCTGCAGAACAATTACAAATGCTTGGAGTTGTGTTGCAGAACACTGAATATAATTCTGCACCTGAGGGCAGAGGTAGGGCTCTGGGAGTCCTGAAAATGTTTGTTTCGAAGTCTCTTTTCGTGGACCCCGAAAAGTTGGATGTAACAGGACTCGCATCAAGGGGTACTAGATCTCTGCCCACTTTCATGTTTATTGTGAATGTTAACTCTCCAAGTGGCCTAGACGAGATATCTCGTCCATCAAGATCTGAACAATTTTTCCAATGACGATCTCTTGATAAAGATATTGCCCATTTATTTGTGACGACGCGATCAAGATAGGATAATTTTTTTTCTAATGACGAGTTATTTCGTCCATCAAGATCCGATCAGTTTCGCTAATGACGAGACTCCTAGTCAAGGCAACCACCAGGAGAGTTGAAATTAAACTTAATTCAGAAGTGGAAAGGAGAATGAGCACTTCCCCAATGAAGAGCACTCAAAGGGGCGAAAGCACCAACCGCACAAACACGCACTCACTCTCACATCTATAGGTGTAGCTACCGTCTGTGAAACAAAAATGGGGATTTAAAGAAGTGTTTCAATGTTTAATAATGCTTAATGAATTTATTTTTGTAAGGTTCAGATGGCGATCTTAACAAGATGACGTCACACCGTCAGGGCCATCGACCTTCAAGTTGTAGCAGTTGTTTTCTCCCCTAAGACCAGAGTGGGGTGAAAGGAAAGAAATGCCAGGAGCATAAGAAGGGTAGATGCGGTTCTTAGCGGATGTTCGCTGACGCTACTCTCGAGCGATATGCTATCGTGTATTTTGAAACATAAACTGTAAATAACTTATTTTAATCCTAAAATAAAAGGTTTGAACCTTAAAAATTAGTAGTGTCTTTTCATTACGATCGAGGGATTTCACTATTTTGATTAATATTTACTTTATAACCATTTCGGGAAAAATTAGTAGTAGTAGGAAATAATGTTTGAATGTTTGCTTAATTATATGTAATGCAATTACTTAACTTACTTTCCTTTGTGATATGTAATGTAGAGAAAATTTTTTTTTATATTTATAACCATTTTGGGAAAAATAATCATGAGTAGGAGAGGTTCAAATTTTAAGAAACAATGCTTGAATGTTTGTTTAATGATGCGTAAAGCAAATATGTTGCAAAGTGTTTATTCTGTGAACATCTGCAGAACAACCGTTGAAGACGGAAATAAATTTTTGAGAAATAATGTTTCAATGTTTGGTAATGATGTTCAATGCAATTAATGTTTAACTATTTTTATTTTGTAAACATTTTCGGAATTCACATGCGTTTACAGTAATTTTTTAAAGTTCATATAATCTGGTAATCAACTAACATACAAATATCTTTTGAAAAATGTGTGACAGGATCTTAACCTTCGCATAAAAATTCCATTTTTAACTTCTGGACCCATGCAAAATCAAAATCTAGCAACTTTACTGTGTTCCCCGATGAAAAGATTTTTAAATTACACTGAAAACATGCTGTGAAAGTACGAACCAGGCTTCGATTTCTTTAACATTAACGCCTACAGCCATTAGCATAAAAATACAACACGATAAGCCACGGATTCTTGTGAAAGAATTAAAGTATTTACGAGCAGTAAAAAGAATTTCTTTTGAAAAATCTCGCAAAGAAGCGTTAATTTCCCATGAATATCTTTCACCAGTATAAAATTGTAATTATTTAAAAATCAATTCACTTTTTCAAAAAGAATGATGGATGACAACAGGCACTTATTGATCTCTATGTCCCTGTCTGCCTATGGTAAAAATATTTATTTTTTTCACGGAACAAAATCAATAAAACTATATAGGTTTTTTTAAATGGGCATGGATATTTATTGGCACCAGGTGTGGTGAATACTTTTCAATCCTTTTTATTATTCAAAATGCCTGAATACGCCATGTAAGCAAACAGATGAATAAATTCGAGCGTATGGATATTCAGAGGCTAAATTTTCCGAAATTGATAAGTATTGGGGGCTTGTAACGTTTGTTATTCAATTTGGTTTGTCGTTCTACGGTCATTATCTATGTAAAGGACAATGCTCCGTGATACTTTAAAAATGACTTCGTAAATTAGGTTTTATATTTAATTAAAAAAAAGTTTAATATATATATATTTTTAATATTGATTTTTTTTTATAAAAATGAAAATGCAAGGAGGCAGAGAAAGAACACGTCACAAAAGGGATCGTACACCGAAACATTTTCAGATTAATTCATCAATAAATTATCGCATTGGAATACATTAATATTGGAATTAACATGAAAATTAAGTCTATAAGTTGGTTGGGTTTTTATAGTACACGAGCCATATCTGGTCAAATTGCTCGAAACAACGTCAAGTGAATGGGCATACATACAAAGTATTAGACGCAGAAGGAAATACACCTCATACAGGAACCCACACTTCGAAGATTGCTGCACAACAGCAACCCCTAGTTTATAGGATCTTAGATCGAGCCATTAAATAAAACACTCCTTTCTAGGAAACTTTAACATGATTCATCCATTACCAACGATAGTCCATTACATCGCGCATTTAGAAAAATGCCTTAAGCCACTTAAGATAAATATCAGTCTAGTTCATCGTTACTAATATATTGCGTACAACGTCGCCAATGTCTGCCAAAACAGCAATACATGGACGCTAGATCTCTTCGAGTTTAATGAGTGTTCGCCCCCTTTGGAATATGCGGGTCTTTGTTTTGGATTTGAACTCGCAACCCTCCGGTTTCTAATCCGTTACTCTTCCAACCGGGATAATGCGGCCTATTTACAAATGGGAGAAGACACCAATGAATAAAGTATTTTCTCACACAAGCTTGGTTGATAGGGCTTTATGCTGCAATTTATTTATTTGACACATTACTCACATAGGAGAAATACTCAAGCTAAGGTACAGGAATCGAACCCATAACTCTGGATTTTACAAACGAGGGAAAGGGCCCTTCTTACTTCCCCTTTCATTACTTTGAGACCCATTAACAGGTGTCTCGCAATGTTAGGCCTTTTACTAGTTTTATGCAGCTAATAAAAAATTGCAATAAGCTAATATAGTACAATTAGTATAGCCTAATGGGATAATTTGATATACTTTATCATCCCATTAAATACGTGAATTTTGTTTCGAGCAGATGGCCACAAAAGTGTCAAAGTATTCGATGTTTCAACAATAGAAAACAACATGCTCAATCAATAGTAGGATGGGTCAATCAACGTTGAATTTGCAGATGGCCCAAGTTCACAAATCGAACGTTGATTGACCCAACCTACTATTGATTGAGAATGTTGTTTTTTATTGTTGAGACATCAAATACTTTGATACAAAGCATTTCAACAACAGTTAACCCTGAAGATGAAACTTGGAGACCTGCCTTCTAGATTAGCACGGCACAATATTTCGCAAAGTTTAATTGTGAAGATTATAAACTTACATCTGAGGCTGTTTGTAGACAGTAAATTTTTCAAACTTTATATTTATTTAACCCCTTGGGTACATTTGACGACTGAGACTCATCATGCACTTGTTTTGCATAAGTCACGGATGACGAGTCTAATTCGTCATTCGAACTGGGACTAGCAAGAGTGATTGGTGTTACGAGACTCTCCTTGAATCAAATTGTTCTCGACAAAAATACACTTTATTTAATCTGACTCCATACATAGAAATATTTACACGTCTGCGTTATCAGACATTCTTTTTTAGAATTAACGCGGAGATCAGAAGCTGTGCGATCTCTCTCACACTGTTGCCATTCTTATCAAACGAAATTATATGAAAACATAACAGTAATTAGTGTACAGACGATAATACGAAAATATAAGTGTAACTAATGTGCAAACGATAATCCGAACTACTTTTTTTTCAAATAAATCAGTACTCAAGGGTTTAATGAAATGGAATAAATGTATGTCTGTCTGTCTGTCAAGCAGCCCGTCTTGAAACAAACAGAAAAAAACATGACACTAAACAGTATTATTCATTACGATGTCAGAAGATCAGGGAAATTAATGAGATGTATTCCTGTCATGTCTGAGAGACCACAGATGGTACTTTGGAGTCTGACAAGACAATTTGGTAGAGATGATATTGCAGTTAATCGTGTCAGTGAGAACACGAAAACAAGCGACTTCTACAGCTCTTTTCAAGTACTGTGGAAACAGTCCTTAGCAAGATTGGTTGTTTAATCGTTTTTCGATGTTTTGGCACACGAGCCACATTTGGCCAAGCACGACAAAACACTTCAAGTAAAAATGTCGTGAAAGGGGAAGTAGGTAGTTGAATCAACGTCGCACTAGAGCAACAAAACGGGATATTGTTGACTGTTCGAGATCAGTCCCAAGGGAAAAGATCAGAGGGCAACACCTCGTAATTTTAAACCATTGTACTATGACAACACCGCAGCTGGTATTCATTTTAACACTTCCACACCATGACAACTTGTGGACATTTGAGGCCACGACAGATTTAACGTGCACCAGTCCCCACGTATATCTACGGTCTTTGGTGGGATCGAGTTTCGCACTCGCAACCTTCCTGTGTTGTGAAATGGAAAAAGGTAGATAGGTAGGTAGATAGATATTTCAATTAACGTCGTAATGGAGCAACACAACGGGCTATTGACGACGGTCCAGGATCAAACCTCAAGAGATATATTCGAGGACAACACCTCGTAATTTAAACCACTGTACGATGACGAGGACAACACCTGACCTGGGGTATGTGTTTTCAAACTTCCACACCACGCCAACGTGAGGACATTTGAGGCCACAGCTGACTTAACGTACACCAGTCCCCCACGTATACCTACGGTCTTTGATGGGATCGAGTTTCGCACTTGTAACCTTCCTGTGTTGCGAGAGGGAAATAAGTATTAAAATTAAAGTCGTACTAGAGCAACACAACAGACTATTGACGATGATCTGGGATTGGATTGGATTGGATTTTGGGGTTTTATGGCGCAAGGTCGACGACGATCTGGGATCAATCCCCGAGGGAAAGGTCAGAGGACAACGCCAAGTAATTTTGAACCACGGTCAGATGACGAGGCAACACCTAAGCTGGCACCCCACTCTCAAGACTTCCACACCAACCCAACGCGAGGACTTTCAACCACAACAGATTTAAACTGCCTCAGCCGCCTGTACACCATACGCTTACAAACATCCATGCCCGGACCCGGATTCGAACCAGGAACTTTTCGATCTAGAGGCTAACACCTTAACCACCAAACCGGTTTGGTCGGCAGGAATGAGGAATAAATAAAATGAAAGTTATAGAATAAGTAGAAGATTGCTTGGGTATAGATCTTAGCAAGGAGTTCCACTTTCTCTTAGTTATATATCGTGGTAAATATTCAGTCAGGAATATGTGTTTTTTGCATATTTTTCTCATACGCAAGATTGAAAATTTCTCCTGCCGAACCGTGAAAAGTCACGATTTTGATATTTCGCGACAAACGAGAAACGAGGAAGCTATCGATGAAATTAAATCTTTTTTTACCATGCGGTTACTTATCCGTGAAAGGAGTCACCAAATAGGTGCATGTCACGGTACTTGAAATCCAATCCCGCACATCCTCACCTGAAGGCAGAGAGGCGTTGCCTGCACTCACGGAGGCGTAATGTTAACGAAGACTTAAAATCGAATGTGTTCGATGGCTTTTCGAACCTTCTTCACGCCTCTGGAACATCCAATATCTGGCATGGAAGAGCCACTCAACCACGAATTAATCGTATGTGCAACAGCTGCGATGGAAGTATTTATACGCGTTCTTCAAAGAATCCAACAACCACTTCTTATGTTTGGAACGCAAGGTTGGCTGGTTTCTTATGGCGCAAGTGGCCACATCTCGCCAAGCTGTTGTAAGGCAAGATGCAGGAAATATGTATCAATTCATACATCTGACTATCAAAGTTTGATAGAGCACCAATGGGGTGTTAATATAGAGATTTATTAGTTTTTTTTCCTCACTTGAACCAACGTTTTCGACCTTTTTGGAACTGTCACGGGGTGACCATGTAGTAGCTAGTTTTTCATGAGAACGAACGACGTTCCTCTTAACGAACCTAAAGGGGGACCAAGGAAATGCTCACCATTTACCTTACTCTAAATGTATTACATTATACCTTTTGTTACAAAAGTATGATTTGTTTTTTTATCTTGGATGTTTCCTAATAGAAGCTCGTTTTGGCTTTTGTAGATCTTTATTCCACTACCATGTTTATAACCAGAAAACCACCTTAAGTGCCTCTCGGGACAGTCCTTGTGAAGGGCATCACTTTGATAGGTTCCTGGGTAATTTATTAAAAGGCAAGGTAATTTTAATTACCATCGTACTAGAGCAACACAACGGGCTATTGACGATGGACCGAGATCAATCCCCTAAGCAAAATCCGAGGACAGCACCACGTAATTTTGAACCACGGTCAGATGACGAGGCCAACACCCGAGTTGGTACACCACTCTCCAAACTTCCACACACCAATCCAACGTGAGGACTTTCGGCCACGATAGGTACATCAACCGCCTCAACACCATACGCTTACAAACATCCATGCATTGACCGGGATTCGAACCAGGAACCTTCCTTATTAAAAAAGAAAAAATATAAAGTGAGTTTTTTGAAGAAAATTGTCACTGATGTATTGTAGCCCCTTTCGCAGAGGGAGTTACCTACTAAAACTAATTTTCCATTAAAAAATTTGAGTAAAAAAAATTGAGTAAAAAAAAAAAATATTTTCGCTCATACAAAAATTAAATTACTGCTACCATTTCATGGCCCTGCCTCAGCGTGAAATGGATTAGATCAGATTTATTTCTCAGCCTCTGTGTGATCAAACATCTTTTTACTCCAGGCGCTGAATAGTCCACTTTCGCGATAGCGCACGTGCAATTTGGTCGAGAGGTGACATCGGATAACACAGTGAGGGAACTATCCCGTCAAAATGCAAGCAGAGGTCATCATTACATTCATGCTCTTTGGACTGTGCAACTTCCCAGTCGAAATTCGAAGCGCTCTAGCGTTGAAACTAATCTATAGGATTCCTTCAAGCATTGCCCAACAGGTGTCAGCTTGCATCAGAAACCGCCATTATCCAGCCATTTAAATTTTAAAAAAATGAAAAACATGAACTCCGAACAACTTAAACTCCTTTTCCTAAAAATCTAATCAACAATTTTTTAGACTTTGCATTTATTGATTTTTCAAACTTTGAATCGACTTTAAAAATTTTTAATGACTTTAAACATTCTTTTTTGTTCTATGTTTATTCTTAGTACTTTACATTAACTACTGAATAAATTCGAATGTTTTGGTGACATTCTCAAATTAGAGTGCGTGAGTTTAGTACTGACTTAAAGATCATTGCCCTGAAAATGCTACATAAGAGTTGTGACGTTATTCCAAAAGACGTATTGCTCAATTTAGTGCGCATTAATGTAGAAAAATCGAACTCTTTAGATGAATTAATTCTCTAGTCACCATCAAAAATATGACCGTAGAGCATAAAAATCAATCTAAATATTAAACTAAATCTAAACCAATGACACACAAATTAGGACCATACGATATGCAAAAGTGCTGATTAATCAGAATATTTTTTGATTAAACGTTTACCATGAATGAAATGAAGACATTTGAATTTATAGAATTGTTTTCAGTATGAGTTGCTAGATCTTTCTAACCTTTGCTATGTGTGTTTATTTTAAAGTCTTTCACGTAAAATTTTATTTAATATTGCACATTTTACGATGAATAAAAAGTGGATATTTTTCGAAACGATGAATCTCTTTATTTGTGAACGGTCTTTGAGATTTGTATAAAATAGAGGAAAAGACCATAGCTTATAAATAACGCCAGTATTAATGAAAATATAACTATCAATTGTGCAAATATCAAGACTACTTTCAATGTTTTTCACGATAGATTTGCAAGACATTACCATTTTTTCTCTCTAATCTTCTTTAACTTGAAGTGATTTGTGGACAAAACTTAAAATCAACGAATTTGACATTGACCCTCTTCCACCAAGGTAGACTTGGCAATAGAGATAAGTCGTGCAACAACTTAATTCACAACCGATTCAAATGCATAAGTTTTATCCCATAAACTACAGTACACAGCAACTGACTTTTCCTTCCATTCAAGTAATTAATAAATTCTCGCTTAATTTCATCAAATGTTGGCACAATCTTCACTACTCATTACTTTTGCATTTGGTCATTGCAACGGTAAAATTCACACATTTAGAAATATTTATGGCTGAGTTCAAACTGTTGAAGATCAAGTGCTGACGGATAAAAACAGCATTCGTTGTAATGAAAACATAACCTCTTTCCAAAGAGGTCGAGCATCCTAGTTATCATGCAAGATAAATGGAGTCATCCACTGACAAGCATAATCACGGCTTACGATTACAGCACAATGGTAAAGGCAGATAACGTTCGCTTCTTATCAAACCTCTTGACTCCAGCTTCTATAGCCAAAGGGTTTCCTTCGCCATTTAGTATGCATCGTTACTTTTTAAATGCTTTTTCTTCCTTTGTTTGTCATACTACAGGTACCTAGCTACTTGAATCACGAGGAAGAATTTATGGTTCGACATTCGACCGCAATGTGATCATAATATGTTTAATGAAGGTTAACATTTACGGTCGTATTCATGTCCGAGTTAAAACCAGAGTTTTCTATAATCTCCGGGTTATAACTCTCGGTTGAGTGTTACGCATACGCAGTATTATCGTTTGGCGAAAGAAGCGATATTTTTTTGTAAACAAAACAAAATGGACGACACTTCATTCTGTGCAAAAAAAACAGTATTCTTGCGACGACGCGCATTCAACTGATATTATATGAATCGGAACAAGAACGTGATTACATTTTCTATAAAATAGATATGCCAAGATGGTGTTCTAGTTCGAACTGTATTCTGGCTTGCCAGAGTAGAACCCAATGAGAGCAAACGTTAGAATATGACCCTGGCGGATGCAAATTTGTAGTGAAATAAAAATTATTTTGTTGATTTATTACGAAAATGAAAGAAAATTGACAATGCAAGTGTCACTTTACTTTACACCAACACACCCATATTGACAAGAACAAAGATAATAGGAATATATTCATTTGTTAAGGCACACACACACACACATTGTGTACAATTCTTTCTTGTAAAATTCAGGTTTCCATAAAAATCCAATTTAAAACTTAATAGCTTTACATTTCTTTTTCCAAACACAAATTAAAATGCCGTTTGAATTCCATTAAAATCACAATTTGGAATCGATTCTGCGGGGAAGTAGGAGCTTGATCATTATACATGCAGATTCGGGCGTCCTAACAATCTATACAATAACACGTCATCGTGAGGAGACGGTAGTAGCGAATCACAGAATACGATTCTTGATGACCCGCGTTTTGACTCTGACTCGCGGATCAACTGATCCTCGGGTTAACTCGAGACTTGTAAATATGGCCGTTAGGGTTTGGATTTAGTAAAGGAAGCATTGTCACCTAAGATTCTCTGAAAACTACACTACTACGCAAAACTGCTAAGACATATCCAGGGACCGTTCATAAATGGTAAAAGGACTACTTGTGCTTCCATGTGCAGAATTGTATTCAGTGTTCTGCAACACAATTCCAAGCAATTACAATTGTTCTGCAGGCATTTTGTCCGAATTTTGAAAACTGCGGTCAAATCAAAAACAGACGCAAAACACAATTATCGGCTCAATATGTATTACATATTTATAATAAAACACCAAAGATAATAAACTTTATTTGAAACAATGGCATACTTTTAGAATTTGCTATCTGGACGATCACTTTTGAAGTTAAATATTTTGTCAATGACATAAAATATGTGTTATTTATAAAGTGTTTGTGGTAATTTGGGCTGTGTAGGGAGGTTGTTCCGTAGCTAGAGAAGAAAAAAAGGCGTGTCAATAAACGCGCTTTGCAATGCAGAACATTGTAACGTATGATAGAAAAAAAAATAGGCCAAAATTTTGGTAAAATTAAGGAAAAATCGTTCTACAAAGACTTTGTCATGTGACGTAACGTCGCAGTTTTGAGCACTTTCTGCTCCCGGGCTTGCACTTGCACGCAGAGTGGCCAACTTAAGAAAAATACCGTTTGATAAATAAGAATAAAGACGACTTCAGTGATGAATCCAATCTTTTATAAGTAAAATGTTTAACCTACACAATCCTTGCATGGAGTTTAAAAAGCACATCTCTTTTAGGTTTGTATGAGCCTCACACACCCGTGGTAATCTAATGATCTTTTCTTTTCACATGGAGTTTACCATCTTTAGTATATTCTGGGGTCACGATCCAGATACCCAAGCAAACCCTTTTTACTTTCATCTATCTCCAATTCCTCTTCCCCCTTCTCGACATTTTTTACACGAGTTTAGCCCTGATTTGGCCAAATATGGCCCTTGCGCCATAAAACGCCAAACTAACCAGGTAGTTATAAAAGTCAATAGTATTAAGTTTGGGTTTGCTTAAGTTACATACTTTCGAATATAAAAGTACTTAGATTCTAAATTTCATCACGAATTCTTCATCAGAGAGGATTTGTTTTGTACATCAAAATGTTTTTCTAGGGTAGTTTGATCAGATTTGCACGTGGGCAGACAATACCCAATGAGCTATTCTGGATATATCTCGAGGTATCCACATTATTAGTGTTTCAAATAGGATGGTTAGATACCACCTATTCTTACACGAAGACAACGGCCAGACGAAAGAGTGGTTGACGATTTGGCCCTTGACTCAATAAGTACATAGTGATTCAGTATTCACTTCAACCCTCTCAGTGGTTTCGACGTAATATCGCGTCATCAAGATCTGTCAAATCTTGATAATGACGAGATATTTCGTCATCAAGATATTGCAGATTTTTTTTTTTAATGATGACGAGACCAAATTCTGGTCAGTTTTTTATGGCGAGATACCACCAAAATCCAGACAGGTTTGATGACAAGATACTTCACCGATACAATCACCAGGAGGGTTGAATCGTTAACCCTGCTCAAGTTAACAGTCATGTAGCAAAACATGTGCGTAGAATAACGGCCTAACGTACACGAAGATTTCAATAGATTAATGGTAATGCGTAGCCATTCAAATGACTTCTATTAAAACAAATAGAATGAGGTCGGACAAGAGCGAACCCGAATCTTCTTAGTCCATTTTGAACCAATTATACTCTACTTCTTGTCCAGTGTTCTTACTATTGAGAAATTCAAAAATACTTTCCCATGCTATTTCCCAATTGTCTCATTTCTGACTGTTTATGCTATGCACTTTCCTCACGTGATAGGGCAGGTGCATATTATGGACTTTCTGGAATATTTTTTCTTTTACAATGTGTGTGATAGACTGAGTGGGTCGAGCATGTAATTTTCCTTCTTTGCCTGCCTTTTTTGGTCTGAAATACCCCTGTCCAAATTTGAAGGACTCCAGCGGCGAAACTAATCCGAGACTCCATCAATTATTTCCTCCAGGTGGCACCTTTATTTAATCGGACACGTTTGATATTCATTAGACGATTGATTCAATCAATTTGCATGGCACAAGGGCCAGGTTTGGCCAAGTTGCGCCAAACTATCGGTACTTAAATAAGTTTTATCAGTGGGTAAATTTATTTCGAAAACATGAGTATAGACTTCCCCACAATAATGGACCGGACAGCAAGATGTGACGGTATAAGGGAAATACTACATGCTTTAATAGGGGGACGGTCCCCACGTTCTGAAATTACACTAGCAACCCTTCTGGGCATACTTTCAACAAGGTTTCCAGGGTTCATACAGAATTTTGAAAATAAAAAATAAGGAGTATTTAAGGAGTTTTTTCGAAATTTTTAATGAGTCGTAGAATATAAAAAAAATAAGGAGTATATAAGCAGTATTTAACGAGTTTGTTCGAAATTTTCATGGTGTCATAGAAGGTTTATACACACATTTTCAAGTGTGAAAAATAAAAATGTTTCAACATTTTTAAGAACTTGGTTCCACTTAATAATATATTTTAATAACTCCAAACAATAAAATTATACTTTTATATTTCAACTCAACACAAGTTCATCATTTCCCCCCTGCTCGCTGGAGCTGTTTTATCCAGGATGCCACTGTAAACAGTTCTTATACAGTGAAATCTCAGTATAACGTTTCTCAGTTTAAAGTACATATTTGATACACAGCTAAGGGTATTTGTATCCATTCCTGCTGCAAGAATGTCGCCAGCTCAGCTGTAGATTTCGGACGTGGTTTCCTGGTTCGTAAGCGTCCCTCTAACTCGTCCCACAAATGTTCTATGGGGTTTAGGTCGGGACTATAAGCTAGCCGGAGAAGACGTTTTACATCCATATCTTGATACCACTGCTTGACAGAGGCTGCAACATGACACGGAGCGTTGTCGTCCTGGAAGTAACATTCATCCATTCTATAAAATTGCCAGAGGGCAGGAAGAACTTGATTGTCCAAAATATTCATGCAGGCGTCGGCGTTCAATTGATCAGGAGCAACGTGCAAAGGTCCCAGGCCATACCACGAAAAACACCTCCAAACAAGTAGTCGCATTATATGCGAATCCGCTGGAGTCCGGTTCATTATTGTAGGGTAGTGTATACAAGGACAGCTAGATTTACATGAAGATTTAAGACTTGTCCCTCTTTTAACCTATATCATCAAATTATTGATCAATAAGTAACACCAAGGAAATAAATCAATAAGAATAGCATTTATTAATGAAAATGTAAACAAGACTCCGAGATAGAATTTTGCAAAATAGGTTTGACCTGATATTTTATTTAAAATACGTAAATTGAAAATTCTGTTCTCAGATGGCAAAATGTTAAAAGTCACTTTTCCCAAAAAATTGAGTAAGTCTCCCATCCTGGAGTCTGGTTTGTTAATGTTTAGAAGTCGGCAAAATGTCGTAAGTCTTTTTCTTTCAGTTTATGAGAAAACAAAGGTGGAAGAAATGTAATGTCAAAAACCACAGAACCACATGTTGAATCTTGAATTTTAAAATTGCTGTCACGAAAAATTAAAAAATGACTTGTATCATTTTGACATCTGAGCACAGAATTATTTCTGGTTTTTCTATTGTAACTTTCCAAATATTCTAATAAATCGTATTTTTGACCGTACTTCAGCAAAACTGAATCGATAGAACCTAATTAATTGTCTATTTTAATATTTGACTTATTTGTATTGAGATTAACGACACTACAACACTTCCCATAGTGGAAATATATTTTCGAAATTGCGAAAACACTGCTCCATGGAGAGAAAGTAATATTAATAATTTAAAAAGCAGTTTTTAAATTTAGTGACAGAGATCTGAAGAGCACGTGTTATGAGAGAAATACACATTCGAATCATAATCATTTCCATTTTATCTTGAATATTTTATCACTAAATGGATCTGGCTTTTTATCTCACATCGATTATTCAAAAGATGTCAGAAATGAATAATTATTTACTTTAACGCTTCCACGCTTGCACAATTATAACTAGATCTATTAATGAATTTATTTCATTTCTGTGTAAATGTAAGCGAATCATCAACTATTAAAAACACGAACAATTCCCGTTTCGTGTTCACTGAAGCTAGATTGAAAATATTTAGGTAAAATCTCGACATTTTTGTAACAAGAGCTTTCCATATATATCTCTGCTTCAGATACTTTCATTTACTCTCATAACTATTAATATGCACTTTCGGCTTTCGGGGTAATAGGTTCTTTCCGCTCTATGGCTTGAATATAATTAAACCTCCAAGTATGGTTTCGATGAGGTATCTCGCCCATCAATATTTGACCAATCTTGCTAATGACTAGATCAAGATATGGGCGGTTTTGTAATGACAATATATACTCTATAGAAAAACAATCGAATTACAGTGGTGCCAGGCTCGAGCCACTTGGAACGGCGCAGACTGGAGACGTATAGTCTTTAGTGACATGTCCCGTTTCCAACTGTGTCCTGATTACAACTAGGGATGCGACATCGATGTCGATGTTTTTAAAAGAAAACATTGATGTTTTTAACATCGATGTACGAGTCGATGTTCTTGTAACATCGATGTTTATACTTGTAGATGTTTTATTTTTAAATGAAAAAAGTATCGTTATAAAAATTTAAGAAATAACCAAGTAGCATAATTTTCATAATCAGCAAATTGAACATACTTTTAGACCTAAGTGGCCAAGGGTGAAGGGTCTGAAAAGTAGGAATGCGACATCGATGTCTATGTTTTCAAAACATTGATGTTCTATAAAAAACATCGATGTATTGGAGCCGATGTCGCATCACTAGTTGCTAAACCAGTTTTAAGAAATGGGGAAAATAGTTTAAATACACTAAATTTTAAAAAAATCGATGGTTTTGGTGCAATGTATTATCTACATCGATGTTTTAATTTTGAACATCGAAGTTTCAAAACATAGATGTTTTGGAAACGATGTAGCATCACTAGTTGCTAAACCAGTTTTAAGAAATGGGGGGAAAAGTTTAAATTTACTGAATTTTAAAAACATCGATGTTTTGCTGTCGATGTCGCATCACTAATTACAACCTCACACATGTTTGGAGTCGTCCAGGGAAGAGTGGGGATCTTGCCCTTACTATCGCACGACACACATGCCCACAACGGGCGTTATGGTCTGGGGTGCCATCTCCTTTAATAGCCAGACCTCTTTGGTATTCATTTCTGGTACACTTACAGCACAGCGGTACGTAAACGACATTCTACGACCGGTTGTGTTAACGTTCCTTTTGCGACGCCCCGGACTTGCTTTTCAACAAGATAATGCCCGGCCGCACACGGCATGAATTGTCTCCAAGCTTTCGCAACACTTCCTTGGACAGCTAATGTCTCCTGATCTCTCTCCCGTAGAGCACATTTGGAAGGTTATGGGAAGGCGATTGTAACCATCCCGGAATTTTGACCATATAACCCGACAGTTGGAGACAATTTTCAAGAAATTCCGCAGGGCACCATCCGGGAACTTTTTCGGTCTACGCCAAGCCGGGTTACGCATCCAGGCCATAGGTGTACCAACGCCTCATTGACTTCCTCCCTTTGTAACGGTCAAACTCTGAAATAAATCATTCGATTGTTTTGAAATTGTAATCGTGTTTCTTTTATTTATGTTCTTTCATTCCTAAATTTTTATCGAAATCGCAGAACTCCTTCTGGGTGCGTCGATTTTTTTTTTTGTTATAGAGTGTATATCGTCCATCATGATCTGGTCAGGGGTCAGACAACAACCACCAGGAGGGTTAAAAAAGGGAAATATTGACAGTTATCGTTAGAAGTTATAAATTACAAACTAGATTCAACAATGGCAAGTTTTAAATTCATTGAGTTTATGTAATGTAAAACCACTCGATACGGAATTCACCCACTTATTTTGGCGTTGTATATGCTTGAATAGAAAAATGAAGCTGTCCGATTTGTCACAAAATTGTCACAAAAAATGGTCAATGCTGTTAAAGAAATTCCAATTTATGATCCGACACTCCTTCAAAATGAGAATAGACTACGAAGAACCCTTCTTCTGGGCAGCTGAAAACCCACTATTTTTTTTCTTTCTAAATTTAAAAATCTTAATCTTGAACTATTTAATTTTCTTTTTTCTAGTTAACTTTTATTGCCCTTCTTCAAATTTAATGTTAAGGAACTCAAGAATTAAACTCTAATGACCAAATACTTCTCCAAATTATCTTATTATTTCATTATCAGGGCAAAACCAAAATGTCAAGTCTCAAGTTCAATTCCGAAGATTATGGCCCTTTCGGGTCCATGTGCTCCATAAACCAATCGACGGATCATGGAGCTGCTGGATATTGCTAAAACTACGGGAGAAAAGCTCTCCGCTCTAATGAAAATATTTAGAAGTCTGACGACAGAACGCCTCGAGTTAATATGGAAGACAGAAATCAGTACAGAGAAGTGCGAGCGAAAGCAAAAATACGTTTAAACTTCAAAACAAACCCACAAAATCGCGATTGAAAAAGTGAAAGGCTGCTATTGGAAGTGGACATTCAGATTGGTTTGGGGTTTTATGGCGCAAGACGGGTTACGTCAAATACAAGACAGTAAACGTCAAGTAATGGACATACATATACAAAGAAAGGTTTACTAACACAGAAGAGAGAAATAGAACCATATGGAGGAATTGAACCTGTACCGCCTAGATCTAACAGGTTGCTAGCGGGCGAACCCACTGAGCCATGGAGACCCCATGTGAATATTGAAGAATTAATTGTTTCATGACCGGAGGTTTCGTACTTCAGTTGAACTTTTCGTCATGCAGTTTATTCGAAATGATTTTAACGCCAGTAAAAAGTTCACGAAATGCCGTTTCATGCAGGTTGATTCGAAACTGGGCAAACTTTAAAGTGGTGGTAAACCTTGATAAATACACTTCTTGTCGAAGAATGTGTACCAGCATCTGTTGCGCATAAGGTGCAAGTGGGCGTTGCAAGTTGTTGTGTGCGCTTGCAAATCGTTCTTTTTTGAAACTTCAAAACTTCGTCATTTGCAACGAGGATTTCACATGCTGGATTGAATGTTTGGGTTTTATAGCAAGGTCCAAATACGGACAAGCTGTACCAAGTGGGGGATAAAACAGTAAAAATTACGTAGATATAAAAAAGCTTTTCAAGGAAGTGCGGGAGAAATCAAGCGCAAGAATTTTTATCAGAATAAAAGTTGGTGAAAACAGCTAATCGTTGCTCACTGGTACATGCTCAATTTTTCGACACAGTTGCCGCCATTGTCCAGCCATTTGTTAAGTCTGGGTACCAGCTTTTGTATCCCATAGAAGTTTATCGCCTGTTTTCGAAACCACATTTCAAATTCATCTTTGATCTCATCGTCGTGGAATGTTTGTCCTCAATGATGTGTCTTCAGTTGAAAGAATAAATAGAAGTCACTGGGTGCAAGGTCCGGGCTGTATGGCGGATGGTCCAAAACGTCCCACTTGAAACTTTTGTTAGTGCTTTGATTAACGAAAGCCGGGGAGGCCGAGCATAGTTATGAAGAAAATGGAGTTGACCGTCGAAGACGTTTCAAAAACTGCCAATATGCAGCAGCATTAATTGTGGTGCCGGGAGGCATGAAGGCAATAAGAAGAATGCCTTGTTGTCCCAGAAAACAGAAGCCATGATTTGCTTTTGGCTTAAATTGAAGTTTTGAATTTGGCTTTTGGGGAATTCGTACGGCGCTATTGCATTAACTGTTGCTTCGAGTCAGGTGTTGCATTAAAAATTAATGTACTAAAGTGATTTAAAATATATTGATAACATATAAAAGGTGCATTTTGAATTAAGAGGGGAAAAATTAGATGAGATATAAAAAACCAATAGAATGTAAAAATGTGAAAAGGTTTGAATGGAGTTTCCCCAACCAAAACTCGCAGATTCAAAAAATGTACTTTCAAAATATTTGAGACGCTAATGATTAAAGACCAGACAGACAGTTAAAATATCATAAACAGAAAAGGAGTAGAGCATGAATTACATTGAATTGGGGGCTCTCTCTCCTAGTAATAGATGACGATGGTTGAATCATGTATATCCAATGAGAAGGCGAGTCGGTTAGACATCAGTCATTAGTTCAGACATCAGTCCTTCGCATTAGAGACACTGGCCACTGATGAATGAGTTTTATAGAACGTATAATTTGTTAGGACTTGTTCCAACTCTTGCCACATGAAGTTAATTAATTATTTTGTGGACATCTTGATGACAAAAATGAGGAATGGCATGTGACAAGATGCTTTAGCAGCACTGTCAGAGAGCTCATTACCCTTTATGCCCACGTTACTCGGTACTCAACATATCTGTATATCAAATCCCTTGCTCTTCAAAGTCTGCAAGGTAGTAGAGATATCCGATATAACGGGATGCCAAGCAATATCGAAATTCTCCAACTTCTGCAATACACTGATGCTGTTAGTGTACATATAGAATTTAGAGTGCGAACTATTAGAGATATGCTGAAGGGAGTGGTGTTTGGCAAAAGTTTCAGCTGTATATACGGAGCTCCTACGTGCTGGATCAGTTCGCAGATTTCGAACTTACATGTAACATGGGGCTGACATATAAACGAAAGATCTTTTGTACAAATCATTCTCTTGAATTTTACATTTATTCGCATTTTTTTTAAGCAAGCGAAGTTTATTCAGATGTCTGCAAATTAAATGAAATACTTTGACAAGCTCCAAAAGTTTGGATTCATACAATTTCATCACAACCCGTATAATAGGAGAGGAATAAGGAAACTAAACCTGTCCACTTTTGCTGAATGTTGGACGCAAATACCACCAAAATAAATCCCATTCCCAGGCCACCCAGACTGGAGTGCGTGATCAATCCCTTCGACGAACGCAAGGGGGAACAGCCGACAAGGCTTTTCTTTCTGAAAGGGGAGCTGCATACAAGAATCTCCCATTCTTCTTCCTAATGCATTTCCAGCGTTGTCGCCTCTCCCCGGTGACGTGCAACCTGTCAAAACGGAAACGTGGGCAGACACTCCGGTCACAAAAGCCAAGGACATGCTTGAACAGCGTTCGGGAAGGGTGCTGTACCTGACAATGTTGTCCCACTTCTGAAACGTGTATGGAAATGTAGGGCAAGCGCTGTGCTTTTTCACTTTTGTGCAACAGCCAATGGTGAATGACGACTGTGTGAAAGGGCTTCCCCGTTTTGCAACTAAGTGGTTAGGTACAGTCTGGTTTTTGTTTTATCTGTCAGACGGGAAGGTATTATCCCCGGGAATTAATTTCACGTCCGACGTTTTGGGTGCATCATACTTCGTCTTCATGATGGGAGACATAAAAAAAAAATCCCGATTTTGGAATTTTGTCGACTGGTTTGATTTCAGAGGCGTAGCTAAGGATGGATCGACAGACCCGATAGTCTCGAGCGTGCTAGTGTCTAAAAAGGCGACATTTCAGAAACATAAAATTTTTTTTGCGTACATGTTGTGGAAAACGTTTTATTAATTTTAAGCACGGTGTCGACCTTGTCACAGTATTATCCAGTGCAATTAATGTTATGCTAAATAGTAGTGGTGAAGCAATAACCTTATGCCTTTTTGTCTGTTTAAGATGGAGGACGTTAAGCTGCATAAAGTTCAAACTCAGAACTGATTTCTTAAAATACTTATTTCCCCTTATAAGATTTGATTCCTTAGCTTGTGCGACAAATATCTAAGGAAAGCGAAAACATGAACACGTTATACACTGAAACCAATGTAGTGTTAAGTTTACCCATGAATCCAAAATTTCCACTGGAGATTAGTTCATTTACAAAAAAATCCTTCGAAAAACCAATTGATTTGGTTTTCAAGTCGATGAGTGATTTGACTGAAATCCATCACCATTACTCCTTGGATGTGACTCGACGACGCGTAAATTCACGTCAATTGATGCCATTTTTAGTAGATTCCAACAAAATATGAATCCTACAATTTTGTTGGAAATCTTAGGCTGAGCATACATACCGTTTTGAACAGGACAGTTCAGTTTGATCATATTTCCCAGTCGTACCATCATTTTAATTAACAATGCCAATTTGAATCTGTTTTTATAACTATATAAATATGCTTTAATATTAGTCAATAATAAAAAAATACCTTTAATCGTACATCAATTTCCATAAATACAAGTAGTTTGTTTAGCCTGTATGCTAACTAGTAATTTTGTCATTAATAATTTCCCATTTTTAAAAAAAGCCTTGTCTTAAAATTTTTAGTCTACCCTTGCAAAGTCAAGCATGGCCAAGCATGAACCTTGCGCCATAAAACCCAACGAACCTTGCAGTGTCAAAGAGGCGAAACTGAAGATGTAATGACGATCTCCAGAAATATTGTTTTGTCTTACTTTTTCAAGAATGGACTTTTTCATAATCATCATTCCGTTTTTGTCATCTCTCTCAATGTCTTGTTTTTGTCTCAGGAAATGTGGTCAACCTTCTTGATCCTCCAAGTGGTTTTGACGAGATATCTCGTCTATAAAGATCTGGCCGAATTTGCTAATGTCTCGTCATCGGGACATTGACGATTTTTTTATGACTCCTGACTATGAGATATCTCGTCTATCAAGACCGGGAGTTCGTGATATGGACGAGTTATCTTGTCTATCAAGATCTGGCCCATTTTGCTTATGACGAGATACCTCGCCGAGATAACCACCAGAAGGGTTCATCCCCAAGTAAATATCGTGTCGGATGTTTTTTTCGGTTTCAACAAAATAAAAAGGACCTGAATAAAAAAAACACATCAATTTCCTCTTCTGATGGTTAAATATAAATACTACTAAAAGAAAAAGATAATCAGATTTTTCCAATCACATACAATTAAGTATGAAATCATTCGTAAGAACCCTTAATTTCAAAATGCTGTCCAAGTTTGTGAATCAAGAACCAAAACTACATCGGAAATTCCTCCAACGCGGAACATAGTTGCAAACCGAGGAGTGAGTCACCTGAGAAAATGAGTCAGTCAGAAATATCTGCCCGCAGCGACTTGCCTCATGACAGCCGGAAAAACAGAGAAAAGTGAATAAGCAATCTCTAAATCACGCGCAAAACCGGCACAAATTTCTTTCTATTCAAATCCATATTTAGGCTACGAAACCGGCTTTGGGGAGGTTGATGCAGAATTACTGTCAACTTGAAGCGGTAGACAAATTTTATTCCACCGCAGCATGTAGAAACGCAGGGTGGCATTTCCCTTTTGCTTGTTTTGTGCCTTAATCTTTATTGATTATTTTCTACCGTTATCGATTCATCAGAATGTTTTTGCAGCATGTACCAAGCAGGCTTCTGCCCGACAGGGAAAATTATTCATACCTTAGAATCGGGTGAATCGAAGCAGTTTTGAATTTTACAGCAATATTAAGCTTTTTCTTGCACATTTAAAATTAGGATTAATACCTTAAAAATCCGGGGGTGGTCTATGCTACAATATGGTCTACCTCGTGGTCTAAGAATTTTATTTTTTGAGTGAGAGACAAAAATTTTCTGAAGCACTGCTTCTATATACCATCAAGTCCGTACGAATAGATGCAGTCATCTGTTTTGTTTCAATTCTGATCTCTTGCAAGGGTGATCAAAAACAGTTATTGTCTTTTTAAAAACCTTTGTAAGGCATCTCCAAAAAAAATAAACCTTAAAACACCATCAATAAAAGGTTTATTTAGACAGCGCGGGAAGGGGGGTTTAAATTAAGGTTTTTTCTGACACAAAATGCAAATAATCCGGAATGGCAGAGGTCCGGTGGATTCCGAATTTTGTACTGTATATCCAGGGACGACTCTTCATGTGCCGCCTTCAACTCACCGGATGCTAGTGAATTGTGCAAACTCACTAAGCCACGCTGATCCCCGATTGGATGTTTTGTCTCTGTTATGATTAACGGTCGTTTATCCGCTGAGTACTCACTCCTTCACAAACAACAACCAATTCGTCCTTGTGGTGTCGAAGGTCGGAACGATCAGTGATCGGGCATAAAAAAAACACACACTTGCATCATTTATGGATTTTAAACTAGCCTCGGAGATGCGTGAGTTGATGAACTTTAGTGAAGCTATTCAAACATTTTCTCAAGCCTTTGTCCATAGTAAAATTTTTTGGCGTAACTTGTCCTTTTTGGGGCCCAGCCCTATCAAACCCAAAATCAACCGAAGAAACTTATTATTCTGTGCTTGACAAGTATACGATTGGTCTTCATAGATAACTGTCATCGATACCCTGTCTCTAAAATACAGAGAACACTGAACCAATAGGTGCTTGAGTGGTTCATTGTCTTGTAGTGTTGTTGAATATTGAATATTTCAGTAAGCCGCAATATAAGAATAGTCTACTCGTGAAAATCAAACTTTCGTAATTATTTGTCTTTTTACCGACATGCGAGATTATTATAATGAACACCATTTAATCAATTTATCTTGCTGTAAACAATTATATGAAGCATGAATAAGTAGTATTTTTATGTAGGCATAACTGTTGGGCAGTCTGCGGTCCCAGACACCATGTCTAGACGGAGGGACATTTCAATTACATTAATAAATTGTGTTATTTTCCTTGGAAAAAATGTGTTTCCTACAAAATAATTTGTACATCCTCTTCCGATTTAAAGGAATGATTAAATTTATGAATTACTTTAGTCGGGATTTCAGTAGACCATTTCCAATATAGCTGTAAGTTAATGTAGTAGGATGCCACTGCGAAGGATGATTCGATCCAGGAATGTAATAATTATAATTGCGTTTGAAACCAAATCTAAGGACTTATATTCGGTATTGAGGAAATCAACATAAATACATTCGGTAAAAATTGAACGGTAATTTTTAAAGTAGCGTAAAACTTGGTCGGTTGGACAAGAAGCGCCAGACCGTATTTGGCCAAGAAGCGCCAGACAGAAGACAGACAACGTCAAGTAAATGGAAATACACAAAGAGTTTTAAACACAAGAGAAATACAGCTAGGGTAAATTACAGGAACCGAACCTGCGTCCCTACAATTTGCAGGTGCGTGTAAAGGAAAATTCGCTTTAAATAACTAAATTACTTGTGATAAGAAATTATATTAAGATAATTATTTATTCAAAAAGTAATGATTGTCTAGAATTAAAATTGTGTCAATTAATATGGCACAGTTACGGCATTTATTCATATTTTAACATATTTACAAATTCAAACGTGTATTTGGATTTGAGGATTAAAAAGTATATGGTACAAATGGTCGTCTTTATTCGTATTATTTTTTAAGAATTACATTTTCAACTGTATACATTTTATTTCCGACGAATAAAAACTAATCTAGTACTAATAGTGTTATCTATTTGTGTTATTTTAATATATTTACTTTTTTACGTTTTCAAATACATAAATTCTGTTTCCGACGAATTGCAGTATCAGCATCATTTGCACTGCTTTTTTAACGAGAAAACCACCTGACCCTATCTTAATACCCCAAAAGGTAATAACAGCACCAACCCCACGCTCATTTTCCAAAACGAAATAAAAAAAGAACCAAATTCACTCCCTCGCACAAAATGAGTTCTAAATGTAAGTCGGCGTATCAAGAAGGAAATATTATTCTGATGGTCAATTGTTGAGATTGCGTTTGGGAAACCGACCCCGCCGACGCTGCTGATTCATCCCAGTTCACTCACCTGAACGCAATGATGATTTTAAATGTGACTTGCATACCAAACGTGGATGTGGGAGTTCCTCGTGGAGACGATGCGAAAATAACTGTTTGCCATTGAATGCAATGCTCCAAAACTGTCAACAGGGTTCAAGGGAAATCTTTGAAGCAGATTCTATCCACCGTTACGTTTAAAAAGTTTTATTTGGTTTATTTGCGGAATCAAATGGTTACTCAGAGCACATGAAAAATACTAATGAATGGTTGTTTTAACGATGGCACGTTAAAGCATCAAAGCCTGGCCGTAAATCTAGCACAGGCGTGCACACAGAATTTTACTTTGGAAATGACTGGATTGGTTGGTTTTGGATTTTATGGCGAAAGGGCAATATTTGAATAAACTGCGGCAATAACGACGAGGAAGGAAGAAAATCAAAAAGGTGAAGGGCAGGCGAGGGTAAAATAGAAGAGACTATAGCCACACAAAAAAAAGCTCCTCACAGGACCTGCTTAGTGAGTTTAAAGGGACCATCGTGGGTCAGTACGTATCGATAATATTATAAAAGGAAGTGTTTGTTTGTTTGTCTGTTTGGGGCCGCAAAATCATGACGACACTTACAGCAATGAGATTTGGCACACAGGTAGTTCGAATTATTTGCAATTTTTGGGTCGCGGCGAATTTTAAAATTCAATCTAGAAGATTTTTAAATGAATTTAATAGTTTTATTCTCCATCGTTTTTTCAAACGAGGAGAACTTTTTCCACCCGAGTGACCTTGCAGTCAGGGTTTGGAATCATGCCAAGTTTTTTTCATCCGCAGTACGCGGAGAAAATTATTATTTGAATTTCCGCTTTGATTTTGCGCGGACGAATAAATTTCCAGCCAGACGATATATATATATATCTTTCAACTAAAGTCAATTATTTTTTCTATCTCCTAGACCGTTAAAGATAGAGTAAAAATTTCAACGGATTTGAAATCTGCTGAAAATTTCAGTTTAGTTTTATACCTAAAAATATGATTTTCTTTAAATAGATAATTTTTCAATTGAATTCAATTATTTGAAAACTGCGGAAAATTTTACACCAGATTAATCCCTTACATCACGGCGTTACACGTGGTGTTAGCAACCACCACCACGGGCACGGGCAACGCCGCGCTAGCCACCAGTGGCTAGTCTATAATATATTGAAACGCATGTGACTTCAACAGAAAACTGTTTTTTTTTATGAATGATTGAATTTTTATTGCGCAAGGACCAGGTATGGCTAAATTGCGTTAGTAAATAAATTGTATCATGATTTTTTTTGTATGTGTAAATTCATAATTAGTCATCGAAATTTAATTGAGATTAAGGGGGTCCGGGACACATCAGAAAAATATTTTTATTAATTAATTTAGAATTTTGAATTTTTTTGTACTGATTACCCATCCAACTAATAAGCAAAATCAAAACACAAAATTTTTCCAAAAGTTTTTTAAAAATTTTCAATTAAAATTTTTTGAAAAAAAGAAGGGTCATTTTAAATTGCTAAGGCTCAAAATATTCTTGGTCGATTTTCAAAATTTTTGCAGTAAATTATTCACAAATTTATAAACTTTAATTATGATTCAGCAATTTAAAAAATATTAATTTAATAAAAAATAAAAATTATTTGAATGAAAATTTTTGAAAATTGGAAGGTACTTGTTTTTTAAAAAGTCATATTTTTAAAAGTAAATATTTGTTTCAAATTTGCTGAATCAAAATTAAAGTATAATGTTTGAAAAAGATATATTCCAAATTTCAACCCTTAAACTTTATCGGTTTTCGACTTATAGCAATTTGAATACAGGAAATCTTGAAAAATCTTGTATCATGGAGAAAAACGCATTTAAAGTTTTAAATACAGATGTTGTTGCCATGACAACAACTGTCAAGAGTGTTAGATTTTCAAAACAACGCACCACAAAAATTATTACATCTCTAGTTCTAATTAAGATAGAAACAGGATTTAGGCGTCATTTTAAGCAGAAAAACACAGAGAATTTCTTAAAATAATAAAAAAAATTTCGAAAATTTGACGATTTTTGTGTCCCGGACCCCTTAAAAAAAACACATTTTAGGTTCAAATAAATTTGTAATAAATTTATAAATCCTAAGCCTGATACAAATAAAAACATATTTGCACGAGGAGAATCATTTGAAATATCAGAAACACTGGGTGGTAAGTAGGTATTTTAATTAGCGTCGCACTAGAGCAACACAACCAGTAACACTAGGAATAAACTGCTTTTAAATACAAAGTGCATATAAAAAGTATGGATGAAAAGTAAACATTTCACATTTAGTAGTCAGCCATTAGTAGTGGAAGAAAATTCATTTAGTAATTCTCGGATCTGATGGTTTTGTTTTCTTATTCCACGCACGAAGGTGAGGGGCAAATACTATGCCTATGCCACACACAAAGGTCCAGGATGAGTCCAAAACAGCGTCATTCCCGAAAGGAATTCAAAAGTAATTTCATTCCACTGCAATTTCCGCTGCTTCGCCAGTGCTGCAAAATGAGGGGAAGAGCGAAACAGAAGTCACTGGAAGAGACTTCCGCGCTTTTATTGTACTCGGTCTGTCTCAGCTAAATTAGTTTCAATTAAAGACCCATTAATTGCATTGCAGGTTAAATTAAACAATACTTTTCAAAAGGCACGCATTTCTCCACATTCACCTTCAGAGTTCCATCCTAGCTAAACCGACATTACTCAATGTTGAGAACGCAACAATTGCGTCCAATGATCTCTTGTGATTTTGACAAGATATCTTGTGCATCAAGATATGACCAATTTTGCAAATGACGAGCTATCTCGTCATTAAGACAGTGCCAATTTTTTTATGAGACCAAGATCTGACCACTTTTCTTCTAATGACGAGACATCTCGAAGATCTGGTCAGTTTCGACCAAATCTAATGAATCACGAGATGCTAATGATGAGGTGTCTCATCTGAACCTCCTCAGCCTTTGGAACCATGCATATTTATTTTCATCTGTCTAGAATGGGAGAGACTCTTTTATATTTTCGCAAGAGATTGTGACGTCACATGAACTTTCGCTTTCCAAAAATAAACAGATTGCATTTCTTGCCCTTCGTGTTAAAAAAAAAAAAAAACAGATTACATTTCAAGCCCTCTTCAATTTTAGCGGAGAGCAAAAAATAAAAAACATTTTGACTGACACTGTTTCGTTCTTTTTCGTAAAATCGGAATCGTTAAAGATACTTTACTTTATACATAGGGGAAGACGGGGTACAATGAAACATTACTTCTAAAATCAGTAAAATTTGTCACAGAAAGTTGCAATTTATATATATGTTATGCAACTATGTGTTCCAATTACTGATGTGATTTGGATACATTTGCACTTCTCTACAACATTAGCAATAGAAGATTATTGGTTTTTCACCATTGAAAGTAAGTTTCTTTACTAAAAGTAATTTTGTTTCTTTTTCCTCTTTGTTATATGTAATAATTATTTTTTCTATTCATTATTATCTTTGTGTTGTTGTCTTCATACCTCTAAAACCAAAATTAAAAAAAATAAATATTAGATGTTTGAAATTTTTTTTTATTTAGTAACCTCAGTACGGGGTAAAATGAAACACTTGTAGACGGGGTACAATGAAACATGTTTCATTGTGCCCTAGGTGAATGCATTTACTTGAAGTAATATATCACTGTCAAATATAATATCACTGATATAAAATAACATATTACTGGTTGTCACTAATATAAATAAAGTCTAAATTTTACGAAAGATAACAGAATTGTTGTCACCCTGCTCCGACATACCAGTAACAAATTGCAGCCATAAGACAAAACTGTGTTCAAGTCACTTAAAAATTTCTTCAATCTAGCTGCAAATGATTGGATGCTGTGTAATCCAGGTCATGCAATCTATATATGAGATATCTTCTTTGCTTGGCATTGCTTATTGTAAGTCTTTCACTCCACAAAATATTACAAAAGGTTTTTCAGAGATTGGAATATGGCCTTTCAATAGAGAAATGTTTTGTGAAGAAGATTATTTGTGTTCGTACATGTCAGATAGGCCTAGTCCTACTGAAAATAATTTCCATGTTCAGATCAATGAAACTGAAGAGGTGACTAATGAAACTGAAGACCAGACAGACAAAACCCAAGAATCAGAAGTGGTTGATCTTGCAAGTAGTAGATCAGAATCACAGACTGCAGATTGTTCAGCAACTGTTTATACACCATATACTAGCTATCAACCTGTGAGGAAATACATTTCTCCTCAAGAGATAAAACCTCACCCCAAGGCTGGTCCAAGAAAAGTAGTAAGAGAGTAAGAAAACAGAAAATAAAAAGAGTTTTGTTCTAAGCACGCCAGTAAAAAATGCTCTTGTTAAGCAATTAGAAAGTAAAAAGAGGAAAAAAACTAAGAACCTCCTATTAAAACTAAGAACATATCTACCTCCTACAGACTCTGACGATGATCCAGCTTATTTTCCAGCTCCAGCTGATCACCGAAGTACTCTAAGAATGAGATATCCACACATAACATGTGTGACTCAAGCACTATCTGTATAAATGATTAGGTATGTTTTAATCCAGGAGGATGAACTGAAACATAAGGAAATGTATTCTGTTGGAGAAATCATAAATTTGAATGAAGTCGAATGTGACTAAAATAAACTATATGGGGGGAAAATTGCTTGCATCATTTGGAGTGTTTCATTGTACCCCAGTATGTGTTTCATCGTACTCCGGCATATAGGGTACAATGAAACACTATGAGACATAAACTTTTTGTTATTTTTCAAGCATAAAGATATTGTTTAGAACCAAATAAAAATTTATTTAGATGGGGAAAATACAAGCTTAAAAGTATGAATTAATTATATTTTAGTGCATACAAAATTGTGGATAGGAAAAAATAATTAGTAAATTTTATTTCATTGTACCCCGTTTTCCCCTACACTCCTTTGCACAAAATTATTGTACGTAGCATTTTTCTCGAATGATAAATTTAGGGGCAAATTGGAACGTCTGTGGACTCGAAAGTGGACTCCGAACCACTACGAATGTTCATGTCCAGACTATGTTAGCGTTGAATTGTAACATATTAAGTATGAAAATAGAGTTCAATGTAAACCCCAACTTTGGATATCGCAATCAAAATAATAATCCAGGACGAGTAAAAGAAACATGCAACGAAAGTAAAATTAAATGTTTTTACATTCAGTTTTTTTATATAGCATTGCTGATCGGTAGATTAATCAGCTTTAATGATACAAAATTTGCATATCGATCTAAATTCGATTGAATGATAAACATGATAAAATAATTTAATTGGATTGTCCGAAAATGTTTATTATGGTACAATTTATTCGTAGGATATACATTATTATTACATGCAGCCTCCCTTCAAAACTGGAAAGTCGCCTTCCCAAGGGTCCGAGACCACCTCGCTGGTGTAGATGTTTTCAAAACATCGATGTTTTATGGAAAACATCGATGTATTGGAGCCGATGTTTTTGTGACATCGATGTTAAAACTTATCGATGTTTATACTTGTCAATGCTTTTACTTTGTCGATGTTTTTGAATAAAAAAAGCACCATAGTAAAAATTAAGAAAAATAACCATGCAACTAAGTATTTGTCAGTGATGGCGAAATCTGTCCCATTAGAAAGAGTAGGTTAGTTAGTGAAAAAAAAATAGGCTTAAAGTGGAGAAAGTTAACAAACTTCTTTTTTTTTTTTGCAAATTGTAAATAACAAATATTTGGACATAATATGTAGAGGCCCAATATTTTTTATTTACAGTAAATAAAAATAATAAGTTTCTTATGTTTATCCCCCACCTTAAGTTGATAAATAATTAATAATAACTAACAATAACAATTATTATGTACCTACCTAATTATACTTATAGTTAGTAGTACCCAAGTCAAATTGCTGAAAAAATTATTTTCTTTTATATAATTCAATTTGAAAATAAAAGATTGGTTAATTGTTCTTAATAATTTTTTTTTTTAAATTTTGATTTGACAGCTAAAAAGTCTTATTTATAAATTAATAAACATGGCAAATGACAAATTAAACATCCCCCCGACGAACATTAATGTTTGAGGTTAATAAACCAGTTTTAAGAAATGGGGGAAAAATTATTTCGAAAAACATCGATGTTTTGATGCGATGTCGCATCCCTAGACTAGACTGCTAGCTTAATTTCTCACTTCGGGCTTAACCCTTTCCGAGTGATCGCAAATTGCAAGCGCATTCATCGCTCCAACTAATCACTCTTCGCTGGATTCTAACCACCTAGTTCCCAAACTACGTGAATGATTAGATTTTTTCAAATTCCCGTCGCATTAAAAAAAGAAACGGACTGAGATGTGCATCATTTGAAAACTAAACGAGTCTTTATTTTAAACTCGTTTGACCTACATGAAGTTTCAGATCGTGTGGGGCGGGTGCCTCGGTCGGAAAACGGGCGTTTCGTCGATAGATATAAGCCTATAAAATTTTATGGTAGTCATAATTTCAGGGTATCCAGGGTTGCAGAAACGAAGATACTGCTTACGCGGCTGGAATGGGCAATGATGTCATATGTATGTGTAGAACAGTACCGTTTCTGTCACACGTGATGAAATAATGGCATCGTGACTTTATCTCGCGGAACCGAAGTTTTCCCTGTTTTGAAACGGAGAGTTCAAATTTGGGGTGCAGCTACACTCTACGTTTATGAGCGGTGGCAACGGCCTTACCTATTTTTTTTTTGGCGACCTTCTGAAGTCGCCAAGGAAATAATTATTTCAAAAAAAAAAAACCTCTTTTCTTCAAAAAACATTTTTCTTTTTACAACTGAAAATGAAAGCTTAAAAACACATTTGAGAACGTTTTGAAAAATATATTTTTATTTACTTTCGCAAAAAGTAGTAATATTAAACACATTTCAAAACACATCTGAACCGCAGAAGAGCTGCTAATGTTGGGTAAGAATACCTTAAACTTTTCAATTACACTAAATACAGTAGGTTTTTTTAAAGGAAAAAGATTTTTAAAAGAAAAGAAGCAGGAAATAATACAACCGGATGTCAGAAATGTTCGCGGAAAAATAATAAGAAACAAAAATTCCACAAATGGCAAAAAAACAAAACTCTTAAACGTTTCGTGAAAAAATGTTATGATAATACATAAATTCCATCACTGTAGAAATACAAATAAATGAACCAATGGTATCAAAGAAATTTTTTTTAAAAAGACCAATGCAATCACAGGATATTTTAAAATCAAAATAACCAATGGAAGCAAAGAAAAAATTTCAAACGAACCAATGAAATCAAACGACTTTAACGGATTTTGGAAGAACTTTCTAGAATATTCAAAATGAAAATTCAAAGTTACGGTTTTGCTGAGGTTGTCATGAAAACCATAATAACCGTGAAGATAGATGGGTTGCCTTAATCTATCGTAACTCGCTACTAGAAGTGCGCCAAAAAAATCGCCAATGCCGTGGCCACCGCTCATAAACGTAGAGTATACCTGTACCGAATTTGGTAGAGGGGAGAATCTGCAAGGGTGTGTGTGGAGGGGGGGGGGCTATGTCCCCTTCCCAGCAGGGCCGTCCTAAGACATTTGCCACCCGTGGGCTACTAACAATAACGCGCCCTTCTTCTCTCAAGAAATACACGGTTGGAGAGAGGTGACCGGTGAGGTTTTAAAAGTTTGAGACCTAGAAAAAGTCAATAGTCTGTCACGCGCTGGTTTCCAATAGGAATGCTACATCGACATCAAAACATCGATGTTTTGAAACATCAATGTTCAAAATTAAAACATCGACGATGATAATACAACGCCCAAAGACCATCGATGTTTTGGAACATTGATATTTTTAAACATCAGTGTATTTAACCCCCCCCCGTTCGTAAAACTGGTTTAGTAACCTCAAACATTAACATTCGCCGGGGGGGAGGGGGATTTAATGTGTCATTTGCTGCGTTTATTAATGTGTAACTAAGATATATTTTAACAGTCAAAACATTTTTACGAACAGTTACAAATCTTTTTTTTTTATATTGAATAACATAAAAGAAAGTAATATTTACAACAATTTGAAACAGGTACTACTAACTATAAGTATAATTAGGTATGTACATAAACATAATTAATAACTATCAATAATTATTGTTATCAACTTATGGGGTGATATTTTAATATACAGAAAAGCTTCCTCTTATGTATATTAAAATATCATATATGGGGGAACATGAACTTATTTTTTATTTACTGTAGTAAAAAAATATTGGGGCATACAATTATTATATGCTCCGATATTTGCTATTTACAGTTTGTTAAAAAAGAAGTTCGTTAATTTTCTCCCCCTTAAAAACAGACTTCTTTTTTCGCTAACTATCCCACCAGTTAGGGAAAAAAACTCTTCCTGATGGGACGGATGTCGCCAGCACTGACAAATACTTAGGTGCAGCGGTTAATTTTCTTAATTTTTACTATGGTACCTTTTTTCATTCAAAAATAAAACATCGACAAAGTAAAAACATCGACAATGCTAAAACATCGATGTTAAACCAACATCGCCTTAATAAATCGATGGTAAATATATCAATGTCGCATCCCTAGTCTCCAGCCGTCAAACTTATCTGAGTGCAAACAAAATTGACGCCCCAAAAGGCTGGTCCCACGGGGCTATAGCCCATTTAGCCCCATTAGCCCTGTCCAATAGCCCATTTAGCCCTGTAATTAGAGTGGCCCTGCTTTCCAGTTGATCCAACTTGGGACAGTTATCGAGAGGGTGGTGGTGGCTCCCATTTGCTTCAGATTTTTGTTTTGGTAGGTTGCATTGAGTGTCATTTTTC
This sequence comes from Metellina segmentata, assembly GCA_947359465.1. NCBI lineage: Eukaryota > Metazoa > Arthropoda > Arachnida > Araneae > Tetragnathidae > Metellina > Metellina segmentata. The sequence continues at coordinate 122,345,454 of OX375876.1, forward strand.
TTCTAGCACAAGTCCTGCGAGTTGTGGGCGGCGCGAGTTCGTTTCCAATAACATACCTGGGTGATTTCTCTCCTATTTGTCTAAAACTTTCTTTGCGCGTCTGTCTTGTATTTGCCACAACTTGGCCAAATGTAACTTTTAAACTAATTGCAACGTTTTTGTTTGCAACTTTTATGACTTCTTAGAACGCAGACTGTTTATTGCTGCAAGAAAAAAATGGGATTGGGAAATACAGCGATTTGTAAAGCTGTCGTACAGAGCAACAGAACGGGCTATTGACGACGGTCCGGGATCAAACAGGAAGGGGAAAATCATAGGGTAACAATTTGAGGGCACGGCAGATCTAAAGTGCACCAGTCCTAATGTGTACTACGATGTTTTGGTTGGATCGAGTTTCGAACTAGCAACCTTCCGGTTGCTAATCCGCAATTTTTGGAACAATTCATTTCGTTTATACAAGTACATTCTTCTACAGACACTTTGTATAGAAAAATGTTAATCATGCTTAAGGGGGGGGGCAAGAAATAAAATACGAAGGCTCAAGGAGCACGAGTTCCCAGTGGCGTCCTGTCAGTTGTTATTGCGTTCATCTGACCAATTAATTCAGGTCAAGTTACCAACTATATTTAGCTACCCATATAATGCATTTGTGTAATTTTCATCCTCGTATTTAGGGGCCGATACCCCACTATAAAAACTTTTTTGGGTCCCAGAGTGGGTTTCGGGCCTCTAGGAACGGAAACCCCATCTCTTGTTATTGTTATAGTAGCAATACAATCTAGGCCAAGTTAATCCTTTCATTATCCATATATAGCCTATAATATTTACAATGTTCATCCATCAACATAACTTTATCACGGGATTCTGTGGTAATTTTTTAAACCACAATGTAAAGGATGTTTGGTTTTTAGTGCAAGGGTCGAAGTGCGCCCAACACTTTATGTTTATAATACCTAATTTTATGCTACTTTCCATTTTAAGAACTAGATATTAAATATAGCATATTATGAGATTCAACTGAATTTATATCAAAGAATAAACAACTGATATAGTTTATAAAATCAATTTCAGCGATAAATAAAAATGAGAGCAACACGGATATTCCAACAGTCAAAAAAAAATTTAGATTTGGAAGAAAAACTTCTATTCGGATAAGTCTAAGATTTTCTAAAAAATATCGTACTGATAAAACGTTATTGTAAAATGGAACACAATGGATTAGATTCACCACATACCAAATGTTCATGAATACAATACATATGCCTGATTCGAAGCCTTGTCAATTTAGCGATTTTTTCTCAAATTCACTTATGAAATCCCTTTGCAGATGGATGGATAAATATAGTTTATTTTGCGTTTACAAGTCTCAAGTGTCTTTGCAAGATAAGTTTAGATAGTTTTAAGACTGGTTAGATGTCGTATATACTAACTAACTAACACCAACACCAACACACACTCCCGTGCCTAGTGTCGTGAGACACTGTACCAGTTTAAGTCGCATATTCAGGTACATTTGATTTTTGCTTTCTTTTCTAAGTTTGCTTCCTTGTTCCTTCGGAAGCCCAACCAATGTATAAGACGATTAGAGGTGGCGATGATTTTTAAATCGAAAACAAATTAAGTTCGAGCACGTGATGCTACTCTTGGAATATTTTGCTAGTAGGTTTAGTGATGGAAATGAATTGTTAAAACAATTAGTTGAGCGTAAATAAATTTGTGTATAAAGGGACAGTAAACTTTAAAAATCACCAAAATCAATTTTCAAACTTTTATGTTCAAAATGAATCTATATCGAAGTCCATGGATAGTAGAAAGAATGTTTCCATTATGATAACTTCTGAAGGAGCTACATGTATAACCTAAAACAAAATAGGCTCGCTTTGTAAGTCTACCGATAGTTTTTCTTGAAAAAAAAATCTTGACTTTATTATCTCTCTATATTAAAAAAAAGTTACCGCCGCCGCCGCCGCCGCCGCCGAAGAATTGAAATTTTTGTTGTTTAGCTCCATTCTTAGACGGTTTCCCGAGAAAGTACTGATCGGAAAAATATGAAATTAACATGCTTTGTTCTTCATCGTATTCCCTGGATAATTATTAAGATTTTTTTCCGATGCGGCTATTAGTTTAGGTTTTATTAAGTGTTAAAGTTGAAGAAGTGAAATTTCTTCCGCGAGTGAGCAAAACACATTCAAAATTTCAGTCTTTAGTCGTGAGTTTTTTTTTAAGAGTACCTCTCAACGTAAATTTTTGCAGCTCGTCGAGTTTTTTTTTAAATTTAAATTTGGTTCTTGATAATATTTTTTTGAAATTCAGGAAAAATCGGGACATTTTTGTTACTTTTTTTTAAAACTGCCATATCTATATCTAATTACTATTAGTTTTTAATTTTTAAAATATAGCAGTATACCTCAGAATATACTCTTTCTTACGGTACTATTATTTTTGAAATCGGTTAATAATTAAATTGGATGCGATCAAAAGTTCGTCATACAAAATTCGGAATCTTTGGATATTTTCGCTACTTATTGTTAAAACCGTTTTGTCTACGGCAAAAGCCATTATTTTTTAAATTTGAAAACATCACTGAATACATTACATTACACTCTTTCTTATGGTACAATTATTTTTCAAATTGGTTAATAAATAAAATCGATGCAAATAAAAGTGGGTCATACAATTTTCGGAACTTTCAGATCGTAACTTCCGATACAAAACTAAAATGGTCATATCTGTATAGTATTACTGTTAATTTTTAATTTTAAAAATATTGCAGTATACCTCAGAATATACTCTTTCTTACGGTACAATTATTTTTAAAATTGGTTCATAAATAAATTCGATGCAATCAAAAGTTGGTGACACAAATTTCGTATTTTTCAGTTCGCATAGCTGCTTCCGAAAGCAGTAGTGGGTTACACTTTTGACTATCGGGTTTGCCAGATATCAAATTTATCGTAGCAACAATTGCCATAAAAACGATTTCTTTTTATTTGGCGAGGAAAAAGGCTCGCTTTTTTCCCTCTGTTTTCAAGACAGTTTACCGACAAAGTACAGATCGTAAAGTTTGGATATTAACAATGTTTAGTTAAAATTGTACAGGGAACAAGATGCAGAAGATTTTTTACTGATGCGGCTATTAGTTTAGGGTGCATTAAGTGTTAAAGCAAAAAAAAGTTAAATCACTTGCGAAAGAAGTATTGGTTTGAGAAAGCAAACCAAACGGATTGCGTAGCAATCCCCGGGGTCGGCGAGCGTAAGCGAGACGCAGCGAAGCCCTCGCTGTGACGTCATGAACCGGAAAGTGAAATCAGCATAATACGAATTATTCAGATAGTTTCACTCTGTGAAAGTAATGTTGGTTTGCGAAGCAAACCAAATGGTATCTGTGACAGGAGTGTTGGTTTGCGAAGCAAACCAAATGGGATTGCGCAGCAATCCCCGGGGGTTGGCGAGCGTAAGCGAGCAGGGGGCGGAGCCCCCTAGTTTTTAAATATTTCAGGCGCGCGCATCAGCTTCTAATTGATTTCCTTGAATAACGCTTGATATAATTTTGCAATCTGTTACAGACATTCAAGTTTTAATGAGAAATTCATCATGCATCAAAATTTTGAACTTGTGGAATAAAATGTACTTGACCTATACTTTAAAAAAATTAAACTTTAGGTGGCTCAGAACAAATCTTTTGGCAACACATAAAATTAATGTGCATGTAACCTATCAGTTTTTGCTAATTTATCAAAATTAACTTCCACACAACTTAATATCTTTGAACCGAACTGTATATTGTGCTTTTTAGAAGGAAACAATATAAAAGTTCCATAGCAATCGGATTATAACTGCTATAAAGTTTTTTGACAGTCCACTGTCCCCTTGAAGAAAATGGCTGTAAGTAATAATATGAAAACACTATAAGTATTCTAAAAACTCGCCTATGTATGAAGTAAATGGGGTTTTCTGTACTTACCCCCTATATTTTCCCTAGGGTGGCGCCCAATGATGTCATAAAGTCACATTACCGTGTTCCCGTTTGAGCTCTCGAGACTGAAACACGAATTCTGCAAAATATCTGAGAATATTTGGCCCTTCTCAAAAGTTATTTTCTACTCTATATTTCCTCCTCTTGTTCTTAAAATGTATTTTAGGTTCAAAAATGGTAAGATTAAATTGATTTTTTTTATTTACTTTCCAGCTAAACTTTGTGGAAGTTCAAAGCATACCCGCCAGGATGTTTGAAAAAGAACACTTTTAACACATTGGTTTACAGTTAAGCCCGTATGGTTAAACTTTCTTTCTAATATACATAACATAAACAGAAAAATCCGTAGTTAATACTGAGATGAGGTTTTCAAGGATTTTTTCCAGCTGCACTGAATGTTTAGAATTAGACGAGTTTTGGTTTTCGATGCGAAATAATTTCAATAGCATTGGCGATGTAATTCCGTTTTGGTGGTTATAAGGGTCGAAAAGTGAATTTATTTTACCATAGAATATCAATCTTAGTAATTCTAAAATTATATTACTTTCTCATTTTCCCAGTTATGTATTCGAGCAGTAAAATGCTACTGCTAATGTAAGTAATGGAATTGTAAGATGAAAATAAAAACGTTTAAAATCATATCTTTAAGGTATCCGACTACGTTTAAAACGTAATTTTGAACAAAATTCTCAAATTTGTTTTATTTTCTCATATTGAAGCCCAGTTTCTTAAGTTTCAGAATCTGTAATTGTTTTGAGTCTACGATAAATAGAAATAAAATTATAGCAATTATAGTATTACTGAACGACAGAAATCGAAACCGGAATACGTTTGAAATTGGGAGGTTTTCCGCTAATTTTTCAAAAATAAAAATAATTTTAAACATAAATTTGTTGAAATTATTTTCTACAACCAAGCCTCAACATTTTACACCAAGTTTCGATGAATTTGTGCGAAGAATTTGTCAATGGCAAAAAACACAAAGGTAAACTTTAAATGCTTTTTCTGGAAAACACAATTTCAAGCAAATATTGCACACGCGTAACATAATTTCTCAAAAAGTTGCAGAGATATCTCTACGAAATTAAACATTATTACTTACTAACATGTTGTAATGACAATATACTATAGATTTAGTTGTACAATGCATATTTTTTAATTTATAGCTGTTTAATTTAAACGACAAGTAGACATTTTGTAAAATTAAAATGTTAGCTATATATAACGAGCGATACTTCTTAATATTTCAATATATCTCTTTGATTATAGTATAGTGTCGTCACTAATATCATAGATATATGGTGTTAGGAAAGAGATAATAAGGATAAGGTAAGATATAAGGTGCAAGGAAATTAAAATTAATTTAATAGAAATTTATACAGAGCGTTAGCCATATTGGTAAGATGCGATTTAGGATGGTAGTCATTTTGATTTAATACCTTAATTTACCCAATTGACAAAAAAATAATGATTAGGTGTTTTATTTTTTGCTTTATTTCATGATTTCAAAACATTATCTAGTATGAAAAATGTTTAAATTGTGATTTAAGAGTCGTTTTCAAAAAAAATGTTCCGAACCTAGTCGGATACCTTAATTTAATAATTCATAGAACATTTTAAGCAAATTCTCGGCACAAATCAAAAATTAATTTTTTGGGATCAAATTTTGAAAACTTTTATTTTCTCTTAGCAAAATTTTTTTTTTAATTTTCAAACATATCGTTTGTTTACAAATGAAACAAACTAAGACGAAATACATAGCTCTGAGAAAAAATAACGGGAATTTAGTTTACAAACAATGCGAAAATTGACCATAGTTTTATCATTATAACATTTTTATTATATTTAGTATTTGCTCAATTTATGAAATATTCAGAAGAGCACTTTCATTGCGATAATCTATTGATATTGTAACTTATATAAATTATGTACATGTTTGTGTTTTTCAAGAAATAATCTCTCCTTCAGAAAATATTACTTTGTGGACTTGGACAGTCTTAGAAAGATAAACACATTCTAATCTAGAAAAACTAAAAATGCTTTTTTGAAAATTTTGACTTATCGAGTTTTATTTGTATGCCCACGACTAAAAATCGAACAAATATCGAACTTGTGCTAGTCCAATACTTTTGACGAAGCTCCCTACACTTAACATTGACTTTTCAGTGTTTCATAGCTAATAGATAGGAATCAACATTGTTATAGTAGAATTGCATGAAAATTTACAATAAATTTGTTTATAAGAATCCGAACTATATACGAGGTGCTACGATATGCGAACCAAAGAATCCCCTAAAGGAATTCTCAAAATGTGTATGAAAATATTTTGTTTTCACAAAAGAACGTCCTAAATTGTTTTTTAATTATAAACAAAGATTTTTTTTTCCCACAGGCATAAATTAAAATTTTCTATTTAAAATAACTTATAGCATAGCATACTTATCAGGTCAGCTATATAAAAATCGAATCTCTGGACGAGACACATTTATGTAGACAAGAAACGAAAACGGTACACATCTCCACCAAACAGACGACGTAAAGACTGCACTTTCTTAACAGAACAGACGCTAGCACTTGCAAACGAGGAGCATGAGCAGGAGAGAGCATGAGCATGCACCCCCTTGAAAACAGTTAATAAATAATTCCTCCTTCTGATTGGGAGAAGAGAAAGAAAAATAATAGTGTTCTACTGCAAAATAGAATTTAAATAATCCCCGTGCTAAAAAAACCCGTAATTTCAACAAAAAATTTAAAACTGAATTGTTTGGAACTATATACTTGTAAAATCTATATATATAATTCTCTTACGTGGCTCACGAAAAAGACGTTATTTGTAATCGCGTTTTGGCAACACTGCACGATTGTTTGTTTATCGCGAAGTCTCGCGCATCGATTGAATTTATAGCGTTATCGGATGAAATTTTATTGAAAAAAAAAGGAAATTTTAATGAGCTGTTGTAGTTAGTTTATAATAGAAATCAAAGAAAGCGGAGGATCTTTTCAGGGCCATTTAAAAAACGGTCCTTTTCAGGGCCAACAATTAGTTCAACAAGACGCTTACACTACAACTTTCGGCAACAAACTCAATGAAAAAGTGTGGGTCGTTTGAGTGCTAGGAAAATGTTCACACAAACAACATGCTGGGTATTCAATTTCCAAAGCAACGCTCACATTTCGAGTCAAAATTTGCACAAAGTTTTCATTTGAATTCTGATTTAAGAGATACTGTATATATTTTTTCTGTAATACAGCAAATTTAGATTTGAAAAACATTTTTTTTGGTAACATATTTTGTAAACAATCCCTTTTGCTAGGACACATGTCTTCATTGAGGCGAGCGAAGCGAGCATAGGTTCGCGCAGCGAACCAATGAGGATTGCGAAGCAATCCTCCGGGGGTTGGCGAGCGTTAGCGAGCAGGGTGCAGGCCCCCTAGTAAAATATATTATACAATGCTAAAATCTCTAAGATCGAAGTCAATTTTTGAAATTTGAGATGATGGCTTTCGTGAACAAGATCTTCAAATACATTCAAAATAACCTTGATGGTCTGAAAAAAAAATGAATTGAACTGGTTTTAAATGGGTCAAAAAATAAACGTCCTCAAGTTAAGGTCTTCCATTTCAGAAATCAGACAAATGAAACTTAGTTTTTTGCTCATTATCCTTTGGTAGTCGTTCACTGTACGTGTTATTAGAGAGACTGAGAAAAAAAAAAGGGTAAATATTTATCGAGATTTTACCACTGTCTGCATGAAATGTCTGTTGTCACTTTTATTGGAATACTTTATGCTGGATACCACGAAAGATCAGAGTGAAACAGTCAAGTAAAAGTTCATAACGGTGATTGATTTGAATTTGCCGTTCTGGGATCATCTTTTGCTACCTGTAATATCGATAGATCTGGGTAAATATCAGGGTTTCGCGTATGATTCTAATTTTCGATGCAAGCTGTAGCTTTTGTTTACACTTGATCAAGAAATTATTTTCCAAGAATAAATAGTCTCTCTTTTAAGGTTTCTACTCAAAACAAAATCTATTGTAACAAGTTGCTGGTGAACTGCGTCTCTTTTCGACCCTTTTGAACTTAGCATATTTGTTTCATTTTTTTGGCTCATCAAAAAGCAGTTATCTGCAGTTATAGAATAGCTTCTTGCGCGAAATAGTTATCAAAACATTCACCTTTCCACGCTAAGTGTAATGTCGAAGACTAAAGTTGTAGTCATTAAAAAGACGTTTACACGGGATTCATGGATGAAAAAACGGAACAAATATACACCGAGATTAACTGTTCTGCATGAAAGACAACTAATATGGAATGCCAAAGATGTCTTTGTAAAAAAGTAAAGGACATATCTATTGTAGATTAGTTTCAGTTCTAACAAAGGCTATTGTAACAGATCGTGGTACACTGGGTAGTACCGCGATCTCTTATATTAACGGTGCACTAGATATAACCGTTAATATAACAGATCGTGGTTCTAACAGATACTAGCTACACCCCAGAATCTGTTATCTGTGTGTGTGTGATAGCGTGCCGATAGATAGTAGTGAAGGGGAGAAGGGGGTCTAGTGTGGATAACTTGATTAATTCTGCTATTTGTCAGTCAAAATCTCTCAGCAAGTTTTCGCAAAAGAGAAACACTGATATAAACTTCCATGTGTAGTTGCATGAGCACACACTTGATAGTTCAGTAGCAATTGATAAAACTACGTTTTCATGGTGGAAAAGTAAGTTCTTAATTTGTCTTGCAATTACAAGATTAGACTATTTTAATTCAACTAGGGGGCCCGCCCCCTGCTCGCTAACCACTCCGAACCTCCGTTCAAAGCTCAACTAAAAAACCTACAGTCGCTTAATTTATTCAAAGGCTGTCGCTGGTAGAAATGTCGGCATGTTATGTTTATTGAATTTTGAGGTATTAGTTATTTTATATTTTTTTATCTATTAGTTGTTAACTGCCTTCATATGGAATCACCTTCAAACAAATGAGCGCCGTGAAATGAATTTTACAGCTGTCATCTTGTATTTGACATTAGAACATTTGCATTTCAAGTTATTTAAGGTTCTGATGTGTCGTCTCGGGGCTCGATTCTGTTTTGCTTGACGACATATAATAAAATAGTCTCCGCTCCACACTATGTCGATTTATTAGAAGGATGATGAAGGGTTTCGCTGACAAAGAAAACTATGTTGTGGGAAAGTTAACAGGAATCAAACCTGCGACACCGACAATGATTTTCTTAGGTGTGTAGTGCGTGCATACTAGGGATGCGTCATCGAATGCAAAATATAGATGTTTTGAAACATCGATGTTCAAAATTAAAACATCGAAGTTGATAATACATCGCCCCAAAACCATCGATGTTTTTAAAATTCAGTGTATTTAAACTTTTTTACCCATTTCTTAAAACTGGCTTCTGGCTTAGCACCTAATGATGAACATCGACAGCAAAACATCGATGTTCAAAATTAAAACATCGATGTTCAAAATTAAAACATCGATGGTCAAAATTAAAACATCGATGTTCAAAATTAAAACATCGATGTTCAAAATTAAAACACCGATGTTCAAAATTAAAACACCCCAAAACCATTGCTGCTTTTAAAATTCAAAGTATTTAAACTTTTTCCACCATTTCTTAAAACTGATTTAGCAATTAGTGATGCGACATCGGCTCCAATACAACGATGTTTTTTTTATAGAACATCAATGTTTTGAAAACATCGACATCGATGTCGCATCCCTACTTTTCAGACCCTTCACCCTTGGTCACTTTGGTCTAAAAGTATGTTCAATTTGCTAGTTATAAAAATTATACTACAAGGTTATTTTTAAAATTTTTAAAACTGTACTTTTTTTCATTTAAAAATAAAACATCGACAGCGTAAAAACATTGACAAATATAAACATCGATGTTACAAAAACATCGACTCCAATACATCGATGTTTTGAAAACATCAACATCGATGTCGCATCCCTAGTGCATACACGGAGACTAGGAATTGCAATCCGGCACGATTTTCAATCCGGTCGGATCGGTACTTTGTTAATAAGCCTATCCAAAATCGGCTGAGTGAAAGTAGGTAAAAAAGATATTATTCCAAATTGACGAATAAAACGTTTATTTTAGTATTAGAAAATCAATTTTATTAATAATTATCCATAGGTAGGAAATCAGTCACCAACAATAAATTATAGTAGCTACTAGTACTACTAGTAGCAAGTATAAAACGATTGATTTATGATCAGTCTTTCTAGTTTCCACACCAAAAAGCATCAGTTTGTTTTATACGTAGTACTTTTCTATTTATCTAAAATTAAGTAGTCTATCTCTAATGTCGTTGAGCAAATGACATAAATTGTACCTAACCTTGTCTCATGCTAACATAAAAATCTAATCTGTGGCAGTTTTTGGTCAACATAACAAACAAGAGAACTCTTAATTCTTCTTTATTACTTAAATCGAAGTTATATAGTAATGAAAATCACTTTTGAGTTTGAAAGAACGATCTAAGGAAACGAATCGTATTAATTGTGTCGTCCCCAACCTACTTAATGAACTGCAAATATAACCAGCGGCCGAGAAGGTTCTCTCAGCTTCAACACTAGTTGGTTTAACCGTCATTAAGTAGTCGTAGATAAGAGACAAATATTTTCCTTTGACTCCTATTTCATATACGAATTCATTTCTTTCTTCAGTATTTTCTCAAAATCTGTTTAATTTCTAAAGTTTGTCTTTTTGCAAGTCTTCATTTTTTTGTAGAATTTGCTTTTTTAATTCCTCTTTATTAAAAAAAATATTATTGATAATTTAATTTATTATTGTTGTTAGAATTCTCCAAACTGATGATTGAAAAATATAAAATCGATTCATTCAATATCGATTGCTTAATAAACGATTTTGTGACTTTAAAGTTGGGTTTGAATAATCGATTATTTAATTTTTAAAAAATTCGGGTTTATCGGATACGGACCGGATCCGATAGATGTTGCCGGATCCGGTAGGTAGCTAAATGATGTCGGATCGGCCGGATTACATGGATCCGATTGCAATCCCTAGCTGCAGCTTAAAAGACATTTAGTGTTGCGTGGATTGTAATATAACCAAAACATCCACGCTTTTGGAAATGTTAATTCCTCGGCTAAAATATCAGCCTCCGAGCAGAAAAGCTGCAGCATGAGGCCCGGTGCACACATCCGGTTTTTCAACGTGCGGCGCCGATGCCGCAACGCAAGTGCGGTCTGAGATACATTAGATCCAATGGAGTAGTGCACACAAGCCTCGCACGTTCAACTTGCGTGCAATATGTATATCAGTTCCCCACGGCGCCCTAGCTCTCCGCACACACGTCTCCGTTCTGAAGCACCTTGTTTTCATAAATAAATGGAATACAAATAATAATTAATAAATGGTTGTATCCAGTAACGTCTATTTTGTTTCAAAATATACTTCTCAAAATCTGTTTCTTTTCTAAAATTTGTCTTCTTGCAAGTCTACATTTTCTTGTAGAATTTGCTTTTCTAATTCCTCTTTATTAAAAAAATATTATTGATAATTTAATTTACTAGGGGGCTCCGCCCCCTGCTCGCTTACGCTCGCCAACCCCCGGGGATTGCTGCGCAATCCCATTTGGTTTGCTTCGCAAACCAACACTCCTGTCACAGAGTGAAACTATCTGAATAATTCGTATTATGCTGATTTCACTTTCCGGTTCATGACGTCACAGCGAGGGCTTCGCTGCGTCTCGCTTACGCTCGCCGACACCGGGGATTGCTACGCAATCCGTTTGGTTTGCTTACTCAAACCAATACTTCTTTCGCAAGTGATTTAACTTTTTTTTGCTTTAACACTTAATGCACCCTAAACTAATAGCCGTATCAGTAAAAAATCTTCTGCATCTTGTTCCCTGAACAACTTTAAGTAAACATTGTTAATATCCAAACTTTACTCTGTACTTTGTCGGTAAACTGTCTTGAGAACAGAGGGGAAAAAGCGAGCCTTTTTCCTCGCCAAATAAAAAGAAATCGTTTTTATGGCAATTGTTGCTACGATAAATTTGATATCTGGCAAACCCGATAGTCAAAAGTGTAACCCACTACTGCTTTCGGAAGCAGCTATGCGAACTGAAAAATACGAAATTTGTGTCACCAACTTTTGATTGCATCGAATTTATTTATGAACCAATTTTAAAAATAATTGTACCGTAAGAAAGAGTATATTCTGAGGTATACTGCAATATTTTTAAAATTAAAAACTAACAGTAATACTATACAGATATGACCATTTTAGTTTTGTATCGGAAGTTACGATCTGAAAGTTCCGAAAATTGTATGACCAACTTTTAATTGCATCGATTTTATTTATTAACCAATTTGAAAAATAACTGTACCATAAGAAAGAGTGTAATGTAATGTATTCAGTGATGTTTTCAAATTTAAAAAATAATGGCTTTTGCCGTAGACAAAACGGTTTTAACAATAAGTAGCGAAAATATCCAAAGATTCCGAATTTTGTATGACGAACTTTTGATCGCATCCAATTTAATTATTAACCGATTTCAAAAATAATAGTACGGTAAGAAAGAGTATATTCTGAGGTATACTGCTATATTTTAAAAATTAAAAACTAATAGTAATGAGATATAGATATGGCAGTTTAAAAAAAAAGTAACAAAAATGTCCCGATTTTTCCTGAATTTCAAAAAAATATTATCAAGAACCAAATTTAAATTTCCAAAAAAACTCGACGAGCTGCAAAAATTTACGTTGAGAGGTACTCTTAAAAAAAAACTCACGACTGAAGACTGAAATTTTGAATGTGTTTTGCTCACTCGCGGAAGAAATTTCACTTCTTCAACTTTAACACTTAATAAAACCTAAACTAATAGCCGCATCGGAAAAAAATCTTAATAATTATCCAGGGAATACGATGAAGAACAAAGCATGTTAATTTCATATTTTTCCGATCAGTACTTTCTCGGGAAACCGTCTAAGAATGGAGCTAAACAACAAAAATTTCAATTCTTCGGCGGCGGCGGCGGCGGCGGCGGTAACTTTTTTTTAATATAGAGAGATTATTTTTTTCTAGAATCCTCCTAACTGATGATCGAAAAATACAAAATCGATTCATCCACAACCGATTGCAAGAAACGATTTTGCGACTTTAAAGTTGTGTTTGAATAATCGATTATTTAATTTGAAAAAATTCGGGTTTATCGGATCCGCCAGATATTGCTGGATCGCGTAGGTAGCCAAATGATGCCGGATCCGCCGGATAGGATTGCAATCCCTAACGGAGACGACTATATACTGCACTTTGATGGATAAAATTATAAGTAACTAGCTGAATTACCCGACGTTGCTCGGTTTTAAATTATGACCGCATCTGCTAAAATACACAGTCCAGTCACATTAATGTGACCACCTGTCAAAGGCCAGAATAACCATCTTTGGCAGAGCGGACCGCTGCGAGACTTGCAGGAAGAGAGTCAATTAGGTTTCTGATGATGAGTGCACCCAATGAATGGCAGGAAAACATTCCCCAAACCATAATGTTCCCTCCTCCAGCCTGGATCCTTCCGACAATTGTTGCAGGGTGTTTGCTTTCAGACGTTTCACGCTGTATACGCCAACGTCCATCTGTCCGATGGAGCATAAAACGTGATTCATCGGAAAAAGCCACCTGTCGCCACTCTGTGGACGTCCAGTTGCGGTACTGGCGTGCAAATTTCAGCCTTCGTCGCCGATGAACAGCAGTCAGCATAGGTGCATTAACCAGACGTCTGCTGCGGAGGCCCATGCGCAGCAACGTTCGCTGAACCGTTGTTGAGGATACACTCTTGGTACCCCTTGTTTCATCTGGGCTGTCAGTTGCTCAACAGTTGCACGTCTATTCGCCCGAACGCATCTCCGTAACCTTCGTTCGCCTCTGTCATCTATAGCCCGTGGTGCACCACATGTGCCACGCCGCTGATTTGGATAGTGCCATTTTGCCATGCACGGTAAACTTTTACCACGGAGGCACGCGAACAGTTCACAAAATTAGTCGTTTCCGAAATGCTTCCACCCTTGGCCCAAAAGCCAATAATCATGCCCTTTTGGACGTCGGATAAATCGCTATGTTTCTGCATCACGCCAACGATTGAAATGCTTTCCGATGCCCTAGGACATCCTTTATATACACTCCACTGCAATGTGCTGCCACCTGCCTTTTGTGATTGGTCATTTCACGTTGACGTCGAAAGTAGGTGGTGGTCACATTAATGTGACTGGACTGTGTATAACCGCAATATTTACCTGTGTTAACTCAAATACGCAGACCCTGTAGAACGTGTTTCCTTGTCCATGTTCACTTATTGCAGAAAAACAAACTTCATATTTTAAAATTAGGGCTTCGAGGGGTTCTTTTAAGTTGACCTGTGTGCCAATTTTCAAGGCTACAGATTAGTCTGAAGACAGGAAAGAAATAGCCTAGAAATTTTTTATACACAACTGAAAACTCTCCACCACGAGAAAAAAGAAAATGAAAACTTACGAATTGCATCACTTTTTTCCCTCAATAAAAGACCATATCGACCACATAACGTATTCAGATTTCATAAAACACCCTTAAACATTCATGAAAACTTCACTGCTTATTGAAGCCTCCACGCTACATAAATATTGCACAATAACCTGCCACTATTTTATTCGAAAAGCTTTTGAAATATTGAGATTAATAGGCCAACTGGGCATTTCACAACTACAAATATCTCCTGCTATAATATCCCCAAAAGAATATAACCGCTATGCCTGCACACACACACACACACACACACACACACACACACACACACACACACACACACACACACAACTAACAAAAAGGAAGAAAAAATCTATTTCGTCTGTCCCGATGTTCCAGCATCTGGCTGGTATATATTTTATTTTCCGGAAAAACAGACCAGGAAACGAGTCCGACGGGAAACGTGATCCCATGCGTGACATCAAGGGAATCGGTAGGAACATTTTTGTATTTTATTTTTTTTATACCTCCTTTTTTCGGTGTTTCATAAATCTTTCGATAATCGGACATAGGATTTCTATTAAGTCGTAATTCTTCCCCGTTTTGATCACGGAACGGCTGCAGTGTCGCTGGGAAAGAGTTACGAGTGAAAAACACCGTGTATGGAACAAGATAGGTATATTAAAAGGAAGAAAGTGGCCGTTCATAATTGGGAGACAACTTGGGTTTTTTGATTTGGAGGCGTTGGCTGGTGAGGTTTTCAAAAGTTGCTTCCATCACAGAAAGAAGATATCGTTTTAAAAATTTATATTTCAGCAGCAGTACTTTCTTTTTCATTAACTTCTAGATCTTTATCAGTGTATGATGTCAGAAATGATATTGGTGGTGAAAACCTGACTTCAAATTGAACTCACTAGCTGACATCATATTTGTATCTCATCTGTGACGTTCGGAGAGCCTTATCTGGATTTCGAGCCGGTTGAACATATTCAGAGGGCCGTATCTCTGGTTTGAGTGCCAGTTAAACAGGGTTGGTTGATTTTATGGCGCAATGGCCGCGTCCAAGTTGAACCAGACACAAGCCATACAATATCATGTAATAGACAAGCGTACACAATGAAAGTTTTACTGACACAAGAGAGGAAAATACACCATTGGGTGTATGATGGGTGATATGGAATCGATCCTGCGCTGCCTACAACTTGCAGGTTGCTAGTTCAGTGCGCGGTACGCCTCCAAGCATGTTTAGGGGCCGTCGTGGTGCAGTAGGTACTACTGAGCCAAGATGCATCCTTAAACATGTTCGGAGGGTCGTACCTGGACTGTGGGCCGAGTAAACCTATCCGGAGCGCAGGACCTGAACTGCGGGTCGAATAAATCTATCCGGAGGGCAGTACCTGGGTGGCGTGCCGAGTAAACCTGTTTAGAAGGTAGTACCTGAACTGCGGGCCGAGTAAACCTATCCGGAGGGCAGTATCCGTTCTATGGGTAGATAAACACTGTGCGGAGGGCCGTACCTGGACTTCTGCCCGAGTAAACTTATCCGGAGGGCAGTACCTGGGCTGCGGGTCGAGTAATCTATCCGGAGGGCAGTACCTGGGCTGCGGTCCGAATAAACCTATCTGTAGACAGTACCTGGACTTCGGCCTGAGTAAACCTATCCAAGGGCAGTATCCGTTCTACGGGTAGAACAAAACTATAAGGAAGGCTCGCACCTATAATTCTGCCGGAGTAAACTTATGCGGAGGGAAGTACATATTCTGTGGTCCGAGTAACCTATCCATAGGGCAGTACTTGGGCTGCGTCCCGAGTAAACCCATCTGCAAGGCAGTACCTGGACTTCGGCCTGAGTAAACCTATCCGGAGGGCAGTATCATTTCAACGGGTAGAACAAAGCTATAAGGAAGGGTCGTACCTAGACTTATGTCCGAGTAAACATATCCAGAGGGCAGCACATGTTCTGTGGGTCGAGTAACCTATCCGGAGGGCAGTACTTGGGCTGCGTCCCGAGTAAACCCATCTGCAGGACAGTGCCTGGGCTGCTTCCCGAGTAAACCCATCTGCAGGACAGTACCTGGGCTTCGGCCCGAGTAAACCTATCCGGACGGCAGTACATGGACTTAGGTCTGAGTAAACTTATCCGAAGGTCAGTACATGTTCTGTGGGCCGAGTAACCTATCCGGAGGGTTGTACCAGGACATCGGGCTGAGTAAACCTATCTGGCGGGCCATATCTGGTCTACGCTGCCGATAAACATATTTTGAGATGAATCTATTTGGTACAACTAACTTTACGTGTTCAGTTCTTTGTTGGCGGCCTGGCGAAACCTCAACCCGACGAGAACAGTTATTTCTCAAATAGCTAACACCGCTCAGGAAGTTGATTCACATGCCGATCGGATGTAGTTTTCCGCTTGTTCACTCACCAATCAATTGAACGCAACCTCGCTCCGAGGCTGCTTCCCAGTACGATCAATTGCCTCGAAATCTATCCTCCAGAGAGGCGAGAGAAACTTCAGACGGCCGTTTACGGTCATCAACTATTAGTTAACAGCAGCAATCAATCCCCAGAAGTACTAAGCAAGGGTGGGAAATCACGCGCCTTGCACTATCGAAGGTCGAATCCAGCAGAGCTGTATCCGCCGTTTCTCGCGATTAGATGAAGTTAAGGCGAAGTAGCGAACAAACAAAGGAAAGAAAATGAAGTGAACCGTTTTCGAACAGGCGTCCCTGTTCGAAAAGAACGTTGGCCCTGTTAAAGGAGACGCGGATCCCGACCAGAACGAAACACGCAGGACTCACTCGAATTCTGGGACAGCTCTGGTGTTTGTTGACTTTTTCTCTTTCGTGATCTACTTCGAGTGCGGGTGGGAAGTTTTCTAACATCATTAATGTCTCAGTTCTCCAAAGGGTCGAGTCTAAACTCACTTTTCCTTCCATCGTATGGTCACCCTTAGGCGTAGAAACGATTTGTATACGTTTGTTCGTAAGCATGTATTGACAGTTTATATAACTGTGGAAAACTCGATGTCTTTGAGGGTTGGTTAGGATTTATGGTGCAAGTGTCATATTTGGCCAAACAGCGTCACGCACACAAGAAAAGATTTACTGAGACAACAAAGGAAAAATATCCAAGGAGGAATCGAACTTGACAAAGGGTTTGTGGGTTGGTTTATTAGGGTTGGGGTTTTATGGAGATTTTATGCAACCTACGTGTTTTGGATGATTCTTTTGGGGAAGTGGACAGGTTATTTGTTATTCTTTCCTCCTGCGATTCTACAAAATTATTTTTTAAAGACCAACATCCTACTTCATTAACCTTTAGACTACGGCCGGTATAGCAGTTGTACCTTGAATGTTATAAGAATCGCGCCAAGAAAGAATTTAGACAACGGCCAGTACATCAGTTATACCTTGAATGTTATAAGAATCGCGCCAAGAAAGAATTTAGGCAACGGCCAGTACATTAGTTGTACCTTAAATATTATAAGAATCGCGCCAAGAAAGAATCGCGCATATAACTATAGCCGTAGTCTAAAGGTTAATTATCCAAATCTGAATTTATTTAATTTAGAATTTTGAAATACAATACATATTATTTCAAAGGATTTCCCCTTCAAAATTATAGGAGTTTTCATTTTTAGAGCCATTTTACTGATTTTTAAAAGGCATTTCTATTGTTTTTTAAAAACCCTTTGAAAAAAACTTAACCTTTTGACTACGTCTATAGATACAACTGGCGCGATTTTCTTGACGCGATTCTTATAACTTTCAAGGTACAACTGCTGAACTGGTCGTAGTCTAAATTCCATCTTGGTTCGATCAAGGTACAACTGCTGCACCGGCCGAAGTCTAAAAGTTAATCAAGAACCAATATCCTTGTCTTACTGAAATCTTCCATTGTAGAAAGCATTTGATTTTGTTTGCAATTAGAAATTTAATCTGAGAAACAATGCTCGCATAATATATCGAACACAGTGGATTATTATACATATAACGTGCTAATTTTAGTCGATACTTCCTGCAAATACCAATTCCATGCGAACCTTTCCTTCAGTATCTTCTCGCTTCATTTAAAAGACAGATAAAGGTGCATTAATGAAAATTTAGATTCGTTCAGTTTTCCTCAGGCAGCAAACTGAGTGTTGAATCTTTTCTCACTGGCGTTTGTCCTGTTTTATACTTCCATGGAATAATAATACTCGTATTAAAACAAAACTTAATAAAAAGCAGATAGAGTTAAGTTTCCTCCTAATGCATTTTAGAGAAATCAAGGGATTATCAGATTGTATTTATAATTGATTTTAATCACGTACTTTACATTATCATGGTGGTTTGATCTTCCTATGCATTGTGTGGGTCCGTCGTGGCTCAGTGAGTCTAGTAACCTGCATGTGATCAACATCTTGTTGAGGGACAGTTGTTCCTTTCTTTTTGTTTAATGGAGAAAATTTTAGCAGTGAAGAAAACAAGGTATCCAGTTTTAACCTTTTGACTACGGCTATAGATATAACTAGTCACTACGTGGCCAGCACGGCGTTGTACGTGACGGTTATTTTCGTGGGGTCATGTGTGACCACTACTCGCTAACCCCTGGTGACTGCTACGAATTCCCATTTCGTTTGCTTCGGAATTCGTAGCCTATTGAACAACAGCCATCATGGCGTTGGCAGTGGTGTTGGTTTACTTCTTCCACCAAATTGAAATTCGTAGCCTATTGGAATGAATTCCCTACGAATTCCTATTTGGTTATGATTATTATGAACTATGGTTTGCTTCGCAAACCAACACCACGGGCAACACCGTGATGGCCTCGTCATTACCGAATTCGAATTGCGAGGAAATCCAATCGGCGTGACGTCACAATTTCTTGCGAAAATGTAAATATTTAATTGAAAAATTATTTATTTAAAGAAAATCAAATGTAAGGCATCTTTCTGGTGTAAACTTTTTCGCAGATTTCAAATGCGTTGAAAATCTTTAACGATCTAGGAGATAGAAAAAAAGAACTACATAGCTAAAGTTAAGTTGGTTTTCTTAAGTCTGCTGGCAAACCGTTCCTCCGCAAAATGAAAACGGAAGCGGAAAATAAAAAATAAATTTAGAATCCGCCATCTCTTTATGCTGTTGCCATTCCAAATAAAATAATATTAATTCAATTCCAACTAATTAATTTTAAAATGTTCTAGATTGAATTTTAAAATTCGGGTTGGACACAAAAATTTTTACCTGTGTGCCCAATTTTATTACTGTAAGTGCCATAGATTCGTCAGAACACTGCGTAGTGGAGTTCAAACACTTTCTTTTACAATAGTAGAGAAGAGACCAGCGCGACTCTTACTTGGCGATATTCTTATAACTTTCAAGGTACAACTGCTGTAACAGACGTTGTCAAAATTCTTTCTTGGCGCGATCATGGTGCAAATGCTGTATCGGACGTAGTCTAAAGGTTAACAGCGAGTTGCCAAATTCTTATTTTTCCAGGTAAGTATTTGATTAACGTCGCACTGGAGCAACTCAACGGGTTATTGGCGACGGTACGGGATCAAAACCCGATAAATTCCTGTAACTAACCATTCTGTTCAGGAAGCAAGTTTTAAACTTTTCATGAAAATCATTAAGCTAATTAGGTGATGCTTCGTAATTCAACCTCATGCATGACAGTAACAATATTTGATCAAATACCGATTGTCATGGCATGTTACAGAATGTTGAAAAACACAAGTAATTAAGAAAGCTGTTTCGACAAGAGCAGCGCTTTTCATGGTTGGCAGAATATTTGTATGTACTTACGTAACAACCGAAAAAGGATTAGCACAAATATCATTTTATCCTTTCGACGTTCTTTTTGAGTGACGTTCGTATAGCAATCATTTTACAAATTATTTACCGATTCCAAGAAACCACTTGAGCGGAAGTCACTATCAAAGGATTATGACTTATGAAAACCAAGAATTGGTATCGTACTTTTCAGCAGATAGAATATTTTACTTTGTTAGGTTTTGATAGAATAAGGGATATTTATACGGGCAATTTTATAGAATGGACGAAAACTTCCAAGACGACAAGGCTCCATGTCATGTTGCAGCCTCTGTCGAGCAGTGGTATCGAGATAGGGATGTAAAACGTCTTCCCTGGCCTGCTCGGAGTCCCGACCGCATACTCGGAAACCCTCACGCTTTCAGCACCTCTTGGCGAGTTGGCGATAGAAAGAGCTTTGAGAACCGAAGACTGGGGAAATTGGCAATCCTTCTCAATTTCTCAAGCAACCCTACTACGTTGTAAAAAAGATCGCCATTTTTTTTATCGCTGAGTGCTATGATTTTCCGTATGATTTTTTTGTGTGGATATTCTAAATATATGTTGACATTCAATATTGTAATGTATAGATTTTTTTTTTTGTAATTCGTTAACTGTCTGTTTTGTAACTACTTTGAAGAATTGGTTGATGCAAGAAGCTGGCGGCAAAAACGTACCCCCATGTAAACAAATTATATATGTTTACAATTATTTGAAATTTAGTCAACAATTGCCTTTTGTTATGATTTTTACAATATAAAATGATCACTGACTCTAAAACTCGTCAAATAGAAAGAATTGATGAGAATGTATTTGTTTTTTGTGGAACTTATTCGTCCTTATAACCTACACAGTGTTTGTATTTTCATAATATAGTTTCTTATGAATCAAATCTCTTGTTTGATCGTCTACCTGATATAATCTCACCACTGTTTGTTGAGACAACTAGTAGTAAATATAAACTTAGTAAAAGCAGTTATCAATAATAAGTATTAAGATTTAAGCAAAGTAATTTTTTGTAAACAAATACACTTCTCGATTTGTTTCACTCATTTGAGCTCAAGATAACAACAAAATTTAAATTGAAAAAATATTCCATTTTGACTGTTTTCAATAGCTTTCTTTAAACAAAGTTTTTTCTATCTCATATCCTATAATTATAGCACTTGCATTTGGGCTGCTATGGAGGCAGAATTTTTTTACACGCATTACCATTTTAAGCCTTAACGGTCATTAGTCACCTCTCACATAACAACAGTACTATGTCTCTGTGGTCGTAAGTCACCTCTCACGTGACGACAACAGTGCTTTGTCTCTGAAGTCGTGTCTCACCTAACAACATTACTTTGTCGCTGCAGTCAATATGTCACATGGGTGGTGATAAGACTGATCCTGTCAAAATTCGCTGTCTGTGAAATGTGGGCACAATTGCCTTGTCAATTAAAATTCTCAAGATCCTTATGAAGTTGTGGGAACTACGATGGAGTAGAGATACAATATGTAGAAGAATGCACAAGTTTTTTCCCACTCCAGATGTTAGTCAATACGTGTACCACCCCATAAAATCCCAGCTACTCGCAGGCCATAATTGCTTTCCGGAATACTTTTTTTAAAACTTTTTTTTCTTCAGAAACCAAGTTTCTGATCTGTGTCAGTGTGGAGAGATTGGCGACTCACCATTACATCTTCCATTGTAAACTCATGGAACACCTTAGGGGTGATCTCCTTTTCCTAAAAGAGGCTACCAAAACTTACTCGCAACACCCTCAGTGTCACCAGGCCCTCCTGGCCTTGGACAGATTTGTGACTGCCAAACTTATGCCTCGTTTACCCTAACTCTTCAAACCTCCCATTCTTCACAGCATAGGTAAGTTGGTAGGTATTTTGAGTAGTAGTGTGATGAACCGTTTACTGTTCATGGTTTTCACGCCTTTGTCCAAAAAAAATTCAAGGACTTTTCAGAACCAAAAATATTTTTTTCAAGGACCTAAAGTTTTTTATAGCGACCTAAAACAAAGCACGTGCAAAAATTGTCAATTTAAAAAAATGTGAAAAATATTTATTAAAAAAAAAACATTTTTTAATTCCTTTTTAAACTACTGACAGTCAAAGAAAAGAGGAAAGGTTGTCATCAATTTTGGTTATAGTTTGGATTTTCTTTTATCACAGAACCTGTGAACTTTTTTGCAAAGTGGGCTTCACGTCTCAATGCTAACTATCAGGCTATTTGCACACATATCAATTTCGGTCGTGAGGTAAAATATCGTACGATAAATTCTTTGGTGGCACGAAGAAGAGTATGGGAGCTTGCACATGGTTCGATCGACACAATCTCCGTTTTCATTTTGCTCACGGCCACTACAGCAGATGGCTGTCGTGGTTTATTTTGTTTGAGAAACAAAACAAATCCAAAGTTTTGACTGCAGTGTCAAAAGTTGTTCTCTGGTCACAATCGTTAAAGATAGTAAAAATTTCAACGGATTTGAAATCTGTAGAAAATTTTACAAGAATACCTTAAATGTGCTTTTCTGTAAATAAATAATTTTTCAATTGCAACTTTTATATTTTCTCAATACGAATTCGGCGTTTTACGAAAACGGATAATGCAGTGTCCTAAACTGTTAAGTTTTCATTCTTGAACGTACGACTTGACAGTTACCCCCTTCAAAAACCTTAATATTTTCTTTGTATTTCTTCATCAATCCCTGAGACAATTTTAAGAAATGTTCAAAGGAAGGAACTCTTTCATGTTTGAATGCAAAAAAGCGATGGGATGACGCGTCAATGAAACATGGTGTATGACCTTGTGTGTTCATGTATACATCACCCATTATGGTTGTTCATATATATAAAACGTGGTGTCAAAACACGTAACACTTCAGAATGACGCTCAAATTGCACACCTGCCGTGAAGGAAACTAGTTTGGACACAAATTCCAACGCAATTATGTACTAGTCCAAAAAAAAAAAGCAAGGACTTTTTACCAAGTTTCGTAATTTTCAAGGGCCCCTAGTTAGGAAAACAAAATTCAAGGACCGTGAGAAAGTCTTTGCTAGAGGCCCGCAAAGTAACGCGATGTATACTGTGCGGTTTCGGATGCAACAACGACAGCTAAACATCAATGTTGATAATACATCGATGTTCTTAAAATTCTGTGTATTTAAACTTTTTTACCCCATTTCATAACACTGGTTTAGCAACTAGTGATGCTACATCGGCTTCAATACATTAATGTTTTGAAAATATCAACATTGATGTCGCATCACTACTTTTCAGACCCTTGGCCCCACTTTGGTCTAAAAGTAAGTTCAATTTGGCGATTATGAAAATTATGCTACTTTGTTATTTTTATAACCCCAAAGGGAAAAATTAAGACACAATATAATTTTGAATCATTTTTAAATAACGAGGCAACACCCAAGCTGGCACTCCAAACTTACACACCACGCTAATGTAAGAACACAATATATTTAACATGCACCAGCCCCCTTTCTACACGACGGTTTTTTGGCAGGATTCGAACTCCCAACCCTCCGGTTGCTAGTCCATTACTCTTCCAACCATGGCACCTGTTATAGTTGTAGTTTTTTAGTTCATCAGATGTCAGTTTCGTATGCCAAAAAATACATAACCTATGATTAAATATATAATTTTTCACTGCTATGAGGCAAGATATATATAATTTTTCTTATTATGAACAGAAGAAAAGTAATATTTGTTTTATAATAAAATTACAATATTAATCTGAGCAATATTATTCGTTTAATTACTAAGTGTGCAATAATTTATTCACAAGACCTTTTAGGAGTTATAACATGCTACTGATTAGTCTAAAACCAACATTTTGATGAAATGTGGTATATCTAATGGTATTTTTATTTAACGTCTCTCTCCCCACTGGAGCAACACAATGGGCTATTTGTGACGATCCTGGATCAACCCCAAAGGGAAAGATTAAGACAACATAATTTAGAATCATGGTCATATAGCGAGGCAACACAACAGATTTAACATGCACCAGCCCCCTTCTACATGACGGTCTTTGGCTGGATTCGAACTTCCAACCCTCTGGTTGCTCTTAAAACCACGGCACCTGTTATATTAGCATGATGCTGATTTAATTAATTTTTCAAAAGGTCTATTCAAAAATTATTTTATCTAAAATTTTCATGTCCTGATCAGGACAGATGTTGAGTGAGTTAAATATATGGAGATAGCATGAGCACATTTTTATAAGTTTCACAGAAGCCTACTTTGAACAAGTTTAGCTGACTCATGGTTCTAGATAAGCTTTGAATGCAAATCGGACTAAAGCCAATATTGCTAAAGTTGCAAGAATCAGAATGTATAGCTACAGAAAATTTTACGACTTGAAAATATTTACCAACCAAAATATTGGTTTACAATTTCTTCAGTTGTTATGCAGGATGTTTACATAGGACATCATTTTGTTTTGGAATAACTTTTAAATAAAACATTTCTAATTTCATTGTGCACTCAATGATTGACATTATTCATTGAATTTAATATCAGTCAAATGACTGCCAGCACTGCATATTTAGTCTTCCATCCACATGATTTCTTAAGACCATTTTGCTCTACAGCTTTTGATTGTCATTTATTTAGGAAGCTGATCTAGGTTAGTGAGTGTGAATCTCAGCACACATTTTAGCAAAATATTTAATCAAAATGAATTCTCTATGATGGAGACTTCTAGAAAATTGTAAAATTACTTTGGGTTACATCGTGTGCCTTCAAAACAAATATGTGTAAAAAAAATTTCAAAACACTGTTCTCTGCAAGATACGAAAAAGTCTGACCGACTTTTTACAGAAAGTTCCAGAAAACATTGATACTGTATGATATATAGTGTTATTGAAAAACAAGGGACCTCCGTTGACATTACACACAAGTAGGCTTTCTCCAAACACAATATGGGAAAAATTTGGATTTTCATCGAAGCTCTAAATGTTATTATGCATGCAATTCTCTTGGTCCATATTATATTCCACATATAAGTATAATTATTTCAGTTCTAAAGTTCAATTTAAATTACATTCCAAAACAGTTCAATCCAGAAAAAAATTACTAGGTTAACAATACTTGCATGTACCAGACAACATTGGCAATCTTGAATAATTATGAAAATCAGAACAAAATATAAATCTTTTAGTACAAATTGTAAGCAACATTTAATGTATTCAGAATGATTTATTGAGACTGTTTACAAAAATATCTTGCAATGTCAGAATCAAACACATGAAGGTAAACAAAAAGAAGTGTTTCAGTTACAGTGAATATATGTACTTCAATTCATTATAGAAGGTATTTTTTAATTAATGTCTTACAAGAAAAACAAAGAAACAAAAATGGTACATAAAAAATTTTATTTTCATTTCAATACACAATAAACTTTAAATATCAAGCAATTTAGTCATACATTACAAAAATTCATTTTTCTGTAAATGAAAATGAAATAATGGGTGAGCCGGAGAACTTAGGCCGAAGGCCTTCTATCTCCCTCAGAAAGTAGTTGGGAACTGAGCAGGTTTTGAAGTTCACTGAAATATGTAAGGTAGAGTGAGTGCAGTTGGTTGTCCAATGAAAACAGGTGGCTTAGAAATTGGGCAGATCAAGGACGAGTCCAATTGGAACAGTACATAAGATGACAAGGAAGGCTTAAGAATTATTAAATTAAAGAAAAAATAAAAGCAGGAGATTTAAATAGTAAGAACATTAAGGATTAAGAATGACTCTGGGTCTTTTATTATATTCGGGTTGACGAGGGTCATATCTGGGATACACTGGATGGCAGGGTTATCAATTAATTCAAGATTAGCATAAAAATTAGTAGCAAGTTTACTGAAGTAAGTTTTATCTTCGCAAATTTTAGCGTTTCGGTAGTACCAGGGGTAACCACTGATATTACGTAGAGTAGAATTTTGAAGAGATTCAAGTTTTCGCTGCATATCCGAATTTTCTGTAAATATAATTAACCATACAAGACTCAAAAAGAAACTTTTTGCATGAAAATTTAACTTATGACCATTAAGTGTAGAATTATTCAAATTTAAGTATTTCCAAACTTAAATTTTTTTTTTTTATCTTGAAGCTTTTTTTTTTATAGAGAAAATGTTTATTTTTGTAAAAAATTACTTAACATTTTGGCAATAACTGCTATCACAAAAACACCTGCTTCAAGAAATAAAAACAAAACCACATAGAAACACATTTTGATAATAGAAATTACAAAAACATAAATACAAGTAAGGGATAGTTAAAAATCTGAAGGATGAGGAACCTGAAAATATAAAGTGTGCACATCAGTACAATACAAATGAGATCACAAACTCACCTTTTCGAGTCAACACTAATGTACACCTAATTCTGTTTGGACGAGCATGAGTATCATCTTGTGCGAATGTTTCAACAGTTTTACGAACAAATTCAGTTATTAATTGTTGTGTTTTGGTTAGGCCATTATATAATTATCTGTAAGAGGCTACCAAGAACTTCAGTTCACGTTGAAATTTCCTAGCGCGTTTTTCATTAGGGTCATGTTTGACAAAATGATTACCCAATTTTCAGGTCAGTTCCAGACATTCTTTTACTAAACCTGCATTTAGAACAAGATCCTATTGTTCATTATCACTACATTCTGTGGGATTAGGAGTCTCAAAGCCAACCTCTTCTAATAATTCATCTTTGCTTACGGCTTTCTCGAATGATTCATGAATATCTTCAAATGATAGATCACTGAATCCTCCAGTTGCGTGTCATTGTAATGATGTTGGGAATACAGTCGTGTTAGTTACCAAATACAATTAGAAAATTGTAGATACATACATTGGTAAATGAAAACATGTATTCCTAAACGCATACACTACATGTTATGCAATCTATTTGTGGGTGCAATATAACTGACTAACCACTGCATTTCCCGTGATAGTTCTTTTTATGGGGTCAGGTGTGACCACTGCTTGCTAACCCCCAGTAATTGCTACGAATACCCATGTAGTTTAACAGATGATACTACTATGCCACAAATAGAAGAAAAAAAAAATCGTAAAATTTGGGCAAATAAATTCAAACTGACTGGAGTAAATAGAGAATGAAATATTTATTTTGAATCTGAGTAAAAAAAAAGTTTGTGCAAAAACAGAATTAGGTGTGCGTATACAAACAGGAAATGTTTGACGCAAAAAAATAAATACGCTCAGGGTAGTCACATGAATTGAACCTATGTCATCTACAGCTTGCAAGCTATTAACAATGAGAAACCCACTGAACCACCAGCAAGTTGCTTTCCCACTCCTTGTACTCAGTAATGATACTATTCCCTCTACACCTCACCTCCCCTTTCCGCTTGTGTATCAATAGAATAGCACAAAATCATTAGTACTACCCAAATTTTGTTCAACAGAGGTTTTGGAAAACCAAATCGACATATTACATTGTTTATTTCAACATACCTATATGAGAACTTAAGTCTGTTAGCACAAATGCACTTGTGATGGGTAATGACTTCTATGAGGTACTCTCGATACACCCTTGACAATGTGGAGCAAGGTCTCAACTATGTCCAAAATGTTAAGCTTATGCGTTTAGCTTTAACTATCCTTCCACGTTCAAACTCGGTTAATTCTTGGCAGGTCGACATTCAAGAGTTTAACAGAGAGCACTGATAACTATCTGACTCTTTATACTCTTTTAATGCAATGTGAGCACTAGTAAATTTGCATACTGCTATCCCATGACTTTTAGCACATCAGTGTTCGGTGTATGGAAGTTATATAAAATTAATAATGTTAAAGTTTTGGTACAGGCATATGAGGGGTCAAAAAATAATACTTAATATAAGATTTTGCAAATGAAAGCACATAAAAAAATAGCTGCAGAGATTAGGAAAAAGCATGTGTTTCTAATTTGAATTAATGGGGTCGCACTGGCCCTGGAACTTTTTTAGGTATAATGCTTGAGTAAATATATTAAGTGAATCTTCACCCATCATATGAAGAAGAATAATTCAAAATTGCCCATTGGATTTATAGTCACAAGGAATGTTTTAAACAAAACCTATGCTGATGAACAGGCTTGTGAGTGACATATGTTCAATGGCCCAAAAGGGAAAGAGTTGTCTTGTAATTATGATCCCTATCAAAAAAGGTTATGTAGTGCTTCAAAGGAAGGCTGATTTAATATTCAACTAACTTCAATAAAATAGCATGTCTCTTCTTCATAGTTATTTCATTTTCAATATTATTACACATAAAACAGAAAGGAAATGAAATCAAATTTCTTATTTAAATCACTGATTTTTAAAAATAATCACTTAATTTTAAATTTGCATTCCCTGTAACAATCTAAAAATCGAAAGAAATGGTCCGTTTTGATAGAATCAGATGTATTCAATTTGTGGACTTTCATATAATGTAATCTCAAAAACTAGATTACATCTAACTATAAATCAAAAATTAAAACTACTGATCGCAGAAAGAACAATCTCACTGCCTCTACTAAAATACTAAGATTACACTTCACAAATATAATTAAACGCAATAGCATAAAACAATTCAAAATCAAAGCTGAAACAAATTTTTCTTGCATCTCTAAAGCATCAAATAAACACATTTGAAAATTGAAGGAGATTGGATGTATAACTGAAAAGTAAATACAATCTTTCAAAAGAATACGCCTAAAGACAAATTAACTTTTCCTAATCAAATTATTCCGCTTTCAATACAAAGACCGTTGAAAAACATGAGCTCCTCACACATTCTCATAAGCATAAACAAAACAGAATGCATTCAACATCAGAACAGCGCGCGATTTTTCAAACCGCCGACAGAACTAATACGCCTTCTAGCGGCAATTCCTCTAAGTTTTAACATTAGGATTATCGTAGTTGGCGATACAGGCATCTATCGCCAACTCGCCAAGAGGTGCTGAAAGCGTGAGGGTTTCCGAGTATGCGTCCCGACCTTAAACCCCATAGAACATTTGTGAATGAGTTAGAGCGACGCTTACGGAACGGGGAACCACGTCCGAATTCTACAGCTGAGCTGACGATATTCTTGCAGCAGGAATGGACACCAATACCCATAGCTGCGAATCAAAACCTTGTTGAAAGTATGCCCAGAAGGGTTACTAGTGCAATTGCAGCACGTGGGGGACCATCCCCCAATTCAAGCATGTAAGCTTTCCCTTATACCATCACATCTTGCTGTCCTGTCTATTAGTGTAGGGTAGTGTGGTGTATTTGCATTTCATGAAGGTACTCAATGTTTAACGTATAAAATATTTTTGGATTTTATTCATGATTTCAACACAAACTGCTTATAAGCACAATGGAATAGTTAAATCGCAGTGTACGGTTCCAAAAGTCAGCCTCTTATCAGCAATGCTAACCGAGATGGGTTGTTATTCCAGTAGCAGCTAAAGTAACATTTTTCCCCCCGAATTACCAGGAAGTTTTCAG
The DNA here is from genome assembly GCA_947359465.1 of Metellina segmentata. Taxonomy (NCBI): domain Eukaryota; kingdom Metazoa; phylum Arthropoda; class Arachnida; order Araneae; family Tetragnathidae; genus Metellina; species Metellina segmentata. The sequence continues at coordinate 122,375,213 of OX375876.1, forward strand.
TAAATGCTAAAAAGCAACTTTACAATAACTAACATTTGTAAAAAGAAAAAGAAAATTTTTGAAAATTTGGTTAGAATAAAATTGAAATTTCAAAATTAACCCAAGCAATTACCATCTATTTAAATTAACAGTTGACTTCAATCTAATACCTAATAAGACCAAGACAGCCCGATTGAAAGAGTAGCGGATTAGCTATCGGAAGATTGGAAGTTCGATACTCACTCCATCCAAATCCGTCGTGAGCGTGGGGGCTGTGAACGTTAAATCTGTCGTGGCTTCAAACATCTTCACGTTGGCGTGGTGTGAAAGTTTGGAAAGTGGAGGGCAAGCTCAGGTGTGACCGCGGTTCAAAATTAGACAGCGTTGTCCTCGGATCTTATCCTTCAGGATTTATCGTGGACCACAGCAAATAGCCCGTTGTGTTACTCCAGTGTCGTCAATTCAACAACGTTCCTACCTAACACCAACTCAAATTCACTCCTAACTGCTAACGAATGTGTTAGTATTTTCAGTAAAAAACCGTTATCGTGAATTAGCAATAACAGTTAAGTCTGTTAACGTGAAACTGCATTTTTTTCCTCTCCGCCAACCATTACATTTGGGATTGGCTAGGCGACAAAAATTGAAATCACGCCACGCCGTTAACAAGGATTTTATCGAATACTAGCTGAATAATCCGCCGTTGCTCGGTTTTAAATTATGACCACGACAGCTAAAATATAACCACGACATTTCCCTGTGTTAAATCAAATACACAAACTCTGTAGAGCGCGTTTACTTGTCTATGTCCATTTATTGCAGAAAAACAACCTTTAGATTTTAAAATTGGGGCTTCGAGCGGCACTTTAGGACTACCTGTGTGCCAATTTTCATGTCTACAGATTTGTCTGAAGATAGTTATGAAATATACTTTAGAACACTGCGGAAAAAATAGGCTAAGTGTACCAAATTTGGGGTATATTGGTCAAATGGTGTGGATCACACTCATCCTTATATATATACGCTTCCCTACAATAATACACCGGACAGCAAGATGCGATGATACAACGGAAAGAATACATGCTTTAATAGGGGATGGTCCCCACATGCTGCAATGACACTAGCAACCCTTCTGGGCATACTTTCAACAAGGTTTTGAAACACAGCTATGGGTATTGGTGTCCATTCCTGCTGCAAGAATATCGCCAGCTCAGCTGTAGAATTTGGACGTGGTTCCCCGTTCCGTAACCGTCGCTCTAACTCATTCACAAATGTTCTATGGGGTTTAAGGTCGGGACTCCGAGCAGGCCAGGGAAGACGTTTTACATCCATATCTCGATACCACTGCTCGACAGAGGCTGCAACATGACATGGAGCGTTGTCGTCCCGGAAGTAACATTCATCCATTCCATAAAATTGCCAGAGCGTAGGAAGAACCTGACTGTCTAAAATGTTCATGTAGGCGTCGGAGTTCAGTTGACCAGTAACAACATGCAAAGGTCCCAGGCCATACCACGAAAAACACCCCAAACAAGTAGTCGGATTTTATGCAAATCCGCTGGCGTCCGGTTCATTAATGTAGGGTAGTGTACATAGATATGAATTTCAAATTAGAACACATGCTGTACATTACGGCACTAAAACCTTTTCATATTTCCCACCACCCACTTGGGTCCCCATGCCATGGAACAGCCCAAATGAGGTTCTAAGGTACTAAATGGTTCATTGAGTTCGTCGAGAAGTAAACGTGATCGAATCTTAAGTATATGCAGTAATGGCGACACGCTAACGTCGCGATAACCCGCTTCAAGCGAGATCCGATGCTGTCGGATCAATTGGAGGCGCGGCGTGACAGAAACCCCAAGAAAAATGCTCGACTTGACTTGCATTGCGGGAAGCAATTAGAGCAGAGAGCGCTCACACTGCTCCGCGAACTTAGGCTGCTTCCATGTTTACTTTGTTCCTTTAGCGATATGAGAGAATGTAGGTTCTGGACAGAAAAACGTGTTTGTTAGTGTTCATCTGGTACTGGGTACCAAGTACCCACACTAAGTTGGTTGGGTTTCATAGTGCAAGGCAAAGGCGGATTAAGCGGTACGCGGACTAAGCGGCCGCGTAGGGCCCCTTTATACGAAGGGGGCCCGAGGTCTTAAAATGTCTTTTCATTAGTGTTCGAGGAAAGATGCGACAGCGTTTTTACAATGTGCTTCTTTAGTGCAGTGAAAAGAGTTTCTAATACAAGATGATCAGCAAGAGAAGATGCTGTATTTGCTATAAAACTTGGTTTCACCCATAGAAAAGAGACTTTAACTGGAAGTTGAATAAAAAATTATAAAAATATATAATTTACAAAAATGACATTGATGTTTGTACTTTTAAAGATGAATTTGACAATTTTTTAATATTTCTAAAGGGGGGGGGGAACGAGGACACCATACAAACCTCGCCAGACATCTATCGAGCCTTCAAAGAAATGTTTTGCACACTTGAGAATGTTGAAACATTATTTCAATTTTTTTAACGATTCCCCTATCTGATGCGTCAGAAAAAAAGATCGTTTTTTGTTTTAAAGCGTGTAAAGAAGTAATAAAGGAGGAAAAGAAAGCTTAATTATAATATGGCCATTCTGTATATAAAGCAAACTATTTAAAACCGAATTGATAGTGCTAAAATAATTGAAGAATTCGCAAAAAATAAAGTAAAACAGAAATTCATGTAAAAAAGTTTTTTTTTTTTTTTTTTTTTTTTGTGTTATGGTATGGAATTTTTTTTCTTTTCTTTTTGCTAAAAACTTATTGAGTTTTCTTGAAACTTTTTTCTCACTTGAGTTTGAGGCCCCCGAAATTTTACTGCTTGGGGCCCCCATTTGACTTGATCCTCCACTGGTGCAAGGAACATACGTGGCCAAGCTACGCCACGGGACAATTGATGGACAAACGTATGGTTAACGTATTCAAATAAAAGTAATTTAAAAACGAGGTTGGCTCATAGTAGGGCAGAAATGAGATTCTGAGTGTAGGGTTAGCGATCTTAAAGAGTAAGATCCTGACAAGCTTAATAATTATTCCTGAACTATCAAGGAAGGTCTGGACAAACGCAATCGGCAGGGTATTAAAAAATTTACATTGAAACGGTCAAATAATATTGCTACCAACAAGAAAGAGTAGTACCTACACAAATAAAAATATATATCTGAAATAAAAATCTGTCTGCGCATACAATACCGAAATACTGCTGTCTATGTCTAACACATTTTTTGTCACGAATCGGTTCAAGTAATACAACATTCAGATCGAAATACTGATAACTGTAGTGTTTTGTCGGCGGTAAGTAATTCCTGTTTCATGATCTGTGATGCAACTTGGCATGTGAGGAGTTTATCAATTCCGGAGTATCTAATTGGTAATTTTTGATTAACACCATACTAAAGCAACACAACGGGCTATTGACGACGGTCCGGGATTAACCCCCTAACGGAAAGATCTGAGGACAACACCATGTAATTTTGAACCACGGTCAGATGACGAGGCAACACCTGAGCTGGAACCCCACTCTCCAAACTTCCACGCTAACCCAACGTGAGGACTTTCGGCCACGACAGATTTAAGGTGCACCAGCCGCCTCAACACCATACGATTCGAACCAGGAACCTTCCGATCCAGAGGCACGGTTGGTCGGCGGAGTATCTAACTGATAGCATCCCTCACATAAAAATTAATATTAAGTTTTAGACTAAGTTAAAGCTTGCTATAAAGAGGTTAAAGAAATCATAGTTTGAAGCACTAGTAAAACAGGAAGATAAATAAGATAAAGAATAGAATTTAGAGTAATGATACGCGTTTCACATGATACTTGAATGCAATTTCAGCATGTCGTGTCCGTTGGCATGTACGCGCGCGCGTTTATAATAAAAAACCCTCACAAGAACAATAACACAAATTCCTCTTTTAATGGATTGGACTATTAAAAGTCTGGTCTGCGATAGGTACTTATCGTTTTCTTCATTTTTCTCTTCATTTTTTGGGTACTTTTGATGAACCATTATTGCTCTTGGTTTTGTTCTACAAAAACTGATGTGGAATACGAGTTTTTATTTCAAATAAGTTTAATCTACAGGTTTCTTTCATGATTGCAAATTGTGAAACAAGTTGAGTGTATGTGGGGGGGATCTTGGGGTTTTATGGCGCATGGTCCAAACACCAAAACAATTTGAGAACCGAAGAGTTATTCTCTAAAGAGTTATGCCTTCTCTCAAGTTCTTAGGAACTTGATTTGCGAAAGAAACGAAATTATTTTACGAACAAATATCAATAAGTGTTCTTCTGTACGCAATCGAAATTGAAAGTTTCAGTAAGTAAATAAATTATTTTACGAAGGAAATTCGATGTGTTCTGTACATATTCTGTAACCAAACGACACAAAACATTCCACTTTTGAATGTCTGAATGCGAGTAACAAACGAGCGAAAAAGTAATATGCGCATTCTATAGAAATCGAAGTCACACTAAACTAAGAACTTCCTGCCCTTCATTTTACTTGGTTCTCATGTCACGAAATTTATTATATTATATTACTAAATGAAATACCAAAGTGAAATCAATCGACAAGTTGCTATGACGATTGCATGTCAACAGAAAGGAAATGCACTTTTCTGTTTGGTTTCGTAGTTCTTGGAAAACATACAGAAAGCGGCAATCCTTTGACTTTTAAAAGTATTCAAAATCAAAAAATATCATCGTAAAGGTCAAAATTTTGCTGCTGGGAATGTTGCATCCATGTAATGAATGCAGGATTTACTGAAGCGTAGCGATGTTTTCTAAGTATTTGAAACGGATTTGTCATAACTAGTTCAGACGGAATGGAAAAAATATTTATGTAATACATTTTTACCCAAACTTCGTAGCATTTTTTACAGGTTTTTAACTAGAGGATTTTGTATGAAAACTTGGCACAAAATTTCAGACTGATGTGGATTATAAATTAATTTTTTTTTAAATTCGATTATGGCATTACATTTATCTTTTGAAACAAATGATTCAAGTGTTTGGATTATTGCATGTTTATGAACACGAAAAACTAAAAAATCTCAATTTTTTGTTTTGGAAATTTCAGTTGAATAAACACACATCCGTAACATTCGAATCTTATATATTTCATATGAATACTTTTATTTTCACTATGTAAGAAATAAGATCAAGAAATGATCAATTTATTTGATTAAAATAAGAATTTTTTTAAACGTTAAAAAAGCAAAATTATATACTAGTTAACTGATGAAATTATTGTAATACTACGTATTATTACACAGCTACAAAATTATATATTATACAATTATTTAAAACAATCGTAGTTTTTTTTAATGAATTTAATAAAACCAAATAAAAGATGATGTGTCAAATAAAATAAGCATTTTTAGTGACGAATTCAAAGCTCGATCCTTCATCTACGAAATGGAAATTCATTGCACTCGCTTGAAACCTGTTGAATTTTACGTGAGGGGGGTAGGGGGGGGGGGACTTCATAGAAAAATCATTTCTCGTAAGGTTCTAAGTTAAATGGCTGTATATTGCGATGTCAGCTTTAAGTGATATTTAAACTTGTAATTTTCATGAAGGCAGTGAAAAATCAAATTTGCTTATGTTCATATATATTACCTTATTTATCATAAAATTTTAGAAAAGGGAAATTATCTCATTTGGAGATCTAGGATTACTTAATTCCAATGCAACTATTTTGTGGTATTTGGTATTTTCGAGGCTGAATCAAATAGAATAGAATACAGTTGCAACTAATTCGCAGAAAATATTTCAAAATTAAAAGTGCTCGGATTAAAATATCACGATTTGAATCAGAACAGAATGGTCAGATATTTTGCTTTCTCATGCGCTTCATTTTTCACGAGTTGAAAACGGAACACAATGTGTAGGCATCTCGAACATGTAAAAATTTGATTGATATTTTTCCAACTAAAACTTTGTACAAAATGCTATTTAAAAAATTCTAGATGGAAATTTAAAATTTTCATGAGTTGAATCAAATAGAATAGAATGCAATGACAATTAATTTGCAGTAAAGGTATGTTTAAATGAAATTTTAATACTCGAGTCACAATGCTCAGATATTTTACATTCCCACGCCTTTCATTTTGCACGATTTGAAATAGAACAAAATGGATAGGTGTCTCTCGAACCAGTAAAAGTTAGTAGAAATGAAGAGCAAGTTCATGATTGATATTGTTCGACTCTAAAAATGCTGTACCAAAAAATATTTTAAAAAATTATAATGTCTGCAAATTTTCGTTAGTTTGAATTAAATAGAATATAGTGCAGTAACATTTTGCAGAAAAGGTTTATTTAAATGAAAAGTGCTGACTGAAAGTTTGCTATATGGATCACAATGCTCAGATAATTTGCATTCCAATGCCTTTCATTTTGCATGCGTTGAAATAGAACAGGTATCCCGAACCTGTGAAAATTCTACAAATTTTCGCAGGTTTCTCATGTAGAATTAAAAAGTGTCATGATTTTATATTTTCCACGATTCGGATCAAGATAAGAATGGACAAATATATTGAATTGGAAAATTAATTTGAGAATTTTTAGCAAATGAAAATAAATGCCATTATGACATTTTTCAAGAGTCTTGCATTCAGTTCGACTCATTTCGAAATAGAAGAATACAAAAGACAGCCTACCTCCAACTGTTGAGAATATTCCTCCGTCAATCTCTCGTTGGCCCGGCTGATTTCCTCATTTTTTTCGAGCAGGGCTTTTCCCAGCTCCGCGGCTAAAATCAAATCCTTTTCCTTGCGGGCCAACTGTGCGAACACGTCGTCGTTGTCGCCCGTGTTTTGCGCTTGCTGGTTCTCCATCTGACACACGTAATCCTCGAGATCTCCGTAGAAATTATGAGAAGATGACATTTTCTGCTGCATACCTTCCGCCCGGCATGTGGTCATGCTGTCCTGGTCGCCACCAATTCACAGAATCCAGTCCTTCAAGCTCATTGTGTATAGCCACTCGATTCTATCGCGGAATTCACCAGTTTTCACCACCACCGACAAAAAAAAATCACCTGCTCTTCCGTTTGGCAGTTGCTGTCATAACACGAGGGGAAAACTTTGTTCGCAAAACACGTTTTGCCCCAGACGATATCGTTTGTTCGATCCACGCAATCCCAGCGAACTGTACGATCCACGGAATCTTCCAATTTAATGACAGCGACCAAGTAAACAAACCAATGAAACGTTAATCCGAGATGTTGCTAATTCTTCCAAGGTAAACACGCGCCTTTTTCATGTTCTGTTTCGTCGTTCTAAAGCATTGGCGAGCCTTCATTCGCTTTTGGTGAATCGAATACAACTTGAAACTTTCAATCAAATTTCGCACTTGTGGCAAGCGGTTTCGAATGAAAAATGTGACGATTTCGAACAATGTTTGGGCTCGATCAACCACGTCCACAATCCACCTTGCTCGTTTGAAAGAACGCTCGACAGTAACCTAGGGAACCCTACTTACCTGTACGAAAAGTGATGTAAGGCGCCGTAAGCCAATCACAGCGGAGTTTAAACGTGCTGCCAAACAATTTACCTGTCTTTTCATTGTAGGTCACGTTTGGCGGATGTATCGCTGGAATTTGGCGGGTTTCTGATTCCGTGTGTGGGAATTCTTCGGGGAAAAATCGGTTCTTCGCTCTGGAAAACTTCGGACTATATAGCAAATTAAATAAGTGTCAAAAAAATGTGATTTTTGTTTTGCTAACCATTCCATTATCTCCATGTTAAAGTTCCAGGTTGTTTAAAAAAGGTAGGTAGGTATTTTAATTAGCGTCGTACTAGAGCAACACCACGGACTATTAACGACGTTTAAAAAAGGAAGACTTTAATAGAGAATTTGGCAAGAGAAATTCACATCCTTTTGATTTAATTTCAAAATATTCTTTTGTATCGAAATAACTTTTATTGTATCCTTTTCACACATTCGGAAAGGACTAAATAAATTTAAAAACGCTTGTAGTTGGTTTGTTTTAATTATAACTTACATTTTTCTGAATTATTGCTTAATTTTCTGAGATGAAGACACATTTTATTAAAGCTGTTTTTAAAGAAACAGATATAAAAATGAATTATTAAGAAAAACTAAAGCACACTCTTCTGTTTTTAAAAGACTAAGACGACATCTGATATTCTAACTTGTATGTGTTGTATGCCTTCTGATTAGTGAATTTTTCTTCAACTTTCTAAGTTATTTTATTACTATGAAAAGAAAAGAAACTATCTTGCATGAAAGTAAAAGGTAGGTAATTTAGTTAACCTCGCACTGGAGCAACACACAGGTCTATTGGTGACGGTACGGTATCCATTTCAAAGGGAAAGATCCGAGGAACCCAACTCGTATTTTTGACACCACAGTCAGATTAATAGGTCAACACCTGACCAGGGATGCGACATAGTCCACAAAACATCGATCCTCAAAATTAAAACATCGGTGTTGATAATGCATCGCCCAAAAACCATCGATGTTTTTAAGAAGCATCAGTGTATTCAAACTCCCCATTTCCTAAAACTGGTTTAGTAACCTCAAGCATTAATGTTTCGCCAGGGTGGGAGATTTAATTTGTCATTTCCTGTGTTTATTAATTTATAACTAAGATTTTATTTAACTGTCAAACAGTCAAAAAATTTAATAAGAACAATTAACAAATCTTTTATTTTCAAATTGAATAACATATTAAAGAAAGGAATATTTACAACAATTTGACATAGGTACTTCTATCTCTAAGTATAATTAGGTAGATACGTAACAGAGTTATTGTTAGTTATTATTAATTATTTATCAACTTATGGGGGGAAACATAACAAACTTATTTTTTATTTACTGTGAATAAATAATATTGTGCGTATAATTAATTTTTTTCCGCTAATATTTATTATTTACAGTTCACAAAAAAAAGAAAGTTTGTTAACTTTCTCCACCTTAAGCCGACTTCTTATTTCACTAACTATCTCACCAGTTAGAGAAAAAAATCTTTCTGATGGGATGGATGTCGCCATCACTAACAAATAATTAGTTGCCCGGTTATTTTTCTTAACTTTTACTATGGTACTTTTTGCATTCAAAAATAAAACATCGACAAAGTAAAAACATTGACAATGTTAAAACATCGATGTTGAACAAACATCGGCTCCAATAAATCAAAGATAAATACATCGATGTTTTTTATTAAAAAAAAATCGATGTTTTAAAAGCATCGACATCGATGTCGCATCCCTACACCTGACTTGCACCCTACTCTCCAAACTTCCAGAACACACCAACGGAAGACATTTGATGCCATGATAGATTGAATGTGCACCAGCTCCCACGTGCACGACGGTCTTTGGAAGGATCAGGTTTCAAACACGCAACCTTCCGGTTGCTATTAGCGATGCGACATCGACAGCGAAACATCGATGTTCAAAATTAAAACATCGATGTTGATAATACAACTCCCCAAAAACATCGATGTTTTTAAAATTGAGTTTATTTAAACTTTTTTTCCCCATTTCTTTAAACTGGATTAGCAACTAGTGATGCTACATCGACAGCAAAACATCGATGTTTTGAAACTTCGATGTTCAAAATTAAAGCATTGATGTTGATAATACGTCGCACCAAAACTATCGATGTTTTTAAAATTCAATGTATTTAAACTTTTCCCCCATTTCTTAAAACAGGTTTAGCAGCTATTGATGCAACATAGACAGCAAAACATCGATGTTCAAAATTAAAACATCGATGTTGTTAATACATTGCCTCCAAACCATCGATATTTTTAAAATTCAATGTATTTAAACTTTTCCCCCATTTCTTAAAACAGGTTTAGCAGCTATTGATGCAACATAGACAGCAAAACATCGATGTTCAAAATTAAAACATCGATGTTGTTAATACATTGCCTCCAAACCATCGATATTTTTAAAATTCAATGTATTTAAACTTTTCCCCCCATTTCTTAAAACAGGTTTAGCAGCTATTGATGCAACATAGACAGCAAAACATCGATGTTCAAAATTAAAACATCGATGTTGTTAATACATTGCCTCCAAACCATCGATATTTTTAAAATTCAATGTATTTAAACTTTTCCCCCATTTCTTAAAACAGGTTTAGCAGCTATTGATGCAACATAGACAGCAAAACATCGATGTTCAAAATTAAAACATCGATGTTGTTAATACATTGCCTCCAAACCATCGATATTTTTAAAATTCAGTGTATTTAAACTTTTCCCCCCATTTCTTAAATCTGGGTTAGCAACTAGTGATGCGACATCGGCTCCAATACATCAATGTTTTGAAAACATCGACATCGATGTCGCATCCCTACTTTTCAGACCCTTCACCCATAGCCACTTTGGTCTAAAAGTATGTTTAATTTGCTGATTATGAAAATGATGCTACTTGGTTATTTTTTAAATTTATATAACGGTACTTTTTTCATTTAAAAATAAAACATCGACAACGTAAAAACATCGACAAGTATAAACATCGATGTTACAAAAACATCGACTCCAATACATCGATGTTACAAAAACATCGACTCCAATACATCGATGTTACAAAAACATCGACTCCAATACATCGATATTTTGAAGACATCGATGTCGCATCCCTAGTAATTATTAAACTAATCAACCAACCAGGCTAGGAAGAGTAAAAGAATGTAATTCATCGCTTGTATAAAATGAGGAAGGTTGGTTGGCTGTTTTCGAGTTTTGGTGGCGCAAAGGTCCTATTTGGCTAAATTACGTCAAACCCAAGACAGACAACACAATGAGAGGGGAAGAAAAATCAAAAAGGGTTTTCGAGGATATACGTAATTGAGTATGCGGTGCCTTGAACAACGCCACCATTTTCAACGAACTTTCGAATCGGGAACTCAATTTCAGTTCTCACTACCCCATAAGCTGCGGTTTCCTAAGAAAGCAGAGCCGTTACTAAGCAGCCGTGATACGTCATGATGCCGCGGACATAACAAGGCGGCCGTCTTAACAGAGACCAGAGGTGTTAATTTCGGCGGACAGAATACGGTGGAGAATGGGCCATACAGACGGCTGTCGTGGTTTATTTTATTCGAGAAACAAAACAAAGTGGCCTTTTTATTCTCTAGTTCAAGTTTCTAACTTCGGGATTGTTGAAGATCAAGTGAAAATTTCAACGGATTTCAAATCAGCGTAAAATATTACGCCAGATCGATACCAAAAACAGATTTATTATTTAATTATTTACCATTTGATTATTTAATTATTTATTAAATAATTAATTATTTTTTTTGAAGAAAATCACATTTAAGGTATTGATTGTGTAAAATTTTCCTCAGATTTCAAATCCGTTGAAATTTTTACTCTATCTTCAACGATCGCAAAGATAGAAACTTGAATTAAGGGAATAAAAAATATTTAATGTATAAGAAAAGCTGACCTTGGAAAACGCGCGTTAGAAAACGCCTCATGTGAACAGGGCCTTAAAGTTATAAGTGATTACACAAGAGAAGGGCCCGTGAGTGGATAAACTGTGGCGCTTTGCGTCAGAGAGAAAATTGTTTACTTACTTTTCTTCTCTGCAAACGATGTTCAACAGACCTTCTACGTAGGTTGGTATTTTAATTATCGTTTTAGTGGAGCAACACAGCGGGCCATTAACGACGGTCCGGGATCTAACCCAAAGGGAAAGATCCGAGGACAACCGCTCGTAATTTTGAATCACAGTCAGATTACGAGGTCACACCACAGCTCTCCAAACTTCCACACCACGTCATTTCGAACCGCTGTCAGATGACGAAGCATCACCTGAGCTGGCACCCCACTCTCCAAACTTCCACACCAATCCAACGTTAGGACTTTCAGCCACGACAAATTTGAGGTGCACCTACTAGGGATGCGACATCGATGTCAATGTTTTCAAAACATCGACGTATTTAACATCGATGTATTGGGTTCGATGTTTTTGTAACATCGATGTTAAAATTGTCGATGTTTTTACGTTGTCGATGTTTTATTTTTAAATGAAAAAAGTACCTTTATAAAAATTTTTAAAATAACCAAGTAGCATAATTTTTATAATTAGCAAATTGAACGTACTTTTAGACCAAAGTGACCAAGTGTGAAGTGTCTGAAAAGTAGGGATGCGACATAAATGTCAATGTTTTCAAAACATTGATGTTTTATAAAAAACATCGATGTATTGGTGCCGATGTCGCATCAATAGTTGCTAAACGATTTTTTCGAAATGGGGAGAAAAGTTTAAATACACTGAATTTTAAAAACATCGATGTTTTAATTTTGAACATCAAAGTTTCAAAACATCGATGTTTTGCTGTCGATGTAGCATCACTAGTTGCTAAATCAGTTTTAAGAAATGGGGAAAAAGTTTAAGTACATTGAATTTTAAAAACATCGATGTTTTTGGAGTGATGTATTATCAACATCGATGTTTTAAATTTGAACATCGATGTTTCAAAACATCGATGTTTTGCTGTCGATGTCGCATCCCTAGCACCTACCGCCTCTACACCATACGCTTTCCAACATCCATGCACAGTCCCGGATTCAAACCAGGAACCTTCCTATCTAGTGACTAATACCTTAACCATCAGAAGGGATAGATCACGGACCGTTGTCAATAGCCCATTGTGTTATTCCACTGCGACGTTAACTCAACGACCTATTTACCAACATTTTTTTTTGGAAAAGATTCCAAGCAAAGGGAAACAGACCTGTTATGGAATGACATTGCGTTACAACATTGTCCAACTGTCTGTAGCATTATCGGCAAAAGCAATAGCCGAGCTTCAGCACCAGCTTTCCGAGCACTTGTATCCACAGCTGTGTGAATACCGAAGCAGCCGATGTGTGACAGCTGTGTGAATACCGATATCCTGCACTGTACATTCAAAATGTCTGTAAGAACTGCTACCAAGAACTTGTGTCCTTTTGACCCCGAACAAAAGATCGTTTTAACCCTTTTCGAATCACGAGATTTTCTAGAAGTGTAGTATTTATTATACAGGTTGATTATACGGTCATGAGACAAACTTGGAGGGGTTGTACAGCTTACTAAAATATACATTTTTTGTATAGGAATGCATGGTTGAAAATGACGTGGTTGTCCGCAATTACCTGGATGCCAGTTTTGCAGGACGATGGATTGGGTGTGATGGACCAGTCCGATGGCCACCCCGATCTCCAGATTTATCGAGCATCGATTACTTCTAATGGGGGCATCTGATGACCATCGTTTACGGGACTCCAGTTGACTCAATTGAGGACCTCCTTCCTCGACTGTCCTTTGCGGCTGCATGCGTTCGAGAAATGTCTGTCATCTTTGGATCTGTTCGCCAATCACTCCTTCGACGCTACTGAGCATGTATTACTGTTGGTACTCGCAATTTTGAGCATTTACTGTAAACATAGCAGCAAAGAAACACTTTGGAAGGATGTTGTAAATAAACAATGTTTTTCTGTTTATGTCTCATTTTTTGTGTTCGTGTGTCCACGCGTCACCACCGACCCTACATTCCTGTAAGAAAAATGTGTGTTTTAGTAAGCAGTACCACCCTTCCAAGTTTGTCACATGAACGTAGAATCATCCTGTATGTAATCCATAACACACATGACTAAATAACCTTACTTCTTAGTGGAAAGAAACAATGAATTCTTTCAACCTTTAGAAATATTCTATCGGTCCTTTTCTTCGATGAGAATCCTCTGGAAGGATTTTAGCCGACCAACCGGAATGATGGTTAAGGCCTCTAAATTGGAAGGTTCCTGGTTCGAATACGTGTCAGTGCATGGATGTTTTTTAAGCGTATGGTGTAGAGGCGGATTTTGCACCTTAAATCTGTTGTGGCCGAAAGTCCTCACGTTGGGTTGGTGTGGAAGTTTGGAGAGTGGGGTGACCGCTCAGGTGTTGCTTCGTTATCTGACCGTGGTCTAAAATTATGTGATGGTGTCCTCGGATCTTTCCCTTAGGTGATTGATCCCCGACCGTCGTCAATAGCCCGCTGTGTAGCTCTAGTACGATGTTAATTAAAAAGTACCAAATTATAGCTTATTTGGTGCTTAGAAAAATCCAGAAAATTTACGAATACTTTGGAAATCATAGTGATTTTGATTGGGATGTCGCTAACGGAAAATATTGTCGAATCTGAAGAATAAATTGAATGTGCACAAGTTGTCCTACAGCAATTCAATAAAAAAAAATATCTTAAACTTTCCTTGTCCATATATCTATTTAACAGCCGTTGTTTGGCACACCTTGGCCAAACATAGCCCTTGAGCTATACAGCACAAACCATCCAATCCAATTATAAAGAAACAGATCGAGATTTCACCATTTCGGAAAATCAAATGTTCCTCGGGGGTGTAGTAAGAATGAGTTATATATTATATCCCGTTCCGATAAATCAAGGCATGCTAGAACAAGAGCTAGACATCTTAAATTAGTTCAGTTATTTCAAACACGACCAGACGGCAAATTGCTTTTAGATGGCCTTAACGACATTTTAAACAGCTAATTTTCGAAGCAAATTCTGAGATAGCTTTACTTACCTACAGGCTACTAAAGAAATGTTTGTGATGGGTGAAAAAGGCTTAGGTAATTAGCGATTAATAAGATGATAACCAAACCTTCGGGTGTTTCGAAGAGATTACTCGTCAAAGATTTGATAAGAACGAGAGCTACAGCTTCAGTCTACGTTTATAGGGGCGGCAATGGCCTAAGCGCCTCTCTTTGGCGCACTTCTAAAGTCCCCATGGAAAGAATTATTTCAAATGAACCAATGGAATCAAACGACAGTTTAACTTTTTGAGGCATACGATTTTAAAGACTATAAACCTAGTTACACAAAAAAAATTTTATTATTAAAAAGTGGAAATAAACATTTATTTCGATTATTTAAGACATATCATTATTCAAAATAAGAAAAAGATAATAACATTTCAATAAGTCTTTTTTTTTACAGGGTGAGACATATAAAATATCACCATGCAACTAATGATTTAAATGATATTCATTGAAACACAACTTTTTACTAAAACAAAGTGGAACTTTGCAGACAGTACAGTACCAAGAAGTCCCAATTTTTTTTTTCTTTTTTGGTGCTGCATAACGTACATTTTCTTCGACTAGTATGTTTTGGTAGATGTTTCGAGTCTTCCTCGTATTTCTCATGAAATAGTGGGTTTCGATTTTTTTTATCTTGAGTAAAAGTCAAGATGTTGATGGTGCAATGTTATCAATTAAAGTCTGGGCAACAAACCCTTCAGCACACTGCCCCTTAAAATGTTTCATCTCCATGTTTTTACCCGATTGTTTATAAACAATATATGAATTAACAACAGCTGCATCCAAAAAATAGAATAGTATACGGTGCCACCATTTTTTACTACGTCGGTACATAATACATTTATATGTTTGTAAATTAAAAATAATAATTTATATTATTATTTTTAATAACTTGAATGGTGGCATACATACAATCCCACCACTTCATAGCTTCAAAATCATAATAAAACATCAAATAACATGTTTTTTTACTATAAAACAATTTATTCACTCATAATAAATTTTAAGAAAAGAAAGAATACATACCGTTATGAACGACAACAATTCACTACATCACACAATGCATCAACCTTAATCACAGCATCACACACAACTTACTGCCGCGTTTTGATTTGTATAAATTTTTTTTCTCACTTATTTACGCTTTTTCCGTGGTTGCATAGCATTGCCAACATAACGGTGTTGGTTTCCTAGAGAGCGTTGTTTGTGAGCGTAACGAAAATGAGCGGAGCCACCATTTGCATGACTATCATCAGAGCGGTCTCAAACAGTTGGGGAAGGTTTTTTCTTCTGTAGCGGCAACATTTCATTTCCTGCGCCAAACGATTCGAATGGAGGGAAGCAAAATGAACAAAACTTTTATACTGGCATTCGTTTTTGTAAAATCGGGGTCGCTAAAGATAGATTAAAAATTTCAACGGATTTGAAATGTGCAGAAAATTTTACACCAGACCGATACCTTAAATGTAATTTTCCTTATGGCCCATTCTCCACAGTATTCTGTCTGTCTATGTTGACAGCTCTGGTCTCTGTTAAGACGGCCGCCTAGTTATGCCCGCGGCATCATGACGTATCACGGCTGCTAGATAACGGCTCCGCTTTCTTAGGAAATCGTATCTTAACTGCATAATGACTAGATTCCTGTATAGCTAGTAGTGATGTCAATAACCGTTCGGTTAAACCGATAAGTCAGCTTTTTCGTTCGGTTAACCGGTTTTTTTCGATGTTTTCTTAGCACAGTTATAACGGCTATTATTATTAAAAACTAATAACCAGAAAAAAAAACCTGCCCCAAAAATTATAGAAATTTATATTTGTGTCCTGTATTTATGGGATACAAATACTTATTTTTTTCATTACTGATATTTCAAGGTCCACATAGTTTATATCCCTTTTCAACCACTCCCGTGACATAGCTTGTTCTCATTCTCTGACTTCGCATTGTTTAGTCTATGCTGGTTGAGGTATAAACAAAGGGGTTAGCGACCATCCAAAGTACATTTATACCAATCAGCGTATAATTACGATGTAAAATTCAACAGGAGATGCCTAACACATATCTTTACAAGCGCCGAGTTTGAATCGGGAGCAAGTAATGTTTGGGAAAGCGCTTTCGATTAAAAAAATATATATATATGTATCTAAATTATGGAGAAGCGTATTACAACTCGCCTCGTGTTTTTAATAAGTGTGCTTGAATGTAAATGGCCTGAAAGTTGGTTATCGCAAACTAAAAATGACAAGTATCCATCAACAAAATGTAAAACGAGCAACTAAGTAAGCGAATGAGATCTAAAAATATATCCGAGAAGTCAAGCAGTTTCCCAAGTCAGCAAAAAGTTAACGCACTGCCTGAATCAATTAGGAAAAATTCGCCTCCTTCAGTAATACCAGAGATTTCCGATTCACCAAACCCAAACCTTCTTTGCGCAACACATGACTAAAATTTGACAAAATCCATATGTCCAAAATCGCGGGGGACAGATGTTTACTTTCCCGATGAGCTCAAACTATATTCTCAGCAGCCTCTGTTGTTAGGGGATCGTAGTCCACTTGAATTTTGGGGTTAAAGAAAGACATGTTCGCCTGCATTAGCATTACTAGCTTTTAAGTATTTGACAGTTGTTGGAAATTCAGTGCTATCTGAAAGGTTAGTATCTGTTCTGAATTCTGTGGTTTCGGATGAAAGAAGTCGATAAACTAACCAGCATATAACTGAACGAGTATTCATGAGCAGAGGAAACAAAGAGGTATTGGATTGAATAGCTAAAACAATATTAGCAGAGTAACTAATGTTTTAATTATTTTATTAGTTTGTATACCTTTATTTTGAAACAATTAAGTTTTGATTTATTTTAGAATTAACGTGAATTTTTATAACAGTTGTGATGTGATAAATAAAAACATTTAACGACATTTAGCATTTTATTCTATACAATTAAATAGAAACACTTGAAGTTTTTAAAAATCGGTTCTTTTTTCCGCGGTTATTTTAAAAACCGGTTTTTTTGACTCGGTTAAACCGGGGCAGTTATAACCAGACCGGTTAAAAAACCGGTTATTTTCTGAGAGTTGACATCCCTAAGGCCCGGTACACACATCCGGGTTTTCAACGTGCGGCTCCACTGCGGCACCGAAGCCCAACCATGCACACATAACCGTGAAATGACGCACGAACTCATTTCGTGCCATTTGCGATAAATATTCTTTCGAAGAAAACGTGTTTATTTCGCTTACTTGGTGTAAATAAAGTATATTTTGAAACACACAAGATAGACGTTACTGGATACAACCATTTATTAATTATTATTTATATTCCATTTATTCATGAAAACAAGTTACTTCAGACCGGAGACTCGTGTGCGGTGAGCTGCGGTGCCGTGGGGAACTGCGGTACGAATTGCACTCAAGTTGGACGTGCGTCGCCGCAGCGGCTCTGGAGGCATGTGTGCATTGCTCCATTGGATCTAATGTATATCAGACCGCAATTGCGTTGCGGCAGTGACGCCGCGGGTTGTGCACCGGGCCTTATAGCTATGCGATGTTCTGTACGTTGTTGGAGTTGGGGCGATCAAGGAAGTAAGGATCCAATCCGGTGGAATCACGTGACGAAATAGTTTAAATCTTGTGCCAGGATGTTAAGATGCAAAGAAATGGGGAAAGTGGACGGAGTGTGAAAGGCCGCACACACAAAAAAAGGAGCAACTAGGAAATTACATAAGGATAACGTAAGAACGTAAAGTTACAGTTAAAAAGAAGTTAATAAGGTGTTTAGATATCTTGGGTTTTTATGATAGCTCTGGGCCGTTTACAATTTCTCCGACACTAAAGTCATATCTGGGGATTTACTGCACTGCGGTATTAACGAATATTATTTTTGAATTTTATTGAAGAATTTACGAAGTTCTAACACATTCAGGTCTTAACGAATTTGAGTGTTCCTATAGAACCAAGGGGCATTAAGAATTATCCTGAATGTGGTGTTTTGAAGGGTTTCAAGTGATCGAATAGGTTTTAGCTGCATATCCCACGACATGAGTGGCATAGCTGATTAAGTCAAAGAAGCATGGTTTTGTATATGAGCACTTTTGTTTGGATCGGTAATTTAGATCTGCCAGTAATTAGATATTCTGAGATAAAGTGTTTATTTGGTGCCCTTCTACCACCTTTTACAATTTGGCTAGATATTTTCGAAACAACCGTAGAAGTTGAGTTATACAAGAGAATAATAATTACCCTATACAATTTAACCTTGATATAATAATAACCAGGAATGGACTGGCTATGTAGAAGATGTGGAAAATTCCTCATCTGCTGGTATATTTGAGGGCTGTGTGCTGTTGCAGATAGATATCTGCAAATATGAAGGCGACATAATGTCTACCTTTCATGCACGACCCCCATCACGATCTTTCTGTAATATACATACGACCCAACGAAAAGCGCATTTTCAAGGTGCTGAACCCAAGTAGTGCTAAGATCGGCCCGGAGAACGGTTGAAAAACAAAGCAATCAAAATACATAAGAGTATTGCTTCTTCCCGAGAAAACAAAAAAGGGGACAATTGAACAATTCAACTCCGCCGAAAGCAAGGGAAAACGTTTCTTAGCCCATGTAGAAGGTAATGAATCACTCAGCACATCTCGAAAAAAGGGAGGTTATATATTCGCTCTCGTCCTGATTCAGGGATTCTTACTGTCACTTGCAGAAACACGTGAGGTGCGCACGAAGGTTTTGTAATAGTATTAAGCTATAGGTATGACAGTTTTAACAAAAAGTAGCGAAACTATCCCAATATTCCGAAATTTGAATGACCAATTTTTGATCGCATCGAATTTATTCATTAACCAATCTCAAAAATAATTGTACCGTACGAAAGAGTACATTCTAAGTTATACTGCGATGTTTTCAAATTTTAAAACTAATAGTAATAAGATATATAGATATGACAGTTTTTTACAAAAGTAACGAAAATGTCTCGATTTTTCCCGAATTTAAAAAAAAAAAAATACTATCAGGAATCAAATTGAAATTTTTATAAAACCCGACGAATTGCTTCACGTTTAGAGGTACTCTAAAAAATTCAAGACTGAAAACTGAAAATTTGTACGACTTTTTCTCACTCACGTTAGAAATTTCGCTTTTATCAATTTCGACACTTAATAAACCCTAAACTAATTGCCTCATCGGAAAAAAATATTCGCAATTGTCCAGGGAACACGATGAAGAACAAACCATGTTAACTCGTAGTTTTGTGATCCGTACTTTCTCGGGAAACCGTCTAAGAACCGAGCTAAACAACGCAGTTTTCAATCCTGCGGCGGCGGTAACTTTTTTTTAATACAGTTATAGTGTCTTGACGCACGCATCTTCATTTTATGTCGCAAGGGTCATATTTGGCCAACCTGTGCCAAACACAAGAAAGCGTCAGGTAAAATATGCCGTGAAAGGGAGATAAAAAGAGGTCTTGGGGAGCAGAGTAGTTGGATAAAAGAAGAAAAAAAAAACGTTTGGGTGTCCGGGAACGCGACTAACGTGTTCACCAACGACAGTAAACCCCACGGGAAAAGTAAAGACCACAAGAGTACCTAGGATTCGTGAAAGGAAGGAAATCGATGCTCCGGTCGTTTCGGCCCTTCTGTCGTTTTTACCTGTCTTCCCATTCTATAGAAAGCAATTAGACAGTATTGCAGCACACTATCAAAATACAAAAGCGATGCACATTTTGCCATGTTTCTCCAATCTACACAACGAAATCTCTATATACAGGGTAATTCTATTATGGAAGAAACTTGGAATTGGTGGTACAGCTTGCTAAAACATACATTTTTCGTATAAGAATGTAAGGTCGGAAGTGACGCGTGGAGGCAGGAACACAAATAATGAGACATGAACATAAAAACATTGTTTATATACAACATCCTTGCAAAGTGCTTCTTTGCAGCAATGTTTACAATAAATGCTCAAAACTGCGACCACCAACAGTAATACAAAACTCGGCAGCTGTGATTGGCAGGCAATGCTGTATGTAGAGGGCAGTAGTGTGCCTAGCCATCTGTGCCATCCGTGAACTGATGCATTTGCAAGAAAACACATCATTTGCTCCAAAGCTGTCGGCCATGATGGGAGCTACCAAGCATGTATTACTGCTAGTGGTTACAATTTTGAGCATTTATTGTAAACATTGCTGTAAAGAAGCACTTTGCAAGGGTGTTGTAAATAAACAATGTTTTTCTGTTCATGTCTCATTATTTGTGTTAGTGCCTCCATGCGATACTTCCGACTATACATTCCTATACGAAAACCGTATGTTTTAGTAAGCTGTATCACCCCTCCAAATTTGTCCCACCGTATAATCACCCTGTATATACTATAATAGCCCGGCGTCAGACGTGCCCGTGGTGTAAGGTATTAAGCTGGTGTAAAATTTTCCGCAGATTTCAATACCGTTGAAATTTTTACTCCATCTGTAATGGTCTAGGAGATGAAAAAAAGAACTTTGACTTCAATTAAAAAATTTATCGCCTGGCTGGGAAATCAATCGCGCAAAATCAAAGCGGAAACGAAAAAAATAATTTTCTTCGCGTTCAGCGGTTGAAAATTTTTTTTTTCATGATTCTAAACCCTGACTGCAAGGTTGCATGAGAAGAAGTTCTCCGCGTTTAAAAAACCGTTGGAGAATAAAACTATGAAATTCATTTAAAAATCTTTTAAAAGATTTTAAAATACATTTAAAAAGATTGAATTTTAAAATTCGCCGCGACCCAAAATTTGCAAATAATTCGGACTAACTGTGTCAGAATCGTCAGGATTTGGCGGCCCCAAACAAACACTTTCTTTTATAATAGTAGAGAAAAGGATGTGTGTGTTTATTACCCATACAAATCTATGTCGTTCAACCAATTCACACCCAATTTGGTACTCTTATACTTTAGAACACTGCGGAAAACATAGGCTATTTCTTTCCTGTTTTCAGACCAATCTGTAGCCGTGAAAACTGCCGCACAGTTAGTCCTAAAAGTGTCCCTCGAAGCCCCAATTTTAAAAATATAAAGTTTGTTTTCCTGCAATAAAAGGACATGGACAAGAAAGCACTTTCTACAGGGTTTGTATATTTGAGTTAACACAGAGAAATGTCGTGGTCGTATTTTAGCTGTGGCGCTCGTATTTGTAACCCTAGCAACGCCGGGTTATTCAGCTAGTTATCAATTAAGTGAAAATGCAGATCGTTCTTCTCTTCTATCGATTATCTTCCGCCCCTTTCATCGGTTTTGTCCATCGATACTATGGGCTCTCTTAGGCTTTTTTTCTCAGCAGCGTCCGTGTAAACCCAGAAGTACCGGCTCGTATTGAAAAATTAATTCTAAATAGACTGAATCGAGAAAATCTGACGCATGAGCGCACTCCCAATCCCAATCTAGAGTCCCAATCTAGATGGAGCTGTATCGGTTCCGTAATCTCTCTATTTCATGGGGGGTAGTATTTCGAAATAGTTAACCCTCCAAGTGGTTTCAACGAGATATCTAGTCGCTCTAAGCTTTCACGTGTAGCTTTGGATTACTTGGAGCGTGGACTGTGAAGCTTCGGTATCCTAAGAAAGCGTAGCCGTGATCTAGCGGCCGTGATGTATCGGTGGGTGACGTCACTAAAACGTTGTTTATACTGACACATGGTGTTGGTTTCCTAGAGTGCGTTGTTTGTGAGCGTAAAGCTTCGGTTTCCTAAGAAAGTGGAGCCGTTATCTAACAGCCGTGATACGTCATGATGCCGCGGGCATAACTAGACGGCCGTCTAAACAAGAATCCTGAGGTGTCAACTTAGACGGACAGAATACGTTGGAGAATGGGCAACACAGACGGCTGTCGTAGTTTATTTTATTCGAGAAACAAAACAAAGTGGTTTTTTATTCTCTAGTCCAAAGTTTCTAACTTCGGGATCGTTGAATGTAGAGTGAAAATTTCAACAGATTTCAAATCAGCGTAAATTTCTACGCCAGATCGATATCAAAAACAGTTTTACTATTCAATTTTTTACCATTTGATTATTTATTAAATAATTAATTATTTATTTAAAGAAAATTACATTTAAAGTATCGATCTGGTGTCAAATTTTCCGCAAATTTCAAATCCGTTGAAATTTTTATTCTGTGTTTAACGATCCCGATTTTACAAAAACGAATTAATCAATAGCAGTCAAAAATGTTTATTTATTTTTCTCCTATTCGCTTGAATCGTTTGGAGCAGGAAATGAAATCTGGCCGCTACGAGAGAAAAAACGTTTTCCATCTGTTTGAGACCGCTATGACGACAGTCATGGAAATGGCGGCACCGTATAATTTTCGTTATGCTCACAAACAACGCTTTCTTAGGAAACCGAAGCTAAACGTAAACTTTCGGAGCAGCCATTTCCCACGCACCGGGACCCTATATTGTGCCTTAATACCTAAGGTTTATATCCCGGACAAAAATTATCTTCCTCTCACAAAATCCATCTGGAGTTTTTCCTGTAGAGAAATGGTGGTGTCATCTAGTGAGCAAATGGTTTACTAAATTCTGTATCTCACAAGAACCCTGTCCAATATTTGAGGACAAGGTCTTAAAACACTCGCCCTTGGCTATAAAACATCAAACCATTGTTCAGTTGAGGGCCATTTGTCATAAACCTTTAGGTTGTGACCTAGAAACAGGATCGTGGTCACATCATTCCGGTGATTTACAAATAAGTTTTATAGATTAATTACCTATTTATGTGCTCATTACTAATGCTGGGCAGGGACGTATTCAGAGGGCGGGCATCATCTTGAATATTCTTGTATGGCGCTTACAATAATAAAATTTGGCACACAGGTTGTCCGAATGTTTTGCAATTTTTGAGTCCCGCCCGAGTTTTAAAATTCAATCAAGAACATTTTAAAATTAATTTAATGGAATTTAAATGTTATTGTTTTTTTAATGGCAACAGCATAAAGATATGACAGATTCTAAATTTATTTTTCCGTGCTTCCGTTTGATTTTGCGGAAAAACTCTTTCATATGAAGAACAAAACAAAAAAAGCTTTAACTGGAGTTATAAAGTTCTTTTTTCAATCTCCTAGACCAGGGACGGCGAACCTTTTAAAGAAGTGGGTCAAATTTTGTTCACAATGTTTTTAGTACTAGCTCGTGGGTCACTTGGAAAAAAGGGAAAGGAGCATGGAAAAAACAACTTTTTTTGGTACTCGATTTTTTTAATCCTTTAAAAAATTAAATTTTAAATAAAGTGGAAGTATATTTGATGAGAAATCTGTTGTTTTTTGTCAGGTAATTTATTAATATTAGGTTCATATTCAGTATTCATTAGTTTTACGCATTTTGGGATTAATTCATTTCCGAGTTTATTTCTATTGGTATAGACTTGACAAAATTCTTCGAAGAAAACAATTATTCACATGAATGTGTGGATCCAAACATCGTTAAAAGAGCATTAGCAATTTTCTTCATTGATATAAAATTATTTGGTAAAGAATCATACGTTTAATATATTATTTTCAATTTTTAGTGTGGGATAATTATAATTTGTACTAATTTCAGACATTTTCCCTTCTTCGGAAATCAAGTTATCAAATTTATTTTTCTAAACTATTTTGCTTTGAAATTCAACTAATTCCATTTCTAAATCATGGATACTTAGTCACTTAAATTCGTTTAACTACATTGTTTTGAATTTCGTTTTGTATGGATGTAAAATAAAGTGAAATGTATTTTCCTTACTTTTAAATTGATTAAATCTCTCCCCCTCTCCTTAAATATTTTTTGATTGCATTTTCTTGAAGGTCAAGCTCATTTTCCATTGTTATTTTGTTTTGAAAATGTTTTTGTAATTGAGGAAAATATTTCATGATTTTCATTTAAAAATCCCTAGTAAAGATGTCAAGTTTCGTCATAAATATCCTAATATTCTCAAACATCATTAAAACAATTTGTCCGTTTCCTTGAAGTTTTCTTTCAGTTCATTAAAATGCTGCGTGATGTCGCATAAAAACCTTTAACCAATCTTTATTTGAAAATTTGTCAAAATTTATTGTTTTCTTCATTCAAATAGAGCTTAATTTCTTCAAATAAAATGACAAACCGATTAAAAACTTGACCGGTAGTGAACCATCCAACATTGCTGTACGTCCAAATCTCTTAATACTGGCACTCAACTTCCTCTAATAATTGTCCAAATTGTCGTTTATTAAGACCTCTTGCGTTTATACACAGTTGATGAGTTTCATTACAAATCGCATTACATTGGAAAATGTTTATAAACCTAGGTTCGCACATAGTACATACTTGCTGTGTATTAAACAATGAAATTCAATCAGAGGATGTGTAATATTTTGCTTAAGGTACTGGAAAAAACAATACACCCACTCCCCCCCCCCATATTGGGTGCACCGTCCGTTGTTACAGAAACAATTTTCTGTAGGTCAATATCCATTTCTTTAAATGCAATATCAAATTCTTTAAAAATATCAAGACCGTCACACTTTCCTTTCAGCGTTATAAGTTTTATTGGCTCTTCTTTCGTTATATTACCTGCTTTATATCGAGCAAACATTGCTAGTTTTGCCTAACTATTTACATCGTTACTATCATCTTTAGCAATTGAATACTTTTCTAATAGTTTATGTCTTTATGTATTTACGAACAAAAATATTCCTTTCTAATTCTATTACTTGATCTTTAATTGTATTGTATCTTTTATTAACAGAAATTTGGAAACAAATAACGGAAGAACAAAAATAAAAAATATATAGCTACATAAATACTGTACATGGCGCGGTATTGTTCAAAAGAACATTATTTTTAGCAAAACGGAAAAACTAGTGGTGGCTACACTATCTAAAACCTTTATATTTATCTTTTAACAGCATTATGTATAATCAATAAATCTTAAAACAGCATTATGTATAATCAATAAATCTTAAAACAGCATTATGTATTCTCTACTATTATAAAATGAAGTTTCTGTGTGTGCGTGTACGCAGTGTACTGAAGAATTTATGGCATTTACAATAATAAAATTTGGCACACACGTAGTCCCGAATTTTTTACAATTTTATAGACCAGCACGATTTTTATAATTTAATCTTGAAAATTTTAAAATTAATTTAATGCGATGTTCAATTATTATTTTCGTTCCTCCGAATGGCAACAGTCATGAATCAATCGATGCCAGCGGTCACTTACAGAGGGGATAACGTCCACAAAGCATTAGCAACTTAAGATCGTCATCGGATGGTTCCTGATGGTTCGAATCCGAGTCAGAACATGGATGTTTGTAAGCGTATGGTGCACTTTAAATCTGTCGTGACCGAAGGTCCTCACGTTCGGTTGGTGTGGAAGTTTGGAGAGTGGGGTGCCAGCTCAGGTGTTGCCTCGTCATCTGACCGCGATTAAAAATTACGCGGTCGATCTTTACTTTAGGGGATTAATCCCTGACCGTCGTCAATAGCCCGTTTTGTTGCTCTAGTATGACGTTAATTTAAAAAAATGATAAAAAAAATTGCCATATCTGATTTGTGAGTTTGTTACGAAATGGATTTTTAAATGTTAAAATTCATGAAAAAACCTTGATTTTTTTTACGCTTCCTTGGTTTAAAAATTGTACAAAAAACTATTTCTTCTAGCAAATTGATGGAGGTTCAAAACATGAAGAATAATACTAATAATAATTTCCAACAGGAATCGTCTTTCCGAATAAATTAGGATTTAAGATATCACTTAAAAATATGGCAAGTATCTTCAATTAGATAATTAATTTTTTCACAATCGGAATTTTTCTCATTGAAATGATTTTAAGAACATACCAATTACCTGTTGTTAAAAAATCTGGACTTTTAAAGTCCAAATTAAAAAAAAAAACATATATTTTAGTGCAAACGAACATCTTAAATCTATTTGGCGGGACATTTCTAATCTATCGTCAGGTTAAACCTAGGCTGTGGGCAGTATCTGATGGTCAAGTAAATTTATTCGCTCCAACTTCTTTATCATGCGCGGGTTTTTATGGATGCTACCTGATCCCAATCAGAACAACTGTTTTGTAAATAGCTAACAAAAATTTCATGATCCAAGCAGTGCCGTAACTAGCCATTCCTGTGCTCTCTGCAAGAATTTGCTTTTAGGCCCCTTAATTGATTAGGTATTATTTCAGCAAATTCATTAATTACATCATAATTAATAATTTTAACGTTTTTGTATTCTATGAAATAATAGAACGATTGGATAATCGTTCTGGTCCGATAGTTGATCTTAAATAATATTTTATAAATTTCAGCTTGCTAAAACGTCTTTCGCACGAAGCAATAGAAACGGGAAGAGTTAGAAATATTCGAAGAGCGACATTGATATTTGGGTAAGACTCAATTGAACCAAAATCATGAAGTATGATCCAAGTATATCGGCCTATTCGGCCACCCTTTTACCTCCTCAAACCTAATTGGCAGGCTGGATCATGTTATCCTATTCGGCTGTCCAGTATGACAGCCGAAGCACATGAGGGATTTTCCACAAATCTAGTTTACTCCCTCTATTCTTTCATAGAAATTCAAAATTTATGAGGTGGAAATTAGCCACATGGACAATACATCAATTGGTAATGGGTAGCATGAGGTCTGAGGAGCAAATTCTTGTCCAACAATTCCACCTTTTCGATTCTTATACCCCGTTCATTTGCTTAGAATAGATAATTTATTTTAGCGACTCATTCAAGATGTTACTTGAGCTCAATCAAAACGTACTGGGACATAAAACTCGATTTAAGTGTAAAAGCTTCTACAAAATAATGACGTCACGCGACCATTATCTTAATATAAAATGCAGGAAAAATTTATCCTTTTTTATTTGTAGTTACCACCAATAGTTTATGTACTTAATCCCCAATAATTTTTTTTAGTATAGCTTTTTTAGCATAGTGCTCTTCAAAAGGATAAAGGGGCATGCATGACTTCAGTGACTATATATTAAGTTTCATTTAGTGACTTATAAAATATTTAGAGACAAACTGTTTCCAAAGCACTAAATATTTATTGCAATTTTAGTCCGATTGAATTTTTATTGTGCAAGAGCCAGTTTTGACCAAGCTGCACTAGACTATAGGTATATAAATAAATTGTACTTCATGGCAATTTTAGTTGCATTTAGTAATACTATGTGATTTCAAATTTTATTTACACATTTTATGAGTAGCATTTTTAAATTCATTTGCTGACAAGTGTAAATTTTTATTAAGCTTTAAAAACAGGTTTCCCACTTTATTTCAGAAATAAAATTCCCTGACCTCCAGGTTTTCCAGACAAATTTTAACAAAATTCCAGGTCATATTCAAGCGATTGACAACCTTTTTTAAAGGTGGAAAACCAAGAAAAAATTTAGCATTTAATATTCAATAATAAAAACCAATTTGTGAATTAGTCACTGAAAAAATTAAAACACACAGCACAAGTCATTTTCATTAAAATACCTTACTCAAATAATCCAACATATTTGACAATTCTTCAATTTAAGCCATTGAACGAAACAAAATTCTTAACCTGTTAAATATTAGATGTTTATTTTGAAATCGGGTGAAAAATTCTATTCATAAAATAAAATGATACGAAACTGTACAAATCTTACTGGCTACTTTTCTCCAAAGCATCCGAGACTCCATGACCAATCATTTTCCAGGTTTTAGACGGAAATGCGTAATTTTCCCTGATTTTTTATGGACAGAATCAAATTCCCTGACAATCCCAGGTTTCCCCTGCCCTGTGAGAACCCTGTTCGAAATCAGTCTTACTCAGCTTGTATTTACTCATTCAAACCAAAAGCACTTTTTAACTGATGTGTAGTCGCAAAGAATGGAAACAAGGACGAAAGAGGCAAAAACCTTTATTGGAATGATTGTAGTAGCAAAACTATACACTTTTATGAACATCAAGTATCACTTTCGTTTGCACCGGAAATGGGTCTTAAGCTCACATATGAACCACAGTTTCTTAACGCATCTCAAAGCATTGATTCTTAAATTAGAGGCGCTTCTCGAAAGCAGATGCCTTAAGAAAGATGGTTTCTTGGAATAAGGTTTTGGTAAGACACCCCAATTAGCTGCCTTTAATGAAGAGTTACAAAAAAGTTTTAGGGATGTTAACAAAACCTTTGAGGCAGTGTGAGCAACACACATACAAAAAAGTCTTACAGACTGGTTAACATAAATAGCTGCCTGAGAACAACCTTAAGACAAAAGACAACAATGTTATAAAAATCGACTGAGGAAAATATACAAATGCAAAAGCGTGTTATCAGCACAATAGTTATAAATAAGAAAAAAATAACATTTATTAGAAACATTGATTGATCAAAACATCAAATGTGATTTGAAAGCACCTCAATTTCCCCTGAATTCGCTAAAAATTTAAAACTAAAATAACAAAGTTTTGTTGCCTGCGCATCAAGTTTAAAATCTATCACAATCACCGAGATGCCTCGGTTGACGACCGAATAC
This sequence comes from Metellina segmentata, assembly GCA_947359465.1. Classification (NCBI taxonomy): domain Eukaryota; kingdom Metazoa; phylum Arthropoda; class Arachnida; order Araneae; family Tetragnathidae; genus Metellina; species Metellina segmentata. The sequence continues at coordinate 122,404,308 of OX375876.1, forward strand.
TTCTCCGACGCTTCAACGAAACGCTCGAAACATTTCTAGTCAATGCGCCTGCTTGCATCGCGGATTCAGACAACGCAAGCAAACGCACATTCAATAAATAAAGAGGAATGCAGTCGCAAAGACAGTCGCATGCTTTCGACATTTCAAATAAATAAAAACACATGATATTGGCACAAGAAAGATTAATTTCATTCTCTAACTCTAGCGATTAAATTTTGGAAGAAAAAAAAAGACGTCAAAATCGCACGCATTCTAGTCTTTGCAGCTGCATGTCACTGATAAATCGCCTTTCGAGTGTTTCATTGGGCCGTACTCTCAAAGCACATTTGAAATCAATTCATAACAAGGTTCCCGAGCACCCAAACCAGGCTACGTTAATACCCTATTCCGCAAAACAAAATATACAAAGCCCATAATGGCAGTAATAGCTCATTTTCCACACATGCAGGTTTCCCAAATAAGAACTCGGTGCTTCTCTAAGCGGAAACACGAACTCCCTTCCGGTCTCGCCCCGTCCGGTCAGTCGGGGGAAGAGACTGTCGAACAGTTTGGCACATGGACACTATACCAGCTAGTCGAGATAAACCTTCCTCGTCGAAAGCACTCCAAAACCCACAGGAAAGTGAGCTATTTCTGTTGGTGCATGCGCAACCCTTCTCACTGGGAGATTGGTGCAGTACCGTCCACCACTCACAATGTCGTTAGAGGAACTTGGTAAATTAAGAGGGTGGCGTTTCCATCCAAACGCTACAGGACGGCACACGGATTTAAGAACTTAGTCGGCTCTAGGCCGACGAATCGGTTAACTTTAAAACATTAATAATAATTTTTGTTTTCCTAAACACAATCACCTAAAGAATCTCTTTTCACTGAATTTTTTGTTCGCATGAGTTTCGTCGGAGAAACCGGTCACGACGCCGACGCGGTCTCTCCGTGCGTCCAAAGGCCACGGAGCCCCTCCTCAGAGGCTGTTGTTGGACGTGGGGTAGTAGTCGGGCGATGGCTCTGCCACCGGTTCCGGCGTCGTGTACAGGGGGTTGGGGAAGTCCGGTGGATGGGGCAGTGGCCCGGCTGCCTTCGGTCGCCTCCTGTAGGCCATGAGCCAGCAGGAGATGGCAACGGCGACGGCCACGAGAGCCAGCAGCGTTGTTATGATCAGTGAAATAATCAGGCCCAACTTCGGCAAGCAGACGTTGTCAATCTCCTCGATGGAAGGTCCTGCAATTTAAATACAAAAACATGAGTATGAAGACCGGGCATTGATATAGGCATGAACTTACTAGAAACAATCAATTCTGAAGTTATTTGTGGGTGGTGGGATAAACTACCTTCTGTCGGAAGAGCGACTTGGTTCTCTTTCTTGTCAAAAGTGAGGATAGCGTTGGACTGCACCATAATCTCTTCTCTCAGGGCTCCTTCTTGGAATCCTTCCAGAGCTAAGCTGTTCAGATCGGGAGCTTGACGTTTCTTCCTTCCGAACGCATCCACGCCATCGCAATTGACCTGAAATACGAATGAAAGATCAAAGACTGAACGCATACAAAGAGATTGAGATATTTTATTGTCAGAATCATAATTATTTTAAATCAATCAATTTGTATCTATCTAGATTTAGCAGAACAATGATCAAGTAATAAATTAGTTTATCTTTTAAATAAATACATATTTTACATGATTAAGAATCGTGCATTTTAAATTCATTATAAAGTGATTAAAACATGAACTGATTGCTTGAAAAGGGATGTAAAATTCAGATTTTTACGCGTCATGAATTGCAGTTTTCTTTTGGTAGATTTGAATGCTGGTTTGCTATACTTATATTGGTTAAACTTATTATCTAATGTGCATTATTTAGTCTGGCAGAGCTATATCCATGCTTATATCTTTGTTTAATGAATGACAAAATTACTGTGAAAAAATTTAGCATTTTAATTTTTAACAGTTAACAATAAAAGTACAAGACGCCAGGGGTGCAGAATATGTCTGAATGCACGAAAGAGGTTCGGGGGAAATTCAGGCAGCAGTGGGGAAATTTTTTCCCAAGTTTATATATAAAAATAATATATATTAGTTTTTTTTTAAATTTGTAAGTAATAGTCTTAAGGAGAGTTTTTAATCGTTAACATTGTACTCTAATAGTCACTTAAACTGGTATGAAAATATAAGAACGTATTCGGGGAAATTTTGGACAAAACAAATTGTGTTCTGGGGAATATTGGGGGCTGAAACATTTTCTGCATCTCTGCAAGACACAGCTGGCCTTTTATTCATTTTTGAATTTTAAATTCTAATTTTGTTTCATCAATATGATCAAGATCATCACGTAAATAACTATAAAGGAATTCAGAGATTAAAATAAGTTTAAGTATTCAATTCAAATATACAATTACAAATAATTATGCTTTATTACTAAGCATAGTAGTCACAACATAAAAATTCTTACGAGTTCTAACTTTTATACGGGGAAAGAGTTTACGTTTCAGCGAGTCGAGAAACAAACACTCACCGGTGGACAAGATCCAAAGCATACTCTAATGTTGCACTGGAACCTCAGATTATTGCTAGTTGGGAATTTGAAGGCATTGAACCTAGCCATCAGAATCTTTCTGTCCGGATCCAGCTGCCAGTTTCCGAAGATGCTCGGATCCGTAGCACAACCGTTTGAATCTGTCACCTCGTATTGGATTTCTTCATTGTCCTCAATGGTCTTGGCCACACAGCTTCTAGCAAATCCACCATAAATAACTGAAAGCAAGAAATACATATTTGAAACTTGAACTAGAATCTCATACAGTCCATTCTTTGAAATCTATAGAATATATCATTGACCTGGTTCCCAGTCATGAAGGCTGGACGTAGCCAGCAGCATTTGGTCACATTTAATCACATTTGGTTAAAATGGTCACATTTGAAGGAACATTTTCTCAGAATCTTTTATGCGTAAACATGTTCCTTTAATGGAATTCAATTTTTTTATACAGGTTTTGAAGACACTTTTAAACATTCTAACACAAAGATTTTAAAAATACTTAAAATTTGAAGTTTTAAGACTTTCTTTCTTCAACTCATATTTTTTTTTTGTAAAAGGACCCATTTTCATCCTTTTCAACAGTCAAAATGAAATTCTGAGCAGATAGAAAACAAATGCCAGTGTTAAAATATGTTGCAGGTTAAGACACTCGTAAACCAATCTTTTAAAATTCGCTTAAATAGCAAAAAATACACATTTTGAGATATTGAAGTTTAAAGCATAAAATTGACCTTACTTCAGGTACATACGGGTATTTTCAAAAAATTATTTAAAATACTTCTACTTAACGTATCTCCATAAATAGCATGTCATTTTTAAACACAATTGAATATGCATTTATATGAATTCATAAAAAAATAATCGAAATTTTGAAAGATTTTTGTGCACGTGTCCCCGTAAGACTTACTACAATCTTGTATCAAAAGCTACTTTTGTATTAGAATAACCCATATATTAAAAAAATAAAACAATCATAAAAAATAATTACATTTTTAACATGTATATCACAAAATTCTGAACACCAGTGACCTAATTATGCTCATAGACAATCTAAGATTTAGAAACATACCAATAAAGGCTGAAGTGAGCAATTTAATATGCTTTAGAGCTTTTTGCTTGGCAATCTTGAATCATGTATAAAATACTCTATTTAAAAAAATTACATTTCAGAGTTTATACTTTCTAATTCCAAACCCAAATTACGTTGCAGAACTTCAATTTAAACTTACAATCAGGCTGTACGTCTACTCTAAGCAGCAAATCGTCACCGATTTCTGCGCTGTTCACTTCACGGCCGTCGGCGTTCGATATGGTCATTATACAAGTGGGTGGCGGTCCAGTGTTGGCTATCGTTCCCGAAGTTGTAATCATACTGTACGGAAAAAACAACAATTAATAAGCTGAAAGTAAAAATATGGGAAAGCGACTTTTCAATTTTTTAACAGAAATGTCCTTCTCTTAGTAATCAAAACCAAATATTTAAATTCATTTCATTGAATTATAACAAGCAATATAGTTTTGACATATTCTTCATGCTTTACTTATCATTCAAATGAGAAGACAAAAATAAGACTTAGAAACAAAGTAACTTAAAATGTGTAAGAATGCAAATCAGACTGTAGGAAATATGTGTGTGACACTGATCTTATTTTAGTTTCAAGACATAATTCAGTCTGCTTAATAACTTCCACTAGTAAAGATATAGATTCATTCAATATTAAGCTTATTTGTGGTAGATTTTAATCTTGCCTAAACAAACATAGTTAGTATCTTATGGTATAAGGAATTGATATCTTAATAGTCTCGACAATTGAGCGTAATTCCATACGTGAAGTATGAACGGTTTGTAGGGGATGGTGTTATTGGAATATATTCAATTATATAAAGACGGCTTACACACTGGAGAAAAGGCTTCAATAGGCTTGTTTAATTGCAATAAATATTTTATAGATTTTAAAAAATGCTTGGAATCATTTGTAAAATATAAATTTAGGTGTGGTGTTTAGAAAAGAAAATTGTAACAAAACTTCAGTAGTTAAAACAAATTGTAGAATAAGAGTTTTTAATAGTGTCTGCTAGTAAAGACATGAATATTGACAAGATAGTAGTACTATCAAGAGGAAAATAAAGGTTTTTCTGGTGTTGCCGGATAAAGAAAAAAAGAAAAGGCGTAAAAAATGCCAGAAGTGAAACAATTACCTGACATTGAAACCCAATGTGATGGTCTTTTCTCCTGTGTTGTACACACATTTGATGTGGTACGCTTTGGCACGATATGTCATGAGTTTCGGATGCTTCTGTATGACTAATATGAATGATGCATCTCCCTAAAGAACAAAGTTTTTACATCAGCATTGTTCACTTAGATGAGAAATTAAACACAACAATTTGGATATAAAACTTAAAGTAAAATAAATACCTATTTTAAACACACATATTCAAGACATTTACTGCATACATTTTCAAAACAATACTAAATGACCAACAAAAATACCTTTATTAATCATTCTAAATGTTTCATATATCATGTACTTTCAGGTCTTTGGAGTGATATAAACCTTATGCAAATTCATAAAATGCTTTTACAAATAATTTAATATTAAGTTAATTCGTAGTTGTTTTTTGTAATGTTAATAAAACAACTTTTTAGCTATTTTTCAACAAGGAAATGGAAATTAGATCAATTCTGTGGTATGATAAAAAAAATTTCCACTTCTGGTTCCTTCTAGAATTTTGTGCTCCTCAGGAGATTAAAAAATATTTTTCATTACCCATTACCGGCAAGTGCTGTCTATTTTGAGTGTATACTCACATTTATGTGAATAAGTCCACATGTGTTGAAGAGCACTTTAAAGTCAATTATATCTCTTTCTCTATTCCTGACCACACGACGACATTCGTGATCCTGGCTGTGTCCTTTCACGTACAGAACTCCATCAAATGGCTCCAAGTCAACTGACACTTGAATTCCATCAGCCAAACATACAACTGTAAGATAAAATTATTTTAGTCAGTTTGTGTGAACTGGGGGAGTAGTTTTGCCATCAAAATAAAATACATACAATACAAATAAATTCGAGCAAATTGTTTCAAATATCACGTTGCAATTATCAAATGCTTTAGAAGATTTATTTCAAATATCATTAGAACAATGCTTACCAGATAGCTCCGTCAGTGGTGGTACGGTTCTCGGCATTTCTTCACCCAAAAAAAGAATTTCAATCATTATAGTATATATCAAAATGCATTATAAAATGTTTGATCTAAAAGTGTTCTGAGATAATAGTTCAAAAAATAATTCAATGGAAACCATACAGTACATTTTAAAACTACACAAAAAAGTGTTATTGTTAGCTGCTGTAATAAAACACTTATGCTATTTTAATTTGACACCCACCGGTTTCGTAACATCCTCTGCTGTGGTCATACGGATCCCCTACATACAGTGGTGGACAGCTGCAAATAGCTTCGTGATCCCGGGCGGTACACACTGCCTTCTCTCCACAAATGTAACATGGGCCTGTAAAATTTAAAACATGAAAGTTTCAATGTTAAGATTCACCCAAACCGTTAAAAAAAATAGGTCAGTTTACTGAATCTTAATGGCAAAAGGAGCACCAAACACATGGTAAACTAAATAAATGTTAAAAGATGAAGAAAACTAATAAGATAAGGTTAAAGAAGTATGGCAATAAGAAAATAGAATTCACTTACTAATGCATTGTCCTGTATTCAAATCGCATTCTTTGTCAGATGGACAGTTGGCATTAGACTTGCAGCCGTTATCGATGGTTACACCTACGAAGAATACAAATTATAAGCATGAAATTTTAAAATCAGATTAAATATATATTTTTAAAATTAGATTGAAATATTTTCAATTCTTCCTTCTCTTTTTAATAACCGACATTTTAACAGCAATGAGAAATGCTTCATATAATTTTTATGTAATCGCGAGATGGCATTGTCAGAAGAACAGAGAACACAATAACGATTCAACCTTCAATGTCCTAAAAAAAGACTTTTTTGACCAGATAAAGATGTAAATATTATGTAAAAATATGCCCCAAAAATATTTTATGCAGGAATCACCACAGAGTCAAGCTTATAATATGCACAAATATATATTGCCTTTTATAATAGGATACAATACCATAATCTATATACAATAAGTTAAATTTTTATTACGTTAATAAATAAAAATATAAAATATTTTGTAGATTAAACAAGGAAGATATTTTACAAGACAGCTTAATTTGAATTATTAAATACCCTTGATGGTTAAATATTGCATCACTGAATCTTGTCACAAGAAAAATGTACTTACATCCTTTAATTACAGGATCTCCAATGGTGTCAGGTTGACAATCACACCTGTAACCACCCAGGAAGTTTGTACAGATAGCATTTCTTGCGCATGGATTTTGTTGGCACTCATCGATATCTAGAAAAATAATGTACAACATGAATATGATTCATGTTTCAAATATCGCACTTACACATTTAAGCAAAATTCAAACTAAAGTTCCACATTTGATCGATACATCAAAAGTACAATTTTCTTTCTCTCATTTGTGCTTATGTTAAACTCACATGTTCTCATTTTATAGAATCTCGGCTAAAGAACAATTAGTTTTAAGGTGTGTGATCCCATGTAAGCTTTTATTAACTGGTATATAATATTTACAGTTTCATCATTAAATAATAAAAATCACAACTATATATTTAAAACTATCAACTACATTTTAAAAGTGGAAATCACGTATTTACCAAACAAATCTTATTTATACAAACAATTCGAAAGTATTTAAAACAGCTTCGTTAAAAAATTACTGAAATATAATAACGTCAGAACCAATTAAAATGTGCTCATACATACCTTTACAGAATCCATTTGACATAAGCTCAAATCCTCTTGGACAGACACAGAAGCCGTCTTGCACACCCGTGTACAAACATTCCTCATTCGTTGGGCATGGATTCGTTGTTGTGCAATTTCTACTTGTTCCTGTAATAATTTTAACATAAATATAAAAAAATAAATAAGGTTAGTTTAATTTGAGGAGTCCCTTCATTAACAAGTGCGGTGCAGATAGTTAAAAATTAATTTATTGATTTCATAAAAATACTTACGTAAGCAATAGTCTCCCATTCTGTCGTAATTTGTTGGACATCCACACTCCTTACTGTTCAAGCAGATAAGATTGCCAGGGCAAGTGAAGTCAACACCACATTCTTGAACTAAAAAATAATGATTTAACTAAATTAAAAATACTCACATTTTGTTTTGTAACTTTTAATATTATGAATTGGTAAGTATTTGTTTGTTTCTTCTCGATGTTCTTGTTGCAAAAGCTGCATAAATGATTATTCTTATTAATGAATAGTTAACTCTGGCTTTATACAGAAGTCTGCAAATGTAGCAAATATGTATCATCTATTCAGTTCCCACAAAAACAGTTATAACTAGTTCAAATTATAAGTGGTTTATTGAAAGAAAATAATTATTTCTATGTTATGCATCTGATTATGTAATTTGCCAACTTTATTGAAAAACTTGAACTATTTAGGTAGAATTTTCTGCCTATACATTTGTGAACACAATGCACTCAGGCCCAAATAATTACTTTACCAAATGTCTAACACCACTCCTGTCATGACTGTGGTTTTAGACTCTGTCATCACGACACATATATAATGTTAATGGTTGTATAAAATTGAATACATGAGATTAATAGACAATCAACACTAGAAGCTTTCAAGCGATTTAAACTTAAAATTAATAGAACCTCAGTTCAGCAATTAGAACTGATGCAGTTCCAGGGTTCCCAATCTATTGCAGAAATAAAATTCCCTGACTTTTTCAGACACATTTTTACAAAATTCTAGGTTATACTTAAGCAATACATGACATTTTTAAGGTGAAAAACCAAGAAATAATTTAGCATTCAATAGCCAATAATAAAAACCAATTTAAGAATTATACACTGTAAAAACTAGTACCCGAGTAATTTTGCATTAAAATAACTTATTCATATAATCCAACATATTTGACTTTCTACAAATTTGTAGGACACTCAGGTCTTTATATAGGCAAAATGGCAGGCAATTATTGTTCTTCATTTTAAGTAGTATTTACTATTCAATAAAAATATTTTACTCTTTACTACCTTCTACAAGCAGTTATTAATGGAACTGAGAATTTATACTTACCATAGAAGCAATTAACTTTGGGATTTCCACGATACCTAGGTGGACATGAACAAGTTGCTTTGTGGTTTTCTCCTCTACAGATGGCATTGATTCCACAAGGTTGGCCTTGAGTACAAACATCTTAAAAACAAGAACAATAAAGGTTAGTTCACAAATCTGTAGCAGATGATCGTGAAGCAGTGCAATTTCATCTCACCAATACAGAGGTCCCACTCTATTTCAGAAATAAAATTCATTTTTCTAGGTTTTCCAGATACATTTTTACAACATTCCAGGTCATACTCAAGAAATTCACAAAATTTTTAAGGTGAAAAACCAAGAAATAATTTAGCATTCAATAGCCAATAATTAAAAACCAATTTAAGAATTATACATAGTAAAAATTACTACACAAAAACCCAAGTAATTTTGCGTGAAAATAACTTATTTTAAATTCAACATATTTGACTTAAATCAATTTCTTATTTAATGTATCAAAATATTAAATTCTTCAATTTAAACCTGTGGAGGAAACAAAATTCTTTACCTGTTAAATATTAGCCATTTCTTTTAAATAAATTTTAAAATATTTAGGGTCAGACAGGATGAAAGGATAATTCTCCACAAATATTTTGTAGTTTTTCTCTTCAGATATTTTAATTATTATTCTAAGTGTTGGAACCCTTAATGGAACTCTTACTATAGCCGTTTAAAAAAACTGGAGAGAAAAAATACAAAATATCTTGATTATGAACTTATTACACCTGACCCTACTTATCATATTTCAAAAAGCAAACGAACATGACTCAGAAATCTCATTACGTTCAGAGGGTTTATTTTTTAACTAAGACCTCAAACCTCTATCATGACTCTCATAAGTATTGGAACAAGGGTCAGCTATAATAGTTTTCTTATGGAAATTGATAATAGGGTAGCTTATTTATAGCGTGGAAATCATAATATTTAAGAGTTAAACTGTCTTCATATATACTCTGAAATACTCAATACCCTAATCCAAAACACTTACCATAGCATTCACCATTGAATGCATTGCAGGCTTCGTGATACAGACAGTCTCGATCACTTTTGCAACCTGGAGGCTCTTCACGCTCGCATTTGCCTCCGTACGGCTCGCCTCTGAATCCAGACGGACATCGACATTCGTAGGACCCGGGTGTATTGACACAATCGGCATACTCGCCACACAATGAATGACCATGCTCTTGGCATTCATTAATGTCTGGAAAAAAATTGTGAAAAAGCATTAGAACTCATGATTTAATCTAAAGAAATTCAAGGTTAAGACATTTAATTGAGATAATAAAAAGTACAATGAAACTTTGATTAAACAACTGGGTCAGGACCATGGCGGTTAATCGAAAGACGGATAACAGAAAAACATTACACAACAACCGACCCCCATTCATTGCAGATGAACGAATGATTAAAAATGCACGTTTACGAACTGGAAATACACTGTACATACATGTATTTTATTTTTCGCAGCAATCTAGTTACTGTACATAGAGTACAGTATGTATGTACATACTAATCACTTTTAATATTAAATTAATTAACTTTTAATAAAGGATTGATGGCTAATCGAAGTTTCACTGTACTTTTAATCTACTTAGAGGTAAAATAGTGAAATTTATTACATACACATGGATTAATCTCAAAATGCTATTCATATTCTCTATTTAATTCTCAAGCAAATTCCCAGCCTAAAGTCTCCTTTTAATAGAATTCCACAGCAATCCATCGGCCCTTCCAAACTTTGATGAAAACAATGCACCTTTCTCATACTCTGCGTGCCATTTCCAACTTACAATTCTCTTTTCTGACATTAACCTCCACACACTGAGCTCAAATATTACACCCCAAGAACCATAACTGCTTCATTTTAATAACACTACACCTTACTCATAGTCAATATACTCTAGAGCTTTACAAAGAGATAAGGAATACAGCAATTCATTAGGTACGTATTGAGAGGAATTATTTTATTATACTAAGCATTATCATTGATTCCAGCATATATAACTTCGTAACCCTACACCAATAATCACTGTAGTAGATATCAATTCTGGTATGTGACTAATGACTTCTCAAAATTGCAATTATTATGATTTTATCATTTTTATTTTAAAGAGATTATTAATTTACAAAGCAATTTAGAATTATGTTTAAACACTTACCAATACAAACTCCGCTGACCAGTAGCTTGAATCCCCTTGGACAGACACAATAGCCATTTTCTCGTCCTGTATAAACACACCTCTGGTTGTCTGGGCAGGGATTTGTCGTAGTGCAATTAATGCTGGTCACTGTAATGAAATACATATAAGTTTGATATTCATATGATCAGTAAGTGAATTGTAACAATTTTTAACTTAATTATACTATTCTTTAGGTAAAATTCTAAAAATCTAGTTTTTATCACATGCATATCTGAAAGCTTTATACGGCATTCAAAACTGAAGTTTGTAACTTGCAATTGTGGAACATTAGAAATACACAATATAGAAATAGTACAATTTCTTCAGTGCGCATACTTACAAATACAGAAGTCGGAAACTCTCTTGAAATCACCGGGACATCCACAGGTACCATCCCCAAGACAGAACAAATTACCGGGACAGCTCAAGTCAGTCTGGCAACCAGGTCCAACTGGAGGAGGTAAAAGTAAGACAACATTAACATTCAGCATAGACTAAGCCGGGAAATAACTTCTCTCGAGAAAATGAGATTTGTTAGTTGGAATTTTTGTAATAAATATCGCACTAGAGCAACACAACAGGCAATTGACGACGGTCCGGGATCAATCCCCAAGGGAAAGAAACGAGGACAGCACAATGCAATTTCGAATCACGGTCAGATTACGAAGCATCACCTGAGCTGGCACCTGACTCTCCAAACTTCCACACCATGGCAATGTGATGGATATAACGTGCACCAGCCCCTTTGGTACACAACGATCTTTGTCTGGATTCAAACTCGCAGCCCTCCGGTTGCGAATCCGATGCTCTTCCAACCGCGCTATTACGACCCGAGATTTGTTAATAACCTCAGATATATGAAGAAACTTACTTGGATAACAGTATTCCAGTGGATTCCCTCTGAATCCAGGTATGCATTCACATTGTGGACTGTGATCGATGACACTGCATTTCGAGTTGCGGCCGCAAGGATTGCTGACTACGCATGGATCTGCAAAAGTAAATAATTTTAGTTTGAGCTGACATAGCACATTCTTTTGTTTTTTTTCACAGGTGTGTCACAGTGGGGTATGCTAAAGTTCTCGGATCGGAATGAATATTTCAACAATAACCATCACAAACTTTTTTCACAAGTGCAAACCAAACAATTTGTTAATTTTTATAACCCACTCATCTTGCCCTGAATGGAAGGGGCACTATTAAATGGGATCTTGGGATTAATTGTGGAGCTTGAGGGAAGAAAGAGATTTCACAACTGGCCAACTGTACGCTAAATAGACACCTCAACATTATGGGTGTTATAGAGGACCCATTATGCAGAGGCTGTTGGATGATAGAGGATATTTCTATACACATTCTGTGCGAGTGTGACTATTACTCTGCACAACGATTTTAATATCTGGGATACCATTGTATCGAACCCTGGGAACTGTCAAACATTCCGATCCGGTACGTGCCGAAATTTATTTCGGCAATCCGTCTTTAGTGGAAAGGCAGGGGTCTAGGTACAATAGACTATCAGTTGCAGTGCTGGCAATTTTCAGAGTAACCCCTTCAATAAGTCATTAGTCAAAGATATTCTACACCCCTCTCCAAATGACTCCATCAGTGCTATGATAGTCACTTTCTGAGCTCCCCTCCCAATGGAAAATTCTGTATGTGCACCTGATGATAATAGGTAATTTTCAAAAGCAGATGACTCACCATAACATTGTTCAGCTTCGAGGTCACATGCTAACTGATTGGTACACTCCAAATCAGACTGGCAAAAGCCTCCTCTGCGCTTGCCTGAGGAGAAAGATTTTGTTTAGATTTTATATATTATACATAAATTCGAGTTTTTATACTGGAGGAAACAATTTTTTTTTAGATTGAGTTTGATTACTTACATCCAGAGTAAAATGGTTCTCCTATGGTTCCGGGTGGACACCTACATTGATAGCTGCCAATCGTGTTGAAACATTGTGCTCCAGTTCCACAAGGGAATGGACTCTGGTCGCATTCATTTATGTCTGAAAATATCAGATACAAGTCAGTCAAAAGTACATATTTTCACAGGTTAGGAGTAAAATTATTTACGTAACGATTGTGATAAGTTTCAAATATCTATCTGAAAAATTCTTATAATGCATCCTCAGCGAATTGTGTTACGCTATAGTTCTAGTACGTTCCATTTAGATAAGATACAATTTAAATTATACTATGAATAAATTAGTCTTTACTATGCTTTTCTCTTTCCTGAAATTAAATGTCAACTGCATTAAATCGTTATTTATTTATACTTAGTTTTTTTTTTTTAATTCCTACGAAACAAGATTAAATGTAATTCAGAATAGTTTGTCTTCAGTAAAATTACTTGAAATGAAAAGATTATGCAATAGTTCTAGTACGTTCCTTTTAGATAAAATACAATTTAAATTATAGCATGAATTAGTAAGTCTTTATTATGCTTTTCTCTTTCCTGAAATTAAATGTCAACTGTATTAAATCATTATTTATTTATACTTAGATTTTAAAAATTCCTAGAGAAACAAAATTAAATTTAATTTAGAAAAGTTTGTTGTCAATAAAATAATTTGAAATGAAAATATTGGAAGATACCAAATAAAATTTAATAGGCATTAATTGAGATAACTTCCCTTTGTGTCGACAGCTATAAACTTTTATACATGCTTAACCTTATTTAAAAACACGCAAGATTTTAAACATTACTAAATACAAAATTACACAAGTAAAAAATGCCAAACCTCTGCAAATTCCATTTGACATCAGAACAAAACCCCGTGGGCACACACAGACACCTGCAGGATATTCAGCCGAGAGACACTCCTCGTGATCTGGACACGGATTAGATGTACTGCAGTTTCGACTCGTTTCAGATACTGAAATAGTCGGGTTTCATAAATAATTTTGCAAGTTCAAATGTTTCTAGCACAGAACAGAAATTTCTGCCGAACATTAGAAAGTAACGTTGGCTTGCGACTAAAAACACTTTGAATTTTACAGCAATTTTTTGTCCCTCTTAAAGAAACTGATAAAGAAATCGACAGAAAAATAAATCTGAAGTAAATTGCTGACAATATAGCTTTGTGTTGACTGTCTTGCTAGTTATATTTGGTTGGTTTTATGGTGCAATGGCTAAATCTAGCATTAAAAAAAAAAGTATTAATTTAATACTTAGTATTTCTTCTTAGAAGCATAAATCTAAACAATCAAACATGAAATACAAAAAATTATTAAAGGAGAAAAAAAAAGGCAAGAACAGATCACTGGGATGTCTTAGGTTTACAAAGCCAGTGTTTATTTGAAGAAAGCAAGCCCTTAAGGATGCCAAAGCTATATTACAATCTAAAATTTTTAGCAACCTCAATCATGCAAGTTAGCAATCTCAAATTGCACTGCTTTACATTAATCAAAGTACTTGATATATATTTTTGAAGCACAACATTCAAAGGATCACTTACTGATGCAGAAAAATCCCCTTTGTTCAAAAGGCGAAGGACAGCCACAACGTGCACCATCCAGGCATACCAAGTTACCAGAGCATGGATTATGTGATCCACAAGTTTCCACTGAAACACATAATGGATATATAATTAATTACACTAAAACAATTCTAATCAATGTAAGTATTCATTTTTTGGGATGAAAATCATGAGTTGAAACATTTTGTTGAGATAATTTGCATCTTTTTAACATACAGGATTCCAGATAGTTAAATGTAAACATCTACTTACGTATGCTACATTCGATGTATGGATTTCCAGTTAGTCCTGGTGGACAGTAGCACTCATGATGGTGATTAGCAGCACTACACAGAGCTCCTTTGCCACAAATACCAGGGTGATTGCACACTTCTGTTAAGGGAAACAGAAAATGAATTAGCGATTATCAAATGTTCGTACCTAACTGATTTCACTATACTTGTTTTTACATACAAACTTGTATCTTATATCATTTTACTAAGAGTACTGCAGAAAATTTTGTAGTAAAATTTCTAAATACTGTAAATATTGAATGCAATTAAAATAATCTAAATTACCAGTATGGGTTATTTAAACTCTTCATCATAAAATTAGATAAGCTATACAAAAAGAGAATCAAAATCATAACGTGCTTTAACTATCGTAATTCATTTAAACATTAAATTAATACAAGAACTGTGGTAATATTAAAAAAATTGAAACATTGGACTTGGTTGCATTTGAGCAAGCATCATTCAATTCAAGCAGCTTTTAGAACAGTTGTGCCTTACATAAAAAAAATTGTGGTACAAACCACCAATTTTTATTGAAATTTCAATGGAAAATGTAAATTTTAATCTGGATCACAAAAAGAAAGAGAGAAAAAAAATTCAGAGGGTATATTCCTTTAAAATATTTTAAATAGTCCTTCTACACTATTTCAATATAAAATATAAAGCATTTCAGCATTTTCATTACAAGTTCGTTATAGTTGCAATGAGGCCTACCATAGCATTCTCCAGTTAGTCGATTACATGCTTCTATTGACTTGCAATCTTCATCCCTCCTGCACATCTTAGGCATTTGTCGGCCTGAAAAGAATTACAAAGCAACATTACTATTTTAATTTCTATAAGAATAGATTCTTTTAACATTTAAATTTATGTTACATTTGACTGGAGGGTTACAGGAATTAACTTCATTTTTAAAAATTGCATCTGAAAACAAAATATAGAAAGTCATGTTTAATGGTTCCTTGAACTTACATCCTTGTCTGTATGGATCTCCATCCAAGCCAACAGGACAGCTGCATTTGTATCCTCCCGGCAAGTTTGAACAGATAGCTCCAAGAGCACAGGGACCTCTGCCTTGTAAGCATTCATTGATATCTGAAAACAGATAACAAATTATTACTCTAACAAGTTGGCACGATTATTACTGATAAATACACAGACTCGCAGTTTAATATATAATTAGAAAATTCAATTGGTAAATTAATATTATTTACCTTTGCATTCGTTGTTGACACAAACATAGTTCCTTCCACAATGGCTGTCGGTTTCACATTCATATTGAACTGCAAATAGACAACTCAGTTATTGAGCGAACAAATAGTGTGAATTTATCCAGATATACTGAACCAACAGAACTGAGTATTATAAAGGAGGAGGTATTATATATACCAAAATATCACCCATAATTTGAAACATTCTGGATTAATTTTAAATCGTAACAAATGGTTAAGGTTATTAAAATTTAGGAAAGAGTGCTTAAGTGAAACTTACTTCGTGAACACTGTCTTAGAGCATCTCCTGTGTATGATGGGATGCAAGAACAAATAGCTTTGTGATCGGAAGCATGACACTGAGTATTCACGCCGCATATACCTCCAATCGTGCATGGGTCTTGACATATGCGATTCACGCAAGCTTTGTCGAACGGACAATTACTGTGAGACCGGCATCCAGCTGAAAATAAGACAATTAGAAATTTAGAGCCATGCAAAAACATTGAGAAAATTTCCGTAATAGGCACACTTAGGTAATCACTGCCAAGATTAACAGATGACAAGAACCATCTGTATTACGAAGCTAAAACTATCCAGTAACATATGTCGAGATACTTACGTATACATTCAGATCTGACACACAGTTGGCTGACAGCACAATCGGTGTCCCTACGGCAGCCCGGCTCTGGTATGGGCTGGCAGGAGACGAGAGGATTGCCGGTCAGGTCGGCTGGACAACTGCAGTGAGGCTGGTGGGCAACGGGAGTGCAGTGAGCATTCTGACCACAAGCACCGCTGAGTTCACAAACCGGTTGGCAGTGGCTGTGCAAGCAGGTTTCGTCGTATGGGCAGTTGGCATTTGTTCTGCAACCGATGACACATCTCTGGTTCTGGCAAATCTGGCCAAGAGAGCAATTCCTATCGATGGTACATTCAGGCAGTACAGGTATCCTGCTGCACAGTGTGTGAGGATTTCCACTGTAGCCCGGTGCGCAGTGGCACACCCTGTCGTGATTGATGGCCTTGCAGATGGCATTTCGTCCACAGGCTCCATAAATCGAACATGGATTCTGGCATATGCGGTTGATGCACGTCTCGTCGAATTTGCAATTTCCGTCGCTCCTGCAGCCTTTGACGCATTTGGTGTTTTCGCAGATCTTATCCACAGAGCACTCCAGGTCATGCTCGCATTCGACTTCGATCCCAGCAATGCGGCACTCGATGTAAGCATCGCCGCGGAAGTTGCTCGGGCACGTGCAGATGGGACGGTGGTTGTCAGCGTGGCATTCTGCATTTGCACCGCAGCTGTTGGGCAGTAGGCATGGATCTTGACATTGCCGGTTGACACAAGCCAAGTGGCGCGGGCAGTTGTTATCATGACGGCATCCAGAGACGCAGCGAGTGTTCTCGCATATGTAGCCGACATTGCATTCCCGATCGATCTCGCATTCCGGTTCTATTTTGGTTTGCTCGCACACCACGTTCGGATTGCCTTGGAATCCGCTTGGACAAGAGCATTCCGGTTTGTGATTGATGGGTCTGCAGTTGGCGTTTCTTCCGCAAGCCCCGAATATGCTGCATGGATTCTGACATATTCGGTTGATGCAAGCCTCATCAGCACCACAGTTCTCGTCAGAATGACATCCAATGACGCATCTCTCGAAGCTGCAGATGTGACGGAACGGGCATTCCTTGTCGGTTCGGCATTCCGGTTCTTCGACGATTCTGCATTCCACTCTGGCGTCCCCAACGTAACCAGGATTGCAAGAGCAAATTGGCCTGTGGTTATCTCCCATGCATTGGGCATTGATCCCGCATACGCCTGCTTGGTGGCATACCTTTTCGCATTTTCGCCTTATGCAAGCTGAATCAGCTGAACACTGATAGTCACTTCTGCAACCCTCGTAGCATTCAGCAGATTCGCAATAGAATCCTGAACCACATTCAATATCGTCAAGGCAACCAACAGTGGGTTGTTTTTCTGCAATCACAACAAATAAATTAATTTGGAGATAGATTAGTCATCTAATGAAAGACTAAAACTATTATTTGACATAAATTCTGTTAAACTGAATTATAGCTAGAAAACTAAACTTGGAATACTTAAATCTTAGAAAACTTTTAAAATGTATTCTGACTCTCATTAAAAGAGATTTCAGCTCTTTTTGTAATTTATTTCACTCCTAATAGAGCCTTTTTAGAATTGCAAAAGATAGAAACCAGTCAATGTTTTCCTATCTGCCTTTGTGCAAGACCCATTTATCAACAATAATTTGTTATTCAATACTAAATAAGACACTGAAAATCGAATAGGGCAATTATCCAGCTAAAGCTAACACTCGTCTAAAGTAAGGTAAATAATTAATTGAATCATTTGGTAGTAAGTGACACAAGAGAGGCAAAGCCTCATTGTAGGGACATAATACATTTAATTTGTGCATGAGTCTTGGACTTATCATCAAGAGAAAAAATTTAAAATGTTTTTTCCTTTATAAAGTTGTGATAAATTTACAACTGCTTTTTTTCCAATACAAAATGCAATATATTATGGACATTTTTGATAGTTTTCATTCAGCAAAAAGCAAATAAAAGAGTTGAAATAAATAGTTCACCGTAAATATGAGGTTTCACTGAGAATTTATAGGGACATGACTGTTGATTTTTAAAGGGAAAACAAGTCAAATTGAAACACAAAATTAAAAAACATTAATTTTCGTTTGTACAGTACAAAGTTCTAAAACTGGACATTTTGCAAACTGGCGTTTTTTTAAATAAATTTTTAAAGAACAAGGCGTTCAACATGAAAAAAATTAACGAACCAATGCAAAATAATGAACATGTTCACATAACATTAAACACAGAAAAATTAGAAGATTTGTAAATAAAAATTGTTGCATCGTGTTAAAAAAGCTTTTTTTTTTCCTTTCTAAAAAACTATTCCTAATTACATATCTGCTATTATAGTATAGCAAATGTGTTTTGGATGTAAATACACGCAGACAAATTCTTATGCGCGGTAGATTAGGGTTTTTGACACAGAACTGCAAATAATTCGAAATTGCCAAGGTCAGGAAGATTCCGGATTTTGACTTTGTACTGTATGAGCTTGATATCAACATCATTTCTACAGAATTGAATTACAAAAATACAATCATGAGGGACTACGATCCAAATCTTCGCCTTACCCAGTACACAGCTTCTCTTTGGATCTCCAGTGTATCTAGGTTCGCAAGTACATATGGCTTTGTGGTCGTTGGTGTGACAGATGGCATTTGTTCCGCATGCGCCAAAGAAACTGCACGGGTCCTGGCATCGTTTGTTGATACAATCTTTGTCATAAGGACAAGAGTGGTAAGTACGGCAAGCATCAATGCATCGGTTGTTCTCGCATATGTGGCCTGCACCGCAGTTGTCATCGGTGTAGCAATGATCCGGCGGCACTAGAAAAAAAAGAGAAGAAAACCGGTTCAGGAATTCGTCTAGAAAAACAACCCAAACTCTTGCAAAGGCAGCGAAGCTCGAAAGCAGGTGCTCTGATAGGTGAAATTACCTGGGAAGCATTGGATGTTAGGATCCCCGGTGAGTGACGACGGACACGTGCAGATGGGGTGATGGTTGTCAACAAGACATCTGGCAGCAACACCACAGACATCTGGGTAGGTGCAAGGATTGGTGCATTGTCGGTTGACGCACGCTGCGTCGTACTGGCAATCCTCGTTTCTTCGACAACCATCTGCGGAAAGAAAACAGTGCATTGAGTAACTCTGGATTTAACGAAGACGGGATAGAAATAAATACCCAAAAATTGGTTCTGATGAAATATTAAAATTTCTTACCCAGACAACTTCGAGATTCACAAATTTGAGATGATCGGCAATCGGAATCCTTCAGGCATTCCACTAACTGGCTTGGAACTGAAAAAGGATAGCAATGTATACTTAATATTTTTAAGTAAGCAAGGTTAATGAAATATTAGACAGATAATCAGTATAAAATTTAAAATTAACTCGACATTAATGTCTCTGATACATCTATTAAGACGTTTGTAGATTGAATTCTACCATTAATGTTTATACTTGTGTTTGAAGGTTTTATATTTAAAAAATATTAAGATAGTGTTATTTGTGAAACTCAAATCAAACACAATGATATCAGTGACAAATGGTAATATTTAAAAATCATATTTTAACCCTTAAATGGTAGTTAGGATAGATTATTTCATACAGCAAACTGCAGTTTGAGGAAAAGTTTTAAACAGTTTCAGCCACCATGGTTGAGTGTTGTTTGGAATTCTTGAAACTGATAGGAATGGTTATTTAGACATAAAATGTTACGCGGTAAAATTTTTTTTATATTTTGTATGTTAAATGGTAAAGCAAAATATTAATAT
Organism: Metellina segmentata; assembly: GCA_947359465.1. Lineage (NCBI taxonomy): Eukaryota > Metazoa > Arthropoda > Arachnida > Araneae > Tetragnathidae > Metellina > Metellina segmentata. Next base: position 122,424,610 of record OX375876.1, read on the forward strand.
TTTGAGAAAATCCTAACACATAGAGGTTAAAAGAGCTTCCTAGTTGCTAAATCTATGCATAAATAAAAAGCAAATTTATATAATTTTACAATGATGGATGAAGGTTTACAATCAATAGATGCTTATAAGTTGGAGGTCTTTACGTGGCTAAAAAAACAGAACGGTGTGCTTACTTTCCCTACAGTAATCATCTGGATTTCCTTCAAAACCAGATCGACAAGTACAATAAGGCCTGTGCACGATAGGCCTGCAATCTGCATTTCGACCGCATGGATCTTGCACTGTGCATGGATTGACACAGCGGCTGTTAACGCAGGCTTTATCGAATGTACAGTCAGAATCTGTTCTGCATCCCACTGGTAAAAAGGACAGGAAATAAAAAAATAAGAAATACATACCAACACTATTCCAACTTATATATACACATATATATGCAAATACAAAAAGTGAAAATTGAGTGAAAACTTACATATGCATTTGGTGTTTTCACATATCTCGCCAGTGTGACAGAAAGAATCTGATCGGCAACCAGTAACAGCTGATGGAACAGAGAAGAAACAATTAAAACTTAGAAAAAATGTACAAGTGCATGTAATGGAGAGATTTAGCTGACATTACTGATAAGTTTGATAAGAGACTCAAGAGCTGATTGAAAGAAAGTAGTTTACATAATTGATAACAATAAATCAGTAAGTAAAAACTAGCATAAACTACTGCACAAATTCCATATTTGGAAAAATTTCTTTTCTATAAGCAACATGTTTGTGATCGGTTTCACAGAAAATGAGTTTCAGTTTTGGCAATAAATACTTTATTGCTAACCTAATAAATACAGTAAACATAATTTCAGAACCAAATTCTAGGAGAAGGTTTTAATGTTTGGAAAGCAAACATTACTTTTGTGATAACAATGCAATAGAAAACCAACCATCACCTCTGTAATAACTAGAGCTCGGATTGATATGCAAAAATGTGACCTGAAATATGCATTACTAAATCCCAAAATATGCGAAATTGCAACAAAACATTTGGATTTCTATCAACATTAGGGACAACAAAAAGATATGCAAAATCCGAGCTCTAGTAATAACCCCCACTGGTTATTACGAGTTTGTTATATAATAACCAGCGCAAACTTAAATTGATCGAAAGTAAGGTTTTGTGCATTAGTTAATAAGTTGGTTGGGTTTTACACGACACCCCGGATTGGAAACCAGGAACCTTTTGATCCAGGGGCTCGCACCCTGACGACTAGACCAATTAGTTGGTACATATGAAGTTACTGAACATGAATATAAAAATCTTACCAATACAATGCGAATTTTCACATATTTCGCTCGGTGCACAGTCCGAGTTGTGCTGACACTCATCCCTCTGTTCCGGTTTGCACTGAACTTTGGCGTTTCCTTTGTGCTCTTGAGGGCAGATGCACTCGGCTTGGTGGTTGGCAGCTCTGCACAGTGCCTTGAGACCGCAAGCACCCGGTCGGCAAGGTGTGTCGCAACGGCCCTGTATGCACGCTTCGTCATCGGGGCAGTGTTCATTATAGCGACAGCCCTCTGGGAAAGAAATTCAAAATTTAGGTAAGCATGACTGAATTGGCTGTTACAATTAGCAAAGAAATTGAGACCCAATAATCTATGAGAAGCATGCAGGAGTTAATATAGATTTGAAACAACTCTATTTAAATATCCAGGTTCAACGTCATGCAAGGTACAGTTGAAATCTTAAGTAGCAAACATTAGAAGCATATCACTACAAATTGTCATTTTTCTGTCAAAGCCTTGTAAGTCTTGAAATCAAATTTATTATGACTGATAAAAAGAATTACAAACCCAATAGTGCACCAATTATGGTTTAAAAAATAGTCATTGGAAGATATTATCTCATGTATACTTAGGGGATTTTGAAATAAGTTTAGTAAGCATATTTTTAACAAAATAACATTGAAACGTCAAACCAAAGGTAGTGGACTTTTGAAATTTGGATAAGTAGTTTCGAGTACAAACATAATTATGTTTAATAGTATACACTATAAGAGTACAAATTAAAATTATTACTGGAGTACAAGTTGTTCGAAACACATCAATGGTAAACAATATAAACCTTGTGCAATTAAAATAAACATATAACATTTTTGCAGTTATAACCATAAGTAGTAAACATAACCAGAAGCATACAATTATAAAAGCCTCAATTCATATACAATGACTTTAATAAATAATGAATACACCACAAGAGTAGGAATTGAATTCAAATTAATGGTGGAGTATGTTATTTGTAACACGAAAATAGTGAACAGGAGCATAAATGAATTACCTAAGCAACGTGTACTGATGCAAATCTTTCCTAATTGACAGTCCTTATCCTCATGGCATTCAACTTGAACTGAAAATACAAGTGCAATTACAATGAGCTTCAATCACATAATGGAATTAATTTTAACAAATCAGAAACAGACCATAACTTATGATATAGGATTAGAGTAGAAATGAACTCGTATTAAAAGAAATTCACGAGTTTTAATTTCACAACTTACTTGCTCTACATAAAACTTTGGGATCTCCGTTGTGATCTGGTGGGCATCGGCACAGGGCCGCGTGGTTTATTGCTCTGCACTCGGCATTAATGCCACACTTTCCTGGTTTGCAAGGGTTTTGACATTGATTCTCGAAACATTCCTGAGTGAAGCCGCAGTCGCTGTGACTTCGGCAACCATCTAAAAAAAATAAGGCCATTTAACACCACAAAATGACAATATATGTACTAGATCATAATCATTAACAGCATTAAATCTAGAAGAAGAAATGTATTTATACATTATTTTGATATCTTGATTAAAGTTAATTGCATAACCCAGGGCTCGAAATACCCGGGTGCACGTGAAAATAAAATTGTGCACCTAATTTTTTCCCGCTAGGCGCACCTAATTTAAAAACTTAGGTGCACCTGTATCAAAAAATATATTTCGAGGCCTGGCATAACCAAAATCAATGCATATGTTTTGTTTAAATATATACTGCATTTATGTTCTCAATATTTTCACATTATAAAGTTTGTGTTAACCATACATTCTATCAAAATACTTTATATAGGGATATTGTACCCCTAGAGTCAAGATTCAGAATCTGGATGTATGATCTATGGCAACAGCGACATAGACTTAGTGGCTGGAGTAGCTCTTGTGTTGGCACACCAATCATGTAACTTGATAAATTATTGGAATGACAATACATTTCACCAATACCTGATTTGTTTAAAATTAAAAATAATATACTGATAAACCACTCTTTATTTTATTTGTTCCTATTGTATGAAAAATAAAAGCACTTTTCATGTATAACAGGAACAATATGTCATTGTTGTATTTTATAAACTTTTAATTAAAAAAATATAAAACTTTCTGAGGAAAAAGCCTGCTTGCGAGGATAAAATAAAAAGGACGTTTTTTTTTTTAATTCTGAAACAAGTACCAATGATTACTTACATAAGCATTTTGTATTTTCACAGATCTGTCCAGGACTACAATCATTATCTGAAGTACAACCAGGAACAACTGAAATATAAAATAGGCATTAATACACTCATGCTAAAATGCTTTTAAAATGATGATATAATGTCAATATCAAGGAGTATATTCAGATATATAATAGCCCATTACCTGAACATTTTCCACCGATGCACACTTGACCAGGCGAGCAGTCAGATTCCCTTCGACATTCCGGCCCAACTACACAAAAAAGTAAGGATATTTTGCATTAGATTATGTGAACACTTACGAGTCTCATTTTAAAGCAAAATCCACTCATTAAAGTCATTGGATTTTCAAACATAATAGTATAAAAACAACCTACTTGTTCTGCACTCGATCTGCGGGTTTCCAGTGTATCCCTGTAAACATGAGCATTGCGGCCTGTGGCTGATGGGTTCGCAACGAGCATTTGGACCACATGCCCTCGGAAGAGAACAAACACGTTGACACTGCGAATTGTAGCAACCCTCGTCAAGTGCACAGTTCTCATCACCGCGGCAACCCACTGGAAATTGAAAATAATTACATTAGTTGCAATCATAAAAGATCAAACGTAACCACGAAATTCTAAATTACGCGTTGATATCAAAATCCAGTAAAGTTTGGGTAATTGTAAGTTGAAGGGACCAGCAAAAATATTCTAGAATTAAAATTAAAAATTTCCACAAATTCGAAGATTTTTGAAAATTAGTATCAAGTAGTTAACAGAGCGTAAATATGTGTAAAAAAAAAGATTTTAGGAGTTAAGAAAAATTAACAAAAAAAAAATATACCAATCATACATTCTATTAATGCAAAAATAAAATAACTTGACATAACAGAAGCATTGTAAATAAAGGTTAAAGAGCATAATAAAAACAGGTCAAATTTCTTCAGTCAACATACAGTCACAACAAAACAATGAAAGAGATGCAAAAAAATCGAAATAAATGTGTACTGCGCAAGATACAGTAAGTCATAGATCAAAGGGGCGAAGGAAATATTTTAGGGATCACAAATATTGGCTGTTATACGTTCATGTGTATTCATGCACTGTATGTATATTTAGAAGGAATCAAGTCACCACCAAATAACCTTCTCTTCAAGAATTTAAATAAGTTTGCAGGTAAAAAATGTTTTCTTGCATAGAAGAATATTCAAATTATCCATAAAATAGCTCAGAATTGAACATGTGGTTTTACTTTAAAATTGTAGAAAAATTAGGGGCAAAAAAAAAATATTTTCGAATTATTCACTAATTTGGATAAAAAAAAAGTTTGAACTATAACAAGTTTCACTGTATTTATATCTAACTAACGTTTTTCTAGAAATCTGCAACTTACCAAAGCATTTATTACGTTGACAAATATGTCCCAAGAGACAGTCCTCATCCCTTCGACATTCAACATCATCTAAAAGTTTATTTATCAGTCATTAGTAACATCATACTATCATTATTAATCATATTAAAAAATTTATTTATATATATATATAAGGATTTGTGTGTATATTCTCTACACAAAATATCAACACTGTTCAACCAATGCACACCCAATTTGGTACACTTATACTTTAGAACACTACGGAAAACATATGCTATTTCTTTCCTGTCCTTGGACCAATCTGTAGCCACAAAAATTGGCACACAGGTAGTCCTAAATATGCCCCTTGAAGCCCCAATTTAAAAATTTAAAGTTTGCTATCCTGCAATAAATGGACATGGTCAAGGGAACACATTGTACAGGGTATGTGTATTTGAATTAAAGCAGGGAAATGTCTCAGTCATATTTTAGCTGTCGTGGTAGGAAACACATTCTACAGGGTTTGTGTATTTGAATTAAAGCAGGGAAATGTCTCAGTCATATTTTAGCTGTCGTGGTAGGAAACACATTCTACAGGGTTTGTGTATTTGTCGTGGGCATGTTTGAAACCCGAGCAACGCTGGGTTATTCAGCTAGTATGATATAAATCACCTATATTAACATATACATGGTAAAACTAATCTTTGTTTATTGATACACATAATATAATTTCATGCGTGTAACAATTTTTAAATTTTATTAAATGATAGAATAATTTAACACAGAATACAAATTGATGAGGGTTGGTTTGGTTTTATGGCACAAGGGCCATATTTGGCAAAGCTGCACCAAAAATAAGAGAAAGTCAAGTGAAGACATACACACATAAGGAGAGTTTTACTGACACAGAAAAGAGAAATACACCCAGGGAGGGAGTAGACCTGCACTGCTTACAACATGCAGGTCGCAAGTGCAGTGGGCAAATCCATTTAGCCATGGCTGCCCTATGAATTAAACAGGAATTTTTCAATAAATTAATTTTTTTATCTACTAATGCTATCCCATTTAAAACTTTATGTTCAGGATGAACTTTAATAAAAAGCTTGAGAAACTTACGATAAAAAGATTACGAATGAACTTCGTAAGAATTTTCAAGATAAAAAGCTGTCATTTATCTTCAGCAAATTGCTGAGTGAAAGAAAGATTTTACAAAAACACGATAACCTTAGACTCTTACCTTCACAACGCTTGTTAACACAAACTTTTCCGGGCAGACAGTCAGCATTTGTATCACATAAACCTTCAACTGTGAACGAAAATGAATCCAATTAAACAATGAAGATTGGAAATGAGAACTTAAAAGAGATCAAAAAATCATCATGAAAGACAGAAAAGAGGAAACCATACCATAACCATATTTTTTTACTTTTAAGTTGATACTAGTGTAAGACATGCCTGATTTTTGCAAAAGTTCTTCCAATAGGTTGAAATTTTTAATGGTTTTCATTGGTAAAATTTTGGTAAAATTTCCAATGTCAATATTTATATAAAACAACACACTTTAAATTAAAAATCTATTGAATACAAAATACGTATTGCAAACTTACTCTTTCTGCATTCAATGATAGGATTGCCTGTGTATCCTGCTGGGCAGGAACACTGTGCACGGTGAGCACTTGAGTCACAGTTGGCTTTGAGACCGCAAGTGTTGCTAAACAGACAGAGCTTCTGACACTGTCGGCTAATACACACCTCGTCATTCAGGCATCCTTGGTCCGAGCGGCAACCCACTGTAAGCAAGAATTGTTGGGAAAGTGGTTGTTAAATCAAATATTTTGCAAAATAAAAATCGGTATATGTTTAGATACATTTTAGAAATTTTGTACTCCAATTAACACTTATATTTTTCTTCAATTCTGATAAAATTTATGCTAAAAGATACAAAAAACTGCAAACATTTTCATACCTCATGGCTGTATTCATGCCTTATACATATACCAGTCAGTGCCTTAATGTTTGTCGATATTCATTGATTTTTCACAGCTATTATAAATTTTGTTTCCATTACCAATATTGTTTTAATTCCATGAATCGTATTCAATAAATATTCCCAAATATGAAATTCCCACAAACTTATATCAACAACCAGCAAACTTAATGCAGGTAAACCATGTGTGTTTATTGAGTGATGCCAAAAGTAATGCATTGTTTTGAGTAAGTTTAAAAAAATAATGTGTAGAGGCAAGTCAGTAACATTCACAACTCAACAGAACAACTCATTAACCTCCAAAGTAACACAAACATGCCATAGCATCAGATATTTGATTCTTCGCAATTGTTTCCAAATTGACAACCAATAACAACTGTTCCGATCGAAACTTCGCACGTGCAAGAATGCGAGTTACGCGCATGCCAAGATTAAAAATAAAAAGAAGGAACGTTTGTTTTGATTTTTAAGATCTCAGACTTTAGATTCATTCTAGCTTTCTGCCTCATGGACTTCGAAAGTGATGACTGTAGAATTGCATTACTTTTCGTCAATAATAGGCTAATTTTTTAAGAGTAAATTTGTTGTAGTAAAGCAAGTTTAATTCATTACTCTGATGTTATGTCTATGATTTCAATATTTACTCAAAACGAGTGGTTGGTACTAATGAACCACTTAGAAATGCAATTCCCACATTCCTTTAAAAAACAAAAGAAATTGCAAGGCACTGACAGGCAGTAAGAAAAAGCAACAGAAATTGCAGAGCACTAACAAGCGCACCAAGAGCACAAAAGAGTTACCTCACAAAAGCCAAAACTTACCCAAGCATCTATAGTTCTGGCAAATCTTTCCGATTCCACAATCCGTATCAATGATACACTCAACCCTGGAACACTCCACTCTCGGGTCTCCGGTGTGTTCCGGAAGACAGGAGCACAGGGGTCGATGGTTGACAGGTTGGCATTGCGCTTTGGTGCCGCAGGCTGTCGGACTCGCACAGGGGTCGAGACACTGGTTGTTGATGCAAGCCTCGGTGAGAGGGCACTCTGCGTCCCTCCTGCAGCCAGAGATGCACTGTCCGTACTCGCAGATGAACCCGGTCGGGCAACTCTTGTCGTTGGTGCAGAAGACGCTGCATCGTCTCTCCACGCACTTCTCGTTGTCCAGGCACTCGTTGTCGCTGCTGCACGTCACCCTGCAGATGGTGTCTTCGCAGTACCTGCCCAGTCCGCAGCGGTCGTCAGCCTCGCAGCGTTCGATCTCTCGGTCGCATTTGGTGTAGGCATCTCCGTTCAGGCCGGAGGGACATGTGCAGTGGATGGAGTGGTTGATGACGTCACAGTTGGCGTTCGTGCCGCAGGCCGTCGGGCTGTCGCAAGGATCTGGAAAAGAAAGACATGATATTTAGTATGCAGCTATTAAATCAAAGTTAAATATCAGTCCTAAATATTTTGAAACATACAGAATTTGTTTTATTTCTGACACCTGATGTACTAAAAGACGAACCAAAAGTTATTCACTAACATATCGCTCCCTCCTTTCAACTACGTCTTTAGTTATGCCCGTTTTTAGAATGACCTGAAAGAGAGCAGTATATCCCAGCAAGATCGTCATATCTCACCGCTCAATATTTAGCCGCTAGAGACAGAAGTAATATTTATTTTTAATACATTTCAATCTACTGTTTTAAATTTTAAAATCACGTTTTTTGAGATATGATGCTGTTGAAAGGAGTGAGCAAAAAAACAGTAATAAATGATCAACACTACATTCTTTACAAAATTGTTTTATGCATAGACTGGATTCACTGAAAAGGAACCTGCACTACTTAACAAAGCCAGACAAACAAAATAAAATCTCAAACACTGAATACTTAAATCATGCAGCAATAGCTAATAATCATTAGATAGGCTATACAACACTATTCTATTTCTTTGACAAACAAAATTTCAGAATGTGAATTTAAATCTCATGTATTTGGCATTACCATTTTGGATTCAAAATATTCTGAATTTTACTTATACTGTTCTTAAGTGTACATATTCAGGAAATAAAATATAAGCATGAAAATAATTTCTGGTCGTTTAATGCTTGGGTTATAATATTAAAAATGAAACTTACTGATACACTGGTTGTTAATACATGCTTCATGGAAAGCACAATCTGTATCAGCGCGACATCCCACTAGAAAAAAAAATTTATTTATTTATTAACAAGAATATATAAGGCTATGATACACTGGAAATAAAATCAACAGCATAAAATCGATTAAATAAATTAATAATTCTCTCTGATAGGAACAGGAGATTTTTACAGAAATGTAAAATTATAAAAGAACATTCCTTTTCATCCAAGGGCTTTAAACCGAAAAAAAGAATTATCACTTTTATTTTGGGTTTTTACTTACCTCTGCAAAAGTTTTGTTCACAAATTTCACCAGAATAGCAGTCTCGATCTCTGATACATTGCACATGACAACGGCTATCAATACATTTTTCATTCACGGCACAATCTCTGACGCTACTGCAAGGCACTGTAAACAAGATTGGATCATGTTTAATTGCAAACATCTAATACCAAATTAAATTTGCATGGTACAAAACTAGAAACAATTAATACTAAAACAATTTAATTTCAAAATGAAAATCTTCAAATAAGGATAAAATGTTTTAATAATCTTTTTTATATCACAAAGGCCCCATTTGTCACATGAAGTTAGAGAATAAAACAAAAGTATTCCAAAAGATCAACAGGAGTCCAGTTGCTTCAAATGTTCACTAGACTTCTGATAGTGTGCATGAATGCCTTGCCCTGATATTCTACAAGGTGTCACGTCCATATCAACCCTCCCTCTGCACAGGATAGATTTTGGGCTGTTATAGATGCCAAAATAATGGCGTGCTTAGGTAGGCAATCATGCTCTCTCTCTCTGTATCGACAATCCCAACCACTATTTCATGGCTTTCTATTAATCCTTGATTTTGAATCAGCAATTAAAGTGTATGTATACACTAAAAATCACTAAAATCGACCAAAATATCAATATTTTTTTATCAATTCAAAATAGTATTCAATTTTTTAGCTTTCAAACAATGCCAAGATCTTGCAAATATTCAAAATAATTTTCTAGTTACAAGGGTTTTTGTTAGGTACGGTCACCATGAACGGACATGCTTCCAAAACTTTAAACTTGATTTATGAAGAACTGTGTTTTTGCAATAGGATGCTTTGTTCAAAACGTGATGCTTCCCCAATGAATTTTTGCATCATAGTGATCTATATAATACAGTGGATGTTTTGAACCATATTCAGAGTATTGAGTTAATAAATGGATTTTTAACTGATTTTATAAATGTTAAAATTCCTGAAAAAATGTTGATTTTTTTTACGTTTCCTTGATTAAAAAATTGTAAAGAAAAAAAATATTTCTTCTAGCAACTTGATGGAGGTTCAAAACATGAAGAATAATATTAGGAATAATTTTCAATTGGAGAATCATCTTTCTGAACAAATTACAATTTATTATGTTTCAAAAAACATGTAAATTTTCTAATAATATATTAATTAGATAGTTAATTATATGCACAATCTGATTTTTTCTCCCTGAAAGGATTTGAAGAATACACCAGTTATGGTATAGAAAAACTAGTTTTTGAAGTTAAAATTAAAAAAAAAATATTTCAAGGTATACTAAAAGACAAAGTTCAAAATTCAACTTTGAAAACCAAAACTAATTAAAAACGTTTCATTAAATTAGTGTTGCAATGCCGATACTTACTTCGACACTGTCCAAGATGGCAAGTGAGTCCAGGTGGGCATGGTTCATTATTGCAAACTATTTGAGGTCTTATACATCCTACATTAGCGTTAGGACGACCCACGAATCCTTCTCTGCAACTGCACACCGAACGATGGTCACTGACACGGCATTCTGCATTGGGGCCACAGGTGGCGCTGCCTTCACATGGATCTGAAATGAAAATGCAAAATTTAACTTCCTGACCATTTTAAAATACAAAACAAAAATTTATAGGAGGTAGTCTTGATGACTACAAAACTTACAAGTGAATTTATCCTCGTGTCTATAGATGTATCGTATAATTTTAGATAACTCTACAACACATATTTAGTTAATATTAGTTAATAACCAAGGATTAGATATTAAAATCAATTCTTAGGAAAATAATTTAACTTAACCTTGGCAAAAAAATAAGTTTAGGAAAATATCAAAGTTAATAATAAAGAAAAAAAAAAATAATAATAATAAAAAAAATATAAATAAAATACTAATAATAAAAATAAAAGTAACTAAAACAAAAAATAAATATAAATAACTATAATAATAATAATAATAAATATAAATAACTAAAATAAAATAATAATAAATATAAATAACTAAAATAAAATAATAAAAAAAAATATAAACAATTAAAATAAAAAATAAATAAAATAAAAATATATAAAAAAATAAAGCAAATTGTATAGAAAAACCTGTACACTTCATCACTTACCTCTACATTGATTACTAACACAAGCAAGATGTTGTGGACATTGGTCATTTGTACGACAGCCAACTGGAAAAAAATAAATGTTGATTTCAGAATTCAATTTGAGATAAAGACTTTATTTGATGAATAAAAAGAAAAATAATAAAAATGCTAAGCTGGGAAGAAATATAACATTTAAATGAATATACCTTGGCAATGATTTCTGATACATATTTCTCCGTTTTGACAGTCTGGATCACGTCGGCAAAGAACTGGAATTAAAGTAGAGACATAAACATTTCGAAGTTAGTGATGAAGAATTTTCTGCATTTCAAAAAGGATTTAATAAAGCCTTTTGTGATATTGTTCCATGAATATTATCAATATATAATAAAAATAACATTTATATCCGTACTTTTTGTAAAAATTTACTAAAAAGCATCTAAGCTCAAGAAAAGGAGCATTGAGAACTTACCCAAGCAATGATTGTTAACACATTTTTCTCCCGTACTACAATCGTTATCAGCAACACACTCGACTGAAAGGAGAAATGCACAATTTATTTTTGAGAAAAGTGCACAGTCATTGAAGAAACTTTAATGTTCAGTATATGTTTCTGCTAATGTATATCAATTATATAACTACTGATAAATAGCTTACACATACCTCTACATTTTCCATCCAAACAGTAATGATTAAGAGGACAGTCTGATTCTGAAGCGCATGATGGCAATACTATAGATGAAATGAGCATATTAGTACATTGCAAAATCATTATATAATACATCAAAATTCAAGCAAAAGAAAAATCTTAAAAAATATATGGGATTAATTATTCCTTTTGAGCTATCACACACCACTGTTAGACATATATAAATACAAATAGTAAACTCGTATATAATAATTAAAAATAAATACTAAATATTAAGCTTGCATAGGAGTTCTTTATAGACAAAAAAAATTTAATTAACAGTAATGATGAGAATATTTTACAGATCTTATTTTAACTCACATGTTTTACATTTCACTCTGAACATTTAAAAAAAATAATATTTACACAAAATTGAAAGATTTAAAAACTAGTGGCTTTCCCAATTGGTTAGAGATGCAATTTACGTATTTTCTCAAATTTGTTTGATTAAATTCCTTTATAGATGGTTAATTGAATGACATTAAGTAAAATAAAATAAATAATGGGATATATAATTCGGGTTTGAATAAAATGATAGAATAATACTTACTTCTCTGACAGGCTATGTTCGGATTTCCAGTGAAACCAGGTGCACATGTACATTGCTGTCGATGTTGTTGGATCTTACACAGTGTATTGGTACCACATGCTGTTGTACTGTCACATGGATCTGTTGAGCGCAAGTTTCGTTAATTATCACTTTAATTAAACAATTATCATATTAATTACGAAAAGTACTTTAGATTATTTAATTTGATAAAATTAAGTAGGAACACAACTCATGGTTCCCACTCTTTGATATGAAAAATATTCAAGTACTTTTCCAGGACTTTTCAAAGCCCATTTGAAGTTTTTCAAGGACTATCGTAAAAATGGCAGAAATTCCTTCTGTAACCCCCCATTTTAGTAGTCAACTGTTCTGAAGAACCTCTCCTTTAATGTAATCCTCTCTTTCATTACCATTCACATACTTAACAATTCCAAACATATTTCTAGTCAATATTCCAAGCATGTTATGGGAAAGAAAAAATTCTTAAAAAGAAAAAGTAAGGTAGCCAAGTTATTATACTTATATTCTATATGTTCGAACTGACACAGAATCCCACTGGCCTTGAGAAAAGAAAATAAACACATGCCTAGATGAACAAGCGTATTTGGCGTATTCTTCAAAATCGGAATTGAACCACGCCTTCTAAGCGCATGCGTTTCAAGCAGGTTCATACTCAAGAAATTCCAGATTAAAATTTTTCAAAATAAATTCAAGTACTTTGCACCAAGTTCAAGTACTTTCTGGGGCCCTTGACAACGAAAATGGAATTCAAGCACTTTTCAAGGATATTCAAGGCCAGTCGGAACCCTGTAACTAAGGAAATTTCAGGTTATCACTTACTTGTACAGATGTTCAAGATGCACGCTTGTTGTGATGAGCAATCACCATCAACCCTGCAGCCAACTGTTCATAGAAGAAAGAAAAAGTATGATTGCATTAATTAGTAACTTCAATGAAAGTTCAATTTGTTCAATAGATTCTTGTAAACAAATCAAATAAAAAAAAATATTGATCCATAGTGGTGAGTACCAGTAATATAAATAATTTACCATTACATTGAAGAAATCAATCCGAATTGTCGCTATAAGAATTTTGTATGGTAAACTTACTGATGCACTTATTTGCAGCACAGATTTCTCTAGTCAAGCATTCAGGGTCTTCACGGCATCCTAATACGCACTGACCTTGGTGGCAGAGTTCTCGCGTCGCACAGTCATCGTCGGAACGACAGCGCACTAAGAGAAAGAAAGAGAAAGTTTTAAAAGCACGTCAAATGCACCGAAACTTGGAATTTCAAGATAAAAATTAAAATGGATCTCACTGGATAAGATAACAATTTACATTGCTCATATAAAATGCTGTCAGTGGCTGAAACAGGACATTAATAAAATATACAAACCAGGGAGGCGGGAGTAATAATTATACCAATATTATGAGTATATTTGTGATTTTATTTATTCCTAATGTTTTGGGAAACTTAGGCCAACTAGGACAATATTCAGCCTCAATGGGATTGGGTCCCTAGAATGTGGTGCCTCTGGTGTGTGTTTTGTTGAAACTTAAATATTATTCGTCGTATTTAAAAATTGGACCATCCCATTTTGTGGGCTCATAAAATTATAGTGAGGGGCAAAGGGGTTCACATCCATAGGACTTGGAGCAATTTACAATACTTGCTTTTGTTATTTTTTTAAAAAATTATAAACGTCTGAAGAAATGGATATAGTCAAGTAATGAAATTACTAAATAGAATTTAATTCAATTCTTTTAAGCCTTTGAAGTCAATTACAACGGTCTTTAAATGTTTGAAACACTAATACAAACAAGAACTTATTAAGAGATTTATGATTAAAAGAAAATAAATTTTACAAAACACAATTATTTTCATAACACAAAATATTTTCTTCAAATAATCGACAGTTTTAAGCAGAGTACTCACATTTGCATCTTTTGTTGACACACATATATCCAGAAGTACATTCCTGATCAGTAGAACAATCAACAGTGACTGAAAAAGAGGAATTATTATTACTTTTTTGCAGTTTTGATGATTTGCATATAATTTTCTACATTATATAAGCATCATGTGCTACTGATTTCAGATACAAATACTATCTCCTAAAAACTACTTTTGAAATGTCATGTAGTAACACACATAAAAGTATCAAAATATAACTCTTAAGGGTTGGAATATTTATTAGAGCTTTATACATTTTTTGCAACTATACATGAAATATACAAACAGAAAACAAAGCTAATTCCCCCGATACAGTTCAAATTGAAATGATTAAATGCTCCAAATCACAAAGTTTTAACTCAAATCTTACCTCTGGTGCAACCTCTAAGGGGATCCCTAGGATTTCCGGAGAATCCAGGTAAACAATAACATGCTGCACGATGGTTTTCTACACGGCACAAAGCATTGGTTCCGCAAACTCCTGCTGCCTGACATGGATCTGAGTGGTGAAAATATACATTAATAATATAATTAAGCCCTTAATAAAAAAAACCTAAAACATATTAATGAATGACATAGCAGCTGAGATGAATGTTCTTCAGTTGTATGAAGTTTCAAGTTTCAAACTAGTTATACACAGATATTGAATATATTTACGTAAAACACATATCTTTGAATATATTTATGTAATACATATAAAGCCTTTGAAACCTACTTTTACACATAGGTGGTATAGTTGTATAATCACAGAATGCTGTAAATGGACAGTCACTGTCACCTTGTGGACATTCATTTTCACCTCGGCCTGCAATGAAATGAATTTTAATTTTACATTTGATTACATTCCATATCACTGTATAATTATTATTCAACATACATATAAGAATTATTCAAAGCATCTTGAAAATTCAAGATCTTTTTCTTGGAAATAAATATGACGTGTAAGTATAGACAGTTGAATATCATGTAAAAATAAGATTAAATTTAGAAGTTAAAAAGTAAATGCTTTGTTCAAAATATACCATGAATATCTTAAATGAATTATATTAAAAGAAAATGAATACTCATTTTAATAAGAAATTTATGCTGAGGGTTTATCAAGTTCTTTAATGTATTTAGCTTTTTTTTTTCAATTTTATTATAAATACAAAGTTGAACTTTATGCAAGGGTGCTTATGACTGAACTAAGATAGAAAATAAGCGACAAAATGATATCAGAAAGTAGCTATGTTTTAAAATTCTTACATCTTTCAAGTTACATGAATAATGTTAGGTAATTTTAGAAAATTGCACGTTTATGTGACGAAAAATGAAAACTCACAGCCAGGATCTGCGTATGGACTTCCAATGCTTCGTTCAGGAGGACAGAAACATTCATAGCCACCGAATTTGTTTTTGCAGATGGACGAGTGATGGCAAGGCCTGCTGGCACAATAGTCGGTCGAGCGACACCCAACAACGGGATCGCCTTCGTACCCTTCGTAGCATCTGCAGATGGGTGCGTGGTTCCTCGACTCGCAGAAAGCGTTTGCCCCACAGATGTTTTGCAATTTACATGGATCTACGAAAAAGCAAAACTCGTTTTTATTTCAAAGCGATTTACTGAGAAAGATTCGTGCATGTAAAAGATAAATAACCCTGATTTCATAAAAACAATAGATTTTTCAATGACTTACCAACACATTCGTATTTCTCGCACACTTCGGCATTGGGGCAATCTTCGTTTCTCAAACATTCCACTAAAAAGGTAATAAATAGTTGTAAAGATGTACAATATGTATTTTTTGCAATAGAATACAAAGTCCCAAATCCGGAATTGTCCAAAATCCAAACGTTTTGCCAACTGGCATATTTTTGTTTTTCTCACTTTTTTTTACATACTTCCAACAAATTTTAAAGAACCAAACGTTAAACCAGGACCTAATTGTTGACACAACGCAAAATAATGGACAAGTTCAGCGTAGATACCACACAGAAAAATTAGGAAGATTTGCAAGTAAAATTTGTTGCATTACGTTAAAAGGCTTTTTTTTCTTTAAAAAAATTATTCCTATTTATGTATCTGCTATTTTTCTATTGCAAATGTAAAATTCGCACGTGTGCATGGGGGTTTAGATTAAGGTTTTTATCGACAAAAAATTCGAATGATCCAAAATCCAGAGTATTCCTGATTTTGGACTTTGTACTGTATAAGAACTATAAAACTATATCACTGATATTATATCCATAACTAAGGTGATATCGGCATTATAAAAAAGGGCAATATCTTGATGAAAAGATATCTCGTCATAGTCAAAACTGGTCAGATCTTGATAGACAACAAATCTCATCAAAACAACTAGGAGGGCACTAAGAATATATATGGCACTATAATGACCAAGTACATTTTAATTTCAAACATCTCAATACAGTACATATGACATACATAATAAACTAAAGCTTAATATCTAATATCACATGCTTACCTGGTTCGCATCCTCGATCAATAGGGTCACCGATGTAACCTTCCTCGCATCGACAAACAGCGGAATGACCCCTCGAAAGACAATAAGCATGTGGTGCACACAAAGCCAAGTCACATGGATCTGCAAATTCACAGATTAGAGTTAAATTTATTTGAAAGAATGCTATGAAAATGAATTACAAACATGAAACAATACCAAATGAAACCAATTCTTAGCAAACCAGCTGGAAGTTGTACCACATTTAACTAACCTGTCTTTCTAACAGCAATCTTTCTTTAATTTGGTAATTGTGTTCTGGCAACACCTCTCCATGTTTACTTCTAGAGCCATTCAAACCATTACAAATTACACTTTATTGCCCACTGAATTTGAGCTCGAATGTAAACAGCACATTGACTCTCTTTTGCGTTCTGGAAGAGATTGTCTTCCAGTGGATCCCTAGCCATTGTGGCATTTATGGAAAATGAACAGGCTGACACTTTGGCTAGGGAGGCTTCATCTTTGTACCCATCTTCCTACCAGGTCCCTCTTCGAAATGCTAAGAGACTTTTTGGGAGCAAAATCAGACTTGGTACAATTTCTGCTCTTAGGAATATGGCAGATGGAAAACCATGGGCTTGCCTTCTGGATGGCCAACAGCGCTCACGTCTTTCCCTCCTTCCCAGGGCAGAAGGAGTTGCAAATTTTAGAATTATTAATGGACATGACTATTTGCAGGCCCACTTACATAAAATCAACTTGGTTGATTCACCTCACTGTGTACTTTGTGGCACCTCGCATATGACTGGGGAGCATCTCTTTAGTTGACCCTCTCTTTCTAACGTCCGCTCCAGTGATGACTTTCGGGCCCTCACACCTTCTGGAGACACTTCGATTTTATACTGGACTGCAAGACGCCTCATATCCAAAATGACGATGGCGGGCGTAATTAAAAAAAAAAAAAACTTCCAGGGTTGTGTGCTACTAGCTTCTTCATCGCTATTATCTCTGATGCATAGTTCCCTTATTTAACTTATAATAAATCTATTTCTATAGCATATTGTCTTGAAGACTCAATCATAATAATTATTTTGGCAGAGTAAAAATAAATTATAGCATTTTTAAATTTTAAGTTCACAGCTTAGACAATAGCATGAGCAGACGAGTAGATGTTTGGTGAGAGAGCCTGGGGGCTGAAGACACTTCATCTCCAGTGAACTTGAAGATAATATTTCAGTAAGAAACCAGAATATGTAAAACTAAACATCACTCAACATTAACACAACAACATCGATTAATATCCATATAAGAAACTTTAAATTTTATTTCAAATGAATGAGTATTTAAATTAAATTTTGCCATCAAATATAAATACATACCTATGCAATCATTGTAGCCCTTGGTGCTAGCTCGACACACCTGACTGTCACCACATTCATTATCCCTGTTACACCGATTATCTACAAAGAAAAAGTTAGTGTGAGATTTTTAACAACTCTCTTAAGTAAAAGTATCGAAAATATCTTGAAAGTAAATATAAAAAATATTCTTCAAGAGAAATATTTACAGCTCAAATTAAATGTTATTTTCTTATTTGGTTTGTGATCTTTATAGTCAACGATACAAAAATATTAGTAAAGTAACTATAAAAATATTTCCAAAGTAACTTACCAACAATACATTTTCCAGCAGTGCAAACTTGGTATTCAGGGCAATCACTTTCTGATAAGCATATCGCTGTTGAAAGAGAAATAGGATGATAAATAAAAATTATACAAACCTATATTAAACGGCCAAAAACAGAAATTATCTTCTAAAAGAAAAAGTATAAAATCCATTTTGTGAGAACATTTAAAGTTTGAAAATACTTACATGTACAACGTCCCAGTTCACAACGCTCTTTGGAACCACAGTCTCGATCTCTGTTACAAGGAACTGTAAAATACACATGCTTAAAAATTTGCTTACACTAATTACAATTAAAGATTATAGATTTGGATGATTTCAATCTGCTCATGATTTGAAGTAAAAGCTATTTATTTACTAAATCTTTAGGATAAATATTCAAATACACATTAGATGTTATAACTCTTAATATTAACATTTTCTTTCACTTGAGAAACTATTTCCAATATTGGAATGCTAAGTGAGCTATGCTATAATTAAAACAATTTTAAAATACACGTTCATAACAACAATTACATTAACCATACATTAAAGGCCAGTACTTTGCATAATTCATTAATTTTTCAAATTATGCAATTAAATTTGATATTATTGGTTAAAATACATTATGATACATTTTACATAAAATCCTACAAAGAACAATTGCAAACATCTTGTTTAATTTTAAAAGTCAAATGACAGATATGGAATGTTAATATATACCATTGCATACACCCTTCTGACATAATTCACCAGCAGGACAGTTGATATCGGTGTCACAAGGAATGATTTCTAGAATAAAGGTACAAAATTAATTAAGATTTTAAACGGCACTAATGATTGTTTAATTTTGTATAAACATGAGCTGCATGTAAATGAAAATACAATTTACTCACTTCTGCATCCAGCAATGGGATCACCATAGAATCCATCTCGACACCTGCAAAGTGCTCCATGATTCCTTGCTTGGCAGACTGTGTTCTGGCCACAATTAGCTTGGCTTGAGCAAGCATCTGTAAACAAGAAATTGATTAAGATAAGTTTAAAATGGAAAGGTAAGTTAAATAAAAATTAAGATGCAAGAAAGTTTTGGATGAGAATAAAATTGAAATAATTTTGTGAAACTTACCGATGCAATTGTTCTTTTCACACACTTGATTGTCTTTACACTCTTCATTGATTGTACATTCCACTATAACAAAGTAAAAAGAGTTAAAAAGTCCTGTATAACATAATCTCTTACATTGTAAATCTTTTGTATAAATACATAGAAAATATCTGGAACAGAAATTGGAATTGTTTGTATGATGGTTAATGGCTACATACAGTCTAAAATCAATCGTTATCAGATCAATTCAATTTTGCCGCACAGTTTAAATATGCTTATTATGAGCTAAAAACTGCCTATTATTACTAGAACTACATGGTAGAGCTCTTGCCACTCTAATGAAATTCTTCAGCAGTCTCATGACAGAAAACAATGAGAAATCTTAAGGATAGAAATCAGCACAGAAAGGAAACAATGAGCGAAAATAGGCTTAGCGTCAAGAATTGCCGAATTGCCTTTGAACAAGAGAATGGGATGATACTGAAGCACACATCCAGAATCTAATTGTGGTAACATGACAGAGGTGCTCTTTGAGCTATGTATTTATTGCAAATAAGAATTGACACCAGCAAAAGTAAACGAAATGTTGTTGCACCTAATTTTAGATAATTCTATTTCACAGGGTGGCAACAAAATCCTTGAAAAAAAGTTCCCTGATTTTCTCTTGGTATCTATATACAGTATCTACACAATAATATTTTTAAATATTTAGAGTCAGATGGGATAAAAGAATGATTCTCCACAAATATTTTGTATTTTTTCTTTACATATATTTTACTTATTATTGTAAGGGTTGAAACCCTTAATAAAAATCATACAATAGCAATTGAAAGAAATAGAGAAAAACAAAATATTTTGACTATGAACTTTTTACACCTGACCCTACACTAATCATACTATTCATCTAAATAAAATGCAAATATACATAAAAAATTCTACAAAAATGGAATTGCAATAAAAAAATATTAATTAAATACATAAAACGACGACAGGGTTCTTTATCCGAATTACAATTTCGGTGACTACGATTCTCAAAAGCATTCGTAATCGCACATCTCTAAATAGGACAGACTATAGTAGTTACCAAACTTTATCTGATTTTTTTTCCTTCGAAACTTGGAAATTTTCACCGATCTTTCCAGGTTTTATCACCACCCTGTTTCATTTAGAGGCATGAAATCCATTTATCGAATATGGATGCTATATTCATTATAAATTAGTAAATAAAAGACTTTAACAACTAAGACACTTTAGCCAAGATTCCATGCAGAGGTGTGCTAGTATATACTAAAAGCCCAATGTACAGAATAGAAATAAATTCAATAACAAATTGTTTTTTTTTCTTTGAATTTCCCCCAGGTTATGAATTTAAAATCTAAAAGCATTAAACAATCTACCTTTTGTGCAGCGGTAACTTGCATCTCCCGTATATCCTGGAGGACACGAGCACTGCACTTGATGATTGAGAGTTCTGCAGTCTGCATTAATGCCACACGCAGTTGGGGCTTCGCATGGGTCTATTAAGGAAAAAGCAAAACAAAGTAAGAATCGTAAGTTTCATGGAAAAACTTTCATAAATGGATTAAATGTATCTTAAATAAGGAAAAGACATTAAAAAATATTTTGTGTGCAAATATTTAATTTGCCTCAGTGAATCTTAGAAAAATGTCAAAAGACTTGAGAGGGAAAAGTTGGTTGGTTTAATTATTGGATTTAATATTGAAATTCAATGAGACCAAAACAAATTACACCACTTTTGTGAGCTTTGCGGTGATAATGTCAACTAGAGATGCATAAAACATTTCCAATGCTTCTCTTCTTTAATTATTCATTAGACATGCATATGTACAAGACACCAGGGATGCAGAAAATGTTTAAGGGCCCAATATTTCACCAGAACACAGTTTGTTTTGTCCGAAATTTCCCCGAAAACGTCCTTATATTTTAATTTCAGTTTAAGCAACTATTAGAGTACAATGTTGATGATTAAGAACTCTCCTTAAGACTATTACTTACAAATTAAAAATAAAAAAAAATATTTATTCCAATAAAAAAATAATTTTACATTGACGGATTATATTAGTTGTCACCAAGAAATGGCAGTCTTCCTGTCCCTTTGTGAAGGTTGTCAATCACCTTTGACATCATATACATCAATATATATTTTTATAAACTTGGGCAAAAATTTCCCCACAGCTGCCTGAATTTCCCCCGAACCACGTACGCGTGTTCGGACATATTCTGCACCCCTGCCACACATGGCAGCTACTCTTAAAATGTGATAAATACATATTAAATATATTCTTTTAAATATCTGAGCACCATTTTTGTAAATCCATGCATGCTTTTTTATGTGATGACTAAAATACAATAATAACGACACAAAACTAGATACATATTCGAGAGATTATGTCAGTGGGACCTTTCATGTAAATGGAAGTGTTTATTGCAAGGCTATTAAAACATCAAAATGTAAATAGATTCCAAAGAGAAAGGCATCAAAACAGATTTAAACATGACAGCAATTACCTTAAAGTAAACATGTTTTTAATATTGATAAGCAGACAGTGTAATAAAAAATGTGTACCTATCCAATAATTTTCATACTGTTATTTGAGAGGCAATGAAACATGATTCCATCACAAATATGTTAATTGAATGCGAAACATACCTCTGCAATAGGGATCTCCTTTAATTCGGACACAGGCAGCCGAATCGGCACAGTCTGAGTCCCCGTTGAAGCACATGTTTGGATCGTGACCTGAAATAAAATTCATAAATATTGTGACATTTTTTAAAATTCAAAATATGAATTTACACTTGGGTTGGATTCCTTTTAGACTACTTATAATTTAAGTAAACTAAAGGTGTATTGAGCAGCAGAACTGAAGGAAAACTGTGCAGTTTTAGATTTTTAATGAGTCAAAATCGAATGCGAAACTCCATTCATGAGTTAATATGAACCATTCTTTTTTGCTTAGAACACACAAATTCGGGGGAAAAAATGCCTCTTTAATTTTCTCATAAGATTGTGAGTTATGGCATTTCTTTTTTTTTTTTAATCTATTTAAGTAACACTTTCAGCAAGGAGTTAAAATATCCAACTTAGTGTTACATTATGACCACAGATTGCAATACTCTTGAAAAGCAAAAAAGCTATCCTGGGATTTTTCAGCCTATATTAACAAGAAATAAGATGATTAAATATGGTAGAGAAAGTTGATTTAACAACTGCAAACCACCACATTAATTTAATTTTGGATTTCTGACTAGATGAAAATTTGAAAATAACGGGTCTATTCCATTTTAAAGAAACGTATGAATTCCTTTTCAATCAAGATAATACTTACATCCTGGATGGATAAGAGGATTTCCAGTGAGACCAGTGGGGCATCGGCAAGAGAAACTTCCGGGAGCATTCTCGCACACGGCAGTTGCGTGACACGGGTGCTGACGACATTCGTCCACATCTGAAAAGCAAATGAATAACTGCAGTTGCACTTCAATATGGTTTAATGGGTGGCTAACACAAAAACATTAAAGATAGGCAGACATTGATAGCACTGTCTCAAGGAAATTTTAATTAATAAGGAACATCATTAAAAACCTTTATACTTAAAGTACAATTAGAAGAACTGTCTTACCTGTACAAGTCAAACGTCCACTGTTTTCATAGCCAGGTTCACACCTACAAGACGCTTGCCTATCTCGCACAACACAGGTACCATAAGGTCCACAATTGACTTGCACACAAGGACCTGCAATATAAAGACATTCTTTAAAACATGCATCATACCAATCAAATTCGAATACCTGACTTAAAAATGGATATTACAAATTTTTCGGGTATACTATATGAATAGATGGTTTTACTTGAATGGTTGACATTAACAAGATTTACATTATTAAATGGTATTTTTAGGCCCAGTGCACACATCTGATATTTCAACGTCTGGTGCCAACTATGCACACATAACCGTAAAATGATGCAAGTACTCATTTCGCGCCATTTGCGAAAAAAAAATTCTATTGAAGAAAACATGTTTTTTTTCACTTACTTGGTGTAAGAAAAGCATATTGACTGGATGCAACCATTTATTAATTATTATTTATATTCCATTTATTTATGAAAACAAGGTACTTCAGACTGTAGAAGTGTGTGCAGCGAGCTGCGGAACAAATTGCATGCAAGTTGGACATGTGTCGCCAGAGGCATGTGTGCACTACTCCATTGGATCTAATGTATCTCACAGACCGCACTTATGTTGCACCAGCAGCACCACACATTGAAAAACCAGATGTATGCACCGGGCCTTAATGTCCAAACATTGGACCCCTTCTGTTTTTGTCACTTCGAATTGACAGTCGTTTGTGAAGGAGTACGCAATGATGCTCCTAACAGGGACAATCACCAACACCCATGTGTTTATAAATGGGGATTCAAACCCAGGACCTAATGAATGGCAGATGATGCTGTGATCACTCTATAAGGTAGACAAAACATTCTAATATGTATCATTAATTATTTATACTTTCAAAATGATTATTTTGAAGAATTTGAAAAGATAAGATAGCTATAGGAATAAATTTTATGAAGGTAAGAGAAAAACTATCTTTGTTATCATTAAATCACGAAGGCATACGAATAGAGCACTTACTTTCACAAACAAAGTTGATGCACTGACGGTCAAAGCTGCAGTCGTTATCTTGCAGGCAATCAACTGCAAAAGAAAGATTTGTAAATTATTTCAATGCAACCAGGAACATGCATTACAAACAAATTCATCACTTTTAGAAAAAAAAATACATCAGGGACATGTACGTACCTTGAACGCACCCTCTCGATACTTCGTACGGGTCACCAGTGAAATATCCAATTTTGGGACAGAAACACTGAGGAACGTGATTGGACACACTACATTCAGCATTCGGACCACATGGTTTACTGTCGCATGGATCTTAAAGAAGATATAAAAAATTAGGGACCAAATTTCCTCTTAGGAACACAGGATTAAGATATAACAAAAAACTGTTAAACTCATATCCTATTTAAGGAGGAAAGTTGTTCGTAACCGTTTTTCTCTGTTCTTATTTTGAACAATGGGAATTTTAAGGGATACTTACTTATACACTTTGGTACCCCTTGTTCATCAAGACCACAAGCAGCGGTTGTCGGGCAGTCTCGGTCTCCATTCGGACACTCTCCCTGAGGTCGGCCTAAAAAAGACAAAAAATTACAAATTTGTAGTCTTAAATTTTATGAATATTGTATTTCCTACATTCAAGTGAATAGTCAGTTCGTTGTTTTGGGAAAAGATTTACAACATAGTGGATAAATTTGCATAGTATGAAGATAACTAGAAATGATATAAAATTAAAATGTTAACTAATTTTTAAATTTCTATCATATATACAATTTTTTCCTCATCCAGAGTAATTAGTGCACTAATATAGTGCATCCACTTATTTATTGCACTTTTTATAAAAAATGAATTAGTGGTGGGATCTTTGTAATACTGCTAAAGAAATGTGTTTTAAAACATTTTTTTTGTATTTTAAGCCAATCAATTCTTTTGGCGGAATAAAATTATCAGGAAAATAATTTAGATTCTTGTGTTCCCTGGTCTTGAATAATTATATATAAGCAGTATCACATGATTTTATAAATGTAACATTTTTCGATTATCGAATTTTTCCTGCAGTTCTAAGTCCAGATGTCTGATTGAGAAAGTTTAAAAAAGCCTTCTTACAACCTATGTTAAAATTGTTACTTACAGCCAGTATATCCATCTCCAATATCTCCTTCCCTACATTGACAGTAGTAACTGCCAGCTGAGTTAACACACAATGCTGTAGGGTGACATGGATTTGATAGGCATTCATTATTATCTGGAAAGAAAAATACCAATCTTCAATCTGCTGCCTCTTCACTAAAATTTTATACAGTATATTTTATTGTTTAGGGAAATAAACATTACAGATTACATAAAATCGATTCAATTTTACCTTCACAACCAGATGGAGTTGGATTGAAACCAGGTCTGCAAGTACATCTGTTGGCACCACACACTTCGTTCAGTCGGCAATCGCCATCAGCCCTGCAACCAACTACAACAAAACACGGACATGAATAAAAAGGTTTCTCAAAACAAATATTAGGTAGAACTTTTCATAAATAATGTAAACATATTTGCACCAGTCAAAATTTTATATCATACCTTGGCAGTATTGATTGATACATATTTCACTCACTGGGCAGTTGTTATCAGTTGAGCAAATTACTGAAATGAAACACAAAATTCAATATTTACATGCATAGTACACAAAAAATTCATTTGGAACATAGCAAATAATCCTTTGCCTAAAACTACACTAACTCTAATGTAAACTTGTTGTATTTTTAATTACAGTTACAAGTATAGAAATTTTAGAAAAAGCAAAATAACTGCCAAAATTGAGTATAAACTGTTGTCAGATCTGATAACAGAATACAATTTTTGCAGTCTATCAGAATACAAAAGATGGCAGATTTGTAATTCATTGTCAAATTATGTAACAATTTATAAGTGCGTACCTCAAAGGCCAGTACACTGACACAAAATAAAAAATTTCAGAACATAAATTTATTTTTCTACTTTTCTCTTAATTACTCAATTATTTTAGGGAGGCAAATCTTTATTTATTAAGACTGGATATAATGTTGTATACAAATAAAAATAGAATAAAAAAGTGGGACAAGATTATCATACAGTTCTTTTAAAACTGAACCCCATTAAAGAATCTAGACTTTAAAATCTTAAACCATACATCAAAGATTAAATGATCCAATGCAATCTGTAATCAGTAAAGGTTTGCTAAATATCTACGGGATTGTGGAAAGAAAGATAGCTCGATTTTCTTACCTAGACATACACCATTGACGCACACTTCTCCATCAACGCAATTACTGCACGGTGCTCTGCACCGGTCTCCAACACAGTTCAGACCTGGTGGACAATACACATTCGGCGAGCACTTCTGATACACTCGTTTGCATCCCAGAACTGGTGAAGGAGATCCTTCGAATCCTGACGGGCACTCGCAAGTAGCCTTGTGATCAACAACAGAGCACACAGCATTCGGTCCACAGACGCCCTTGATCTCGCACGGATTCTGGCACCGGTTCTGAATACAGGCTTCCTTGTAAGAGCAGTCGTTGTTGTCGCGGCAACCAACTTGGCAATACCCGCTTGGGACACAAGCCTCCTTGGCAGGACATCCAGAGTGTGCAAAGCAAGGCAGCACACATCTCTTGTCGATGCATTTCTCACCGACTGCACATTCGTTGTCGAATCCACAGAACACGCGACACTGTCCATCGACGCATGCCTGACCGTCTCGGCAATCCTTGGCGTTCTGGCAAAAGTCAGAAACTCGCAGACAAGCGCTGTCTGGGTCGGGGTTGCCCCTGAAACCAGACGGACAGCTGCATCGAGCCCGATGGTTCACGACCTCGCAATAGGCATTCGATCCGCAGTTGATGGTATCGCAAGGATTCTTGCACATGTTCTCTCCGCTGACATCGGGCAAACAGGCAGCATCGGGCCGGCAGTCCCGGTCTCCTGCGGGGCAAGAGTTGGGGTGACGGCAACCTTCTCTGTATGGATCTCCAATATAGTCCAGAGGGCACTGACATTTGAAACTTCCCTTTGTGTCAACACATTTGGCAGTCGGGTGGCATGGGTTGCTTTCGCAGAACCGTACGGCCTTACAGCCTCTTCCGTACGCGTCTCCCGTCATTCCAGGAGGACAGCTGCAGGTTCTGTGATGGTTATCAGTATGACAGATGGCATTTTTACCACATCCGTTGACACATGGATCTGAAATGAAGGAGAAAAAAATTCATGTCAAAATATATTATTTACAACCTCTATGCAGGTTAATGTAAAACTAAACTTATGTTTTCAGTTAACTGATATACTATATATATATATATATATTTCCCAATGGCGGGCACTGGACTTTTCCTTTGGCCACTACAAGGCCAGAAGTGATGGTCACTTGTGAAGGAGCCCCCAGTGGGTGGACCATCATTGCCCTTAACAAAGGACAGCACAATTTACATCCATGCCCTGACCCCGGATTCGAACCAGGAACCTTCCGATCCAGAAGCCAACACCTTGAGCACTAGACCGGTTGGTCGACGTTACATAAAATTTTCTGAAATTAGTACTTTTAACTTTTATTATTTTCCTCAAATTCAAAGCTCATTTTTAAAAGCTTACTCTTTCAATGTAACCAATTTAAATGCTATTTATTTAGAAACACAGATATTCAATGAAGAAACTGAAAGTTTCATTTAAAAATTAAGATGCTCATGATTAATGAAATTGAGTAAAATGGGGAAGTGCTCTCATTATTATAAAAAATTACATTAGAATCTAGAAATTATGAGTATTTGTTTTGTTGCAGATGACAAATCTATTGCTTTTGATAATTAATAATTTTTTAAATTTGGGAACCAGTAATTAGACTTTCAATCTATTAAGCAAACTAAGTAAACTATTTTACATGAGTGAGTTGTTTTTAATACAATTTGTTAAGTGTTTTGAAAATTAGGAATGGAAATTTTAAATACAGTAGTTTACTTACTTAGACAATAGTTCTCAGGGGCACAGCTCTTATCTGATGTACAGTCATCATCAACGATGCATTCAACTGGAAAAAAGAGAAAATTTTCATACCATGGAAGGTAATAAACTTACTAAAGAGCTCGTTAACTTCATTAAGTCTCATTTGTGACAGTCTATTAATTTGGATTTAGTTGCTTAGGACATAATTTGTACAAATTTCTTACACATAAAAGATATTGCAACAGATTAAAAACAAAAAAATTGGATTGATTGTCAAAAGAAATACACATGTTAGATATTTGATGGATTGAAATAATTTTGGAATTTTAAGTAGAAAAAAATTCAAATCCATCGTAATAAAGAAATGAAATACTTAAAAGGCAAGTTAATTTACAAGCATATAGACTACCAAAGAATAAAAAAACTTTGCTTAAAACATTGCATAAAGAAAGTAGAAACAAATTACTATAAATTATATAGAAAATAGTTACCTTGTTGGCAACCTCTAACCAAGTCATAAGGATCGCCAACATAAAGACCTTGAGGACATTGACACTGAGCAACATGACCAATAGCAATGCATACAGCATTTGGACCACAGTGTACATTCACGCAAACATCTAAAATGAAACACAGAAAAATTAGAATACAATCGCTCGTTACCTTCAAAACTATTAAAGAGCAGAAACAGATGCAGAAATTATGAGATAAGAACAAAAAATATTTTGGTTTGCGACACGAAGATTTGCAAAGATTAATATTTTTAGCTATAGATTTAATAAGTAATCCAAACAACAAAAGCATACAAAGTATTTAAGAAGCTATTTCTCCTGCTCAAAAACTTACCAACACATTTCAATATTCCATCCGTCTCAGAGCGACGACATTCTGAAGCAGACGAACAGTGATCGCTTGCCTTACACTCATCTCGATCGATAGCTGTGAAAACAAAAAATTAGATCATCGTAACAATGCCAAATAAGTATTTACTGACAACAGAAAACAATATAAATATATATGAAACATATTACATGTAAAGTAATGAGAATCATGACAAACTTACGTATGCATCCTCCGCGCTTATTCGGATCTCCAGTGAATCCTTCTTCACATTTACACTGGCCTTTGTGGTTGATGGCTACACAATCCGCATTGGGTGTGCATGAGAAATCCAAGCATATTTCTGAAATTTAGACAATTTGACACATTATTAAGATGATTGAAGACCAAAATATTTACACCGAAAAGAAAAGGGACTATTAACTGAATATGTTAGTTCATTAAGAATGCTTACCGGCACATTTCAGAATACCGATGTCGTTCGGTCGACATTGACCGAACGAAGGACACTGAACGTCTTCTATGCACTCATCAGGTTCACGAGCTGAAAATTAAAAGGAAAACAAATTGTAAGAATAAAGCAAACGATGGAAATATATTTTGATACAATTTATTTAAAATATGAAGAGTTTTTATTTAGTCAATTTATACAGGCATGAACGCAACTAACCCTGACCATTCATATCTGGTATCACAGAGATGACTTTGGATCCTCACTCAAACAGATGACATAAAATGTCACTTTCCTCTTTCTAGATGTGGGCAGCACATCCAGTTTGGTTGGACGGTTTTTATAGCATAAGGGCCGTAATTGGCCAAGCAGCACCAACATTATGAAATTTTAAGATTAATAATTATTTGTTTATATAAAAACTCAGAAAATTAACTTCAGTGAAATGCAGTCCCATTAAAAATTTCTAATTATTGCTTAGAAAACCATTCTAATTACATAAAATGTTAAGATCAGTTGTGTTTCCATGGCTTTTAAAGTTTTGATTGGTTGTGCGATGTCACGTGTAGGCGGAGTTTCTAATTGTTTTGTTTCGTTGTGTGATGTCACGATCGAAATGAGATACCAAGTGTCTCGAAAATCATCTTTTGATCATTATTTCAAATCGGATATTACGGCAAGTGATCACACAGCGACAGGTTTTAAAAAATACATTAATGAAGTTTGACCAAAATAAATACATCTTGTTACACACTCGTCGTATGATGGGCTTTTATCCTAGTGTCGGTAATAAATAAGAACAAGGCTTTAAGCAGCACATCCAATCTCTATCCTTCATTCAGTACCATAAGGTATTTCTAACTTGTCTAAAATGTGACACTGAACAAGCCTCCACAGGTCAACTAACCTACATTTGACGGGCAAGAGAGGGTATCTATGAAAGTCCTGATCTAGTGTTGGACGTTTTGAGAATATTCACACTCATGGACTTGGTCTGCAGTTTAACTAGGCCTTAAGGAATAAGCAACAAGACATAAACCAGTAAACTTACGCATGCATGCTAGATCACTGTTTGGATCTCTGACAAAACCTTCTCTGCATTGACATTCATATTGATGGTTAACAGCAAAACATTCAGTGTGCAAACCACATGGATTGAAAGAGCAAGGATCTATGAAAGAAAATAAAAGAATATAAATTACACACCAGTACAAAGTCCCGAATACGGACGTTTTGCTAATCACCATTTTTTTCTATCTTTCTGCCTCTTTTAAGAACAATATTTAAAGAACAAAGCGCTCAACCTAGATCAAATTGATGAAACAATGCAAAATAACGGACATGTTCAGAGTAAATACCACACAGAAAATTAAAAGATCTATAAGTAAAATTTGTTGCATTGTATTAATAAGTTTTTCCTTTTTCTTTAAATTATTCTTGTTTATATATCTGATATTTTAGTACTGCAAACGCATTCCGGACAAATTCGGGAGGGAAGAGGATATATTAAGTTTTTTTGACAAAAACTGCAAATAATCCGAAATGGCCAAGGTCCGGAGGACTCTGGATATTGGACTTTAGAATGCATTTTAGATTAATGATTTAATATTTGAGACAACTATCTCTAACATCACTACAAAAATAGGAATTTTTCAAATGAAAAATTAATGATAAAAAGTTAAAAGATAAAAAAAGATGCTTGATTGGTATATGATTAAGTAATTAAAAGAACTAGTTACCAGTACTCAAGGCAAGTAAAACACTTCTGACTCTTTTTATGCATTTGTTTAAACTCTATTTACCAAAATTTTAAATAAAAAGCATACCTATGCACTGCTTCCTGCCAAAGTTATCTGATCTACAAACATCTGTGCTTCTCCTACAGTCATGGTCTACTTGACATTCATCTCTGATAGGTGCTGAAAACAACAATTCAATTTGAGAAAAAACAGTCTATCTATATTTAAAACAGCATATAATTCATCAGGTTAAACATACTTTCGTTTAGAATAATTTTAGAAAAATTCAATATGAATTAGCTAAATTTATACAAATTACACAAATCAGTTAAGTTCATACGAGTAATAGGAATTAGTTAAATTTATTTTGACATAATGAAGACTTTATATTCCTTCGTAATTGGCGTGACAAAGAATGATATAGAATATTTAAATATAAAAATGCCAGAATTGAAAATAGTTTTCCATAAACTGATTATCTAAAAGGTTTGATTTACTTTTCTTCCAACACAAAAAAAATGATGTTAAAAAAGAAATAAATGAGAAACACTGAAAATGAAAATCTGTTTAAATGTTTTAACTGTTCAATTTAAAAAAAAACAAGACTTGAAAGTTGATATTGATAAGTGTCTATGAATATCAAAACTACAATCGACACGATCCCCTCATTCACGGAGAGCCAACAGAGATATTAATCAAATCAAAAATAACTTTAATTGCACAAGAGTTATCCATATTTTCTATTACAACTTACGTTTACATCCATTCAAAAGATTGTAAGGATCTCCAACATGGTCTGGTAAGCATTCACATCTTGTTTGGTGACTCTTTGCTGAGCAAACAGCATTAGGTCCACACTGAACATATTCACAGGCATCTATTAAGAATAAAATTGTGTATCCATTAAGAAACAGTATACATCCACATGGTAAAGAAAAATCAAAATGCAATAAAAGTAGCCTTTAAAATTACACGTTGAGAATGATACAGCACACAATAACTGCTGAATATAATAAATTAACGAAATATTGTATTACATACAAACAGTATAGTAATTGTTAATAAACACCAATACATACCTTTGCAATCTAAATAACCATCAGACACTGTCTGGCAAATTTGCTGGGAGCCACAATCATTATCAGCTTCACACAGGTTGGGACTTCTCGCTGAAATAGAATAATTACAAAAATTTAAGTATGCAAATTAGTATTGCATTGTTCCCATTCATTATATGCTTTAAAAAAAGAGCATTTATTTGAAAAATCGAAGAACCTATTAATCATTAAAATGAGTCACTAGAAAGAGAAATATCTTATTGCCAAATAGTTATAATTAGCTGTTTGGCAATATTCTTAATAGAATCGTAAATCGTAAGGAGGAAAATAGGCTTACGTATGCATCCAACATGTGGGTCGATGGGATTGCCTTCAAATCCAGCTGGGCACCTGCAAACTGCCAAGTGGTTTTCACCAAAGCATTCAGCATTTGGACCACATCGATCAAATAAGCAGACATCTGAAATAAAAATTTTACTCATGAGTACTTTCAATAAATATTTGCATGTACTAATTTCAGTACAGTGCAGAATCAATACATCTATGAAGGGAGGGGGAGAAAAACTGGGTTTGTTTAGAGGGTTCTTTTTCCAATAACAACAGTATATTTTCAAGGCTGGAAGTGAAAACATATATTTTGTTTTTAGCTGGTCAAATAAATCATTTTTAACCACTACTTTTTGCTTTTATCTTCTTAATTACTTTTTATTACAAATTATTATTAATTGAAAAATAATACTGATTGTTGATTGTAAAATAATTAATGCATCTACTTACGGACACATTTTCGAACCGAGTCTGTGTGTTTTCTGCACACTTCATCGTTGTTACAATCTTGATCTCTATTGCAATCATGTGGCACTGTAAAATAGAAGATTATTTGTAAATATGTCTCACTTTGATTATTGAAATAAAATAATTCTACATCCCGCATAAAATTGATACTATTTTATATAATCCTAATATATATTTTTTATACATGTATAGTGTTTTCAAAAGGTTCTAGGTTTTGTCTTTTTTTTATTTCAAGAAATTTCACTGCAACAGCAGTAACTGAAATTCCAAATATTGCTAGTTCTTCTAAATTTAAGAAAAACAAAGCTGATAACAGCATTTATGTTATGATCTAATTGCCAATTTGCTGAACAGAATTTAAAAACAAAAGACATAAATGCAAACAAATTATTATGGTGATTTCTGTCCAACAACTTTCTAGTAATAGTATATTACTCAATGACAGAGATTAATGGATAATTCCATTCAATACTGCAAATAAAAAGAATTATCGAAAATATTCTGTTTCCTTAACTTACAGTTACATCCTTTAATTTCATCATATGGATTTCCTTCATAGTTTGGTAAGCATTCACACTGGGCTACATGACTTTTAGATACACAGGTTGCATGAGGTCCACAGCGTACATCTGAACAAGCATCTAAACACAGAACAGAAATTGTTTAGAATGGAACGCTTAGTAAATAAAGGCAACAAAACAAAATCGCTTTTATTAATCATAAACAAAACATGAAAAAAATCATTTTGGATCTGAAAAAAATAATTTTTAGATATAAACTCACCAAAACAGTTTCTCAATCCAGTGATGTCAGGTCTACATACAGCATTGGATGGGCATTGAGAATCGCTGTTACAAAGATCTGGTTCTGTAAAAGTTAAAAAAAATTGTATAATTTATCGAGTAGATCCTAAGTAAATGTAAACTTAAGCCATCCAAATGTTAAAAGACTGGTGCCTCTTACTTGTAAACAAGGAATAAAACAAAGAAATGTTATGACAGGGTGGTAACAAAATCCTTGAAAAAAAGTTCCTTGATATTTCCACGATTTCCCTGATAGTCTCACAAAAATTTCCCTGATTTTCCAATTCCCTTAAGAAATGTTGTGATCCGTGATTGGTATCGACATACAGTATCCACACAACACTATTTTAAATATTTAGGGTCAGAGGGTGTAAAAGGATAATTCTCCACAAATATTTTGTATTTTTTCTCTACTGATATTTTAATTGTTATTGTAAGGGTTGGAAACCTTAATGGAACTCTAAAATTGCCATTGAAAAAACTGGAGAAAAAATGCAAAATACTATGATTGTGAACTTTTTACACCTGACCCTACACTGTCACACTATTCATCGAAAACAAATGCAAACATACAAAAATGTAAATGTAAACAAAAATAATTAATTTAATACACAAAAAACATCATTTGTTACACAAATTTCAAATTGTATCCCACAAGTTGTATCGCTAGCCTCACGGCGACCAAGATGCTGCAGCCGCGAAAAAAATGGCGGCGGCGGTTTTCGCGGTGTTAAAAAATCACGACGTTAAGGTTCTTTATTCGAATTACAATTTAGGCTAATACAATTTATTATATTCTCAAAAGTACTCGTAATCGCACATCTCTAAATAGGACAAACAACAATGGTAGCAGTTTAAATTGTCAAAAATTCCCTGATTTTTTGTAAAATTTGGAAATTTTCCCTGAGATTTCCCTGATTTTTCCAGAAATAAAAAATTCCCTGAGAATTCCCTGATTTCCCGGTTTTCCAGGTTCTGTTACCACCCTGTATGAGAATCAAAAAGGGACCAGGAATAAAAAACAACTTTACAGCAAACCATATACTGGTAATATATATGGATTTCAATCATCAATATTTTGAAAGAACAAAACGTTACAACAAATTTTAAGTGAGACTTTTGGAATCCCCATTTTTCCATCTTTCTTCTTATTGACGTTTTCTATAATACTTCTGGTGTTTACAATGCATATTTGGATACATTCAAATTTTTGCTAAATCTAAACAAGTATTAAATATTTAGGTTTTATTTCTAATAATATTTATGAAGCGTAAAAAGACGAAACAAATGACATCTCAAACATCGTACTGCCACAAAGAAGGCCGGATCGAGACTAAATTAATGTGAGTGACAGTACGCATTTTCGTGACTCAACTTTGCACTGCAATTGCTACAGCCGATGACAACAGCGCAAGATCAATGAGTACTTATAACGTGCTTTGTTTAAGGCTTTATCGAACACGACGTTGTTAATTTATGTATAATTTATATTTCTCAAGTCATTATTACATTTTTTGCAATTCCCTTTTTTCGAGACACTAGAAAATTAAGCGCAGAACGTCGAAATACTCACGTCTAGGTTCACATCCAACATTCCTATCATATGGATCGCCAATGAAATCTGACGGGCAGTTACAGACAACTATGTGTGATGAAACAGAACACATTGCATTGCGACCACACAGTGCATCTGAGCAACCATCTAAAAAAAAAGTACAATTTAAAAAAAAATGCAAAAATAAATTTTAAAATAAATGGAAACTATCAGTATGATTGAAAAAAAAAATCAAATAAAGGTAAAATAAAGATTTAAATCATGAAGTAATTTAAAAAGGCTTTGAATGTAGAACAAAAATATTTTTAAAAACATACCAACACAATCTTTTACTCCTTCAACGTTCAATCGGCAAATTTCTCTGTCGCTACAATCGCTGTCTGTTTTGCATTTGTCCCGTGCTGTAAGAGAAACAAGTTCAATTATAAAACATTCAACTTTTGAACATTCTGAAATATTATTTCATTCAAAGATTATACAATAACATACATGTACCAGTTTACAGTTTAAACACATGTACAAATGTATATTTAAAATATACTAGAGAAGGAAATGAAATTGAATCTTTCTAAAACACATAAATAAGATGATATAAACGTACGTCTGCATCCCCTCTGCATATCATCTCCATTTCCAACAAAGCCATCTCTGCACTCGCAGAAAGCAGAGTGACCGGTTGCAATACACTGAGCATTGGGTCCACATCGTTGACCTTCACATGGATCTGCAATGAATTAAATGAACAAACGTTAGGAATTTACTTATACTAACTAAACTCCATCAGCTTAAATAATGTTAAATAATTAGTAATGAGGCTCACATGAAACTAATCATTACATTTTTTTAAATAAAATGTGCTGCAATCAAATCTACAAAAAACTGTGAGGATTAGATTGAATTTACCTTAATTTATAACTAAACTGATAAACAATTTGGAAACTTACTCAGACAATCTCTTATGCCATCTCTTGTCAACTGACAAATCCTGCTATCAGGGCAGTCTCGATCTTTACTGCAGTGATCAGCTGGAAGAAAAATAGTCAATGCTTTTAGTATTGAAGCTAATCTTTATACCCACATATGGAGTCATTCATAAAAATTATTATATTCCAATGAAAAATAGGGTAAACATTTAATATAACACAGAATGTAAACTGTTCTAATTAATAGATGGAATGATAAATAATTAGAAACTGTTCTAATTACTAAATGGAGTAATAAAGAGTTAGAAAGTGTTCTAAATAATACACGAAATGATAAAGAATTAAAAACTGTTTAAAAAATAGCAGATGAAAAATAAATTATTTAAAAAAAATACATTTTAAATCTGTTCTATATAGAATTAACAAGTTCTTAAAACAAGAGAGTAATGATTATTATTCAAAATTAACTGGAAACACAAGCAAACAATAGAAGTAAAGTTCTATAATTTACATGCCACCTTATAAATGTGTTATATATTTATTTACACATATATTAGCTTAGTGCAAATATTATCCTTTAAATGAATTTAAAACTACGAATTTAAAATATAGTTTTACATGGTCTTAGAGAAGTTTTGAACAGCCCAAATTATAATTTGTGAAACAGTAACGCTTCACCAAATTGGCATGCCACACAAAATTCAATCATCTTCATTTAAATCGAAAATGAATTAAAAGAGAATTCTTTCAACAGAAAACACAACTCACCTTGACATCCGCGGTTAGGATCACCTGAGAAGCCGTCTGGGCACGCACACTGAGCCTTGTGATTTTGAGGGACGCAAATTGCATGTGTACCACATCGTTTTGTCTGGCAGACATCTAGAAAATGAAAATAATTATTTATCATAAATATAAAACATTATATACCTCAAACCTATGAACTTATTTTATACTAAAGAAAATTAACTACACTGAAATATTTTTACAAACATACTAATTTTTTAAAATTTAATATTTTTACACACATATTAATTTTTTGCAATTGAATATTTTTACATGCATTAATTTTTTTAATTTAATATTTTAACACGCATTAATTTTTCATACTTTAATATTTTTAAACATTAATATTTTATAAAATATAAAAAACCTGGATTTCATAATTTAAACAAAATCTTAATGAAATAAATAAAAACTCTCAATTAATTTATCATAAATTATTACTGAGTTTCGTACAGAATAATCGAAACCAAATGTGAAAATTTTCATAAAATATAAATAAGATGGGTTATATTTTCAAGCTTTACGATAAAATCTCATTCAATCGAGTACACATATGTTGTGAATGATCTGCTCAAACTTTCATGTGACAGTCTAAACTGTAATTGAAATAATAGCAATACGAATTATGTACACTTAATATGACGATGTCCTTACCAATACAATCTTTGATGCCAGCTGGTGTCTGTCGACATATTCGGTCATCTGGACAGTTGCTGTTACTCTTACACTTATCCTTTGGAACGGGCTGACAACCGATGCTGAAATCGATTGGATTTCCAGAGAATCCAGGTCTGCATTCACAAGTAGCTTGGTGGTCTCTTCCTCTGCATAGGGCATTCAATCCACACTGAGTGGTTTCACAAACATCTGGAAAAAAGATAATTATTAGAATTAAATATATATTTCACAACAAAGGTGTGCATTAACAAAACATATACCACCAATCCACTGTGCACATTAGTTTGATTGGAATTTTCAGCTGTACATAAATAAGTAAGATATATTTTAAAATTTCATCATCTTAACGATTGATTAGATGCTTTTAACATTTAAATCCTCAAAACAAAAGTATATACTTTTAATTTCAATTTATAATAATAAAAACCAAATTTAAATTAATCATTGGTTTAGAAAGTTTTTGAAGAAGTAGTTATTCCCCACAGTAAAAAGTAGATATCATAGGCTTACATAGGGCAGAAAATAATTATGAAATTTTTTTTTGGAGATACAAAATGCTTGTTTTCATGAGAAATACATTGGAATATTGTAAGCTGTTTAAGATATATCTAACACAAATCAGAGAATATGCTTTGTTTTTTTTAACCTAAAACAAACTGTCAATCTTTAAACAGCCGTACAGTAAAGATGAGTTTCTGTTTTAAACCAATGATGTAACGAACTTTATATAGTTTACGGGAATAAAGTATAAGTGGTACTTTATAATTTATAAAGACTACACTCAAGAGGAACTTGAGAGTCAAAAAGAGACTTAGACCACTAGACATAAAAATAATTACCAAAACATTCCCTGTATCCCTTGTCTCCAACTCTGCATACTTGATTATCAGCACATGATGAACTGTCCTGACATAAGTCCAAAGGTGGTGCTGCAAAAATTGTTCAGTCAAACAATGCAATGATGTTTCAAACTTATTTTCTCCGATGACAATAGCAAATCAAGAAAAAAGGAGTAAAACAATGCAAATACATACGGTGGCAGCCTCTTTGAATGTCATAAGCATCTCCGGTAAAACCTTGGCGACATTCACATACAGCTATGTGACGTCTGCCTTCGCATAGTGCGTTCGGACCACACTGCACACCTTCACATACAACTAAGGGAAAGAAAAATAACCATGAGACATTTACGCAAAAGGTTAGCAATTGCATCCCCAACGCTTCTTAGTTAATTGCAAGATATGTAGAGTTTTATATTGAATCCAAGCATAATTTATGATCCATCATTGAAACATATTTTAATTGGAAGTAAAAAACAAAGTGGCCGAATTGATCAATATTCTTAAAAATGCTGAAACAATTTTTATGTCTTGTTCTATCAATGAAAATTCAAGATATTTTATAAAATCAATCAAATATATGTGTGTGATAATATGATCAATAAATTTTTCACATATGAAGAACCAAGATTTTAAATTTAGGAGGATTAAAAATTAACTCGAAGAAAATACTAATTTAAGTTATGTTAAAAAGTTCTAGGGCCTCTCATATTTGCTCTTTCCAAAAAGGATATTTTACAGGCTTTATGCTAAAACTAGTACAGAAAAAATGAACAATCAAATAACACTAAAACATTTTCTAAGTAAAATATATTCACGTACCAACACAATCTCTGATTCCAGTGGTTTCAAGGAGTTTACAGATCTCATCACTCCTACATTCGTCATCATTAGCGCAACGATCATTTGTATGAGCTGAAAAACACAAGAAAAATTTACTCTCTACTTTTAATACAGTAAACATTTATATAACAGAAAAACCAACACATATTTCAATGAACAGTAAATCAATAAAATAAATCATCTATGAAAATAGATGATAGCAATACACACTAAAATGGCCATGGCATAATACTTACGATGGCAGTTGGCCAGAGGATCTCCACTATATCCTTGTGGACATTCGCAAACAGGTCTATGGCCTCTACCTTGACAAGCTGCATTCGAACCACATGTCTGTTCTTGGCATACATCTAACGAAAGAGAAAGAAAATCAGTCATACAAAATCTTTTTAATCAAAAACTTTTTTTTAAAAATTACTTTGAGGAATGGGTTGCATTGACCATTTCCCTTCATGCAGCCCAATATAAACTAGCCTTTGAAATATAGTTGTCAAGAGGACGAACATTAAAATTTGAGTTGGACATAGTAGCACAAATTGTCAAGTGGCTAAAATTCATAGTCTCTCCAGTGGAACACAGAGGGCAGTCAAGAATGTCTTTCACACCAATCAGGTGGAGATGTCATTGGAGATAGTTATGTCTATTTAAAATTCTGAAGTTGGCTGTAAAGATTCGCCTGGGGAGATCCATTGGGACCGGATTACATAATAGGCTTTCCCAGATCGCACCAACGAACGACGTTACTCATTTAGCACTACCCAGGGAGCACGTGTAGCTTAAGAATTGCTAAGGAATCCAAACACTGTGTTTGAAATTGAAAGTTTGAATTTCCAAACCGAAAATCAGTTGTAAGAAATCATTTCAATCATAAACTGGTGTAGGTTCCAAAAACCATGTTTTAAATTGAAATTTTGAATTGAAAGTCACTTTTGAGCCTGACCCTCGACCGATCAGCACTACAATGGGCACAATGAAGGAGTGACCCTATGAGTTAGCAGCCGCTTCTTCTCGCAAGGACATCCATGCTTACAAACAGATTCGAACCCGTGACCCAATGGAGGGCATACAAGCACTATGGCCACCATACCAGCAAGGCAGCTGGTATATTAAGTATATTTTAATAGTATACTTAAAATAAAAAGGGCATTCCATTCTTACTTTCACAAATACGGACTCCTCCACTTCCCATTTTACATATGTGTGAATCCGGACAGTTGGCACTGACTTCACATTCATGAGGACTGAGAGCTGGAAAAGATAAAACAGGAAATTTATGAATGAGGCAAACTCAAAATTATAACATAAGGTGTTGACAATTATATTTTAAAAACATTTAAAAAGATATTACAGCTTTACAAAATTTTGGTAGCAAATTTTAACAATATATTTTTTAAGCGTTTGAAAAGATTTCATAGTTTTACAAAATTATGATAGCAAAATTTTGACAATACTATTTTTAAAACATTTTAAACGATTTTATAGCTTTACAAAATTAAGATTGACTATTCATAAAAATCAGTAAAAATTATAATACAAAGTTACCCTTATATGTTATCTCCCAAACATGAAAATACTATAAGATAATCTTAAGATTAAATTGATTTCACTTACGCTGGCATCCTTGAATTAGATCATTTGGATCACCAACCATGTCTGTTGGACATTCGCACACAGCTTGGTGGTTTTGGCTTGTACAAATAGCTCTCCGGCCACACACGACAAATTGCGGATCGCAAACATCTGTGTAGCAGAAAAAATGAATAAATAACCACTCTCTAATAAGATTAACAGTAAATTGCAATTTAATATCATAAAGAGATTATCAGGAATATAAACACATATAATGTAGATGTGTGTGTATATAAATACAAGGAATATCTTTATAGTGAGCTCTCTTAATATATCAGAACAATTCGTTACAATGAACAATTAACACGATTCTTACCTATACACTGTCTCACGCCCTCGGTATTAGATTGACAGAAAGAACCGCCTCCACAGCCGAGATTATCTTCACATTCATTGGGATTGAGTTGTGGTGGTTCTGTTGACACTGTAATAAATTAACAAATACAATTATAAAATATTTAATAGATGCTCTAGATATTGTTATCGTCCAGTTAGTAACGTGCCTTGTAAATGTTTAAAAAAGCAACAGTCATAGTTTAGTTGCATGTGTGTGGCAACACGAGAGTCTAACGTGAGTATGTAAACAAAAAAAAACCTGTTGTTCCATGTAATTTCGAACGTAGTTATAATGATACGAATAATGTAGTTACGAATAACCAATGTGCATGTACTTCTAATGTTATTATTAATTATTAAACATCTTATACTTTCAACTGAGTAATTTGATTGCATCATTCAAAATAAGCAGTTACGGCAAGAAAGATAGTCCTAGGTTATCACATACGAAAACGATACGACTTAGGAGGATACTTTACAATATGATGGTCTTGATATATAGAAAATGTCAGAATTTATATTTCAACCGTCCAATCTTTATTCAGTTGATAAAAAAAAAAAAAAAAAAAATCAAAATTTTCTTTTGTGCTGATTTGTTTACCAATAACCTACAATCACAAACTGTAACTGTGATTACAACAACTTTATTATGTTCTAATTATACTTAAATAAAATGCACAAAAAAATCGTGCAGTAAAAATAGAGTGGCAAAAAGTATCTCACCACTGCATCCTACTCCGACATTGTTCGGCTGTCCAGTCATGCCCTGTTCGCAGAGACAGGCGCCTCTCACGCAATACGCATTGGGACCGCACACCACATCCTGACAGGGATCTACGGAACAATATTTTATTTATTGCAGATAATTAGATAGTAAAACTTATGTTTAAAACAAGCAAACAAATTCAAACTAAATTCACTAAGCAGTTGCACTATCACTTGTCTGCCAAATACGAGTTTAAAATCAAATAACTGGAAGAAAATATTGTTACCTTGACATGCTCCTCCTGATCCACAGATTTCTCCACCAGCACAACCCGAGTCTGATGAACAAGCACATCCTTGACCTGCCTCACATGGTGTATTTGCAGGAGCTAGAGAAAGAGTAGTATTTTTCATTAACACACACAGCATACATATAATTATCTTACATGGCACACAATATATGTTTAAAAACAAATAAATCAGAAGACAAAAATGACAAATACTGTTAAACAGTACAGTAAAAATATTTGGTTGGTTTAGGGCTTTATGGTTCAAGTATATTTGGAATAAAAAATACTTACTGCAAGAGAACATTGGATTTCCTGTACTTCCAGATGGACAAGCACACAAGAAACTACCAACACTATTGATACACGAAGCACCACCTCCACAAGGATTGCTTCCCAGACACTCATTAACATCTGCAACAATTATTTAAGAAATTAAATAACTGAAAATAAAACACACACAACATCATTACAATAAGTTGCAATTTTAATAGTATTCTTAGAAACTCGTTTCGTTTACTATACAGGGTTCCTATTCTTTGTGTAACAGAAAAATCAGGGGCTTTTAAATGCCTATCTAATGCCATTTTTCATTTTTGAGGCAACATTTCACATGGCTCAAAGTATATTAATCAGTGATTGCACAGGCGAAGAAACTTGCATGAATGCTGTTTAGGTTCCACTGGCCGGGTTTCAGAAACATCAATTTTTAGCTAACCTATAAATATTATGCCCTAGATTTTTGAGGAAGTTTGACCTTCGAGGAGTACAACTGACCTTGTTTTTCGAATGCAGGTGAAATAAAATGTTGAATGCTATTGTAAAAATTATGACTTTAATAACATTTACTTCACAGCTTTTATAGCATTAATGAAGAAACCTGCATGAATGCTATGTTTAGGTTTCACTGGCTGGGTTTTAGAAACACCAATTTTAGCTAACCTATAAATATATTATGCCCTAGATTTTTGGGGAAA
Source organism: Metellina segmentata (assembly GCA_947359465.1). Classification (NCBI taxonomy): domain Eukaryota; kingdom Metazoa; phylum Arthropoda; class Arachnida; order Araneae; family Tetragnathidae; genus Metellina; species Metellina segmentata. The sequence goes on from OX375876.1 coordinate 122,468,167, forward strand.
CTTGACCTTGGACGAGAACAACTGACCTTTTTTTAATATAATGTAAAATAAAATGTTTTTTTAATATAATGTTTTATATAAATAAAATGTTGAACGCTATTGTAAATATTAAAACTTTTATAACATTTTAAGGACTTGGACAGAATATTAAAGCTTTCTAAGCGCCCTTAAAAACTACAATGGGAAATTCGGCTTTCTTAAGGACTGGAGAACTGTAGGAGCAAGGTAAGGAGCACTGTATTAGGAAATTACCTTGACATCCAAGGAATGGATTTCCTTGCAAGCCAGCAGGGCACACACAGTCCACTCTATTAGGTCCTTCAATACAGTTTGCATTTGATCCACAGCGAGTTTCTCCACACCTTTGACTTGTACCTGTTGGGATTCAGAACAATTTCGGTATTTTAAAGAGTGTAAATTTAAAGTTTTATATAATGCACTCACATACCACACATACTGGACAATTTTCTTATTCAAAATAGAAAAGTATGCTTACCACAAACAGAGTACGGATTCCCGGTGAATCCTGGATTACACTGGCATTGATTTGGAACACCATAAGTACAGTGAGAATTGACACCACATCCAGGAACACACAGAGGTGGTAGAATAGCTATAAAACAATTAAAATATAATCTGAATACAAGAGAAAAATAATAGTATAGGACATTAAAAGAAATTATTTTGTTTCCATACCTGACAAATATTTTAATACACTTTTTGAACAATGGTTTTGTGGTACGAAAATTATATTTATACATTTAAAAATGTTATACTGTGGGTACATTTTGAGTTTTAACAAAACAATAAATGTTCATATTAGAACATTACAAATCACTAGTAAAGAAGTTAAGTTTCTAAAACAAAGAATATCAGAGAAAACAGATATTAGTTATGTGCATTATTTATGAATTAGCAGTAGAAAATGCATGACAAATATTTTATCAATTATTTTGAGTTTAATTTGAAAGAAAGTTTCCCATTAATTTCATGTCAGACACAAATTTAAGACAATTTTTTATAATTAGCAATTTGATCTCCGACTTTTTTTTAATAAGGGAAAACTGTTTTAGATTTTAAATAACATTTCTCAAATTTTTAAAAGATTAAAATTTAAATATTTCAAATTTATAAGAATTACTTACGTGGTACACAGAGGAAGGATGGGTTTCCAATGAAATAGGGCAAGCAAACACAATTTCCTGTATTTTCATCACATCGAGATCCAACACCACAATTCACACCCTGGCAACGTTCTGGAAATTCAATGCAAATATTATAGAAACATCATTCAACAAACATGCATACATTGCAATTAATGATTCATAACAGAACCAATTTGATTCTTACCAACACAGGCACCGTTGGTACACACTTGTGAAGATCCACAAGGCCTAGCTGTATTGCACCCTCGTTGATCTAAGAATATTTTAAATAATAGTGAGAAAAACAGTTTTGAACACATATGATATATTTTTAAATGGTGGTTAAAGGTAAATAGTCATAGTGTGCATAAACATTTATAAATATTTTTTTTCAAATAAAATTTAATAAATGAAATTTCACAACATTTAAATTAATTTTCTTTGTATTTATCATTAAAATACCATAAAATTTTAATTCATAAAAAAGGAAGCTACAATAATAACTCATAAATTACTCATACTGCAGTTTTAAATATTCCTTACTCTAACAGCACAATTTTTAAATGCAGTTTCTCACGCAATGAAATCGATAGAATCGGATAAAATTACCTGGATGACAACCACCTCCTGCCCATGGATTTCCTGAAAAGCCTTGTAAGCAATGACAGACTCCTTGGTTGTTCGAATTCACAATACAATGGGCATTCATGCCACACCATACTCCAGCACAAGCTAAGGAACAGAAAATAAATTTATTGCAATAATGCAAAATATACGTTCACACAGAATATCCATTTATTTGAGCTTATCAGCAACAATTAAAGAGAAAAATATGTAACTAACAGAAAAAAATCAACTTCCTGCTTTAAGAAACACTTTTTTTTAATTAGATAAGACTGCATCCATATTTTATAAATGAAATGTTAATTTTACATTCTGAATGTAACAAATAAATGTAAAATAAACATGTATTTGTTCAATCGATCTAACAACTTACGTGACGTGCACCCTCTTTCCAAGTCGTTCGGATTGCCTGAATAGCCTGGTCTACATTTGCACTCAGCTTTGTGCTCATCTCCGAAACAATCGGCATTTGGACCACACCATGATGTTGAGCAGGGATCTGAAATGCAGCACAGAAATTAATACTACTGATCAAGTACACTTGAGTATTCAAATAAAACAATTTAAATAAAAAGCCCCAACTTTACAAATAGGTATCTATTTCCTGTATATAGTATTGTAAATTTAAATCATCCATATTTTGTAATTAAATTGCTCGATAGATAAATATACGACACTTACCCACACAAGCTCCACCTCGAGCATCACAGACAGCATTTCTTGGACACTGTCGATCGGACGAGCATCCCGTTGCACCTCGACCTGTAAGTTACAGAGTATTTTAAAAGGGGGCACTTTAAATGTAAGATAAAGACATGAAGTTTGGCAGTCTGGATTTTTTTTATACATTATCAATAGTATATATGTATAACCTTGAACAGCAAACTTAAAAGTGAAAGGAATATTTTAAAATTCTAATTTTTCAAACCACTTACATACAAATATTAAGAAATTTAGAGTTGAGCTTCAAATTCCGCCAAATAGCTAAACGTAGAAGAGAAAATAATCTCTATTCTTACAAAGGAAGTGTCTGTGTGTTTAAGACGATCTATACCACATACAGTCCTGAAATTTGGCACACAGGTAGTCCTAATTTTACGTGAAGCTCAAATTAAAAAATTTAATCAAGAACATTTTTAATTAATTCATTGGCATTTATCTGTTAGTTCTTTTCTTTAGCATGGCAACAGTGTGAAGAGATCACAAATTCTAAATTAGTTATTTTCTTTTCAATTCCTGAGCAAACGATTCTAGCGGAGCAAAACAAATAAAAAAGTTTTGACTGGAGTTTATTTCTTTTTATTCTTTAGTCCCAAGTTCCTATCTTCGCGATCGTTAAAGATAGAGTAAAAACGTCAACGTATTTGAAATCTAAATAATGCCAGTCAAAATTATGTTTGTTTTGCTTCCCTCCGCTCGAATTGTTTGGCGCAGGAAATGAAATGTTGCCGCTGCAAGAGAAAAAACGTTCCCCAACTGTTTGAGACCGCTATGACGATCATCATGCAAATGGCGGCTTCGCTAAGTTTCGTTACGCTCACAAACAACGCTCCCTAGGAAACCAACGCTGTCTGTTAGTATAAACAATGTTTTAGAGACGTCATCTACATCTACATTACGGCTGCTACATAACGGCTCCGCTTTCTTAAGAAACCCTACCTTAAGGACACGAAAAGAGCTGGCCTGCTAGCTGAATGTATAAAACAGAGAAAATAATTTAACTTACATCCTCCTTTGTATGCATCTCCAGATGTTCCTGGTGGGCACTCGCACTGGTACCCACCTACGATGTTAATGCAAGTAGCTCCTGTGGAGCACGGGCCATTGGGATCCATTGGCAAATCAGCTGTGCACTCATTGATATCTACAAAGAGGCAAAAAAGGATTTGTAATGCAAAATTAGAACCACTTTATTCGGTACTGTCAACTATATTAGCATTACAAGAAATTGCGATTTCTTTGTTTGTAATTAATGTTAATAAACTTTGTTAACTTTGTTAATAACAAGTACGCACAAGTAATAATAATTGATCAAAAAATAAAATTAAATTGTATTAATAAAAATTAATTATCAGCTTTACACTCATTGATATATATAAAGAGGCAAAAAAAGAATTGTAATGCAAAATTAGAACAGCTTTATTCGGTACTGTCAACTATGTTAGCATTTCAAGAAATTGCAATTTCTTTGTTTGTAATTAATAACAAGTACGCATAAGTTATAATCATTGATCAAAAAATACAATCAAATTGAATTAATAAAAATTAATTACTATAGTATTAAAATTTAATATGTATTTTCCAATACCTTTTCACTCTTATCCAAGTCAAGACTTGTCAGGTACAAATACAAAAATGTTTTAATTTTAATTGAATACCACAATCAACATCAATAAGCTGTTACTACAGTCCTAATTTCACCAGATTCCTTACCTTGACAGGCGTTGTTTGGATCTCCAGTACAACCAGGTATACAAACACATTTCGGTCCCTTTGGTGCCAGTTCACAAGTAGCATACTGACCACAAGAATACCATTCACATGGATCTAAAAAGTAAGAAAAATTTCAATTATATGGTTTCATTAAATATGATGCCAGAGCATGAAACTAAATCATAATTTCATGCCATTTTTTTAAATATGAGCATAAGATATTAAACCTATAATAAAAAAGTTCTATCTAATTTTGACAGGAGAATTTTATGATCAGATATTTGAAAAAATTGTTTGTGTGATTATTGATAATCTTGCCAGATAGCAAAGTTCAAATAAAAATTAAAGGGTTGCTTACGTTTGCATTGTTGTCCTTCAAGAATGTAGGGTGCCAAGCATTGACACTGTCCTTTAACACACTCCATATTTTGTGGGCAACTATTAGGTCCTCTGCATTCAATTTCTAAAAAAATAATTATTGGATACATTCATAAAAATATTCTTTAAATTTCCAAAAAATAATTATAAATTCGATGACTAAAGTAAAAGTTCATAACAAGATTAAAGCGATTTCAACTTCCAGGGAACAAGTTAAAACTCAAGAATAAGGCATGAATTCTAGCAATTATAATTTGGAGCAAAACACATTTCAAGAGATTTTACAACACATGATATGTATGATATGAAAATATCATACATCTAAATGTAGGTGGGGTTAGTATATCTGAGGCAGAATGTGCTTCCTGTATGTGATATCACATGGCTTGTTTTTTCAATATAGTTTCAGTTTGTGACCAATAAGAATTCCACAGAAAGAACTCTGAACTAATATATGAGAGTTGATTGGTCAACAACAATTAGATCAAATGCTAAACAACATCAAAACTACATTTTAAAAAGCAACCTTGATATGCATCATGTGAAAGCATATTGATACAGAAAGTAAAAATCACAATTTTCTGTCTGGTTTATTTGTTTCACTGAAAATCCCTCACATATAAAATGGGTTGGATGGTAACTTAACATCATGATTTCAATTTCCAAAAGTATTAATTACCCATCCTATGCATCATAAAAAAACATAACTGTAAGGAACAGATAAAGAATGTTCCTGACTTGCCATATAAAATTAATCGAATTGATTAATTTCAGTATAATTTAGACTACTGATAAGTTTCCAGATTTGGGAACACAAATTATTGTTAAAGGGTGCAAACATAACGAAGTTATTCATACCAATTCTACTGCAAGCTTGTCTTGGATTTCCTGTGTATCCCGAGAGACACAGACATTGGTAAGCACCAGGCAGATTAACACACTCAGCATAAGATCCACACAAAGACCAGTCCTTAATTTCAGTACATTCATCAATATCTGCAAAAAAGCATAATAAATAAGTACAAATTTAAAAGCATCACTTTTATAAGATAAATTTTAACATAACCTCAAAATCTCGTTATGTTGAAGCTGATAGGAAAGTATAAACATTCCACATTGTGTAAACCAAATAAACGAATTTTTAAACTCAAAATTTGAGTGTGAAATCCTTAATTAAATATATCAAAATATCTTTAAAAAAAAAATTTAATATAACATCATTTACAAATGAATGTTTGATATCCTTAGTAAATTATTTAAAGGGATTGCAATTAAATTACCTCTGCAAAATCCAGTAGCATCCATTGTGTATCCTCTGGGACATATGCAGAAGCCATAACCATTTCCAGTGAACACGCATTCCTGATTTTCTGGACAAGGATTAGTTGTTGAACAGTTTCGACTGACCACTGCAAAAACGGAGTAATTAGAACCACTTCTATGTTTTACCTGATCTGAGAAAATGCTAATTGATTTATGAACAATAACCAAAACTTACTGATACAGTATTCACCATCTTGAACAAATGGTGCTCTGCATCCGCAGTGACTTCCCTGGCTGCCATCGTCCAAGCAGATTGTGTTTCCTGGACACTCGTTATCTCTCTTACATTGAATTACTGAAAAAAATTGCACAAGAATTATAATTACATGATATAATTAATAATAAGTTACACCCGCATTTCATTTACCTTCAGCATTCACCTTTTATGATAGAAGAAAATTTGTTTTTATGCTAAAGGAAAATTAAATTTATTTTCAGAAATTCCCTTAAGAATAAGTGTTGATTTCTACTGACAGCCGATAGATAACCGAATAGAAATAAAACTGTATCAATAAAAGCACTCTAAAATAAAGTTTGATAAACAACTTTAGTATGGTTTAATTATTTGGTTTAAATAAACATTCTTTAAATTTTCCCCTTGAAATTGATTATGGGGTTATTTGGTGCAAATGGAGACACTGGGAACATATTTTTTAACGTATTATATCATTTATCGCAGTATTTTAATTCTAGCGAAGTTTGCAAACTTGCTAAATGCTAGCTATGCAACATTTTGTTGACCTTCCACAGATATTAACATTATCAATTTTAAATTCAACATTAAAGTTATATTATTGAAACCTGTTAACCTTTATAATATTCTTCTTTGCTCAAAGTTTTTTTACCACCCCATTCTCAATTTTGAGTATGACATTTACACCAAACTACAAAAACATTGGATATTGATTAATTTACAAGTTTCCCTTGATAGTCATTTCTATACTAATTTAAATAGATACTACTTAATAAGAGAACAAACTATGACACCTTTTTGATATTGATGTATCCCTATCAAACTAAAGGTACAGATTAAGGGAAAATATATAATTGTTTTCCTTACATTCAGGATAACAGTAACTGTATGGGTTTCCAATGTGACCAGGTGGACAGCGACAGATATAACTTCCTTCCATGTTTAGACAGAAAGCATGCTTTCCACACGGAGATTTATCTCGAACTTCAGCACACTCATTGATATCTAAGGGTCAAAAAAGCAAGGGTCAGCAAAATGTAAGGAGTACAATATTCTGTATAATGCATTTGAAGTGCTACTCTAATAACAACTGTCACCAGTGCCTGTAACAATAGCTGCAAACTTTACCTCTGCACTTTCCAGATCCTGGGTCCCTAGTATAACCTCGTTTGCACACACACTGTGGCGATGTTCCAGAAGACACACACTCTTCCTTTGGTGCACATGGTCTTGTTTCTGAACAGATGATAGTAGATGGTTCTGAAAAGGAGATAATATATCAGTTAAAAGAGCTAAAACCTAACTCATTATCGAGTTATTAATACAAAATATGGGAATGTAAGAGATAGAAAACCAAATTTCTCATTATTAAGTTTTAAATATTCAATTTAATAAAACATAGAATGAAGCAGACAAAATTGTTCAGTAACATAAAAGATTTCCAGAAAATAACATATTTTAAAAAGGAAACTTCCAATTTGAAAAACTTTATATAAAATTCAGAGCTATTGTAATCATTATTCACAAAATTACAAGTATTAAGATAGCGATAATTGTAATTTATGATCAGGTTCTCTTCAAGCAAAATAAAAGTTAGGGCCTTTTCAAGGCTAAATTTCATACATAAAGCAATGAACTAAACAGTAAATAATAGTAACATCTGAAGAAACTTTTATCAGTGCTGTGTTTTGGTCTCAGAGCCAGGTTTGAAAACATAAATTTTTAACCAACCTATACATATTATATACCATGGATTTTTTTAATACTTACCTTAAACAAGTATCATTGTCATTGGAATTTGAATACAGGTAAAATAAAATATGCAATGTTTTTGTAAAATCTAAGGCTTTTAAAATTGTTTAAGGAGTTTTAACAAGTACTAAAGCTTTTAAATTGCCCTTAAAACTAAATTTTAAAAATCTGATTTTCTTAAGGACCATGATACATTTAAGTTCTCAAATCCTTTAAAAAAACATCATAACTTATCTCTCTCCAATGGATTTATTTTACACTAATTTATAAAGCAACTAGAAAAAGACTTACCGCTTTTAATGCATCCTCTGTATGGATCTCCAGAATAACTATGGGGACATACGCACTCATAAGAGCCAGGGCTGTTTCTACAAACAGCATCCACACCACAAACTCTAGCTTTACTACCACATTCATCGATATCTATAAACGTAAAATAAACACATCATTAGATAAATAAAATTACCTTTCGATATTCTATTTTTGACAATATTGTATTTTTCATTCATCCCTGAAATATTAATAATCAAAATTTATCAATAAGGTATATCTTTAAAGTCAACTCTCTTTACCTATGCATCCAGGTAAGCTGTTGCTGCGTCCTGTATAACCTGGAGCACACACGCACACTGGCTCTTTGTTCAAATCCAACTGACAAGTTGCATGGTCTCCACAAAAGATGTCGTCACATGGATCTAAATAAATCAAGATCATTGAGATTTCGATAACACATTTATAAAATGAAATGAATATGAATTGGAAAAGATTGGCTTTTATAGGTTAGGGTTTTACAGATTAGTTGTTCAGCGTAGCATATTTAGCATAGGGGTAACTTACGTTTGCACTCCTCTCCAAAGTTTGGATCAGGACAGTAACATTGGTTCCTACTACACACAGAGTTTCCTCTACACGATGCATCTTCTCTGCACTGTACAATGGCAGTGCCTGAAAATAAAACATTCCATTTTAGAACATCGATTTTGTAAGGGTATTTTCTGAATATAAAACAAACTTATAGATCACCAAGTACAAGTCAAATGACAGGAAATGTCATATTGATGAAGAAGAATTTTACTTTTTCAATCACTTAGATTAATTATTCAAGCAAAATTATATTGAATGGTATTATGTCTGAATGCCTTTTAAAATAAAGACATTTAATTGAGTTAATTTTTTCATCTCTTCTTTCTTTTATTTAATAACCTTATAGTTTAAAATTTTTAACAAGCATAAAAATCAAATAAAGGTATTAAGACAAAACATAATCTTTATCCTAGTTGTAAAGACTAGGCTTTATTATTTTCTCATATTATTCATACATTTGATTGATAAATAGTATTAGGTAATGCCTTTCAAATAAAGATATTTGATAGAGAAAATATTCAAACTTAATATACTAATCTTTATCCCAATGCTTAAGATTAGACTTTGTTCTTTTCCTATAAATACATTCTATTGATAAACGGTATCAGGTGTGAATACCTTTAAAAATAGACATTAAATGAGTCAATTTCATTTTTAAGCTACCTTTTCTTTATTCAACTTCATATTTTAATCCAAAAGCATGTGAAACTGATTTAAAAGATGTTAAGACAGGCTTTATTCTAATCTATAATCTAATTCTTAAAATTAGACAGCTATTTTCTCTTATATCATCAATTATGAATTCAATTTCAGGCGTGATACATACATCGAGCAAATGGGTCTCCTGATGTTCCAGGTGGACAACGGCACTCAAAACTGCCAGGTCTGTTTGTACATATAGCTGAAATTCCACATTTTCCATTGGGCCCAAATGCTTGAGAGCACTCATTGATATCTGAAAACAGGCGAATTTAGTACCAAAAATATAATATCGCAGAATGAAGCATTGAAAGTTAACTTTCTACTAAATAATTTTAATTAAACTGATACATAAATCTATGATGTAATAGAGAATATATAGACTTAAATTTTGCGTCTTAAGCATGATATGAATAAAGACTATTTCTACAAATTCATGTGCGAGTACTAATTAACGAGTACATTAATGTTTTTGAACAAATCTATGAAAATGAAGGAGAGTCAATAATATTTGTGTATAACACATGTAAGTCTATAATCCTTACCTTGACATTTAACTCGTCCATTTCCTGAAAATCCTGATGGGCAGGTACAGGTAAAGCTACCCAATGTATTAGTACATGTAGCTCCCTCTCCACACTGACCACTGGGTCCAAATCGCCTGTCACACTCGTTGATGTCTAAGGCGAAAAGCAAAATGTTGTAGGACATAACATGAAGAACTCAAATGAAAAAATCCATACAATTCTTAATACATATATAATGCAGTGGGGAAAATATCCTTACCTTCACAATATCTGAAGGGATCTCCTGTGAAACCTGGAGGACAATAGCAATGATAGCTGCCTGGTACATTTCCACAAATAGCTCCTTGACCACATAGTCCTGATGGTCCGTGAACATTGTCGCATTCATTGATATCTGAAAGAAATTAAATGTTTACTTATTATGAAGAAAGCAAATTCAAATTGCATATGCAAACTGAGGCAAAGGGTGACAAGATGCAAGAAAATGGCATCAATTGATACAAAGAAAATATGAAATGTCCAAAATGAATTTTTTTAAGGGGAAGGAAAAAATTTTATTTTACAATTTAAAATTATTTTGACAAAATTTAGTACATGGTTGTTTTTTTCTTGACATTTACAAGCAAACTTTAGTAAAAATATATCAAATACTTTTTTAGTTATAAAATTTTGTTTATTATTATTTAAAAATTTTCATAAAAAAAGTTCCATGCAGTTTAGATTTTTAATTAGAATATTAATAATTTTTTTCTTTACAATCTGATCATCTTTTAAAAAAAAAGTTGCTATCCTTTTAATAAAATTATTTGAGCAAGTAAATCTTATGCACTTACCTTGACTTAATTTATATTTATCTTATCACACTAACGGCCATATTCACAAGTCTCGAGTTAATCAAAGATCAGTTGATCTGCAGGTCAGAGTTAAATCGCGGATCAACAAGAACCGTATTCTCAAACAGCGGGTTAAGTGATCCAAGGATTGGCTTTTACCGTCTTTTCACGATCACGTGATATGATTTAGATTTGTTATGACGCCCAAATCTGCAATCATACTGATCAAGAACGTACTTCACAGCAGAATTGATTCCAAACTGTGAATTTAATAGAACACATATGGCATTTTAATTTGGGTTTGAAAAAAGAAATGCAATCAGATTATCTTTGTACTTGTCAGTATGGGTATGTGTTGTTGGTGTAAAAAGAAACTTGCATTCTCAAAATTTTTCTTCCATTTGTAATAAATCAACAAAATAATTTTTATTCCATGACGAATTTGCATCTGCCACGGTCATACTCTACATTGCTCTCTCATTGGGTTCTACTCTGGGGACTCAGAATAGTTCATACCAGAACACATCTGGGCATATCTATTTTATAGAAAATGTAATCATGCACTTGTTCTGATTCATATAAGATCAATTGAATGTGCATCAGCGCAAGAATCCTGTAATTTAGAATAGAATGCAATGTGGTTAATGTGTCATTCATTTTGTTTAGCTCACTTCCTTCGCAAAAAGATTGTACTGCGCATGCGTAACTCTCAACCGAGAGTTAATTCCCCGATTTCAGAGGATCCAAATGTAACACCAAAATGGCGGTTTAAACCACGGATCAGGCATCGTGAATGCGGTTCCTTTGATAACCAGGAGATCATCGTTGATCCGCGGGTTAACTCGGACTTGTGAATCCTGCCAAGATTTTTCTCATTGATCATTTTGATACTTCACTTTAAAAGAACAAGTATGCACATTTGTGTTTTTCATTTAGAGATTACTTTAAAAACTGATAATATATACCTTGACAACCAGCTGCAATATTTACTGGATCAAAAGTGTATCCCAAATTGCAAATACATGCAGCTTCTTTTCCATTCACTTGGCATGTTGCATGTTCACCGCAATCCACATCTGCACATGGTGCTATTGAAAACAAGAAATATTATATGTTATTACATTTTATGCCATAAAAAGTTGTGTGTTTAAAAGACTACTTAACACAAGCAATGATGCAAAATAAACTTGATTTTCAACATACATTTGCATGCTGTTTTGGCATCTCCAATTAGATTGTCTGGACACAGGCACTGATAACTTCCATCAGTGTTGATACATTTGGCATTTGTACCACATGGGAAGCGACCGAACAAACATTCGTTGATATCTATAAAGCAAAAATCATATAAGTATACTATTCAAGATATATAATTCCCCATTTAAGTATATCATAATAAAAATTAGGACAAAATTCAAAACTTAATTTTCTACAGTGAATTTAAAGGTCAATACGTTTAACAACTTAAAACTAAACTCAATTTATCTGCAAACATTACTCCAAAAATAAGCCAGAAAAATTCAATAAAAATATTTACCTCTACAGTGGCTGGTAGGATCTGATGATACTTTTTCATAACCTGATTTGCATTCACATTTGTAGCTTCCAATGATGTTTTTGCACTGAGCACTTCTACCGCAAATATTTGGCGTTCTACATTCATCAATATCTAAAAAATAAAAATAAAATTATTTTATTTGTATTTTAGTAAAATATACTATCTTATAATAAATCAAAGAATGTACCATACAAAATGAATATCAAGGTTTTTTTAGACACATTTTCTGTCTTTGAAAGATGAAATAAAAATAAGGTTCTTACCAATACATTCTATTCCTGAAACTTTGAATCCAGATTTACATTGACACTTATTTCTTAAGCACTGAGCATTTTCTGTACAGTCATAGTTTCCTTGACAACGGACATCAACTTTCACTATAAAGAAAGATATTCATGAGTATCATAATGGGTATTTGGTAAACTGTAATTCTAGACACAGGTTTGTCAACTGAGATTGACATTTAAAAATTACCAATAGAAAGATTTTTTTACATCAGGAAATTTGAGAATCCTTCTAAATTAATTTTGAAACAGGAAAGAAAATAAAATGGTATTCCAAAGCAATAAAAAAAAATCTTTAACATTATTTCACTTAATTATGACAAGTTTCCTGTCATAAATGTCATTTTATAGAATTGTTTTATCTACAAAAATATTTATTTTCGTCCTAAAACTTGAATTTTCTTTTGTGTTTCAAACCTCTTGGTTATTCTTCCAACTTTAACTTGCCAATTGGAAGATAATCAACCAATATAGGCATTTTTATATTTAATATCCTATCCTGGATGTCTATTGATATGAGGTCACTTTTGATTAGCAGTTATAAGATGGAATAGCAAAACAACATAATATGGCTTATGATCATCAAAAGAGTGTTTTCCATCTTATTCAATGGATAAAAATTTTCAAGCCATTTATCATTCCATTGTGATTCAATTTAAAAATTCCTCTATAAAGTCATCATACCTTTTTAAGAAAAAAATATTTTTTAATAAGTTGCAAGAAAATTACCTCTTGTACATGCTTCTCGGGCATTTCCGTCATATCCTTCAAAGCACTTGCACTCAAAACTGCCTGGTATGTTACGGCAAATAGCATTATCGGGACATGGGTCCAGCAAACATTCATCAATATCTGTAATATTTCAATCTCATTACATAAACATGACTTAAATATATTAATTTTAAAATATTACTAATTATCTCAAAAGCAGAACATTTTTTTCTCTTCAACAAATTATTGCAGTGAAAAATATGTATTTAGTGAAAACGAATGCAATTCATAAGTAATGTATAATATCTACCTACACAATAAATCAAATCAGATTCATTTATCAAACACATAAGATTCAAATTAATGGTCACTCAAATGAGTATAAATTGTGGTCATTTAATCAAGACACAATTAACAGTCCTTTGCTTTACATTTAATGATAAAATAATTGCATAAGTGCGATGAAATTTACACTAAGCAAATTCATGCTTTTTGGATAAAGATATTTAATAATTTAATTTTGTTTCACATAAAAAGTATCAATTTTTATGCAAAATTTCATTAAATACCTGTGCATCCATGTAGGGGATTTCCACTATAGCCCTCTAAACAGCTACAAGTGTAAGATCCAATGTTGTTAAAGCATTGTGCGTTAAGTCCGCAAGCTCCAGGTTTCAAGCATTCATCATCATCTGTAAGCAAGTTACTTTTATCAGTTTAAAGATGAAGAATAAAAACATTTGTGTTCAACCACAAATTTTTTATCGATCAAGAGCCATCAATAACTTAATTTATTTGTTATTCTCACAGTAATGGTAAAAAATTAAATTACTTTTGGAGCCGCTTCATAGAATCACGGAACATATTATTTAGTCAACATTCAAGAGGAAGACAAGAGTAAATAAAAATATCAAACTCAAAAAAAATTTTACTTTAAAATTTAGTTTGCTGTGTGCGATGACTAAATTCTCATTTATTTTAAAAACATCAATAGTTGTTGACTTTATAACTGTCAATCACCCTGATGGATACAGTAAGCTCCAAATATTTTTTATTGTTTATGATAGTCGCTTTAGCAAGCGCGAATGAACCAGCGTAACTTAGTGTCTACCAAAAAGTACTTCATGGTAGAGTTGGGTTACACTGGTATTTATACTACCCCTTTGTAAGTTAAGTTTTGGAGTGGTAGCTAAGCTCGCTACAGTACTCCCCCTCCAGAATTTTAGCAGTTGCCGAAATTCGATAGTTGACGTCACTTGTAGAATGATTGCCATTTTTGCTTTTGACTGTAAGAGCTGTATTAAGATTACAGTTGCCGTGGTGCCTTTTACATGTTATTTTATCCATGCGGCAATTGCACGAATGGAGGATGTGATATAACATTAGCAGTTTCTGCTATCACAGCGCCCCCTAGTGGTAGTAAGGTAATTAGTATCAACCATGGCGAATTCTACTGGACATTGTGTGCCAACCATCGAATTTTTTTGTAAATTTTTAAGCATGTTTAAATCACGTCTGGGTCACCAATTTAGCAAGCGCGAATGAACCAGCGTAACTTAGTGTCCACCAAAAAGTACTTCATGGTAGAGTTGGGTTACACTGGTATTTATACTACCCCTTTGTAAGTTAAGTTTTGGAGTGGTAGCTAAGCTCGCTACAGTCGCGATATTTACGAATACTGACCATGACATCCTCCTGACAAGTATGGATCTCCAATATGTCCAGGTTTACATCGACAAGTATAGCTTCCAGGTGTGTTTGTACATTCGGCATTGACACCGCATGCATGGGGACATTCGTTGATATCTGAAATAATAAAAATTGCGGTTATTTAAAAATTTAATAAATATAATTAAAATATACACTGCATATATGCTGGGAAAATATTTTTCAATTTCCTTTTTTAAATCTACTAATTGCATGAAGAAATAAGATTAAAGCAATCTTTACGTTTATTTTTTTTTAAAACAAGAACTTGCAAACATCAAAGAACTTCCTTTTGTTGCAATGTGATTTGGACTCCAAAAAAAACCATTCAACACATTTGTTCAATCAATTTTAATTGTTTTTAAAAAAAGAAATTGGATAAGCAGATGCTCTCTCCCAATTTTGAAATAATTTGTAACAGCTTAACGCGAAAAAAGCGGTAAAACATCATTGGCGTATTTGTTTACATTTACCGCTTCTGACATAGCTCCGCCTCTCATTGACACGAACGAGTTGTTTATTCGACGAATCAATCGTCTGATTTAAGAAGTTTCAAGGTTTAATCCAGGAAACGAAACTATATTTAAAGCTTTGCTTTCATTAAAAACTATTTAAAAATCGCAAAACTAGTTCTGAAATTGTTGCGTATTTTTTTTGTGTGTGTTTTTTTCAATGCCACCCTTACAAGGGACAAGTTTCTCGGACCCGTGAACGTAGTAAGCTTGACTAGGGGTTCGAGATTAAAAGTCGTCTGCTGCAATAATTGACTCGTCTGTTTCGTTTTGAGTACGTAATGATTGTGTTTTCCCGTCACCATTTTAAACAACGATGCAATCACTTATGCCCCTCATTTTCATTTCATCAAGAGGATTTTGTGGAAGATATAATTTTTATCTTTTTCCGATTTCATTAATCCAGACTGACAAACCGATTACAGAACCACGACATAACTCAATGTGAAGGAGTCAAAAATAACCAGGACCACACAACTATTGTCTATCTCGACCACGTCTACATACCGCCCATTACAATTTGATAACCTGTAATTTTAATAGACGGTCCTCTCCCAAGAGAATAATGATGAAATTACAGGTTATCAGACAAATGAAATCTTGAAAATTGAAGCAAAATCTTAAATAGACCTAGGAAATGGACAAACAAAAAAGCTTTAAATATTTCTGAACGTTATTTTGCAGTAGTATAGAAAAAAATGTACACTGGGGGTGAGGAAATAAATATTTTTTGTTATTTTACGATAACCCCACCAGCATTACATTTTATAAACCAGAAGAAAAAATATCATCCTTGAAGCACACATGAGATTTAACCATAAGTTAATATTTTTTTAGAAAGAGAAAAACACACACCGCGAAATTTCGTTACGATGCCAATGCCTTGCTTGATACTCATAGTTCTGAATAGAAGATCTCGAGAAACAAAAGAAATTCTTGGATGAAAGAAAGGATGTTCCAGCGTAGTTCAGATCCGAATTGGGAGAATATATTCTTTTTGTTTTGATACAGTTTAACTTCAATTCTTGGCATCGTGACTCAAACAAAAATTTGCGGACTGTTACTATTTGACAAAGACTAATTCAAAATTAAGGTACCATCCAAATACAGAGAGAGCCATTTCTAAAAAGCTACTAGACTAGACACTAACAGAAGAGTTGACAGTGTTCTTTCCGCTTGCCAGACCCATGAAAAATTACGGCAATTTAAGAGAGACGCCAATAATTGTAACGGAGATATGCACTGAGCATACACTGGGTACAACGGAATCTCACAGAACAATTATAACTAATTCATTCAGTAACTCGTACGTAGTTTAGGACAGCAATTATACTCACCAACACATCCCGCCGTTGGATTTCCTGTATAACCTTCTGGACATTGACAATAGTACCCTCCATTCGTATTGACGCATTCAGCTCCTTTTCCACAGGGTGGTTTTGGACCCCAACATTCGTCAACGTCTACGCATCCGGCTTCTGGGGTCGGGTTGCCTTGATATCCTCTTGGACAGCTGCAGGTGTAGCCACCTTTAGTATTGGTACACTGAGATCCCGATCCACATGGGTTTCGTCGACATTCGTCCAAATCTAGGGGGAAATGAAGAAACCCATTATTAAGTGCATGCGAATTTAAAATGTGAGGTTTTACATATAGCCACAGTGAACTTGTTAAGGTACCGAAACTAAGAGTCCATTTCTTTATAAACAGGAACGATAATTAAATTTTAACATCACAAAAATACGACTATAGCTTTTTAAAAGAGTTTATTGAATTAAAAGTTTCAATCTTCTTTATGATAACTCTGAGGTTTAGAGTAATCCCTGAAAATATTTTTGCGTTTGAATTAATATGTAGCCATGCATGTTGGGTGACGTAGGCGGATACTGTTTCATCAGTTCGGATTTCAATTGTATAGTTTGTTGTTTGTTGAGGGACAGCAAATGTCCCCTTAATGTAGTGACGAAAGTGTTTGGGGGTGAAAACAGAAAGCAAAGACAACCAATGTCTGATATTGTAGGGGAATTTGGTACAGAGATGGAGATTTATAGCCTAGATTTACAACAAACAAACAGATTTTAAAAAGAAAAAAATGTTCTATGTTGCAAGTTATGAAAAATATTTATTTGACCACATTTTTCATTTTATTTTGAAAGCCGTCTGTAAAAGTATAAACTAATAGGTGGTCACCACCGCGTAAAGAATGGCATGAACTGAATAAAATGCGCACGCACAGATTTTGCTTGAAATACAATCTCTCCATAACATGAATACAAGTATTCTTGTATCACCTTCTATCCTGACTTCAGGATATCTTATATAATCAAGCACTTCAATGGACTCTGTGGGAATTATAATTTGTTGCACCGTTTTGTGTCA
The DNA here is from genome assembly GCA_947359465.1 of Metellina segmentata. Taxonomy (NCBI): domain Eukaryota; kingdom Metazoa; phylum Arthropoda; class Arachnida; order Araneae; family Tetragnathidae; genus Metellina; species Metellina segmentata. The sequence continues at coordinate 122,486,089 of OX375876.1, forward strand.
TTGAAGCAGTATTGTTACTTACCATAACATTCCCTGAAGGGGTCGCCATCGTATCCTAGAGGACAGAAGCACTTGTAACTTCCGGGAATATTTTCGCACTGAGCTCCATGACCACATGCATTTGGATCCAGACACTCGTTGATATCTATAAACGAATCCTCATTGTAACGAACACATATAAAAGCAAACAAGTTTATTCGTTCATACTGAAGTAACAGGAATAAACCTGTTAAAATTAAAAATCAAAGCACTTTAATCGACAGAATGGATCAAATATAACAGAAATTTACCTGTGCAAGAGACTGTTGCGTTCCCTGTATATCCTGGTCCACATTTACATACATAATGTCCTGGCAAGTTACAGCATTCTGCATTTTCGACGCAAATGGCAGCCAGTGATGGAATCTCACACTCGTTAATGTCTAAGGAAACACAAAATTCGTAATTAGGAACAATTTCTTTGCAAGTAAAGTAATGTCTTGCATCTAGCTGAGTTAGGATGTGAAACCAGTTACATCCGGTGGTATCGGTTGGTGGGTGGTCCCTCTTCTATGTCAAGGTTGACTAATTTATTTAATTGCTTTTACCCTTACCTAAAAGGGGTGGTAACTTTCTGTACACTTTTCTTTTAAAAGAATATTAAATGAGTATTGTGTACCCGCTATGTATGAAACACAATGGAAGCCAAAAGCGTGCTACAAATAAAAGCAAAAGTAGCAGCGATATGATCTGGCAGAACAAGAATTCAAAAATCCCTTCTATAAAGTATTTATACCCATTCCCATACAACAGAGAACTTCGAAATCCGTATTCCTTACATGTTAGAAGATGTTTAAAGCAATCAATCCTGGAATTGATTTTTTAAAATTTATGCTTATACGTATACCAGAAGAATGATCGTTATCAATCAAAAGATTATTTAATAGTCATTCCAGAACAATTCAATTTTTTTTCACAAATTCATCAGTGTGGAATCCGATGCCCAGTCATTTTTCAGCTCTCATTCCCATTCATATTAAATTTATTTGTCCTTTTGAAAGCTGAAGAAGCAGAACCAATTGAATTCTGTTTCATCAACTAAGGGAACCACTGATTCCAAAACTGAAATTTCTTTTCCGATTAGAATGCGATCTCAACGGATCAATGGATATAAAAATCAAATCCCCTTTTACGAACCAATCATTTTTGGAATGAAAAATAATCTGACAAATTTTCTTCTCCATTCAAAAAACGCTTTCATAAATCCCATTACTTCCGAGTTAACATCTTCAGACACAAAAGATGAGATCCGATTGAAAAACTAAACCTGCTTCAATTTGAATTTCAAGCTTCCTATTGTCTCTAGTTAAGAAAACCACTCAACAGAATCGAAAGCGTTAGGTATGAAAAATTAAATTTTTGGAACAAAAAGAACATTCTATGTTCAAGATACTTCAGTTAAGAATCGGGTACCATAATCTTGCGAAAGCGCGGCCTCAAGGAACGATCGAACACAAGGAAAAAAGAGAAAATTTGAACTTCTCTCGTGCTGTTCTTAACTGGTTCTCTGTAGCAGAACCGGATTATTTAACATTACGAGCGATACTTAAAAGGAATGCGTCATCATCACGCTCTCGGCTCATTCCACACGAAGGGAAAGTTAATAACGTTCGGCGATTGATTTATTAACGTTTGGCCATTTCTATATTCAGAAAACGAAAGGTCTATTTCCTACACTTTAATTGATCGTAAGCAGTTTGTTTTGATTAAAATATGACACGGCAGGGGAGAATGCCCGAACACCAATGTCTAAAGAGGGGATTTCAGAAATTTGTTTCAAAATTTGTGCTTTTCTTTGATAAAATGTGTTGTGTCCTCGTAGAACTTCACAGTGCTATGCTTGCGAAATAAATGCTTTCATGCACATCACCTTTAGAATGCAAAGGTAGAAAAAAAAATTCTATTTCACATAGCCCCGTGTAATCGTATTGCTACTCTTGTAAGAAAGAATGGACAAAACAACAAAGTAACCGTCTCATAAACCAGCCGGAGATTATTACAAAAAAACAAGGAAAGCTTTTTCTTCCATTCGTCCTGGAGACAGGCTACATTTAACAGGACCAAATATACAGACCAGCTACTATTAGCGACAGTCATTGATCACTCAAGTGGGGTAGATGAGATACGTCGTCATCAAGATATTGCTATTTTTTTTTGTGGTGACAAGATCAAGATATAGTGTTTTCTTCCAAATTTTTCTTAAAGTCAGTTTTGCCAATGACGAGATACCTCATCGAGAAAACCACCAAGAGGATTCCCAAAAACCTTGGTTTTGCCAACTTTTATGCGTAATCAATAATTAATTGCAATAAAAAAGGAATGTTGTTGACAATAATTAATTGCAATTAAAAAGGAATGTTGTTGACAATAATTAATTGCAATTAAAAAGTAATGTTGTTGACAATAATTGATCAACAAAATTAATAAGCTACTAATGTTTTTTCATTTTCCCTTGTAATTTAACTAATTGTACTCCATGGTTGCTTTAGTTTGTTTTGGGCAAAGTTTGTTTTCATCCAGCCTCATTTTCAGGGCCCAAAAAGTAACTCGGCTTCGGGTGTCAGAAGCGAAGTTAGCCTATTTGGTCTAGCTCTTCGCCGCCTAATAAAACAAGTCAACACATGAATTCCAGCCAAGTTTCTGAGCTATAGGCTGCTCAGTGGAAACAAACAAATGCAGCACTCTTCTCAAAAACGCGACACCCAAAACTTCCCTCAGTGAATATTGTTTTAACTATTTTAGTGGAGGATCAGCTAAAATATTCATGCCGATTCACAAACAGTTTGTATTATAATTTTCCAAAGGAAAATCTAAAATTATTGACCAATAAATATAAAAACTAATTATTGACCAGTAAATAAAAAAATAATTGGGTCTATCACACTATGATTATGTGCCACAAAGAATTTTTCCTACAATCTATTAACTGCATCCTTGATCGCCCTTTGTATTACTAACCTTTATTGTTTTAAGCTGACGGCCTTTGGTTTCCATGACTACGTGCACGTGCACGCCCAGCACACCACTCAGGAATGGCCCTGGCCGTTGCTAAAGTGGGCCGATGGACATCGAAATTTCAACGGATATTGTTTAATTTGACGAATTAAAAATTTCTTAAAAAACAAAAACATTTTTATGTTTGTAAAATTAATAAAAACATATTTATAATTGATTGTTTTAACAACTGTTATAAAAATTGAATTTATCAATTGAAAGTGTGGTTTCTAAGTTCAATAAATTGAAAGAATTTAACTGATTTTTTAAAAGTTAGTTTGCACAAATGGAGGGATTGAACTATTTAGCAAAATAATTATGATGGAATTTCGTTTGATCTTTTAAGTAGTCAAGTGTTTGAAGGACAGCAATTTTATGAAGGAAAAAATTGCTTTTTTTATGTAAATTACAAAAGGGTTCAACCACCTACTTGTTAATTTAAACAAATTTAAGCAACTAAACTTTAATTCAATTTTAATTCCACTAAAACAGGTATTCTAAAATTGGGCTTATGACATCATCACAAGAGTTCTTTTTTACCAAACTAACAGCAGATGATAAACCAGAATTTTAAACACGACAAAAAGGCGCAAGCTTTTCATTCCAAAAGTCGGAGTAGGCAGGCAAATAGGACTTTTATTCCAATCAAATCTACAAAAACGAGCATTAAATCTATTTTCAATTTTTATTTTGCATTCACAATATTTTTCATACCCTCGCTGGAAACAGCCCGCATTCAACTTCAAGTTCCTCGGAACATGCGCGTGAAAGGTACTTTAAAAATGTACTTTCTTGCACCGCAGCAAAATAAAGAACATTTGGACCAAGGTCTACTTCTAATGAGGTCAAGCGGCCGAAATGCTTTCTTCCTGCGATGCAAAGGTACTAACTCGTCTAGCGCGAAAGGTGTGAATGGAGTGGAAGGAGTTAAAAACAACTCCCACTGCCCATTTAAGGAACGATTATTAGTGTGTTCTTGGCGCGCCTCGTTATTTTTTTCTACAGGGATTTTGTTTGGAGAGTTGGTAATGGAGAGTCATATTTGCCCAGCCTTAGTTGATGGAAAAATCCGAAAAACTGAGATGGACAGGACCAAAGAGAATGTGTAAATTTCCCGATATTCCTGTAAGCTTCTCAGGAAAAAGAATGGAATAGTACAACGAGATTGAACACAACATTTAAACATTTTTTGCAAATTTAAAGACCTCCCTCCCGGTGGTTGTCTCGACGATGTGTCTAGTAATTGGTAAAATTACCCAGATCTTGATGGACGAGAGATATCTCGTCAATAAAAAAACTGGCCCTTGATCGCGCCATCATAAAAAAAATGGCAAAATTTTGTTTTTGAAGTATTCATTAAAATTGGTCAGATCTTGATGGACGAGATACCATGTCGGTACCTCTAGGAAGGAAGAGTAAAATTAATTTCCATCTCATAATCGGTTCGAAACAGCCTTGAACGGCAAGAGAACTTCCTTCTGTGAGAAACCAAACTGGATTTTTAGTTTTGTATCTGTTGCATTTAGTTTCGTAGTTGACACCATAATAGCAGCGTCATAGGTAGCCCGAAACACACCCTGTTTGCTTATGTTTTTGGCTTCACATATCCTCTCTATAAGGTAAAAAATCTATCAGAGCGAGAGCATACATTTTAACTGTATGTTTTCCATGCATGGTTTACAAATACTTGCTTTTTATACAATTCTACGATACTTCACTCACTAATATGCAAAAATTGTGACTCCTAATCATATGGCAGCTTTTTATTTTTGTATTTGTTTGTAGTGTATTCTAATTTAAAGTTTATTTTCAAAATATTCCATTAAAATTTTTTCCCGCTTTTATATGTTGATGTTTTTTTTTCATAAAAGGTATATTAAACGCTGCCTTCAAATCAGATCGCTTTTCTTATATTCTTTGCTTGGTAACCCTAACTGTAGGATGTTTTCTAAAAAGTAAGGGGTATCCCAATCTTTACTTCCCTGTGTGCTATCCTCATTGAATTGGTGAAATGTCAAATCAGTACTGATGATTTCGAATGGAAAAAATTTCGTTCCATGAATTTCAAACATATCACTGGATTGTTCTTATGTGCCTTAAAAATTCTCCGATTTATTTCTAATAAATTTGCTAAAAAATTGGACATTTTTTAATATTTTAAACATTTTAGAATGTTTATGTTCCGTGAACCTTGAATCAGTACTGTTTTTCTGAGCAGCTATTAAATCTGTGACAAAAAATGAATCATTTGAATCTATATACAGAAGATCACGCCACACATGTAAGAAAATAAACAAATACTTATCAAACTATAAATATCGTGACTTAAAAAAAAGAGCTTACAAAATTTAAATTCCCGAAAAACACTAATGACAATTTTAGAATAAGGGAAATTTAATTTTTCTCTCTCTTTAGGCCCGGTCACACACTGGAACAACATAAGACACAGTATAGTATGACATGCGCATGCGTACTCATTTCTGTACAGAAAACGTGTTGGTACGCATGCGTATTTTAGTCAATTTAGTGTCGTAGTATTGATGTTGGACTAGTGTCTAGCCTGCCTGAAAATTGGGATATAAATGGATGGATTTCGAAGTTTCGATTTGTGTGTTGACAGTAAAATTCTAGTAGAGTTTCTCTGTTAAAAACACATCTGAAATAACATGCAATGACGTTTAAGATTTCACCTTGAACCATCAAATTAATTCAAATCTATACTGACCACGACATTCGAATCCATCGCCTTCGTAACCTGGGAAACAGGAACAGTAGAAGCTGCCCATTGTGTTCGTACAGTGTGAGAAGACATCGCATGGTCTGTATTTGCATTCGTTTTCGTCTGTCAAAAGAGATGCAGATTTTATTAAACTATTCGCACATGGTTGTTTTTTTAAACCAATATATTTAATGAATATTCTTATTTTATTCATACGTTCTATGCAAGCTGAATAAGAGTCGCATATTACCTGGCATTTCGCATCCTTTACCACCGAAGCCGTCGTTACAATAACAGAGATTGTCGAGACAAACTCCGTTAATACAACGAGGCATCTTTGGATGGCAGAAGTCTGAAAAAAGAATAATAGCATCATTATCATTTAATAATACTAATACAAAATATTCCACATTGAAAACGATCATTCCTAAAGGAAAACATCGATATCAAAGTAAAATTATCCAAGGTACAAATAAAAACGAACAAACTCTTCAAAAAGAATCTACTATGGTTTACTATTCCACATGAAATCCAAAATAATTTTAAAATTGAATCTGTGCATAAAATTATTCCAAAGGAGATTCGAAGAAATTTAAATGGAGGAGATTGGGTTCCAGACGAGAGGATCTATCTACCGACCCTTCCCTGAATTTTCCCCTGCAGATAATGAATACTATCAAAAACAGATTGCGCCAATACAAATATCAATTCTCATGTCCCAGATGTACTTTTTATTCTAGAATTCCAATGCAATTGAATTTTTTTTATTGATTTTTATGTCCAGCAGAGATCTATCCAAAGCTGGTGTCTGCAGAGGCGTATTTTATCCACATCAACTCTTGCAGAGGAAGGGCATGGAACACCGAATCTTCTTGTTTTTCCACCAGACCAGCAGCACTCAATTAAATCCAGCACGATTCCGGTGAGCTAGGGATTTACCGTTCTTTTTTTCTAACCCCAACCCTTATTTTTTTGCCCCCTTCTAGTCCGCTGGATTGAAACACGTTCCAGACCGTAATAAAACGTTAGACGAAAACAGTGAGCAGTGATTACAACTCAGGACGTGGCCCATCACGACTTTTTGGCAGAATATGCAGCCTGCCGTCGATACTTGTGCGAGAGAGAGGCAACGCCACGTTCGATGCTGGCTGTTGCAGGGCGGCTCGCTTTTCGATCCGTGCTTTTGAAAGCAATAATTGAGGGTGGGAAACTGTTTTTCACGACGGATTCAATGCAAACAAAGTATATGCTGTGGCAGTCTTGTTTCGAACCTTGATCGCGGCCTTCAACTCTGGCTCGAACCTCCATAAGTCTAGCTGAGAACTGGGATGAGCGGGAATCCTGTCACTGCAACGTGTTATCAGTCACAAAGCGATGCAATTTTGCTTCGTGTATTTGAGCTTTGTTTATTGGAGGATAGCTGGTTGGTAGTTGGTAGGTAGATGAATCAACGTCGCACTGGAGCGACACAAAGGGCTATTGGTGACCGTGACTACTGGGATAGATCCAAGGACAACACCTCGATTTTGAGTCACGGTCAGATGAGGTCAACACCTGAGCTGGCTCTTCACTCCCCAAACTTCCACATCACGCCGAAGCGTTATATCCATATCTTCCAGGAACGATTGCCATTCGATAATGAACAAAATCCATCAAGGATAAATTGGAATTTTTCTCAAAATAAACTTCGGTTCACTCGCGCAATAACGTTAGAGATCTTTCAGGTAATAAAAATCTAATATAATGCGCTAGTATTCAATTCATCGTTAGGACAGATTCCAGGATATAAGACGAATAAGATTAAAGGATTTCCATATGTGTCAAGTTATAACGTAGGCGTAAGAATGTTCAAAATAAGGTTGAAATCATCGGTATAGTTAGGATAACAAAAAGACCAAGATCTTGATCCGAAGCTCGAGAACAATCGTGGAAGACCATTTTTAGAACTTCTCAGTAGAGTATATAAAGAATCCATTAGTGTCATGCATTTAATATATTCAGACCTTGATATTCTGACAAAAAAATTCGCAAATAGGAAAAAGGAAGAAATCATTTCTTGCTATGTTAACTCATACAGATTTTAAGGGACCATTGGCTAAAAAATAATGAACGAAAGCAGAAAGAAGTCTTTCAAAAAGAAAGAAATATCCTACAGGAAAGTTAGCTAAGGAAATGCAGGGTAAATGGGCATAAATGAACGAGTTATTATTGTCTGCGGAGAAATTCAATTCATTCTCTAGAACAATAACGTCGAAGTGTTCGAACGACGGCCAATGATCTCTTTTAGTGGTTCATTCCCTTTATAAGAAAGCAGCTGCCGTGTGTAGACCGATACAAAGATGACTTGAAACAGATAGTGGGAACATTCACTTACTTCGATCTCGGCATTTTAGTTCGCTGGCTACCTCGTCAGAGCCGAGGAAGCACTGTGGAACGCCATCGCAGAGTCGGGACAGCTCGAAAAGTTGTAGAATGTCGACTGATTCGTTGACTTGGCAGCCGAAGAATCCATCCTCAAGATTGAGGACGAAGATTTCTCGTTGTAGATAAGGACTCGGGTAATTCGGTTTGTATTGAGCGTGTGTCTAAAAGAGTAAAAAGGGAGCAAATTAGACAAAGCCATATAAAAGAATTCTACACAACAACCATAGCTTTGTTGTTGTTAATTTGTCTTCAAGCATATTATCACGACCGAAGATATTGAACATAGAATACAAGCTCGATGAATATTCATCGATAAAGCTGGAATATAATTCTAAACAACAGCCATATGTAATTGTTTATTTATCTCCAACTAGAAATTAGCAGCTTGGAGAGCTTGTGACATAAATTATTGGTATCCGTCGAAATGAATATTTAAAACAAGCCATTCACGAAAATACGCTTCTTATGCTAAAAGAGAATGATTTTTTTAAGGGAGGGGAGATTACAACTTAAATCGAGGATAAATTATACACATCCGTGTTTAGTTGCAAAGTTAGAATCACACTTAGCTGTTTGGAATTCAATACTCCTTAATTTTTTAAGCAGAATACAAACATTGATGAAAACGAGTTAACATGTGGGCAATAGAGTATCGAGTTTTTGTTTGTCTGTACAAAACAAGGCTTGTGATGCATTTATTTGGAATACGTGTTTAATATTCAATTTAAAAATATTTGACAACAAACAGAAGATTAAATTAGTCTCATATCAATTACTTCGAAATTCGATTTTGTTCACCGTGCTTCGACTGCTTCGATTGATCTTATTTTTGGTAATTTATAACACTCTTTTTGACGAAATAGTCTTTTCACACAATTAGATAAACATAAAAACATAACAAGGTACACGAGAATGATTTATTTTTAATGATGCAAATCATACACGAAGAAAGTATTTAAATAAATGTTTAAAAATCCTAACACTTCTTTACCTATCTGAGCATCATAACGCGTCTTTAAACGCTTTACAAATGGAACTATTCAATTATTTTTCGAGGTTGGTTGGGTTTAATGGCACAAGGGCTATGTTTGGCCTAGTTGAGCCAAACAAAGTCAAGTAATGGATGTACACACACAATAAAAGTTTTGTTGCCACAAAAGAAGAAATACACTCAGGGAAAGTTTTAAGAATCACGCCAACAACTCGCAAATTGCTAACTCAGTGAGCAAACCCACTGAGCCACAAAATTTCTTCGTGGAAATCTATTACCCAAAAATCCAGCATAGGCATCTTGCCCAATGATGATCCATCAACCTCATCGAGGCCTAACTACGGACGCCCTTAAATGATTCTTCGAAATAGTTGTACCGTGTTCTAACCACAGCAGACGGATATAGACGTATTGCAATAATGAGATGGTGTGTGCGAAATTACTGTACTCAAGAACCAAAATCAATCGACGATGGTCTGATGACAGTATACACTTCGATGGTGACCTTGACCACCAGCGACACCCATTATTGGGTTTTCACTTGTTATAAAGTTTTTTATTCATTGTCTTGCGCGCAGGATCTTTTCTTTTACCGGGGCTTTGTTATTACCATGCCTTTTTCGCACTGAAATTGTTTGGTTCCTGCATTAATGATGATATGGACCGGTGCTCACTGGGATATAACTACTTGGGGGGAGGAAATTTACTCCTTAAAGACTAAATCGCCTCCTGTTAATGGCCACAGGAGAGATTGGAGTGAGCTGAGTGTTGAGTGAATACCAAGTCCATTTTTTTTATCATCTTTCGCTGCACACGAAATGCGAACCTTGAAATTTGACACCGTGTGTTTAGACATTTTCAAAACAAAAGACGTATTCAAGTATGATCACAACATATATACATAAACAAATATTATGCACGTTTCACAAAGGAAGGGTTCTGAGATATTTAATAATCACGGTACTTAAGGAGGCAAATGGCTGGCTTTGAACTCCACTTTCTCAAATTTCTTGAATCGCGTATCGTTAAGGAGGCTTCTTATTTTAACAATTTTCGCACAACAATCATTAATGGCACAGTTTGTTTTCAAACATTGCGTCATAAAACTCCAAATCCAGTATCCAAACAATCCCTTAGCATTCTACAAATCAAAATATCCAATAATCGTACGTAAAAAATGTGTAGGTAACCATTTAAAGTCTATGCAAATATATTAAAAGGCCTCAAAGATCGTATGGAAGTTAGATGCCATTGATAAATCTAAAGGAAGGTGACATTTTTTAAAACGTGTTTGGAGATTGGTATGATGTAAAAACTTATTACATGAATAAAATCCATTCGCAGACACGGGGGCTGGTGCATTTTGATTCTATCGTGATGGAAATTTGGAGATTGGGGTGCCAGCTGGGGTGCCAGCTGGGGTGAACTGGCAACGATCCGATTGCTAATCCGCGATTTTACTATCTATCGTGGACCGTGGTTGTAGTATTTCTTATACATCTTTGACTTATAAATGTAGAAAAGGATTATGCAGTCAAGATTCGTAAGGGATTAATTTATAGTACAAGAAGCTTCATTCAGTACAAGAGGCGTTGAATTGTAGAAAAACATTTTTATTAAATCCTTGTATAATAATATTTTTTTCTGTTTTGAGTCCTTTCTGCAAAAAAGGAGCACAACTAGTCCACGAAAGCAAAAAATGGTGTTTTTTAAATTTAAAAACAACGTCGTGTACCAGCCATGATACCTAAAAGAGGATTTAATGATTCTATTGTGTAAAGTGTGTATCTAGAGCCGTAGGCACTTACTTTCCCTGTCTTATGAGATCCTTGTACGATGGGTACAGACCCGTGTTTCCTGGCGATTCTAATTCGATATATTTTTTTCCAAGACTAGAATTTTTTTTCTTCCATATATTCCTTCATTTTTTCCTCTCCGAACACACATGACGTAATTCACGGAACACCGATCATCCTTAGCATCTGAAGAGGGCGAGATGATGTTAAGAGTTTCCTGTGCATTTCTGTGGGGAACTCAAGCGTCCCACCCCCCTTTATTCCCTAGGAAAAGACCAAAAAGAGCGATGATGCGAACGCCGATTTCATCTAGATCACTGTTTCAAAGCCTATCTTAATCGCTTTTTAAAAAAAAATGATCAAACCTTTCAAGAAAGCATTGGTAATGGTTTCCCTTGGAATTTGCCTCCCTTTTGAATGTGTTTCAATAGACGAATTGTGATTAGAAAGCGACGGGAAAATTCTTCAGTGAGCGTTAATCGATTCAGGGGCATAAATTTCACGAAATAGATTTTCGTTAGTCTGAAGAGATTGGGTTTTCTGACGCAAGGGGACATATTTGGCTATGCTGCGTCAATGTCAAGTAATGGACATACACACACACACATACATATCGACAAGAGAAAAACCCGAAAGACAATAAAGGGGTCATCAACTGACAGACCGCAAGCCACATCCGGTCTGTAAAATTTGTTTCATAGGCCATAGCTGTAAAAAAGAAAATTTATTTTTTTCCACAGTTTGATCCAGCATACCTCAAAATGTGATCCAGCGCCCCCACATTTGTTCTCTGGTGTGTATGTATATGTGTTTTCCGAACAATTAATTTTGTTCTTATACATCACTATTAATATTACCAGTACACTTGTAGTACTTAGTTCGCATGTTGGGAGACTCAAATATAAGAATATTCGAGGAACAGGAGAATGTGTGCTTTTGTCTTTTGATATAGCGAGCAAACGATCTGTGGTATGGAACCTTCTAATTACCTTTATTAACTTTAGGTTCTTGCGTGAATATATTCTCTTTGGAAAAAGAACAGGAAAGCGTGATAAAAGTCAATAATTTTTATTTAAAAAATAATATATCCATTGACAAAGAATGGCTTAGGCTGGGACGGTGGTAACTAGTTGAATACCAATTGACAAATTCCAAGAAAATTTTCCTGGCAACATTTTTTTGGTTTTATTGATTCAATTCATTGTTTATCTCTTTTTTGATGCCACATAACCAAAGAAATATGAATACATAAATTTAATTATGAAACTAAAGAAATTAAAACATTAATAAAATCACCTGCAAAACATATTTTAAATATGTACTTTTTAAAGCATAGTTATCGATAAAAAACAGAATTTTTGCTATTGAGTAAATGTCGTTTGGTAAAACATATTCCAGGTATTTAACTCACAGCATGTTTACCGCTCTTTTTTGAAGGAAGCACTACTAAAAAAACACTCGTTTAGGCGCAAGGAATTATTACGCGAATGTGTCAGATATTGAGCTTTCAGAAAGTATATTCGATAATGTAATTTTGGTGCTTTTAAAATGTATTTTAATAACACATCTAAAAGCATTTTATGTAGGAAAATATCTCAAAATTCAGTGCACCGAAAATCTATGGCCTCAAATTTTTGCCTACTCAATCTATTTTGAAAAATGGCATTGTTTATTAATTCCTGATTCCGTGCATTGCTGTCTGAACATAACAGGTTTGTGTTGAATTGTTGTTACGTACTTGTTTCTGTTTCCCCGAAAATGAAATTAGGCCTTCAGTCTCGAATAGAGCAGTCTGAAAGTAAGAGCACGTCTCGCTTTCAAAAAGTATGTGGATCATATTGCAGGAAAAAATGTCATGAGCTCAAGATGACCTTTAATAATTTAAGCACGCATCACAAAGCCTTAAACAGTAATTGACCTTGCAAACTATTCTACAGCCATTGTTCCTTATTTAATTTAACAACTGATCTTTTTAAGAACCGTAGCAGTGAAAGCAGTCTAAAAGTAACAAAAGTTACTTTTAGGTGTAAAAAAGCTGTGTCTTAAAATATACATATTAGAGAAAAGATGTTAACATTTTTGACGAAACTAATTTTATTTTTATCCTTGATCGTATCTCGACTTGTAAAAGAAACTTTCCTGCACTTGGTAGTTTTCTGCAGTGAAACTTTAAAAAAATTTCGAGAATTGCTTTCCTTCTATCCAAGGTAAAAGTAATAGTTACGTATAGTTTACTCAGTGATATTGTATAGTTGGTGACATGCTCAAGGTAAACCCTTTCTTTCTTAACTGAAGGTCGAATACGAGTGGCATTTTTACAGCTTTTCTGTCATAAGGTTTTAAAATGTCTTCCATCTAACTCAGATATTCATAAGCAGCAGGATATAGAGATATGCTTATGATAGGTGGTACGAAAATTAAAATAGTTCAATACAAGAAATACTTGTAAATTTAACTGTTTAAGCTATCTTACCAATGAATAAAGCTACATTTTACATGAACAATTTTACGAGATAAATATAAATAGCTTTCAAAGTAGCTGAATTTATCGATGTACTACTTGAAATTGGTAATATATATTTCGAGGAACCTTAATGTAAAATATTTAATGATTTATGTATTACATTTTCATTTACTTGTCATAATTAAAATGCTATTTATGAAAATTCCATTATTTTAAAGCAATGGTCATGAATTTTTATTGAAAATATCAGTACAATCGTATTAGGAAGTTGCCATTATGTGAAGGAAATTGACATGAGAATGGGTATTATTACCAATAAAAGGAGGTAAAATACGCCACAAAAAGAAATGTACGAATCCTGCTGTATAATTGTTCTAGCCTGTCTTCACTGCTTCGTCCACTGCCCAGATTTAGAGTATGTCTTCTGTTGGGAGATTTCAGGTTAGTTTACCGACGACAAAATAGTGAGCTAAATCCTGTTATTTGAATGAGATTGAAATGCAAACGGATATTATCACCGCTGAAAGTCTGTAAAACACGCCACAAAAAGAAAAGTAAGAATCTTGCGGTCCGATTCGTCGAATCTATCTAGAATCTGCCTTCAGTGTTTCGTCCACTGATTCTCAGAAGAACTGGCGTCGATTTCTTTTGCAAAGAAAAAAAATCCAAATTTCCACTTCAGTTGACGGACACAAAAAATCTTTAAAGTCCACACCATCCTCTCTTGCTGACACATTTCCGAAGAATTTCAGAAAAACTCTAAACACACTGCTTCTGATTAAATAGTGTTTTTTTCAGAACTGGTGTCAGTGGGTCAGACCTCCCACGGCTCCGGATGTCTTTGAAGGCATGAAATTAAAAGTCGAGATTCTTCGTTACAGAGAAGACAGTTTTTTCCTTGGCATGCTAAAACGTCCCCAAACAACCCGTCTTTTTTTGTCACCTAAACCTTCGATTGAGACCACGCAGATCTATCTGGAATTCCCTATGATACATGTATCATTGTTGGTCGATGAGATTCGGCCTTGGGACATTGATAGCGTCGTCGCTTTCTTTCATTCCATCCACATGTCTTCCAGGAACTTAATCACCTCCTTTCTTCACAAATACGTCTAAGTACACATCTGATTGGGCGGACGACTACCTAATAACAAGACGCTAGAGTTATCCTTTGCATTCTTTCAGCTATTGAGTACCTTTGAAGTGCGTTCCTATCGAAAACTGAATCACGCAGTGCTAATTATTTTTCCCCATTCCGTTCTTTCTTGAACAAGAACGATTAACGGTTTTGCTGAACGTAATTGCAATCCCCTTTGTACGAGAAGAGAACTATTGTTATTACTTGTTAGAAAATCGCTTAGAACAATGTAGCAGATAGAATAGCGTTTGACTCAAATGCGTTTGAACAAAAGCCGCGAATATAACATATCACACATAAATTTCGTTTCATGAAATGCGAGATTTAAGGGTTAGTTGTTTTGGGGTTTTATGGCGCAAGGGCCATATTTGCCCAAGCTGCGTCAAACACAAGACAACAAAGAAGGAGGGGGAAAAAAGCAAAAAGAAGGGAAGGGGAGATTTATAGGAAATCCTTCTGGTCGACATTTCTTCTGTTTCAAATTACTCCAATTGATGACGATATATAAGTGAAAAATACCGATTAAAGTCGAAGTTTTATGCTTTCATACGAAAAAAAAAATTAATAATATTTTTCTTAGTTAAAAGATAATGATCGGTGGAGATTAAACGGTAGCATTGCAAAGGAAATTTTACTGCGTTTCAAGAAAATTAAAATTAGTTCTTATGGCAAAAGATTATTTAGAAACCAAACTTACATCTTGGACTGAGATTCAAGTAGCGTAGCATTGAATATGGTGAGGTTTATGGAGATTTGATTTTGAATTTGTGTGCCTGTGGCAGAGATTGGGTGGTTTTTTTCGCATCCTGTGTAGCAGCTGGCACTACAGAAGGTCTGCATGCAGTCCTGTAGAAGATTAACATTCTGCTGCTCCCCAACCTTTATTAAAATGTTAGGGATCTTCCATGAAGGAACGGTGATTGTGGTGTAAAAATTCTTTCGAGGTTGATAAATGGCTCAACCACAACATAGGCACGTATTCTATTAAAATCTCATAGGAAATGCTTTGCTTGAGGTGAGCCTTGGGCTGTGTTTATTAACCTCATGTGAAAAGTACAAGCATTTATCGCAATGTGAGACTGTCCTGAAAGATTTTAGAGATGCCTCGAGACTTACAATATTGGGTGGACCAAGTTTTGATGTAATGTATTCTTTTTGATTGGGCTGAGGCAAATATCAAGTTCACGTTCCAGGATGTACACGAAAAAACATCAGAGTACGAAAACAAAGGCTAGATTATTACAAATGCGTTTATAAGTTTTTATTTGAACTTGTATCCAAGTTGCAGTTGAGGTAATAGTACCTTCGTGTAAGACACCACACAAGAAATTAGTGCTTTCAAAATCATTACCTGAAATGTGCTCAAGCTCGCTTCTAAGTCCTTTCCATTAACTACGATTTTGACTTTTTATCTGTAAATTGCCTTCGGGTTCACACGAGAAAGATGAGACACAAGATATCAACCGACGCATGAAAGTGTGATTAGTTAGAGCCTCTCCGATCAACAAAAAAGGCGTTGAATCGCCTGAGCTTTGAATACAATTAAGATCGTAGCCGAGCAGGGTGTGGGAGTGTTTCATTATAAATTGACCTTTTGTCACAGGATAACAATCTACTCGAAGGAGTAGAGGGCCCACGCGAATTTTAAAAGAAGTTAAAATACATGGAACAAGTCCATCCTTGTTGGAAGAAAATGATTAGAAGGAACCGTGATTTGGGGAGGTGACGTATGTATATATTTCCGCAACCTCCTCATACCATAATTCCGGATGTTAGCATTCGCTTATAGATTTTTATAGACTGATAAGAGTGTTTACTTTGGGGATGATTTCCTATCTCTTCTAGGTTCGTTGTTTTTTTCAACTTATTTCATACTACTCTATCCCCGAAGACGCATCTTGTTTTCTCTTTTTCGTTGTTTGTCGAACACTGTTATTTCATACACACCTCACTCCAGAGAGTATAACTATATTCAAGGGTAAGGTGGGAGTTTTGTGACACAAGGGATATATTCGGCCAAACTGCACCAAACACAAGACAGACAACACCACTTCAAGGAAAGAATCTGTGTAGGTCTTAAGCAGATCAACATACAGATCAAACCAATGAACTATTATCACATATCATTGCAAAATCTCATGGGCATCATCATTGCACAGACATATTGACATATTGGTGCACTGAAAGCGTCCTGTACCTTAAAATACTAGTAACACGAGGATTTCACCTAATGAGTTGAACGAGAAATTAATGAATCGAAAAGTCAGAGTAAAACTGTCGCCCGAAGAAAGATGTCGCTAAAGGCCAATTCTTCCAGAATCAGTGTTCTGCGAGAGTAAAATTGTAAGCATTTGTGGAAGTTAACCATCGAGTATTTGGCATGCATTTTTGTTTCAAGTTCACGAGAAGCTCGTCCTCGAAATTGATACTGGGGTCCATCCTCTAGACTAGTACTGATGTCTGTCATCCAACCTGATACTGCATAACGAAGTGCAATGTGTGTGGGGGGTTTGGACTAAGATATCACTACTAATTCCATAGTCCGATAAAGGTGCACAGAAAAAAATTTCATGCGTTTCAGGAAGTTAAGCATCGAGGACGGTATGATTTTTCAATCTCACGAGGGGTTCGTCCTCTAAACTGATGCTGGGGTCCATCCTCTAGACTAGTACTGATGCCTGTCATCCAACATGATACTGGAGAACGACGTGCAATATGTGTGGGGGGCCTGAACTGAGTCATTACTACTGATTCCACAGTCCGATTCCACCCATCAGCGTACGTCAGTGACTGCTAGGTCCTGACTCCCTTGAAACACCAACACGTCATCGACTTCCTGGTTGAGGGCCTCCTGCGTCGACGCCCAGTTGCAGAACTTTTCCCTCTCTTCTTGTTGCCGTCATCGAGCAAGACACTCGACGAGCTTTCTTGCAAAAACACACAGAAGGAAGCAGGCGTGGGCTACGCAGGTAGGCAGCCAGTCCTCCTGGGACGGACGTGGGAAGCTATGTGGGTTCCCCTGTTGACGAAACTCCGGCATTTTGAACCGAGTGCCAAGAACCTGCAGGGCTTGTCGACCGTGGTTTCGGAATACTAAGTAAATGGCGCCGTGAGTGGCTCTTTGATTAAATGATTTTTCAAGCCTTCCCGTCGACTCGCGTTTGATAGGTTCCGAAATGGGTGACGTGGATGATAGTTTCCATAACAAAACCAACGGGGTCAACTTGGTTCTATGTGTGTTGTGATAAAAATTACACACTAGTCCTAAATTCAGCTCAACAAAGTTGCGTGTAGTGAAATCTATACGAGTCCAATACAGTTTGACTTCTGTATATTCATTAAAAATAACAGGACATAAACAAGAAAACATGTAGATCCATTCCAGTATGGTCTTCCTCCGACCATGCTCCAAAATCAATCGGATCGAATTCCCCATCGGGTAGGGAAGATGCACGTTTTCATTTCCCCTTCATAGGGATTACCAAAAATATGTGGCTAAGTTGCCACAATGTGGCTGTTATATATCTGTTTCAGATATCGTTGGCACCACATTAGACACGAATCTGCAAAAGCGTGAGCAAAATGCGTTTAATGTTTTGACATCTTGGGAATATTAAGATAACTTGAAAGTTTAAGTTTCAATTCAGTCTTTTTAGTATATGAATCAAAACTCCCCGGTGTCTCTATTGACACCAAATTTCTTCTTGGAAAAGATAGTAGTTAGGAGAAAACGACCAAATAGCATTCTTGTCTCCTTTTCTTATGACCCAGAGTCTCGTTCTACCAACAAGAGTTTCGTGTCTCTTCTTTATAATACAGGTTACACTGTCTGCCAACAAAGGACTTTCTGGTCCTTAGGAGTTTAAGATCCTGGAAAGGGAAAGAAAAGGGAAACGCGACTTTCTCTTCATTCGAAGATAAAACCTATTTTTATTAAAAAATATTTTGAATTTAAAAGACTTGTGTAACCAGCTTCAGCCTTTCTATACTTCAGAATTTATGTTAGCAAAATTAAATTTCTTGAAAAAATTAAAGATGGATTTTTCTATAAGAATAAGAAACTGGGTTGGAAATGTATAGCCCGTTGTGTTGCTCCAATGCGACGTTAATTAAAAACACCGTAACCATACCAAAATGGAAATGTAATTCCTTTCATGTTTTTAAATTCGAATACTGAGCAATACAAATAAATTTTTTGGGCAGAAACAAGAATAAAAATTAATAATAGACAATTTTTCTTCTTTTAGAATTCAACTTCATTTTTAACAAATGTTAATAAACTTTGTAGAAACACTTTTAGGTTCATTCAACATGAAAGAAAGAGCTAAAAAAGCGCTCATAAAAAATTTATATTTTTCATAAGAGATAATGAATGCCTGCAACTCTTTTACGTCAACAATAGGCACAAATCACTAACCTATCTTTAAGTTCTGTAAAATGTATCACGAGTATTCCTTTTTCTTTTTTCAGAACCAGAACAAAGAACATCGCGTTCCGATTGAAAGAAAATTCATCATGAAGTGTGTGAGTGTTTTATACCTCATTAGATAAATGCACTTTCAAGACAAACAAACAACTAAAGAAAGAAAAGTTTAACGAAGACGGGGTTAATAGGTTTCATTTTTTACAAGCATATTCCACTGTGAACTAGAACAGCTTGAATTAAGCTAACTCGGTAGTGCTTTCAACTGTTCTTGAGGTAGAACTCAATAACCTGATAATTGATTTTAATTACATCAGTGTAGTGACCAATCCTCTTCTATTCCGAAACCTTTCGTAACAGAGCAAATATTTTTGGATTTTGGACAAATTTTTCAACCGAATGCACCTGTTAATCCTCCAGAATATTTCAATGACAAAACCAAGGTAGGGAAATTTAAACTACATGTCATTCTGAACTAAATACAATCTGATAAGCTGCAAATGTTATTGATAAATCAATCAATGTCCCCCGAATTCAAACAGGAGGTCATAAAAGGAGAGTCCCTTTGATATACCTCTGTTGGTTTTGATGTTACCAGCTTTAGATAATTTTAGGGGAGGTAGATAATTCAATTTACGTCGCACACAACGGGCTATTGGCGATGGTCCGGGATCAATCCCGAAGAGAAAGGTCCGAGGACAACACCTCGTAATTTTAACACCTGAGTTAGGACCCCACTCTCGAAATTTCCACACCACGCCAAAGTGAGGACCTTTGTGGTCACTACAGATTTGACGTATACCAGCTTTCACGAATGGTTTATGGACGCATAGAGTTTTGAACTCACAACTCTCTGGTTACAAATCCACGACTCTATCAACTGATCTACGGCAGCATCTCACATACTTATGAAGTTTTCAAGTTTTATAAGTTTTTTCGCGCGGTGAGTTCTATTCAACATATTACTTCTTCACTTCATCTGTTAATAATAGAATGCAGAAAAATAAAACTGAAGTTTAATTGAAGAAAAACTTTGCAAACGGTTTGAAAATTACTTGATACTTGTTCACCAATTTCGATTATTAGTTCTCTTTCAATGCTTTTTTCTTTTTAATTTTTGTAGCACGTTTTGTTACTTTGTTGCAAACGTGAATGTGTCTGAATTGTTACATAGACTTAGATCCCTTGGAATTCAGAACTTAAAAAAATGGGCGTTTCCTTTACGCACACCGGATGCTTTAAAAAGTAGAAAATATTTTTACTTTTAATATAATGGAGGGACTTTCCCGGATGAAAACAGATTTTTCTTGTCAGAATTACTACGTTTATAGCAGCACTGATGAAAGGTTATGTTCACTTGGCAATTTTCACGCTGTTGTTCTCCATTATTAGTTAGTTCCGAATGGCAATGGTGGGAAAAAAGGTGTTCGCGCCGAACGATTAAGATATTAAGATAGAAAGCCATGAAAATTTCTAATGATACGTCGAAGGATTTCTTTATCGTTTTTCGAAGCACGATTTGGTGACGTGACGTCTGCTTGCTTAGAATAGAAAAAAAAATTAAGATTTTCCTTCGATTAGATTTTCTAAAGCCGTGAAGTTGTAGCCTCCCTGAGCAACTGTCGGTTTTTAGTGTCCTGTCTCTCGTGACTTAGTAATAAATATTTCTAGGATTGATGAGAAGATATTCTTCGACTTTCATGGTCATGACATTGGAATCTGAGATCGACAGATATCCAGTGTCTTAAGTCGCTTTGCACTTTTTTTCTTCTGTGTGGCATTGAGTTCGGTAATAGAATATTTGAACTGTGAACAGGCATTATCAGGTAAAAGTTAACACGCAAGCATTTATATTAGACTTAAGAGGAAAATGAACAATGTACTCACCGTCACAGATAAACAGAACCAGATGAAAGCCCCTAGTAACATCTCCGTCAAAGCTGTGAAGAAAAAAATGCCATTAGACTCCTAAAGAATTTTAATTTTGAGAAGAGTTCATTAGAAATACATATAACCTAATTAGTTTACTATGAAATACTAATAATCAAAAATTCTGAAGTTGAGCGAAACTGTACAATCAAACCAAGTTTGTCTATTATTATCATTTCAGGAATTCAAAATAAAAAAATAATTTTCTTGAAGAACCATGCCTGTTAACACCACCAAGACCATGACGTCAAGCAAAGTTGATGTTTTGAATGCGTAAGTTTTCAACTGCAAGGGTGACTTTAAAAAAATTAAATGACGTTTTACTTCATGCACATGTAGATATAGTTTGAGGAACCAGAAAAATATGAACAAAAATATTTAAGGAAATGGTGACTCATCAAATAAAAAAAAATCATTGATTTAGATAAGAAATTGACTGAGTGTTATGCTATTAAAATATAAAAACGTGACATATCGCATTTCTGGTTCAAACGATAAAATGATATTTGCTCGACGTGCTGTTAAAACTGCAAGTCGATCAATTCAATAGTTTTTTTGATATGCCAACCCACTCTCCAAACAGCTGTTCCGAGTAAAACGCGTTCCGAGTTTTACACCTGCCTCGTCTGTTATTGGATTATAACTCTCCCAATTGTATATTCCGACTTACAATACTTCCATACATGTTCTTATAAAATAAAATTATGCCAAAAATATCTCATTCATGAAACTCTCGTCGTCTCTTGCCATTAGAAGCACACAGACCAGATCTTGATTTCGTCATCATCAAAAAATTAGTAACACCTTGATAACGAGAAATCTCGTCTCTAGCAAAATTGGTGAGGTCCTGATTGACGAGATATCTCGTCTAAAAATTTAGAAGGTTAATCTCTGGCAACAACAACAACAAAAAAACACCTTACAGATCATAGCTTTGAAAATAACAAAATTTTATTTTTAACATTCGGATTCCCTTCGAAATAAAATATACCCCGGACTTATGTTACTGCAGGTGTATCAAGAATACTTTTAACATGAAAAATTTCAAACCGTGATCCAGGAAGCTCAGTCTAATGTATACACGGGTTAACGCATATCAGGACTACATTCTGTTCATAGCAGGCATCTGCTTCGGTTTAGTGACTATTGCAGTTAAACCTGCGCGTAATACGATATGAATACACAGAAATTCTATTGCTGTACAGCAAAACATTGCGTATAATCTCACCGGAGGTTTAGTTTCCAACGGTCTAGTAACCTCTTTCATGCACTGAGATGAGGGGAGTTTTAGTACACGGCACTTTTGGAGACACATGATGAATTTTCAATTGAGGATAACGTTTCTTTTCATTCTGGAAACTTAGGGGGGAACATTCACTGTTCTATGGATCCGGTAACGGAATCGAAACGGAAAATGAATTTCGATCTAGGTCAGCGCACTTTTTGCAGCACTTGTTCTCTACGTGTCCAGCACAGTAATGACCATTTCGACAAGATTGGAATGGAACGAAATCTGCTGCACGTGTTGAAAGGTGATTTCGTGTGAGGGTGCGTCAAGATTTTCTTTATATATTCCAGTTCCATATAAAATTTCAAAATTATATACATAAAAAAGTAATTTTAAGAAACACAATGTACCTTTGCAAAATATCTGTATTTACATAGTCGTATTAGAGAGTGTGTGTGTGGTGCAAAAGAAATGTCTAATTGGTAGTACGGTAATCATTTAATTACGCATCATCCTGCTCTTTTGAAATATAATATTTGCAGACAGAAAATAAACTTTTACACCGAATGAAAACTAATAAATACTGTGAGCGTTTTTAAATTCGTATTTTGAAAATAAATTTCAATTGCGTACTTAATATTACATTCATAAAGAACGAAGATATTATCAACGAGTACACGAGTAATTGGAGGAAGATTTTGAAATATTAAAAAGGTGGAAATATGAACAGTGGATGATCAAATTATTAGAGTTTATTGCAAAATAGGTACTTTCTGAGTTTTGTGTAAAAATGGATGTTGGCTATATGACAGGTTGTGAACAAAAAGTGTTATTAACTATTTATTCAAAATTTGTTAACGTAGGTATGTCATAACAAATGAAAATAATTTAAAGTAACCAGATTTTCTTTTTCTAATAGCTGGTTGAAGAGTTAAATTATTAATATATGAAAGGGACTCTAGTCACTCACTGAACTTCCAAAGTAATTGTATTGTACTGATGTTTCAATAAATTTGATTAAACCAACTGAAAAATACGAAAACTATTTAAACTATTATCTGCATTGCATCAAGGAATAAAAGTATTCAAGAGCCAGGTGGCTCCTACCCCTATAAGTTTCTCCTGAGATTTGGCCAGATCGTTTACTGGATGAATGTTCATATATATCTAAAATTCATAAGTTTATTAAAACACTTATTTAAATAGAAGCTTTTTATTTCGGTATATAAAAGTCAGATGATAGGGTGGAGCCCTGTAATTTGTTTGAAAAGCTCTTGTTCTGTTTTAAAAGATGCGGAAGTTTTTTGGTACAAATGCCACCATGAAGCTTTCGAGTAACAAAAATGGTCGTGGAGCGACAAACGAAACCAACAGCCACCATGAAATTGCGGAAGAAAAGCAAAAGGATGTTGTCCACTCCATTTTGCTTTAAATAGGAGTAATTAGTTTTTGTCTGCAATAATAGAGACATCTCACTCCCTAGAAAATTGCACGCTACGTGAAACGCAAGCAGCAATTATTGTACTTAAAAGAGCAACGCCATCTCGAGCAAAGTGCCAAACGAACTAAAGCGATGCCAAAACGCGAAAGGTAAATGGAACCATTAACAGAAGCCTTTTTTTTTTATTCTGCTTGTTCTTGCACGGCGACAGATTCTCATAGGCATAAATTTATGGCATCCACTCAAGCAAAAGATTATGTACAGGGTAAGCGCTAAACGAAGCTCGAATTTGCCAAAGGCAATCGAAGCATTCATGGAAAATCTTCTCAGATTCGATCTTCTTTTTTTTAATTAATACTTGATATCGCCAAGAAGAAACAATCGGAGATTGTATTCACAGAAGGTAAAAAAAAAAGAACAATCATTAGCATCCACGAATACTTGACTTAGTAAACTAAATCACGTTTGTAAATATTTCGAGATGTCATACTAAGCCTATCGTTCAGTTTGGGGATTTTTTTTATGCCAATTATTTTGTTTAGATTTACTGTGGTACGTGCAGTGCCATCTTCATTGATTTTTTGCTCTTATCGTTTAGTCCCTGAAGCAAGATCTGGGTTCCAGTGAAAGAACCCGGGGTGATAGTTCCGGTTTCCGATTGAAAAGATGAGTCGTAAACAAAACCGATTGGTCAATGTCAGACTGTCAATTGGTCCATTGACTTAGCTCGCTAATTAATTCTTCTTCCGTGCGTTTCTAAACATTGAGTCAGACGTCAGTGGCAACTAAATGTTTCCCCATCAATTGGCAAAATATTCTACTTGGGTGCGATTTCATATTTATTTTGTTTTCAAGAGTACGTTTAAACATACAATGTATTGAATGGAGATATTGACCTTTTATATATCCATATAACCCTCCTGATGGCTCAACGAGGTGTCTGGACATTAGAAAAACCGATCAGATCTTGATCGACGAGTATCTCGTCATTAGAAATATGAAAAGATCTCATCATCTCGAAAAATCGGCAAAATCCCTACTATGAGATATCTTGTCATTAGCAAAATCGGACAGGTATGGACGTACGAGATACCTCATAGAAACTACTTGGAAAGTTAAAAGTAAGAGAAGATTGAAAGAAGGAAGAATAAAACCACTGATTGGTAAGAATTTGTATCAAACAAAAAAATTCATAAAAGTTTGGTGCTAAAAAATGATGAATACATTCAAAAACTTGATCGCCAAAGAGAATTAATAGGTGCAACAACAAGGTGACCTGAAGTTCAATTTTTAGAACACCAAAAACATCGATAAATAACAAGTATTGAACATTGTCCGGATTCCTTACAGCTATTGAATTGTATATGGCTTGCAAGCTATCAAGAAGATAAATCTATACGAATCGAATCACACCTGTTAGAGGGCATACAAATTGAAAGTCGTTTAGGCTTTTTTGTTGAACCTCACCCAAACGATGCCCCCTTAGAGGACCACTCGATTAACTCCGACATTCCCGCGCATCTCTTATGACAATGCAACTATTCGATTTCATACATGCTCAGCGAGGGGGCCCATTTGGAAGGTCAGAAGGGGGCCCCCATCTTTCTGTTCCATCGCCATTCCATCACACTCACCTGTTGCTGGAGAAAGTTGCATATGATGGGCGATTATTCATTGCAAACAACAGACCTCCCATTTGGAATAATTTCAGTCAGGGGTCAAGCACGAGGAATGGTACTGGTTTATAAGAAATGGGAGATTTTGTGTATAGCTATAAAATATAATCTTATATACTTCTTTTATAGCATTCGTGTTCTGGAAACAGGATTTTATCCCGCACCTTAGTTTTCGAGGGTTTTTAGAGGTCGATAACTTCGTTGTCATTGAAATTTTGTCTCTTAACGACCTCATTTGCATAAAAGGCCATCCAAATAAATGCATGTCAACATAATGTCTAGTGTGTGGTTTTAGAAATGCTAACTAAATCTGTGAACATTTTCCTGTGCGCTGAGCAATCTGCTTAGTGGGTAGGATTCTGGCCACTGTATCGAAAGGTCCTGGTTCATATACGAGGATAAGGTATGAATGTCTGTCCATATCTTGTGAATGTGTGGCCTCTCTACAAAGGGTTTGTACCTAGAACATTTATTTTGTGCGATGTCACATGCCTCCTTCCCCACCATGGTGTACTAGAGTAACGCCAAGTGGTACACAATTTATTTCTTGCAATGCCAAATGGAACACTAATGTTCAACTGTTAAGGCATTAGGTGAAATTCCTGAGTGAATCGACGCTGCTATGGTAATCAGCGCGTTATGGATGGCGCAGGTTTGATTCTTGGCACTTAACCTGGGTATATATAGCATCTGTGTCAATGAAGCCTTCACTGTGTGAGTGTCCATTTACGTGACGTTGCGTGTCGTGTTTGGCACAGCTTGGTCAAATACTGCCTTTGTGCCATAAAACCCAACCTAAAAAACCTGAACACATTGAATAAATTACTTGAAATATTCACAATTTGATGATTTTTGATTATTTTACCTTACATTTATTAGAATTTCAAATAGCCGTTTGCGATTTAAAAAAAAACCGAGATGCGAGGTCAATTTAAAACTGAGATAAATCGTCAGAAATGAACATTGAAAGGAATTAGAATAAATTCTTATTTTAGATTAAAAGCTTTAAAATAAGAAGAGCAGAATAAGGAGATGAACAGAACTCAAGAAATGTTTTAGCCCGTCATTAAATTTCAAACACGATAATCCTTTTCGATTCATTTATGCCTTATCTGTAGCCAAAGAAAATAGCTTACTATTTCTGGAAATATTAGTCGAAACCACTATAGCTCATGCTATATCACATGAAAAAATTATAAATGAGCGTATGAGTATGCATACCGACTGTAATCGAATGCCAAATTTAAGAGTATAATTTACATTTATGTTCACTTAAAAGTAAAAAAACCTGGCAAAAACAAGAGTTTTATCTGATAATTTGGAAATGCAACGTGCACAGGATGTAAAAACGAAACGTAGATTATCTCCATGCTTGACTTAATCCATAGCAAGAGAAATTGGAAGACAATTCAACTGGTAAACGGTATGGAAAACCCACAATTATATGTAAAATAACCAGCAACTAATATGGTGTTTCATCCCATCATAACAGAGGCGAGTAGCAATGAGATTGTGCCTACTATTACAGGATTTAAATATTTTATAGATTCACATATAACTAGATTTAAAGGCTGTGAGGGTTTTAGAACCCGATTAAATATAGCAAGACGAAAACGAGTGAATGTTTTGACCACTTTAAATCATCAGTAAAATAAAGAGTGATAAGGAGTAATGTGTACTTTAAAATGGGTAGGGAATAAAGAGTTAAAATAACTGTTTTTGATGGCATATCTCTTTTATTTACATGTAATAGTTTTGTTTGTCTTCAATAATACGGGTTTTGATAGGTCATTAAAGCTATTACAGTAATAATCTGTCAAGGCTAATCGATAATTTGGATAAGTTTTTACTTGCTTTTTTGTCTATTCTTAACTAAGAACATAATTTCAGAGTTCTGCTAGACAGACTTTCAGGACAGAGTCACGTTTTTAAGTTTTACTAACATTCTTAGGATTATTATGATTTTTACCTTAAAACTGGATTTACCACTCTTTTGGCTCACTAATTGTGTTTGCAATTCGATAACTTGAAAAAAGTTTTTACTAACTTTTTTGTTTATCCTTCAATATTCTTAAAAAAGAACATAATTTCAGAGTACTGCTAGGACATACTTTCAGGAAAGAGTCACATTTTTATGTTTTATTAACATGTTGTTGTTGCACATCCCCCTGGTGTAGGAAAGCCTACACCAGGTCCAGAAGGTCCCGTCGTGCCAGATCCCCATATACTTGCAAAAAGTCCTGATTAACATTCTTAGGATTATTTTGATTTTTGCATTAAAATTGTATTTACCACTTTTTTGGTTCACTTATCGTGTTTGCAACTGTTACATGAAAAAATTGTTTCACTTTACGGTTCTTAGAATAGCGAACCAGTGAGTGTTTTCACAAATTGTTTAAAAAATTTGCTGCTGACTGAGACAGTATTGTACTTGAAATTAACTTGATTATACAGAATGCTCGGTATATACCCGTTTTAGATTTGGTTTGTATCTCTAGTAAAATTGTTTAGATGAGGATTGATGTAAAAAGTCTAACCAGGTCATCTGATTAGCTAAGAATGAAATCACGCGATACATACGTCACATAGGCGAACGATTTTATTTGTTGCATGTATTATAAAATGGACAGCAGTAAATCAAACAAGCAGAAAAGCAGTTAATTTTTAAATAAATTTTTCGTATCATCAATTTTTATTCACGCCCCGATATTCTTAGCCTCGATATGTATCATACAAAAGCATTTTGGTAGCGAAAGTAAAATCTTCTCAGCTTGTCTAGTTTATTTGCACTGAAACTCGCTCTCATAGATGTTCCAACAAAACACAACAGAGTAAGATTATGTTTGTTCGGTTGATAGAAAAACCACTTACGATTGAACATTAATCACTGTAATTTGAAATTCCATTGCATTTGTCCGCCATTTTCGTTTTTCCATCGCCTTCCTCGTATTAAAAAAAGTATGATTTATAAAGCCCTAACTACTAATTTGCTGAATATCATTCAAATCACATTCTTTCATCATTAGTTACAGCGACCATCGAAACAGGGATTTAACGTAAGAAAAGTCAAACATCAAAATCTCATTAAACTTGACGCAACCAAATACTTTTTGCGTCCTTCTTCATCTCCAGTTCCACCGCATCATCAGTCTCTGTGACACCTCATTAGAAAGGAAAATCTCCCCAATGCTCTGTTGTCCAACAGACAAGAGAACAACGCGCAAAGTTCAATTAAAACGCAGAACAATGTTACCATAGAAGAATGATCAATGACATTCTTCTTATTTTGAATCCGTCCGACAAAGTAAGATACTTTCTCTCAGCTCAGAGATGTAATCTGCAATGGTGTTGTCTCCAGGAGGACGGAAGCACGCACAACTTTAAACCGCACCCGGGGGGAACTATTCACGATTTTTTTCCCATTCCGGAACATAGTATTCAAGGATACATGATCTGCCACCAATGCGCTTGGAGACGGTTCGTAACAGAGGGTTCACGCGAATAACTCATTTGCCAATCTCATTTGCTTCCTTTCATAGTGGTGGGCATTAATCAAAAACCCGAGAAGGCAGAAGTCTTCATCTCGTTGAGGTTCCGTTGGGTGAGGCCCATCCTACTCTCAATCATTCATACGCGCGCAAGAAACAGTTCGAGGTCGTTGCTTTGTTTGTTAGTGGACTTGCTTCCATTCTGCTTGGGGTCGAGCAGGAATTTTGGAATCTTAAAGAAGCCTTCGCCCCAATATAGAAAGTGGCGTCTGTGGCATGGTACCGGAACACAGAAAATATGAAAAGTTTTCACACTGTCGTTGTGTTTTTGTTGTTTCAAATATTAATATTGTCAAAGTGACCGACCGATGTTTATTCTGATTGACAGTGTGTGTAGTAGTGACCAAGAACAGAGGGACTCTGCACACCTAAATAGGACGTGGACATTTATTTACAATGCAATATAAAGTTTCAAAATACACGCCGCATCGTCCGGAGCAAAACACCATCTGATTCCTCCGACTTTTAAAACAATTATATTCTTATTCATGTTCTTTTTCAGCAATCGCACCCAATATTTCATATTCTTAATCGTATCAGAACCCATGCACTGACATCCATCGATGTTCGTCCACTAGAACTAGTAGCAACTAGAACACAAGAACAACTGTTCTTGTAACCTATCTGTGTGTGTAAATCTCTGTCGGGTGTATCTGCTTCGTTACCAACGTGGGAAAAGACAGGGGAATAGTGACAAATACCCCCCCCCCCCCCAAAAAAAAAAAAGTATGATATGATTATTTTCGAATATTAAATTGCTATTTAACACGAGGTTAAAGTAAAGAATGCGTAATGAGATCTGTGAATAATAATAAAAATAATTCTTATTTTTGTTTCATAATTTGTTAATTTCATTTCAAATAGAATGAATGCAGAAACCGCAAGTTCCAAATCATTTTCAAAATTTAAAATAAATGGGCGCAGAAACAACCTATTGACTCTCGTTGTTTTTTCTCACTCAACACATTTTTTCATGGCCATATATTTACTGTCTGGACCCACGGACTAATGCGATTTCTTCACGTGCCGATCCTAGACAGGCCCATTTATGCAATGAAGCCTGTTTGCAAAAGTTTAGACCTCATGTGATTCTTACACTCACCGATACAACTCTCAGTGACACTTATCCATGCGTGGAAGATTGTTCCCCTATAAATATGTTTTCGAATCTAAATGACTTGATAATTTTTAATTACAAGGAGCAAGAAAGAGATCGAAACAAAACTTGAATACTCGTCCCGAACATGAATTGACAGCACAATAGGATTCGTGTACCATAAGGTCAATTTCAAGACAACAGACACTTAGGAGACAAGGCATTTTTGATATCAGTGCTTTGCATTCAGAGTGGCGGAGACAATGGCCCATGAAATACTTTCTATCGTTCACAACCGGAGCGTAGTCAAGTGTGCCGTTTCTGCGGAACAGTGACATTTCAACAATGTATTTGCATTTCCACGTTCATTCGCTCCCACATAGCATTTCGAAAGTGAGACATTCAGTGATAGTGGATTTTTATTTATGGTTCTGAAGCATGTGGCTTTTACGGAAAGTGAGATTTCCCAAAGAGATATATGCTGGGAAATGGGACCAGTGAAGCGTGTACGTTCGCTTCAGTTTTATTGAGTTATATTAAGACACTTCAATGTCTACATTGATGTTTCATTATTCACTCAGATGAAACAACTAGAATTAACTATATCGAACAGTCTGGTTTTGGTTCTGAGTTTATAGTACATGGTATTAAATATGATTAGGTGAGAAAAATAAGTTTGTTCTTTATTGAAGTGGATTTAAATCTGTGTTCGTAAATGAGTTAATATTTTTTCACGGTTAAATGTTGAGGTTCTTCAGCGCACCTTGTCCAAATATGGTCATTGCGCCATAACACCTAAAACAAACCATGGCCAGATGATTTGTAAGATAGGTCCTCCTGGAGACAATGATCTAACATCTACTGGTTTCATGGTTGAGACATTTTTTAACACAAGAAATTCACGAACCTAATTCTATAGAACTTATTACATTGCGTATTTTAAATTGTAAATGTGAGCAGCGATTAGTAACGAATTATAAATAAATTTTTTCGTACAAATTTCGTCTTTAAAACTCGTAAATCGATTATAATTGCTGTTCAAAACGTGAAAGTAACTGAGGTTTGTTATCTATTTCGAAGTATTTTGCCCTTATGATTTTCATTTCATAAAACACATTTTTGTATAAATCTACCTTCTTCCGCACGATGGATGTACAAAGTATATGTTTCCATCAAGTTAAGTGAAAGCGGATTCGCCAAGAATATAAAACAAAAAGCTGCTTAAGGATTTTCGTTTTCGTATACGGAAATGAAAAGCTACCAGCCAACACGCAGCGTAAGCAGCGCATGCACAAGGTTGGCCATTGTTTGCATATTGGAAGAAAGTCTTAGCCAAAGTAACTTCCCAGCCACCGACCCTCACAATGGGATTAAGGATTCCGTTAAGCAATCGGACATACCACCGGAAAGAAGTGCTCCAACGGTAATTAAAACCACCGGCGCGCATCCCCAAGAAAATACAAACAGATTAGTACCCATCAAAGAAAAGTACCATAAGGAATAGGATCCGCCGAAGACGGACCAATCCCATTGGCACGATGGTCCTTTTGTTCAGACCGACGTTTAAAAGCGTTTATGACTGGAATTCGGAATGTTTTCAAACAATGAGAAATTAGCGTCTTACGGTGCACGCAAATTGGACGGACGTTAATGTACTAGTGGCACGTCAACTACGTCGCAACGTACAAACTTCCCAGACCTGGCGCAAACAAGGCGTTAGGGGTTGTCGATCCTTTCGATATCAGAAACATGATTTGAATAAATGGAAGATCGAAGATCAGTGAACCCTTCTCTTCATAGACGTTGTTACCGGAAACAAAAGAGGCTGGGGCTGTACCTGCAGGCATTCTAATCGCCAACCACCCCCGTAAGGACGGCGTGTTAATCTTCGGGGGATTGTTCATTGTTTAGGAAGATCAATTGCTGGGTAACCTTTTGTTTATTCGGTGGAACGAGAGGATGGGGTTCGTTTGTTTTTTTGTAACATGTGTAACAAGAAAGATGGATTCTCAGAGCAAGTAAAGAACGCTTAATTGAACGCAAAGAAAGAAAAGAGAGCGGTGATTGTTTTTTTAAGAATGGTCTCTAAGAGGATAAGTTAACTGGTGCAGAAATTTTTACTTCAGCAAAAGAATTAATTTATCATTGTTTTTTTTTGTGTAGCCATAGTATGCATTTTGGGTATGGTAAATGTAATGTAAAAGGCTTGGAAACTTGCGATATATTATTAAATAATAAATTGCAAATACTGAATTACCAAGTAAACGCTGAAAATGATTTATTTCCCTGATTGGTAGTCACGACATGGTTGGGAAACGTTAGTGAATATTAAGAACATTTAAAAAGTTTGTTTTGAATACGTAAATGTAGAAGAAACATCATAACAGTATTGAACTGAGCAATTGACATGATTTCATAGTAAAATTCCATACACACTTTTATATTAGTTCAATAAGTAAAAAGTACTTTCTTTATACTTAATATCTATAAAATATACTTCCTATCAATGATATTTTAAAAATAATATGCATAATAGAATACTGCTTATTTTATACGACAAATATATAAACAAGGTGAAGCCGAGTAAAAGACATTTTTTAACTATGTGAATTTCGTATATGTATTCTTTATTTTACAATAAATACAACACCACGTATAATTTATACAGTAAAAATAAACAAAATTGTTTATCAGTAATGAAGCAAGTAGTTTTAAATCTGCGAAACGCCATGCCTTATTTTCTCAATGCTATAATTTGACACCAGCAAAACTACGATACACAATCGATTTCAATTGATAGTATATTGCATGTACGGATGAAAATAAGAGGAAGTTTGGGAAATTATTTTTGAGTACGAATCACACACACAAGGGAAACAGCTCAAGCAACAATGTATGAAAACGCTTCTCATCCAACGTGAAATTCAATGATTCAAGTAAAAAAGGGGTACCAAAGCAATCGAATCGATGAACACTCACCTTATCGGACATTCAGTTTCTTGGACACAGGCAATAAATCTTCGAGCATTGGAGTTTATTTACAGCTCCGTGCTCACAATAGGAATGACCACTTTTTGAGTGTGACTGCCCATCTACCGGGCGATAAAGATCTCTCCCAAACAACTGAGCCGTGATTGTTGACATCCTACTTGTCTGGCATGGATGGTCTCCCGATTTATATGCGTCGCCATAGATTCAAACGTGCTACACTCCAGCGAAAATCACTTAATCTCAGAGGTGGGCAGTTAAATTTCGAGATTTAAATCTCTTCGCTGTGACTACCACAAGCTTTCTTCACTTCAAAATTGGCAAAGCTTACTTTCAGAGCTGAATATTTGCATTGATAGTAGCAGGAGGTAATGGAGGATTCGTTAGAGTTGTTTTAAATTAGCAGACAGTTTGAATATTGCCATTGTTGAGGTAAGCCACATTTATGGTCCACCATCAGTTCTGCGACGCTAAATAGGTTGAAATGCACATGCGTATTGACTCTGTTCAGCAACGGAGTGCGCATGAGCATGTCGAATGCTCTGTCGCATCAATGTCTGACAGGCCTAAAAGGCGAATGTGCTCACCTCGCTGATTGGTTGACCTTGAAGTTTGAAAAGTATCGAATTGCGGATTAATATGTACTAAAAATCTTATGGGACAGCATACGGAGTACTTCAACACACAGTTACGAAACGAAGCTGTGTTAATTGGCCATGAAATACCGAAATTGTAAAAACTTTCAGGAAAAGGATTTCATGCCGAAATGCCATGAGACGTGAATAGGTTCACCATCTTGGGGGAAAAGACTACCTATATAAAACTTGGTAAAAAGAATAATAAGTTTGAAGATAAAATTCCCGAAGTAAATGGAAAGTGTAGAACTATAGAACAGCGATTCTAATGGACTTCGTCGAAATCTTGTAGATTTTGGAATACTCTCGAAAAATTTTCTGGAAAAATTCTTATGGATTTCAATATTGTTATTTTTATGGGTTTACTAGAAAAATTCGATGAATTTCAATGGTGTATAAGATGACAGTATATTATTTGCTGAAATAATACGCTAATACATTCGATCTTTTTTTCTGCGGTTCTTACCAAAATATCTAAGTCGTCTCAAAGCATGGTACTTTGTACCATATTTTGTCTCGTTAGTCTTGAAGTAAGGGATTCCTTTCTACCTACTTCGCCTCAAAACAGTGCTTCAAAAGTACAAACCGAACAATAGAACTGGACTCAAGTACGAAAATAAATAATAATTAAACTTATCTTCAAGCGATTTCCGCTACAAAGCGATAATGTTCAAGTTAACTGAGGTCAAGCGATACGGGCCATTCGAGAACAATAAAAACCTTCTACCTGATTACGTGTTCGCATGCTTAAATGGCAATGAAACTAGACAGAAGCCACGAGGAAGCAATTAGTTTGCAGGGAACAAATGTGCAAGGGTCACTGCGGACTCTCAAAAACTAATACCACATCAAACGAGGAAAGGTACACCATAAAGCAAAGCATACCGTGATAGTGATCAGTCCCTGAAAGGTCGGCAACAACGGTACAGGCATCTTCAGATCAACACTGCTGTCTTCCTGTGTCACCTCACAATCAACACCAGCGGTCAAAACACTTACAAGATCAGCACCAATGACCATTCACTAAACACGCTGATGGCGTTATGTCACGTCAAAAAAGAAATGGCGGGTGATTCAAGCCTTACCAGTCATGCCTAAATTCATATGACTTCCGATATGGAAAGAGTTGCAATAAAAATAAGCTACCGGAAAAATATTCCTTGCAGAATTTTCCTCCTGAGCCACCGA
Source organism: Metellina segmentata (assembly GCA_947359465.1). Lineage (NCBI taxonomy): Eukaryota > Metazoa > Arthropoda > Arachnida > Araneae > Tetragnathidae > Metellina > Metellina segmentata. The sequence continues at coordinate 122,520,806 of OX375876.1, forward strand.
ACCATCGCGGTTTCTGATAGACACCCTTGGCGATGCACGCAGTTTTTTGTTTTGTGGAAAAACTACCAGCAGAAATACTGTCGACCTTTTGACAAATGAGACGAGGAAGAAGAGCTTTTTAGAAACTGTCAAGGGTAATAAGGAAATGGAGTCGATATCAGGAAAAGGATACAGTGAATTTTGAGAAAAAGAATACAGATATTTTTGTTGGGGAGTTTTAGTTTCAACTCTACTGCTGGAGTACAGAGTTCGAGATTCAAAAATTCTGGAGTCAAAACGAATTCAGCTATTTTACAGTGCATATTTAAAATTCTGAGAGGAATTTCACGAGAATTCAATAATGTATTTTGAGAAGAATATAAATATTTTCACACCTGGGTTTGTGATATTTTATCTCCTGCTTGAGAACAGATTAAAAATTATGGAATGAAAAGAGAAAACAGTAAATTTTGAGAAAAAAAATGATGCAAATAGTTTTAATTATAAGTTTATAATACTTCCAGCTCTACTACCGGAGTACCGATTCAAAATTCGGGAATAAAAAAAGAATAGAATATGAATTCGGAGAAAAGTGAATAAAATATTTTTGTATTCGTTAATTTATATTTTTATATATTTAGCTAACACATACATACCACCGGAGTAAATTTATTTAAAGTTCTAGAATCCTCTTGCTAAAAGTAAGATTACCTACCATTCAAATCTATATGTCAAGTTGGATTGTAAGATATTACATACAGATTTAATATTCGATAAAAAAGACATTAGTAATTAAATGTACGAAATATTATGTAACCAAATCTATTTTGTAAGGTAAACCAAAGGTATGTTGAGTCATGAAATTATTTTAAACAATCCTAATATAGCTTATACCATAGTATTGATAATAAAATAAGAAACCCATTTCTTTGATTCTCTTGATTAGATTCTAAACGACAATTCTATCACGCACAAAATATTTAACCAAGTTATAGTGAATAACAGAGAAAAGGAAGAGAAGAAACATTATTCATTAATATTTTATCGTTTAAATTAATATCTTTACAACTACATTTCTAGACATTTTATTACTACATTTTAAATGATAAATAACAGCAAAATAATTTTGTTATCAACAGGAAAGGCGAATCTGACCTAAGGCTACTTTTTCTTGATATGAAAAATAAATATAGATTCTTGTGAGATTCTTCACTATTACCGATAAATCATACGAATTTATTCTTTACAAAAACGTCTTAAAAGCTTCAGGTAAAAAGTCCTTAATCTAGGTAGAGAAAAAAAAGCTAGTCTTCTATTTGAATATGAGTTTATAAATCAACCAACTTCAATAACAAATTGAAGTGTGAAGATGAATAGAAAACAATGGATGATTAATCGGTGTAATTTTAATCCCGATAAAAGAAGTTAGATGTTTGCTTCCATCATAAAGATGAACTTTGCTTAAAGGGATTATATATAAAGTGTGAAAAAGATTATGTTTGCGCCTGCACGTGGAAAGTCAATGATTTTGCGTCAAATATAGGAAAGTCAGCGATAAAATTTTTATGGTCCTAGTTTTTATCAACGTATTTACTTGGTGGTAATTCAAACTAGGCAATTTATATTTATGTTCGAATTAAATAAACTTGGAAACAAAAAGCTATATTTTCGAGAAAAATCAATTTTAATGAGAGGGACATTTCTATGCAGTCAAGTATCTGATGCAATATAGCAATTTGAAAGTCACTTTGGAACTTATCGTTGATAGTAAAAAATATTTGTACTTTTCTAAGAAAACCTCTTTGGCTGATACAGAATAAAGTTTTGTTTGGAAAATTTGTACTGTATTATAACAAAAAACGAAAATGTTCTATTTCTGAAAGGAATTCTGTTGATTTTTATAAACACGGAGCAAATAAATTTTCTAGGGAATATAGAATTTCTTTAGAATAAAATGTTACCGTTAAGTTTACAGCTTAAATTCTAAACTAGTGAATTAAAATAACTATAAATTTAATTTTAAACTGTATTTTTAAACCGTGTTTTCTTCTTGTTTAGTTTGATATTGACGTTTTGATGGACGTTTCGTTCCACCAAAATAGTAGTAGATAATTTCCATCATTTCGTTTTTATCTTTACTGGGAAATTTTTTAAGCTTTTAATGTTTAACTAATGGAGACATCAAATAAATATTTTGACGTAACACAATTATATACTTTATCAATATTGATACAAGCCAAAAAAAATCCAAGAGTTAAATTAAGACACCGTCATGTAACTGACTTTTTGACCTCAACCGTAATCTCAACAAATATTCTAAAAAAGCAGACGATTTTGAAAAAGAGAAGGAAAAACAAACGTAAAATGGGCGTGGTTCCACACGGGCATTTATGCCAGGCTTCTCAAACATAGGCACCAAAGAGCAAAAGCAAACAACCCGACCAGCCCCTTAAGGATCTATAGAGTCGTGTGTCTGTCAAACATCAAATATTAGTCTTCCTTTTACTCAGAGAACGCGGAGCTTAGTTGTAAAAGTACTGCGCCCAAAAAACCCGAACAGCAGACGGGAATCGTGAACAAACACAAGCCATGACTTAGGGCAAACTGTGGGCAAGGTTAATCCCCCTACAGCCTGAGAATCAGCATGCATTCGAAGAGCAGGACTTGGGTGCCCAACCCTTTTACGCCATTGCTCGCGTATTCGAGTGTGTGTGTGGGAAAGGTGTGGGTTTAACTGAGCAAGAAATTTACCAGATTTTTGTTATTCTGATACAAAAGATGGGTGATTGTAGATTTGTGTGTTTTCTTTTTAAATCCTCAACTAGTTTAAATTATTTATTTCATATAAAAAGGATGGGGTAACTGGATTTGTGTTTTTTTTAAGTGCTTAGTTCCGTTTTTATATTTCAGTTTTCTAGGCCCTTTGAATGGCACTGTATCAAAAGATTTTATTTTTATTTTGGGCTAAGACTCATCACTTTATGAGAGGGATTTTAAGTACAAACAAACAAACTGAACGGAATGTGATCATATTTTATCCATCCCAATGCTCTCGCACAATGGATATCGAGGTTACCTTAAAATGTAGCTTATGGTCGTTTTGGTGACGTTTGATCTAATTGACGTTGATAAAATAATTAGCATAAGGAATCTTCTTTTTGGAATTTTTCGAAATCGAATTGCGTTTGAAAAACAAGACAGGTTACAGCAAGTTCAGAATACTTACAGGTAATTCGTTCAAGAACAGAAACACTAACGCCACCTACATTTAACTCGACAAAAATGCCTCTCCTATGAATGTGTTTTGCACATAACAAAAATTAACTATGAAAAGTTTTTCAGGGGATGCAGGATCTTTTTTATCTCATAGCCTCACTATCTAATTTAACTATTTCATTTCATGTTTTAATTCTTTGAAGGGCACTATAATGAAAAAAGCTTCTTTCAAAAAACTGTGGGTGAAGATCTATCAACTTCTATCAATATATTTTCCATGAAACAAAATTCTAGTTTTTATAGGTCTTTTAAAGGGTAATGATCCCACTGATGTCTTATTGCTCACCAAAAGTATTTCTATCAAAGGAATATCAAATGAAAGAATATTTATGCACCCTAGCAGCTTTAATATACCTATAATATTTATATACCTAGTCTTAACCATTTGAAGGAGGTATGACGCCAGACATCCCATTAACCCAGAGAAGATTAAAGGAATAAAAGGAGGTTTAGTTAGATAATTAAGTTCAGAGAAATATTTATGTTTTTTTTTAACTAAGATACACTTTGATTGCAAAAAGAGGTTGTTATATACTTATCTGGAAAGAATTCAAAAGGGTGATTGTTGCATTGGAATAAGTTGTTGAGTATGACCTTGGAACACAACAAAGATTCAGATGCTTATTATCAGAATTGAAGGTGGACTTTCATTCATAGAAAATTAACAAGAAGTATTCATTCCTCCGTTTCTAACCTTAAGTTGCCTAATTTAAAATAAATAAAATTATGGCACGCAATCTTGAGCTACAGGTTTATGTTTCATCATTATATGAGAGGAAACCTACCACTTTTTATATTCACAAGCGACTCTGGCAATCTATTTTCATAACATTATGCGACAGGCTAGAATGCATCGTCCCCCCATCATTAGCTACTATTTTCCAAAGTTCCAACAGTAAAATCTCTTTATTAATGTTGTGAAATGTTAGGTATCGAAATAAGATTTAAAATTTAATTTTGTGTTTGGTGTAAGTTGAGATATCTTCAAACTTTTAAGCATATGGTAGTTAGCATCTGAGAAAAACCTACTAATTCTTAGTTTCAGACGCGTTCTATTTTCATAAAATAAAATGCCAAACTGGAAAGTATCAGTTAACAAAGCAATTTTCAAATTTCATGAACTAAAACAATAAAAAATAGATTAGCGTACTACAAAAAAAAAAAAAAAACTCGAATTGTTTCTGAATTTTCATCATGTCGATATAGGACGAGAAAACTTCTTCTCGGAATGTACAAATTTTCGACAGTATCATTTGTCAATGGAACTAAGTTTAAGTTTCATTATTTATATCATTTCATCATCTTTTTCGTCATTTATATATATATATATATATATATATATATCACCGGAATATATTAGCATCATAAACGATTATCTAATTTTGATGATTAATTAAAAATCGAACAAAAAGTGAATCAGCTTACGAAAAAACCGCCAAGAATTGTTTTCGAACATTCATAGTGTTAATCTCGAACCCCCATCATTCATAATTAGGGAATTTCCCCTGGTCCGGCAACGTCATTACTTAGTGGTCATAAGGAGAGTGGGCAGACGATAAAAGGCATTGAAACGGGGTGGAACTAAAGGGGGGAAGGCTCAAGGACGACTACTCTCTTCGCCCACCTATTCACGAAAAAAATGCACGTAGAAAAAAATTCCTGATTTACATCCCCATTGGACCTGTTTGTTTTCAAGATCGATGATTGTAAGAAGTTCGGAGAATTGTTGTGGAACATGCGGGGAGGAGAAGGCTGTTAACTCTCAAGGACGGTCATGACCCCTTGAACACCTTTTCTACCACAACTAGGGTGGAGAAGGGGATGGACTAAGTGTTTCGATAGTTTGCGCCGGCAGAGAGGTCTGTAACACGCACTTTTCTGCTTGGTTGGGTCCAGAGCAGAAGTTGGCCAAACTTTAGGAGTCAATAGAATACATCCATTGTGTAAAGTGAATTACTGATAATCTTAACTTTTGATCTTTAAAGTAATCCTTTAAAGTTTAAACTACTATAAAATACAAAAATTCACCATTTGAATGAAATTATGGCTCTGTTGCTGATCTGTACTACAGGAATCTCTCAGTTATTAACGCAGTGGTTTATAACAGAGATTTTAATTGCTTTAAGATTCCGCCTCAAACATCAAATCTGAAAGCTTGATTAAAAATTGGAAAAAAAAACCCACTGAAACTGACAAGAAGTCGAAACAATTTAATTAAAAGCTGCACTTCATAATTCCAGATTAGGTATATGAAATCTCAATGAAAACGCTTGCTTTGAAATGTCGAGAACAAACATGATTCGACAAAAAGTCGAAGCATATTAAATTCCAGGCTATCCAGTTTGACTACATATTTATGATTCCACATCAGAGATATTAAATCTGCAGTGAAAATCAATCTTGATTTGAAACATGGAAGACAAACTGGAACCTACAAGATGTCGAAACAATCAAATTTCGGTCTGTACTTTTAGATCATAATTCTGTGCAATCTGTACTGAAAAGCTTGCATTGAAATGACGAGCACAAACATGAATCGACAAGAACACGAAGCATATTAAATTCCAGGCTATCCAGTCTGAACTACATATTCATGATTCCACATCAGAGATATTAAATCTGCAGTGAAAATCTTGATTTGAAACATGAAAGACAAACCGGAACCTACAAGATGTTGAAACAATCAAATTTCAGTCTGTTCTTTAGATCATAATTTTATGCAATCTGTAGCGAAAAGCTCGATTTGAAATGACGAGAATAAACTGGACCCGACAAGAAGTCGAAACAATGTCAATCCAAACTTCCCACTTCGTACCGCTCTGGTAGCGACGAAAACACTTTTATATTTCCTGGTCGGACACGGCGTTTACAAACGTCCAGACGTCCTCCTTGGCTTCCGAAATTCCAACTCGAGCGCGACACGGGTACCCAGAAACAAAACAGTGGTCACACTTAATCTCGAGAAGCATTTGGTAACGAGTGTACCAGAAAATGTGCAACTTTGTTTTTGCCCCGCAGAGAACAAAAGGAATGGGCGATTAGGAACACTTGCGCATTGTCCTTTCGGAACCACAGGCGTGGACTGACCGTTTTGAACGACCTAAATGTTTCCCTTCTCTTGTCACTCGCGCCGACTTCCCAAGTGCCGCCCATTGAAGATATGAGCCAAACTACCTTGTGATGGAAGATTTATGCAGAAACAGAGTAGCGCATTAATAGCACAGGTTTATTTTTTAAATGAAGAATCTGGATCTTGAGATTATTCATCAAAAGCGACAGGTGATCTGGTAATTTCTTAATGTTCTATTTGTGCTTTAGGGTGTATTTTTTAGCGAGTTCGATTTTAAATGACGAGAACAAACTGGACCCGACACCAAGTCGAAACAATGTCATTCCAAGCTCTTCCGACAAGCAAGCCGACTTCCCATGAGCCGCCCATTGAAGATATGCGCCCAATTACCATGAGATGGAAGATTTATGCAGAAACAGAGTAGCGCATTTATAGCACAGGTTTATTTTTTAAATGAAGAATCTGGATCTTGAGATTATTCATCAAAAGCGACAGGTGATCTGGCAATTTCTTAATGTTCTCTTTGTGCTTTAGGGTGTATTTTTAAAAAGTTTTACCGCCTATTTGAACTTGCATACGTGAGCGTGTTTCGAAAACCTTTTCATTTTTCTAGCAAACGTAATTATTACAGAATTTCTTTTTAATTTCATGAAATTCTATGACTAAACTGTTTACAGTCGAGACTCGTTTGGATGAACTATTTTACGATCATGTAGCAAAAGATGATTGCAGAGTGACTAACCGAAACAGGAAATCTTATTTTACGTAATCACACGATTTGACAATTTTTTTTCAAATTCTTGTTCAAGTATCCGAAGAATGAATTTTAGTTCCTTTTGAAAAGAACTTTTCCTTTTTACGAACTTTTAGTCAATCCCTTGGGGTTTGTAAAAAAGTGGCGACAAATTTACAGCGGTCTGGGATAGCTGTTTTGTTATTACCAGCAAAAAGTTTTTCAAAAATTATTTGACATCTAACACTGCCAAATTTTTTTTATGGAAGATTGAGAAAAGTTATAAATTGGTTGATTTGATAAGTTTCATAAGCCGTGGTTGTATTAGTGGTAATTAAATGAAAATATTGTGATAAATATGTACAACTCTTGATAAACCACTTAAAGAAAACGTTGTAAATTATAAAATTTGTATCGAATTTCGCATTTATTTTTTGCATTTCGAAAAATGCACAAATGAGTGAAACGAATAACATGCTATGTTAACTGATAATTATAAGCAAATAAATTATCAAATCATTTGTTTCGATTGCTAGAAATCTAGAAAATAAAGTGAAACTGATTCAAGTGGAATGAATTGGCACTTTAACAATATAGGCTAACAATAAATGTCAAAAAATTTTTATAAACGTAGCGAACGTGAAATTAACCAGTTAAAGTTACTTAAACTAATGCACAATTGACAAATTTACAAATATTTCAAATAATCTATTGGTACTTTTATATAAGAACAAACTGTCATATAATTATCTTCAAAAATGAAATCCCGTGACCAAAAATGACAATTGGGCTGCTTGTTTTGTCTACCGTGTTTTAGATGTATTCTTAATGTATTTTTTAAAAACAAATCACTTATAGTTTAAGAGTTATCAGTAGTACAAACTAATCTTTCACCTATACGAAATGACAAATATATATTAAACAATGAAATTGCCAGCCAGAGAAGTTTATACTTTCGAAGAATACAAACAAAATCTTACACCGATACATAGACTGAAGATTAAAATATTTATCCCGTTTGATTTGCCGTCCTACGATTTCCCACGAGGACCATTTGTACCATATGACCACCAGAGTAATAAAGATTATTCTGCAGAGGACAGATAAAAAAAAATTATTGTACGTATTCAAGGAACAGAAACAAGTCATGTTGTAAATCCCGTAAATGATCAATGCTTGAAACTGAGCACTTGTGACTCCAAGATAAATAGGGGAGGTGCTTGAGTTAATGCGACCCTCCCCTTCAGGTGTGAACTGACATGAGTTCCGTTAATCAAACCTTTTGCACAGTCAAAACATTGAGTTCCGTTCACAAATGCTATCCAAAATGGAACTTACGTCATCAGTGGTCGAGTTTCGATGTCTGAGACAGCAGGAGCGGAGAAGGCCGTCCATCCAGCCTCGAAGACGGGGCTGAAGTGGGTCAGAAAGCGTGGGTGTGGACTGAGGGAATAAAGGAGGTTGCCGAATCTGGGACAGTTTCGAGGTCGTCATGGCAGATCAGTTCCCGATTATTTTTCAATGGACTGTCCAGGAGAGAGCTAACGCGGTGGCAAATTTGCCACTGCTGCGCAGAATTCGGGCTTTTGTCTGCGATCCGCATGGTGAGCACTGTAATTACCAGTAGCTGCTCCTTCTGGAGATCTGAATTAATTTTCTACCGAGATAAATATAGAACAGACTGATGGACAGAGCCTGATTGCAATGGATATAGGTTGGATTCAGTGTTATTCAAGTTCTGGATCTCGTGGTGAGGGAATACCATGATTGAAAAAAAACTCTTAGGAATAAATTTGAAAGCAACTATTAGTAGAAATAAGGTATCTTATATACTGTAAAGTTATATATATTTTACAGTAATAATATAAAGAACCAATATTCTGAAATTGTTGAACTAAGTGACTAGAAGATTCAACGATTGAATTAAAAATATTTGGATGAAAAATTGGCATAAAATTCCAAATATATATTTGTTTTATGTAAACATAACTGTTAGATATCTGAAAATGTATGTTCGTTACACAAAATCTATTCAGTTTTTCAATCGATTAAAATTGAATTAACAGAAAATAAAATGTTGTTTCAACAGCTTAGATTTTAGGCAGCCATGGTTATTTTATCTGTTTCACTTAAATGACTATGAGGGCTTTTTTTATACAACTATATTATTTTTTTTATTGAGAGAGGAGGTGAGAGACGAGTGTTTTTAAACTAAGAGATAAAATAGTTTTTCTCAATGAGATATTTATGAATGAATACTTTTTTCCTAATGATCACCGACACGATCGAAATTTGAATATTTTGAGAATATCCGTGATTGGGTTTGGATGATTTTCAAAACTCAAGAAAAAGCATTGAAAACGTAAATGGTTGACAAATATCTCCATTTACTTTTGATGAGAATGATACCTATATCACACAGATCTGATAAATCAGTGTACTCTCAAAAACGATGTGATAAATATTTACTTCCCACCAGTAATTTGATGCTGATCAAGAAGTCCGTTTCACCAAATATTTGGTTATTTAAATTTAGCGTTGTTACATGCAGTTATAAAAATCTAACAAGGCAAGGAAAAAATCAAACAGTAGATTGATTCTATGACCATATTGTTATTTAACGTTGCTAAAAACAAGGTATTTAAGTAAAGAAAACAAAATTCATTTACACAAAATGGCTTAAAGTGGAGGAATTCCCTTTTTTAGTAGCAAGACAGAATAATAGTCGTGTTATTATTGCAAGGATATGTTTATAATTTTTGGTCAACTGGCTGGAGTTTAATTGATGCCTCCACTGGTTTGGATTGCTCTCAAGTAGAGAGAGCAGATGTTCTCTGATGGTTTGAATTGTATTGTGCAAAGAAACCTCTTTAAAATAGAGTTGAAAATTGTTTTCAGCTTTTATATTATTAACATAATTACACATCTCAAGACAAATTAGGCATTCAGATTTGTTTTTTGACAAGAATAACGGCAAATATGTTTGCAAAAGACAGTCCTCGCTTCACAGTCCATTCTGATGGAAGAAATATTGATTAGGGACTTTCCTGACAATCTAAATGCAGGTGGCGGTAGTGAATCTGCGGCGGAACGTGTTTTCTATGGGTGACGTAATTTGTTTTGTTTTTCATATGCGATTCCAGAACTTCGCCAACAAATATTCCAAATAATGCATTCTGATGTCATGAATGATAGTTGATTGGTTAACACCAATCATTATATCTCCTAAAAGGAGATAATCTTCATTTTAAGGTAACAAACCCCAAAACAGATCACACAAGAGCATTTAGGTAGAAGAAGTAAAATCTTCCCTTTCCGTCTGCTTTCTTTTTTGTAAACTTCGAAAGTTAATACCATACATAATCCTGTTTTATTTATTTGTTGCTCAGCAATTCTAATTTAGCATTTTATTTCATTAAGGTACAAGGCCTCGCGTTGTACTCCAAGGTACACACAGAGAAGCTTTTGTTGGTGATGTTGCTTGCCATCAATGCAGCGAGTTGACAGAAACGTAATAAATAAAGCCAGGTGACCAGACTAGAGAAAGACCTGTCACCCTTTTCCTTTTCAGAATGCTGCAAAAAAGTGACGGCCTATTCACCGGAGCCTTGTGACTTTCGCGTCGGGGCCCTGGCCGTGAGACGATCCTCACAATCCTCCACGACTCGCGGAAGTGAGAACATGCTGAACTCCAAGCATCTTTCTCACCGCGCTGGTATTTTGAGCACGTAAAAACTCCCCGTCCGTAATAACAATAATGAAGAAGAGAAACAAAGTGCAGTCTTTTGTTCGATCCGTAAGCTGCCTCTTCCAACTCCAGACTGCGCGTGTGTCCTAGAGGTCCCCGACCTCTTGTCGCGAGTCCTCTCTACCCATTGGCAGCATCGGCTTGTACGCTCAAATTAGTCGTTCTCAGCAACACTTTCCATTGTGACGGACAGAGGTGTCGTGTCCCCAAGTGGCAGATGATCATTCGGCCGCAACTATCGCAGCCGCGCTGTTGTTTTTTTGATTCCGTCGTTCAGCGAGGCACTCATTTGGCCTAACGATATCACCTGACAACAATGTCGCGATTAATTAGAGAATCGCGAAACGGTGGGGACGTAGAGAATGGAGAGGGCGAAACTGAATTGCAATCGAAACAGGCATGGACGTAGCAGCCAAACTCTTCTAAGTGTCTTTATCTTCTGGGTAAGGGGTAATGTCTTTGGAATAAATGATGATCGGAGCGATGTCGATTGAAGATGGACGTTGTATCGATACCTTTGCATTATTCATCTGATTGAATGTAATGAGCGCATAGAATAATTCACTGCATAAGTAAAAGGCGCTAAGGTCTTACAGAACTCAGGCATCGGGTTGGTTGGGTTGGAATTTTTATGGCCCATGTACCATATTTGGCGAAGGTGCGCCAAACGAAAGACAGACAACGTCATGATGGACACATACAAACAGGGAAAGTTTAACTGACCAAGAAGAAAGAAATCCACTCAAGGTAAGTTCCAAGAATCAAACTTCTGCCGCATAAAACTCGTAGGTTGCTAGGGTGAGCAAACCACCTGATTCACTACGAGGCTTCCTGAAGCAAGGAATGTATCGAATTCAGTTATTCCAAAGTGCTGTGACTTCTTAAGCATTTACGATTAATTAGGATTGTACCTAAACCGTTCCTGGGTTAATCTAATATTATTTATATCCACATTAGATACCACGATTCGCAATTGCATTTAATGCAATCCCAGTTTTGATATTACCGACATAATAATTTTTTTTAAAACAACAATCCGTTTTTGATTGCAGAACTTATTTTAATACAAGCAATTGTGAATACAAATTCACATTTGAACTCCACTTCTAGGGGTTAAATCCTAACATAATTTTTCAAGAACAGCCTTGTGTTCTTTAGTGCAATGCGACTACAAAAGTATAAATGCTTCAACTCCATGAAAAGAAAGCCTTACACTTCCAACAATACTGATTTCGAAACGAAGTGACATTTGTATTAATAATTACTTGTCTACTTAAATGTACGTCTCATGCAGCAGAGATGATTGTTTGCGTCTAACGTACCTTCTAAAATTGGTACATTTAGTTGAAAAGAAAAGCGATGCTTTTATATGAAAAGCATTTGTGCTTCGTAAAAACTCTGTAAACGTGGCATGACTTTCTAATAAGCGGTTTTGAGAATTAATCACTCGCGTTTTCAGGGTCAAGATTCCACAGCAATTAGTCCTTTCAATCCCAAGATGAAAACGAAATTCAGGTGGACGGCATATTAATTATAGGTTGTTTCAAGATCTTTATTTCAGAAATACATCATGTCAACAAATATAAGTGACGCTGATTACTTCACTAAACAATGACGAAAGACCTTCTCTCGTGGTATTGATAGTCCATTTAACGCACCGAACAGCTTCCCACTCTTTTTCAGCGCAGTCAACAGGGAGACATTCAATAAAAAAGGAGCACATGAACGAGATTGAAAAGAGATTAGCCATACGTAATCCCAGACATTCTGGGGACAATGAAAACCTCCGCATTCTCCCAATCGCGTCGTCAGACCCGAAAGACGACATGTCAAAGAACGCCCACCTGTTTAAGAAAGTTTATTGAAGTACATTTAGGTATCATCGAGGCCAACAAGTAGAAAGGAAACGACGAAAAACAAAATTAAGAGAAAGGAGAGAAGATACTACCAGGTCACAAAAACGACAGTGCGTAGGCTGGAAGTAAAACATTTAGGCAACTTTTAGTCTCGAAATTGAAACTGGAAAAGCTACAGGGAGTGTCACTTATACACAACGTGGTTAGCCTTCGAGGAATTGGAACGGTTTAGAAGGAAAGCGATTAGTGAGTTGAACTTTCTCCCTTTTCAGTTCTTACCCAACGATTTTCATCGGCCATCGAGGCACTAGTAGAAAATAAAGCTTCTTAATTGATGTATTCGAATTTTGTGGGATTCTAAACAGTTAAATAAATAAGAACTATTACTATTCTCTAGAGGCAGGCACACAATGAATAAGTTGTTAATTTTGTTGCCGATCCATCGGTCTAGTGGTCTAAGCGATGTTGGAAATATTTTTATTTTTTGGATCAAAACATTTTTGTTTCGAATTTGGAGGATGACATGGATTTTTTTTATTCGTTTGGAATTAATGTGTGGTTTTCTGATAAACGAGTTGAGCCAAGAATCTGTGCTATGAGTGTGAGGTGTAATTTAAACCTCCCCGTGGTGCACCAGAGTAACGCAATTTGGTTCACAACTCCGTAATAATGGTGTAATAATAAGTAAGCCCAATTGACCAGGCATTAAAAAAAATTTATGTAACTAGTTATAAAGCATTTGGAAAGACAAAGACATTACACATGTGACGGATAAAAAATTTTCAGTAACTTGCACTTCAACTTAGCAAAAGTAAATCTCTGAAGCAGTTGGTTCTGGGGCTCGAAAAGATTAAGTCGCAATGAAGGAAGACAACTTTTCACTATAAAAACTTTACCAACTTGGAAGTTCATTTAAAAAATGACGAACAAAGTTTATAATTTGCGACACATTCGCAATTGAATAAGATTTTGGCAAGACCATTCAGAAAAGGCTCACAAATCTTTTACCTTCCTTCCTAGACACAAATACAAATTAATAGATATATCACCAATATGACAATCGGCTCTTCGCCAGTCGTAGATTCATTCTCAGAATTGTCTATACTGATAAGAGCCAAGCTCCCAGGGAGGTAAAAATAAAGTTGGGAAAAAACTCTCAAGGGAAATGTTGAAGTCAAAAAGCAGCAACAATTTCTAAAATTTTCTTTAAGAATTAGCATAAATTTTCTTCTTTGGAGATTATAGTGAAACCGTGGTAAGAAACAAAAATATGCAAATAATTTCAGCTTTAAAATTGAATTAAAATTCCGAAAACTAAGACGTTGCATTCAAGCTTTTTAATATTCCGGTCCTGTTTTGTACTTGGAAGGATTATGTTCTTTATGATTACTTTGAAAAGAAAAATTTAATTTTACAACCAATAGTACTTACGTCCATTCAATAGTTACGCATCATAATTTTTTACTCGAACTACCCTTGAGTTTTTTATCCCCTTTGTCAAAAGCAGAAATCAACATAAAAAATTAATACCCCATACATTATACAGCCATTAATATTATCAAACAAGTTATCGCAATGAATATGCTCCTTCGTGCTGAATAAACATAGAATATTTCACTACAGAGGAGACTGAAGGATTAAAAGCATATTTGAATTTGTTCTTTTGAGTTGTATATTTACTAGAATCGATGGAGTGAACATGATATTAAATGCCTCTATCCTAATTGTTTTCATGAAATTCAATTAGAAGGTTAATTCAGAAATTCTGAGACTTCTTTAAAAGTTCATGTCTTATCTAGAAAAGTTTACAAATAAATCCAATCTTTAAGAGTTTTAATACCAGTTTTTATTCTTAGATGCAGATATTTCAACGAAATAATTAATTTTGAAAGCCATTTTTCCTCAAAACCGTCAAACTTTTAATCTCATGTGTTGATTTTTTTCTACAAGGCCTGAATTTCCAAACTCAAACATAGATGAATTTATGGTTGTTTTAGGTTTAGCAAAAAGTTTATTTTATTAAGTTACCTTCGAGGTTCAGATGAGTACATCTGAAACGTGTCATTAGAGAGATCAACAGAACACAGATGTGTCATAATATCAGAAATGATTGATGACATCATCGAACGCCTCATTCATGATGATGATAAAGCACCAACTGGGAGAGATAATACAATATCTCATAAATAGACTGACACAAAACTGACAAAATTACAACGCGTGTCTATGTTGAGGGAATCGAATGACACTCCTACATATATTGTGTAATCTTTCTTTCAAAATACCAACTTTACTTAACAATGCTGATATGGCTCTTTCTTATAAAGTTAATGAGATTATAACTCGTTAGATAAAAGCGTCAAAAAACTAATAAACATATTAAAAACATAAATAGTCACCGATCATTTCGTCGAATCTAGTCTGGCTCTGATGAGTTGGCATTTAAGTCACGTGAGTTTGGGCCAGTCTATTAGTTAAATTAGGTAATGATAATTTTTAGTTAACGTCGTACTAGAGCAACACAACAGGCTATTGACGACGGTCCGGGATCAGTCCATTAACGTAAAGATCCCAGGACATCACCTCGTAATTTTGAACCACGGTCGGATGACGAAGCAACACCTGAGCTGATACCTCATTCTCCAAACTTCCACGCCAACCCAACGTGAGGACTTTAGGCCACGACAGATTTAAGGTGCACCAGTCGCCTCTACATCATACGCTTACAAACATGCATGCCCGGACCGGATTCGAACCAGGAACCTTCCGATCTAGAGGCTAACACCTTAACCACTATACCGATTGGTCGACGTAGTTAAATTAGGTGGCATGTTTAGACGTAAACAATGAATCTCCACGGTTGGTTTCGTTGGCGCGGGTTCAGTATTTGAGTTTTATGTTTAACCAACTAACTAACACCAGCACACACTCCCGTGCTTAGTGTCGTGAGACACTGTACCTGTTTAAATAAGTGTGGTTGGATGAGTATATATATATATATAATGCAAGGTGAGAAAAAAGTTCGTTTTTCCTAGTCTCTCAGGATAATCAAGTTCTGAGGATTTTCAATGAATCTCGCCATGTTAATAATTTTAACCCTCGAGCCCTTGTTGCATGCAATGTTCCTGAGCCATGCGATTTTAAGGTGGTCGTCAGGTGTACAGCAGTCGTTAAGCGTTAATGAAACAAGTAATAGTGTATGGAAATCATTTTCCTGACGATCGTACTTCCGCTCTAAAAGTGAACTGGCCAAAGATAATCTGCCTCCTCACGTACCATACACGTCTTCCATCGTCATAAAAACAGTAAAACACGAGTGTAAAATTTAAATTTACACATCATTAGTATTTACGCTGTTCACATCTTCAGTTGAGGCCTTATAGGCCACATAAGCATTAGAATCATTTACATATATCGTTTACTAATGATTCTAATTTAACCTAAAACTAATCTTGTTCTTTTCAAAGATGTATGAACTCTAAGACTTGGTCTAGACCAAGTCTGTAAACAACAGTGTCTGATAAGGCAAAAATTGACGAATTTCTATGACGTTAAATTCAAGAACAAATATAGAAGATTGCAATACGTACGTGTTTAGAATAAAAATGATGACCAATTTCCTAACAATGTCAACAAATATGAATTGTCAGTTTCCTTACTTTTTGATAAATCCTACGTGTTTGGGACTATAATGAAAAATTATCAAGAGATGGTAATGTCAAGAACATCCGAGCTATATCGAAGGGGTTTACCCTCTTTTTGTCGCATCCTGTTTGAATTTGAGGGATGCGGTGACTCGGTGAGTTTTTCCTCCTGCATTACCAACCTGCGAGTTGTACACGGCGTAGGTTCTATTTTGCAACAACCTCTCTCTTTTCTGTGTCAGTTAAAACTTTAGTTGTGTGTAACTGTCCATTACCTTCTTTTCATCATTGCCTGACTCATGTTTGGAGCAAGCAGTTTGTCTACAAACATGCCCTTCCGCGATAAAACCCTAAAGCAACCTGTTCGAAATAGAATTTGATTACGATCTCCACTAATAAATACGATGGTATTTAGACCCTCTTATTCCAAACCGATAGATATCAGATATCGTCACTCGAGGTGTAAAAGGTCGTATGTCAAAAATTCAATTTTTTCTTTTACTATTGCAATATGTGGTATTTAGTGATTGCCACCTGGTGGCAAAATCTCTTCTGATCCAATAAAAGTTACAACCAAATGTATATAACAAAATAGAATCAAATCATAGAGAAAACGATTGGTTCTTTTGCTCTCCTGTAAAATGCAGCTTTTAGACATACGACATTTTGAACTTTGAGTGACGATATAGTGTAAATGTAGTGATTTTATCTGTCCATAAATATGCTCCTTAATTTTTACACATTCCTTAAAGCTTTTGACTATCATTTTGGCTGATGTTTTCTCCACTACTTCTCTGACCTACGCAAAACCCCGACTTATTTTGGCGTTTGAATAGGATCCTCAAAGAATTGAAACTGGATTTCGCTGCGTGGAAGGGAAAAAAAAGCACCCTTGGTGTAATGGGAAGGTGCATGGTAGCTACCTTCCATTCCATCTCATTAAAACGGGAAGGTGTTGAGCAAGACCTGTGCTCTACGATCTGGAGGCCAAATTGGGGTCGGCGGTTACGTTACACGTGACGTCGCAGACCGCAGCGGGATGGTAACAATAATATATAAATAAAACAAGAGAGTGTTTGCCGACAAGTGCATATAAGGAGTCGGGTCAGGTTCAGATCGCAGGGAATCGGAGATGACCTTTGTGTCCACTCGCATTATGCGGGAGAATGAAAACTCGACTTTTCCGAGCGACTTGTGCGGAGAAGCTCATCCCTTTATTTTTTATTTTTAGTTCTTCCTTCAACCGGTTGAATCGGAACACGTGACTGGAAAATCCATTAAGACAAGACGAGGAATTCGAAGAGCAGTGCCATGTATGGTGCTTGAAAAGGAAATTAAATTTCACGGGATTTCATCACAATTAAAAGAGGCTTTTCAATCGATCACTTGCAGACAGAGTACTATTTTAGTTTTCTACACGGTGATACCCTTAGTTGACTGAGTCTGATTTAGATTAATTCGCTTCAGGTGTGTTTGTTTGCGAGAAAATAATCAAAGACAGTCACTGTTTGGAATCAGACAAGCATTCCCAGTGTCGCCACTGAGCTCATGAAAAGTTATTTTTATTTCTAATGTTCGACCACTGACCTCTTCGGCCGGACGAACTGACAGTTATTTGTGAAGGAGTATCCAGTGGTAAGGCGCCGTTACTCCTAACAGGGACAGTCATCAGCATACATGGGCGTACAAACCGGGATTTGAACCCCGGACCTACTGAAGGCAGACGAAAGCTATGGCCACTATGCAAATTAGGCGACGTTGTTTAAATGTAGGTGCATGAAAGCGAGGGGGATCAGTGTATAAAGATCTTTTAAAATCTCGATTATGTTTTTATGAGTTTATATAAATGTTTATACAATTCTCTTTTAAATAGTAATATATTATTTGTGGAGATAGGTTAAATAGAAGTATTAAGATATTTTTTTTAAAAAATACCTGTACGTACCTAAGTAAAGTCAATTTGATGCTTTAAACGTCGATACCTCAAAATGCGTATTTTTGTCACAAAATAAACATTTTTTCAAAGTCTATTCAAGCAAATATTAAAAAAAAATTGGTTTACGAGTGTATCATACCCTGTAACATATATTAACACGTTCGTTTTGTTGTATCTGCTCAGAACAGTCATTTTGAGTGTTAAAAAGGATGAAAATTGGCCATTTTCCAAAAAAAAAATATATATAATAAAATAAATAAATAAATATATATATATATATATAAATCGAAGAAAAAATCTCAAAACTTCAAATTTTAAGTTTTTTAAAAATCCCCTGTTAAAGTGTTTAAAAGTGTGTACAGGACATGTATAACAAAATTCAAATCAATGCATAAAAAAGTTTCCGAAAAAATGTTCCTTAAATTTTGACTATTTTAACATTACGGAGATAGGACTACACTGATCCACTTAACTAATTCATATTATTCTGTTCGATTTCAAGATATGTTGTCTGCTTCTTGTATCAATAGCACAGAACTCGGAATTTTCTCAAAAATATATGGGCATGCGGATTGATATAAATAAAAGAATTGAAACGAACTTGAAACATAACTATTCCTTGAACATATTCCATATAATAGCATTTAGCGGCAAAAATTCTAACTGAATTGATTTGTCACTTAGCAAAACAAACTATTTCAACCCAAAAAATATAATGATTAACCCTTTATAAAAAGTTACCTTTGATACTGCAGTGTTCGGTTTAACGCTATTGCGAATCCAAGAGTGAGGAGTGGCTTTTCAAAGTACTGTTTGATGCGAAAATCAACCCAGTTCTATTGTAGTTGGTTTGGTTTTATGGCGTAAGGGCAATTTGGCCAAGCTGCGCGAAACACATGACAGACAAACGTCAAGTAATGGACATATATCTACACACAAGGAAACGCCAGCCCTATTATGAGCTGAAATCTTTTTCAACTGTCAGATACCTACTAAAAACATCGGAAATTATCGTATATTTCAGTTAAATTATAAAAATAAGATGATATACACACATATGGATACCTGTCCTCTAAGAGGGATTCAGTCATTTGATATGAGCACCCACGAGAGGAGAAGTTTAAAGTAAACGAGAATGAAACTGTGTTCTAGAACCACTGAGGGGGTTCGAGTATCATCAGTGTGGATGTTTAGGAAACCGCTTCCAGTCGTGAATTAACGTATGAGTGGAAAGCAGAAAATTATAGGATTACATACCTCTCAAGAGATTTGACAGCAGACCAGTGAAGTTCGCGCAAATTTATTATAAAAATATCATTATCCGACGCTCGAGACGGAATTCGTGAAAATTATAACACTTAGACCACACCTGAAAAGGTGTGAGGGAGTGACATTCTTTGTCAAAGCGAATTCAATGGAAAGCTCAACTCGTATTTGCACTCGGTCATCACACAGGGATTACAGCACCGTTGCCAGAATCCCTTTCACTACTGCCACAAATCTCTATTTAGAGGTTGACTTTAACAACGGATCAAGGGTCGACCACCACGAAATTCGAATAGAAAGGGGGATGCCGCAACACTTGGGCACCGCACCCTGCCCAACACTGTTGCGAGGTTGGTTGTATTTGCTTAGACAGAGGGGGTTGGGTCAAGATCCTCCAGTATCCTGCTGACCGGGTCCCTCGGGGGTGTAAAGATTCGAAAAGAACATCTCATTTATTTCCTCCGAGAACAGCAAAAAGGAGATACAATCCCCAGTGTGTCACGAATTCATCACAATGCCTCAAAACCTTTCTCGCCAGAAAAAAAAAACACGAAAAAGCTCTCCACCTTTTTTTCTAAAGGAGGATTCAAAACACTCCTTACGCGCAATTTTCTCGGTTCTCTCCCCCCTCAAGATATCTCCGGCTGTCACACTTTTTTGTTATTATCCATCAGTGTTGTGGCATCACATCTCGTGCTTCTAAGGCTAAAAGAAGATCCGTCATAGGAAGGGAGCGAAAACTTCGCGAATTCTATTCTTTTTTTTTTTGTTGCTGTTCAAACTAGGCGAAAGTAAATTATGGGCCACTTGCTTATAGAAATTCGAATGGGGTGTGAAGTAGGAATGTAATGCATTTCTTCTCCCCCTGTGTGTTTAGTCAAGCTGAAAAAATTTATTCCACTTGCTTTTAAAGTTACGTAGTTACGGAATGTGGTTCACTTGATTCTGATTCTAAGAATTGAATCGATGGGTTTGCAAATGAGGTGCAGAGAGTCAGGCGTCATTGGATTTTAAGCATTCTTCATCACTTGCCGAAATGTTTTAAGAACAATGTCAAATTTGTTTTGCTTACGGGGATGTGATAAACATACATGTAACGACTAGAGAAGATTGGGGAACCTCTTACCCTTAAAGATATTCGTTGCTTAGAGTAAGCTTTACATTTTATATAGTTTCTCAAAGAAAAAGAAATAAAGTTTATAGTTATGCTTTCAAATTGAAATACTCATTCAGAACAAGAATCAACAGATGGCCAAAGTAAAAACATTCAACAACAGCTTGATCTTGGAGCTGCTCAGTCTTGTACAATGTTTATTGCTTCCAGTTTAGAGGAAAGAATACACTTTCTCTAATTTGGAAGTGGGTTTTAGTTATTCTCTTTTGAGGATAGATATACTTTTACAACTCGTCATACAACAACATTTTAACTTTTTTTTGTTTGAGGTTCTGTTTTCATGTCTGAATTATTTCGAGTTCAGTATTCCGCAACTGAATTATTTTCAAAGTCCTGAGCACTATCTCATTTGAGAATGAAATGATAATAGCCTATTTTATTTGAATTAAAGCTTAACTCAAATTACTTCTTCTTAAGAAACACCTTTAAAATGCATTGCAGCAGAAATTTACTGTGGAAAATAAGTCATTTTTTAAAATCTATTAACAAAGGTTGAAAATTAGTCAACGCTTTTAGAATAAAAAAGATTATACAATAGTGAAAAAAATTAGTCAACGCTTTTAGAATAACAAAGATTATACAATAGTGAAAAAAAATAACAAAAACAAATGCCAAATTAATTTTTCCGAAGCATAATAGAAGGTGATGAGTATGGCTATAATTTTACAAGACTGGTGTAAAACTCTTAAAACTTGGTATTTACTGTAATCTCAGAACCAAACATTCTAAAATATCTTTATCCAATGTTCGTCAGTTCTTTATTTGGGAAACAGAAACATTCATTGATTCTTCAATCAAAACACTTCAGTTGACTTAAGCTGTTTGTTCTTTCAAGACAGGAAACAGGAATCTCGAAGAATCATAAAAGTAGCACACAATAATAGAAAATTAGAATTTCTAATGCTTCTTCTCTCAGTTATATTCAGTAGGAAAGAATGACATCTAGATACGACGCCCTTGACCGACTAAGGGAAGGCGAGCTACATGAATGCGAAAGCTCAGCCTATCTGGAATTGATAAAAAATACCTTCAATTCTCATGACAAGTTAGCTTTGGAAAAGAAATAATCGAGGAATTATTTATTTAAATTATCTTTTGAATGCATCACCGTTGAAAGATATGATATGAATACAATACATTGATATATTGTACAACAGTGTAATGTTTTTATTTCATTGTTTCTACATTAAGGCAATATCAAGTGAATATATTTTTATAATTCATATAATATAAATACTACTTATCAGAACGTTAATGCTCAATAATATTACATAAAAATATTTTACAATTTATTGATTTAAAATTAAGGTATTGATTGATTTAAAATTAAGGTATTGATTGATTTAAAATTAAGGTATTTATTGTTTTAAAATTGAGGTATTTATTGATTTAAAATTGAGGTATTTATTGATTTAAAATTAAGGATTTGTAATTAGGTAATGAATATAGAGGGTAATAATTGGTAATTTTTAGTTAACGTCGTACTAGAGCAACACAACGGGCTATTGACGACGGTCCGGGATCAGTCCCTCAAGGGAAAGATCCGAGGACAACACCTCGTAATTTTGAACCTCGGTCAGATAACGAAGCAACACCTGAGCTGGCACCCCACTCTCCAAACTTCCACGCCAACCCAACGTGAGGACTTTCGACCACGACAGATTTAAGGTGCACCAGCCGCCTCTACATCATACGTTTACAAACATCCATGCCCAGACCCGGATTCGAACCAGGAACCTTCCGATCTAGAGGCTAACACCTTAACCACTATACCGGTTGGTCGGCTGAATATAGAGGGGAAATAAATGGTAGGCACATGTGATCATTTAATTCTGAAAAAGGGAACATCAAACAATACCCATTTTTACATGGGATGCAATGAGGATTATTTTAAAGTTCAAGAGACTTTAGAAACATCTCGCTTGAAAAATTGTAAGGCTACCTGGGCCTATACAATGCATAAAGGGCTCACATTGCAATTCTAATCGTACTAGCATGCTTTAGAAAATTTTTGCGCCCAGCACGATATCATGAAATTTTTTATATTTCACGGAAAATAAAACGTAAAACAGGCAAATAAAAAGAAATGATAGCAGTCTTATTTGTTTTTATATTCAATCATAGAAAAATAAACTTGCGGTTGAGTATATTGCTTTTACATTTATGTTCTTTTTCGTGCTGTGAGTAAGTTGCTCTGTTTCTTACGAAAGAAAATAAAAGTAGTTTAGAATTCGTGATGTCGAAAACCGTAGCTAAGCCTTAAATCACTGCAGACGATATGCGAAAACAATCGTGTTACTCAACACGGCATTTTCCCTTGAATCGGAGGCATTTTTCGATGAAAATGAAAGTGGAATTCACCGAATACTGTTCTTATCTCAACAAAATTTTTTTATAGCCTCAGCTTCTAGTGTTATTTCACCAGTTTCTTTTCTTGTGGTTTAGAAAAGCGAAATACCAATTCCCCTTTCAGATGAAGATTCTATCATTAGTAATTTGAATAATACCGATAAAATTGTTCTATTTCCAGGACATTCACACGCAACTTTTGTGGGTATTCTGAATGCGTTTCGTGAACAATAAAATCTTTCAGCTGTACCCAACATTTCTCTAATCTACGGGTACGTGGATGTTAAATTTTTTAGCCACATGAAAATGCCGACTAGTTCAGTGAATAACGAAGAAAGTAAATAAAAGTAACTAATAAAAACTTCATCAAAAATTAATTAAACATAATACGCTGACTAGTCTACCAGTTTAGCGTCTTTTCTCAAATTAAAAAGGCTCTTAACATTAATTCTGTGCTCAGATGGTTTGTGATTTATTACAATTTGCCCACCTTTATTTTTTCATAAACTGAAAAAAAAAAGACTCAAGACATTTTGCCACCTTCTAAACATTTACAAAAAAGACTACAGGACGAGACTTCGTCAATTTTTTAGGAAAAGTGATTATAACATTTTGCTATCTGAGCACAGAATTATAACATCCAATCTTCATTGATTGCTGCATTCTAAAGATGTTTTAATTCGCAGCTGACACGTGCGCACAACTGAACGAAATTAATTTAATTTGAACCTTATTGGCATACATGGACTGATGCTACCACAGATGAAAGAATCCCAGAAAATAGGTTCTGTTAGTTACTGAAGGTTGTAAATGGATAAGCGCGTATAAATTGTAACAGAACAAATCACTTAAAGGGTGGAAATTGAAGCGAAGTGGAAATTTATTATAAACATCCCTTAATGCACGCAAGATCTGAAATCGCGGAACAAAAAGAGACAGCAGCCATTGAAGGACTACAACAAAAGATCAAATTGGAAATAATTTCACGTTTGGACACCCGTCGGAAAGTATCATTTTCAACTGCATTCCTTCTTCGAATTTACTAATGCGGAAATCCAAAATGGTTCTCATCGAATAAACCTTTCACCTCTCTGATGCTCTCCATCGAAGAGACACTGCCAAACCAGTTCTCAAACTCCGTCAATTCTGTCTCTTGACTCCTCTAGAGTCTCGAATCGCTTGTTAAAGTGTTAGCTATGTGATACTTTTGAATAAAACTAATAGGGGATCCCTTCCTCCAGACCTATCGAATCGCATTTTAACAATTTGACGCGCCACTGGCTCCACGCCCCCTCATACATATCGGTAGTATCTCTCTCTCCCCCTTTTCTTGTTTTGTTTATTGAACTAAGCCTTTGCCCACCGGATTGCAAGGTCGCCGTGGCTATTGTTCTTCTTTTATATTGGGCATTTATGCCATCGCCTCGAGAGATTCTGGAGGCCACGGGTTAAGGAATCCGATGAAAACAAATGATTACAGGATGGAATTCTTTCTTTTTTTAGGCTTCTTTTCTTTTCGGGTTTGTTTGCCCAGGATTGAATTCACTTTCGAAGAGAGGTTTCTTTATTTTCTGTCTACATGGATGAACTTCAGGAAATGGCGGATGGAATTGCGCAAATCCCGTGAATAGCAATCGCAATTATTTTATTTCCAGATACCCGAAACGTGTGAGAGGCCATTCGTTTTGTTGTTGTTCGGTAAAGCATCTGAGGAGAGGGCAAGCGATATATTTGGGTTTTTTTTCTTCTCCTTTTACGCAATTCTTGACCGTTTTAGTGTTGCGTGGCACTTTGTTTTCGGATCGAAGGTTTTCGTGGGACGTTGTTCTTATGTAAAGTCCTTTATTGCGTGTCCTATGTAATAGTTCATTGTTCTTTCAGACTTGCCTAGGAATTTTTGTTGAGACGCTTCTTATAATTTAAGGTACCCCGGGGAAAAATCCTAGAAAAAAAAAACAATTTTTGGATCTTCTTTCCCTCCTGATAAGCACTCCTCATAAGCAAAACTGACCAGACCCTTATGAACGAGATATCTCGTCTAAACCCCTTGGATGGTTAAGTGTAGTTTGCAAACTTTAAAGGGACGTATTATTTCACTTTGTAATTATCTGCTCTGGAATTGTTTAAAAATTAATTTGGAGACGTAAACATTCCCATTTTAAATGCCATT
This sequence comes from Metellina segmentata, assembly GCA_947359465.1. NCBI lineage: Eukaryota > Metazoa > Arthropoda > Arachnida > Araneae > Tetragnathidae > Metellina > Metellina segmentata. The sequence goes on from OX375876.1 coordinate 122,546,007, forward strand.
TTATAAGTGAAAAACCTAAACTCTCTTGGAATTTTTATGAACGAATATTATACACGTTTTAAAAGGCATTTATAAATATTTAAATATGTATGTAAAATAAAAAAGGAAAAATTGGTAGTGTATAACATGTTTTAATTACACTCTTCTGCAAGAAAGTTGAAGCATCCTAAAAAAATAATCTCATTACACTAAACTCCTGTTCACCTAAAGCAACGATTAAAATATTCTTAGCCGAGATTGAGTCCAGGTGATATTAAGTTAACTTGATGGTCACAGCTGAGCGGATAAGTTGACTATAATTATACTAGAGATCGAGATAGAGCTTCGATGACTTAATCTTCATGCTGTGTAATTCCGAAGATAAATGGAGGGCCAATCACCTATTTCAGAAGAACAAGAGGTTAGGGAATTTACGATTGCTAAGTTTGTATTTCAAGGAAAAGGAAGAAACGTGAAATGAAAGCAAGAGTAGCGGTGAAGTAAGTACAAAACTCAAAAAACCAATAAAAAGGAAGTTTTGAAATTTCAGTTCTTCCGTCAGGTGATGAGAGGAAGCTGTAAAGATGCTGACATAAATCACTGCAGACGTTTCAAGATTACCGTGAATATCCAAGCAGTACCTAGAGCTATCATTCATAATAACGTCACATAGAACAATGCTGTATTTTTTCCCGCCAAAAGATGGAGGTTGTTCCTAACGATTGAGGAAATTTCAAGAAAGGAAAATAATAACTTCGGTGTTTTGAAGTTGATACATTTCTTCGTTCGTATTACAGATTTGTTTATTTCTTTAACTCTTATTGCATGTAGAATCGAATTGATAAGGTCATCAGTGTAATAATCAAGAGGAAAACACGAGACATAAGAATACGAAAGACGCAAACACGAAAGTAGTTTAGCGGTAGTTAAAAGTGGGGAAGGTAGCAATGGTGAAAACCAAATCTGGAATAATGAAACAAATATTTTATGACTAATAAAATGACGAATGTGTATATTGTTGCCTGTGTGTCTACACATCGATGGTTGGACCTAGTATTTTAGTGTGGTCCCGGTTTATTTAGCTCTTGTCAGTTAGCTCTTGTTCAAATTATCAAACATTTTATTTTCATCTTTTTGTACTTTAAAAATCAAAACTATTACGTTTAGCTAAATTTTCTGTCATTAAGTTGTATCCCCAAATGAGTTACAATTTAAATCAAAACTATTTCGTTAAGCTAAACTTTCTATCACTAATTTTTATCAGATGCGTTACAATTTTAATCATCAAAATGTGGAACAATGGAAAATGAAATGCATTGTATAGTAAAATTATTTTATTTTTGTAGACAAATATGTTCTGAAATTTTTAGAAAGTTGTTTTACTTTCACATTTTCACACATACAAAGCATTTTCAGGTTTTTCAGTGATATTTGACGATGAATAAATAAAACTCATGATTTTAAGAATATTTCTGCTTTCAATGTTTTAAAATATATATACAGCAGCCGGTACAATATCTCATGACAATCTTCATAATTACTAATGATATTTTAAATTTAATCACAATGCAATTGGTATTCCCAAAAACTTTATTTAAAAAAAAAAAAAAAAGTCCCCTCTAACCTATAAAAATAGTATGCAATGCATCTCTAAAATATGTATCCTTTTGTAAATTTAATAACATTTTAAGTGTTTTTTCAATCTTAAAATACAAGTTAAGCAATTCAATCCCGAAGTGAATATCTTTAAGTTATTTTCACAGGACTGGCAACAAATTCATTTTCGAGCATGTGCAGAAGTCGACGCGTTATCCCTCTACTGGATTTCCCACCACAACACTCGAGCCCTGCAGGGTAACATACTTTCAGTTTTCGAACCCAAGTCCCTCGAAAAGAAACGCGCCCCATCCATTCGATTTATTTGTTTATCGTTCGATGGGAGCGTTCCGAAAAACAAACGCTGCGATCTGAAACGTCGGTGTTAGTAGATCATTAAAAAGTGAGGCCTCTTCGTCCAGAGGGCAAGCAACTGGGTTCGGGGTGTGTTCAAAAATGGCGTTAATAGGAATTAAAACCATATCTCGGCCATCACTATGGGATGGAATTGAAGTCCGTGTCCTGAGGGGATGAGCAGGTTCTTCGGTCCGTCAGTCTCCCCCTTTTTCTGCCCTTCATTCTCTGCGGTGTATGTTTGGCGACTTTCGATTTCAGAGTCCAGTTTTGGCTCAGTTTTCGATTGCGTAACGGTAACTTTCGCTGAAGGTTTTTCCGCTAATGAAAAAGGATTGCAAAAAACAACTATTGCAGAGATTCGAAATTGAAAAGAAGTTTCTGGATCTTCCAGTGAGTTTCAGTGGATAATGATCTGAACACCAAACGTTCTTTGTAAAGTTATTTTGCCAATAAAATAAAATTTTTGTAATAATCTTGTTTCGAAGAAAGTAATATCTCAAGACTTTTATTCTTGTGCATGGTATTTACGGAATAAGGGAAAACTATTACATTTTTTTTCCTGACCAAAAATAGAGCTAGATGAAATAACAAATATAAAAAAAGCTTAATCGAATATTTTTCCCTTGTTGAAAAAATTATTCTTGGAATTTATAGAATATTTCGATACTTATAATATTTAAGAGTTAATAAATTAGACACTGAACTATGGGCACATATTTGGCGAGCGTTCGTAAAATCGATAAAGTCAATGAAAGAAACTTTTCCGATAATATCCATTTGGGAGTAATTTTATATTTAAATGCCTTTATTTTCTTCTTGGGCATCATGTGCATTTAAGGAATTCGACAAAATTATTTTGACCAAAAATAGAGCTAAGGACAGAATAAAAGAAGATAAATTAATAGAATACTTCCAAAGCATAATATTTAATTGGTAATCGATTATACTCCAAACGATAGAAACGCAATTGCGCGTTCGTAAAGTTGAAGTCAATAAAAATAGTTTGTTTCTTTTTCGTTTTGTTTAGAGGTAACTGTTCTTAAAAATACTTTTATTCTTGCTATGCATATACAATTAGAGAATAAGGTATATATTCTTTACTCTAATAAAAAATAAGCCTGGAGTAAGAATAACAGATAATAAAAATTAACCGATTATTTATTCCTTGATGGAGAATGGAGAATGAAACTATAGTTTAATTAAATTTTTTTAAAGATTAATACAATTGAATAGCGTGATTATTCAAAATAAATCTTTGGATTGAATACACGAAATAAATGGAATATCCTTTTTGTGGTTGAGCCATAAACGCACTATAAATCGCAGCATAAATAAAAGTAGTCATCTCTCGTTTTAAAAACTCTAATTATATGAAACAAGATTGACAAAGCTACAAGTTCCTTCCAATTCCCTTCTAACAAAATTTATTTACATTTTTATGAATTTTTTCTCGGTTTCTTCAGAAGTATAACAAATTTCGTAAACTACAAAGAAAACTCAATAGTTTCTTCAATGACCCAAAGCAGATAAAAATGCGCTTTTTAAGTTTTAAAACAGGACTCAAAATAACATGCATGATAGATTATTTTTACATTCAAGTCGACCAACCCGGGACTCAACACAAAAGAAAAAACATTAACTGTTTTACAAAGACAAAATTACGGATCAAGCAGGAAAAGTTAACTAGTTATACATCATAAAGGAGATAGTAAGCTGTTAGAGAAGTAAAAATGTGTTTTATGCTTCAAACATTCGTTTAACTGTTTGAGGTTCAAGCTTCTTAGATAGCACGTTAGCCTAACTGTGTTTTAAAAACAACAGATTTCAAACAGAGAAACGCGTTTTTACTGTACCCTATTAGGAAAAACAGATAACTCAATCCAACCAATCTATGCTCAACAAACGATAAACATAGTTTTTAGATATGTTGGGTTGGGTTTTATGTCGCTTGGGTCAAAAAACGTCAAATAAATAGACATACACCGGTGGAAGTTTTACTGTCACAAAAGAGAGAAAATACAAAGGGTACGTTACAATTGTGGTTAGAAAAATGCAAAGGAGATTAATTTAAAAAATACATGGTTTCGACAATTTATAAAAAAATTATTTGAATGTTTACTTAAGAAAACGTAAGTTTGTAAATTTTCTATGCATTATGCATCAATTAAAAGATTGAACTAGTAAATGTTATTATATTTTTAGGTCAACAAAGAGCAATAATTGATAAATAGGTTTTTGTTTTCATAACAGGTTGCAATACAATTTTGTTTGCAAAGCATTTTACACTTGATCAAATAATGTTGGAAACTTTTCTTTTATTGGAGTTGTGACGTTGTAAAAATAAAATAATAGAATTTAATGTCCTTTGTATGCTATCCCAACTTAACATACTATCGAAATATAGTGTTCTTGAAATTACGTTCGATCTATACAGAATTTATGTTCCTGTGAGGTAATAAAAAAATTCAAATACAACTTTTCATATATCAAAAGTGCATTTCTCATTTATTTTAAAATAAATACTAAGCACGAAATTTAATTTTATAATACTTAGGATGATCAATGATCTTTACTTTTATAAGAAAATCGTACCAAAGTATTTAAATTCATATGTATTATTGCATTTTTTTAATAAACATTTTGAAACCTATGAACAGTTTTTGTTCAAAACCCAATCGATACACTTAAAAATTTACTTTTTTTCAAATTGTATTTATTATCATCGACTAATAACGAAAGTAATATTATGATTCTTTAGAAAAGTGTTGAACATGAATTTAATAAATCCCGTTCATTATAAGATGGTAGTTTCCATTCAAAAATAACAAAAAAGCTTTTAATAATTGCATTTCTTGCAAAGGCCACAAAAGTGGTTACCGTCATATTTAAAATATAGTTCTACATTCGTCGTCTTGAAATGGAAAATTTTTAAGAACGATGAAAGATCTGTATGGTCTTAAAATTTGTCAATGAGGTTTACATAAGTGATTTAGACTTAGGAGCTTTTGAAATAAGTTTTAGTACAATTTTAACCAAACAATAAAAAAAACATAAAAACAAAATAAAATAAATTTACGAGGTTTTGGTAAGAAAACGACAATATGCATCTTATAATATTAGAAAAATTAAACCTTTTGTTTTGCATATTAAAATCATTAATGGCAAAAGAGAGAAAGATAGATTATCTTTTCGTGTTTTTTAACTACTACATACTAAACCATGCGAGGAAAAAAAAATTGTCATTAGAACCAAATTTTTCGACAACCATCAAGCGCGTTTCGGCTTTCTCAAATATCACATAAATACATTGGCGACACTGTTTGGCGATAAAGTTGCAACTTTAAGAAAGAAGCAAACCAGTTTTTTTTATGATTCACCCGTTCTCCAATCCGTGTTTTTCTTACGGGCAACAACCGGCCATAGACCTTTGCTGAAAAGAAGCTTAGCGGATTCTGCGATCTCGGAGGAGGTGGGATGGAGGGAGATAGAGAGAAAAAAAAAACAGAGATATTGAAAAAAGACGCAAAATCGGTTTAGAATTCGATTCAAACATAATAATAACATTAATAAATAAAAAAAGATGACAGACTGTAAATTGCTGGTGGAATTTAGTCATATGCAAGGCTAAGCCTAGAAAATCATATTTAATGGACATCGCAGAAGTGGTAAGATTGGTGGAGTTGAGTTATTTTCCCCCTGAGAAGTATATTGAACAATTTTTATCGATGCAATAATGCAAATGGAATATTTTCCTCTCCCTTGTAATTTTGGGAAGGACTTCACATCGGAAATGGATGTCGTTTTATGGTTTGTGGATACCATGATGCCAACTTTACTGCAGAGTAACCGACGTATATTGCTTCTTTTTCACACGCCGGTAGGTCCATTCTAAACTCATTTTAACAAAGGAAAATGACTCAAAACAATTTTTTAAGATTCAGTTTGTTGTTAATAAAGAAAACGATAGATAATCTGATATATGAGATAATTCCTTCAAAGAGTGGCAGCTGTTTATTGAATACATGGCTTAATTTAATACCAGGATAAATAATTTTTATTTATCTCGTGACAGTGAACTTCCAATGAATGTTATCTCTATCAGACAAACACACTCTACCACCATAAAAAGCATGTTAGGCACTGCGAGCAAGAACAATCGAACTCAAAACTTAGACAACAGTCGGATATCTGGCATTATTGATGACATAAACATGGCATAAACGCGTTTAAAAGTTGCTCACATCTTAAAAATCAACTTTTCTTTCATCCAACATAAAAACCGTAAATGAGGCATTTAAAGCTAACACAGTCGATACAAAAACTGACCCCCCCCCAACCGCAAGATCAACAAAGAATTTTTAAAGTTGCTTCGACATTAGCAGCACATTAACATTTTCTGATATACCAAATAAAAAAGCATAAATCAAACTGTCAAGACGAATGACTTGTTCAGAGATATTAAAAATCAACTTTTTCTTGCATCCAATATGAAACCATAAATGAGGCATTTAGCGCTAACACAGCCGAAATAAAAACTGACAACCGCAAGATCATCAAAGGTTTTTAAAAGTTGCTTCGATATTAGCAGCACATTAACCTTTTCTGGCATACCAAATAAAAAAAAACAAAAATCAAGCTGTCCTAACCAAACCAATTGGACAACATGATACACGAACCGAACAGCCAAGTAACTTGCGCCATTTTTACAGCTCTTTACTCTCAGTTCCTCAAATGAAAACCAAATCCGAATCAAAATTCCAAAGAGGCATCATAGTCATTGCATTACCTTGTTACAAAAGCCGCCGGGTAGGATCCTGTATCATCCGGAGGAATTTAGTCCAAGAACATCAAGTTTACAGTCGAATATTAAACGAAGAGACGAATGACTTGCGAACAGCTGCCGCTCGGAATGGGCCTATTTCGAAAGTGCAACCAAGTCCGGTCGCAGTTGGAGGTTCGGAGGAAATCTCACCCTTCCTCCCCTTTTCCAGAATTTTATTCATACATAAAAGTTCCGCTGTCACGAAGCAGTTGCTCATCGCAGCCATCCTTGGACCCATGAGCAGATGGCCGTTTTGCATGGCATTGTTTTTACGACAGCCAACTCAAGGATAGCCACGAGGGACTTGTTCGTGTCTCTTGCTTTTTATCTCCGAGATTCACACTCGGCTTTTCCTGCACTGCTGCTGCTTTGGAGAAATTGCAAATTTCACCTTTTGTCTGAGGTTCGGAGAAAGCGACAGTGGTTTTTGGAATATTTATGAGAAACGGAGAGCGGTGGAGTAACCCTGACAGACCGATTGGCGACACCCTTCGGTTTCGTGCGCATCGTTTTGCGCAATGGTTGTATTTAGTATTTTTTTGTGATGGGATTTGTGTATTCAAATTTTGTGTCACAAGTTAGACAAGAAGTGAATGCATGAATGGATAGGAAATGCGAAATGGTGTTTTTCAATTCCATTTTTAAAACGACGTCACTCTATATCAATACGTGAAGGAAATTCTAAGATAATTTATGAATGTTTTTCAAATTTTATCTTTTATAAATTTAAAGGGAATTTTATTCTTATCAAGAAAGAATGTTTCAGTGTTATTCGAGTGAAGTGAATGTTTTCACGCTGTCGATCTTAGGAATTCAATTCTTAAAAGTCATTTCTTCTTTTATCGTACCCACGCTCCCGGTAGCCTAGTTGGAAGAGTAAGGGATGAGCAACCGGAGGGTTGCGAGCTCAAATCCAACCAAAATCCGTCGCGTACAAAGGGGACTGGTGCACGTTAAATCAGTCGTGGTCTGAAATGTCCTCAGTTTGGCCTGGGGGTACCAGCTCAGGTGTTGACCTCGTCATCTGACCGTGGTTTAAAATTACGTGGTGTTATCCTCGATCTTTCCCTTCGAGTTTGATCCCGGACCGTCACCAATAGCCCGTTGTAATGCTCCAGTGTGACGTTAATTAACTATCCATCTATTATGTAGCTCTCGTAATTGTAAAGCTATTCAGAGAATGGAGAGACAAAGCAATGAGTCTCTTTTCACAAATTTCTCGGGAGTACAAAATAATACAGAAGGTGTTAAAAGTAGTTCGGATTATCGTTTGCATATTAGTTACTGTTATGTTTCCGTATTATCGTCTGCATACTAATTACTGTTATATTTTCGTATTATCGTTTGCACACTAGTTACTTTTATATTCGCGTGTCATTTCGTTTGTTAAGAATGGCAACAGTATGAGAGAGATCGCACAGCTTCGGATCTCGGCGTTCATTCCAAAAAAAGAATGTCCGATAACGCAGTCGTGTAAATATTTCTATGTATGGAGTCAGCTAAAATAAAGAGTACTTTCGTAGAGAACGATTGAATAATTTGATTCAAGGAGAGTCTCGTAACAGAAGGAGTTTTTTTTTACCTGGAGACTCACAACAGGAATATGGCCTTTCGTAAGATTTAATGCATAGTAAATATTTAATTGAATCAGAACTTATTACTGTGAGTTATAAATTATCAAAATAATGGGGTGATAATTAGTATGTTTTGTCAATACATAAATATTAATATACTCTTATGTTTTAAATACGCATATTTAGTTTGGGACAAAGAACGGCATAAGGCAGCTCAAAAATTTCTAGCTTCACCTGTGCCCACGCCTCAATGACTGCCAACACAATTTTGCAACAAGTATGTCAAGATGCGGTTTAAATAATGAAAGAAAAATTCAATCTTAACCACATTTACGATAGCAAATGCGAGTAATATTGAACTGGAAACGTTCACGCGCACCATGGCAGTAAACTTAAACAGCATCGAACGCACAATGGAACCATGACCACGATTGCTCAAACTTTTATCAAAGAATCGAAGCCTCGCATTGATTGAGCGTATTGCGCCAATGTGCGAAAGGGCCGAATCGGAAACGTGTTCCTTAAAGTGCTTCAGCGCGGTGGAAACCCAAATGAAGAAATGTTCCTCTCAGTTAATGAGCCACAATAAGGTGTTCGTGGCTTGCCAAATTGCTCCAGAGCCCGAGCACGGGTTGCCTTTTGTGGAATTTTGATGCGCACCGGTAAGCTTTGGCGGGCAGTTGTGTGGAAGGAGAGAAAGGTTCCTTTCGTTGCTTTCACCCCCCCCCCTTTCTCGTGAAGTCATTAGGATCAATTGATGCGAAGTCGGAAAGATTTCTCAAAGACTATTGACTTCCAGGCAGTAAACTAGGCGTGATACAGTCAAGAACCTCAACCTCTAAAAAGTATCGACCTTCAGAGGAGAAAAAGAAGCGGAGAAGATTGGATCCTCCGGCCGGCACAGTGTCAGTGTGTCGTACAGGTGATGTTTAATCACCTTTTAAACGCCCACCAGGGTAGTTTTCAGTCCATGCAAATGATATCCTTTGCGGATATTCCTGTCAAAGTGTTTTGGAACGGCTAGTGGAAGTGCCAGATGGCCCAGCGGGTGAACACATTAAGGGAGTTTTTATATTTTCGCACTCTTTTCTTCTGCTTTTCTGACGGTCATTTAGTTATTCGTCGGTGTTGGATGTCTTTTCGCACACGTATTTCTCAATCGAATATGAAACAGAACGAATAGATTGTTTGTAAAAAGCCATGCATGAGTATGCTGTTTTTATAATGGAAAAAGTTTAATAATGAGGAAAAGAAACAAACGTCACGCATAAGTCTGACACTTTTTAAAACAATCTATTCATTTTCAACCATGTTCATTTTAAAAGTTACCTCACAAGAATTATTTCAAAACTATAAAATAAATTGTTATTAAGATTTTTTAGAGATATCGTACATTTTTTTTTTGTATTGTGATTATATTTACCTTGCAAGTATAAAAGTATATTACTTTTTCATACTGCTGATGCACATATTTTGGACAATATATATTTCGATGTGTCGTTTGGGTAGAGGTTCAACTCATTTTCTTCCCTCTCAGACTGATTCATATTTGTAGAGTATAACATATAATTACGCATGTAATAGCGGTAGCCCAGACGAATGGAATATTGTCGGTTTGGTTATTTGTTGGAGGCTCAATTCTAATAAGACCAGAGCCTGGGGCTTGGATGGGAAATGTGTTAGGAAATTAAATATTCATCACGATGAGTAATTCACGCGTAAAATTACTGGTGTAAGAATTACTCTTATATTACTATAACTGAGTAACAAATCTGACATCTTCCTCATTGGAGTTACATTTGTTATTGTGTTGCACGACCCTAATAATCAGGTGTGTCTTGGGAATCTGGCAGTCTCAAGGTTCTTCATCAAACTAAGGTAGGAGATTCAGATGACAAGATTTAATATGTAACGCCTACGCAACAATCATTACTTTGCTGCAGCCTTGGCCTGGCAAAGCCTGTTTATTTCAAGAAACATTTCATCATGCAATTGATGAACACACCTGGTATCGTATATCAGTCAAGCGGTCACCAAGATACCCGTCACACCTTCGAATACTAAACCTCCCGAAGAGACGAAATAATTTGATAATAATGAAAGAATACCGTTAAGGATGTTAATTGGCCTACAAGATGACGCATATCCGGCCTGTGTTTTCACCGGATGTTGGACCCCTTCCCTTACTAATAGCACGGAACGAGGCCCAGACGTTTGGTAGGAGATCAAAAGACATAAATGTCCGGATATGGATGTAGGGTCTTTTCCCCTTCCTACTAGGTATGTATAGACAAAATCTTTGCCTGTTTACCATCGGATTTCATGCATATCTTTTGCATAAATCAACTGGAATGATGCGCAGCTGCTTCTGGCGTTTTACGTCGCCATGGGGACAACCGTCATCAAAAGTAAACAGCAATTAAAAAGTACTAATGACTAAGTTGCATGCTATTAAACTGGAGATTATTTTTTGTGTGTACACTTTGAGTTTCGTTGCCTGCACCATTAGTCACAAGGGCCTTATGTGTGTATTCAATTAGACTGAACGATCGTTTAGAGATGATAAGTTTTTAGTTTTGTTAGAATTTCTTATTCCCTCCAGCGATGGCTTGTAAACAGCCTTGTTGAACAAGACATGACTTGTTAGCTGAAAGATAAAAGAAATTTAAAGCTTTTACTTTTAACGGTGAGATATTCCTGTTCCATGTGCTGATCGAGAGGAATTCTGTCATTATTACTTTCGAATTTATGACACGTTTGTGATAGGGTCCGCTGCAGATTTTCATGATAGTCCCTTTACATGAAATCGTTAATGTGCATAGTATACATAGTTTTAAAAGTTAAATTTTCTTTCTCCTTATTTGACGAGTCTATCAAAATGACAGTTCTGAGTTCGGGCTCTAGGTAATTTGGTAATTTTTAATTAACATCGTACTAGAGCAACACAACGGGCTATTGGCGATCAGGGATCTATCTCCTAAGGGAAAGATCCAAGGACAACACCACGTCATTTTGGACCACGTCGACGAGGCAACACCTGAGCAGCTGGCACACCAATCTCCAAATTTCCACACCAACCCAACGTGAGGACTTTCGGCTACGATAGATTCAAGGTGCATCAGCCGCCTCTGCACCTTACGCTTACAAACATCCATGCACTGACCTGGATTCGAACCAGGATCCTTCCGATCTAGAGGATAACACCTTAACCACCAGACCGGATAGTCGGCTCGGTGTTAAGAGTAAACGATTGTCAAAAGGCTGCGTACAAAAGTATCTGATGCCACATAAGCGCTTGGAAAGAATTAAAGCATCCTCTATTATGAGTTGAACGAGTTATTACGTTGACATCACTTGTTTCTTGTGAGTATTGTTGTTCCGATAGCTCTATAGTGGACTGTATTTTAATTGCCACAATTCGTTGTAACAAAAACAATATTTATTGGCCAACAAACGTAACAATGTTGTGGATGGACCTCTCCCATTACGGGCTAAGGAAGCCTGGCTGTCATTAGGGCTAAGAAAGCTTGGTTCTTGTTAGAGCTAAGGAAGCCTGGTTCTCTTTAGGGCTAAGGAAGCCTGGTTTACATTAGGGCTAAGGATGCCTCTGGTTGTCATTAAGGCTAAGAAAGCCTCGTTTTCATCTGGTCTGGGAGAGCACCTCTCTCCTCCGTGTCTCGAGCCTTAATGTCACCCACGCTCTCCCACAGCGCCCTCTACAGTATGTGTGAGAACAACACTCCCCGCGTTCACACAGCTCCCTCTACAATATATGAGAGATTTAACAAGTCACCAAGGTCTACAATATAAGCATTTGCAATACTTAGCTTGTAACAAACGACAACACAAAAAGACCAAACTTGGTGGCACTACCTTTTAGAGTGGTACTTCAGTATTAATGTGATATGTATCACTGATGAGATTACTTTCGCTGAGACATGAATTTCATTTCATTTGTGGAACCCAATGATTATGCAGTGTCCCGTCTAAAGAAGAACAGGGTGAAATGGCAATTATTGAAGGAATTCGATCGCATGAGCGATAGGACTGCTCCTATAGGAGATAACAAGATCTGAGTAAGACAGGGAGGGGAAAGACAGAACACGCGCTAAAAATGATATAATTATTGGCTTGACAAGAAACCATTAGCAGCACTTAAGGAAGAACCCTGAGTCCTTTCTTGCCGAATTATGCAGCAGCAATGAAAATTCCTTACACCAGTGATCCAGAGGCACCGCTCCAGAATGTTAATGGGGTTCCAGCACTTGGGAACACCGCATCCGGGTGTTTTTAACTCTCTCTCTCAACCAATTAGCGATGGCTGTGGGTCCATCTTCTACACATTCCTTCAATCGCTTCTCCATCGAGTAGAAACCGAAAGCGAGAGCGATGATCGAGTGCCACGGCACATTTCTGAGTGTGCCACACTCCAGCGGACAGGCTTCGGAAGCGCATGAGCGGTGATGCCTGCGACATCGCGCATGCGCGAGTGTGCTCACTTTCACTAGGTTGTTATTTGGAGCTTTTTTTTTTTAGGAGTGTGTGTGTGTGCAAAGTGATTTTTTTTTTGTTCTTCCATGGAAGGCACCTGGCGAGGAGAGGTCACGTATAGAAAGAAGTACATTAGGGCAATTAGTTGGTACGGTGACTTTCACAGATATTCTGTGTTTACGCTAGGAAGAATGAACTGAATGAAGGTACTCTGTATACATTACCCGAGGAAATCAAAGAGGTTTGATACGCAAGGGCTAATTAGCCTGGGCTGCCCAGGTGCCTTCCATTACATGGCCGACCCCAGTGGCAGCTCTTAAAAAAACTGGCTTCACACTTCACAAAAATATGTGGCCAGTGTATCTTGTTACTCAATGTTAACTTGTACAAGTACATAACTTTTCTTTCCTTACAATTGTTGTACGTCTTTGGCATTATAAACACAATGAAAATATTTATAACTTTAGGGACTCTGAAGACTGATTACATTTCACAAAACGGAAACTTCCCCCTTTAATTGCCGATTAAGGTGTTAGCTTCTAGATAGGAAGGTTCCTGGATCGAATTCGGATCAGTGCATGGATGTTTGTAAGCGTGATGTGTTAAGGTAGCTGGGGCTCCTTCAATCTGTCGTAGCCGAAAGTCATCACGCTGAGTTGGTGTGGAAGTTTGGAGAGTGGGGTGCCAGCTCGGGTGTTGCCTCGTCATCTGACCGTGGTTCAAAATTACTTGGTGTTGTCCTCGGATTTTTCCCTTAGGAGAATTGATCCTGAACCGTCGTCACTAGCTTTGTGTTGCTCTAGTACGACGTTAATTAAAAATTACCACTTACCAATCTCTCTTTAATTCGACCTCGAATACCAGTCCCTTATCCTCCACAATGTGAAAAGTCATGAACATTTCAAATGACTTTAAGTTTAATCCGAGGACCACAACCTCAAAGGGGCGAAGACCTTTAGCCTTACCCCAGTATTTCATATTGGGGCACCGATTTCCAAAAAGTATAAAAATTTCAAAAATATAAATAATTCGGGCAGGGAAAAGTGTATGCATAAAGCGTTGAAGCAATTAAAGACTGTTTCCTAGTTAATAATTTTTCTACGTGTAAAGTGTAACCAACGATCAGCTTCCTTTGTCGGTCAAATTATCCAGCCGAACACGCCGTGTAGAGACTACAAACCTATTTTAACTCTCCGAGCATCGAGAGATTTACCGATTGGCGTATGATATTGCTTTTCCCCTCAACAAACGTAATGACTGAATACCCACATCTGTCTGACTGAAAGAATCTCAGGAAATATTCTATTGGACGAGATCAAAACTGGTTCGAGGTTACGCAGATAAGATTGCAGATTGCAAAATGGATACATGCGCGTTAACCTCTTAGAGGGTTGAAATTAGGACTGGAATTCCGTTTCCAAGTGTCTGCCAAGAAGTACTTGACTCGACCTTTCGAAGAGGTCTCGAACGAAGCTATTTATTTAACGGACCAATCAAAACAATTGTTTTCATCGCGCATTCTTCAGCTAACTTTTTAAGTGGATTAGTATTTACAATCGCTCAGTTATTCCCATGCACTAGAAGAACTAAAACTCCACCTCAGACTGTTAACTCGTGCTTCCAAGACAATCGCAGAACGATTTTTCCCCCCCAAAGTGTGCAGAGTTCCCTCTGTAATTTAACGACCATCCATCATAAGAACAGACTCCACGTGTAAAAATTTAATTTCTCGGAATGTCTCACGGTAGCATTTTGGGATTATTCTTTTCCGTGCAAATTAACGAGGCTCTTTTTATGTTGTTGATTAGATGCTGTTTCGACGTTCCCGTCTCGTCTTTGAACCCGATGGATGGTTATTTTTACGTAGTACGGATTCCGATTTGACATTGTGAGACCTTGCCTGCGGCACTATTGGCCAGAGCGACACGGATTGGGGCGGGGCGAGCGACATGTCGGTGCCCTCCGACATTGCGTACGAGCCAATGGAGGTATTAAACAAACAGGATCAAGGAGTTGGTTACGTTTCTGTCTAATAAGCGCCGATACACTTTTGACTGCGAGTCGTAACGTTCAAATGACTTTCGGTTGAGCCGTTGCGAAATCGGTCTCGTTTATTCGCTTCATCTTACGCGAGAGGTGACGAAGCTGCGCTATTTTTTTTTTACTATTTCATGTTTTTTAATTCACGTCCCCCTGGAGAAACACAGCGAGCTATTGGCGCTGGACCGGGATCAGCCTCCGAAGGGAAAAATCCGAGAACCACACGACATAATTTAATTTTGAGCATGGGTGTCTTCGAGACATATCTCGATATGTGTCTCAATCGAGATATGGGTCGATATATGTCTCTATCGAGATATGGATCGATATGTCTGTATCGAGATATGGGTTGATATATGTCGATCAAGATATGGATCGATATATGTCTGTATCGAGATATGGGTCGATATACGTCTCTATAGAGATATGGGTCGATATATGTCTCTATGGAGATATGGATCGATATATGTCTCTATCGAGATATGGATCGATACATGTCTGTATCCAGATATGGGTCGATATATGTCTCTATCGAGATATGGATAGATATATGTCTCTATCGAGATATGGGTCGATATATGTCTCTATAAAGATATGGCTCGATATATGTCTCTATCGAGATATGGATTGATACATGTCTCAATCGAGATATGGGTTGATATATGTCGATCAAGATATGGATCGATATATGTCTCTATCGAGATATGGGTCGATATATGTATCTGTCGAGATAGGGATCGATACATGTCTATATCGAGATATGGGGTGTAAAACGTCTTCCCTTGCCTGCTCAGAGTCCCGACCTAAACCCCATAGATCATTTGTGGGATGAGTGAGAATGACGCTTACGTAACAGGGAACCACGTCCAAAATCTACAGCTGAGCTGGCGACATTCTTGCAGCAGGAATGGACGCAAATACCCATAGCTGCGTATCAAAACTTTGTTGAAAGTATGCCCAGCAGGGTAGCTAGTGTAATTACAGCACGTGGAGGACCATCCCCCTATTAAAGCATGTATTCTTTCCTTTATACCATCACATCTTGCTGTCCGGTTCATTATTGTAGGGTAGTGTAGATGAAAGTATATATAAAATATTATATTTGACTCAATTTTAAATCTTTAATTGGTAATATACTCGTGTCCACTACTTTTAAATACTAAATAAAGTTTTATTCACATTTTAAGGGTTCCGCATAATTTCACAATCACTATAAATTTCATTTAATTCCTAATAACGGAATTCGTACAGTGAATAATGAGTTAATAAATAAACGCTGCTATTCCTATTGCGTGACTTACTTTTACACAATTTCTTCCTATTTCCCTATTTTCTCCGATGGTCCTTTTTCTAGTCGGCGTGTATGAGACATTCGCGGCATCCCAGTGAGAAAATTCATAAATAATACAACAGAAATTCCTCGTTTTCCATTGTTCGCACATTCGATACTCAATGTCAGCCTTGAAAAGGACCCCGAAACTTCTCAGTACTACTAAGCGCGTGAGGGAAAATCGTTTAAGTTTAGAGATACGTTTTCTTCCGCATTGAGTCGGTGACACAATCGATTACGATATCAACAAGGGATAATGTATTATGAGCATAATGTAGACACTGCGTGGGCATAGGCTAATATTTTGCTTACTTGCCTTTATGGCAAACAATCTGTTGCATAACTCTCACTGCCTTGATACAAAGCCGTCCCTGGGGTATCAGCTGCATAAGTACACACCTGAACAAGTCACCCCCCCTTCTAAAAAACATTGGATTTACTAAAGGAACGTTCCTTATCGAACATACGAGGGCTGTTCAATAAAGAATGATCATAATTTTTTTATGTTCGATAAGGAACGTTCCTTTAGTAAATCCAATGTTTTTTAGAAGGGGGGGGGGGTGACTTGTTCAGGTGTGTACTTATGCAGCTGATACCCCAGGGACGGCTTTGTATCAAGGCAGTGAGAGTTATGCAACAGATTGTTTGCCATAAAGGCAAGTAAGCAAAATATTAGCCTATGCCCACGCAGTGTCTACATTATGATATATATATATATATATATATATATATATATATATATATATATATATATATATATATATATATATATATATTGAATATTTAGTGGGATTAGTGGAGACTAGATAGCTCAGGTTTCATGGTCATGACGTCATTGCTGAGGCTTTGTCAGCCGGCCAAGAACGCCTAGTTTTACTTTCGCCTACGGCAAAAATGGACGTGACACGAGAAGTGCAATGCACTGCATTGAAATTTTGTTTTCACCTTAAAACATCGTTAACTGAAATCTATGTGATGCTACAGGAAGATTTTGGGGAGAGTCGTGTGTGTTCCCCTTACTCCATATAGTCCTGATTTAGCACCATGCGATTTTTTTATTTTCCCTAATTTGAAGAAACACCTCCGGGAAAAATGATTTTCATCATCACAGGCAGTGGTAAAAGTTGCGTAGGCGATTTTGAAGGACCTGTCACAAAATGGCTTCCAGTATGTATTTGAAGACTGGTAAAGAGATGGGATAAGTGCATGTAATGGGGAGTATTTTGAGATAGACCATAAAAATCTGGAGGATTAGTACAGAAAATTATTTTTTATTAATTTATGATCATTCTTTTCTTTTAACAGCCTTATTATATGCAGAAAATAATATCGGCGAGTCCAAAGTCTTCCTTCTCCGGGTTTCGAAAATGCCGAAATGTTAAACAAGGAACGCGTTTCATGGTAATTCGACTGTTTTCAGACTAGTGACGTACTTTAACACGTTTTTTTTATCCGTTCTAAATAGAATCTGGTCCGTTCTCTGATAGAATTATCTGCATCATGCATCTTTGATAGCTTTTAATTCCAAAATAATTTCAGACAGAATTCCAGACCACTGGGCATTCCACGGAATACATTCTTGTCTTTGAAAAACAGGAGATCCTGGTCCACAAGCTGCGCCAAAAACGAGAATTATAAGAAAAACATTTGAAAACCATCGGGGCAAAATTCGAGTGACTCACCAGTCGGAAAAAGTCCTTGATATAGACCTTAAAAACCTTATTTTGGAATGAATATCCTTTAAGTTAGATGCGTTGTTCTTTTGTAGGGAAAGAAGAACAACTAAAAAAAAGCGGACATTTCGGGATATGCGGTCAGAGAAAGTGAAATCATTTCTCGTAACAGGCTGCTGGTTCGACCTTGATGTCAATCATATCACGATCTCCCCCTTTTTTGTCGATGCGTGAATGACGCAACCCTCTTCTCATATGCGCCATCTTTGTTTTTTAATAATCATATCAGGTATGGAAAATCTATGGCGCAAGCTCCAAAAGCGGCGCATTGCAGGATGGGTACTGACAAGCCTCCCCCATCTGCCCTGCAGGCCCTGGTGCCAAGTTAGATCAGAGGCCAAAGTTCCTTTCTCATCGCATAAATTAATTTAAATGTAAACAGACAGACAAGACCTTTGAAAGAACCTGGTGAGTAAAAAAACTCCAACCGAGACCCCGTCAGACTTCATGGCCAATTTTAGGTTGTCGACAAGCCACGACTATTTGTAGGAACATCTAAATGAAATCGGAAAAAGGACTCAATATCCTGTTCATGCTGCGACTTCAATAATGAAGGACCATCGTATATCTGCTATTGCTAAGACCACCTTTCCTACCAAATGTGCTGCAAACTCCTCTCTTCGGGAAAATCCGTGGATAATCTTCCGTCCGCTGACATTGGATAGGAAAAGCTCCTTCATTATTACAAACACAGTGCAAATATGAATACTCTTAGTACCTAGATCACACACTACGCATTACAGTGCCGCAAAAACTTTTCCCATTTCCCAGTATCAGGACACAGTGGTCCGGTACTGTATGGTGTTTAAGCTGTAAGGTTCGCGGTATATGATACCGGCGTTCTACCTTTGTGGAACAACCGATCAAGACCATAGCCATTCGGATGTCCGGGATATGCGCATAGTTGGGTGATTGTTCATTGAAGGTTTAATTCGTATTTACTCTAACTGAAATTTTGAAAATACCATTTACTTTAATAGGACTGTTATATGCTAGATCATTACATTTTTTATATAAAGACTTTTGGTTTATTTTAGGGTAACCAAACTGCACATATTATTTCAAATAAATTCATACGTCTTTTGTAAATCGCGGATAAATTTGGGTAGAATGTTGACTGATCATTCCAAAAAGTAAATCGTAGAGTTTCTATGTGTAATTATTATCTTTAAAAATTGTAGGAGCCCTTGGCGCATAGATATTATCATACAAACAGTAGACCACACTCCAAGTGATTTAGGTATTGGGGAGGGGGTGGATTTTGTTTCTACAAATTCTACAATTCCAACTTGTAATTTCCAAATTCTCATAATTAGCAAAAAATGCCAGATCATGGACCTAAATCGCAGTTACAGTCCTTATAAAGTACACGAGCAACTTCTTCAGCGTGGTACAGGAAGACCTTCAAAATACATACAAAAACTTATAACCATAAGACGTTTCTCATCAACTACATTAACGATGTTTACAGTTATTATCCTAACAAGAAAGACACAGGGAAAAACAATATCTCTCTAAACCAGTTTCAAAAAGCACCGTGGAAAACGAGTTTCAAAGCCGGTAGACCCGATTCAAGTACATTGGACGACGAGAACATAGTCCACTCAATAAGCCGTCATCATTACAAGAACACTCTCGGCAGTTTTCCCCCATTCAAATCGAATTATTATTGGTACCGCCATAACCGTAATAAAATACGGAATGCTCTCCAGAACGTTGGCCTCTGGTAAATTGATTCCAGGCGAAAAAAATGCCAACTCCATTGTACATAAATAATGCTTCTCCCTTCTGGCCCTGTCTCACAGGTGACAAGTTTCCTTATAACAGGTATTATATTCCCATCAAATGCTGCAGGTAGCGCGAAATCGAATTATATTACTTTCTTTTACCAAATTACAGGGGGAATGAATTTGGAACTGGATTCTAAGCATCCACCCTCACACTAAATACCTTTCTACGCGTTTTGGAATGAATTTTCACACGTCGTAAGCTTCCATCGGCGTTGACCATCAATAAAATCTTTTTGTTTGTAAGGTTCGCGTCCTCGAATCCTTCGGAGCTTGGGTTTCACTTCCGTTTACAGAAGCATCGTGGCTGCCAGGACCTGTATTGACAGGTGTTCAATCACAGAATTGTAATTGAGGCGGGTAGTGTTTTAATTTGTTTCTTGGCAACACATCTATTAACGTCTGTGGAAGTTTGTTTTTAAACTGTTTCAAGCTCCGTTGGATATAGTTTGTTTTTGATCGAACTGGTTTTTTCACTCTTAACTCGAGCCAAACCCTAAGCATAATAATTTAGGAAGCTTTCTTAAATTCTGAAACTGACCTCTCTTTATCCTTGTTTTATATGTTACTAAATATAAACATTACGTTACAAATTATGAGGTAGGAGTAAGTCTAGGTACAAAAGTAGTGATTACCTGTACCCCAGCCAGGTATCTAAGAATTTAAGTAGGCAAATATTTATTCGTCTTATATGTCGAAATCTCATTAGCCTCGTGACAACACATATTAACGTCTGTGGTAGTTTATTTTAAAATTCTTTCAAGCTCCATTGGAAATGGTTTTTGATCGAACTGGTTCATTTCCCGTTAACTCGAGCCAGACCCTAAGCAAATTAATTTAGGAATCTTTCTTAAATTCTGAAACTTCTTCCTCTTTATTCTTGTATTATATGTTACTTGTGTTTGGTGTGAAAATATAAATATTACATTACAAATTATGAGGTAGGAGTAAGTCTAGTCCAAAAGTAGTGATTACCTGTACCCCAGCCAGGTTTCGAAGAATTTAAGAAGTAAGCAAATATTTATAATTCGTCTTATACATAGAAATATCATTAGTATTTTAAACAAATGTTTTCATTACTTAAGGTCATATTTATAAAAAATGCTTAATGTTTTATTTTGGAACAATCAGCTAGCATCACTTTTTTAAAAATAAATAATTAATATGGGAGCTGTGTTGTTTGTTGTTGAGAATGTTGCAAAGTCAACACAAGTGAAAAATAAATTCAAATAAGTACACAAATCAAATAAGAAACAGCGTAAACTCATAAAGAACATACTAAACCCACAAAGATTGAAGCTATTTGTCTTAAAGTGGAAGCTTTTGAACTGTCCATTAAATCGCTTTTTTACTGTGTTCTTTCTTTAAATAACGAAAACAAACGAAACATTAACTTCCATCAAGAAGTAATTACTAAAAATTTCAACTAAGTATGGTATTGTAAAATCAGACGATTAGCATTAAAATAGAGATTAGAGGATTATCCTTATTTATGTTCTTTTAGAATTAAGATAAAGCTACTTAAATGGGTCGTAAATTTTATTATTTTCAAGTATTAAAATGCAAAACAAGAGAATGAATTGTTATTAAAAAGAATTCCATTAAAACAACCGATTTAAATCATTGATTTTTAACGTCAAAAGAAAGAGAGTGCATGTACGCTAATCCCACACAAAAACATTCCAACAAGTTAATGCACTTATTTATCACTTTTTTTTAATTTTAACTTATTCTTAATGACTGTACGCTTGTAATTGCAGTCATTAAAAACCAAGCGTTACCATTTAAGTTAAATCCAAGCCGAACAATTAAAATTTATTACTCTTATGCTGAGAATTCTAAACAAAAAGCGAAAGGTATGTTTGGAATAGCTGTCATAAAATTTATGACTCGTAATTCTCATGAGTCATTAACAAAACAGTTATTTTAGGCTATGTTCGAAATTGTTTAGAAGGGCATTACAAAATGAAAGATGAAAGCAAAAGAACTATTGATGGATTCTTAAGGGTAGCAATCCAGTCTGATTCATACACACCTGGAATGCGACTAAAACATTTGTCTCGTACTAAGTTCACTGTCATGCACATCAGATAAATTCTTTCACTGAATGCAAATTACATGCTTTATCGTAATAGCGTACCATTAGTACGATGTTACAGTTTTAAGCCGCTCAAATATATACCTTTAGCGAGTGTCACTATTTAGAAGGATTCTATTCCAAAATATGCATCATTACGTTCAAGAAGGAGGGATAGAAAAAAAGGTTACGGTTTTCCTTTAAATCCTTGATAAATGTTTTAATTTTTGACGGTCCTTATGAGTTTCCCTGTTTATGATTCCCTTAAGCTGAGACTTGAACTTGACTAAATGAAGTCAAATGTGGAAATAATAAATGCAGTAAGTATGCAAATAAGCTTTCCCCAATTTGAGTTCTCAGTTATTAAATCCCGATAGAATATTTTCACACAAAAACAAATTCAGGTAAAATACACTCTCTGACTTTTAACTTTCATTAAAAGTTACAACACTGACGATCAATTGAGATACTGCCGTGCTTTTTTATATTAAAAACTCTTACATATATTAATGGAAATTTGGTAGAATTAAAGATAGAGAATGGTATGCTTGTAACCTAAAAACATATAGGCGACTTTAAAAATCTTTTATGCCATTGGTTAACGTTATACTTTCCACACGAATTCACATATATTTTAGTTATTTTTCATTTAAAAAATACACTTGACTTAAAGTTAAAATCTGAGTACTGGGCACTAGCTCTTAAATTATTATCTTCCAAAATCTTGGCATGAGTTTTTAGTTTAATTATGTACTAAAGTACACAAAATGAACTTAAAGCAGATAAGGTGCAAAAGATAACTTGTGGATATATTTTCTATGAACAATCCAAATCCACACACATTCTCGTAAATTCTAAATTGCAGACGAAAAAGATACTAGCAGCGACAATACTGTCACTTCCGAATTTGACGCGTTGCAGTGAAAATGCTAATCACGGTCTCAGTTGAGCTCCCCCTAGTACATTCTGTAAATCTGTTTCTACCGCAAGCAGAGTACGCGCAAGGAGGAGCTATAGTATCCCAACATCCGGGGTTTTCCAGTTGCGCTGAAGAATATGGGACTGCCATTTTTTTCAATGACGCAACATGGACTGATATCCTTTCGTCCACGCGAAGCTTTCTCGTTGTTTCGGTAACCGAAACACAGTTGGGTGATTGCTTTACCACCAGTTACTTCAAAATGATGCGATTATTTAGTCGATGCTATTCCCAGCTGAATATACGCTGAATGTTTCGGACTCCGTTGCCTTCTGTTATATTGGAATGATGTTATAAATGCACCAGAGTTGAGTGGATGTTTTTTATGTTGAGAAGGTTATTTGAATAACCTCCTCTCCAATGTGTTTCAAAGTTATGCAATGAAAAGAATAACTGTAAATATTTTATTTATGAATTCAAATAATATATATGCTTTTCTTGTTATTTGTTTTCAGTTTGTCCTAAAATGTACTACGTATTTTTTAAAAAGTGAATAATCAATGCACGTCTAACTAGGAAAGAAAACGTTGAGACCTCTCAGATGCACTCTCTCAATTTTTAAAACAGACGCGAGAATATTTTTCCAATTGATAAATCTAATTCAATCAATCGCGCGGGCAAAATTGTATTACAATGAATATGTTCTATTCACACACACATTACGAAACTAACAATTGAAGAATTATTAGTGAAAGAAAATAGATTATGAAGTCGAGATTAAAGGTGGCTTCACACCAACGGCGACAAAGACAAAAAACATGTCTCTCCGTTATTGCGCATGTGTAGTACAAACAAATTTTGTTTCTCCCGGTTTGTCTCTGTCACTGCACTTTCAAGTCTTGGAGGAATTTTTGTCTCTGTAGCCATGCCGACAGCCAATCAGAATCGTGAATCTCGCTACGCGCGTTTTTGTTATAAATGAGTTTTATTAAACGCTGAAGCGATCTGTCAGCCATCTTGCAAAATCAGAAGCGGAAATAACTGTTTTGCCTTCGAAAAAGAAGATTATGCGCATGCGCATATAAATTGCTGTCGCTAGCGGTGTGAAGGCTTTTTAACATTAACAGAGCCGTTGCCGGTCGTTGGTGTAGAGACACAATTACTCAATAACGACGGGCATCTCTCTCTATGGATATTTTTATAAAAATCATGCTTCCAAACTTATGCGTATCCCGAACCACTAGAAAGTAAAACCTTTTAAACCATAAGAAATCGTTATCAATTAAAGCGAAATATTTTAAAAATAGAGAATTACATTATTTTATTTTAATTAATTTCTGTCTAAGTAGTAAATCTCAGTGATATTTTAAATTGAAAAAAAAAATGTTTGTCAATTAATTCCAAATTTAAGAATAAACAAAATCAAGAGCTATATTTTTTTATTACATTAGTTTCATATCCAGCGAGAAATAATCGAATGCCCAAACCTTCATGACAGCGACAGCGTTCTGGTTCCAAAGAACTTCGATTCATTCTACTTTCCTTCCAGTTATTTGTCTTGTTCTAGAGACCGTTAGTGAATTTCACCGACGGCCTCTGAAACAAGATAAAATAACTGGAAGGAAAGAAGAGGATAAATCATCGACAGCAAATTATACCGGTATTAGCGAGTATCGCTTTCCAGCAGAGCGAAAGCCGCACGACAATAAATCCAAACAATAAAAATGTTTAGTCACCACACGCTTCCCCCTATTAAATCTTCTTGGAAAAAAAAACGATTGCAAAAACCGAGAAATGTCGACGACTTGCGAAAATTTAGGAATGGGTGGTAAGTCGTCTTCTCTATAGGCAGACGATTGATTCCACACTCGGCATGGCATTGAGGTCAACACAGGTAACCACCTGCGAACAAAGAACTTTTTATTATCGCTAAGAAGCTGGCAACAGTGAAAATAACGAGCTGCGCCTTTTAGGAATATTTGGTTGAGTAATGGCTTCCTTCGCAATGGACAAACGTCCGTTTTGTTTTGGGCTCCTTCTTGTTGCTATATTTAGATATACTGTCTTCTTGAAGACTGTGATCAGAGGTAAATGGGCTATTTTGATGCTTTGTCCAATTAGCTATTTAAAATTGATACGAAGAGTAAACAATTATTTATTTAAAGGAAGGCTCTAGGAGTTTAGTGTTTGATGTCTTTGTAAAAATTTTGTCGAATTTCACATGTTGCTCACTAAATACTTAAAACAGATAAAATATATTTTATCTGTTTTTTAATAAGATTTGTAAAGCCGAACTTGTCTAACAAGTCTAAACTTGCAATAAAACACCTTTACCAGGCAATTTTAGTTTATTTCAATGTTAATAATGAAATCAATCATAAATTTAATTTTTTGTGAACATAACAAAAGAATTGAAACAATTGCTAGAGGTACTGTCTACATTTCCAGTGTTTTAAATTCGTAACACTAGTATAATAAAACTATCATGGTTTCACATACGAACAAATTACTTATTTTGCAACAAGCTGTTACCTAAAAAGCTTTAATTCGTGTACAGCAAGCTTGTAAAAAATATGCACTTTAAAACGACCCATCACAAAAAAAAAAAAAAAAAAAAATGTACTTCAAATTCTAAACATATTTTTTGATATTCATTGGTTGGAATTCAGAACCAGCCTTCAACTAAGCCATCCATCAATTCATTACCATGAACACCATTGTGACTGCTACCCCAATTGGTAATTATAAAAGCTTTTTTAATAACTTTCTGCGGCCGTGGTAACCCAGTTGGAAGGGTAACGAATTAAAAACCGGAGGGTTGCGAGTTCGATACTCGATCCAACCAAAGACCGTCGTGTACATGGGGTTAAATATATCGAAACCTCATATGTCCTCACGTTGTCGCGGTGCGAAAATTTGGACAGTGTGGTGCCAGTTAAGGTGTTTACCTCGTCATCTGACCGTGTTACAAAATTACTCAGGTATCGGTCCTTTCCCTTCGGAATTGATTCCAGACCGTCGCCAATAGACCATTTTGTTGCACCAGTGTGACGTTAATTAACTATCTATCTATTATGTAGCCCCGTAATCGTAATGCCATTGAGAGAATGTAGAGACAAAGCATAGAGCAAAGATACATATCCCCCACGTTACTATCTAAAGATGATATCTTCAATTTTATCAATATTAAACTATTCAATAAACGATATTATCTTTCAAATTTATTCCGTCTTGTGACGACAAGTCTAGGATGACGTAAGTCATCGTAAATTTCTACTTCTCACAAGCGATGATCCAAACATGATCATCGTTGCGAAACCACCGCGTGCTTTTCAAAGAAACCATTACGAATACTTCATTCGGGTTCATTGATACAGATATTATTCCCTTAAACCCCCGCAACGTAAAGTAGGAGCGAGTCATAGGAAGCCATTACTCCGACAACGGAAAATTATCCGGATTGCCATCGATGTACTTGCATTTATTTCCGACGACAAAAGAGGAATTCCTAGTGCAACAAAATGGCTGGAAGACCCATAAAGTGTGTTGCACTGTAACCTTCGCCGGCGCATGAAGTCAACGACATAAAACATCGCGCAGAGCGGCCGTTTCTAAATTTATCCCAATTTGGAAGGCATGGAATCTTTGGGCTTGTCCCCTGGAGCGGGGAAGAGTTGCGGAAATTATTGCGGAAGTCCTCCCGCAAGACCAGCCATGGGTTTAGCAATGCGTAGAAGATTTAAGCATTTAGAAGATCTTTCACGGCTGCCTTAACTCTTCTTTAGTCTTCTTCCCCCTGGCTGAAGATCTTCGAGGAGGGTTTGCCGAGGACTTTTGCTCAATACGCATGCCTTACAATCCTGTTATTTGCTTTGACGGATTTGGCTTACGTTTGACTCTTGCTTTGTCTTCTCTAAGTGGCTTGAATTAGGAAAGATTACGACGGCGAAGAAAGCCCAACGGGAAAGAAACTTGAAACCAAAAGTGAGGGACCTGCGAAAAGCAACATCGTGGACTATTTTCAACTTGTTAACAGTCATGAGTTGTATTTGAAAAAAAAAAAAAATCCCGGTTAGTTATATGGTGCTAGCGGGGATTTCGGTCTAGAGGGGGGTAGCTATTTTCAACTGGTGTGCCACAAAAATGTCACAGGTGTTCATTACGGTGAAAGGTTTAAATTCTGTAAGATTTATTTCATTTTCCAACGGTTTGGATTTGATATTTTGACGTGTGTTCAGAAATCATGTCGAGTAGCAAATAACTTTACTTTTACTATCCGTATAATTTTCAGTGGAGTATTTAAAAAAAATTAAAGTTTGGTAAATATCAAGATTATTTTGTTTAAAAGCTGCTTTGAAGCAAAAGGGATGCGATTATTTTTTATAAATCAATCAAAACTATACCTTATGATTGTGTGTTTAATCATGTATGATGGAATCTACAAAAAATATAATAAATACTTTGGTATGCCGCAGAATTTTAGTATTTGGTTTCTGGTTGAAAAAGGTTGAAATTCATTGTCAAGAGAAATAATTGTTCGAGATGCGAAAGGAAACATCGCGAAACATTTTAACAGTTAAGTGATGTGGGGGATATTTTAAAATTTCCAAGTTCTTTACACAGTGCTAACAAGAATTTCATGTTGAGGAATGTGATTTGTCTAACTGTCTGAAATAAAGCATTGTAAGTCATTGATAATGTCAAAAAAACAAATAGGACCATTTCTAAGTAAGTATACTGAAAATGTTCTAAGCATTTTCACAGATTCGTTAATTATCATTATACATCGAACCCTCTAAAAATTAAACGGAAGCAAGTAAAATAATATACAAAAACATGACACAATTGAATTAGCTGATTTCAATGACATTTCATAATTTTTCTAGCAGTTCAATTATTTTATTATCGGTTTGATATATATAATTTTATGGAAGGTATTAAAAGTACAATCCTATTGAAAAGTGAAAGAACTCTTTATCACACAAGTAGTAATCTACCTTTCAAGGAATTGTAAAGTACATGAATAATTCAAAAAGATACGACCCCTATATATTGAAAATACGTAGACATGAGTTAAATTAACTGTCTTAACAGGTAGAAATAATGATCCTTAGAGCGCTTTCATATCGTATCTTTTTCAGTTCTAAGTATCTTGCATTTTCAGTTAGATACTCAAATTACTATCCCTATAATCTCTTCACTTTAAATGAGTTCCCTGAATCACTCATTAAAACCTCTAACCTTTTCGTAATTCTCTCACAGAAGAGGATAGCCATTAAAATTACTCCACGAATAATTCTTGCCAGCGTTCTTGACTTTAACATTCAGAATAAGAAAACATTTCTCACAATTTTTAAATTTAAGTTCTATTGTTCGAATTACGACAGTTTCAAACGATACATGAGGGTTGGAAATTGTGAGCAAGAGAAAATTTTATTTTCTTAACTATTCTAAGAACCTTGAAAGCATAAACCGGTTTCACACTATTTAGTTAATAGGCGCTTGTAAATTTCTTTCGTGCATTTTAATACCTTGTATGGGTAAGAGAAAATAAATTCATAATTTATACCAGCAGCATGTGAACTTTGTGTTAGAGCAATTTATTTATTACATGCTTGATCTTTGGTTACTCCCACACAGATTTTGAATAGTATATAAACATTTTAAATGATGCTAATAATTACTTTGCTTTAAAAATTCATTAGTCACTATAAAAAAATACCTTTACCGTCTATTTACACATCATACAGATTTTTGCATGGATCAAGCACATGGAGGTTTGGAAGTAATCAAGCTAGATTTCGCAACATTATAGATTTCTGCCTTGCGGGGTAGTTAAAACAGTTGGCCTCACAATACATTTAGCAAACTATGCAAACGAATTAGGACTATATTTCTAAAATCTAATACATACATCAATTTCGGAACTGATCAAGAGAAAAGATAATAGTAATTTAAAACAAATTATGAATGATGTGATGTAGACCGATTTGGAAAATAGTAGACCTTAATGTTTTAGAAAATAAAATGTGTTGATGGTTTAAGGATTTTAATTCCTTAATCCTTCAATGTCTTACAATAGGTACTAGTTAGGTAAAAAAAAAAAGTGTGAAGCAAAATCAAAAATGGGTTCAGGAAGCAATATAGAGTTCCTCTGAAAACAAGAGGGAATTTCTTATAACAGAAGACAACGAAACAACCTTCTAAACAATCAGAAAAGCCAAAACAAATTATTTTACTTTAAGTAGAAAAAACGATCAAACCGAAACGAGGTACATAATTATTTTCCCATGTCAGGTATCGTCGTGATGACACCTTTCAGAGAAAAGAACACCGCTCCTTTTCACGTTCACACCCTCCGAGTTAACGCAAATGGGTGCGTAAAAACAACACAATGCTGTAACGAGGTGCTTACATCGTGTTAAATCTGCTGAAACCCCCCTCAATAGATTGGATTCTCGATATTAAGCCGACTTTGTGGTGAAAACTTCTAAATCGGTTTATTAACTACCACTAACAGGTTTTAGCAGTGGAAATAGTCAAAAATACAGGTAGTTCAAAAAGGTACCCCGTTCGTGATTGGTGTTTTGTTATATGTATATTCTGAAAGCGTTAACACGAATAAAGGTAGTGAAATAAATTAGTGTTGCAGCCGTGAATCGAGCATTGGAATTGTGGTTACTCTCTCCGTAACAATAAGCAGCTCATCTCTGGGCTCATCAGATGACGGTGGTCATAGTTCGGAACTATTTTTAGGTGTTGGTGAGGTCATGGAGAACCTGGCCCCGAAGGCGCCTTAATCTACAGTATTGACAAAATAGTACTTGATAAATCTGTCTGCCTTGGTATTTGGTAAAACCTATTAAATTGGTAAATATGAAAAGAACTGAATAATTTTTTTTTAGTATTTAGTTATTTTTTTCTGTTAGTAACTTAAGTCCAGCCCGAAGTAAGATAGTTTGATTGAAATCTTGAAACTATTTTGATACGATATGATTTTTGGGCTCAGGAGCTCAACCTAAGTAGACCTGGAAAAGTATTGATGATATTGATTCGGATATCGCAATTGCTTTTAATTTGGCAATGGGAAGTGACAATTATATAAATAGCTGAGACTAATATTAGAATGTGAGGGTTTAAATGGAGTTTAGAAAAAGGGAATGAAGAGATAAAATAATATAATACTAAAGGATTTAGGCTGAAAAAAGGGATTTATGTAAGAAAAGGTGAACGAGTTTAAAAACAGTAGGTTTACAGGTTAGTACGCGTTGAAGTTATAGCTATGCGTAAGTAAATATTACGTTATAGTTATACATAATACGTATAGATTGGATAAGTTAGTTATACAGAATCGAAATTTATTTAAACAGCGAATTATTCATATTATTAAATTGATTTAATAAATAGAATACAGAAAGCGGAAAAAAAATGATGGTTCGAAACGGATGTATTGTCTACGCATGAGCATATGAAAAGGATGGTCAAATATGGATAGAGTTTAATGATAGTTAATTCTCAAGTTTCTTCAATTACAAATGATGTTTTATTAAAATTTCAAACCTTAAAATGCTGAGGATTTTTGAAATTAGTAAAAAGGATCCGTGTTAGCAAAAAATAAATAAATAAATGGATATGTAGTAGTGGAGTACGCCTACCTAAGTTGCGTGATAGAGGTTAGAAAGAAGATACTTTATACAGTATTATTGGATTGATTTTGCAGTCGTTTGAACGGAATAACAAGAATGATGGGCATTATATGTAGAAGAAGTATCCCCAATACTGTTTAAATATTTATTTATGATGTCCTACAATTAGTGCTGTTATTCCTATGCGAGATGTTTGTTCCATTATGAGATGCGAAATGACGGCTGTAGGATACTCAGTATGGGGTTGATGGTAAAAGGCTTAAAAGCGTACAAACTGTGCCCTGTTCATAAAGGAAACACCCAATGAATAAGCCTCCATAATTCCTAAAAGAAACACACGCTAACATCCATGCGCATATAAACCGGGATTAGAACCCGGATCAACCGGGTGGCAAACAAACGATGTGGCAACTATAGCAGTTAGCCGGCATATCGTAAAATACTAGCCAGGATATTATCATTATTTAATATTTATTTTCAAACTATATCATCAGACTATATATCAGAATCAATTCAATTATAATGCTTAAAGTACCACAACAGTTCCAACATATGTTTAATATCAAACATGATTCATCTTGAGAAGAACAAGAACGAATCATAGTGAATAGTTTTACCGTTAAACTAATAGAGATAAGATATTTTCCCGTTTTTATACTATTTTATCCCGATCCTTTCGAAACTAACAGGTTTTTAATTTAAAAGTATTTCGTTATTTTGCTTAATATTTTTATCAAGTTTAAAATAGAAACCACAAACACAGTTTCAATTACCACCGACAAATCATGACATTAAGGTAGCGAACAAAGTGGTTTAGACACTATTAATAAATCAGTAGTGTCGAATACATTAATTAGTTTAACAACGTTACATAAACAAGTGATAAAGTTAAGTTTTAAGAAAAAGATGGGATTAACTCAACTGTGGACGCATCTCAAAACCGTAATCGTTCTTCCACGTAATGTTACATTCTCTTGTGCAAAACATATTCTTCAAAGATGATGGTTATAATTTACCTTAATCAATCGCACAAAAAGTTTCTTTTAATTCTGGTAATTGTATCAGAAAACAACCATAAAATATCGTCTATTGTTCGTATTCTAAACATATATTCGAACAGGTGTTCGAAACATGACATACGAACAGTTTCTTGTATAAAAAAATTTATTAAATATTCAATATCTTAAGCATTAAAAAACCGATGAAATATTTTGTTTATCTCATTCAGAATAGAGGTGGAATATTGTCTTTAACAACGCAATACACACAATAAGAAACTGGCAACACAACTATGGGATGTTTCACACTAACTAATTTCATGGTCAGTGGACGTACAGCGAGCACTACATGCAAACAATAAAACTATTGCGGTAGAATGTACGTCATTAGTTTTAACAACACGTTACTTAAAACAAATAGTTAAATATTGTTAAGTTTTAAGAAAAGAATGACAAACGCGATATTGTCATCAACGCATCTCTAAGCCATAATCGTTCATCCACGCAATGTTGCCATTCTCTTTTTTTGTGCAAAAAACATGTTCTCAAAAAAGATCTCAGACAAAAAGAAGTTTCTTGTTAAGATTCTGTGTTTCTGGGAATTGTCTCGTGGAATAACCACCAATTATCGTGTGTCTTGTTCGCAATCCAAGCGTATATTCGAACAGATGTTCGAAAACGCGACGCATCGATAGCTCCCCAAGGCCGTATCGTAAAACTATACAAGGGAATCGAATATTTATTTGGGATTCCAGAGGAGGAATCCACCCTTTTGTATGTGGCAAGCGACAAGGTCAGTCATCGGCGAACGCAACAATCGAACCCAGCGGCGCGTTCAAGATGGTGGCTCTGTTCGCAAAATTGCACAAAAATGAAAACAAACAAAAAGAAATGAGGGCGGGGGTATGATAATAACTGTTTTTGACGCCTACGGCACTTGGAAATGTGGCAGGAAGTCGACTAGGAGAGGAAACGAGTAATATGATGTTTATAACCCACCTGCCTATTACGGTGCCTCAGCAATTTTGCGAATGCTAACTACTCAAATACTTTCCCTTTCAAAGAAATTGGGGAAATTATTATTTTTCCAGGTTTGGATGCTTTTAAATTTTTGTATTCGAATACAATTCAAGAGGGAATGTTTTAGAATTGCGATAACATAACGCAATTTTGAATCCTTGATAATGAATGCTATCACAGAACATTGAAACTGCAGTTAAATACAAAACCTATGGTAACATTTTAAATAATATTAAATTCGATACAGTACGTTTGATTACAGAAATTCCCTTTCTCTCACGTTTCGAATTAAGAGATTCTTTGAGCTCCTAATTCCAAAGAAAAATATTGAGATTTCTTCTGCTGCTTGCACACCAAAACTTCATCGTGGTACAAGTAACATTGATGTAGCTGATTTGTGCAAAACACCGATACGCGATGGATTTAATTTAATTTTTTAAGGAGAAAACGAGGCTTTATGTACATAAATCTAGTTAATATTTAAAGTAATCTCTTTGTGGTCGGAAAATTGTGAGGAAATTCAATTTATTGAGAATTTAAACTTTATATGTGGAAATGCAAGGAAATATTCCGTCTAAACTTAAAGATAGTTATTTTGCTTAAAAATTGAAACGTGTAACTTATTCTTTTCAAGCTATTGTCTTAATACAAAGAATGCATTTTTAACTATCCTAATCGTATCCTAAAGTATCATATAAAAATAAATCAGGGGGGGGGGTATGCTGGGAAAAACAGTTTCTCTCTTTCCGTATATGTTTCAATAACTATTTATTAGGGTACTGAATCAATTTTGAACATTATCAGTAATGAAAATAATACTAAATATAAAAATTAAAGTATTGAAAAAATAAAACAAATCTTTCATGAAATTTAATATGAAAAAGGAATATTTGAGAAAATTCACATTGATCATTGCAATTTAATATCGGCTAGTGGACCAAACAATAATTCGTTAGCCTTGAAAAGAGTATTTTTACCCAATTAAGCTAAAATGGTTAAAACTAAATGTAGAATCTATGATTAAACTAAAAATTTCTACAATATAAATATCGGTTTAAGTGAGCAAACTTATTTACAAAAACTGCATCCTAGAAAAATACCAACTTAGTACAAAAATAATCATTTTCTAACTTTGGTATTTTGAAAAACGCAATTATGCCGTCATCTAGAAGCACTACAAATGCAATGGCATGAGAAAACTGACCAATGCCTTAACGATATAGACTGAAACATGAAAAGATACGGTTGCATCAAAATTGATGAATAATCTTTCTGGAAAAGCCAATAAAGGCTAACCAATCAGTTAGAATGATAGGAGTTCTCAGTCAAAGAATTAATGACGTGTTGGATTAATATAGCAAAGGATTAATCACGCGTAATTTCTAGTCAAAGGATTCAAGCACTTAGTTTCAATTCACTTTTCAAAGACTTATGATTAGTCAACCAAATCATACTATGTATGAAGGAATTGATTTACTGTATAGTGGCATAGAAACTGTATGCAGAAAATGTGAAGCACTCTTTTAAGCTATGCATTCACATTACACGATTACAGTTTTTCAGTGAAAGGGTAATTATACATGAAATACGCATGTTCCAATTCACTTTTCAAAAAATGACTGTCACCCGAGTAATATGGTATGTACAGTAATTATTTTAAGCTACACATTCACCTTATAAGCAACCTATGATCGACGTTTGTCTGATGTTTTATCAAAAAAAAAAAAAAAAAACCCACAGAAAAACACTTTATGGAACAGTTACGGAACAAAACAAATGGAACGAGCTTACTTTTGAAGAATGGTCTTAGAACTAAAAAAGAGATGCCACAACATCAGCAGTTGCGTTGCCCACATCGGGGTATCTGTCATCACAGTTAAAAAAGACAATCCCACGATATGGAATCCTTTTTCCGAGGTACGGGCTTCGAATTTTTTCCAGAACGTCACCCACGAACCAAATATCCAAACACACGACGGCAACTTGAGCAACGGCGGGACCGAACTGCACCGAAAGCAGCGGCTAATTGGACCCATTGAGTCAATTGGGGAGAATTGTAGTATCCGGACTTGTTGCAAGTAGGCCAGCCGAGGAAACACAACAACACCTGGTACACTCCAATACAAGGGGAATTCGTGTCGTTCTGTCAAAGTCCCATACCTCTGGACGGATGCTCAACGGAACTGCCGATGTCGGGGACTTGGCAACGGGGGGCTTACCCATCTCATTGACGGCATGGGCGAAAAAAAGTCTCTCGGTCGCTGCTACCTCCCGAAGTGTTCCCAGCACACTCGTGTCCGTGGCAGGAGAGTAAAAAAACGAGGTTACGGCGCGACTTCGACAACAACCACCTGCACTCTAGCCCGCGTCCGTTCTTAGAATGAGCAGGTTTCTGGAGGCTGAGTTTCTTACCTGGCGGGTTCGGGCGTCACGTGACCGCGAGCTCATTGGTCGGCCGGGGACGCCATCTTGGGGGTTGTTTTGGATGGTGTCCCGCGCTGGCATTGGCGGTCTGCGAGAGAGAGCGCCGCGGAACGGACAAGAAAGAGCAACGACTGCTGATTCAGCGAACTTGCCTTCTCACCTGGGGTGGGTGCATGGAAGGGTGGTTGCACGGTTACGTAACGCACCCATCCCGGGAGTGTCAATTCCGCTCCCTCAGAAATCATCAGCAGGTTGTTGATGAGATGTACCGAACTTTTTTTGGTATTGCGTCCATTAAGAAACCGAAATATACGATCCCTTCTTCAACTCTTCACGGCAGAAAAGTGCCCATGAAATTTTACAGCGATATCGTATACATTCTAAAAATAACCAGTTAATAAATAATTGTCAGAATATATTTATCAAGAGCAAATCAACTATATTTACTCTTATCTCTCCTGGTGGCTATTTCGACGAAGAATCTCGTCATTGAAACTATTGTCCAGATCTCGATGGACGAGCTACCTCGTCGAAACCACTTGGCATGGTTAAGAACAGGATATATATCCAATCCAATTTGGCATTCAGAAACCGAAGCACAGAACTCTGAATAATTTTTAATACCAAAAAATGACCAGGAAATCACTGTAAGCAATGTATTTTATATTTGTGAAGGAACACAGTTACTAAATAAATGTCAGAACATATTTTTCAAGAAAATATCAACTATATTTACTCTTAAGAACCGAAAATACAATTGAATTTGACATTAAGAAACAGAATCATATGACTCTGAATACTTTTTCAATAATTCCTGACAGAAAAATATCTATTAAATCTTTCAACCTGAAATATTAAAGCAATATCATACACAATATAGAGGGAAATGCTGTGAAACTTCTATGAACCGTCACTTTTTAAACCGTCTGTTCGTTATTTAAAGTTATTAGTACGTACACATATACATTCTGTACTCTATATACAGTAACCAGATAGCCACGAAAATAAAATACATGTATGTACAGTGTATTTCTAGTTCGTAAAACGTGCATTTTTTAAGCATTCGTTCATGTGCAATGGATGAAGGTGGGTTGCTGTTTTATGGTTTTCTGTCGTCCTTCTATTCGATTAACCGTCTCGGTCGGTTAATCGAAGTTTCTTTGATAATGTTCAAGATATTTCTTTTTCCAAATGTTTATCACCAGATAGAAGTAGTCTTCTGTCATACCCCGAACAGAGCTAAATAAAATCCATATATTTTCTGTATGTCATCTTTTATACATAAAGCGAGCCATTTTCTTCAGCATATTGCACAAAATTACATATTCTTAAATATACATATTAGCTTAACCAGTCTAGAAATTATTAACATTTGCCGTGTTTAATCATTGAAGCTGAATTTTCAGTTAAAACTTTAGCTTCAAGGAGGAAAAAGGCTCCAAAAAGTTTAATGAGAAATTACTAAAAAATTAAACTACACTAAATTTGTTAAAAAACCGCGGAAATAAGACTGGAATTCAAATTAGACGACTTCGTTCTGCGTTAATGTTTTCATCTTCAGTTTGCATTTGGCGACTCTGGGTCAAAAGGACGTCTTCTTCTCAGAATCCTTTTACCCTTCTCGATTTTTATTCTTTAATTTAAAAAAACATTTCTGTTACAACTTTTTATTTAAAAATAAATATTAATGTCAAAGAAATTCATTAATTCTGAAGAAAAAAAATCGGGCTTGTTTAGAATTATAAAAATTCTAATTAAATGTTACAAATAATCCGTTGGAATCCCGCTTTTCTTTCAGTAAAGATAAACATTTACCGAATCGAGTAAAGCAAACATGATCGGGAATCTCGCTTTGAAAGTTTAATAGGCAAGAATAATGAAACTTTCCGTTGAAGGGATATAGATTTGAATAGTTCAATGTTTGTAATTTTAACTTGTTTAGTCTAGATTTATTTTGTGCATTTTATGATATGAAAATTGAAAATACGCGACCTCTCTCTGTTAAAGACGATCCTGTTATTTCAAGAAACTGCTTGATGAAAACTAATATTGAAATGGAAAATTTATATTCCGTTGCAGAACTTACTTTTCCATACCCTAGGGCAGGGGTTCCCAACCTTTTAGTAACTGCGAACCACTTGAAATTTTTAGAAGTATTTTTGCGTACCACCAGTTTTATATTTTTTAGAAACAGATATCTAATGTCAGAAAAGTGGCCAATGGCGTGTTTTATTTGAATTAAAATACTAAGAAAGCTTCATATTTTATGATTAATGCACTTGTATTTCGTATTATTGATGTTTAATAAAGAAAAAAAATAAAACGATTATTGAAAATTACAGTTTTATTTTTTACTCACAGGTCTAAAATCAACTCATTTTAAATAATTAGTACAAACTAAGCAAACAAATATTAACATAATAAAAAATCAATTTTTAGAGCGAAACTCGTTGTTGTTTGTCTTTATTAAAATATCAATAACAGGAGCAATGGAGCTTATCTTCACTCTTAAGTCCTTTTCAACACTTATTCTGTTTCTATATTTATTTTTTATATTCAAAAGTTCAGAAAAACCACTCTCACTCAAGTAATTAGTAACAAATGGCATAAGAAATAGCATAACGTGGTTGTACATACTAAAAAATCGCGTGTTTGTACTAATCGTATCGTATATATTATCGTAATATAAAAATCGTACTAAATAGAAAAACATACTAAATAGAATATTTGAATCGCTCGTATCATCCTTGCGTACCGCCTGAAACGTTGCCGCAACGTCACCGGTTGGGAATCCCTGCCCTAGGGCATTTCTGTAAACACATATAGGACATCTTTTGAAAACAAATTTTAAATTTATTTGTTAATTTTACGAAAAACCAAACACTTGCCTCACGCTCGTGTCATTTAACCAAAATTCACTCGCTGTTCAGGCAAACCGTGTAATTCGCAGGTATGATATTTATTTATAAACCGAACAAACACAACAGTTTTTATTTTTTGTAAGCTATGATTGATCAGTTTTTAGCAGTATGCACGCACAGAAATACAAGTTTATTTCCCTTCCAAATATAAAACCTTGAACCCTTCTTGTATTACCGCCATTGCCCATAAACAGCGACAGTACAGTCAGTAGATTCACAGATCAGAGTTCGAAACTCGATCCAACGCTAGATCGTCGTGCTATCGGGGGCTGGTACACGTTAATCCTGTCGTTACCTCACATGACTTACTTCGGCGTGGTATTTGAGTTTGGAGAGTGCTTGTGGTCGTCTCAGGTGCTCTGACCTCGTCTTCAGAAAGTTGTTCAAAATAGTGAAGTGATGTCCTCAGATCTTTCCCTTCGGGACTGATCCCAGCTAGCCGTCGATAGTTCGTTGAGTCCCTCCAGCGTGAGTACACCAACCTATCTCTCCAGAGATTCCAACCTGCGATGGAAGTTGTCAATGGTACCAAAGGGAAAAATCCGTAGTTTTAAGAATTTTTCAGTAGACAAGTAAAAATTTAAGACATCGGCTTTAATAACACGCATATATCATTAATTCAAATATTTAATTACAAATTTGAAACATATGTGCAACACATATTATTATTTATAATTAATAAAGCACAGCATACATGAAAACACATACATAAAACCAATAATTGTGTATGAAAGAAATATATATACAAAAACATTTAATAATTAAATTTAAGCATTCTCTTCCATTCACTAAAAAATATATAATAATAATGAAAAAATATAGAAATAAGTAAACTAATTTATATGTTGTAAAAAATGTGAATAAATTTGAATTTTTCCGAAGAAAAAAATAATCGATTTCGTAATCCGTAGTACCTGATTCACACTTCCGTAGAAACTACGGAGAATCCGTAGTAGTTGGCATCTCTCTCAAACCCTAATCAGCGCTCTGCATGGCTCTGCACTGGGGCAGGTGGAGGAAACTCAAATCTTCATGTTAGCTAAAAGGGATTGCAAGAAAAGTTAATATTTTGAAACAATTTGCAAGTCTGTCAGCTGTTGAGTGTTCCAGCATAGCTTTTGTGCGAAAGTTTTCTTAAAAGCTTATACCTATTGATGGCAGCGTTGCTATTTACATTTCATATCTCTTTTCAATCCATTTATACTGAATATAGCATCAACATTCACAAAGAAAAGTATTTCATACCTCGGAATGAAATATAAATTATACAAAATATATAAAACGGCATTTCGTTTTTTTGACTGGTGTCAGCCCGTAATTGCAATACAATGCATGGCAGAAAGCGTGCTTCAATTAGATTATGAACATATGCTTGAATTGCAATCCCATACCCTTTTTCAGATGCAATAGCTTGAGGCGCAATGTTGCTAATATTTGCTGAGTCTGTTCTCTCTTTAAATTTTTTTTTGTGGTGTTGTAAGATTCGGCGTTTTGTTTGTTCAAATCTGTGGTGAATTAATGATGTTTTAATTTTTTATGCATTGCTGAATATGGTGTTTGGAGGAATGTGTGAGTGGTTTTTAGCGTACCGCTGCTTACTAGGGATGCGCCATCGATGTCGATGTTTTTTTAAAACATCGATGTATTTAACATCGATGTATTGGAGTCGATGTTTTTGTAACATCGATGTTTATACTTATAGATGTTTTTACGCTGTCGATATTTTATTTCTAAATTAAAAAAGTACCGTTATAAAATTTTACAAAACAACCAAGTAGCATAATTTTCATAATCAGCAAATTGAACTTTTAGACCAAAGTGGCCAAAGGTGAAGGGTCTGAAAAGTAGGGATGCGGCAACGAAGTCGATGTTTTCAAAACAATGATGTTTTATAAAAAACATCGATGTATTGAAGCCGATGTCGCATTACTAGTTGTTAAACCAGTTTTTAGAAATGGGTAAAAAAGTTTAAATATACTGAATTTTAAAAACATCGATGATTTGAGGGCGATGTATTATCAACATTCATGTTTTGCAGTCGATGTTGCATCACTAGGTGCTAAACCAATTTTAAGAAATAGGGAAACAAGTTTAAATACACAGAATCGATGTATTATCAACATCGATGTTTTAATTTTGAACATCGATGTTTTGCTGTCGATGTGGCATCCCTACTGATTACACGTAGAAAGCTTAATCTTGTGTTGTCTAGGTCAGGCTCTGACCACCAAAACTTCTTCATTTTCGGAAATCTCTCGAAATTTTCTTACTACTTTTTAAAATTTTCTTTTTGGATTTTGTAAGACATATACATTTTCTTAAAATTATATTGTTTACCATGCTATGCCTGCAGCTTTAGCACCCTTGCACCTTGCATGGTTAGAGAGAGAGTCTTGATTTTCGTTCCCCGGTCGAGTGAACACAGGCTGTTCTTCAGTTCTTTGCATTTTATTTGATCTTTACTTTTTAGATGTTTCAAATGTTATATATATATATATATATATATATATATATATATATATATATATATATATATATATATATATATATATATATATATATATATATATATATATATATATATATATATATATAATTCAATTAATATTATAATTCTATTAAAGAAAACCAAAGTGAAATTTTAAGAATATTTAAAAAACTTAAGCGGTGATTTTAGATAAGGGCGTCATCAGGGATGAGCCTGACCCCCGGACAACACAAAATGGTGTTTTCTACGTGTGGGCAGTGGTACGCCAAAAGTTGCCTCCCCCCCAAAAAAAAAATACCATAATGAACAAAAGTAAGAAGCCAAATTCGCAAAAAGTCCATGCAAGCTAAAATCCCAATATCAAAATAACACAAACTCAAAACCAGTGCAAACACAATACAATAATAAAAAACACACTGGACCATAAACCACTACAAAAAAGGATGGAATAGCTTATCCGTATCAGTGAAAAGAACAACGGTGAGTGACTAGTCTCAGTCGAATGGTGCGGCTCTTATACAAATAAAATGCATTAAATATGGTATAAAACTCTGATCAATGTCCAAAAGTAATAAGTTTGTTCCACATTTCTTGTTACAAAGTTATTCAAAAACTTAAAAATAAAAATGTTTTTCAAAAACATCATTGTTCTTATTATATCAAACAATTTTGTAAAGAAAATCTTTAAAAATTAGATTTTCATGTGGATGTTTTACAGATGTTGTCCATCTTAGCTGTCGAAAGTTTGATTGATGACTTGTTAGGACAATCGCTTTGAGAGCGAGCGCATCAACAACAGTGTTTTTCGTTGGCTATTCTCTTTTGAGGAAAAAATACCCCCCCCCCTTTAGAGGAAATAAATTCTTTTTTGAAGAGTAACAAGATTAAGTCCTCGAAGCTGTTTTAAAATGCTCCAACATCTGGAACCATTGACATGAGCTAAGAAAACTTTGTGTAATCTAATTCTATTAGTTTGTCACAAAATTGTTTTTCGGTACACTCTATTGCTGGCAACGCAATCATACGAAGAGGTAATGGGAAATTGAAAATAGTTTACGGGCGTGTAAGCAATTCCATTAAAGCAAACATCATTAAAAAAAGTTTGATTACATTTTGAGTAAACCTGTTTTTGTCGGAAAAGAACACTCACTTTGATTCAACTACAATTTTATTTTTTATTTTCGATTTTTTAAACCAAATTCGAACTGTCTTTGTCGGCGCTTTAAATTAAAAAACAATTTATTGAAGTATTTAAATGGATATCTAACTGTTGTCTCAAGGGATATTGAACGCATTGGAGTGCTATTCATTTACCTTTTAACCAATTTTTATATTTATATCAAGAATCGCTAGGATATCACAAGTCTTATTGACTGTTATGAATTGTCATCGTATTGATGTTTAGATTCTAATTCACGTTATACCAATTAAACTTATAGATTTGATGTATTAGATAATACACCTTATATTTCAGTTAGGTAATATACATTACATTTCATCAAATTCTGCTTTTTTATCCAAAAATATGGGTCACAATGGCTTACTCCCTTATGTTTTAACATTGTTAAATATTTAAAAAAATGCAGCTTGAATTCTTTTATTCTACTGAATTAAACAAATAGATGCAGCTAAAAAATTCCTTTAAGTTCCATTTTTATGTTTGAAAATAATTGTATTAAAGGAAATTCTTAAGCCAGTATCGTTAATATATTTTCAAAAAGCGTGATTCCAAAAGTTTGTGAATTTTCTATTGTTATCATCACATAGTGCAAATGAGTTTATGTTAATGCCTTTAATGGGGCGTATAGTTGTAATTTCCCTTGAAATTCTATATAAAAACTACATATTCAACTTCTAATTAAGGTATGAAATTGTTAAATAATTGCATTTTCATTTTAATAGAATTCACACTTATTTCAGTAAGAAATTAAAGTATCGAAATTGGGCTATGTTACTCAAAACAGCATGTAATATTTCAGAATATGCTAAAAAATAGATTAAGAAAATGAGCTGTGCCACAGAAAAAGCAATGAATATGTTCTTGTTCTATATCCAATAGGAAACACACATGGGGAAAATACGTTACTGATTCATAGACATTAAAATAAAAGCAAACGATTAATTTCCTTGAACAAGTTTGAAATTGATGTATTAGTAGTGAGCCAAAGTCACCGCCAAATGACTTTAATTTGCTTTCGGAACAATTAAAAAGCTTATTGCTAAAAATAATTCATAAAATTTGTTTATTTCACATACACAGAAAAATTTAATTGTTTTTACGATATCTATGGAAACTGATGCGTTAGAACAGAGAAGTCCAATGTTCGTTGTCCATAACTCACAGGAATGTGTATTATTTGTTTGTTGTCGAATGGCAACGAATTGGTTTGGATAATTGTATTTCATTTAGAGACATGAAATCCATTTGTGTGAATATGAATGCTTTATCGATTGATTTTCACTCATCCTATCAAAACAAATAGGAGAATATTTTCGAATTCTTTCTTGTCTCGCCAGCAGTTGAGGAGTGTGTTCAGCACGCATCCTAAGTGCGCAGAAGGGTTGAGAGTGCGTGGGCAAGCGGCGCAAGACGACCTTGGGAAGGCCGGGGCAGGTGCATCCCTAAAAGGCCAAGGATCCCAATCATCCGCGCACCGATCATCGCTCAAGACAGAAAGTTCCACAGTCGCCGGATGGCAACTGCGCAGCCAGCAAACGACCGCACAAAAAGACGGTAATTAATAAATATCGAATCGGTTGCTCGAGTCTTTTGTCGACTTCTGGAGAGAGAAAAAAGTCAGTCACGTTCCCTGGTTTAGAATTCCTCATCATTATGAAGCACTCGAGGGTCTCAAAATGGAGATAATGTCCCGATCATGACTAGCAGTAAATTCTGAGTGCTGATGCAAAGCATCATTAATCACTGTGCCGTTAATTCTATTCTGCAATTCAAAGAAGCGTACAGTGGAATTGAAAGGTATGCGATTATTCGGTATTTATATAAAGAAAGAGAGAAACGGCTTCTTGCAAAAAGCAGAAAGACATTTATTTATATTTTGTTTCATTATACAGATTAGAGAAAGTTGTTTTTGTGCGCTAATGAATTTTTCTGGTTCCTTTTCTTCTACATCAGCATTATGTTATCTACAATTAATGGAAACATGGGAAATGCTTAGACGCTTAGAATTTTATACTCTACGTTACTCTCCCTATTGTTAGTTACCTGAGTTGTTGTTCTCATCGGGATGAAGTTTCCTCAAA
Source organism: Metellina segmentata (assembly GCA_947359465.1). Classification (NCBI taxonomy): domain Eukaryota; kingdom Metazoa; phylum Arthropoda; class Arachnida; order Araneae; family Tetragnathidae; genus Metellina; species Metellina segmentata. Next base: position 122,589,470 of record OX375876.1, read on the forward strand.
AAACCGTAGACAAACCAGTTGTAGCGAATAGATTGATATCAGGCTCGATCAGAAATGACCTTCAGAATATTTTTATTAATCTCGCAGTCAGTATACAGCCCTCTTAATAGGTTTCACACCCCGAAGACCAGATACGGACCTTCGAACAGGTTTATGTGGTCCGAGGGCCAGATATGACCCTCCAAATATTTTTATCAAGACCAAATACGCCCTATGAGAAAGTTTAACTGTCTGATTTAACTAAACAGATTAAAAAATTCGAATTCTAACTTGTCCAAAATTTGAAATTAATTTTATTTTAAGTGACTGAAGATCGAGGTTCTTGCTTCACGAGGAGTTGAAGCTTTTCTTCTCCAACTGTGAAACATTCTTTTAAAACAGTGGCTTCCTTTTTTAGAAACCCTGTGCAATAGACTTCTTTGTTTTTGAAATATCGCAAACAGTTACATTTGCTTTGTCTGCACTGAGGATGTTTAATTTTAAAACAAGCTATGTTGTTTCAAAGGCAGCTGAATGGAATTTGCAAGAAGGCTGGTTGAGTTTCTTCTGGAACAAGGGTCAAATCTGACCAAACTGCAGGAATTTTTAAGAAAGAAAATTATTTGATTCAAAAGAAACTAATCATCTAAGATCTATAAATGCTGTATCAATATAATTTAACATCCTCTGATTGTAATGGTAGAATTCTTAAGCGTCATAGTTCCAAAAATATTGATAGTAAAACTGAATGCAAGACTACAAGTTCGTCTCTTTCACAGGAACTTATCTTAAGAGACACTCATAATCACTCCACAACTATAAAAGTCCAACGTAAGTCGATATTTACGATAGTCACCACGGTATCGCCTTTTGTATTTTTGTAATATAACACGGGTGCGATGTATGGAAAACAGATTGTATGATGGATATGGCTTGCATACGATTTACGTTCCTAGTTATAGAAATGTCAAAAAGTTATTTTCTTGACATTTAAATGATGTATACATTTTTCTATGAAAGAGAAAAGTGATTATCCAGATTACGTTTGCAATCAACGTTCAACCTGAGCAACTTTAGGCGATTTTACTAGTAATTTATAAAATAAGTAAAATTTCGTGAAAATAAATGTAACTGTTTTTGTTCACACAGACAAAAGGGGAAGGCAGAAAGACTGACGCTGTGAATATCATTCACTAAGTTAGGTATTTCACTCTATTTATATAAATGATTATAAATCCAGCCACTTGTGGTCTAGTGGACAATGGTCGAAAGCGGACAAATAGGGAGGAAAATATTCCACGAACAAGCACTGCACTACTTTTTATTAGCCTTTGCTGTTCAAGAGCCATTAAAATCTCCATTAACTGTACAGAGGTAGGTAGGTGTTTAATGAACGTCGCACTGGATCAGAAAAACGGGTTATTGGATACCAGACACATCACTTATAAAAAAATACATTTTTTTCTTTATTAAATTTTTCAATTCTTCCAAGTTTATAACATTGATAAGTTTTGCTACTTCTTTTAAGAAAAAATTTATATTGATATTTTTAATTAACGTCACACTGGAGCAACACAGAGGGATACTACTGGCGGTCAGGGATCAATCCCCGCGGGGAAAGAAATCAGTGGACAACACCAAGTAATTTAGAACCACGGTCAGATGACGAGATCACATCTGAGCTGGCATCTCACTCTACAAACTTCCACACCATGCCAACGTAAGGACATTTAAGGCCACGACAGATTTAACGTGCATCAGTCCCATTTGTACGTGATGGGGCGGAAGTTTGGAGAGTGTGGTTCGAGCTCAGGTGTGACCTCGTCAACTGACCGTTGCTCAAGGCTATAAAGGCTAAGTAGCCACGTCTGTTGATATAAAGAATCGTAGGAAGGATTCCATTGCTCAAGAAGGTCTAAACTGGTAAATCATGTCCGGAAGGATGCAGAATGGATCTATGTATAGAATGAATAAATAAATAAATTCAGTGGCTACTATGTAGGAAAAAGTAGTATACCTGTATACACTACGACGCTTGTACTATGCATTGATGAAAATGTCTCTATTTCTTGCATAACATGAAATATGACATATAGATATGTAAGATAGTAATGAAGATTTCAAATCTCCATCGGCGAATGGATTCGTATTTTCTTTGCCTTGCTCCCCATACAATTATTAAAGTAAATTTTAAAGGACATGTTCCGAAATACAATGTATTTAACATCTTTTAAAAGTTAACGATCCAATTAAAGTGTGAAATTCAAATATCTCAGTCGAAGTATCAAGTTTAGAATAAAAACAAAATGTTTACGTGTATTTTTTCACCCGCCAATGACCTAACCAAAACCACTTCTTTGCAAAAAAAAACATGTTGTCCAAACTTTCGATAGTATTTGCAATCCTGATTTGCTTAAACTTTGAAACCCAAACAAGGAAATAAAACAAGCCAAACCAAACACGGATACTTCACAAATTTATAGCTTTATTTTATTTTACTTTCGTTTTACTCAACTTCCGTGTTTGTGTTAAAACGTTTTTTGTTCAAAAATTTAATCTATTTCAAGTGATTTGAAAACTAACACCATAAAAATGTTTTGTTTGCATTTCGTTCCATTATCCCTTCAAAATCCCCTTTAAATCGAATTTTCGGACAGAATCGAATGCGGAAGTAAATAAATTTGATTTGTAAAATAACTTAGAAAGGTGAGTCGAATATTAAATAATTATGAATGGGACGAAAGGGATCGTTGCATCCACAATATATTGAAAAGTATTCGAATTGCACTTCAAGTTGTTTAAAATACGCTAACGCGAAGGTTCGTCAAGTACTTTTAACTATATACCGAACTTAATTGGGAACTATTTTTGTCAACGGTGGTAGGCTGAAAGTTGCCACCTAACTATCTGCGAAGTTCGACGTAGTCATTTGTAAAACATTCGACAATTCTAGAATCATGAGATTGCAAATGAAATTTCTGTCACTGCGGGCACTGTTTATAAATTACGAACAAAAAATGACGCAGGTGTCGTGATTATTTCAAACAAGGTTTAACGACCTTCGACGAAAACTCAGTGTTTACTTCAATTCTAATTGTGGATTACAACCTAGATTTAAAAAATTACAACAACGACTTGCAAAAATATGAATTGTGAAAGAATAATCAAATGACATTCGAAAATCACCTCAGGAAAAGTATTAAACAATGGGATTTAAAACAAAATTCTCAGAGTTCTATACTTCTCTCTCCACCAATTCTTTATTCGGTTATTTTGATTGATATCACCTGCAACAAACGATTTGAAAAATAAGGGAAAGGTAATGTAATTGTACCTGTATTCCAAAAGTCAATTTACCAAAAAGTCGTGGGAAATTGTTTTATAGCTCTCATCTGATCTTATCAAAACATGATCAATCTTAGAATCCGATAATTGTAATTCCATTCATACACCACATTTCGTTTTTGGGTTTGGACCGATAATCACTGTTAAAAAAATATGTACTCGTACGTTCCTGTATGGGATATACAAGTGAAATTTGTAATCAGAATGATAACTTCTAAATTAAAAAAATATGTTCGAACATTACTTTTTTTAGGCTGCGGGCAGCAGTTATACCTTGAAAATAATAAGAATCGGTTCAAGAAAGAATCCCGCTAGTTATATCTGTAGCCGTAGACAAAATTTTAAAACAGAAAAATAATATTCTAAAGAGGTTGGACAAAAATACGGAAACACCTTAAAAACGTAACCTTGCCTAATATGGTGTAGGAAAACCGTTGGCATTCAATACAGCTTGCAGTTTTCTCGGAAGGGATAAACACAGTTCCTGTATGCTTACCAAGGGAATCTTGTGCCATTCTTCCTTCATTTTCCTGTGCCAAGTTCAGATATCGATGATGGCGGTGGATAGCGATCACGCTATTTCCTCTCCAATGTAGACCACAGAGATTCAATAATATTGAGGTCTAGTGACTGTAGTGGCCAGGGTAGATGTGACAAATCATCCTCGTGCTCCTAAAACCAGTCTTGAACGATGGGAGCTGTGTGAACAGGGGCTTTGTCGTCTATTAAGACACCATCAGCAACAAAGTTTGTACCATGGGATGATCTGCCAAAATGTTCACATAATCCTTGGCCTTAATGTGCCCTTGCAGAGTAATCATGGGCCCACAGAAAACCACGATATGGCTGCCCAAAACTATCACAGAACCCATGTTTCACTCTTTGCAACAAGCAGTCTATACTGTGTGAATTGTGTGGCTTGGGAAGGCGTTCGCCAGACGTAAACTCTGCCAGAAGTAGGATACAATGTGAAACAAGATTCAACCGATCCAATTACTGTTTTGTATTGCTCCATAGTCCAGGCTTTATGACTCAAACACCACTTTTTCCTGTTACAAGCATTAGCATCACCGATGAATGGTTTTAGATTTGCAGCTCGGCCAGAAATACCCTGCTTATGGAGCTCCCTTCTTATTGTTTTGGAACAGGATTTGTGATCACTACATTCATTTCAGCAGTAACTTTTGCAACTGTTGTCTTCTTATTTTTAGTCACAATCCGTCAGAAAACTATCTTTCTCAAAGGTTTCAACATACGAATTGACGGTGGAAATGGCATCCTTATTCGACGAGAATTTCCTCGCATCGGGACAAATTTTCTAATTTGGAAACAAGGGGAAGTCGTATGGGGCCAAGTCTGGAGAATAAGAAGCCCATCCAATTCTTTAACTAAAAGTGCGTTTTCACTTCAAACAGCTCATTTGGTTTCATTTTCTTGGCAGCTGCTATAGTGCTCGCTTCAAATGTCTGTAAAATGCAAAGTCTCGCATCGGTCTGAAATTTTACGTGGTGTTGTCCTCGGATCTTGGGGAATTGATCCCTTTTGTGTTGCTCTAGTACGCCGTTAATTAAAATAACCTTACCGTACCTGTCTGAAATTTGGCCTGAGCTAGTTCGAAGAGTGACATCTGCCGGCCAATCTACTGTTACCAAATTGATGGCGTCACCACATCTCACCTAAGTTCACCAAACTTATCAATATACCCTCGTATCTCTAAGACAGTAATATTCAAATGAGGGAGTTGAAACGTTGTTTGCGAAAGAGGAAATGAAAAACGAAAGTAATATAACTTATAAATGATTTAAGATGAAATAAAAGGGTGAGGTTTCAGACATGGCACATTTGCGATGCCAAATCATCATAAATCACTAAGCCAGAATCAATGTTTCTTTCTGATCAATTTATTTTGAAACCCCAAAGTGCTAGTAGATGGCACAAATGAGAGGGCGTGGAGTCCACTCCCCAGTAATTTCATCTCTCTACGGGGCTACAAATGTAAGAGAGAGTATGGGAAAGAAATAAGGGTGTGAGTTCGTTACTTCAGAAGTTTCCAAACTGTCACGGCTCTCAAAAGAATTGAGGACGATTGACTGCTCTCCGATCACCTGTGCTCCTCCATATGATCAAGAAATAATCAGAAATTAAATATTGATAGCTTTTTTCCCGGCTTCGTCAGAGTTTTTGCTGTTGCTCAAGATCAATCATATCGCGTCTTTTCTCAGATGTTTCATTGCGTCCTTGTACTTGTCTTCTTTCCTCTTCTGACTGCTCTGAGATTTTGTCATTTAGGCCCGGTGCACATATCCGATTTTCCAACGTGCGGCGACGCTGCGGCACCGAAGCCCAACTATGCACACATAATCGTGAAATGACGCAATTACTTTTGCGATAAATATTCTATCGAAGACAACGTATTTATTTCACTTACTTGGTGTAAAAGAAAGCATACTTTGAAACAAACTAGACGCGTTACTGGATACAACCATTTATTAATTATTATTTATATTCCATTTATTTATGACAACAAGGTACTTGAGATCGGAGAAAAGGGTGCGGCGAGCTGCAGCGCCGTGGGGAACTGCGGTACAAATTGCACGCAAGTTGGACGTGCGTCGTCGCACGTTAAAAAACCGGATGTGTGAACCGGGCCTTAGTGTTGACTAGAGTGATTAAGGCCCGGTGCACACATCCGTATTTTCAACGTGCGTCGCCACTGCGGCACCGAAGCCCAACTATACACACATAACCGTGAAATGACGCACGAACTCATTTCGCGCCATTTGCGATAAATATTCTATCGAAGAAAACGTGTTTATTTCGCTTACTTGGTGTAAAAAAAAGTAGACGTTACTGGATACAACCATTTATAATTATTATTTATTTCCATTTGTTTATGAAAACAAGGTACTTCATTACGAAGACTCATGTGCAGCGCCGTGGGGAACTGCGGTACAAATTGCACGCAAGTTGGACGTGCGTCGCCCCAGCGGTGCTGGAGGCATGTGTGCACTGCGCCATTGGATCTAATGTATCTCACACCGCACTTGCGTTGCGGCAGCGGCGATGCACGTTGAAAAACCGGATGTGTGTACCAGGCCTAAGAATCGGTTTCATCTTTTGTGGTGTTCTGTTATAAATTTTACTTGTATGGTTCCAAGGAAACGATGTGGAATGATGAAAATAGTGTTGTGATGATGCTGAATTTCCAGACAAAAATATGTACATATTAGGTTACTTATATCGGGGTATTTCGACAGTTTTTGCTGCTTCAGAACAACACTTTTCTGTTTTGTACAATACTAGCACTACCCGCACGACGTCGCTTGTGACAGCATTCTTGTCATGTCTATAAAAAAATATCGCGCTATACTTTCAAAACATTTTAACGCAAAACCTCAATGATTCCGACAAACAAAGTAAATGAATGACAACATCAGCGAAATCAAAACAAAATTGGTATAAATGATAAAGATTCAAAAGTTATGAAATAACCAAATTAAACAGTAATTAACACAATTGCAGAAATGATAAAAATTCAAAAGTTATGAAATTACCAAATTAAACAGTAATTAACACAATTGCAGAAATTATACAAATTCAAAAGTAAGTAATGAAATTACCACTGCTGAAATAAAAATGTGATTATATCTTTAAATATAACGATATCAAATTAAATAGTAATAAACAGATTAAACAGTAATAAACACAGATACAACAGAAATAAACACAGATTAAACAGTAATAAACACAATTGCAGAAATAACCAAGCAATTCAAAAAAATGTGCTTTGAATACTTTGGATGGTACGTAGTTTAGAAAGTAAACTCAATAGAATCTGTGATCTCTCTCATTTTGCCAGTTTAAAAGTCATAAACCGCTAATTAGAGAACAAAAAACTTGCCCCGAAATCAAGGAATAATTGAATTGGTTTGTCAACAACAGGTCAGTGGTCAAATTTTGCACACTCCTCTCTACTGATAGTTAAAACTACCTTCTTTCTAAAGGAGATTGGAACTTCTTTTCTTCTAGTATTTGTACGCAATTATCACAGGAAGTTTTTCATTCGCAGCCATTTCAGCCATTCAGATCTCGAAGTGAGAATATTTTGAATTCCCCTAAAATCCCATTTTACAGTTGCCAGGAAAAAAAATTTTACTTGTGAAATTTCAGAACATTGAACTAAGGAAAAGTCTACACTCCTTAGGTTTCAGTGGGAGAGGAGAAACGTTTTTTAACTGTTGACACACCGTCACACCGCAGAGTATCATTTTTGATTGAAAATCCACACTAGTATGCCCTCCCCCAATTACAGACTACTTCTACAAACATTATACAATATATTCAATCAAATATTTTTATTAGTAAACGTCAGACGGTCAATTAGACGCAGGAACTGTTGATTTGTTTATTTTATATGCGCCTATCAGTCATCAACAAAATAAACTTTAACATTGACAGAGAAATATAGAAAATTATGAGTCATATGAAAGGATTTTTGGCGTAAAAACAACTGCCAGATAAGAAAAGATACTTCTGTTTAAGGAATAATTTGATTTACCGCCGTTTGACTTTAGTTGTTATTTTAACGACGTGTTGAAATTATATTCGAGTATCGTGCCAAGTTACATACGTTACGAAAAGGTTACCAAAATATTTCATCCTCTGCATTGAGCTTTGCAAAACAACAACAAAAAACATCAAATGGTACTCCTCTAACTAATCCGTTTCTAATAACTAATACTTTTTCAATCGGGCTGTCTGTAATTCTTAGATCATTAAAATAAGTGTCCTCAAGATCACTCAAGCAATTATAAATTGGGTGTGATATGTTTTCAAGTTTTTTTAACCATCAGGAACTTTTACCATGAAGTTTTTAACAATCACTATGCCTACACATGAAATGTGGAGATATAGCCTTCCTGACAAGGTTTCCAGAATTCACCACTCATTACGAACGAACCAGAATGCGTGAGGTAACACAATACAGAACGGAACGGACGTATGAATTACGGAGTTACCTATCAGATAACTGCGAATCTCCACATCATAATTAATAAACAATTTAACAAACGAGGCTGCGATTGAAAGTCACTGCTTTATTTTTGAATGCGATCCAGCAACAATAAAAATTCCTTATAATGAATTCAGAATTGGTGTATGATAGTTGATAGGTCAACGATGATTAGATTAAACGTCGCAAAAACGGAGATAAGCTGAATTGTATGGAAACCCCGATATGCATCTTGCAGGAGAATTTGGTTTATTGAAATTTTGTGCGGCTTTGTCGAGAAGCTTGTCGATCAGTCCAATTTACAGAAAGTAAAGCTGCCGTCCGAACCAGTATGAAATTCGTATACAGTTGATAAACTGCAAACATATAGAAAAAGGTGTTGGAAAGGACAATAGGAGAACACTGCTATACACAAATACATGAATGGTGTGATCATTGGCCTGTATTGCTAACTCGTGACAGCAAATGCTTTCGTCACCGAACTATAAACCAGAACCCATACTAAGGATGCCAATTGTGGAACAGCGTTTATGTTCCAATCATCATCGAATTTGAAAAAAAATTATTTAAAACCATGACAGCGGCTGCCAACTCGTGGAAGCCGACTTGTAAAATCTTTTGGTACAGCTACACTCTACGTTTATGAATGATGGCAACGGATTGGCGATTGTTTTTGGCGCACTTCTAGTAGCGAGTTACGATAAATTAAGGCAACCCATCTGTCGTTACGGTTGTTGTGGTTTTCATGGCAACCTCGCCAAACGGAAACTTTCAATTTTCATTTTGAATATTCTAGAAAGTGCTTCCAAAATCCGTTAAAGTCGTTTGATTTCATGGGTTCGTTGGAAATTTTTTCTTTGCTCCCATTGGTTATTTTGCTTTTAAAATATTCATTGGTCCTTTTAAATCTTTTTCTGTGATATCATTGGTCCATTTATTTGTACTTCGACAGTTGTGGAATTTTTATTTTATTATATTAGTTTTCACGAAAGGATTAAAAGTTTTGTTTTTTTGCCATTATCGTTTTGATTATTTTTTTACCGCAAGACTTCTGACGTTATCAGGTTGTATTATTTCTTGCTTTTTTTCTTTTATAAATCTCTTTCTTTTCAACATGCCCCTGTATTTAGTGTAATTGATGAGTTTCAGGGTATATATATATATTCTTACCCAACATTCGAAGTTTAGTTCTGCTGGAACGCAATTGTGTTTACTTTTTGTGAAATCGAAAAAATATATACTTTTCAAAACGTTTTTAAATGTGTTTTCAATTTTATGAAATTTAGTTGTGAAAAGAAAAATGTTTTTGAAAGAAAAAGATTTTTGAAATAATTATTTCCTTGGCGACTTGCATTAGGATATATATTTGTTTGTTTGCATTGAAAATCCTTCTCATGCCGCGCCTTCTCCAGAAAAGTGACACACTTCGAAAAAATTATTTTAAAAGTACATTCAGAATATTGAAAACTTTTAAAGAATATTTTGTTCCAGATTGAACTATTGACGCGTTGCCAGCTTCGCCAGTCAAAAAAGTTTTGAGCTCATTGAAATTTCCTGGATCCTATTTCTCTATTATTTTGCTATACTAGATTGTAATGTTTCTTGGCTCTGACGTCACGCCCTCGCGGACGGAAAAGTGAGTGAAACGGTCACCTGTTGGGTTGCAGATAGAGGCTTCGAGTAGATGTCACACTTACAAGCTTCCAACTTGGCGCATTTATTAATCTAATTTGGCCTTAAATTTAGCACGTAAATGTTTTGACAGCTTGCCTGTCAGTTTATATGAGAAAAGTACAATTATAGCAGTTTTAAAAGACATTTTTATGTAATTAATAATAGATGATATCGAAAGATATTTTTTAAATTTGTAATGGTATTTGTTCAATTTATTGCCTCCTAAAAATTTTCCGAAAGAAGTATCCCAGGTAGCAAATAAAATTTTTGAGGTTATGTCATCGAAAAATATGTATCAGGTGTGCCCCAGAGTGTTATATAACAATTCTATAGAATATAATAGAATTTACCGCGATAAATACTTGTCTGAAATTTAAAAGAAGCTTGTACGTCAATTATTTAAAACTTATATTTTAATATAAGAGAGAATTGTTGGGATACCACTCTATCAATTTATGAAACACATTCATAACGATTGTCTTTACAGAGCTTTTCAGAGTACTGCCTTTCTTGTGTGATGTAATAACGTAACTTCTAATAGAATCCGGAGTTAATTCCATTATTAATCACAAAATACTCAAATATAGATTCAAATACTAACAACAATAAAGCAACGCGTGTTAGTCCAAAGATAAGTAAATATCTACCAATGTCGACAAGCAACAAGAACCGACAGCGCGCGGAAAATACTGGTCGGCTCTTATTGGCTTGCGCGCGATTCTAAATGAAATTACTCCGCCGCATGTAAAAGGCAAAATATTCAACATTTCATGCTAATTATGACAAAAAATCATTATATATGTGTGGGGTTAACAAATTAATCGCATTTCTAAATTGCAGTGCCACATTACAATCAAATATCGGACAGGGCGTTGGGAACTATATGTTTCGTTTGCTCTCAGCATATTTCTCCACTGCCAAGAAAGCCTGCCACCGAGTAAAACAGCCAACATTTTGTAAAAATGAAAAGATTGCTTTTCGAAATAAAATCTCATAATTACGAAATAATCTTAAATTTAATTCAATAATTACTCCAATTCAATATTACTTGTGTGGTAAAAGCAAAGCAAAATAGACAAGATTCTATGACGGGAAATTAATAAACACGAGCTTATGTTGCTAAAAATGTCATACACAAATTAACAAAAAGTAATTTGAGTGAATGAATTCTATGTAGAAATATTATATTAATGAAATTTAGCTAATAGTTAAAAATATTTTAGAAGTTAGAATATCACAAATAATCCAGTTAAAATATCAGATGATAAACGAATAATGAAACGATAAATAACAGGAAGACGAACAATGAATAATAACACTAATAAAAAAAAAATAGATGTAAAAGGAAGAAATTTAGCGGACAGTTAAATATATTTTATAAGTTATTACATCAAAACACGTTAGATGATAAATCATTCAAAATATTAGACTATATAAAATAATAATAAAACGATAAATAACAGGAATATATATAACGAAAAAAGGGAATAAAAGAAATAGATAAATGGATAAAAAAGAAAGAAATTTAACAAACAGTTTAAGAATATTTTTCTAAAATAAAAAATCCAGAAAAATATTGGATGATATGCGAATTTTAAAATGATAAAAAAAAGATAAATAATAAATAACGAAGTGTATAAAGCATATATAAAGAAGATGGAACTATAAATATCTTTAAATAAGTACTGAATAAAAATTTTCTTCGGGTTGTGAAATCCAGCAACCAACCGCATCGCTCCCTCACCTTCTCTAGGGTGACGTCACAGATTTCGTTGTCAAGTTTTTTTCTTTCTTCAGTTCGTCCAAATAGTTAACGTTTGGAATGATATTTTAAGTCCGTGTAGCAAAATTTATATCCTGTTTTCAGAATAGTGATGTTTTTCTTTCCCACGTATCAGGGATTTCCGTTTTAGAACTGGTAATTCTTTCATTTCACAGATACGGTTGAATTTTATTTGCGTGTTGTTGAAATTCTTCGTTGTTCGTTGATTTGTTTTCTGTGAAACTCAATTAATTTTTAATTTCCCTCTCAGTGTATTATTCTTATATTTGCCTGTAAGTATTGCTCGGAGTTTTTAATCTATTTATTCAAGTATATTTTTAATTTAAGTGAAATGAAAGTCCGTATCAGAATTGTGTGTGTACGATTTACAGTAGGTAAACTCGTAAAAAAATAATTCGAGAACGTTGTACATAAAATTAAACGCAATCCTAACAGAATTTAAGTAATTTATTTATAAAAAGGTTACCAAAAGAACATCTCTTTCAAAGAAAAATTGTCCTCTTTCCCGATCGGATCTTTTTTCACTCTTTAAATCGGATCTCTTTTTCGGTTGTTCACTTTTTGTCCTTTTTGTTCATCATTTCGAATTGCGTTAAAAATATATTTCACATTTCCCACTTTAGGCGTTAATATATTAATAGTATCTACTATATCGATATGTAAACCGCAGCTATTCAAATACGTACTAGATCTAGTACATTTTAAGAAAATCGTATGCACTACTAAAACGCATCAACGTATAAAGGAAGTTCTACCTCTAGTGTACATAGAGCTCTATGTTAAAGCGCAATTCTCATCGTTTATCTGGTTTAACTTCGTACCTAAATCGTTCGCACATATTTGAAAATATTCAAAAAAGCGGACAATCTGGTTGTAAACATCTTCGATTTTATAAATATTTACATTGAGATTTGAAGAGTTTTTATAAATTTGATGTAAAAACCAATCATGTTATACAATTTGCTAAAAGTAATTTTGTTTGCCCCACTAGGCCAGTTTATTTCATTTACAGTTTTCTTTTATAAATTTGTTCTCGCCTTTACAATTTTTTTAAAAATACGTAAGTAATATGTTCAGCAAATTTTTTCTTTCAGTTAGTGGTTTTTATATTCATGATTCGTTAAAATTGATCCTTTTTATCAGATACCTAACAATTTTGCACCAATAATGCGTTCTTTTCGTGTGCTTTCTTTTTTTAAATAATTTTACCAAAAGTTCTCTTTTATGATTTTTATCTTCTGGAAAGCCTACGTGAACCGCCTGTGTAAATAGTGAAAGGGGGGGGGGCAACGAGAAGAAATCAAGCGGTACAGTGAAACAAAAAGCTTTTTGCTGGTATCGATTTTCGATACGGATCTTGTTGCCCATTTATTTCTACGAACTTCGAAACCGTTCATATGAAATTTCTGTCTGTTTGGGGCTATCCGGCTCTATCCGGGCGGCAAGTTGACCCTGTTTTAAAGATTTCCAGAACATCTCTTTTAAAGAGAACATGTCCTCTTTTCCACTTTGGATCTTATTTTCACTCTTTTTGTCTGTCAGATCTTTTTTAGAACTCTTTTTTTCTTTTTCGGTTGTTCACGTTTTGTTCTCTTTGTTCATTATTTCGGTCTGTTTAAAAAAATTTATTTCACATTTTAAACAACTCGCTAATATATTCACATTGCCATTTATATCGTTATGTAAACCACATAATTCAAATTCGTACTAGATCTAGTACATTGTACGAAAATCGCACGTATTAAAACGCATCAACGTATAATAGGAAGTTCAACCTCTCCAGTGTATATTGAGCTCCATGTTAAAACGTCTCATTAGGAGATCAAATAGGTAACCAATGAGAATTTAGGTTCGTGTTAGAATAATACGAATAAGAAATATTGTTCTTATTACATCAGAATGAATAGTAAAACAGACGATTCGCAGCCTTTTTTTTAGCTTGGAAAGAAATCGCGTTGCTAACCGAGCCACATTTTAGCATTAAATCGAAGTCGATAAATTAACTATGGTTGTTGCGCAGAATTCGGTGAGTTATAATTATGTGTTGGTGTATTATTTACTTGTGCTGTTTGCCAGCAGTATTTGTATTAGTTCTGCCCATTGTTAAATTATAACTTTTCGTGTTTGTTTATGTGATAAAGTTAAAAGAATATAATAATGGTTGCAGTTCGCATTCATTAATCGAAATTCTAAACAGGCGGAACATTTGGATATAGAAGTGTATAGGAGGTATAGTCTCATCCATGTATTTTGAAACATAATCTTATAGGTAATTTTTCCCCCCAGCTTTTCAAATGATCTATCACTCATTCGGAAGGAACTAAAAATATTTTCACTTTTCGTGTCCTTTATTTTTCAAAATAATTTTACCAATTGTTATCTTTTCTGATGTTTATCTTCTGACAATTCTACTCTGTATTATAATGTGAATTGAAGCTTATCAATGAAAAGTATTCTCGCGAATTTTCAAGTTTTCTTTTCCCATATTGGTTTTTTACACACATCGGCCCAATAGATAGCAATATTCCAATTGAATAATTTTGCTTTCTTTTTCTATTCATTCTTCATATATATTGGTTTTGTTTAGGTTTTGACCTTGAAAATACTTTTTCTTCTTGAAAGACCTTTTGCGTAAGGAGATTTATATGAGAATATTTTTGTTTTTTTCTCACATAATTCATCCAAAAAATTTCGAGCTGTATTCTATCAAGTAATGTCAGGAAAATAGAATTTGAATACCGTTACTTCCACTGCTCGCTATTTTTTGTTTTTGTGCATTTATTGTATTATGCACTTGAGAAAATTCTCACCTACTTTTTTAAAATAATTTCTTTTTGAATCTTCCAACAGCAATTTCGTTTTCGGATTAGTCTACACAAAAGCTAAGCATTTCCAAGAAAAATCTTGAATGTGCTTTTGAACGGAAGTTATTTATTGGGAAGCTAGAATTTTGTTATACTTGACAGTTAGAAGTATGTTTTGCTCGCAGTATTTTGACATCTTTATTTTCATTTGTGTTCCGAACCGTTGCATTGGTTCCATGCATTTTTTTGTTATAAAAATTCCTTTTGATCATTCCTTCTTTTAACTGTTCCAATTGGTACAGTATGATTGTTCCTTTCATTTTCATACACCATATCGTCACTTCTTTTGTTTGTATTGGATCTTCCCATTTCTATCATTCCGACAAACCACTTGAGTGCTGTTTTGTTAATTAATTTTTCTTTGTTACCACTAATTGATTTTTATAATATCCAAAACAAATATCGTTTTCTCTAATACTATTTAATTTGATCTAAAGAAGGTAAAGCGCTGTTATTTTACGATAAGTATAGAAAACTAACAAGCAATATTAAGTTAAACAGTTATCAACTGAGGTGAATTTTAGCACTTTGTAACTGTTTAAATTAAGTGTTAATAATTTTTAAACATTGGTTGTAGTAAGTTATTTCAAAGTTTTTTCAACATCAGATATAAATATCAAATGGTTAAGCAAACCTTAATAAGTTCGGTACTTCTATTGGTTAACTTTGTAATTTGGATGTATAAATAAAGCAATATGTATGCTTATGACAAATTTTTACTGTCAAAGCAAAAAAATTTAAAATTTTTACAAAAAGTTTAAAAAAATTTAGATGTAATTTTTAGAACATTAAATGAACCAAAAGAGCTTCAAAATAAGTTCCGTAAGCCATGAAATAAATGTGAAACATGACTTATATACACGAAGTGAATAAAACAGTTCTGATTTATAGTCAATGCTTGACATAAATTCTAAAATCTTCTTACGAGCATAACACAGATTTCTCAGAGATCATTTTTACGTCAAATATAAATATTTTGTTTTTAACTTTACTAAGAATGAACATGCAGATTTTGAATTGAATACGATGATTAGAATTGCACGCGTAGAACATTTCAAATACCTAAAATGCATGAAAATTTGAAATGTGAGAAAACGCAATTTTTAGCAAACAAATCTCTTTAAAATATTATATAAGGGACCATAACTCAGTTGAAAAGTGTCAAAAGTGAAAAATTCTTTTTCACAGTTGTAGCTATTAGTGTCTAGTTAAATAATATAGCTAAATTCGCTGTTTTGGTCGAATTTGAGTGTTTTGAAAGTCTACTGTCCCCTTTAATGCGACAGAGTACATCTATTCGTGTAGACGTCGGCAATTCCGAAGAGAGAATAAAAACGCTCCATACAATGCGGATGACTCATCCGAAATTTTCAAGTAGTGTGGGCTACGGATGTTGACGTTATAAAATTGTGTTTCTTATTCCCCTAATCCAAGTTTCTATCTTAGCGATGGTTCAAGATACGAGTGAAAATTTCAACGGATAAATGCGGTAAAAATGCAAAATAATTTATATATTTTTATTATGTATGGATGGATGCTATAAATTGCATAGCTACTGTATACTTCGGGTTCTCAAATCCTGTAAAAACTGGAAGGCTTTCAAAATTAAATTTTAGTTAGTTATCTTGTTTTCGTAATCTTATTTAAAATGTAATTTACAAAGATATGTAAGAATTAGAAACTACGGAAAAGATTCTTGAAAACATTGCAGATTCCTGGAACATCAGTTGACGTCGCTGAATGTTTTTTGTATTTTGATTATGATAAATAGGAGTAATTTTTAGAAAAGCATGGATGATTAAGACCATTATGTGCTTTTATATATCTGTGATATTGTCATGCAAATATAAGTCATGCATTTACTGAAACTTAGAGTGTAAATATTAGTCACCAACAATTTTTGCAGATTTTTAAAGGTCATTTGTGTTTTATAATGTTTATTAAGGCTCAATTATTTTATTTCTGTTTAAATACCGAAAACATTAGATAATTTGAAGTTGAAGGGACCAAGAAAAATTTTCAAACTATTCTTTCGAATTTTAAATACAGAAAGTTTTATGAATTGTTTTATGTTTTGCCCGATTTTTCAAAAACATTTTGTCACGTAATTAACGTATTTTTAAAATTTTGTATAAGGTGATCAACGTTTATCGAAAACAGTATGAATAAAATTTACAATACACTAAATACTAAAATGAACAATAAATAACTGTATAAACAGGGTGGCGACAGAACCGGGAATTCAGGGAAATCAGGGATTTCTCAGGGAAGAATCATTTTCTGGAAAAATCCGGGAAAACTCAGGGAAGTTTCGTTTAACTCAGGGAAAAAGTTGGAATTTCGTTTTGCAAATGGCACCCATTTGGTACTTTTCCGTTAGCCATGCGGGCGCCACTTTGAACCAAAATCAAAATGTCGCCAATTTTGTTTTCATTCCGAAAATGAGAAGTGTATTTTTTACGTAAACATCCAGAAAAAAAGAGTTGTATACATTGTATACTGTTTTATTTAACCTGTAACGGCCGGAAATCCTGTAACCGAAGTCTACTGCTGTGCCACGTTCCCTAATGTCAATAATAGGAACGTAGTGCCTTGCGGCTTTAAAAAATACTAAAGGCCAGAAAAACCTGCAAAAGTTAAACATCCGGTTCCAATTTAATCAACATTAAAAAAAAAATCATTTTTTTCTAAAATACCGAGATTGGCGGGATTTTTCCCTTAAGGGACTGATCCCGGACCGTCGTCAATAGCCCTTTGTGTTGCTCTAGTACGACGTTAACTATAATTACCATTACCTAGATTGGCGATTTTCCAAAATTGCGCCCGGCTAACGAAAAAGTAGTCATTTAGATTATGCATATGTTTTTTATTACATATGTGTTAGAAGTTATTAATTTTTTTCGAAATTTTTTTAACTCTGAGGTTTTTTTTGTTGTTGAAAAGTTTGCGTTCCCGTTACAGTTCTTTTCGTGATGGATTCGTCATTGTCAAATGCGGCCAAAATCGTTTGCGAAGAGATCCAATCGGCGTGACGTCACAATCTCCTATGAAAATATAAATATTTAATTGAAAAATTATTTATTAAAAGAAAATCAAACGTATAAGGTATCTATCTGGTGTAAAATTTTCCGCAGCTTTGAAATCCGTTGATGTTTTCATTTTTTAAACAATCGCTGATTTAGAAAAAAGCACTGAAGAACGCCAGTCATAACTTTAATTATTTCTTTTGCTTCACCCGAATTCGTTACTTTTCAAAATGAATGAATCTCGAATCAAACGAAGGTCATTCTTCTCGGCGGCGAAATTCGTATTGGAAAAAATATAAAAGTTACAATTTAAAAATTATTTATTTAAAGAAAATCATATTTTTAGGTATCGATCTATTGTGAAATTTTCCGCAGATTTCAAATCCGTTGAAACTTTTATTCTATCTTTAACGATCGCTGAGATAGAAAAACGCAACAAAGAACGCCAGTTCGAACCAGAACGAACGAACTCGAATCCGTTGCTCAGGAAATCAAAATGAATTAATCTGATCTTTTAAACCACGAAGGTAGAATTCTTCACGGCGCCGGCGGCCAAATTCGTATTAGAAAAAATATAGAAGTTACAATTTAGAAATTATTTATTTAAAGAAAATCATGTTTTTAGGTGTCGATCTGATGTAAAATTTTCCGCAGATTTGAAATCCGTTGAAATTTTTCTTCTATCTTTAACGATCTAGGAGATAGAAAAAAGAACTACATAACTCCAGTTAAAACTTTATTTGTTTTGTTCGTCCGCTAAAATCGTTGTCTTTATACCGTATGCCATTCTAAGGAAAATAATAATAATTAAATTCCAATTAATTAATTTTTAAATGTTTTAGATTAAATTTTTAAATTCGGGGGCGATAGAAAAATTGCAAAAAATTCGGACCACATGTGTGCTAAATTTCACTATTGTAAGTGCCATCTATTCGTCAGGACACTGCGTACAGGACAGACAGACAAACACTTCCTTTTATAATAGTAGAGATGTACCGAGCGCTGGCGCCATTGACGGATTCAGGGGCTGATGGCTGCTTTTGCAAACACATCAAAATAGTTAAAAATGTAAAATTAAATTTTCTATCTATAACTTTATATTATTTCGTCTATTATGGAATACAATTAAAAATATTTTTTACTTATCTTATTTTTATTCATCTATCAGTCTATAGTTTTTTAGTTCATCAAGTGTCAAGTTTATTATAATTACGGAAGAATTGTTCTGCGAACGGATGGAGAAACTCAGGGAAGTTCATGAAAAATACTCTGGAAATCAGGGAAAACTCAGGGAACTTTTTACTTCAATTTTTGTAGCCACCCTGTATAAAAAAAATCGAAATTCAAAAACGTTTTCCTTGTCGAAAGTTTAATTAATTTCTTTGGATTGTAAACACCCCTTGATTCATTTACAATACTTTATACAGGGTCATTTCATGGTGATTAACTTTGAATTTTGAAACATTTTCAGTCTTGGCTCAAGAAAATAATCATAATAACAAAAAACAATTTTTTTTCACTTAGTTTCCTATGTTCTAAGATTTTAATTAATTATATTACAAGCATTTAAAATTTTTAAAATGTGTTTTTTATTTAAATAATTAAAGATTACGTGAGTGTGACTAACGTAACAAATTTGGACACACAAAATTTGCTGCAATTTGAAATATGTTCGTTTAAAATGCCAGTTTGTTTTACAGCTTCATTTGTATTTTCTTATGCACACTTAGGCTCTTGAGAACGCATATGTAGCAGCTTTAATTAATTTCATAAATTTATGAACTTCAAAAAATAATAAATGGTCGATAAAAGTATGTGTTAACGCGACTAACGTAACAAAATGGCCCAATACAAAAGCACTAATTTTACAGATCTTTTATTCCCTGTTATATTACACATTACATTAAATTTGAAAGCTGAACTTAAAATGCCTCTGCTGTCAACAACCTGGGAACGTTCAATTTTTTCCAGCACATTATTTTTCGTGTAACATATTTGGTCTGGGATCTCAGGCTATTTGTAATAGACTCCAGAAGCAACCATGACGAAACGTAACAATCCTTACATATCGTAACAATCCTTATTATGAATTGCTTTTATTTCACCTGGGTACTTCATTCCATCATAAGTAACCAGACACCAATCACTCACATTCAATGAATTGCTGTCAGTATATTGATGATCCTCATCATATGATTCGTTCAATACCTCATCTGATAGAAAAACATGACTTTCCTGATTGTTCTCAGCCACGTCAGAAGTCTTCAGTAGGGCAACGTTCATATATCCCAATCGTTTCACGCACCGTGCCAGCCGAATCCCTATGATAGGTCTAATTTCTTTGAAAGCATTGCAAAGTTTACGGTATTCAGCCTCTATTTTAGCTCGCGCAACAAACAATGTAGTGATTTTGATCGTTGGTTTTGATGTTTCCTATATTTGGTAGAAATTTAACGGAGATTTCACAACTGAATGGCCACTTACAATTTTTTCCACACAAATCTTTTCAGAACTGCACATACGTCATCACAAGGATCATGATAGGACTCAAAAAATTTCCAGGAATCATTTATTGGATTTGCAGACATGTAGGCCAATGTAAATCTATTTTTGAAATGTGCAGATGTCTTCTCTATGTTTTTTTTTCGAATTCTTTTAAGATTTCATTGTTGAGTACTTGAACTTTACCGAGGATGAAGAATCATTAACCCAATGAGCCGACGTAACTTCATTTTGATGTTTTGCAGGATAATTATTCCAGGAACAAGGTTCTCTTTTTTGCCTCTTCAATTGCTTGGATTGGCGTAAAATATTGTGCATGTGTATTTTAATTTTTACTAATTGATGCTGAAGTAGACTTCGCTTCTTCTAATGAAACTTGATATTCTTCAAGTTTTCCTCCCTTCCATTGATTAACTATTACCTTAGGATAGTAATCTCCATCAAATTAATTATCATCAATACCTTTGACATTAACTAACTTAAAAGTTGAGTTTTCTAAAAATACTTTCAGTTAAGTGTTGACAATCTAAGCACGTATTTCGCATGCACTCCTCTTGCCACATATCACATACTACACATTGAATAACTGGTCGTATTGATGATACTGGAGAAGTGTGCTGGACAACCTTTAGGAAAGGCTGCAAATTTTCAAAATAAATACAGCAGCAGACGTAATGCTTATGTGAGCTAATAGTACAACCTCTACGGGTCGGATTCGGGAAAAAGATGAAAACCCGATTGATACACTTGGTCTTTCCTCTTTAAAAATTTCATATGCTTCCTTAAGGGAATACATTAGAAGCTTCTTTTGTATATGTTCGGAATTTTTGCATTTCTTGGAATCTTTTATTCCAGGAAGTTGTTTGGATATGTTGTCATGATGATGACATGTTGATCTTGCGCTAAAATAAAATAAAAAGATTAGTGCTTTTGGTTTCAAATTAAACATAATTCTTATGGGTATAAACATTAAAATTTCATTTGAACTGTTAAAAGAATTAATTTACTTTCACAGTATATTTTATTAAAAACAAATACTTTCAATTACACATATGTGTGTGTGTAATTCTTATGAATAAGACAGTAATTAATCGTTAGTTTTGAATTGCACCAGAAATCTATTGCTCAAATTGGTGGTTTATTTTTGTGTGTACTGATATAGGGTCTCCGTATAATGTTATTGACTCTTGTCAACAAGACTTTCATTAATTATTGAGCCTAATAATAATTGGAACTATCTGATAATTAATTAAAATGATATCGGTACATTTCACTCAAATAAATTTTCATTAACACCTTGTTTCATAATTACGTTAAAAATACTATTTCAAATATAGTTCTAACTTAACAAAATAGCCAGGTTACTTTAGTCACTCGCATATGTTACGTTGGTCACACACAAAAACCACCTTTCCATTGATAATAAAATTAAAACCAGTAGATATCACTAGACCTATATTAAGAAACTAACTTCCTAAAACTTATTTTACAAAAAAAAAAATTATGAAAAAATTAAAAAAAAATTATTTTGGTGTGACTAACGTAACATAACATATGCATATGTTCAAACAGCAAGTACACAGAATTATTTTTTATTATATCTTCAAACACTGTATTTTCTAACACACACTGCTTTTAAATTGTAACTTACGTAAAAATTTTAAGTATCCAATGTCATTTACATACCTTAATAGATGGACAAACTATGACAAAAAAGGACCAAGCAAACAACTTCACACAACATATGCTTTTGGAGTAAATATCAGCTTGAAAGCCGTCTTGCTTTCTTAACTGATACGCGATTCATAAGCTTCAACTCTCTAGATTTAAAACTATATATAATGTTATATTAGAGAATATTTTTGTTTTCTTTCTGAAAATGTCTCAGTAGCTATGAATATGTTTGTTTACATGGATGTGTACTGTAATATGTTGACTTTATGAAGTGCTAAGTTGTAAATGAATATTCTTATTACACTTTTAAGAACTAACAAACTTGAAAGTGTGGTACTGAAAAATCAGGATTTTGTCACTTAACACATATGTGCACTAATTCATCGACATGAAAACTTACATTCTTTATGCTTAACTTTTGATTTCGAAATATAGTTTCATGAAAATCTTTTTTTCATTTCTATAGTGATAATGCTGCGAAACACTGGAACATTTCTCTTCAATTTCTATACAAGAAAATTACAAAACAAATCGATGGCTTCTCTGTCCAAATTAAAGCCTAGAGATGCTGAAACCGATTTCGTTAACCCAGAGCCTTTTGAAACCGTTTACAACAAGCGACAAAGAGGAAACAATTTTGTGTTCAGAACGGGCATGATATTTCTTCTTGTGTCAACCATACTAATTTACCCACGACATCTAAAACCATTTTTATCCAAGCCACAAGATTTAAAGCGTGAATATGTTATAGAAGAACACGTTAATGCAAATTGAACTGATACGGAACACCTATAATGGAAGAATTAAAGTGCTTCGCATCAACAACATACCGAAGAAATGTATAACTCTTGATGCCGAAAGTTCAACGCGTTTGTTAAAATATATTAAAATCTTTTACCTGGATTTTTAGTATTATTTTTGAAGTGCAGTTTAGTTAACCGTTACGATGATTGTCTAGATTGTAAAAATTCCAATAAAAGTCTTAAAAAATGATAAAAAAAAATGAAGAAATGTTGGTGGATCAGGGCGTCATCAGGGAGAAGCCTGACCCAAACAACATAAAATGGTGTTTTCTACATATGAACTGTGTTATGTAACTGTAACTGTTATATATATATATATGGTGACTTAAATGAAATTGTGGTGACTTAAAAGAAATATGAGATGCATTGCCAATTATTTAAGGCTTTGAAACTACCAAATTTTCGATTGCTTTAATTGATTTCAGAGTGCTCATGAATCCATATTTAAATTATGCGAGAAATTTAATTTGTCAGACTTGAAAGCTTCAAAATATGCGAATTCACTTTCTGGAAACAAAAATTAGCATCGACACATTGCTCTTGTTATTAAAGAGCAGAATGTACATACTTGAATCTTTTATATTAAATAGTCTAATTTTTCTTTAGAAATGCATTATGTACGAAAATGAAGTGATATAAGTGTACCAGAATTCATATCTTAATAAGAGATATGGCCAGCTTAGTATCGTACTTAAATTCTATTTTTAGCTATTACATATAAGTAGCTTCATTAAATGAATCAACTTGTATAAAAATATGCTAGGACGTTCTTAGTTCATCCATTCGTATTTCGTTATCCGGAATTCAAATTACATGGATCAAGTCAGATAATTTCAATCCCCAATAGACATTTTTTAGAATTTTTTTGTTCACTTATATTTAAGAAATGTTTTATATGCACCTTTGCGTCGTGCTGAAATATTTATGTTAATACTACGAGGGTTGTAAATAAAGTAGTGGCAACGTAGCCCAGAAAGTCGCAGAACATCGGATATATGCAAACAGGATATCGAAGCAGTGAGGTGGCACTGTCGTCGATGTGTGTGTGTAGAGTACATAAAACCGTCGATTCAGTAGAAGGGATAGTTGCTGCGTATAGTTGCTACGTGAAGTGGACAGTTTCCTTTCTACCGCTCTAAATCATGTTTACTTATTTTACTAAATTGAGTTACATACGCATTGCAATGGCTTCGGAAGCAATCTTGCCATCAGCAGTGTTGGCTTATAAATATCGATTGTGATTGATTTCTTTACCTCAATTTCTGTAAATGCGTTAGACTTATATGAATATGTATAAAATATAATGTCAAGTATTATTTTAGGGCCTGTAAACATATATACTATTTTGCCGCCCCTTGACATACGTAAAACTTGCCATTCCTATTTTCAATTTGATCCAAGCCGTATTTGTCTGCTAATTATTACTTATAGTTTTGTGCATTCCATTTTTATTAAACAGCATTACCATGAACTTAAATTTAATTTTTGTGTGTGTGTCAAATTTTAACATATACTGTCGAACGAAATAGTTCAAAATTACGAAGGAAGATAGTTTTAACTGTTTATTTTTAAAAGAGAGAAAAGATTAAAGAAGTGGAACAATAAACATTACATGAGGGATTTTCTAAAATGTAAACTAACAAATCAGACGGTCTACGAAGAGTTTTGCTTCTGTTGTCCAAATGATGTCCTGATTCGAAGATTAGCTAATTAGAAATCGGAGATTCCCGAGTTCTAAACTCGATCTAACCAAAGATTATCGTGTGCATGGGGGTCTGCGCACGTTAAACCTGTCCTGGCCTCCAATGTCCTCAAGTTGCCGGGGTGCGGAAGTTAGGAGAGTGAGGCGCCAGCTCAGTCGTGACCTCATCATCTAATCGTTGCTGAAAATTACAGGTTGTCCTCGTATTTTTTTCTTCGGGATGTATCCCGGAGCGGCGCCAATTGAGAGAGCCCGTTGAGCTGCTCAACTGCAACACTCTAATTCTATTACCTATCACATAAAATGTAGTTTATCCCAATTCGTATTGACCAATCATATCGCACCCCGGCAAAAAAAGTGACCACAAGTCAAAAAAGAAAACTTTTGATGTTATGTCATTGAAAAATATGTATGAGATGCCCCAGCGTGTTAAATTACTATTCTATAGAATATAATAGAAGTTACCACCATAAATACTTACCTAAAATTTAAAAGAAGCTTCTACTATTTCAATATAAGTTTTATAATATCCTTTAAGTTGATGTTTCTCAAATTCTGCAATTTTCAGTTGCATCACTTTTCTTACCGGAGTGCTATATATGTATTCAGAAAACTTTTTTTTTTTTTTTGCGTATCGTGTTTGAAAAACAAGCAAAAGGACATTACGTACAGGGAACCCGTATAGTCGTAGAATCACTACCTCTACCCATATTTACCATGACAGAAAACATGTATACAGTTTGCTGATTTGATAAAAGATGTTTCAGGAAAGCTCTGCTACTTTTCTCAAAATCATACAAGTTTTAATGGAAAGATAGGGGATTTTAGGGGCACATCTGTCATCAAAAGTTCAATGTTGGTTTTGAATCCCGTTTCTTCTTTTAATTACTTACCTGCTCACAGAGTTGATCGTTATATTTTATTGGCAGTGGCAATATTTTTAAATGTCTTTCTTTTTAATTTTATCATCACGAAACCCCAAGTTTCGCGATTCTGGGCCTGTTTATAATACGTCTCTCGCCATTCTTTTCTTGATCAAAGCGGCTATCAGAGACCTGATGCACTCTCGAATACCATCCCACGAAGGTTTCTTTTAACCTGGTGATCTGAGTCAAACGCAAATAGCACGTTTACCCTACGTTTGAAATATAGGATACGGGACAGGTATATCGATGGAACAAACAAGAAAAACTCTGTTCAACTTGTCTCTGTCTGAAAGAGATTCGGGAAATGAACTTGAGCCGTGATCATAAACGTTCTTTCTTTCCCTCCCATAAGAGATCTGTATTTATTTATTTTATTATTCTCTCCAAAGCTACGGGCTCTATTATAAATTAACTTTTAACACTCCGTTACCTTTCCAACCCAAGACTCCCTCGATCAGCCGACCTTGACCAAGGTTAGCTCGGGATACATGCCCAGCCGTCTAAATTCCTTTATTTGTCTTTTTTCCTCTCGCCACTTGCATTAGAGACCACTTGCGATGCGTTTGTTAGCATTGGCCCCTGACAGCTTCTTCGGAGGGTTTCCATATATTTTGGAGAACCCATGAAAAATTCAGTCAAGCATGTGCTTGCACCAATTGAATACTTGGGAAAACTTATCGATTTTGGTGAAAGTTCAACTGCCAGGAATGCTTCGACTGGTTTTTTTATATGTCTTATAGACCCAATTGTTTGGAGATTTAAGTGTTTCCTTGTTCCGTTGAGATTCGGTTTTTCTTTTATTATCGATATTTACACGCGGGGCTGATTATAATTGATTCTGACACGTACCTTAATTTAACTTGAAGAATGTCCCCCAAGAAAGGTTCGCGAGTTTGAAACAATCCAGTCAAAGAAAGCCGTGTACTAAGTCGGTCTGTGTCACAAATGTCCACGCGTTGGAATGATGTGGAAGTTTGTGAGTGGGGTGCCAACTGAAGTGTTGACTTCGTCATCTGAGCATGGCTCAAAATAATTACTGTACGTTATCCTCGAAATCTTACCCTTCGGGATGGATCCCGGATCATCACCAACCGCCCATCGTTTTGCTCCCCCTCCCCTCCCCGCATGACGTTCATTCAACTACATCCCTCCAGAAAAAAATTAGATCGCCGTGGCTCAGCGGATGGGCTTACTGCGCTAGCATCCTGCAAGTTGTAGGAGGAGCAAATTCGATTGCTCTCTTGGAGTATTACTCAATCCTGTGTCAGTTAAATCTTTTCTAATGTGTTTGGCCAAACATGGCCATTGCCTCATAAAACCCAGTCATTCCCAGAAAAAGGCATTATGAAAGGCATTTTTCTGTCAAACAAAATAAAGTTGGCGATAGTGTTTCTGCTTCCCAACTTGTTTCCTTTACGTATTCCAATCGTGACGCCACCAGGCTTGTTATTCGAATATGATTTCAAAACGTCATCAATAAAAATCTCTAATAATGAATTCCAAATTGATGTATGGTACTTGATTGGTAAAGGCCAATTAGATGAAATGTTGCCTGAACTGCATTTTAAGTTAACCCCATCATACGACAGCATTTAGGAAACAGACGTATTATCTTCACATTTCGTCGAATGGTTTGTTCCATTTACGATTCAAATTTCTCTCAGACGTGCAGAAAACGCACTCATAACGGCCATTTGTGTTTCTATCCAGATCAATAACAATATTATACAGGGTGTGCTAAAAGTTCCCGTACTGACGATTCGTGAATTTATTACACAAAACAACAAACTTTTAAACAATTATTTTTATGCCAATAGTGAAAAGCACTTTTAACCTAACGTAGGAAAATACTTCAAACTTACATTTATAATGAAGGTAAAAATTTCCGACCTTTTCTTGGAGGCAAAGCTGAAGTCGTTTCATATTTTTATAAACGCGTTTCAAGATGCTGAGAGTGACTTCTTGTATCCTTTGAGTAATGGCAATTTTCAGATCACCTATTGTTCGGTCAAAAAAGTCAGGGATGCGCACATCAGGGAACGAGGTGGCCAAATGTTTGTTGAGATGAGTCGATCGCCAAAAAAATCTTGAAGGATGCCCATGGTTTCATAACTTGTATGGCAGGTTGCAATGTCTTGTTGGAACCAAGAGTCTTGTTCATTCACTTCTAATAATGCAACAAATTGTTGAATAAATTGATATAGCGTATCTTTATTCGGTATTGCATCATTTGGATATTTATGTCGCCTTTTCTTTATATCTTTCATGATTTACATTCAAAATAAGCCTCAAACAGCGCAATTATCTGTGAATGCGTGATAAATTCATCTTGCAATGAAGAACAAAATGACGTGGAACTTTATTACCGCATAACGTAAGGGCGAAGAAAATCAAACGATAAAAATTAAAGAGTCGATAAAACTATAAGCAGACGACAAAATTCAATAATTAAAAAAAAAACGCGGATAAGAAATTTTTTTATAGTTGGGAGTACGGAAACTTTTAGAACACCCTTTAGTATTGTCCCGCGAGGTTTAATTTTAGATACATGGTTTTGAACCACTCCATTCGTTAAATTAAAGGCTAAACGCAGACAATACATACCCATGATTGACGTCATTAACTTATGAGTTGTCGAAGCAAATAAATATCTATCGTCATGATTTTGCATATAAAAGACCTTTCTCTTTTAAGGCTCGATTATTATAACTTTAAAAGTACAATTGATGTACTGGTCGAAGTCTAAATTCTGTCTTGGCGCGATCATGGTACAACTGCTGTACCGGTCGTAGTCTAAAGTTTAAAACGAAGATTCACTCTCCTTGTGATTGTTTCAACAAGGTTCTCGTCATTAGCAAAACCGACCAGATTTTGATATCGTCATCAAAATGGAAGTATCTTCGTTCGAAATTCAAATCGGAGTTCTTGATGACAAAATATTTCGTTGTTTGCAAAATTGGACAGATCTTGATGGACGGGGTAGCAAGTCGAAATGAGTTGGAGTTTCAAGATTTTATGCACATGATACGTGTCCCAATGTTTAAAGGGAAAGTGTGAAGAAACTAGGAAATAGGAATTGTCATCACGGGTGTTGGAGGCTTTTAGAGGAGAAGCGTCAGTTCAACTTATCTTGTCTTCAGTTGAAGCAGTGGCTTCAGTTGAAACAGTAGCTTCAGTTGAGGCAGTGGATTAAGTTGAGGCAGTGGCTTACGTTGAGGCAGTGGCTTGAGTTTAAGCAGTGGCTTGAGTTGAAGCAATGGCTTAAGTTGAAGCAGTAGCTTAAATTGAAGCAGTAGCTTAAATTGAAGCAGTAGCTTAAATTGAAGCAATAACATAAGTTGAAGCACTAATTTAAGTTGAAGAACTAACTTAAGCTGAAACAGTAGCTTCAGTTGAAGCACTAACTTAAGTTGAAGCAGTAGCTTAATTTGAAGCAGTAGCTTAAGTTGGACCAGTAGCTTAAGTTGAAGCACTAACTTAAGTTAAAGCAGTAGCTTAAGTTGAAGCAGTAGCTTCTGCATGCACAATTTAAAAATCCAGTCCATTTTCGAACTTTAAAACGACACTCGGGTCCTTGAAGAGAATAGAAGGCGGAAACAAAGGATGAGGAATGTTTCCAAACGCAACCCGTTGCTTCGAGGTTCATCAGCTCGATTTGATACCAGCATATCGCAGTGAGCCCGGCGGCGAGAAACAAAAACAAACACCGAGCTCCTTTCTCTCTCGAGACCAGCACCCCATCCAATCATCAAAAGACCATAACGCGGCGTGCTCCATCCTCCAAGATTACGGACTTGCATCCAGAACAACCGCGATTACGACAGCAACACTTTACTTTCTTCCTCTGAACTTTCTCTCTTCGGGATAATCGGCGGTGGAGGATTTTTTCGGTCAAGTTCGGCCACACCTGTCGCTCTTTCTAAAAAAGGGATTTAACGAGGTTCCCTTTCCTCCTCGATTTTGCTTATTTTTTTACTTTTTGTTTACGGTGTGTTGATTGTTCTGAGACAATATCGTTCCAAGGGGGTGGCGTGTGATCCCCGGCTAATCCCTTCCGTCTTCCGGTATGCGCCAACAGGTACCGTTCGTCATTACGAACTGCTCGATGCGATTCTTTTGTTCGCAACTGTGTCCGACATAGGATGGTATCGATTTAGTATCGATTCAGCTCTTCATGGGTCGATCAGGAGCCCATCAGCATGAAAATTTTTTTTTAACTCGTAGCAGAAGAATGGTATAAGCCAACCTCTATTTACATGCCGGTCTTCCAGAGAAAACATAAACAAACTACCTGAAAGAGTAAAAATACTTCCGGTTAGAGAACTAATTTGATTTATCTCTGTTTGAAGCAAACTTTTAACATCACTTGTATAAAATACAAAGCAACGCCACAATTACAATTAAAAAGAAAACACTCGAGCATTCTGTATTTAGTCTTACAAGAAATCCTTCTCTTATAAAAATTATGCCATATGGATGCCTTTTTAATTTTCTTCATCGGTTTCATCCACTGATCACAACTATTGCGGAGATCTGCAAATAACCATTCGATCGTTTTGTGTTTTTAGAATCGAATCAGATACTTAACCTTTAGATTACGGCCGGTACATCAGTTGTACCATGATTGCGCCAAGAAAGAATTTAGACAGTGGCCAATACATCAGTTGTACCTTGAAACTTATCACAATCGCGTCAAGAAAGAATTTAAACAACGGACAGTACATCAGTTCTGTGCTCAGATGGCTAAATGTTGTAAGTTACTTTTCTTAAAAAATTGAGTAAGTCCCATTTTGGAGTCTGGTATGTTAATGTTTAGAAGGTGGCAAAATGTCGTAAGTCTTTTTCTTTCAGTTTATGAGAAAACAAAGGTGGGAAAATTATAATAAATTAAAAACCACTGAACCACATGTTGAATATTGAATCTTAAAAATGCTGTAACGAAAAATTAAAAAAAGTGGCTTATAACATTTTGCCAACTAAGCACAGACTTGTACTTTGAAACTTATAAGAATCGCGCCAAGAAAAAATTTGGACTACTGCAGTTACAGCCAGTTGTACCTTGAGAATTATAAGAAACGCACCAAGAAAGAATCGCACTTGTTGTATCAACACTCATGTCCATAAATTAAGGATAATGCCAGCTCCGGCAAATAAAGGTTCAGAAACAAAACAAACGTGACTTATTCATAAAGCAAGGGATTGAACCCGGGCCGTCGTCAATAGCCCGTTGTGTCGCTCCAGTACAACGTTAACTAAAACATTACCAAATTAATTATTTATTCATAAAGCCCGTTTATTAAAAAAATTATAAAGAACAAAAAAGATGGTGTATGTATGATACCATTCATAAAAACTACGATTTTTGCTCACTGGAGCAATTACAAAAAATATCGACCTTACAAAACCCTATATATGACATGGTTGGTATGATGGTTAATACATTGTATGTCTCCCAGACGATGAAATACAGTCCGTACAACGCCTAGGCAGGCTCAGGATCAAATTATCGAGTTAAACCTGGTCGAAGATCACTCCACTCAGCAAGCAATGCTCTCCGAAGTTCCCGTACATATGTAGGAGGTGGTTGACGGGCTGCAACTCGTCGGCCAAGCATGTCCCACACATGCTCTATCGGATTCAAGTCAGGTGAAAATGTTGGCCATTCCATACGGATGATATTCTCAGATTCAAGGCATTCGTTTACAATTTTTGCACGGGAGGACGGGCGTTGTCATCCATAAACACAAATTCTGCGCTCATGGCACCCCTAAACATACGTACATGTTGTTATGGAATGATGTACCGATAAATTTGACCTTTCATGATTCCGATTTGAACATGTAGATCTGTTCTGGAGCCCATTATAATTCTGCCCCAAACGAGCAAACCTTCACCACCGTAACGGTGTCGTTCAATGATGTTGTCTTGGTGGTAGCGGGTGCCTGGCGTTCTTTCATATGAACGTCCGCCGTGAATCAGACTGCAAGCTAAACCCGGACTCGTCGGAAAACATCACAGAGGCCCACTGTGACGATGTCCACATTGCATGTTCTCTACTTCAGGCTAACCGCTGGCGACAGTGAGTTGCCGTGAGCGCAACACATCTGACAGGCCTGCGAGCATATAGACCAACATATCCCAAACGTCTGTAAACGATTTGCCTTGAAACTGTCGTACCCGTGGCTGACGATAGCTGACGAGAAAGGTTGAATGCTGTGCTCCGTCTGCTTCTTTTTGCAGTTACTGCCAAATACCGGTCGTCATTCGGCGTTGTAACTCGGGGGTAACATGTACTGTAACGTATACTGTCATTTTCATCATTTTGAAATCGTTGCCAAAACCTAGAGATGACACTTTGGGCGAATCCAAGTTCCACTGAATCTTCCGTCTGAGTACTCCCATTGCTTAATCATACTAAGAAACAATTTGAGGCTGAAAGGACGGGTAGGTAGGTTTAATAAACGTCGTACTGGAGCAACACAACGGTTGAAAGGACGGGACATCCACATTCCCTATAGTTGATTTTTGCAGTGAAAAATCAAGGACGCGTTAAAATGTAGAAACTAACTGACGTCTTACTCGGATATACGTTGAAAATCGTTTTTATTTCAGGTTGTATCGTTTTTTTTTTTCTGCCGAATTTTAATTTTTTAAATTTGGGGATGATGGACCTCCATGGACGCTACGGCACTGATTGTGGATATTATAAGTTAAATGGAAAAGGAACTCTAAACATTACTAAATTTATGTATTCTTTAAGCGCATGCTGAAATTACGCTCAAATGCCATGTAAGTTGAAAAAATTTATAGATAGACTTTTAAAATAGACGTACAATTCAGTAATAAGTGAATATATCCGAATGTTTCAAATTAGCTTGCATTGATGTTTTTTGCGGAGCAATTTTATGCTTTCATAAAGCATTTAATTTTTAGGTAAGTATTTTAATTACCGTCTTACTGGAACAAAACGACGGGCTATTGACGATGGTCCGGGATCAATCCCCCAAAGGAAAGATCCGAGCACAACACCACGTAGCTTTGAATCACGGTCAGATGATGATGCAACACCTAAGCTGACACCCACCACTCTCCAAACTTCCACGCCAACGTGAGGACATTTGAAACCACGACAGATTGAACGTGCATCATCTCCTTTGTACATGACGGTGTTTGTTAAATTCGAACTCGCAACCCTCCGGTTACTAATGCGTTACTCTTCCAACCTTGAAACTGCGGCCCTTGACCTTTAGGCCTAATGGTAATTTTAGTTAACGTCGTACCAGAGCAACACAACGGGCTATTGACGACGATCCGGTATCAGTCCCTTAAGTGAAAGATCCGAGGACAACATCTCGTAATTTTGAACCACGGTCAGATGACGAAGCAACACCTGAGCTGGCACTCCAGTCTCCAAACTTCCACGCCAAACCAACGTGAGGATTTAGGCTTAAAGTACAAATTACAGAACTATTTTTCTGACTCTTTTCATTAAAATCTGAACAGTGTGGATTTTTAGTTCGATGTCCGCTTTGAAGCGAACAGAGGAAAATCTAATAACTCACCTCACTGTACCATTGAATTACATTACCACAACGATTCAGAATGAAAACAAAAACCAGATCTTTATCTACAGAACACCCAAGTTCATTGATTGAATTTGGAAATAGTGTTTGATTTCTATTTTCTTTAATGTATTTTGTTGAGGCTAACTTTCGATTTTCCAGATTCGATTTCTATTAATTGCACAGGAAACTATTACGCGATGGCCGGTGTATCTCAAAGGATTCTTCACGTTTATAATTTTGCAATTTACAGCCATTAAATAACCAATAGCATAACACACGTGAACTTATTCGACTTTTTCTTCGGGAACTAAAATAATTAAATTTGGAAAAGGAATTACATTTCGAATACTCGAAAGAGTTTTGAACTTTGTAATCGATATTGAGTCAATGTGAGGGAAAGGGTTACGCCCGTTTCTCTGAGAACACCGCCGTTTTGAAACCAAGAACAAAATTCAATTTACGAACTTTTTTGCATTTAATATTATTTTTTAATGATCAAAAGCATTCCCGGACGAATTCAGGGTCGTTGATCGTGCTCTTGTTTCTCACACTAAAGGTATGTGTAATATGAACCTGTGGACAAAACCTTTTCGCCCTTCGATTAACCTGTGCAATTTCTCCAAACCTTTAATTTAAATTCGAATCGATTATAATCGTGTGCATACTATATTGCTTAAATCAAGCGCAAAAAACAAATTATCTTTCCATTTCGGCTGGAATTGTTCTTTTTTTTTTAACTCTTCCTGAGCTTTGAAATGGGGTGGGAATGTCAAAAGTTATTTTTCCAATTGATTTGTTTTGCTTTGTCGCTCCGCGGTCAATTTTTTTTTTGATACACGAAGTCTAACTTAGATTAAAAACTTCTGATTGCGACAAAATGCAATTTGTTTTACTCCGTGAATTAATATTGTTAACCAAGCGCTTGCTTTGGGAAAGCTTTTAAATTTATGAATAGCATTTTCTCGGTAATTGGTAATTTTAGTTTTCTCCGTTCTAGAGCAACACAACGGGCTATTGATGACGGTCCGGAATCAGTCCCTTAAGGGAAATATCCGAGGACAACACCTCGTAATTTTGAACCACGGTCAGATGACGAAGCATCACCTGAGCTGGCACCCCACACTCCAAACGTCCACACCAACCCAACGTTAGGACTTTCGGCCACGACAGATTTTAAGGTGCACCAGCCGCCTCTACACCATACTCTTACAAACATCCATGCCCGAACCCGGATTCGAACTAGGCTAATTCGAACTAGGCTACTTCGAAGAGGCTAACACCTTAACCACTAAACCGGTTAGTCGGCTAGCATTTTCTCGGAAGAAGTGATAATACTCAAAAAAGTAAGTTTTACGAACGAGTTAAGAGAATGTTACGATATACGCGAGCTGGATAGTTATAACAAGAGTTGTGATAATCCCCGTGGCTTTGGAATGTAGATTACTGTTAAAGGACATAACACGAAGAAATTCTTTCCACGATCCATTTTTCGCCTACATAAAGTCTAATTTAGATTAAAAACTTCTGAATGCGACAAAATGCAAGTTGTTTTACTCCTTGAATTAATATTGTTTGCCAAGCGCTTGCTTTTGGGAAAGCATTGAATAAGTGTATCGTATCTTCTCCGAAGAGAAGTGATATTACTACTCAAGTTTCCTTTGGATTATCATGAGTGCCAACCAATGTGTTAAATTACTTCTTGCCATTTATTTCACTTTCATCTTAGGACGAACACCATCTTACCATGAACTTGTTTGATCCGCAATACTTCGGCTTAAGCAAGATCAGACACACGTGATCGAAGGGATGATTCAGAGAGCAAAAAATGAAATAGTAATTTGATATTAATTAATTGTAAGCTATATTTTAAAAAGGCATGCATGCAAAAAGTTGCATTAATGGGCCATTCCATTGTCACGTGTGGGACAGTTGGACTCATAATTTTAAGATAAATAGTTATGCCGAGGTCACAAATCATAACTTATGAAATTGTGTATATTTTTTATACCAACCTTTTATGCCACAGATACTTTATGCATAATATATTACTTTTGATCAATGTTTTTTTGTAGAAATTAATTCGTTTATTAGTGTCACGTGCGGGACATGCAAAGTCAACTACTTGTTAATAGCTATATGAACCCAAAGATATTTCTGCTCTTTTAATTGAGAAATCATTAAATTAAAATTATATTTAGATAGACAAAAGTCCAAAGTAAGAGCAGCATTAATATCACTTGTAAATATTAATATTTAAATTATTTAAAAAAAATTAAATGTGTACTGTCACGTGCGGGACATTATTGTCACGTGCGGGACTTTTGCAAACATAAAAACTGAAGGCATAATTTTAAACGTTAAAAATTCTAAACAAAATTCTACTGCATATTTTAACATTGTATAAACATTTATTCAAGTGATTTGAAATTTAAAAGCATGTTATTACTTAGCTTATAATACATTTAATATACATAAATATGTTATGAAATACAGATCATAAACTCAAAATTCATTTATAAATTTAAAATATCCTCTTTTATTCACAACAATAGGTGATGATATTTTTTTAACAACATCTTTAAGAATGTAGAAAATTTTGTCCGGTTGCTTTGGCCACTTGTAATATGTGTCAGATTTCACCATAACCGAAACTTCAATACAATTTGGACCAGCAACACAAGTGACTTCACCTGGATAATTAATTGCATCGTATGTCACCACTACCCATTCACCCACTTGTAGGCTCAAATTTTTCTCTGCCGTTGGTAACTTTGTGACATCTTTTGGATGGCACTTTGTGTGTTCAAAGAAATTATATTTTCCATTGTCATATTTAATGACATGAAAAGTTGAAACACCAGGAATTGCCTTAACTTTATTCCATGACTTTTGTGATAAAATATTTTGGATATTTTCTTCAGATATATGCATAGTTGTAGTTGCTTTGATGACCTTTTGTGCAACATGGACAAAATCTGCGGCTCCCTGAACACTTGTCTCATTTTGTTTGCTCATAACTACTTGACGTACAAGCCGCTTAACATTTCCTCCAATGCCATCAATAATACCTTTCCCGTGTGAAGTTGCGAAGTATTTCCATGCAAAGGGCTTTTTATATTTTCCCGATAGAATCTGTAAAACTTTCACCATATACTTATTCTTAAATTCAGATGATGGTCCATCGCTCCATATAATTTCCTCCTTTATAGATAAGATATCATTTTCATAAAGTTTATCATATAGCACTGTAAGCATAGAATATATTGCATCCTTGTCTTTGTTTAGAACATCAGTGCATAAAAGATATGTGCTACAGCGCACCCATTGACAAATGTTACAGCTGTAAAAAGAGTTACACTAGATCTAGACCAAAGGGCACTTTGGATTTCATTTTGATATTCGTATGAAAAAGACATAGCAAAGTCGACTTGTAAGACACGTACCCCACTCGCTTGCTTGTCACATTGAAATGCATCAGCTTGTATGCGTTTAACATTCGCATACTACTTTTTCCATGCTTTTTGAGATTTTATCATGCAATTCAGCAGCACATCCTTCTTTCATAACTAATTTTAGTCTTTCACGTGTATTTTGCATCGGCACTGATCTGCTGGTGTATTCTTAAGAAGCAATACATTTTCTGGTCTCAAATTACAGAACTTCGAAAATCCTTTTGCAAAATTTGGATTTTCTGCTTGAAATATGGCAAATGCCTCTCTTAAGTACATTGTCATGTAATATTTAGTAAGTACAGTTTTCCCCCCCATTTTTCCAAACAGTAGTGACTTTATCTCTAATACCTGGGCAGGTATATACAATGTCAGGATGGAAGTAAAACTCTTTTACAGCATTAAAGTTTTGACTAGGTTCACAAGGTGACTAAGAAGGCACTAGATGACAAAGAAATTACTAGTTACTTATAACAAAGGTAACCAAAATATGTGCGCCCAGTCGTCACCCCAGTGACTTAAACCTTCAAGCTGGTAACCAAATTTTTTTTCATACAAATTTATAGAAATCCTTTTTCTAACACTAAAAATATCAGCTAGTGCTTGAAAATATTGTCTACTCTCATTTACACCAATTAAAAAACTAGCAATGTTGGTGTCCCACACGTGACATGTCACGTGTGGGACAATGTGTTTTTATCAGTTCATTTTGAAAGTGACTTATGTACAGTTACAATAGAAAACACAATAAAAGTAGCCTTATTATCTCCTTTACAAATAGTATTTAACTGGCTTAGAAATTATTATTTTTTTCACAAATTTAAAAATATCATCTTTTGTGTCATGTGCGGGACATTAAAAACAAAGGTATTTTATTGGGTTGGTATGGGTCTTACATTAATGTAAAGGAATTTGTAAATGCATAAATTTATAATATAAACTAAGACTTACCTTTGATGTAAAATTTGTTAACTTCTATTGTTTTCTGTCTTCTAAAATGATCACTAGAAGTTTAACCTAACATTCAAAATATGTAACTATGGATGGCAGTCATTTTGAAAGTGCTGTGTTGCCACTTCAGTAAAAAGAAGCTTCGATTTTATAAAAGAAAAATACAATTTAAACTATTAGCTATCAATAAATAATAATAAAAATAGTTAAAACTAATTTTGAAATTTTATGCTCTGGTTGACCTTTTCGTGGAATGGCCCCAATGCAGAAAGTTGCATTTATGTTGCGGTTATAACTCACTTACAATATACTCCATGTAGGAGGAATTTTGGTTTTAGTATTTTACATGTAGAACGCCGCGTGAAAAAAAGTTGCATTTGTTGCAAAAAGTTGTCCTAATAATAAGGTTTGTGTGAATCCCTGTTGCTTTGGAATGTTGATTATTATTAAAGGACGTAACACAAAGGTGTTATGTTCTTTATGATACGAAGGCTGATGTATGTGAAATCTGTTGTAGCGTCAAATGTCCACACGTTGGCATCGTGTGGACGTTTTATGAGTGGGGTGTGGGAAGTGTTTTATGAGTGGGGGTGGGGGTTGACCTCATCCTCTGAAAGTTGCTAATAATTACGAGGTGTTGTCCTCGAATCTTTCCTACCGGGATAGATCTTGAACAGTCGACGTTGTGTTGGCTTCAGTGAGACGTCAATTCAACTTCCTACCTACAATTAGTGCACAGAGGCTCTGTTTCGATGGTAAATCGTATGGTTCCGTATATTGGAACAAAAGTGGGAAATGTTCTTGAGTTCTTAGTTAAAATTTCCACGGCATTAATTGCCTAACATCTACCATGTTTATGAAAAGAGTGTTTTCAAAAGTGAGTGCTTAAAATTATCCAGCTTCAAGAGTGGGGTGGTATTGATGAGATTTCCAGACGGGCCCCAACAAGAGCCGCTGTTGCTTGCTTATGGTGGCTTCACTCCAACGACAAGGACAAAAAACATGTCTCTTCGTTATTGCGCATGCGCATTACAAACAAATTTTGTTTCTCCCGGTGGTTTGTTGCTGCGCCTTCAAGTCTTGAAGGAAGTTCAACTTTTGTCGCTGTCGCCATGCCGACAACCAATCAGAATAAAGATTGTGACTATCGCTCACCGGAGTTTAATCAAAATCTTCTCTGAAACCGTAATTGTTTTTCGACAATTAGTGTCGAATTTTGGGTCCGACCCAACTTAAAAGTTCGTCAAAAACAGCTGGATTCATTCAGAAATAGCCGAAGAAATCTTCAACATCGCTCAATCGCATCTCAGCGATTAAGTTTTCCTGAGCACCTTGCCTAATCCGATTTCGGTCGATGTTTTTCATTCACTGCTTTCTTTCATCATCAGCCAGAAGCCTTAAAAGCAATCGTCGCTGTAAAAGGAGTTTTATTAAACGCTGACGCGATCCATCAGCCATCTCAGATTCAGAAGCGGAAATAAATGTTTTGATTTCTGAAAATATTATGCTCATGCGCAAATAAATAGCTGTCGCTAGTGGCGTGAAGGCTTTTTTAACAGACACAGGCGATAAAATGTCGCCTGTCTCTGTCGCCGTTGGTGTGGAGCTACCATAGACTTTGCTTACGGGAAAACCCATTTCGCATTGGTGTTAATGAATCCTCGAAATGCATGTTGTGTGAAGCTCGACTACCTGAGGGAGCCGAACACTGGTCGCGTGCTTACCACTGTAACGTTTCGATAGTATCGTGTCTAAATATTGGAAGTCAATGTCCCACATTTGTAAACAACAACAAACACAAGCGAGCTGCACTAACAGCAATCCAAACTAAGGACGGGAAGTATGGAGTTCGATTCAGAGCTACCCAAACTCATCCTACAACTAATACCGTCCAGGAATTGAATTGCTAGCTTTTATAAAAGTAAGACTAACCTTCTTATCACATGTATTGTACACAAGATTAATATTGTTGTATTTTTTTAATTTATTTATTCGTAATAAACGTCGTTCTTTCTCAAATTCATAAGCATTTATCATATTTTCTATTATAAAAGGAAGTGTTTTTCTTTGTCTCTTTATACAGTGTAGTGACGAATCTTTGGCACTTACAATAATGAAATTTATAACACATTTTTTGCGATTTTTCTATGGCGCCCGATTTTTAAAATTTACTCTAGAACATTTTAAAATTAATTTATTAGTTTTTTCAACTTTATCTCCGGAACGTGACGTCATTGAAGAAAGGCGAGGATTTTGCGATTTTCGACCGATGACGTCACGAGCATTTTTCGTCTTAATACCAATGGAACCATGCCACGTTTTCCGAATCCAGCGTGTTTTAATTTACGTTGTTGATAATAGCCACTTCGAGGCCATCACAGCGTTGCCTGTAGAGTTCGTTTGCGAAGCAAACCAAATGGGAATACATGGCAATCGGGGGTTGGCGAGAGTCATAACTGACCCCACGAAAAGAACTGTCACGGGCAACGCCGTGCTGGATACGCATTGGCTAGTAAACAATGTTTGGCAATCTGTGCACAGCTCTCGCGAGATAACAGTCGTGTCATGTGGGTTTGAAAGGGTCTGTTTTTTGAAATAGGGAATTGGAGGTAATGTAAATACAGCGTTTCCATTTTGGCATATTTGCATTGATTCCGCTTCAAAGTTTATCGTTCAGCTTCGAAAGTGACAGAAGGTGGGTATTTAATTAACGCCACACTGGAGCAACACAACAGCAATCATAAATTTTGTCCCGAAAATTTATCTCCTCTTTATTATCATTATCAGAAAAAAGTCCATTTATGGATGGAAGAAAAACAATTACGGCAATAACAAAAGGTGGCTGCAGCTGAACTTAAACAAATGAAAAAAAATGGCAAATAATGCAAACTGCAAATGAGGAAATTGAACAATTAGACAAAGAAATTATGCAAACTGAAAAAAAAAAAAATGAAAATGGTGTAACTACCCCAATCCAACCACATTCGGAGACAGTTTTTTTAAGTTCACAAATTGATGTATAATTTTTTACCAACTTTATTTGATGCATAAAACATAAAAATAAAAAATTTACATTAGGAAATGTGTTTTAATTAATTGTTGTTTTTTTCTTCAATGTTTATAAAAATTTCAGGTATTTAGAAAACAAAAATAATGCATGAATAAACAGAGAATTTGTTTAATATGTTCATCTACTTTGACATGATTTATGGTTTGTCTTTATTTTTAAAATTTTTTTTAGAGAACAGGCCAAGCTACGCCATCAAACGCAAAGTATATGAATGGACATATGCACACAAGAAAAGTGTTACTGAAATAGAAGAGAGAAATTTACAAAACATTGAGGATTCAAAAACAAACAGCAGAAATCAGATTGCTTTTACTCTACAACGAGTATAATGACTTAGTAACCACATAGATTGTTTTAAAGAATCTTTGGATAGATTCTATTGGCCAAGGAACTCGATATTGGTTCGAAGTCATGCATGTGTGTGGTTGCGAGTAGTATAATTAAAGTCCCACGGGTGCAACACGACGAGCCATTGGCGTCAGACCGGGATCAATCCCGAAGAGAAAGATCCCAGGACAGCATTTCGTAATTTCGAATCGCAGTAAGATGACAAGAACAACATCCGAGCAGACACCTCACTCTCCAAACTCCTGCTTCATTAAGTGGATATACAATTCCTGACATTAATGATTGCATAGATATACCGATAACAATGCTGCAGTATGTACTCAAACGACTATAAAAGTTTTAAGTGTGCCATTTTAGAAGCAAATCGTGAGAGTACGAGCGATAAAAGTGAAAATGAAGAGATTATTGGACCACCTATTGAAATACAAGTTCTTGAGGCCCTCGAAACAATTCCAAATTACCTTACTCCATTTCAAGATACGACAGATCAGTTAGGCCCGGTGCACACATCCGATTTTTCAATGTGCAGCACCGAAGCCCAACTATGCACACATAACCGTGAAATGACGCACGAACTCATTTTGCGCCATTTGCGATACATATTCTATCGAAGAAAACGTGTTTATTTCGCTTACTTGGAGGGGAAAAAAGTATATTTTGGAACAAACTAGACGTTACTGGATACAACCATTTATAAATTATTATTTATATTCCATTTATTTATGGGTAATTCTCAAATGGTGGGAACAAGACACATTTCATAACTTTAAGCTTTGAAAGCAAGTAAATTTAATTCTTAAAACTAATTTTTTTTTTCTCAATGGGTTTTTAGTTCTGTTCAGATACAAGAATTAGTATGATTTATTACATCAGTTTGGTGTAAATATCCTTAAAATTAAATTCTTTAGTTAAAAAT
This sequence comes from Metellina segmentata, assembly GCA_947359465.1. Classification (NCBI taxonomy): domain Eukaryota; kingdom Metazoa; phylum Arthropoda; class Arachnida; order Araneae; family Tetragnathidae; genus Metellina; species Metellina segmentata. The sequence goes on from OX375876.1 coordinate 122,631,058, forward strand.
GTCGAATTTTTGACATCTAAAATGTTATATAATCAGTACATCACACAGAAAATAAATTCAAATTTATTTTTTTTCCAGAATTGCAGGGGGAAAAAAATGAATAAAGTATAACGATGGTTTTTTTCCTATTTTTATCAGTAGATGGCATCATTTCTTTAAAATTTTGAAAAATTAACAAACAAACAAAACTACAGCCATTCTAGCATTTCGCGATGTCAAAGAGTAACGATCGATATAGCTCTATATCTGAAGCAAAATAAGTATTGTAAGTACTTTAAACTGCATTTATTTGTCTTTAAAATAACTTTTTATACGTTTTTAAGTATTTTTATGTGTTTTTGTGCAGTTTCTGTGCCGTAAACATACGGTTTTATTTAAAAAAATACGATGTCAAAATTACGTAACCATCGATATGCCTTTTTTTTTTGCCGATTTAGTTCATGTTACGAAGGTGCCGATGTCCCAAAACATAAAAAAAAACATTAATTATAAACTCTTTTCATCAGATTAATAGTTTTTTTTATCGAAAAAGTAATGTGAATTTAGCAGATACAATATTAATACCATTACTATGCACGTGTCCGGAAACGTGTAACGATCGATATCAAATGGCGACGGCGTCGATCATTACTTAATTTTGGACGTGATGTAGCAACAATCTCAATATGATTGTAAAGGATTTCGTTTTTTTCTTTTTTAATAATATTTTTCTTTTATTTTTATTTTCTGCTTTATGGTTGTTTTTTAAATAAACAGGGTGTCCCAAAAAGATCAGTGCAACTTAAAAAATTTATTTAAAAAAAAAGAATAGGCTTACAGCAAAACTAGTTACAACAATAGATGAAATAACTCAAAAAGTTTTTTTTCTACTACCTTAGTAAATTTACCCATGGGATCCTTTCGTTGCACGAAGAATATCAAGACGATATTCCAATTCAATCTACGAACGTTTCAGTATGCTAAAATAAACAGTAGCTACCAACTGTTTGGATCTTTTTTTGTTTCAATTTTTTTTCCACGACACTATTAACTTTTGTTTGGTACACAACATCTTTTACCTAACCCCAAAATAAAAAGTCGAGTGGAGTAATGTCAGGAGACCGTTGCGACCATACTATGGGGGACATCCACTCGATACATTGAGCTTTCTTCACGGGATCCGCCATTTTGAATAACTGAATTCTTTAATAATCGTTTGCGTGTTGTGCACTGCTATCTATAATCAGTCTGCAGCTCTCAGCGCGCTTGCATGGTTAGTTTTAACTTTCGTTTTCTGGTTAAAAACGAATTGCTTACGTTGCTTTTTATTTTGCTCTTTCGTTAAATATATCATTCGAATATCGATTTCTTTCAAACGTACAAATTAACTTTCGTTTTCTGACACAATGTAATGTAACAACAATAATAATAATAATGTAATAAAAATGTAATAACACAATGTCCGAAAGTCATTAGACTTTGGGAAATGCCAAAGTTGTGTAACATACAGGCCTGCAATGTCCTTAATCTGTAACCTACAGGAAAAAAATGTCCAATATCTGTAACTTACAGGAAAAAAGTGTCACAAATTTGTAACCTACGGATCTTGAAATTAAATATTTTTTTTTTAGTAATTTTGGAGAACAGTTCCTGTTTTTGAATGATTGTATATTGTATTCTAGGCCTATAAACAATACACTAAAAAGTATTGATGTTAAATTTCAAAATTTTAAAAATTACTCATGGTTAACATTTAGTGTTCCCACATTTTGAGAATCTCCCTTATGAAAACAAGGTACTTGAGACCGGAGAAGCGTGTGCGGGGAGCTGCTGCGCCGTTGGGAACTGCGGTACAAATTGCACGCAAGTTAGACGTGCATCGCCGCAGTGGCGCCGGAGGCATGTGTGCACTACTCCATTGGATCTAATATATCTCAGATTACACTTGTGTTGCAGCAGCGGCACCGCACGTTGAAAAATCGAATGTGTGCATCGGGCCTGAATGTCTTAGACCGGTAAATTTATTGTACTGACAAGTGTTTGTTTCTATTAAAATTAGGCAATTCTACGTCCTTTCCTTACTTATATCTGTAACCAGAGAATATTTCTCCAATCGTACTTCCTGAGCCAGTTACTTTCCCATTAAAGTCATCCCCCAAAAGTTCAACTACCAACAACAGAAACAATTGCCCTAAGGCAAACCTCCTTTCCTTTCCTTACGCATTATCTGAGAAACTTTCTCCAGAAACTGCTATGGCCAGTTAGTTTTCCACCTAGCAGTGGAAAATTCAAATGGCACTAACAGTCCCCCGCTACTCACGAAGAAAAATACTCTAGGTGTTATTCTGGAATGATAACATAACAAAGGAAAGTGATATTTTCGGTGGCGTCATGAAGGTTAATGTCGTCTATGGAAGAGCAATTTTATTTTCCCCATCCACACACTTGCATGCGATGCATAAAAAAGAACGCCATTCCGAATGGCATCTCTTTTTGTTTCTGGGAAAGAATACGTTAGGAACTCTACACCCCTTCATTAAGCGGTGCTCCATTCCACACTCAGCAAGAAAAAGAAGGGGGGAAATAGATTCGAAGCTGTGCAGGAGCTGGTCTGAGAATGACCCTCTGATTACAGCACGTTAGTTTGTAGAGGAGGATGAAATAAAATAATAAGCAGAAGCCACCCGTTAAATTGATACAATGAGCCCGTCTGCGAGATTTGATTTGCGACGAGCTTGGGCAAGAACAACGGTGGTTGGGGCTCCCAGACAATGAGACACGAAATGGAAAGCAGAGGATAATCTTTCCTGCTTCTTTTTTCAAAGCCCAAATTAGCTTTTCTTCCCGTTATATAAGCAATGATTACAACCTTCTTAAAGGCCAGAATTGCCCTGCTCGCATATTTCGTTTTGGGTTGCAGGCTTCTTCAGCATTTCGACTGCATTTTCTATTGTTTTTTTCCTCTTTGGTTTCTTCTTCGAAGCGACTTCTGGGAAAGGACGGAGTATTCCACAGGAAAATTCCCAAAAGCTTCTCAGAAGCCCGCTTAAAATTGAAAAATAACGAGGCATTATGAAGAGTTCATTTAATACAGTAATTTAAATGATTTTCCAATTAGAAAGGGTAAACTTTTAGAAAAAGAGTGAATTCTACTCTACATATCATAATACCACTACAGCATGCTGTTTTTTGTCCAAAACAGTTTTATTCTTCAATTCAACTGTTTTATTTTTCAAAAGGCTGATCGTGGTTGAATTAAATGGTCAAACGATGCTTGGAGTGATATCCAGAAAAGGTCACCTGCGGAAGCGAATCGGAGAACAACGTGCCATATTAGTAAATACGGGTTTAAAGCCACACCTTTAGTTTAAAAGCAAAAATAATGGCAGTGTTTCAAAAATAATTTTCATTTCACAAATCTATGAGTAGACTTGAAATCCAAATTAGATCCATTTCGTATTCTTTTGCTGTCTTAAAAATCATACTTTTTTTGCTCGAATATTTGGTTTTAGGTTTTCTTCTTCAGCACTTCCAGTACGTATTTTGTGTGTTTTTCTCTTTGGTTTGCCTTAACGGTGACATCCACTTCCATCTTACCTGAAGAGTTTTAAAAAATAAATTAGGAAGCATTGCTCTTTGTTAATTTGCAATCACAGTCACCCCCATACAACATCGTGGTGTATGAGGACACTTGCCAACCATCTTAAAATTGCGTGGCTCAGGAACGGTTGTTTTTTAAGTGCTCGAAGGTCAAAATAATTGGCATGGTTATAATCAGACTCACCAGATGGTCCCAAGAGGTTAACTTTAATATGGACACAGTATAATATGGTATGATGCATAGATATAATTGATGTTTAGATGTAATAAGAGATGTTTTTAGATGCAAAAAATGTAGAAGTCTCGTCGAAGCTCATTTGGTAGTAATTTAATTCACATACACAACCAGTGATAGTGAACTATGAATTTTATTGTTGAATCCTGAATTCAATCACCACATGGACAATTCTTCTATTCTTGGTATTTGAACCCAAAGGCAAAATCCCTCATGGGTACCGGAACACGCTGTTGTCTCCCCACACACTTAGAATACGAATACAAAAAGAACGAAGTTGGCTCCTAAAAAACTAAGATATTACCCAACCTTTGTTCTGAATGTATATTTCTGTGAGATCCATCTAGAATATTCCATGAAGAACATTCCACCTAGAATATTCCTTGCAGATCATTTCTAGCAAAATTGAACCATGTGAAAAATAAAGAGACTACAAAAGGCGAAGAGGATAGTATGAAGGCTTTCGAATTACTTTTCAAATTATTACGATTAAACAAAGGGTAAAAGCGATAATTCACGAAAACCTCTAACATTCTGGATGAATATATCATCTCGGTGGCATGTTCTGCTCATCCCAACAACTTAAACTTGTACAATGACTCACGATAGAAGGTACGAGAGTGTATGATAGAGTTCGTAGTTTATAGTGACACGTTGACATTTTAATTAATTGAGAATCAGCATCTCATGCGTTTGGCAATGACTTTCAAGACTGGCATTTAGACAGCGACTCTCTTTATTTTAAAAACTATGCTTTACCGCAACTTGGAAAAACCTTTTTTTAACCCTCCTGATGGTTATCACTAGTAAAACTGACCAGATCTTGGATGGATTAAATGTATCGTCATAAGAAAAAAACACACTACCGGATCTTGATCTTTTCATAAAAAAATCGGCAGTAACTTAATGACAATATATCTCGCCATACGCCATCAGTAAAAATTATCGGATCTTAATGGACGAGATATCTCTTCGAAACCATTAGGAGGGTTAATAAGCCAAGCATCAGAGAAAATAGAATGACTATATTAACCCTTCAGATTAGGGTTATCATATTATTATTTTTTTTGAACCGGAAATTTTTTATATGTAGGCTTGTCATATTTGTTTGTTCCCAGCGTACACTTTTTACAGTGGATAATCAATTAGGTATTCTGGGCCTGTGTTTAATAGAATATATAATTGTAAATTGTAGGTCCTTGTTTAATTAACCCTCATGTCAAACGATGACCGTAGAGCTATGAACTAACTTTCTTTAATGATTCAAGTTATCTGTTTTCCATACATAGCTTTTTGAAGTCCAAAGTGCTTTGTCAATTACCACTTCACTTTACAGAATAATTATCGATTACTCAATATTTATGCAGGTATTTCAATTTAAAATCAAGTCGAAACTAACGTCAACACCCATCCCTGTTACTAAGACCTTCTTCAGCAGTTAGGATATGTGGGAAAAATAATTCTACAGATGGGAATCTGTTCCGCAATGATTACAAAGGATCAACGTTAGTGTTACCCTCTAAGCGTATTCAAAATGGCAAATACCCACAAATAACGGGAAGTAATGACGGATACATCTAAAATAGCCCGTCTAACATGCTTTTCTGACAGAGGCAAAGCATTGTACTGACCGGTACCCCGGGGTACACCTTCCAACAAGGACAATATCGGACTATAGGGTAACCCTAATTATGAACTTGGGTTTCCAATCACGGTATTTCGGAACGCTCGATTAGTAACGTCGCGATCTGCCATTTGAGAATGAGACAAAATCGTTAGGAATGGATTATTTATTTAATTTTTTGAGTGAAGTGGGTGAAGTCTGGAAGGCAAGAGAGATTGACGGATAGTTAACACTGGTTGTGCGACGATTGAAAGTTACTCATCGTTTCTTCTTCCCATTATAAATAAGTGGTCCTTCGATAATAACCGAACATTGCGAGGTCGGGTGGATGATATGAACGCAGACAGGAAGAATTAACAGTTTATGAGGTGAGTCTGGTGCATATTGGGTTGATTGTGTGGTAAAAAAACGTCACTTCCGTGTATCGGATTGTTAAACCACATGCAAATAATAACCAAGAAACGAAACGTTTTGTGCAATTATTTTAAAGTAACTGTAAGGCATTTGGTAAAAAAAATACAACGTGTCTTACTATTCAAGCGATTATTATTACCTTTTGAGCAGTAATTGTTGATGAATGTGCCTTGAAAAATATCCTTCATATGAGGTTTCCAAATTAAACTTCAAAGCATTTACAAAACGGAAATTAAACAATACATTACTGGAGATGTAATGACTACTAAAAACTAGGTTTGCATGTAAATATATTTTGCAATTGCAAAAGAAAACGCGATGAGAGCTAATAAGTCTTATTTAAATATTATTATCCCATTAAGAAATTCCAATAATCTATAAAAAAAATTCGACTTACGTGGTTTCACACTTTGGCAGACGAAATGTTGAAAGTTGAGTTGTAAGGCGCAGACAGGATATTACATATCGTTAGTTTAGAAGTGAAACACAAATTCAAAAAACAGTTCTGAGAAAGCGAATGGGAGGTTCTACTTACCTTAAGATGTTTTTCAAGAAATCTAATCTTCAAGCAATGAAAAAATGACTTCGTGCACTTCACCAATCTAAATTTCACGGTATTCGGGTCTTGAAAGGATAAAAACCTCATATCCTGAAAATGTTGACTTAGTATGTTTCATTTGTAAACCGGTGATATGTCTGAGAAAGTCGTTTCTTTTCTTAGGATCAGTTTTTTTGCTCTACTAGTTATGCACTGACCTCCAATTCGTGAAAACTGAATTTCGATGTTCAATAACGCTGAAATCAAAATTCAAAGAATTTCGCTTTACTGATTAAAGCCCGAATAAAAAGTTTTAAAGACTTGACAAGAAAGTTCCTGGAATTCCATCTTTGGAAGAACTTTTATGGGGAGCAAACGTTTCAGTTCTTAACCAAACTAAGCGAAAATGGCGGGCTATTTTAAAAAGCGAGTATTTGGGCGATATTTTACAGATTTTTACATCAGGATTGATTCCCGGCTACCAGTCAATGAGCAAAATGTGTCTCGTCAAATTGACGATCAATAATCACCCTCAAATGAATTATTGTTGCCAGTTCATTTTTCTTCAACAGAGAAGATGGTTTTCTAACACCTTTTGGTTGCGCTGATCTATGTTACACTCACACACAATAGTAATTTATACAAAAAAGGTAAATTCCAGAACCATCTATTATTACCCCTAATAATTTAATTTTATACCTCCTAAACTATGAATTTATAATCCTTTAATGTGTACAAAAATGGTTACATTCTGATTAGAAAAAGAAATCTGTTTTGTTTTTTTATTGACGGAACAGGAGCACGAACGTCCTGTTCTTGCACATGACAACGAAAAGTGAATGGCAAAAAAAAGTGAGTATTCTAACTTATAGCGCGCAAATGGTGCAAATAATATAGAGAAGAATACCAACATTGCCGTCAGCGCATAGACCAGAACGTCGTTGTGGCATGTTTCGTTTGGACTTATAATGTCTTAAACAAACCAAATTTGGAACATTTCTTTTTCAATTCTGATCACCAATAACCAGAGTAAAAATTCTGTTTTATTAATTTCAACATTTATTTTTAAATTGAATCTCTTTTATAACTTTTCTGGTGGGTGTCTCGACGAGGTATATAGTCATAAGATACGCCGAATGGCTTAGGCTGGGACGGAGGTAACTAGTTGAATATCGTCATAAGAAATAACAGACCAAATCTTGAGGGATCAGATATCATGTCCTTTGGAAAAAATGAGCTAATCGTGAGCTCGTCGTCATAGAAAATGGCAATATCTCCATTATTCGAAATTTGATCGGCTCGGAGGCAGAAAGTTCTTAAAACTGCGACGTACGTCGTAAAACAAAGTCTTTGCAGAACAATTTTTCCTTCCTTTTATAAAAATTTTCCCGTACTTTTTTTTAAATCATAAGTTGCGATGTTCTGCAGTGCAAAGCGCAATCCTTGCTACACCTTTTTTTTTCTTCTTTTCTTAGCTACGCAACAACCTCCACGCACCACTCCAAATTACTACAAACACTTTATAAATAACACATCTTCTATGTCAATGACAAAATATTTAACTTCAGAAGTGATCGACAGAATTGCAAATTCATAAAGTTCCTGGAGTTTCTGCAACAAGTCGATGATATGTCATTTAAAAATAAAAGCAGGTCTGATAAGAATCCATCCAAAGTCCATTTAAGTAGGATGAGAAACCCAAAATCGGTTTAGTCTACAACTGTTTCATCGAAGTAAATCTGCCGACCTTGGTACAGAAAGGGCCAATGTCCGTTTTACAAGTTTGGGGGAACATTTGAGTCACCGATTTTTGTTTCTTTAATTTTTAATACAGGGCACGAAGCTGCTTTTCTACGTTTTGATTATGTCAAAATATATTGATTGGACTTTGATATTTTTCGTATTTTATATTTATCCTCGCTAGTGTAACATTGAAGTGATTAGACGACCAATCGGTCTGGTGGTCAGAGTGCTAGCCTGAGGCATGTATGTTTGTCCGTTAGAATGGCAGTGCGACTTCCTATAAATAGATTGTGCCCATAATTTATGGGCATGTAGTTAATAAACGTCGCACTGAAGCAAGGCAACGGGCTATCGGTGACGGTCCGGGATGAATTCCGAAAGGAAATATCCCAAGACAACACTTCGTATTTTTGAACAAGGGTCAAATGACGAAAGAAACATCTGAGCTGGCACCCCACTCTCCGAACTTCCACGCCAACGAGAGGACATTTGAGACCATGACAGATATTTTCGTGCACTAGCCCCACAACGGACTGTGGCTGAATCGAGTTTAAACTTTTGTTCGATTCTTTTTCGACGTGAATATCAGAACGTTCAAGGTACAAATACTGTATTGGCCACAGTCTAAATTCTTTCTTAAGTCTAGAATAATTCAAAAATTCACTTATAATACGTCTGAAAGCAACAGATGCTGACCCGAATTCATATGAGACATAATGTTCAAGGCACAAATGCTGTATTGGCCACAGTCTAAATTCTTTCTTAAGTCTAGAATAATTCTAAATTCATTTCTAATACGTCTGAAAGTAACAGATCCTGACTCGAATTCATTTGAGACATAACGTTAAGGCACAAATGCTGTATTGGCCACAGTCTAAATTCTTTCTTAAGTCTGGAATAATTCAAAAATTCACTTCTAATACGTCTGAAAGCAACAGATCCTGACTCGAATTCATTTGAGACATAACGTTTAAGGCACAAATGCTGTATTGGCCACAGCCTAAATTCTTTCTTAAGTCTAGAATAATTCAAAAATTCACTTCTAATACGTCTGAAAGCAACAGATCCTGACTCGAATTCATTTGAGACATAACGTTCAAGGCACAAATGTAGTATTGACAACAGTCTAAATTATTTCTTAAGTCGAAAATAATTCAAAAATTCACATCTAATACGTCTGAAAGCGACGGATCCTGACTCGAATTCATTTGAGACATAACGTTTAAAGCACAAATGCTGTATTGGCCACAGTCTAAATTCTTTCTTAAGTCTAGAATAATTCAAAAATTCACTTCTAATACGTCTGAAAGCAACAGATCCTGACTCGAATTCATTTGAGACATAACGTTCAAGGCACAAATGTAGTATTGACAACAGTCTAAATTATTTCTTAAGTCGAAAATAATTCAAAAATTCACATCTAATACGTCTGAAAGCGACGGATCCTGACTCGAATTCATTTGAGACATAACGTTTAAGGCACAAATGCTGTATTGGCCACAGTCTAAATTCTTTCTTAAGTCTAGAATAATTCAAAAATTCACTTCTAATACGTCTGAAAGCAACAGATCCTGACACGAATTCATTTGAGACATAACGTTCAAGGCACAAATGTAGTATTGACAACAGTCTAAATTATTTCTTAAGTCGAAAATAATTCAAAAATTCACATCTAATACGTCTGAAAGCGACGGATCCTGACTCGAATTCATTTGAGACATAACCTTTAAAGCACAAATGCTGTATTGGCCACAGTCTAAATTCTTTCTTAAGTCTAGAATAATTCAAAAATTCACTTCTAATACGTCTGAAAGCAACAGATCCTGACTCGAATTCATTTGAGACATAACGTTCAAGGCACAAATGTAGTATTGACAACAGTCTAAATTATTTCTTAAGTCGAAAATAATTCAAAAATTCACATCTAATACGTCTGAAAGCGACGGATCCTGACTCGAATTCATTTGAGACATAACGTTTAAGGCACAAATGCTGTATTGGCCACAGTCTAAATTCTTTCTTAAGTCTAGAATAATTCAAAAATTCACTTCTAATACGTCTGAAAGCAACAGATCCTGACTCGAATTCATTTGAGACATAACGTTCAAGGCACAAATGTAGTATTGACAACAGTCTAAACTATTTCTTAAGTCGAAAATAATTCAAAAATTCACATCTAATACGTCTGAAAGCGACGGATCCTGACTCGAATTCATTTGAGACATAACCTTTAAAGCACAAATGCTGTATTGGCCACAGTCTAAATTCTTTCTTAAGTCTAGAATAATTCAAAAATTCACTTCTAATACGTCTGAAAGCAACAGATCCTGACTCGAATTCATTTGAGACATAACGTTTAAGGCACAAATGCTGTATTGGCCACAGTCTAAATTCTTTCTTAAGTCTAGAATAATTCAAAAATTCACTTCTAATACGTCTGAAAGCAACAGATCCTGACTCGAATTCATTTGAGACATAACGTTTAAAGCACAAATGCTGTATTGGCCACAGTCTAAATTCTTTCTTAAGTCTAGAATAATTCAAAAATTCACTTCTAATACGTCTGAAAGCAACAGATCCTGACTCGAATTCATTTGAGACATAACGTTCAAGGCACAAATGTAGTATTGACAACAGTCTAAATTATTTCTTAAGTCGAAAATAATTCAAAAATTCACATCTAATACGTCTGAAAGCGACGGATCCTGACTCGAATTCATTTGAGACATAACCTTTAAAGCACAAATGCTGTATTGGCCACAGTCTAAATTCTTTCTTAAGTCTAGAATAATTCAAAAATTCACTTCTAATACGTCTGAAAGCAACAGATCCTGACTCGAATTCATTTGAGACATAACGTTCAAGGCACAAATGTAGTATTGACAACAGTCTAAATTATTTCTTAAGTCGAAAATAATTCAAAAATTCACATCTAATACGTCTGAAAGCGACGGATCCTGACTCGAATTCATTTGAGACATAACGTTTAAGGCACAAATACTGTATTGGCCACAGTCTAAATTCTTTCTTAAGTCTAGAATAATTCAAAAATTCACTTCTAATACGTCTGAAAGCAACAGATCCTGACTCGAATTCATTTGAGACATAACATTTAAAGCACAAATGCTGTATTGGCCACAGTCTAAATTCTTTCTTAAGTCTAGAATAATTCAAAAATTCACTTCTAATACGTCTGAAAGCAACATATCCTGACTCGAATTATTTGAGACATAACGTTCAAGGCACAAATGTAGTATTGACAACAGTCTAAATTATTTCTTAAGTCGAAAATAATTCAAAAATTCACATCTAATACGTCTGAAAGCGACGGATCCTGACTCGAATTCATTTGAGACATAACGTTTAAGGCACAAATGCTGTATTGGCTACAGTCTAAATTCTTTCTTAAGTCTAGAATAATTCAAAAATTCACTTCTAATACGTCTGAAAGCTACAGATCCTGACTCGAATTCATTTGAGACATAACGTTTAAAGCACAAATGCTGTATTGGCCACAGTCTAAATTCTTTCTTAAGTCTAGAATAATTCAAAAATTCACTTCTAATACGTCTGAAAGCAACATATCCTGACTCGAATTCATTTGAGACATAACGTTCAAGGCACAAATGTAGTATTGACAACAGTCTAAATTATTTCTTAAGTCGAAAATAATTCAAAAATTCACATCTAATACGTCTGAAAGCGACGGATCCTGACTCGAATTCATTTGAGACATAACGTTTAAGGCACAAATGCTGTATTGGCCACAGTCTAAATTCTTTCTTAAGTCTAGAATAATTCAAAAATTCACTTCTAATACGTCTGAAAGCAACAGATCCTGACTCGAATTCATTTGAGACATAACGTTCAAGGCACAAATGTAGTATTGACAACAGTCTAAACTATTTCTTAAGTCGAAAATAATTCAAAAATTCACATCTAATACGTCTGAAAGCGACGGATCCTGACTCGAATTCATTTGAGACATAACCTTTAAAGCACAAATGCTGTATTGGCCACAGTCTAAATTCTTTCTTAAGTCTAGAATAATTCAAAAATTCACTTCTAATACGTCTGAAAGCAACAGATCCTGACTCGAATTCATTTGAGACATAACGTTTAAGGCACAAATGCTGTATTGGCCACAGTCTAAATTCTTTCTTAAGTCTAGAATAATTCAAAAATTCACTTCTAATACGTCTGAAAGCAACATATCCTGACTCGAATTATTTGAGACATAACGTTCAAGGCACAAATGTAGTATTGACAACAGTCTAAATTATTTCTTAAGTCGAAAATAATTCAAAAATTCACATCTAATACGTCTGAAAGCGACGGATCCTGACTCGAATTCATTTGAGACATAACGTTTAAGGCACAAATGCTGTATTGGCTACAGTCTAAATTCTTTCTTAAGTCTAGAATAATTCAAAAATTCACTTCTAATACGTCTGAAAGCTACAGATCCTGACTCGAATTCATTTGAGACATAACGTTTAAAGCACAAATGCTGTATTGGCCACAGTCTAAATTCTTTCTTAAGTCTAGAATAATTCAAAAATTCACTTCTAATACGTCTGAAAGCAACATATCCTGACTCGAATTCATTTGAGACATAACGTTCAAGGCACAAATGTAGTATTGACAACAGTCTAAATTATTTCTTAAGTCGAAAATAATTCAAAAATTCACATCTAATACGTCTGAAAGCGACGGATCCTGACTCGAATTCATTTGAGACATAACGTTTAAGGCACAAATGCTGTATTGGCCACAGTCTAAATTCTTTCTTAAGTCTAGAATAATTCAAAAATTCACTTCTAATACGTCTGAAAGCAACAGATCCTGACTCGAATTCATTTGAGACATAACGTTCAAGGCACAAATGTAGTATTGACAACAGTCTAAACTATTTCTTAAGTCGAAAATAATTCAAAAATTCACATCTAATACGTCTGAAAGCGACGGATCCTGACTCGAATTCATTTGAGACATAACCTTTAAAGCACAAATGCTGTATTGGCCACAGTCTAAATTCTTTCTTAAGTCTAGAATAATTCAAAAATTCACTTCTAATACGTCTGAAAGCAACAGATCCTGACTCGAATTCATTTGAGACATAACGTTCAAGGCACAAATGTAGTATTGACAACAGTCTAAATTATTTCTTAAGTCGAAAATAATTCAAAAATTCACATCTAATACGTCTGAAAGCGACGGATCCTGACTCGAATTCATTTGAGACATAACGTTTAAGGCACAAATACTGTATTGGCCACAGTCTAAATTCTTTCTTAAGTCTAGAATAATTCAAAAATTCACTTCTAATACGTCTGAAAGCAACAGATCCTGACTCGAATTCATTTGAGACATAACGTTTAAAGCACAAATGCTGTATTGGCCACAGTCTAAATTCTTTCTTAAGTCTAGAATAATTCAAAAATTCACTTCTAATACGTCTGAAAGCAACATATCCTGACTCGAATTATTTGAGACATAACGTTCAAGGCACAAATGTAGTATTGACAACAGTCTAAATTATTTCTTAAGTCGAAAATAATTCAAAAATTCACATCTAATACGTCTGAAAGCGACGGATCCTGACTCGAATTCATTTGAGACATAACGTTTAAGGCACAAATGCTGTATTGGCTACAGTCTAAATTCTTTCTTAAGTCTAGAATAATTCAAAAATTCACTTCTAATACGTCTGAAAGCAACAGATCCTGACTCGAATTCATTTGAGACAACGTTTAAAGCACAAATGCTGTATTGGCCACAGTCTAAATTCTTTCTTAAGTCTAGAATAATTCAAAAATTCACTTCTAATACGTCTGAAAGCAACATATCCTGACTCGAATTCATTTGAGACATAACGTTCAAGGCACAAATGTAGTATTGACAACAGTCTAAATTATTTCTTAAGTCGAAAATAATTCAAAAATTCACATCTAATACGTCTGAAAGCGACGGATCCTGACTCGAATTCATTTGAGACATAACGTTTAAGGCACAAATGCTGTATTGGCCACAGTCTAAATTCTTTCTTAAGTCTAGAATAATTCAAAAATTCACTTCTAATACATCTGAAAGCAACAGATCCTGACTCGAATTCATTTGAGACATAACGTTCAAGGCACAAATGTAGTATTGACAACAGTCTAAATTATTTCTTAAGTCGAAAATAATTCAAAAATTCACATCTAATACGTCTGAAAGCGACGGATCCTGACTCGAATTCATTTGAGACATAACCTTTAAAGCACAAATGCTGTATTGGCCACAGTCTAAATTATTTCTTAAGTCTAGAATAATTCAAAAATTCACTTCTAATACGTCTGAAAGCAACAGATCCTGACTCGAATTCATTTGAGACATAACGTTCAAGGCACAAATGTAGTATTGACAACAGTCTAAATTATTTCTTAAGTCGAAAATAATTCAAAAATTCACATCTAATACGTCTGAAAGCGACGGATCCTGACTCGAATTGATTTGAGACATAACGTTTAAGGCACAAATGCTGTATTGGCCACAGTCTAAATTCTTTCTTAAGTCTAGAATAATTCAAAAATTCACTTCTAATACGTCTGAAAGCAACAGATCCTGACTCGAATTCATTTGAGACATAACGTTTAAGGCACAAATGCTGTATTGGCCACAGTCTAAATTCTTTCTTAAGTCTAGAATAATTCAAAAATTCACTTCTAATACGTCTGAAAGCAACAGATCCTGACTCGAATTCATTTGAGACATAACGTTTAAAGCACAAATGCTGTATTGGCCACAGTCTAAATTCTTTCTTAAGTCTAGAATAATTCAAAAATTCACTTCTAATACGTCTGAAAGCAACAGATCCTGACTCGAATTCATTTGAGACATAACGTTCAAGGCACAAATGTAGTATTGACAACAGTCTAAATTATTTCTTAAGTCGAAAATAATTCAAAAATTCACATCTAATACGTCTGAAAACGACGGATCCTGACTCGAATTGATTTGAGACATAACGTTTAAGGCACAAATGCTGTATTGGCCACAGTCTAAATTCTTTCTTAAGTCTAGAATAATTCAAAAATTCACTTCTAATACGTCTGAAAGCAACAGATCCTGACTCGAATTCATTTGAGACATAACGTTTAAGGCACAAATGCTGTATTGGCCACAGTCTAAATTCTTTCTTAAGTCTAGAATAATTCAAAAATTCACTTCTAATACGTCTGAAAGCAACAGATCCTGACTCGAATTCATTTGAGACATAACGTTTAAAGCACAAATGCTGTATTGGCCACAGTCTAAATTCTTTCTTAAGTCTAGAATAATTCAAAAATTCACTTCTAATACGTCTGAAAGCAACAGATCCTGACTCGAATTCATTTGAGACATAACGTTCAAGGCACAAATGTAGTATTGACAACAGTCTAAATTATTTCTTAAGTCGAAAATAATTCAAAAATTCACATCTAATACGTCTGAAAGCGACGGATCCTGACTCGAATTGATTTGAGACATAACGTTTAAGGCACAAATGCTGTATTGGCCACAGTCTAAATTCTTTCTTAAGTCTAGAATAATTCAAAAATTCACTTCTAATACGTCTGAAAGCAACAGATCCTGACTCGAATTCATTTGAGACATAACGTTTAAGGCACAAATGCTGTATTGGCCACAGTCTAAATTCTTTCTTAAGTCTAGAATAATTCAAAAATTCACTTCTAATACGTCTGAAAGCAACAGATCCTGACTCGAATTCATTTGAGACATAACGTTCAAGGCACAAATGTAGTATTGACAACAGTCTAAATTATTTCTTAAGTCGAAAATAATTCAAAAATTCACATCTAATACGTCTGAAAGCGACGGATCCTGACTCGAATTCATTTGAGACATAACCTTTAAAGCACAAATGCTGTATTGGCCAGTCTAAATTCTTTCTTAAGTCTAGAATAATTCAAAAATTCACTTCTAATACGTCTGAAAGCAACAGATCCTGACTCGAATTCATTTGAGACATAACGTTGAAGGCACAAATGTAGTATTGACAACAGTCTAAATTATTTCTTAAGTCGAAAATAATTCAAAAATTCACATCTAATACGTCTGAAAGCGACGGATCCTGACTCGAATTCATTTGAGACCAATTTCGACGTCGTAGCACTTTGCAGTCCCGTTTTATACTCATTTGAAGTGTGCGCGGTGCAGAAGAAAATCCCCCAAACACCACCCCTTCCCTTTACTCCCTGTTTATAGCGGCGAGCAAACTCGAGGTCACTAGCAGGTCTTCGTACCTTAAGCTGTCGATGCCCATTCTTTCGTATCGCACAACTTTCCGTTCAGACCACCTAGAACTAGTCTGTTATCAAAAGCGTATTCGCGACAAAACTAAAATGGCAAAAATCCAGATCCTTTCCCAGTCCGGTCTAATGGATGCCGCCAGGGTCTAGTACCGGGTGGTCGATTGAGAAGCACTGGGTTGTAACACATTATTCTGCTTGAAAATTTGAAAGGTTTCCATCAAACCTCTTTTTGCTATCTCTGGTGAGTGTGTGGTTCGTTTTATATCTACTGGACATGTGGCCACGCTTAATATGTATATTTTCATCTATTTATTGGACAATTCTAGGTTGTCTAGGAATATATTACACACTAATATAAAACAGCAGAAGTGATTCCCTCATCCTTCCGTTGTCTGCAGTATCCGCTGGTCAAATTCCCTTTTTTCCCCATCTCCCTTTTTTTTTCTCCTGGCCCTGGTGACCTTAACGCCCTATGCACACATCCGATTTTTCAACGTGCGGCGCTGCTGCAGCAACGCAAGTGCGGTCTGAGATACATTAGATCCAATTGAGCAGTGCACACATGCCTCCAGCGCCGCTGGGGCGACGCACGTCCAACTTGCGTGCAATTTGTACCGCAGTTCCCCACGGAGCCGCACAGTCGCCGCACATGAGTCTCCGTTCTGAAGTACCTTGTTTTCATAAACAAATGGAATATAAATAATAATTAATAAATGGTTGTATCCAGTAACGTCTATTTTGTTTCAAAATATACTTTTTGTACACCTAGTAAGCGAAACGAACACGTTTTCTACGATAGAATATCCATCTCAAATGGCGCGAAAAGAGTACTTGCGTCATTTCACGGTTATGTGTGCGCAGTTAGGCTTATGTGCCGCACTTTTAAAAATCGGATGTGTGCACCTTGCCTTAAACGACACCCCTGCCAACGCATCTGGAGAATGTCAGTTTCAACCCTTCCCCAGCCAACCATTCCTCCCTGTGTTGGTAGGACAACCTCATAACCTCGCAGTTTCCATGCTGGCGAATGCCTATTAATCATGTACTAAATGAGACCTGAGTGAAGCCACAAGTCTGATACACATTTTGCTCCAGACCTGCATTCAGTAAACGAACCTCGAGCACCTGCCTTTCTCTCCCATGTCTGTCACGCTCTAACTGCCTTGTGACTTATTTTGCCTCGTTTTTTGGAAGAACACGTCCTCGCAAAAAAAAGAAGCCGGGTGTTGGGGTTCGCGTTCGTAAGTACAACCATTTAATCTTCCCCGCCATCCGGCAAAAGATAACATTGGGACACGAAAGTGCGCACACTATATTTAAAGGGGCTCAGGTTGAAGGAAACAAGATCTGAATTTCACACGCCTTTGTCCGGACACACCGCCAGCTCCTTATGTTGGGGAAATGAGGCATGCCCTTCGTCCGACATGGATGTTTTCCAGCTTTGCGCACTTAGACAATGTCGATCTATCTCGTTGCCTTTCCCGGGTGGTTCAAGGATGTGGAAGCAAGAGAAGTAAAAACTCTTAACTAGCTGTTACCGAGGGAATTGTGTATATCTTCTTGATTACGAGGTATTTATCCAAGCGGTGCCTCTTTTCCACGATACTCCAAGAGATCTGTTGTGTTTATATTTAGGTAACGACTTGCTTCCGCTGTCGTTTCGATTGATTCACATGGAATGGATGGAACGTAAACAAACTTTTTTTCCCACCCAATTTGAAACAAACAGAAAATAGAACGAGGAGATTCAGTCGGCATTGTATGTAATCACTCAATCCGCTCAAAACAAAACAGAATAGATTTCGATGGGCGGTTACAGAAGATTCGCAGTTGTGTTATCAAACGTATCGTAACCCAAAGTGCTCAAGGTCGTAGGTCAAAAATTCCACTTTTTCTTCAATAATTGCTATATGAGGTAATTTTTTTATTCCCAATCGGATGCTAAACCTGTTATATTATCAGCCAATCCAATAAAATATAACCAAATGTATGCAGGGGGTCCATAAAGTCTCTACAGTTTCAAAAATGTATTACAAAGGCAGATAAGTGGAAATTCTTGCATAATGAGACGTATATACACTCTAAGACAAAAAAAAGTTACACCTAGGAGGAATTGTCAGAATGGAATACCATTTACAAGGTTGGTAAAGTGCTTTTATGAATGAGGAAATGATTAAAATTTGAGACTGAACTATGCAAACTTTATTGAGAAAAATTAAAAAAAGTGGCATCATTCAATGGCGTATGACCGCCATTATTCCTAATGCAGCATGCCAAGCGTCTTGATAGTGAGTCATACAAGCCCCTTTATAAAGTCCTGCTATATTCCATCCCAAGCTGCTTGAACCCTGTCACGTAGTTCCAGCTGATAATGCGGTACGGGTGGAGTGGTGGCATCTCGTCCAATGGCATCCCATACATTCTCGATCGGGGACAGGTCCGGTGAATATGCCGGCCATGGTACGATATCGTTGCATCGCATACAAGCTCTAAAGACGGCAGCAATAGGGTCGAGCATTGTTTTTAAGAAAAAGTGCTTAAATTGCTTGCGAACTTTAATCCGAATCCTAACGCAATGAGAAACGATGTAACCAACACGACAGCCTTAGTCGAAAGGAATTCGCTGCGCAACTGGATGTTCTTTTATGCCCCGGTATGCAGCGTGTTTAAGAGCTGCCTTGCGAGTGGCGCATGCTCAAACAATTTTGATCAGTTGCATCTCCAACGCAGATGTACCACTCCTCCAAATTTCATTTCAACCAGTCTACTCCTTCCTGGTATAACTTTTTTCATTGTTGCCTCAGAGTGTATTTAAGCATTTCTTTACCTCATTGAATACACCTCGATAGGGTGGCAATGGCATCAGTGATCCTCGCTTTAGATTAGGGATGTCCCGTACCTTTGTTCGATGCACCACCACATTTGGGACTGCATGTTCGCGTGTTCGTAAATGAAACGTTTCCAGACAGGTGGGTTGGAAGGGGTAGCCCAATTCCATGGCCTCCTCATTCACCAGATTTCACTCCTCTCGACTTCTTTCTATGGGGTTAAGTTAAAAATATCGTGTATCTCATTGTCTTTGATGAGCGTATGCTTCAGCGAACATGGCAAGAAATCTAACACGATCTCATTTCGCGCCATTTGCGATAAATATTCTATCGAAGAAAACGTGTTTATTTCGCTTACTTGGTGTAAAAAAAGTATATTTTTAAACAAAATAGACGTTAATGGATACAACCATTTATTAATTATTATTTATATTCCATTTGTTTATGAAAACAAGGTACTTCAGAACGGAGACGCGTGCGGCACCGTGGGGAACTGCGGTACAAATTGCACGTAAGTTGGACTTGCATCGCCTCGCGGCGCTGGAGGCATGTGTGCACTGCTCAATTGGATCTAATGTATATCAGACCGCACTTGCGTTGCGGCATCGGCGCCGCACGTTGAAAAACCGGATGTGTGCACCGGCCTTAATGTGCTTCATGCAACTAATGGTACCCATATGGAGGTGTATTAACCTTTACGCTGCTGCAGGTAAACAATTGTTACCACTAAAATTTAATTTACACCAGCGGCATGGTATTGATATGTGTACTGTGGATGTTATCCCCCTATTTAAGGGATCGCTGTAATCGATCACCATTTACGAGCTGTCAGCGGCTGATCTTCTAGAGGGTCCCTCTTTTTGTTCTGTGCCCCCCTACCCTGCCAACCGTGAGGTGGGAACGCTTTGGGAAAAGCAGAAAGCCGCTCCGGTGATATCTCTTCTCACGCCACCTAATACTATGAAAGGAAAGCGTCAGTCGAAAATGACACTCACGGCCCTAACGCTCAATTTTGGTAATTGGGTAAAGGGAGCTCGGAGAGTCAGGCCAAAGAGCCGTTCTGTGAGACGATTTAAAGAATCCAAGCGCCACAGCATGAAGGTTAAATGAGGCAAAAGAAAAACTTAAATTCATAAGTCTCATTTTGTAATAATTTCCACGTATCTGTCTTTTTATGTGCCTTTGTAATAATATTTTTAGTGGTAGAGACTTTATGGAGAAAAACAAAACAAAAAAATGGAAGCTTGGAGAGTGGGGTGCCAACACAGGCGTAAACTCGTCATCTGATTCAAAATTTCCTGGTGTTGTCCTCGGACTTTCCATTCAGGGGGTGGGGAGTGATCCAGGATCGTCACCGTTGTGTTGCTCCAGTGTGACGTTAATTAGAAATACCATACTTTACTGTAACAATAGTACGGTAGCTCGACGAAACGTGCGAAAATATTCCGATAAACGTTTATTTTCCCAGGTCGGTAGGTAGTTAAATTAACGTCGCACTGGAACAACACAACGGACTATCGACGACGGTCCAGGATCATGCACAACCTGAACGATCCGAGGACAGCACCACGTAATTTTGAACCATGGTCAGATGACGAGGCAACACCTGAGCTGGCACCCCACTCTCCAAACTTCCACGTGAAGGTGAGGACATTTGAGGCCACGACGGATTTAACGTGCACCAGCCACCTTTGTACACGACGGACTACGGTTGGATTTGAACTCGCAATTCTCTGGTTGCTAATCAGTTACTCTTGCAACTGGGTCTTTTCCTCGAGTGTTTAGAGGTATATTTGTTGGTTTCCTTGAAAACTAGAGCCCAGCGCACAAAGTTTTTTATGGCAATCTAGCAACAAACAATTCTGATGTTTTTCTTTCGCTGTTTCAGCGACTTGGAACCAAAACTTCGATATTTGCGCCTCTTGAAAATGTTTCTTCCCAAAGAAAAATGCTGAAATATTTTTGCCGGAATCAAGTCTGGGAAACCAAGTGGTTTTTAAGAATTCTTTCTCCAAATGCTAAAAAGTTGGCAGACGTGCATGTGTATCTGGGATTGCAATAAGAATAGGTTGATTTCCAACACTATTATTGATGTAACGTTACGAAACTCGCTCTCTGGAAAATAAAGGACGTCTTCCATTATTACACGTGTGAATTCTTCTGAAACGTGTTGTGAAAAGAAACATGAAAATGCTCTTCTGGATTTCAAATCCATGGATTATGGGTCGAATTGGCAATTTTGTAGTAAAATACGATCGTTAAGCAATAATATTTTTCCCATTCCCTTGACGATTCCTCATTTTTTGACGCTGAACCCTATTTTCGCTCGTAATTCTTTGTTTCGGCTCTAGTTTTTTATCATCCTTATTTCCCATTGCTTTCTGTCATCCGTCTTCGTAAGAATTTCATTAGAGTGTCAAGCTCTTCTGTGTAATATTCTCCAACTTCATAGCTCAAATTTAAATTAGCGGCAAAGTTGGCGAATGAATACCGATAATAAGTCATTGCCATTCGATAATAAACAAATAACATCGATTTCTGTGCCACATACGTAAATGATTTTCTATATAGATCGGTTATGGATATTATTTTGGAAAGAAATCCTTATTTTAAGGATACAAAATCATTTATTTAATTTGGAGACTGTGGAGCATTTCCGAATCCATGCATAAAGCACTGTAGTATTTATTTTATTTGTAGAAATTTTAAAAAACCAAATAATAATTTTGGCACCTGAGACTCCTGGCTACGCCAATCGTTGTGGTAATTGGTAATTTTTGTTAACGTCGTACTAGAGCAACACAACGGGCTATTGACGACGGTCCGGGATCAGTCCCTTAAGGGAAAGATCCGAGGACAACACCTCGTAATTTTGAACCACGGTCAGATGACGAAGCAACACCTGAGCTGGCACCCCACTCTCCAAACTTCCACGCCAACCCAACGTGAGGACTTTCGGCCACGACAGATTTAAGGTGCACCAGCCGCCTCTACACCATACGTTTACAAAACATCCATGCCCGGACCCGGATTCGAACCAGGAACCTTCCGATCTAGTGGCTAACACCTTAACCACTATACCGGTTGGTCGGCCTGCCAATCGTTGTGATTGATGGTGAAGTATAGAAATAACTCAATCGTTCAATGTCATCTTTTCAAAAAAACAATTTAAGAGTATTGAATTATCAAAATATTCACGAATTGCCTCAAAGAAAACAAATGTGTTTTTGTATGCGTTTGCTGTCAGATGTAAAATTTCAGCAAAAAAGCGTCTAAGGTGTATTTTTGCATATTGCAGAAGTCATTCACGTCACGAGCAAATTCCCGATCAAAAATAAATTAGGAAATTCGTTGTTCTCAAAATAAAAGATGTTTTCAAGTTCCGAAAAAGAATTTCAAAGCTTAAAGTATTACTCGTGAATTTCATCCCATCTATCGTACAAAACAAATGTGTTTTTGTATATTTTTGCTATCCGTTGGGAAAGAGCCGCGGTAGCTTAGTCAGTAGAGCGTCGGGCTCGCATCGGAAGGGTTGTGGGTTCTGTCCTCAGCGGATCCATCAATTCTGATGGTTGAGAGATCGGCGCTTGGACCTGGCTAAAGTCCGTCGTGTTCGCTAATGGTGGCTGGGGCACGTTAAATAGGTCGTGGTCACATGTTCCCATACCAAATCAATACCTCTGGAGGTACCTGATCAGGGGGTTATCGGCCTCTGATTGGGATCTAAATTACGATATGTGTGAATGATTGGATGTGTGAAAGGGACCTTCCTGTAAAACGGATGTGTCATGTATGAAGAAGTCCAACCTTCCGGGGCAATGGCACCCCCAGTTGGGCCATATATGGCCCGTACGACAACAACAACAACAATCAGTTGGAGGAAATGAAACCTTCTCAAGTACTTAGCTTTCTTGGTAACATCTTTTTTAGTCAGAAATCGAGAACTAGAGAACTTCAGGAGCACATATTCTTTAGGTGCGTACGAGCTCGATGTGTACGAGAGATACTTTCTTTTTCCATCCTCAATAATAAACACCGAGGTCGCCCTCCCCGGTTACCCAATTGATCCCTTTTTCCTTTCATTCTTCTACTATGTTCTTTAGTCCCATCTCCCCTTTCGTGACACGTTTTACTTGACGTCATACATATGGCGCTTGCACCATGAAAAACCATAACGTCAGAAATAAAAAGACTGTCACCCATAAATTAAGTAACCGTGTTGTTCCCAATATAAAAGATGTTTTCCGGATCCCAAGAAACAAAAACAAGAACCCGAACTCATCGTCCAAGATTTACCGTCCCAGATTCGAATCCAAGATAGAGTGTCAACTCCATCTTTCTGAAGACTGAAAACGTTGCGATGAATCTTGTCGGCTTAAAGCCATTGTGCAAAAGACAGGTAAGAAGGAAGACATAATGTAACGCTGTAAACAAAAAGTTTACCGACGCTGGAACGACTGTCGAACTCTCTTTCAGATGTCTCGAGACATCCATTCGCCGGTTTCTTGGAGCGACAGATTCATTGGCGAATTATTCCATGTTGAACAGAACCTCGACACATCTGGGGTGGATGGAAATATTTCAGGGTGGTCCAATGTTTCTTTTACAGCGTTGTCTAGTACGCAGTCAAGCTTGATAATGGCCGTTTGAGAAGTTTTTTATATGGATTCGAATGCAATAGGGGGATTGCCTTTTTTTTTATGGGTTGGGCTAATTTACGTTCATGGTAAAGGATGCATATTTGTCTCATTCAGGGAAGGTCAAGAAGAGTGTGGGTTCCATTGTCTGCAGTTCCCACGCAGAAACAATCGCAACTCTGGAAAATGTGAAACACTTTAGCACTGTGTATTGCAGTTTGTTTTCTGCATTCAAAAGTATGATACTTTTTCAATGTTTCTATAAAGTGGGACGAAAAGTGACGCAGTACAATAAAAATGTATGAATTCTGAAATTCTACATGGACCTTATAAGTGTATTGACGACATATCTCGTCAGGGATCCGGTCAATTTTGCTAAGGACGAGATATATCGCATTAAATACTTAGGTTGATGATAAATGAGAGATAAGGTCGAGTGTCCATAACGATCATGAAAGGGCCGCCAGTTAGAAGAGGAACGGACTAGCAATCTGAAGGTTCAGAGTTAGGATCCAACCAAACACCGTCTTTTATATAGAGAGCTGGTGCACGTTAAATCTGTCGAGACCTCAAATGTCCTTACGTTGGTGTAGTGAGGTGTGGAAGTTTGGAGAGGTGCCTGCTCAGGTGTGACCTAATGATCTGTCAGTGGTTCGGTATTACGTGGTGTTTGTCCTCGGATCTATCCCTTCGGAGTTTTATCTCTGATCGTTGCTAATAGCCCGTTGTGTTGCTCCAGTGCAACGTTCCCGGGAGCAGAAAGTGCTGAAAACTGCGACGTACGTCCCAGAAAAAAGTCTTCTCAAAACAATTTTTCCTTAATTTTTTTCAAAATTTTGGCCGATCTTTTTTTTTTTATTATACGTTACGATGTTCTACAATACAAAGCACTCCTTTTTAAGTTCTCTGGGTACGTAACAACCTCCCTACACCAACCAAATTACTACAAAAACTTTATAAATAACACATCTTCTATGTCAGTGACAAAATATTTAACTTCAAAAGTGATCGACATAATTACAAATTATGAAAGCATGCCTTGGTTTCGAAAAAAGTAAGTGAATTAATTTTGATGTTTTATTATAAATATGTGTAAGACATATTCAGCCGATAATTGTGTTTTACGTCTGTTTTTTTATTTGACTGCATATTTCAAAATTGGGACAAATTGCCTGCTTGGAGTTGAACATTGAATATAATTCTGTACCTGAGGCAACGTTAATAAAATACCTACCTATCTGATCATGTAATTTGTTTAGATTCATAGGTATTGTGGTACTTTATTACAAGAGGGCGCAAAAATTAATTTTATCACAGTAGATTTTAAAATATGCTTATCATATTTGAATATTTATTTTCACAACTGTTGGATATAATTGAAAAGACTAGAGGTATCGTAAGAGTCACATGTCGTGTCATGAGTCGCACTCGATTGTTTTAAAATTAAAGTTATTAAAACGCATGCTTTAATAGGGGGATGGTCCCCCAAGTGCGGCAATTACACTAACAACCCTTCTGGGCATACTTTCAACAAGGTTTTGAGACACATAGGTATTTGTGCCTATTCCTGCTTCAAGAATGTCGCCACCTCAACTACAGATTTCGGAAGTGGTTCCCTGGTCCGTAAGCGTCGCTCTAACTCTTCCCACAAATGCTCTATGGGGTTTAGGTCGGGAATCTGAGCAGGCCAGGGGAGACCTTTTACATCCATATCTCCATACCACAGCTCGACAGAGGCTGCAACATGACATGGAGCGTTGTCGTCCTGGAAGTACCATTCGTCCATTCCATAAAATTGGCAGAGCGTAGGAAGAACCTGATTGCCCAAAATGTTCACGCAGGCGTCGGCGTTCAATTGACCAGGAACAACATGCAAAGGTCTTAGGCCATACCACGAAAAATACCCCAAACAAGCAGTCGGATTAATGCAATTCCGCTGGCGTCCGGTCCGTTATTGTAGGGTAGTGTAGTAACTCGGATTGCTGAAAAATACGTTTGAAGTAGCGTTCAAATTTAAAATTCGTGTAGGGATGATTGCAATTTATCTCGATCAACGAATAGCGACTTTCTATGTGGAGATGATCCCTGAAATTGAAAGTAACTTTAACATTGAATATCTCTGGATATATATTCATAGTAAAGTCATGAAATTCTATACTTAACTAATTTAACTATTCAGTATCTGTACATCAAAACGCGATATTTCCATTTTAAATTTTGTTGTTTGTGTAAAATTTGATATGAAGACATCCCCTTATGCAATTTTTTGGATTTGAATTTGTAGAGAACGTTATTCCCTATTGAATGCTACCTTTGAATTTGCTCGGGTATGAATAGTGCTAGCAATAAAGGAGGTGGTTTGTTTTTTATCCCGCGACTGCACCTTTGGTAAGAAAAGGGCAAATGTCCAAGTTCTCAGATTTTTAGCTGGGTCCACAAATCACTTTCAATGAAATGAAAGTTGTGAGAGAACGAGTGCCAATGTCACCCTCTCAATACATTATGAAAGTATTAAAAGAGTGTAAAGTATTTGTTGCACACACACGCTGCATTAAAAATAAAAATAGTAAAACTTACTAGATAAGCTGACAGACACCCCAAACATTAAGAGGACATGGTATCCCGGTTGGAATATGGAAATTCGTAGCAATCACCGGGGATTAGCGAGCAGTGGTCACACCTGACCCCACGAAAAGAACTGTCACGGGCAACGCCGTGCTTTATTTGTTGCAAAAAGTTATTTGTTGCTTCTGGGAAAACCCATTTCTACGTGACCGGCAGCTGAATGTGTTAAACTTGCACTGGCCACTTTCCTACCGAGGTAAAGAAATAAATCTTTGAAAATGTCAGTAATTTTCCAATTTTTTAAGATCGTCCCATGACATATTTTCGTGAGTTGCAATGACTTAGTTTCAGTGTATCTCGCAAAGTTTCTGCAAGCAAAATGCACCTACTGACATTTTCTCACCATGGGAATTCCCACCAACCTTCTTACATCAATCAATCTCATCTGAATAAGCACAGGCCATTAAGCAAACAACCTGAACACCAATAGAAGCACTCGAGCGGATATTAATTACACAGCCAAATGCACTCTTCTTCATCACCCCAAACATCCATCTCATTTCGCACCATGTCACTATCGATTAATCTGAATCGTCCTGACATGCACGTATCGGAAAACGAACGCTCTACCTCACTCCCAATCACGTTGGTAATTCGGATTGATATTTCAAACGCCCCTCGGCAACCATCGGTGACAACCTCTAATTTAAACTAATGCAATGACGGTGTCAATTAACCACTTTCGAGGCTCATTCACCTTGCCAAGGTCATGTGGAACTTCACAGGAAGATGGACGCTGTTTTGAGAGCAATCTGTGTTTTTCGAATCCAAATTGATACGGGTTTTTTTTTTGGCTAATTACTGGAACAAGCACGCCTTGCTGCACGCAGTACGTCTAGTAAACACTGAAACGCTGTAATCATGCAGAATTAACACTATTATTATACTTATTAACAGTAACGTGCTGGGGAAAAAGGATTTTAATTAAGGTACCACAGATAATAAAATCAATTAAGTTGTTTTCAAACTAAAAATATTGCTTTTCTTTTTAGTTGTTCGGAAAATATTTTGAAAAAATTACCTTACTGATGTAAACATTCTCATAAACCCGGGAGCTGAAAATGCTTAAAACAGAACAATTTTTCCTTAATTTTTATCAAATTTTGGTCGATTTTTTTTTTTAATCATAAGTTACGATGTTCCGCAGTGCCAAGTGTGCCTCTTGCCACACCTTTTTTCTTTTCTAGCTACGGAGCAACCTCCCTACACCGCCCAAATTCTTCACAAACTACAAAAACACATCTATGTGGATGACACAATATTTAACTTCGAAAGTTATCGACAGAATTGCAAATTCTGAAAGTATGAATGGTTTGAAATAAAGTAAGTTAATTCATTTTGACGTGTATGTTTTATTATAAATATGTAACACATATATTTCGCCGAGAATTGTGTTTTACGGTTATTTTTTTATTTTACTGCAGTTTTCAAAATTGGAACAAAATGCCTGCAGAACAATTGCACTTGCTTGGAGTCGGGTTGCAGAACACTGAATATAATTCTGCGCCTGGGCCCATAAAGAGCTTTTTATTCTTCAATCAAATCATTGCCAGGAGCGTTGCTCTAGTACGAAGTTAATTAAAAATTACCAATTTACCTTCTTCAATCAAATCATTCATCTCGAATCAATGTTAGATCATAGTTCCATGATGTCCTTCTTCCGAAAAGAATGTCTTTTTATAAATGCCCTTTAACCCTCCTAGTAGCTTCGACGAGATATCTCGTCCATCAAGATTTAATCAATTTTGTCATTGATGAGGTGTCTCATCAACAGAATATGGTGATGCACTGCGTTCTCTTGAGTTTTTTCACCCGTTGGATCTAACACGAATGTGTTATTATTCACTGAGGGTAGTAGAGATAAACTTTATTCATAGGCTTGGAAGCATATCACCGAAAGTGTTTGGGAAATGTAAAATCGAGAATATAAACTTTTTTTTTTCTATTTGCCATTTTTATCTCATGCAATTTCTGAGTATGGTTCCAGTATTCTCTAGTCATAAGAAAAACAAGTCATTGGAAACAAATTTC
The DNA here is from genome assembly GCA_947359465.1 of Metellina segmentata. Classification (NCBI taxonomy): domain Eukaryota; kingdom Metazoa; phylum Arthropoda; class Arachnida; order Araneae; family Tetragnathidae; genus Metellina; species Metellina segmentata. The sequence goes on from OX375876.1 coordinate 122,659,609, forward strand.
TATCTTCTGGAGACACCGGATTGCACTTTGAAGGCAACTTAATAGGCAATCTATATTTAAAACTTCAAAAGTAAAAAGCTATTCGGGCATTCAGAATATAATATTCTGGCCTTCAAATTGCAAATCGTAAATGATTTAAAACATGTCTCATGCGTGGATTTAATCTATTAAAAGCTTATTTTAAGTATAAGTGAGATTATGCTATCCGAATACCTTGTAAAGGATTTGACCTAGCGGTATCATAGATGTTTACCGTGGTGTATATAAAAAAATACAATCTTGCCAGATAAAATGATTTATTATATAATATATATCTGTAGGTATATAGTATATATCTGTACAAGGTACTTTTTACAAATATCGTACCATTCATTCCGCTGTTCCTGAATCTTTGGTATTTGAATACTTGCGATCAATACTTTCGAATTCGAATACTAGTTATAAATATTTGTTATTCGAATACTTTGTTATTTGTATACCTTTGACATAAAATTTAGAATTCGAATACTAGTTATGAATATTTGTTATTCGCGCATACTACTTTGTTATTTGTATACCTTTGATGTAAACTTTAGAATTCGAATACTTTGGATGAATACTACTTCGTTATTTGCATACCTTTGATGTAAACTTTAGAATTCAAATACTTTGGATGAATACTATTGCAATTTTAAATACAACGAATACTTTTAAGTATGTATTTTGTGTATTCGAACCATTTCCATTTCTACTGAAAATCCTCTCATCCAGAACCTCCGTCACAAGGCACATTGTAGAATTCTTAAACTATTCAATAAAGATTTCAACTGCAAACAAGTTTGGACGCCCCATTACTCTTGAGGTGAGGCTGCAAACTAATTGCGTGAGAAAGCTCGAAATCATTGATATTTGGACAAAAGTGCCTCTTTCTCTACACAGCAGCCTCAGTTGCTTGACCTTCCAGAGAGTGAGAAACGATTATCATTTCCCTGTCTGCCATCCGGCATTGAACGCTCTCTTCCTTAAGCAGCGTATCGTGCGGCAACTCCGCGCACGCGAGCTCATTGTGATAAGTGGCATGTTAAGTAGGAAGGAAGCACAACTTTGCTAAATGCGAAGGAGATCACACAATGGCGACGCAACACAATTTTCAATTTGCTGACCGCCGGAGTGATGTGTGTGTGCACTAATGCCGCTAGCACGAAAGATCGCGGACATGGAGAACACTCTCAACCCACGTTTTTTGCTGGGCAAGAAAGTAAATCACACTTTCGGTCTCCCCGGAAACTAGTAATCACATGCTACGTCTTTATTCGATGTACTTTAAAGTGGTCTCTGCGAATGGATAGTGGGAACCAGCACCGTTTACACTAACTCTCATAATTCCTGACGTCCAGGAATCCACGACACCCTTCAGAAACCACTCCACGCTCGATGAGTGGATAGTGGAAACACAGGAAACTTCGTTTACACAAACTCTCACAATTCCTGACTCCTGATTTGAACTTCATAAAATAGTGGTTACCAAAAGGGAGTTCAGGGATTCGTCATCAAGATTTTGTCGATTTTCTTCCAACTACGAGATATAACGTCCTTCAAGGTCTGGTCAGTTTTGATATAATGACGAGATACCTTGTGGAAATAATCACATGAAGGGTTAAACGAAGTACCAAATTTGTGGGCTTCTTTTTAACAGGGCTAGAAAATTATTCTATGACTAAAAAAATCGACGCACCGAGAAGGTGCAGAATTACAGTCAATCCACTTAAAACGGCGCTGACTGGGGATGTATAGTCCCGTTTCCAACAACCGCAGATTTGTCTGGAGACGTCCAGGGCAGCGTGGGGATCCTGTCCTTACTATAGTACGCCACACATGCCCACAACAGGGAATTATGTTCTGGGGTGCCATCTTCTTTGATAGTCGGACCCTTTGGTAGTCAGTTCTGGCACATTTACAGCACAGTGGTACGTGGACGACATTCTACGACCGGTTGTGTTACCGTTCCTTTTGAGACACCCCGGACTTACTCTTCAACAAGATAATGCCCGGCCGCACACGGCACGTGTTGCTATGAATTGTCTTGAAGCTTTCCCAACACTTCCTTGGCCTGCTAGGTCTCCTGATCTCTCTCCCATAGAGCACATTTTGGACGTTATGGGAAAGCGATTGCAACCATCCCGGAATGTTGACCATTTAGCCCGATAGTTGGACACCATCCGGGAACTTTTTCAGCCTATTCCACGCCGGATGACAGCTTGCATCGAGGCCAGAGGTGGGCCTTATTGACTTCCTCCCTTTGTAACGGTCAAACTCTAAAACAAATCGTTTATTTTTCTATGTATGTTCTTCACATCCACCCATTTTTATCGCAATCGGACAACTGCTTCTTGATGCGTCGATTTTTTTTGTTATAGGGTGGTGTATTCTATTGCCTTTGCGGAAAAGAGCTGCGAATCTAGATGACGTATTAGATTGTTTTAACCCTCCAAGGTGGTTTCGACGAGATATCTCGTCCATCGAGATCTGACCAACGTCGACTACGACGAGATATATCGTCATCAGGATATTGCCGCTTTTCGAATGATGTCGAGATCAAGGTCTGGTCAATTTGGCAAATGGCCAGACACCTCGTCGAAGCAACCACCAGGAGGGTTAAACAAAGCATTTTTTTTAAACTTTTGATTCAATCTCAAGATCCACAGCAACCAATGTTCCCCCACAGTCCCAGGTGCAGAAATATATTCAATATTCTGCAACACAACTCCAAGCTATTGCAATTGTTATGCAGGCTTTAGATCCGAATTTTGAAAACTGCAGTCAAATCAAAAACAGACGTAAAACACAATTACCGGCTAAATATGTATTGCATATCTATAATAAAACACGCATCAAAGTTAATTCACTTACTTTATTTCAAACCAAGGCATAGTTTCAGAATTTGCAATTCTGTCGATCACTTTTAAAATTAAATATTTTGTCATTGACATAGAAGATGTGTTATTTAAAAAGTGTTTGTGGTCATTTGGGCAATGTAAGGAGGTTGTTCCGTAGCTAGAAAAGAAGAAAAGGTGTGGCAAGAAGCACACTTGGCACTGCGGAACATCGTAACTTATGATTGATAAAAAAAATCGGTCATAATTTTGATAAAAATTTAGCAATTGTTTTGTTAAAAATTTTGTTTGTTCTGTGTGAGACGTACGTCGCAGTTTTGAGCACTTTCTGCTCCCGGGATAACAGTACCGATTCCTTCAATCACGTCAAATAAAACGCGGAGCATCATTCCAACGCTTCATCATCCCCATCCCCGAAAGGACCTCATGACACAGAACGTGACACTTCGCCGGACATTTTTTCGCAACCGTGTCGCAAGATGTCAACTCTCACGTCGCCTTTGGAGGAGCATCAGACCGAGCGACGTGGGTCAATGGTAGGTCATCCCTAATAGTCCTATTTACGTCCGAAAGTGAATCGATCTCGGATCATCATCAATTAGAGCCGATGTGTCTCGGTGGTTGTAATTGACTCAACCGCCATCCATCCCGGGAATTGTCCTCGCCTAAGAGTTCGAGTAGCCTTGGGGCTCAATTAGGCCTCAACCTACTCATGGATATTAAGTACTTTTGTTCACATCCGTCCACGTTTTTAAATTGAAAAACATCGATGGAAAGAGCATTGTACCTGAAATATAAATGCGGAAACAACTACAACTGCTAGGGACCTAGATTCCTTGACTCCGGCAATATTTGTATAATTCCCTCCCCAACAAGACGGATAGATATTAGAAATTGAATTACCCAAGCATTTATGGTACATCGACGTGACTATAAATCATACTGCTGTTATATCAGGACATAGGGTTGCCAAATTTAATAGGCCCAAATGTTTCGTTCTGTGCATTATTTGCATGATGGACATATACACAGTCCAGTCACATTAAATGTGACCACCATCTACTTTCGACGTCAACGTGAAATAACCAATCACAAAAGGCAGGTGGCAGCACATTGCAGTGGAGTGTATATAAAGGATGTCCTAGGGCATTGGAAAGCATTTCAATCGTTGGCGTAATGCAGAAACGTAGCGATTTATACGACGTCCAAAAAGGGCATGATTATTGGCTTTCGGGCCAAGGGTGGAAGCATTTCGGAAACGGCTAATTTTGTGAACTGTTCGCGTGCCGCCATGGTAAAAGTATACCGTGCATGGCAAAATGGCACTATCCAAAATCAGCGGCGTGTCACACGTGGTGCACCACGGGCTATAGATGACAGAGGCGAACGAAGGCTACGGAGATGCGTTCGGGCGAATAGACGTGCAACTGTTGAGCAACTGACCGCCCAGATGAACCAAGGGGCTACCAAGAGTGTATCCTCAACAACGGTTCAGCGAACGTTGCTGCGCATGGGCCTCCGCAGCAGACGACTGTTTAATGCACCTATGGTGACTGCTGTTCATCGGCGACGAAGGCTGAATTTGCACGCCAGTACCTCAACTGGACGTCCAGAGTGGCGACAGGTGGCTTTTTACGATGAATCACGTTTTATGCTCCATCGGACAGATGGACGTTGGCGTATACAGCGTGAAACGTCTGAAAGCAAACACCCTGCAACAATTGCCGGAAGGATCCAGGCTGGAGGAGGGAGGTAATCTAGCGCAGCTGGCCACGGCACTGGAGTCGGCATGGATCAACATCCCAGTGAACACCTTCAGAAACCTAATGGACTCTCTTCCTGCACGTCTCGCAGCGGTCCGCTCTGCCAAAGTTGTTATTCTGGCTTTTGACAGGTGGTCACATTAATGTGACTGGACTATGTATTACAAATTTAATACTCAAGCGTACATCTCATTCCGATGTGAAACTATAGGTCATATATATATACTGCTGTTATATCAGGACATAAGGGTGCCGAATCCAAGAGGCCCGAATGTTTCGTCCTGTGTATTATTTGCATGTGATGGACAGATATCACAAATCTAACACTCATGCGTATATCTTATTCCGATGTGACACTATAAGTCATACTGCTGTTATATCAGGACATAGGGAAGCCACATCTAAGAGGCCGAATGTTTCTGCAATCGATGAGTCGTCCCTTGTGCTCCAACCGATTACATATTGCACAGTATCACTGGGTTTGATTTCGTCCATAATTTCTGAGGAAGATAATCTAGTCTCGGATAAGCTGCAATTCATCCTCTGTCAAACTCCACAATCTGTTCGTAAGACTCGTGTTTCTCGACGAAGCATAATCATGCTTCCGATATGCTCACCAGCGAGAAAACACAATTCCAATACTCAAAACCGCCTTTATGTTTTTCTTTTTTATACTGCTTTCAGTGGGCGTTACGGGCGCACATGATTTGTATATCCTTTGCAGTGGTAATCATTTTCATATCCTTTTCTATCATCTACGTCATCTGACCATGGTTCAAAACGACGTGTGAACCAATAAATGTTGTCCATGGGGTCAAAAATGGGGGAAAATAAGGAATAATGTAGGTACAATTCCAGTTTTTAGATTAAAAAAAACAGCAAATATTAGGTTGTATGATTATATTATCGTAACACATGATAACTACACTGTATCTATATACAGGGTGGTCCCGAATTCATGGTACAAACTTTAATGGTAGGTACAGGACATTGTAACAATGATTTATTGTATAGGAATGTATAGTCGCAAGTGACGCGGTGAGGCGTAAACAGGGGAAATAAAAGGAAAGAGAAATGGAGTGATCGGTTGGTATCATTGCCGGTAGAGGGCAGTAGATGTCTAGCCGCTGTTGAACATGATGCATCGCAGTAGGGAAAAGCGCCATTCACAATTGTGCTGCCGTAGACGATGGGTGACTTTACGTATGCAGAAAAAGCAGACATGCATTACATGTACGGCCGTGCAAATGGTAACGGCAGAGCTGCGTTACGAATGTATCGCGCGGAGTATCCTGATCGACGAATGCCGGATCATAGAATTTTTCAACGGTTACATCGTCAACTTTGTGAAACAGGTGCGTTCGACGTCAACAGACATGGCGCTGGTCGAGTAAGAGCTGTACGCACTCCAAGGCTGGAAGAAAGCATCTTGAACATTGTGGCTGATAGACCCGAGTCAAGCACAAGAACTGTTGCGCGTGACGTAGGTGTGAGTCATCAGACTGTATGCAGAGTGTTAAACGAAAATCGCTTACACCCCTTCCATTTTCAGAAAGTACAAGCATTGAATCCGGCAGATTATCCTCGCCGCGTGAACTTCTGCCTGTGGGTGATGCAGCAATGTGCGTTGCAGCCGGATTTCGTAGATTATGTGCTATTTACAGATGAAGCGACATTTTCACGCGAGGGTGTCTTTAATGCGCACAATTCCCATGTGTGGGCAACCGATAATCCACATGCAACGCGTCGACATGCGTTTCAACAACGTTTCAGTATTAATGTGTGGGCTGGTATTGTGAACGACTTTTTGATAGGCCCATACTTACTTTCCACGCGGCTCACTGGCGGTAGCTATCTTATTTTTCTGAAAGAAGTGTTACCACAACTGCTGCATGATGTTCCGATCGCCATTCGTAACCGCATGTGGTTTCAGCACGATGGAGCGCCAGCACACTTCAGCATTGATGTACGGAATTACCTGAATGCCACGTTTGGTACTCGATGGATTGGGCGTGGTGGACCAGTCCCTTGGCCACCCCGATCTCCCGATTTATCGAGCCTCGATTACTTTTTATGGGGACATCTAAAGCATCTTGTTTATGAGACTCCAGTTGACTCAGATGAGGATCTCGTCGCTCGCTTATCTGTAGCTGCTGCAGGTGTGCGTGAAATACCAGGCATCTTTGAACGTGTACGCCAATCGCTCCACCGACGCTGTCAAGCATGTATCGATACTGGTGGACGCAATTTTGAACAATTACTGTAAACATGACACTTGTCAACAACGCTTTCAATAAAATCTTTGTTTTTCCTTTCGGCCGTTATTTCCCCTGTTTTCGCCTCACCGCGTCACTTGCGACTATACATTCCTATACAATAAATCATTGTTACAATGTCCTGTACCTACCATTAAAGTTTGTACCATGAATTCGGGACCACCCTGTATATAATTCTCTTACGTGGCACGCAAAAAAGACGTTATTTGTAATCGCGTTTTGGCAAAACTGTACGATTGTTTGTTTATCGCGAAGTCTCGCGCATCAATTGAATTTATAGCGTTATCGGATGAAATTTTATTGAAAAAAAAAAGGAAGTTTTAATGAGCTGTTGCAGTTAGTTTATTATAGAAATCAAAGAAAGCGAAGGATCTTTTCAGGGCCATTTAAAAAACGGTCCTTTTCAGGGCCAACAATTATAGTTCAACAAGACGCTTGCATTACAACTTTCGGCAACAAACTCAATGAAAAAGTGTGGGTCGTTTGAGTGCTGGGAAAATGTACACACAAACAACATGCTGGGTATTCAATTTCCAAAGCAACGCTCACATTTCGAGTCAAAATGTGCACAAAGTTTTCATTTGAATTCTGATTTTAGAGATACTGTATATATTTTTTCTGTAATACAGCAAATTTAGATTTGAAAAACATTTTTTGGTAACATATTTTGTAAACAATCCCTTCTACTAGGACACATGTCTTCATTGAGGCGAGCGAAGCGAGCATAGGTTCGCGCAGCGAACCAATGAGGATTGCGAAGCAATCCTCCGGGGATTGGCGAGCGTTAGCGAGCAGGGGGCAGGCCCCCTAGTAAATTACTATTTTTTTAAATATATATACTGAAAAGTACACTTTAAATTAGGTTAAAATAAAGTGTAGCTATGCGGGGGTAAAGAAAGTCATTCCTTCATGCAATCAGTGTTATCTGTGGTTTCAAAACTTTTTAAATGCTTCTTGAAAAACGTAGTTTTTGAGTTGTGGCATTTTTGCAGAGGGAGGGGTGCAGAAGAGGTCTTGTACTTTAATTTTCCTCAAAGTTGACGCCATTGGTTACGAGTTTTCTTCTTCGGAAAAGGAAATTCTCGGATGGTCGAAGTTACTCGAAAGCTTGTTATGCTAATGTGTTGCATCATTATTCTGGTTAAGAGACGAAGGGCTTTGTTACAGCTGCTAATTGGCCTGGATTGATGTACCCTTCGTCCACTTATCTCTGCTCGGAGCCTCCCATTCGATTGAATCGGTGAGGGATTCTTCTGTGTTACCCTCCAGCAATACGTATTGCTTAGACTGAATAGGTTAAGTGAGAGGTTTAGGACAGAAAAGGGGCATAATTGAACCGATTTCAGTTTTTGTCATTCGAAGTACCAGCTTTTCGAAGAATGAGTTGAACGGATTAGGACTCGTGATAATTTCGAGCATTCAACTTAGGTAGTTATAGTTTGTGCTTTCTCGGAATGAATTCAACACAGACGGAATGGGTCGTTAAAGTGAGGTCTTCAGGAAATAATTTAAACTGAATCCTTTATTTCTTGAATGTTTTTCTGGCGTAGAGAGTGGCGAGTTAACAAAATCGCGAATGTTCTTTACTGATGCGGCTATTAGTTTAGGTAATGGTAATTTTAGATAATTTTAGTTAACGTCTTACTAGAGCAACTCAACGCTATTAGTTTAGGATGCGCAGAGTATTGTGCAGAAACCATTTCACATTCCAGGCACTTTACACTCCAGTACGACCGGCACTTCCCTATTTCTCTCATGAGGTCACAGGTACTATTGTTATTAGGACCAATTACTGAGAAGACGCTTTCAGTATTTCAAACGACCTAATTTTTGAAATGCAGTAACCCCTCCATATATCGTGCTTCTTGGTGAACGAGCAAAAAGCGTTATGTATCGACAATAGCGAGGTATAGAAAGGGTCGGGGAAGGTAAGTGTTTTAATGAACGTCGCACAGACGCAACACAACGGGCTAATGGCGACTGTCCGAGAACAATCCCCAAGACAAAGGTCCGAGGACAACACCAAGTTATTTTGAACCACGGTCAGATGATGAGGTCACACCTGAACAGGCACCCCACCTCTACAAATCTAGTTATTTTTAGGTAATTAAAATTACGAGGACAACACCTCGTAATTTTGAACCACGGTCAGATGACGAATTTAAAATGTCTGACAACGAATCTACCGGAGGTGATGGACGAATATTAGGTTATTAAAACTGAGTTACTTATTAAAATAAATTGAAAAGAATTTAAAAAAATTGAAGATTGTTATGGATGAACCAATTATTCCCAACAATTCGTCGTGGTTCAAAATAACGTCGTGATGTCCTCGGATCTTTTCCTTGGGGGATTGATCCCGGACCGTCGTCGATAGTCCGTTGTGTTGCTCTAGTACGACGTTAATTCCAAAATCAACAAATAATCTAGATAATGGTAATTTTAGTTAACGTCGTACTAGAGCAACACAACGGGCTATTGACGACGGTCCGGGATCCATCCCTTAAGAGAAAGATACGAGGACAACACCTCGTAATTTTGAACCACGGTCAAATAACGAAGCAACACCTGAGCTGACACCCCACTCTCCAAACTTCCACACCAACCCTACTTCAGGACTCCACAAATTTAAGGTGCACCAGCCGCCTCTACACCATACGCTTACAAAAATCCATGCCCAGTCCCGGATTCGAACCAGGAACCGGTTCGACCACCATACCGGTTGTGGTCGGCACAAATAATCTAGAAAACGTTTAACTTTACACGTCAGCGTCGTTGAAAGCTCGTTGCAGCACAAAATAAGCAGTTTTACTTAGTGCAGTCCAACAGTTTAGTAGTGGAGCCCCGACCAATACTGTTACCCGCAGTGTCTTCAAAGTACAGAGAAGCTAGTTATTTTCATTTTTAAGAGGTCAGTTCTTCGGGTGTTATAATGCGAGGACATTTGAGGTTGAATTCTAACTCATCCAACGATGTCTTTGGAATTCTTTAATTTGAGAAACGAAGACCACATACGAAGAAAAGTAGCCAACTGTCGGGAAAATGTCCGGGTAATGTGAATGGCATAAAACGGGCGACCACCATCACTTAAGATTCTGAATGCGTGCGGTTTAACTACGGAAACACATGAATCCGCGATGAAATATAGGCATCCTGGGACTAAAAGAAACACAGGATGCCATTCCGTAGTTATGGCTCGTTAGCAGAATCAGATACGTAGCTGATAGATTCAACCACGAGCGACAGCAAAAGTGAGAGAATCTCTGTCACAGATGGTTGCGTTGGTGCACGCGAAAGCACTTAAAGAGCAGAAGCTGCTATTAAATTGGGCGATGAATTATACGAGGCCTCCCCCTTAAAGAGCATTTTTCACCCGTGGACAATTTTCAATCGAACTTTCCACACATCCAAATGGCTTGGGAAGCGTTCGAAGCGGCGCAAACAATGCACGGACATGATTCGTTGACGCTTCAAATGAGTTTCGTCATACCAGCGTTTCCAGTTTGAATCTCTGGACATCTTTGGTTGAGGTTACCACACACAGCTCCTTATGTGGGGCTGATAAAGTGTTGAAGTGAGGCCGTTGCTTTATGTACTAGGTACCATGAACGCTGACGTGTACCTCGACGTTCTGGGTAATTCGGCCATGCCTACACTATGGCAATACTACGGCGTTGATGGTTGTTTCTTCCAACAGGATCGAGCTCCATGTCATAATGAAAAACGTGTGCTAGACTGTTATCTTGAAATTGAGGGGAATTTGCTTGACTGGACAGGTTAACATAAACAACTCTTTATGTTGTTTTTGTTGTTGTTACTAATTCTCCTTGGTCTAGATCAAGTCTAGAAGATCGTATACCCTCAAAAAGTTCATAACTTGGACAGGATTCACTTTCAAATCTGTCTTGACCATCCCCACACAAGCAAGAAGGTGACTGGGGGAACCAAACTGCATTTTCTACACGGTAAAAAAGTCTTACGTCCCTGGTCATAGTAGAGAGACTTAATGTGGCCACTCATAAGTCTAGTAAGGGCAGTCTGCATTGTTCTATCTCCATCAACCTCCAGGACAGCTCCCGGATGGTCTGCATGGTACCAGTCATGTGATGGAGGTGCTTTCCAGTCGTTGTTGAGAGCAATTTTTCTTATGGTGGCTAGCTCTTGGTACGTGAGGACGCCATTGGTACTTGTTCCCTCCTTTGCCAGGCTGTCAGCAATTTCGTTACCGTACAGGTCAACACGAGCAGGTACCCACTGGATATGGATCTCATTCCTGAAAGATAGGGTCTTAAGTTTAAGTATAATGTCAATGCTTGTTTGATCGTTAATGCTAAACTCTATGGATCTATATGCTAAACCGATTACACTATATGGACAAAAGTAATTGGACACTGCAGAAATACGGAGGAGGATCCATCTTAGTTTGAGGTTGTTTTTCCTGGTTAGGACTCGATCCATTGCTTTATGTACCTGGTACCATGAATGCTGACGTGTACCTTGACGTACGGGATCATTCGGTCTTGCCAATACTACGGCGATGATGGTTGTTTCTTCCAACAGGATCGAGCTCCATGTCATACTGCGTAGCATATGCCGGACTGGTTTCCTGGAAATGAGGTGAATTTGCTCGATTGGCCTGTCCAGAGCCCCGATCGCAATCCGATCTAGCCACTGTGGGACAAACTGGAGCGACGAGTACGTTGACGACGGTCCGGGAGCAATCATGACGGGAAAGATTCGAGTGAACCAATTCGGCATTTGGAACCACTGTCAAATGTCTATGGCTATACCTGAACTGACAACCCACCTCTCCAAACTTCCACACCACACCAACAAGAGGACATTCTATGCCACATTGGGGGTTCCTATAATCAGGACAGAAAAGGAACAATAAAATCCACTTGGTTCACGAGTTGATAATTCTAAGAGGTTGGTTTAAGGTAGTTCCATCGATGAGCATCAGTGTGTCTTGGGTGCGGCGTTGAAGGAAAGAAGCAGCTAGAAGTGCCGTCTGTGTTGTCCATCCACCCATAACCATTCCCTGTTCTGAAGAGGTCCCTCAAACAACCATTCATCAACAGCTTACAAGAGATATGGCTAAACTCTGCCAACGGGAGAACTTTAGGTTTTTTTTTAATAAGTTGGGGGGGTGTGTAAAAAGCTCCTCGTCCTTTCACCAGAGCTCACACACTATTACACGGACCTCTGCCCGTTCCTAAAGTATTTATTCCGAGCAAATATTCATAGGTGTCATCTGCATTTCATACATGAAAGCCGACCCAGACCACTTTAGCTTTTCACCGGTCCCGTCACAACTCATCAGTCCAGGAGGACCGCATCAGGAAACCAACCCCACAGCACTTTGACACATGACAATTCACCCCTTACAGCAACTCATACGAATCATGCAATTTGTGGCTGCCAGGGAGTTTCAACCAAAAAAACCGGTTTAAATCCAGTCATCTTTACGTGCAGAATTATTTTTTGCTCAAATTCTTTTCACTTAAATTTATTCTCTCGCCTCTAAAAACCTTCACAGTAAAATTTTTTATTTTGTTTTTAAATTTGATTTTTGGTTTTACGCAAGACAAAGGCAATATTGGGTCAAGCTGAGCTAAGCGCATGGTAGAAAATGTCAAGTAATGGTAGGTAAGTATTTTAATTAACGTCGTACTGGAGCAACACAGCAGGCTATTGACGACGGTACGGGATCAATCCCCTAAGGGAAAAAACCCCGTAACTTTGAGCCACGGTCAGGTCACGAGGCAACACCTGAGCAGGCACCCCACGCTCCAAACTTCCACACCAACCCAACGTGAGGACTTTCGGCCACGACAGATTTAAGGTGCACCAGCCGCCTCAACACCATACGCTTACAAACATCCATGCCCGGAACCGGATTCGAACCAGGAACCTTCCGATCTAGAGGCTAACACCTTAACCACCATACCGGTTGGTCGGCTCAAGTAATGGACATACACACACGATAAAAGTTATAGTGACACAAAAAGAGAGCAATATACCCGGGGAGAATGTCGAACGCATACCGCCTATAACTCGTAGTTTGCTAGCGCGGCGGGCAGAATCAGTGAGCCACGGCGACTCCTTATGATAGAAAAACTAATGGAATAATGCAGAATCAAAGGAACTCATAAAGACCCGAGCATTTGTGTTGAGGTGTTGACCTCCACACCAAACCGTGGTTCAAATTGACGAGGTGTTGTCCTCGAATCTTTCCAGTCGCCAATACCTTGCTATCTCCCTCCAGTAAGATGTGAATTCAACAACCAACAACCACAGCATTCGATACTAAGTCAAAGTTGCTGTAGTTCTCCAGCTCGGGCAGCCGATCAACCGGTATAGTGGTTAAGGTGTTAGCCTCTATATCGGAAGGTTCCTGGCTCGAATTCGGGAACGGGCACGGATGTTTGTAAGCGTATGGTGTAGAGGCGGCTGGTGTACTTTAAATGTGTCGTGGCCGAAAGTACTCACGTTGGGTTGGTGTGGATATTTGGAGAGTGGGGTGCCAGCTCAGGTGTTGCTTCGTCATCTGACCGTGGTTCAAAATTACGAAGTGTTATCCTCGGATCTTTCCCTTAAGGGACTGATCCCGGACCGTCGTCAATAGCCCGCTGTGTTGCTCTAGTACGACGTTAACTAAAATTACCATCCCCATTACCTCCAGTAAGATGTAAGAACCATCAACCCAAGCATTCGCTAATAAGTCAAAGTTGCTGTAGTTCTCCAATTCGGGCAATCGTCATCTGACCATGGTTTCAAAATTACGTGGTGGTGTCCTCGATCTTTCCCTTAGGGAATTGATCCCGGACCGTCGTCAATAGCCTGTCGTGTTACTCTAGTACGACGTTAATTAAAAACTACCAATTACCAATTCGGGCAACCGCCTCAAAAAAAAAAAAAAAACTGCGCACGGTACGCATTCCTTGCCCCATCCAAATCCCCAAACCTTTTTTTTTTAAAGACCCTCCGCGATCAGCACCCATGTCCCAACTCCGGAGGATTCCTTCCCACTTTGAACTGCAAAATATTTCCCCCCTCGGGCGAGAATCAACTCTTCCCTTTCTCTGGTTTCGCTTTTTATTGATGGCGAAGGCAAGAGAAAGAGTTCATCTCAGAAGGTACGTCCATCGGCGCCGTCTGCAGCACTGGGATCCAGAGCTCGAAACGGTCGCAAGGTCAGTCGCTCATTTGCATGCATGCCCCGAGACCACCTGAGGTTGGGGTGGAAAAAATAAGTCGCCTGCCTCAGAATGCCTCTCAGTTGTTGACCTCTATCTTACTGCGGGGAGGCGTGTGGCTTTCCTGCCCTCCCCGGAACGTCTGCCGACCCACAGATGTGTCTATTATCGTCGTGTCATTGGGGGTCGTGAGGACCCCCTTCCTGCGATTGCGTAAAGGGTTTATGGGGGTCACTAGTGTGGTGATCTGACCGGCGAAAGTTAATTACTTATTTCCATTTCGGAATTTCTCGATTGTGAACTTCACTAATTACATTATTTGATGTTTTCCTATCACATTTATTCTCCAATATTCGTGACTGTGGGATTTTGTGGGGGTATATTTGCAATGTAAGCGAAAAACAAAATGGCATATCCATAAAAATGTGTGGAACACTCTTTCTCGGTCGATCTCGAACATGAAAGGCTGGTAATAAGCCACAGCCATATCATTAAACGATTGGGTGTGTGCTCCTCAAGTGTCATCTAACTAATTAACTAACTAACACCAACACACTCCCGTGCCTAGTGTCGTGTACACTGTACCAGTTTAAATAAGTGTGGTTGGCCTCAAGTGTCTTCATAAGTCCCCACATAATTGGTAATTTGGTAATTTTTAGTTAACTTCGTACTAGAGCAACACAATGGGGTATTAACGACGGTCCAGGATCAGTCCCTGAAGGGAAAGATCCGATCCCCACATAAACTGCAGTTCCTAAACATGACACTTAGGTAATTTTTTAACGTCTCATTGGAGCAAATAACTGGGAATTGGCAATGTTCTGGGATCAGTCCCGAAGAGAAAGATCCATGGACAAAGCCTTGTAATTTTGATGTATCAATGGTCAGATGACGACTACAACATATACAGGGTGTTTCAGTGAACCGTTTCAGAACTTCTAAGAGGGGTAGGGTACATCCTGATGAACCAAAATCATATACCAATGGGCAGTCAGAAATGCTTTCCTGACGCGGTAGATGGCGTTGTGCGAAAATCCCGAGCTTTCGTGTAGGGAATCTTCATTTCGCACAAGAACGCCAAGTTAGTAGGATGGATGATTACACGATCGCAGAGTTAGCCGATATGCATTTGGCGTACGGGGCTGCAAATTGTAGTGGGCCAGCCGCACAGCGTTTGTACGCGGAACGATATCCGACGAGTCGTATCCCCAGTCATAATTTCTTTGCAAGACTGCACCAGATGTTAGCTGAGACAGGTTCATTAGAAAGAGCTGACAGGGACAGGGTAAGAACAGCACGGACTGCAGACGTCGAACAGAATGTGCTGAAGCATGTACAGGGGAATCCAAGAACGAGTACACGAAGTGTAGCAAACGCAGTCGGGGTTTCCCATTACAGCGTCTGGAGGATTCTCCGAGAAGAAGACATGCATCCGTTTCACGTGCAGCGTGTCCAGACACAGCAACCGGAGGATTATGCACCTCGTATTGCTTTCGCACAGTGGTACCTTGGAAAATGTGCTACAAATCCCCTTTTTCCTGCTGAAGTGTTGTTTTCCGATGAGGCATCCTTCACAAGGGAAGGAATTTTCAACACGCATAACAACCATATCTGGGCGGTCGTTAACCCGCATGCAATACGACGTTGTGCAGCACAGATTCGATTTTCGGTCAATGTATGGGCCGGTATTATGGGAGATCACCTCATCGGATCTTACCTGTTACCGTCTTGTCTAACCGGACCTAACTACTTGCTCTTTCTGCAACAAGTATTGCCACAACTTTTGAGAGATGAACAGATTTCTGCATCGACGCAACAGACAATGTGGTTCCAACACGATGGAGCCCCTGCCCATTATAGCGGAGATGTTCGTAACTACCTGGATGTCACATTTGGTCAGCAGTGGATCGGACGTGGTGGTCCCGTGCGTTGGCCTGCTCGGTCACCCGACCTATCATATCTTGATTTTTATTTCTGGGGTCATCTGAAATCGCTAGTTTATGACACCCCTGTTGACAATGTTGAGGAGCTGGTTGCAAGAATTGCAGTAGCTGCCGGAGAAATTCGAGATATGCCTGGAGTATTCCAGAATGTTCGGATGTCCATGCGTCGGAGATATGAGGCGTGCATTGTAGCTAGTGGAAGAAACTTTGAACACTTACGTTAATCCATGTACCTTTTGCTTCTTTTCATGTATTATTAAAACGATTTCTCACTTACGGTCTCTTTTCTTTACGGTGCTTCTGTGTACAACACCGCTTCAGGAAAGCATTTCCGACCCCACATTGCTATATGATTTCGAGTTGTCAGGATGTGCCCTACCCCTCTTAGAAGTTCTGAAACGGTTCACTGAAACACCCTGTAGAGTCTGGTGACTGTGCTTCATGTCATTCTGGCTTATTTGTGATGTAGGCTTAAATGAAAATGGGACATCCAACAAAATTAGCGTATCATTTTTTTTTTTTCAGTCGAACTCCACAAGAAGGCTGGTAAGAAGCCAGAGGCATATCATTCAACGATTGGGTGTGTGCTCCTCAAGTCTCACCATGAGCCAGCATAAACTGCCTGCCGACTTTTTTTCTTCAAACGTTGCACAAAATCAATCATATGAACTTTGCTGCACCATTAAAATCGGAGAAGATGGCTTTGAAGATTACAGGATGCACTGGATGTCCGATTTTATTCTATCTCTTCACAATTCGAGGGGTATCCTGGGTAATTTTGGTAATTTTAGTTAACGTCGTACTAGAGCAACACAACGGGCTATTGACGACGGTCCGGGATCAGTCCCTTAAGGGAAAGATCCGAGGACAACACTTCGTAATTTTGAACCACGGTCAGATGACGAAACAACACCTGAGCTGGCACCTCACTCTCCAAACTTCACGCCAACCCAACGTGAGGACTTTCGGCCACGACAGATTTAAGGTGCACCAGCCGCCTCTACACCATACGTTTACAAACATCCATGCCCGGACCCGGATTCGAACCAGGAACCTTCCGATCTAGAGGCTAACACCTTAACCACTATACCGGTTGGTCGGCAGGGGGTATCCTGGGATCTACCTTAGCTCAAGCAACTCTTCTGCCCACGTTTGATGTTCGTTGATGGCACCAGTTTGCTCCTTCGGTGTCGCATTTGCAGCGTCTAAATATTAACAGCTGCTCTATCCTTTGATCTCTTCTAGGGGTTCCATAGTAATACAACATCCTGTAATAAAATAACAGGTGTCAAATCTTGTTCAAACGCGCTTTTCCGTATTTGTTCAATGCAGCCATTACTTGGTTGGGTTCTTAATGGGCAAAGACCCTATTTTGACACAACTACTCTAGACACATACAGTTTATGATAAAATCCTCATGTTAATTTCATATACACAAATAAAATGTTTTTTTTTTCTTTTTAAATTTACATAGCCCACACGGCTGGAGAACGGGTTTTTTCCCCCTAAACGAGTGGAGAACTATTGAATAAAGTGTCTATAGTGAAATTTGAGGAAACAACCTTACCCCGTAAATGACTGCGTCAGATTTATGATAATGATCACAGTACATACAGTAGTGGTATAAGGTATTTAATTAAAGTGTCGCACTAGAGAAACAAACGGGCTATTGGTGACGGTTCGAGGTCAAACCCGATTTAAAAGATCCGAGGTAATGGTAATGTTAATTTTAGTTAACGTCGTACTAGAACAATACATGTAGGAATACTAAACAACGGTAGTTGTCTACTAGTCTGGAAAGAACTCATTATAAGAGCAACGAGACTGGTAGGAGTCAGTTGCATTGTAGTAGGAATGCAAGGCAAGACTGTCACGAGCCATTCACATTCCGGTATTCAGTTACGAGAAAATTAATAGAACAGACATTTTTTTTCCCTGGACGCCATTGAGAGCTGACGTATTTTTTCCGAGCAGAGACGACTGCTACAGATAATGACGGAACTGTTTTAAAATATAACTCAACTGTACATAATAATTGTATATATTTATTCATTAAATGTCAATGTGCTGTAAGATTCGAAGTCTTTAATATAGACCTTACCAAACAGAACAACACGAATCTTACATACATAGGGCTATTGACGACGGTCCGGGTAATGGTAATTTGGTAATGGTAATTTTAGTTAACGTCGTACTATAGCAACACAACGGCCTATTGACGACGGTCCGGAATCAGTCCCTTAAGGAAAAGATGAGAGGACAACACATAATTTGAAACTACGGTCAGAAGATGAAGTCACACTTCAGCTGGCACCCCATTCTCCAAACTTTCATATCACGCCGACGTGAGGACATTTGAGGGCACGACAGATTTAACGTGCACCAGCCCCTTTTGTACACGACGGTATTTTTTTTGTTGGATTCGAACTTACAACCTTCCAGTTTCTAATGCGTTACTCTTCCAACCGGGCGTATGCTTTCTAAGGCCCCCCCCCCCTCGTAAGAAATTCTGAATACGCATCTGCTCATACTCCTTCTGGTGGGTTGGACTTTATGACGCAAAAGCCATATCTAGCCAAGACGTGCCGTTAAAAAGACATGCAGGAGTCAAGCAATATATAAACACACACAAGGAAAGTTTGATCACACTGATGGGAGAAACACACCCAAAGTAAGTTACAGAAATCGACCCCGAGCCGTCCACAACACGCAGAATTTGTGTGAGGGGAAAGTGTACGATATTTAAAGCGTTTTAGATTGAAGACGACTCCTCATTACAGCTCAAAAACAAAAATATAAAATAAAAATATTACCCTCAAGCATCGATCAACTGTGTGTAAAGGGCTGCTTCCGAGATAAATTAAATGTTTCTTCATGTGTATAGCACAGATTGAATCATTCTGCTTAAACTGAATTTCGAAACTAAGTTTTCTCCACCATCCACATCTTACATGTCATCTTTTAACACCACACACCTGAGTGTACAGTGGAAACAAATTGTACAATAATAGGTTACGCGATTTTAGAAATAGTTAAATCTACTTTTATTTTCAATTGGAGAACCAGAATCAGTGACCGGATGATGAATCCAATTCCACCTTGTTTGCGATATATGCGTTGGAACAACATGTTTTCGGTGTTTACGTTCAAAGGAGGCATTAACCGAGGTTTACACGAGGTCCTTCTCCGATCTCTGAACAAACCCTGCCCACAGGTTCATCGATCCAGTCTAAGGTGCTTTGTTGACGAGATAGGCCAGAAAGCAATTTCCGATTTCAAGCGGAGAGAGCGAATTTTCAATACCAAACTGTGGCGAAACTCCATTCTACTTGTTTGTGATCGATGTGTTTGTGTACCATGTTTCCAGCGTAATCAGTGTTTACGTTCGAAGAAGGCAAGACGGATACCGAATTTTATACAACGGCCATCGTTGTAGAGGCTGTGTCAAAGTCTCCAAACAAACCCTGCTCAGCCACCAGGTTCATCGATCTAAGGCTAAGGTGCCTCGTTGGTGATATGGGCCGGAAAACAATTTCCAATTTCAAGCGGAGAGAGTGAATTTTCGATACCAAACTGTGGCGAAACTCTCGGTGATCCATCAACAAGCAGCGCACACCAGATTCCGTCATCTGTAGTTTGCTCACGCTGCTACAACGTAATTGCACGTTGTGTTTTCATTGTATATACGATAAACACCGGCTCATATTAAGAAAAATCGTCAAGGGAAAAAAAACCCAGATTCCAGCACCCCCTTATCGAAGAATCGGGAGGCCCGCTTTTTTCTGAATGAATCGCTAAGTGAAGGAACCAATTATGTTCTTTGGAAGTGTCCGCCTCCTTTGATCGGAAGGTTTTGGTTTTGTTTTACCTGTTCCTTAAATGGAGGGAAAGTTTCTTGAGGTTAAAAAGGAGTGAATATCAGGATGAAAATGGCGATATGTCGCCTACGGGGAAGACGTGAAAAGCAATAACGCCAAAAAAGGAACAATTACAACTTCATTGAGACGAATAACTATGCATAGTTTGAGTTTGAGCATTTCAATGGACACTGCCACTCATCCGTCAAATGGTTATTGAGCAAAATATAATTACAAATATTTCGCTCGTAGAAAGAGTAGTTCTGCCCTTGTGGGTTTACACATCTTCCCATCTCTTCCACACAGCAAGTTCAGAAGTAATAGAATTATACAAGTCTGCTACACCGTATTCATCAAAAGGAATTTAATGACTCTTCCTTAACAAAACCACCTGTTCTCATTGTCCAGATGGTGCGCTGTTTTCAAGCACATTCGAAAAAGATAGTTGCCCACTGATGGAAGGATTAAATAAGTTCGGAACGAAAAATAAAATGCGATTTATTTAATTGAATTTTTCGTTGAGAAATATTTTTGCTACTATCTTAATTATCGAATCTATGATAGGTCAAGAGTTTATATTTGTTGGCTCAATCAAAAGCTAAAAATTAATTTTGTACTCATGTCTAAGATCTTGGTGGAAAAAAGTTTAAGTTTTTTTTTTTTCGATTCCATTGTGCCTTGATTTCTTCTGTGTCCTTGTATATATGTCCATTACTTGTAGCGGTTTGTCTTGTGTTTGGCGTAGCTTGGCTAAATATGGCTCTTGAGCAATTACAGATAAATCAATGATGTGAGAAAGTGACTAAGTGACATCAAATGAAAAATTTGAACAATTTGAAGAGGTCATAAATTTTTGAATTAATTATAATGAATAACCACACTAAAACGAAATGTACAAACCTATCTTAACCCATTAACGCCCAGCGTCCTCATTTGAGGACACTGGATAAAAGAGCGTGTATAATCTTTATATTTTCCGGAAACGATTGTTTGTTCTGCACGACGGTAGATGGTATTACCAGAAAGAATCCCACAGATTACCAAGTATGTGTGGTTGTTTAGAACTCCGTGATAAGATCGCCATTTCATATGTTTTCATGTCTCACACTTGCATTTGCTTTCTGTCTAGCTACATCGCCTAAATTCTAGGTAAAACATTTTATTTTTACTGGTATTTCAAATTAGAGTACTATATAAACTTATAATAGAAAATTAATTTATTTTGAAAAATTTTTTTTTTAAAATGACATCCAATTTTGCTGTCCTCAACTGAGGACGTTGGGCGTTACAGCCAACTTTTATACAAATTTCAAGTCATTATAATTTTTGTATTTTTTCGTGTAGCAATTGAATTAAAAATTGTTTTGACTTTTATATGGTAAATAGTCATTACTTTCCTAAAGGAAAACAAAGTATAAGTAATTATAATGGCTCGTAGGTTCTTAACGATTGCAGAAGCTCGTGAAAATTTAATTTCCGAACAAATTGAAACTGACATAATCGGAATTCCACCTAACGTAGATGAGATTACTGATGAAGAGGATTTTAACGATGAAAGTGCAGCTTTAGCTCAAGTGCGTGATATTGCAGGAACAGCTGAAATCGAAAATTACGAAGATCCAAATTCCTCTGTGACTAGAATTGTGTTCAAAAACTCTAAAATTGTGGCACTATAAGAGACAACAGAATGGCAAGATGTCCTCTGAAATATAGAAAAGAAATAGAAAAAGAAGCAAGAGAGTTTTTATGAGCATAAATTTGACAAGAAAAATTAAATTTTAATAGTCAGATGGGACGACAATAAGTCTGTTACTTTGGCAACAAATTCTGAAATATTAATTCTGCATTCCTTGTGTTTCCCCTAATATCATACCAAACCAAAGAATTGATACATATTTTATGTAAATTTGTATATGTATTTTGTTTATGAATCAATTATGTGCATCTTGTTCTCCGTCATTCTGCATAAAAAACTGTCCTTTTTATCAACTGTCATAGTTCGCACAAAACTGAAATTGTAGCGTTGAACATTACTAAGTTTGAGATAAATTGTCATTAAATGTTAAGTAAATAACAGTTTAAAATTAATCTTACCTTAAAATTTAATAGAATACTGTAACTAAACCGTTTTTACATCTATTACATGTTGTTTTCGAATATTCTGACCTTACTGAATTTCCTGATTTTTTTTCACCGGAACGCCCAGCGTCCTCAATTGAGGACGGGCTGTAATTTTAAAACTAAATCGCAAATTGATTGAATTTTGGGTTTTTTGCATTCAGAGGGTCATAATTACATATATTTGAGATAATCATGAAAACATTTTGAGCATAAATAATTCGGGTGTTAATGGGTTAATTCGAGTTTTCGCAAGATTTTTATACATCTGGTGTTCATGATGTAACTTCCTCTAAAAAAGAGTTCCTACCGATCGCAGTTTTCAACGAATCGGAATGAAACTCGAAACTTATTCGCTTGAGAGTTATGGAAATAACCAGAATCGAGCTCTCGGTGAAACGAATACGATGAATTTCGAATAGCCGATATCCATTCATAACAGATAATTTTGAAAATCTCGAGAAGCAGCACTCATTTTTTATCACAATGTTATTGGCAGAATGGAAAATTAAAAATGTCGTTGAAACTTAGTCCCGGTGCACACATCCAGTTTTTCAACGTGCGGTGCCACTGCGGCAACGGAAGTGCGGTCTAAGATGTATTAGATCCAACGGATTAGTTCACACATGCCTCCGGCGCCGCTGCGGCGACAACAGTTCCCCACGGCGCCGCAGGTTCTCTGGTTTCAAGTAGAGTGCCTATATAATAAGAGTGGCGACAAGGGTCCAAATTTGGCCCAATGCGCATGCGCGGCAGCCATTTTTCTACCAGAATCGTCTCAAAGATGGTTGCTGGGCGAATTAATATATCATTTTAAGGAGAACAAAAAGCATACGATTGTTATAATATGGATACATTCGGAAAAATAAATCATATAAACGCTCAATTACATGCGTAATTGATGAGATGGATTACACATTGCGCTAACTTAGATTGCGGGAAACACCAAGTTGTTCAAAAAAAGCTATTTACTTAAAAAGTCTGCAAATTTATGCTGACAAAACACTAAAATAACAATATATAAACGTTCTAGAACACGAAATGGAACATGAATAAGCTATATTTTCTTTTTTATTCAATGTACACACGTTTTCTTCGAACACAGAAAAAGTTCCCATGTTAAGTCTACGGGAGTTAGGAAAAGACCGCCTCGGGCGGTAGAAAAGGTCTCTAAGCCAATCAGAAAGTGTTTCCCGTATGTCGCCACTCTTATTATATAGGCACTCTAGTTTCAAGTACCTTGTTTTCATAAAAAAATGGAACATAAATAATAATTAATAAATGGTTGTATCCAGTAACGTCTATTTTGTTTCAAAATATACTTTTTTTACACCAAGTAAGCGAAATAAACACTTTTGCTTCGATGTAATATTTATCGAAAATGGCGCGAAATGAGTACTTGCGTCATTTCACGGTTATGAGTGCATAGTTGAGCTTCGGTGCCGCACGTTGAAAAATCGGATGTGTGCACCGGTCCTAAAAGTTTATGTTTTTTTATGTACTTACCCTTAGTATTTCTGCTGTTTCGTGCTATTTATGAAACAATGTAGCTTTTTGTTACATTTATTCACTAAATTTCTGTCACATATTCATATTTTCCTCGGAAATATTAAAAAAACATGATACACAAAGACCCAGTGTACCTCATTCAAAAACCTGATTTCGTAAATCATAAAAACTGTGCCAGTATTTGAAGCATCAAAATAAACGAAGCGTACGCAGCGCATTAAACCTCATGCCAAAGTACTCTTCAAATCAAAACGATGTCTTTGAAAACAAATTCCAAAGAAATGGCTCTCCATATTATAACAATCGAATAAAATCTCAAACGCACGCGCTGTCAAAAAATGAACAGGAGACCCATCCCCCAAACTCATCTGGGCTCCACAAACACAGATTCTTGGAACAACGTGCATTTGCATTCATTCCCTAAATCGAATCCGCGTTACAAAAGCGCCAATTTGGACCTTGCAGAGGCACGTTCGACATCGAATAAAAAAAACATTAATGCAGCACGCGCATCTACAAGAACAAAAAAAAAATCACTAAGTGGAGGATTCACTCCCACGAGAGATGACAGAGGTAGCCACTTTCAAGAAAGAAAATAAAAAATTCCGAAAATGGTTAAACCTCAGAAAACCTCTCTTCAAGCCCTTTACGACACGTTGATGATGACTACCAGAGAGGAACAGGCCACAAATGGCAGGGGAAACGATTCCTTTTTTCATTATACCGATGGCCTCAAATAATGATCGGCGATCATAGACTACACGGGCCCATTGCCACCCATTCTGAGGAAATAGGTGTATCCCCCCCTTGGCCAGAAGACCCCCTCCCATTGGCTTGCGACGAGACGGTCAATAAAGCGAGTGTTGACCGACTGTGGGTTGGTTGGGGGGTCATCATCATTTCATATTTTTAGCAATCTTCCCAATATATTCACGGAATGGATGGCCACTCGTGGGGAATGGAGGTTTTTATTGGTTCAGAGGTCGTACAACGACACAGCATTGACGTGAATTGGAAATGCGAAACCACAGCCACTTGGCTTAAGTTTAGTATCGCGGGATCGGCAATAACACTCCGATTCGTTTATGCATGGGCTTGGGTCTAAAGCACTTTGAACTTTTATGAGCATAAACTTTTGTGACCTTTGAGTTTGATAACAAATAACATTTCAATGGGCGATGTTGACGGACAGAACCGAACTCTTATTACCGCCCTTATATCCGCAATTTAAGACCCGGTGCACACATCCGGTTTTTCAACGTGCGGCGCCGCTGCCGCAACGCAAGTACGGTCTAAGATACATTAAATCTAATGGAACAGTGCACACATGCCTCCAGCGCCGCTGGGGCGACGCGCGTCCAACTTACGTGCAATTTGTACTGCAATTCCCCACGGCGCCGCACTTGAGTCTCCGTTCTGAAGTACCTTGTTTTCATAAACAAATGGAATATAAATAATCTATCTATATATATAATTCTCTTACGTGGCACGCAAAAAAGACGTTATTTGTTATTGCGTTTTGGCAACATTGTGCGATTATTTGTTTACCATCACGAAGTCTCGCGCCTCAATTGAATTCATAACGTAATCGGATGAAATTTTATTGAAAAAAATTAATTTCAGTCGAGCTGTTGTAGTTTGTAATAGAAATCAAAGAAAACGGGGTATCTTTTCAGGGCCAACAATTGTAGTTCAACAATACGCTTGAACTTCAACTTTAGACAACAAACTCAATGAAAAAGTGAGTGGCTCGAGTGCTGGGGAAATGTACACACAAACAACATGCTGGGTATTCAATTTCCAAAGCAGCGATCACATTTCGAGTCAAAATTTGCACAGTTTTAATTTGAATTCTGATTTCAGAGGCACTGTATATATCTTTTCTGGGTGGAGTGGTCGTTCACGGTAAGTCGTTGGTCGCCAACTAATTTTTGTCGCCAAATCAAGATGGCGGCCGAATTCCGTAACAGCAGATAGGGTTGCCATAACAAAAACGGGAGATGTGAAGAAAATACGCAAAAGGTGAAGGTTACTATATTTGGCGACAAATCGCCTTCTTACCGTGAACGACCACTCCACCCTTTTCTGCAAACAGCAAATTTAGATTGGGGGAAAAAAAATTTTTTTGAATATTATATTTTGTAAACAATCCCTTCTGCTAGGACACATGTCTTCATTGATGCGAGCGAAGCGAGCATAGGTTCGCGCAGCGAACCAGTGAGGATTGCAAAGCAATCCTCCGGGGGTTGGCGAGCGCTAGCGAGCAGGGGGCTGGCCCCCTAGTATCTATAAAATTCAAATACCATTCACTGACTGACTGACTCCTCACTGTATCTCAAGAACTACAAGTCGTAGGAAGCTGAAATTTTACAGGGGGATTCTTCTTATACCGTAGGGGTGCACTAAGAAAGGATTTTGAAAAATTCGAATCCTAAGAGGCCTAAAATTGACCTAAGGCCTAAGCCAAAATCAATTTGAAATCGCCATAGAAATAACATTGAGTATAAAACGATTGCTGCACGCATCTCAGATTGCTTTACCAGTGTTGATAGAAAAACAATTTTCTTAAAATAAATTAAATTATAATGTTCATGTTTGAACTGAATTTTTACTTCTTTCCCTTATGAAAATAATATTTATAAATATTTGATTGATGAAGAAAGAATATTTAGAACATTTAATTTTATATTTACTTAAATTTTATAATGGAGCACGAAAAGCCCAAACGATCAACATATTGATCATAAAAGCGTAGTTTTGTATTCGGTATCTGGCAACCTCAGAATTAATGTTTAATTTTTTAATTTGATTTATAATTCTTTTTTTGGGTATTTGAGTTGAAAACGAGATGGCTGCGGTCACATTTGGGGATTCCCAAGTATTATAAATATGTGTTCTTTTTGCTTATAAATCATTGTCTTTATCAATATTGTTCAAGTTTTTTGTCGAATTGTTTTACTTCAGAATATATTCAGGAAGTAAAATTCAACACGCTAGAAAAAATATATATTTTTTAAGAATTCTGCCTTTTTTAAGGATTGGAATTAAGTTTCTGTTTGCTTATGTGTTCCGG
The DNA here is from genome assembly GCA_947359465.1 of Metellina segmentata. Classification (NCBI taxonomy): domain Eukaryota; kingdom Metazoa; phylum Arthropoda; class Arachnida; order Araneae; family Tetragnathidae; genus Metellina; species Metellina segmentata. Next base: position 122,686,220 of record OX375876.1, read on the forward strand.
TATATTTCCTATTCCAGAAATATTATTTAGGAGCTGGCTTTTATTTATTTATTTCCTGCAAAATATCACTAGACATGGTACTTCCGTGGTGGTATATGTATATTTACAAATCAAAATATTTTTTAAGTGTATAATTTTTTTTTTTTAAATGACATGAAAAATTTCAAAAATAATTTTAAAATAAGATGGGTTACGTTAAATTTAAACTGGTAGTCATACTTTGTAGTTCAAAACATATTTCAAAATTTTGATATAGCTTTTCATTGAAAGACGATTAAAATAAACTAAATTTCATTTGTTTTTCGTGTTTCATGGGTGTTATTGAAAGCTTACGCCGTAGTCAAGTAACTACATCTATCATTCTAAATAGATACGTGCTTTACAATAAACTTTACTTTATTTGAGTTTTGAAACTTGAATTTTTACTTTAGATGCATGTGAATCGTTCGTTGAAAATTATTTTCTTTTTGTAAAAGTGCTGTAAAATCAACATTCTGTTTATTAAAAAATTGTTATCGATTGGGTTTAATCTGTCTACTTTGATGACATGTATTTCTAACAAAAGCTCTGTTTTTCCACATGCCACTGAATGGAATTTTCTGGGAAAATGTGCCGTTTGTTTCAAATTAAATTAGTCACGAATGCCGTAAATGTTTAGCCCCCTTGGGCATTATAGAAAGCGGGTTAACATATAGCCTATCATATCAGCAGGGTTCTAAAATATAAGTGTATCAAATGTGTGGATTGGTCAAAAGGTGGATTAGTGTAGAGAACAGACAAACATCAACTCTGCTTTATATATCTAACAGAAGTTCCGTTATTCCATCTGCCTCTGAATGGAATTTTCAAGAAAAATTGCGTTTGCTTCTATCTAAATTAGTAACAAATGTTGTAACAATTTAATTTACCATCTTCTCATATTGATGATGAAATTCGAAAATATCGCATACTAGGTGAAAGAATGGCACAATGAAAACAGATTCATAGAAAAACTAAGTGCAAGACTATCCACCGAAATTCGTCAGAGTTTTACTGAAATTGAATGCACGGAAATATTCGTAGTCACTCGAAAACTTAAAATCAACTTCAGCAGAAGTGTGACGAATATGAAATGAATTATATGGTTGGATACAACATGTATGCATATTTGCGTCCGAAGTAAATTGTAGAAGCGATGGAGAAGTTAAATTATAGTTAATTTTTTTTCCCGTACACTTAAATGATGCTAACATTCTTTTATGAAAAAGAATTCATGACTTTTCAATCAACATATTATTAATTCAACCCGAGCAAAGCCGGGTCTTTCTGCTAGTAATTAATAAATGGTTGTATCCAGTAACGTCTATTTTGTGTGTTTCAGAATATACTTTTTTTACACCAAGTATATAAGCGAAATAAACACGTTTTCTTCGATAGAATATTTATCGCAAATGGCGCGAAATGAGTTCGTGCGTCATTTCTCGGTTATGTGTGCAACGTTGGGCTTCGGTGCCGCAAGTTGAAAAACCGTATGTGTTTACCGGACCTTAAATCGACAGTGGTAGTTTGGTCCGGTCTATATCGTCAAAAAAAAGTAGAATTTATTGAAGGGCAGCAACGCTAGCAATCAAAAACACTTAACAACCATAGTTCAATCCATTTTAGAAGATTGCAGAAAATAGTAAAAATCTTTACCGGATTTCCGTGATGCGTTTAGTAGACAGTTGAACAAACGGGTCACCACTTTTGAACTTCCGACTATGGCTTTCGGCAGTAACAACAAAATACTAACTAGCAGCAATAGATTACTTGGTCTCCGTTATAATATGTGGTTTTCCCTAGTATTACAGAAATGATAAAATCCGCGGAAATCTCAAAATTACTGAACTTAAACAATTCCTCAGTAAACTCGCTAATAAATCCTACGCCAAACTAGACATTATAGATAATTCCGCAATTCAGCAAATCCCCAGACACGACCCTGGTCTAACCAATTTCCGTAAAAGCCTACGGCCATCCTTAATTTTTAATTTAATCTTGGTTTTTCCGTCCTTCTTTCTATTGTTTTCTCTCGTCTTTCTCTAAAATCTTGTCATTTTAGCATCAGCTATTTAGCTTAAATTCGACTTCACTCTGTGACTCCTCCTACCTGAACCATCCATCTCTCTCTCGTTCCTATTGGACCTACGAAAACTTGCTACACCAGAGTACTTAAACTTCTGTAAACTCATTTTTTTTTTTGCGTTTAGCCACGTTCCTGAAGGAGGTAGAACGCCTACGGCCAAGGACCTACGGCTCATCTATTACTCCCGATTACTTGGTGTTATTTATGCGTGTCGTCACCTGAACAACAAGCATCTCAGGAACAAGAAAATGTAATTTATTGAAACGTAACAATCAATAATCATGAATAATAAAAATAAAGTTGGTTAATGGGAAAGTGTTGTAGCAAGTTAACTTTCGAGAAAATATGTCACCTTGAACTGTGAAATTAAATTTTAAATAAAAAGAAACAGCACGGTGCGACTTAGTATGTAGTTTCTTGCTGAGGCATCTGTTGCCTCAGGGGATTGATCCCATAGAGGAGATATAATAGTAGTGAGCTATGGCAACCTTTTTATGTCCGCATGATCATATGACCAAAATCAGCAGTCACGTGACTCCTTCTCTCTTCGTGCATATTGTTTGCGCATTCCTTCTTCCTTAGCAAGTAGCAAATGCATTGAATACTCAAGTTAAAATGGATCTACAGTTTTGCTTATATGAATGTAACTCCAAATTATTAAAGGTGGAAACATTACATTTCACAGGTGAGCGAAAAACATTTATTTCACATTTGTATTTTTCAATACTTCCTACAGGTTGACCTAAAACTTCCAGTGCTTCAACTTTAAAAAAAAATTATTGCCCGTGTTTTTTTTTATTTATTGAATTTTATCGTCTGTTTATATTTTTATCTGCGCTTTAATTTTTATCGTTTGATTTTCTTCGCACTCAAGTTGTGCGATGATAAAGTTTCAGGTCATTTTGTTCTTCATTGCAAAATGAATTTATCACGCATTCAGAGAATTTCGTTGTTTGAGGCTTATTTATCAACGCCATCTTAAATTTGGCGATTTTGTTTGAAAAGTCGCCAAGAGGGATCGTACAGTTAACGATAACCAAATGTAAGTTCATATTTTTTTCCTACGTTATGTTAAAAGTGCTTTTCACCATTAGCATAAAAATAATTGTTTTAAAGTCTTTTGATTTTGTATAATAAATTCACGAATCGTCAGCACAGGAACTTTTAGGACACCCTGTAGTATGATAAAAATGGATGTTCCAACTTAGAAATTAATAAATACAACCTGCGGACATTTCCCGTTCTATGAAAAGATTTCATACATTTGCAATCAGTATGTATCTAAAATAATCTTTGAAACAAAATAACGGGTGGAGTGTGTTTCTAATTGTAAATTGAAATTTATACTGTCTTAAAATATTAAAAATAGTTAACCGAAATGTAAAAACTTGTGCGAAATCGTTCTCTTTCTTGGCGATTATGTTTTGGCACAACTAAGAGTACTATATTCTTTCGTGTCTCACGATAAAAATGTTATGAATTTGGTAACATCAATTTAAGTACATCACATAAATTATTTTTCTTGCTGAGAAAAATTGTTTTGTATCCACCCATCTGTGCAAACTGTAATTACATTATTCTTATAAGAATTACATTGTTCTTATAAAAATAATATTTAAAATAAAATATAACGTTTGAAACTTCTAATTATATATTAAATAAATTCAATTTGTTAGAAATAGGATTAAAGCATTTTCTAAGCCGTATTATAATTGTGAATTTGTATTTATGATTTTTTTAGAACTATAAGTAAAACAATTTATATTTACTTGTAATAAGAACTTGTAAAGATGTGCACCTGCTGAAAATTCATTTATTCAGTTCTTATGTATTTAAAATTTTTATTTTGTTCCATTTATTAGTTTTCCCAAGATAACGAAAGAAGAAAATCGTTTAAATGAATTAATCGAAGAATTGTGTTTCTGTCTTTTAGTTCATTTAAAATGTGATGAATGTGTCAATAAATTTCATTCGTTTACTGTTTCTTATTTATCTTTTGTATTTATAAAATATTGATTTCACACACAATAAGTAATAAAAATTCTATATAAAAATCTTTACCAAACTTTTGTACATTCTTAAAAGCATAAAAATTGTCTTGCAACTTAATTAGTTTTTGAACTAGAAATCTAAAATTGCAAAATAGCTAACATCAAGGGTATGGTTTAAAATAGTTTCATTCAATCTTAAAGACTATATGTATAACTTTTTTGTTAATATTTTTATGCTAAACTCATTGAATAAATTTGTGCTTATGGAAACGTAAGCAATTAAGAATCCATAATATCAATGAAAGCTTTAATGGTTACCCAAACGTCATATGAACAGGGAATCTTTTAATCTGTTTTCAGTATTTTTATTTTATCCATCAGTAAAATATTTATTCATGCTATCTTATACCAAATTTTAATCTGAACTCCTGACCTGAGAGCAATCTATTGACTGCAATTTATTTATCTCAAGCGTACTGTTTTGTTCGTAAATGTATTGGTTAACCTTAATCCCAATGAAAAATTCAGTTAATTATAAAAACGCTCAAATAACTAAAAACATTAAAAATGAATATGAATTCAAAACATATTCAGCAGTGTAATAGTAAATATTAATTTGCATTGCCCAACAATAGTAAAATGTAACTCAAATTCAAGGAGCATTCAGTATTATGCATATTCAATGTCATGCACATTAATTAAAGTTATTTCAAAATATGGGTATTTATTTTTCAATTAATTCCAACTCATGCTGACCTCAATAATTTTTTCCAAAAGTTTGAAATATTTTCTGAAATTAAATTAGATAATTTCTCTACACCTAATACAGTTGAAAAACTATATATAAAACATGGAATTAATCTATTGACGGAAATTTATTTATCTTAAGTGTACTGGCTAACCTTAATCCCAATTAGAACTTAATTCTATAATAAAACTAAAAGCATTAAAAAGTGATACGAATTCAAATATATTCAGAAGTGAAAAAGTAAATATTCATTTGCATTGCCCAAAAATTTTTAAATGCAACTCAAATTCCAGAAATACTCAGTATTATACTCATCGAATCGCTAACTTTTAAAAGAAAATGTCGCCAAGAGAGGCGATAAAAGGCCAAATCAAGCATCCAAGCTGAATTTTCGTGGAGCAGTCACGTGACTACTGTCAACATGTTGCGGACGCTTTGCGAAGCTCTTCTCAATAGCGATGCTCAGTCTACTTATATTAGAAGTCTATGATTGATCCCAGACCGTCGTCAATAGCCCGTTGTGTTGCTCCAGTACGACGTTTATTAAAATACCAACCTGAGGCATCAGATAGGTTCGTAAGTATTTTCGTTAACTTGGTACTGGAGAAACACAACGGGCTCTTGGCGACGGTCCGGGGTCGAACACGATCGAACAAACACCAGGTAGTTTTGAAAAAGGTCAGTTGACGAGGTCACACCTGAGCTGGCACCGCTCTCTCCAAACTTCCACACCACACCAATTTTTGGAATTGTTTTTAATTAACGTCGTACTAGGGCATCACGACAGGCTATTGACGACGGTCCTGGTAATGATAATGGTAATTTAGTTAACGTTGTTCTTGAGTAACACAACGGGCTATTAACGACGGTCCGGGATCAATCCCCTAAGAGAAAGATCCGAGCCACCACGGTCTGATGACGAGGCAACACCTGAGTTGGCACTCCAGTCTCCAAACTTCCACACCAATCCAGTGAGGACTTTCGGCCACGATAGATTTAAGGTGCACCAGTCGTCTCTACACCAAACGCTTTGAAACATCCATGCACTGATCCGGATTTGAACCAGGAACTTTCCTATCTAGAGGCTAACACCTTAACCACCAGACCAGTTGGTCGGCTTTAAATTTTATCAGACATAAGTTACGAAAGTAGTGCCCCTGTGATTTTTTAACATCTGCTCTCTATATATATAAAAGAGGTAATTAATAATTTTGTAATTAACGTCGTACGAGAGAAAAATAACGGTCTATTGACGACGGTCCGGGGGATCAGTCCCTTAAGGGAAAGATTAGAGGACAACACCACGTTATTTTGAACCACGGTAAGATGACGAGGTACCACTTGACCAGGAACCCAACTCTCCGAACTTCCACAAAAACCCAACGTAAGGACTTTCGGCCACGACAGATTTAAGGTGCACCAGCCACCTCTACACCATCCATGCACTGACCCGGATTTGAACCAGGAACCTTCCGATCCAGACACCACACCAACGTGAGAGCATTTGAGGCCACGACAGATTTAATGTGCAAAGGCCTCTTTTGTAGACGACAGTATTTTGTTGGATTCGAACTCGCAATCCTCTGGCACCCTACTTGCAAGACGGCCTGACCGTGGTATGACAGGCCTACTTACGAGATGACCTGCCATACCATGGCGCGCCGCTTATAATCCATTTTGTTAACTACGTGATATTTTCTTTATTTTCAGATAAAATCCCCTTGGTACTCATCAAATTCGTCGATCCTTTTATAGAAAAGGTTCAAGGCCTCTCTTGGCGTGTGATGGGTACTTGTTCACCTCGTCAAGTCTGTTTTTGTCATCTCTATAAACTTTGAAATACGTGACATTGCTATCGTCAGAAACCTGATCTTCCTAACACGAATTACGCATAAAGGGCGAATAGAAAATGCGCCAAAGCACCTACGAAATAGCAACAAGACTGACTTTTATGAACTGGTTCTCTTAAACACACTAAAACTGAAAAGCACGGAAGAAAACTAAGACTATCCTCAAACTTGGATGAAGGGTGACATTAATACGAATTTACGACTTAGTGCTCAAAAAATACTGCTGTGTTTGTAAATGCATTTGAGCGAGACTGTTAGCCCAATCGAAAAAGTTTTATAGAGTGAATAATAGCTGTGAAGAACTATCCCTTTTCTCTTCCACATTTAGAAACGATAGTAAATCGTCGATAGAACGAGTTATTGTTTCCACTTTGAGTAGTAACCAATTTTTATGTCAAGAGAGTTCGGGAGAAACACTGTCTTCTAAACTTTTAATTCTCTCTCTCTTTTCACTCTCACAATATAAACTTCAGCCGACGATGCGAGGTATGGAAGAAAAAATAAAGTAGTGAAATATACCTACCCCCCCCCCCTAATTCTATTTTTACAAAAACTTTAGATACGCTCTTGAAGAATACGTGTAGAAAGATTCATATTAAAAAAGACATTCTGTCTATGGAAGAAAAGAATATATGTTCCGGATCTTAAAAAATCACAAAAAATAATTTAAAAAACCAAATGAAAACATTCGTCTTAAGCTTATTATTTTATTTCAACCTAATACACTTGTAATAATATGTAATGAACAGTATTAAAGTAAATTTGCAATTGAAATGTAAAAAAAATTCTTCATGAGCAAAAAAGTCTGTTTTGCCCATTGCAAGATTTTATTCATTTTCACTTGCTGACAAAAAAAGGCGCATACGATTGCCTACGACTGTAACATCACTGACATCGCCAGAATTGTTTTCTGGGCATCGTCTTCTTCCTCTATTAATGAATTTTCTTCTGCGATCTCTTGATCAAAATCCCCACGAGTCTCCTCTTGTGCTGATGTTGCATCCGTTTTACAAACGAATTCAGTAATTAATCGTCATGTTCTGGTTAGGCCGTTATATAATTCTCTGTAAGGCCCGGTGCACACATCCGGTTTTTCAACGCGCGGCGCCGCTGCAGCAACGCAAGTGCGGTCTGAGATACATTAAATCCAACGGAGCAGTGCACACATGCGTCCAGCACCGCTGTGGCGACGCACGTCCAACTTGCGTGCAATTTGTACCGCAGTTCCCCACGGCGCCGCACATGAGTCTCCGTTCTGAAGTACCTTGTTTTCATAAACAAATGGAATATAAATAATAATTAATAAATGGTTGTATCTAGTATCATCTGTTATTTCAAAATATTATTTTTTTACTCCAAGTAAGAGAAATAAACACGTTTTCTTCGATAGAATATTGATCGCAAATGGCGCGAAATGAGTTCGTGCGCCATTTCACGGTGATGTGTGCATTGTTGGGCTTCGATGCCGCAGTGGCGCCGCACGTTGAAAAACCGGATGTGTGCACAGGGCCTAAGAGACTGTTTCCAACTTCTGTTCAAGTTGAAACTTCCCAACGCATTCCTCATTCGTGCGTGTAACATAGAAATAACACTACACTACGCCAAAAATAGATAAATAATAAAAAAAAAATTCTTAGAATTTCGGTAAAATTCAAATTAGAAATTGTCTCGGCCCGCTCGTGTTAAATCAAAATGACTCGCGAAAGAAGACAATGAAATATTTATTTTGGAATTATTTTTAAATCAAATTCGTGTAAAAGAGGTTCGTGCACAAACAAAATTAGGTGTACTTGTATCTGAAGACGTGATGTGTACTTCTGAGGTTTTAAACCTTCTGGTGGTTGACATGACACACGAGGTATATTATCTTACAAAACTGACAAATCTTGATGTAAAAGATAGAACCTCGAAGACGATATATCACGTCGTCATTAACAAAATGGGTCATATCTTGGACGAAATATCTAATCAAAGTCACTGGAGGGGTAATTATGTGTTTTTATTTTTAAATGTGTACTTTGCGTGTGCTAAGATTATACAGTAATAGCAGCCGATCCACATTTGATTTTTCCAGGAATTCTATAATGCCTGTTAATAGTTTTCTGGATTTATTCATAATGTTAATTGTTGTTGGTTTAAATATCTGTATTGAGCAGAATACACTGCTGGCCACCGAACCACACCAAGAAAGACAAGAGATATCACAACAAAATTTATTTTGTAGATAACATGTTGACCAAGTATCAAATGATTAAATTTATAGACTTCTGTGAAGTGTGGTTCCTGCCAAAATCAGTAGCCAGAGTAGCCGCCATTGTTGGAGATCACTGCTGCCACACGCCTCGGCATTGATTCAAAGATACTTTGGATGTGTTCTTGGGGTACAGCAGACCAAGCAGCTTCCACACGTTTCCAAAGTTGATCTGGTGTGGCAACTGGGGATGTAATCTGGGTCAATCGTAGAGCAACCATGGACCACATGTTTTCTATCGGCGAAAGATCCAGAGAGCGAGCTATGCAGGGAAGCAATTCAATACGGCGATTGACGAAGAACCATTGGACAATGCGTGCCACGTGTGGTCGCGCATTATCCTGTTGAAATATGGCTGCGGGCAAGCTCTGAAGGTAAGAAAGGACAACTGGCTCCAACACCTCGGAGATGTAGCGCTGGCTGTTTAAAGTACCGGCAATGCGTACTAGAGGAGTGCGAGAGTGATATCCAATACCGCCCCATAACATAATACCCGGTGCAGGACCAGTGTGGCGATGCATAACGCAGCTGTTCAGCATCCTCTCTCTACGGTGTCTCCAGACTCGAATCCGACCATCGTGGTGTTGCAGACTGAAGCGTGACTTATCAGTAAAGACAATTTCATTCCATTCTGCCGTCCACATCCTTCTTTCATCGCACTATTGGCGGCGGAGACGTCTGTGATTCTGCGTCAAGTATAGACGAAGCAATGGATGTCTTGCGGACAGACCACTCTGCTGTAAACGGCGTTGAATGGTACGCGCAGACACTGGATGATGCGTTACAGACTGAATGTGCTGTGCTAGGGTTCGTGATGTGGCTGAGCGATTCGTCACTGCCATACGCACAATATGCCTGCCATCACGTAAAATGGTGCACTGAGGTGGATGCGATCGAACACATCGGTCCGTCGTACCCTCCTGCATCCAACGATCACATATCCGCATTACAGTTGTTTGGTTTCGTCCAACACGACTACCGATTTCCCTGAAAGATAATCCACAATCTCGGTAGGCCACTATCCTTCCTTTGTCGAAAAGAGGATCGCTGTTTTATAATTAATCGTTAATAATAATTAATTGTTTTTTTTTTTAAACCACAAGAAAAGCACAATTGCCGTACTTGAAATCGTCGAAATCTCCAAGTTTTAAATAGCGCTTTGAAGTGGCGCCACATTCGCAAGTGATGTGCGTCTGCGTTGAAATTCTAATCATTTGCATATCTCACCTCCGCTAATGCATGTTGTAAATTTCATATTATTTGCATGCTTCCTTCAGGGTGTCGCATTTACGGTGGCCAGCAGTGTATAAACAAATTACTCATTCTGCTGTACCAATGAATCAGCACTACCAAGGTTGGACACTGGATTGACGATTGTTTCAGGTTATATAGAAAAAGAATCTAATACTTAATAACACTGGATGACAACACATACACTACCTGACATTAATGGAAAGGACGCAAGCGGATTTACATGAAATCCGACTACTTGTTTGGAGTGTTTTTCGTGGCCTGGGACCTTTGCATGTTGTTCCAGGTCAATTGAACGCCGACGCCTACATGAACATTTTGGACAATCAGGTTCTTCCTACGCTCTGACAATTTTATGGAATGGACGAATGGTACTTCCAGGACGACAACACACCGTGTCATGTTGCAGCCTCTGTCAAGCAATGGTATCGAGATATGGATGTGAAACGTCTTTCCTGGCCTGCTCAGAGTCCCGACCAAAACCCCACAGAACATTTGTGAGAACAGTTAGAGCGACGCTTACGGACCAGGGAACCACTCCGAAATAAATCTACAACTGAGATGGCGACATTCTTGCAGTAGGAAAGGGCACCGATGCCCATAGCTGTGTATCAAAACCTTGTTGAAAGTATGCCCAGAAGGGTTGCTAGTGTAATTTCAGCACGTGGAAGACCATCCCCCTATTAAAGCATGTATTCTTTCCCCTTTACCATCACATCTTGCTGTCTGGTCCATTATTGTAGGCAGCATTTTACCAACTTTTTATTGAGTAAACTTTTCAGTCGTCATTAGATATCAGATATTTTTGAGTGCAGTATTTCAACAATTAGCCCTGAAAAGCAAACACTGTTTTCGTGTCCAACTTTTGATTACCCACCGTCGTTTAAGTTCTTTCTTGGTGATATTCTTATAACTTTCAAAGTACAGCTGCTGTACTGGCCGTTGTATAAATTCTTTCTTGGCGGGATCAAGGTACAACTGCTATACCGGCCGTATTCTAAAGGTTAAATGATATTTTCTACGCCCACAAAATATTTCCCGATTGCTTCAGTTTCATATGAAATATTTCGTATTTTAGAAATGATCTGAGCGATATGATGAGAACAGAAATAAATTACTTCATTAAATATTAAATTCCCAGTTTAACAGCAAATGAGTATGCAACTTTTACTATCAAACATTTGCACTCGAAATTAGTATCGATGAAATAGGGTATTTTTGTGTACCTTGAATTCCATACCTAACTATATTATATTCCTAAAATTCAAAAGAAATAAAAGCTTTTTCAATAAGTTATGGCTTTTATTTTTCTCCATTCGATCAAAACTATCAATAAATATTCATTTGTGCTTCAACTTATGACTAATCGTTTAAGAATTCGAACTTCTTTACGACAAAATCATCAAAACCAGTAAGCACGTTTCATTTCCTGCCTGGATTATACCTAAAGGGATATCAACAAGCATCATACCTCGAACAAAATGCATCAAACTTTTAATAATTGCTCTTTATTTCTTCAACATATTCGCGGGTCGTATAAATCTAAAAACCGAATCCAGGATGCGAGCCATAGTTTTGGGGGGCTGAGTTGGGGCATGCGCAGTAGCGTATGAGATCATGACTGAAGCAGCATAATTTAATCCTGTGTGTGCTGTCTTTGAGCTAGCACTATTCTTATTAATTTAAACCAGCCTATGTTCACCCTATAGATGGAGCTGTTATTTCGATAGACGTTAAAATAACAGTGTTGTTGGAAATTAAGATTTGGCAAACGTGATTTACCTTTCGATGAAAAGAAGACATCAAATTCCCTGCCCAGTTCTTGTGGTCTAAACCAATTTTCTTGTGAGCTTCTGTTTCGCGATCGAGTGATTGAAACAATTAATCTCGCACAGCACAACGATTTAGAATCATTCAAATCATTCAATTAACAATAATACTCGAACGGTGTTGCCAATAACGATGCAAAAACTGTACATGCGATTCACCTTCAATTCTTTAATCTTTTTATAAGTTATTGATGGTAATGGTAATGGTAATTTTTGTTAACGTCGTACTAGAGCAACACAACGGGCTATTGACGACGGTCCGGGATCAGTCCTTAAGGAAAAGATCCGAGGACAACACCTCGTAATTTTGAACCACGGTCAGATGACGAAGCAACACCTGAGCTGGCACCCCACTCTCCAAACTTCCACAATAACCCAACGTGAGGACTTTCGGCCACGACTGATTTAAGGTGCACCAGCCGCCTCTACACCATACGTTTACAAACATCCATGCCCGAACCCGGATTTGAACCAGGAACCTTCCGATCTAGAGGCTAACACCTTAACCACTATACCGGTTGGTCGGCTTGTAAGTTATTGAAACATACCTGGATGTTGGTTGAAACTCTTTTAACACTAACGATTTAAGTTTTTCATTAATACACACATCTTGTTCAGTCACGTATATCAAACATTGTTAACTTTTCACCCGAGAAAGTATATTAAAATTTCCGTTCTCAAATCGGTAGGAACGTTTTTAATACTAAAACACTCGCGCGCCTTCTTCAAAGATTTAAAAACAAATTGCAAGTTTCTGGCCTTGATGGCTCAGAAATAGTTTTTTAGTTTTGATATTTTTTTTATATCTCAAGATATTATATATGGGATGACAACTCAGTTTCCGGACGTTGGGAAATACTTTTAGGCGATAGCCCACTTATGAAGTTTCGTTTTTCAAGTTTGAATTTCAATTGTTTGGCCACTATCTTTAAACTTTCTATCCTAACGATAGTCTGTTTGAGGACAAACAATATCTTGGTCACTTGTAAATTTCACTATTTTCAGTTAAAATTTTTAAATTAACAACTTTAAGAATCTGATCTAAATTATCAATAAACGTTATCACTAAATGTGAAAAGAAGCTTTTAATAAACGCAACATATACTAAATAAAATTACAAATACAATTTCATTTTAAAAAGTGATGTAATAAAAAATGAAATCACTTCAATTTTAAATCTCGCAATTGTTTATTTAAATAGTTCTAATCGGTTTAAAAATATTCACGAGCAATTTCTGACTGTTCAAATCGCAAAGTTACTATCCAACTTTTTGTGTTAATTATTCGCAGCTGAAGAAACTTAAGGTAACCGAACACGTTCCATACCTTTTTTTAATGTGGCATAGAAACATTTTAATGATATTTTTATGTTTAAAGTTATTAAAAATGGCATTGGGAAATAAATATTTAAAATATATATTAATAATTTTGTAAAATTGATAATTATATATGAAATTTCAAAGAAATTTGTCAAAAACTTAAAATGTGCTACATGTAAATCTATTCAACCCATTTGAAAAATGATGCTACTAAATTAAACTACAAGTATTTTTCTAGGGAATGAACTAGATACAAAAAGATATTTAAATAAACAAAAATTTTACAAGCTATCGAATAATAAATACAAGATTTTTGATAGTCTTACAGTCCTATTTCTTAAATAAATGGCCATAATTTAAAAACTTTTTAACTCAGCATTATTATACTAGTTCATTCGGTTTATATAGATATTCCATTATAGACAACATTATAAAGAACACGTTTTCAAAGTTTTACGATAATCCATCAAATACTATTTTGTGTTATAACACATTTGAAGTGATGAAATAATCCATAAATATTAATTTAGAGTAAAAAATAAGTTTGAAGTGTATCGTTTGCTCTCTCCTGCTTTTACTCTTTGTGTAAACAATTTTTGTTCTTCACTTCTCTTTAAAAATGTTCACACTATTTCCAAACAAGAAAACATTTAAACATTTGAAAAAACTTTCTGAAATATATTTGCAAAAAAATGTAGGTTTTAAATATACATTTTGAAAGTTTTTTATCTTTTAAAGGCCACTTCTGGTGTTTTCTATACCTACTTCCGGTTTTTCCACCCTTGATTAAAATCTTAATATCTGTAACTTAGAGGAAAAAAATATATTTTGGAAAGTCAATTAAATATTCTATCTAATATAACCATAAACCTTTTTTAGAATTTTTGGTCAAAAATGACATTTTTTACTTGTTTGGATACTTTAATTTCTGTTATCGAATACCAGCAACAAAGTTAACACTGTTATCACAAAATAACAATTTTGTTCATGTTTAGTCCACTCCACTTATTCTGTTCTACGTGTCTCCGATCGTTTGCTTTGCCCATTTAGGCGACGGAGCCCACAATCCCCCTCTAGTTCTGTCTTCCCCAAAACAATTTTCTAGGGGATCATTTGACAAATGGTTCTAAAATCAGCGAGAAGGTTGGCCCACAGGTGTTAAGTCGTAATTACGAGGGCATTCCAGTGAAAGCGAAGTGAAGAAAGTGAAGGGGAAAACTAAATTAACCCCCGGTTGTGCTGTTGTTCACACCCCACGGGGGCTTTTAAGTTACCGCCGTTCCCCCACCACTTGTTGGATCATTTATTTAGCCGCTGTCTGGTTTATGGGATTGTTCCAGAGGTAAGGTTGAGGCGATGGCTCTAATGTAAAATTTCGCTCTCCCTAATTTGTTTGTTTTTTTCCTCTCAGCCTGGGGAGTTGGCATTGGAGTCACGTGGTTTTGGATAGGTCTATTCGTTAAATTAGGGAGCAGGTTAAATGTAAACAAAGTGCTTCCACAGTTGGTAACTTTTACGTGAATTCTAGCTACAAGTTCACAGTTCGGTGTCAAAAACGATAGCGGTGGTTAGCAAATGAGACAGATAACCATCTATGGTGATCGGCAAACATATTTTTTTTATTTATCCTTACCTTGGCGAGTTAACTACCTTTCTTGAAATGCACCTTCCTTAAGGACATCTGCCTTCTCTGTAAGCCGCACAATATCTTCATATATTTGTTAGTTTTAGGGCGGTTATTTGTGTGCAGTAGTGGAAATAGTTTCCCAGAACATGTAATGGGTTACCAAACTATGTACCGTCGGTCTGAAAAGTATTTTACCACCATAAATTTCCAACATCATTTATACTACAGAATTATGAAATCAAATTGAATCATGTTACAGTTTCCTATTAACGTCAAATCTTTCTTTAATTTTGATGACGGAGCCATGAACACTACACAGAGGGTTTTGAAACGTCATCTGAAAATTTTAAGGCGAGAGGCGTTAATTCAAACCTCTCATTCACAAAATTTATAAATTTCTCCATTTTAAAAATGTAATTATGTTTTAAAAAAGAAAATTACAAAAATCCTGCTTAATAGATAAGGATTTTATTATTCATAAAATTTCCTTGATACAGTCTTCTGTTGGCGCAGCCTGGGCAAATCTGGCCTTTAAGCCGTAAAATAAAGCCTACCACCAAACTGATAACATTCCTTCATTTTTTTATGCTATGAGAAAGAATAAGCGGTGACTTATTCCATAGTGTTTTTCAGATTCAATGTTTTTGATTCCAGCAACCTTAGAATTGTAGCTGGAACAGGTTCAATTCCTGACAGGTGTAATGCTCCTTGGGTGTATTTCTCTCTTCCATGTCAGTAAAGCTTTCAATGTGTGTGTGTCAATTACTGTATATTATATGTCTTGTGTCAATTACTTGTGTGTGGTATTGTGTTTGGCGAAGTATGGCCAAATATGGCCTAAGCATCATAAAACCCCAAGAAACCAAACAACCAAATGTGGTGTAGAAGTTTGGAGAGCAGTGTGCCAGCTTAGGAGTGGCCTCGTCATCTGACCGAGGTTCCTCTTCGTGTTTCAGACAACCTTTGGTAATTCCGTTGTTTTAAAAACCTGACATTTCATTAGAGTTTTCAGCAGCACTACAATATTTTTGCTCTACACTTTAAATGTCACCAAGTCAGAGGAAACGTCAGTTTGGGTTGCCGTTATTTATTTTCCTAAACTATTAGCATATCGCACCCCGGCAAGAAAAGTGACAAAAGTCAAAAAATAAAAATTTTGATGTTATGTCATTGAAAAATATGTATGAGGTGCCCCAGCGTGTTATATTACTATTCTATAGAATATAATAGAAGTTACCACCATAAACACTTACCTAAAATTTAAAAGTAGCTTATACAATTTCAATATAAGTTGTATAATATCCTTTAAATTGATGTTTCTCAAATTCTGCAATTTTGAGTTGTGTCACTTTTCTTGCCGGGGGTGCGATATGTTCCGATGAAGTCATAAATTTCAAAAATATTTACCCTAAAGGAACCAAAATATTTCCACATAACTGTTTTTCCACGTAATAATTTCCAAAACATCAAATGTTTGTTCCGAGAACACTCAAACACAAACACATCTGTCTTCACCATTCGAATAACGTGCGTGCCGTGCGTATCAATCATTGCAGAATCAATTTTTGAATACGCAAACATTCCAAAGAAGACTCAATTCGCCCAGTTAGAATTCGATCCCCTCAGCAGGAAAGTCTTCGTAATTGATATAAAAAATGATTGTTTACAAACCAGCTATAAATTTATATTCTCCGAATGGCTGCGAGCGGTTTTTAGACATCATACATCATCAAAAGCGAAATTCCTGGCGACCGTTGGTGCTTGATGCGTAGAAATATTTGGGAAATCGTTTGCACCAACACTGGAAATTAACTGCAACCGGCGACATCAGCATATCTCGCATCAGTGCGCCATTTTATCCGCGTGGCTGATCATCTGCCCAGCGAAGGGTATTTGTTTACCGAATATAGAAATAGACAACAGCATTTGTTCGAAGCTCTCTCGTAAAGAGACACTTATCCGCCAAATTATTTGGAAGTGAGAAGACTTCCAGATTCTTTTTCAAATGAAAACAATTCAAGAACATATTTTCATCGGTGGATTTACAACTGATTCTCCAATACTATGCATTTGTGCTCAGACGAACATCTCTTTTCCATACGAAGATATCATCGATTTCCAATTGGTTATCATTGAGTTCAGAATATTTTAAAACAGAAATTCCCTAGTCTACACCCTCCTGGTAGTTAATACGGTATTATCCGTATGGTCCACTTGGTGACTAGTGTTTTTTTTTGCTGCCACACTACCAGAAAAAAAATGTCTACCACCCTAGTGAACAGCCTGCATCAAGGTCATCTTCGAGCACATGTGACACACTTGAAAACGTCTGCAGACACAACACAAACTATTCAGAAGCTGGAAGAATAACATCTGGCGTCGTGATCAAATCAACATATTTAAATCTAATAGATATTTATATTCCCAATGTCAGCAGGAGAAATTTCAATCGCCTTTTTGCATAATTCTCTCCGAGATATCATCGGCATTGCTGTTAATCGTTTCTTCTTGGGATCAAAGACGTGCATCTGGGGAATAATGTCCTTTGGTATTGTTTTCGGATGCACACAAGATAAAAATCAATCACTTCCATTGTTTTGGCGGATGAAAGAAAGACCAGTCCTCGTGACTTGGTCTACCGAGAGAGCGTCCTCCGAAAAGAAATTTGATGAAAATGCAGTGATTGAAGGGCGTATTTTGTTGATGCTTTTCCTATTTTCCACCTGCATCATCACAATTATAGGATGGAAAATAAATGCATTGGGAAGTAGGCCTTTGATTAGAAAAAAAAAAGACTGGAAAAAGACCGACCTACTAGATACCACAAACCCACAGAACTGAGCGCGGTGGGACCCTAATCGATTTTTGAAAACCATAATAATTAAAAAATAATCTTAAACTAGCCACTGCGTGTCAATCCTGGCGTTGCCCGTGCCAGTTCTTCATGTGGGGTTATTGGTTTGCTTTGCAAACCAAATGGGAATTCTTAGCCTATTCGATAACGGCGTTACCCGTGGAGTTGGTTTGTTTCGCAAACCAAAAGATATAAATATTTAATTGTTAAATTAGTTATTAAAAGCAAATCAAACGTATAAGGTAACTGGTGTAAAATTTTCCGCAGATTTGAAATCCATTAAAATTTTTATTCTATCCTTAACGATCGCTGAGATAGAATAAAGCACTGAAGAACGCCAGGGATAACTTTAATAATTTCTTTTGTTTCACTCTAATCCGTTTCTGAGTAAATCCAAATGAATGAAACGAAGGTCATTCGAATCTGTTCACCCCATTCAAGACGGAAGGTGAAAAAAATTGCATGGTTTCAAAGGCTGACATCAAAAGTGACGTGAGAGAGAGAAGTCTAAATTCTGTTGCTTCTTCATTTTCCAAAAGAAGAATAATTGGTAATTTTTTAGTTAACGTCGTACTAGAGCAACACAACGGGCTATTGACGACGGTCCGGGATCAGTCCCTTAAGGGAAAGAACCGAGGACAACACCTCGTAATTTTGAACCACGGTGAGATGACGAAGCAACACCTGAGCTGGCACCCCACTCTCCAAACTTCCACGCCAACCCAACGTGAGGACTTTCGGCCACGACAGATTTAAGGTGCACCAGCCGCCTCTACACCATACGTTTACAAACATCCATGCCCGGGCCCGGATTCGAACCGGGAACCTTCCGATCTAGAGGCTAACACCTTAACCACTATACCGTTTGGTCGGCCAAAAGAAGAAAGAACGGTGAAAACAATTATTAAATTCATTTTAAAATGTTCTTGATTGAATTTTAAAATTCGCCACGACCCTAAATTTGCAAAAAATGTGGACTGCCTGTGTACCAAATACCATTACTGTAAGTGCCATAGAATCGCCAGTACTTTGCGATCAAGAAACAAACTGACAAACACTTCCTTTTATAATAGTAGAGATGCTTGTTAGGCGTTAATTGTAAATGTTCTTAAAAGCATTTATCTAGAAAGGGCGGTTGACATTTTCTGTCACCCGTGTATTGGAGCAAGGCTCCGGAGTGTCTACGACGTGTCGCACTTGGATATGAGTGGGTTTGACCACTGCGAATTGTACCCGATGCAGGTTCGATTCCTCCCATCGTGTATATCTCTCTCTTCTCTGTTAGTAAAATTTTCCTCTTGCTAGCTGACCACTACTTAACATTGTCTTGTGTTTGGCGTAGTTTGGTCAAAGGTAGATATTATAATTAACGTCGCACTAGAGCAACATAACGGGCTATCGGCCTCGGTCCGCGATTAATTCCTTAAGGGAAAGACCCGAGGACAACACCACGCCAATTTGAACCACGGTCAGATGACGAAGCAACACCTGAGCTGGCACCCCGCTCTCCAAACTTGCACACCAACCTAACCTGAGAACTTTCGGCCACGACAGATTTAAGGTGCAGAAGTCGCCTATAAACCGCCGATATACCGGTATAGTGATTAAGGTGTTAGCCTCTCGATCGGAAGGTTCTTGGTTCGAATCCGGGTCCGGGCATGGATGTTTGTAAGCGTATGGTGTAGAGGCGGCTGGTGCCCCTTAAATCTGTCGTGGCCGAAAGTCCTCACGTTGGGTTGGTGTGCAAGTTTGGAGAGTGGGGTGCCAGCTCAGGTGTTGCTTTGTCATCTGACCGTGGTTCAAAATTACGAGCTGTTGTCCTCGGATCTTTTCCTTAAGGGATTGATCTCGGACCGTCGTCAATAGCCTGTTGTGTTGCTCTAGTACGACGTTAACTAAAATTACGATTACCACCTATAAACCATGCGTTTACAAACATCGAAGCACTTGACCCGGATTCGAACCAGGTACCTTCCGATCCGGAAACTAACACCCTAACCACTAGACCGGTTAGTCGACGTGACGGTCTGTGTAGGTAGCTGTTTGATTAGCGTCACATTGGAACAAGACAACTATGGCCCGGGATCAAGATCCGAGGACAACACCTCGTAATTTTGAACCATGGTCAGATGACGAAGCAACACCTGAGCTGGCACACCACTCTCCAAACTTCCACACCAACCCAACGTAAGGACTTTTGGCCACGACAGATTTAAGGCGCATCAGCCGCCTCTACACCATATGTTTACAAACATCCATGATCTCACTCAGATTCAAACCAGGAACCTTCCGATCAAGAGGCTAACACCTTAACCACCAGACCGGTTGGTTGGCTCAAGTAATGGACATACACACACGATGAAAGTTTTAGTGACACAAAAAGAGAGGAATATACTCAGGGAGAAGGTCGAACCCGTACCGCCTACAACTCGTAGTTTGCTAGCGCGGTGGGCAGAATCAGTGAGCGACAGCGACTCCTTATGATAAAAAAACTAATGGAATAATGCAGAATCAAAGAAACTCTTGAAGACCCGAGCATTTGAGCTCAGGTGTTAACCTCCACACCAGACCGTGGTTCAAAATGACGAGATGTTGTCCTCGGATCCTTCCCGTTGCCAAGATCCGAGGACAACACCTCGTCATTTTGAACCACGGTCCACTGAAGAAATAGGAAAAAGTAGTTAGTAAATATGGTAAACAGGTTTTGTGTCACGATTCGGCGGGAGAGTCATAAATAAAAATTAACACACTCTAAGGGTTCATTTTAAATGAACCCATGAAATGGAGTTACTAGAGACCTGTGAATTAGTAATAAATTAAGTTTTATGATAATAGTAATCGTCAGTGGCAGTCAATTCATTTTTAGTTAATCTGTGATGAATTTTTATTGAAGTTCTTTTTTTTCCACCCGCCTCGTTATTTATTGAAACAGTCGGCATCTTCATATGACTGCCAGAATCAACAGATACGTACACATAGAACAACCAAATGATTTTTACACAGTAAGTAAATTGGGAAATTGGAACAATAAGTAATAAAGGAAGACAAATTATACTCTGTTAGAAAAAGCTTTACATTTTTACTTGCGCATCATTGACTTTACAATTTTTCGTGGTTATCTTTTCTAATGCAATTTCAATACGTGAAAGATTTTTTTTGAGATAGACTATGCACTACCCTACAATAATGGACCGGACGCCAGCGGATTTGCATAAAACTTGCATGCTTGTTTGGGGGTGTTTTTCGTGGTATGACCTGGAACCTTTGCATGTTATTCCTGGTCAGTTGAACGCCGACGCCTACATGAACATTTTGGATAATCAGGTTCTTCCTACGCTCTGGCAATTTTATGGAATGGACGAATGTTATTTCCAGGACAACAACGCTCCGTGTCAAGCTTCAGTCTCTGTCGAGCAGTGTTACCAAGATATGGATGTAAAACGTCTTCCCTGGCCTGCTTAGAGTCCCGACCTAAACCCCATAGAACATTTGTGGGACGACTTAGAGCGACGCTGACGGACCAGGGAACCACATCCGAAATCTACAGCTGAGCGGGCGACATTCTTGCAGCAGGAATGGACACCAATACCCATAGCTGCGTCTCAAAACCTTGTTGAAAGTATGCCCAGAAGGATCGCTAGTCTCATTGCAGCACGTGGGAGCCATCCTATGAGAGCATGTATTCTTTCCCCCCTTGTACCATCGCATCTTGATGTCCGGTCCATTATTGTAGGGTAGTGTAGAGATAGAGGCTAACACCTTAACCACATGACCGGTTGTTCGGCGAATGATCAGAGGACAACATTTCGTAATTTTGAACCACGTCCAGAAGACACCCCGCCAATGTGAGCCGTTTAGAATAGATGCTTTCCATTTAAAACGTTATTGTTTTGTGGTCTATATAAGATTGTCCATAATCGGGAATATTTTTCTACCTCTCCCCCCTCGGTAGTGTTGTTGACAAATGCCGATCGTTTTGACGCCGGGGCTTTCGACCAGGTGCCCTCCAATTTTACCCCAGTATAATTAAAAATCGCTCGTGCGTGGCATTCGTCGAAAGGTTCACCGGACTGAAGCCGTATTCTAGTCGCTCAAATTATAGTCTGTGGAATCACTCGGTAGGTTGTTTATGTTTACACTAAAAAACCCTCTCACAACTGACGTGGTAGGCAGATATTGTAATTAACGTCTCACTAGAACAACACAAGGAGGAACCTCGGACAGATGACGAGGTCACTCCTGAACTAGCACACTGCTCTCCAAACTTCCACTTCAACACCACATTGGGTTGGTTGGCGCAAGGGCCATATTTGGCCATGATGCGCCATTTACAAGTCATACAATATCAAGTAATAGACAGATACACGATAAATGTTTTACCGACACAGATGAAATACACCCAGGGAGGAATGCATCTTGAGCACATTTGAGGCCACGACAGATTCAACCTGCACCTCTTTCTGCACGACTGTCTTCGGATGGATTCGAACTAGGGATGCGACATCGACAACAAAACATCGATGTTCAATATTAAAACAATCCCGCAGATGAGAAATTGAATAATACAAAAGAAAATATTCACAACTATTTTAAATAGGTATTACTAACGATGAATATAAGTAGGTAGGTACATAACAATAATTATTGTTAGTTATTATTAATTATTATCAACTTATGAGGAAAACATAACAAACTTATTTTTTATGATTGTAAATAAAAAATATTGGAGCCTATAATTATTATAAGCCGCAATATTTGTTAGTTACAGTTTAAAAAAACAAGTTTGTTATTTTTTTTTTAAATTTTTACTATGGTACTTTTTTTTTTGTTCAAAAATAAAACATTGATGTTGAACAAACATCGTCTCCAATAAATCGATGTTTTTGTAAAACATCGACATCGATGTTTTATAAATCAAAACATCGACATCGATGTCCCATCCCTAATTCATACGTAGAAGCAAATTCTTCGCCGAACATTCTGGTCGGTTTGTTTACATTGAAAATCCCTCCCATATTTAGCCTTACACCCAAACCCTCTCACAAGCGTTTGCCGATCAGTGAAGTAAGGGAAAGAGAGAGAGTTCCATACGAAAGCATGAGAAAGAAAAACCGAAATTCGAAATCCCCGACCGGGAAAATGCCAGATTTGCGTTCCTTTAAGAGCCTTTCGCTTGCACTAAGGCTTGGGGAATGCACTAATTCGGCTATTTGCATTCCGTCTCTTTTGGCGTGAGGCGATCCTCTTAGAAATGAGCAGAGTAATCGCAGATGAGGCGCATTAATTCTGTCGATCCCTTGTCGTTTGAAAAGTACACGTTCTGCAGGTGTGACGGAGCGTGGCGCCAAATGCGGATGCGTTCTGCTGCGGAAGGAATTCCATTTAATGCATTCATTAAGAGAGCATCGATGTTTAACCCCTTTCATCGCAGATTACGGGGCTGCTCCAATGGCGCACCCGGGGAGGGGGCTGACGGGCTTCACTAACCCACGAAACAGTAGAAAAAATGTCCGTTGATTCGAAAATACAACTCAACTCAACTCGAACATGGGATACCAAACGTAGCTGAAAAATGGTTTGCGTAAAAAAAAATCCCATGCCTTAAGGTGGACACAAGGGATAGTCTTTTTTAATTCTAATTTATTTCAAGTTGTAAACCCTTGTAGTCGTCCCAAAACCGTAGCGTGGAAACAGTACGAATCATACACAAAAAGACAACCAACAGCTTAGATATTTAAGTTCTTACTATACAAAGAACATTAAGAACATCAAAGTAATCTGTCCAGCACGGTGAACCACGTGAACACCCGCTGCTTCTCGCTCTCTCTCGAACCGTTGTCTCCACACAGTCTAAAAATACCCAACAGTAAAAGGCTAAAACCAATCAGAGATCATCTGGACGAACACCACCTGTTCTCATCATCACATTAACATCTTTACTACCATACCTCTTTACCATCTTTACTCTTTACCTATTTAAGCATTAGCGTGTCTTTCCTGAAGTGGCTCCGAGTAGGGATGCGACATTGATAGCAAAACATCGATGTTCAAAATTAAAACATCCATGTTGATAATACATCGACCCAAAAACATCGATGTTTTTAAAATTCAGTGTATTTAAACTCCCTCCCCCCCCCCATTTCTTAAAACTGGTTTAGAAACTTGTGATGCTACATCGACAGCAAAACATCAATGTTGATAATACATCGCCCCCAAACCATCGATGTTTTTAAAATTCAGTGTATTTAAACTTTTTCCCCCATTTCTTATAACTGTTTTAGCAACTAGTGATGCGACATCGGCTCCAATACATCGATGTTTTTTTCTAAAACATCAATGTTTAGAAAACATCGACAACGATGTCGCATCCCTACGTTTCAGACCCTTCATCCTTGGTCACTTCGATCTAAAAGTATGTTCAATTTGCTGATTATTAAAATTATGCTACTTGGTTATTTTTAAAATTTTTATAACGGTACTTTTTTCATTTAAAAATAAAACATCGACAACGTAAAAACATCGACCCCAATACATCGATGCTAAATACATCGATGTTTTTTTAAAAACAACGATGTTTTGAAAACATCGACATCGATGTCGCATCCCTAGCTCCGAGTAGACGATTCTATTTTGGACCGCAGGTAGGTCTGTAGATATTAAACTCGTGAAAAGTGAATCGATTCTTCAATTCGATTCACTTTCGTTTTATGTGAGGCGACATGAATGTTGAGTATGTTAGGATTCGTGAGAGGTGGTGCTTCAAAAATTCTCATATCCTTTTTCGTGTGTTTTGAGCGCCTCATTGCATTTACATTACAATTCGTTGTAAACACAAAGTGATTTGTTTTGGAGATGAGATGTTCAGAAGACGAGGCAACACCTGATCTGGCACCTACTCTCCAAACTTCCACACCAACCTAATGTTAGGACTTTCGGCCACGTCAGATTTAAGGTACACCATACGCTTAAAAATATCCATGCCCTGACCCGGATTCCAATCAGGCACCTACCGATCTAGAAGCCTTAACCACCAGACTAGTTGATCGGCATAAAGTTTGAGAAACGTGTTGTTTCTTTCATTTGAAAACGACATAAATTGTAAATCCGTAGAATAACTCACACTGAAACAGATCGTTAGATGAAATGTGCTGTGAGTTGCAAAAAAAGCAGACGAAAACGGATTGTCCTCTGGACGAAAGCGCAAAAAGTTTGCCTCGTAAGGTGACATCCTAAAGCCGATTCTCGTCTTCAATTCGTTTTTTGTACGTGATCAAATGATCACCATTTTGTCTCCGATGGCATTTTGCTGACCTGCTGAACGGAAATGGACCGAGTCTCAATCATGTAGCACCTGATGGATGATAAACCTGTGGAATATCGTCAATTTTCCACCACTGCACAGGTCACACGAGTCCTACAAGTGCGAAAACTCGCTTAGTCCCTGCCCCATCATTTGACTTTTCTTTCCCAAATATGAAGATGATTGCTCAATGATCGTTGACGACTGTTTCGAAATAAAAAATGAACCACCCGAGTCCCTACCTAATGACAGTGGCGAAGCTCGAAATTTCCAGTGGGAGGAGTTGCTACAGAAATTCCTATGACAGCCAACTAGTAATCAACGAGTGGTGGAAAGACATTCTAGAAATTTGGGTCAGAACCCATAAAAATTCATTCAAATCGGACTTTGCATGATAGTCGCATACGTCAGTTATATAGTTTTTTAATTTCTCATACCTATAATCGTCGTTATGCAAATTCAGGGGACCCCTTATGGAGGCGGTTATGGTTGTTTAAGCCACTCCCAGAGAGAGAACGTAAAAACAACAAAAAATTTCATTACTCATTTCATTAATTGTTTTTTTTTAAGGTGTTTTTATATTTTCTCGCAGTCAACAAATACCTTTTTTCAAAAGTGTTTAATTTTTTTTACTGGGGTTGGACCAAAAAAAGTGAAAATTTTAATGCTGTCCTTAAAGAAAATGTTCACCAAATGTTCAATACAGCTTTTAGTCGTCTTGAAGTCTATAAGCAACACACTCAAAAACTATTCTCTAGGTAACATTCTTTAAAACTAGTCCTGAGTTACATACTCTAAAGTTATTTAAAACAATTTAAAATTTTAAAATCACCTCTGAATAAAGAACTTACAATAAAAATGTAGCCCTCTCCAAATTGATATCCTGGGTGCACCTCTGTCCAAATCAAACATATTTCAACGAAGAGGCGAAACTGACGAACAAATTCAGTAGCGGTTGATTATGTTTTTTATTCACCCCTTTGATGCCATCCGCCAATATACAACTAATGTCTATTTTTGCACCATGTATATTAATTTATACTACCTTAATTACCCTACAATAATGGGCCCGGACAGCAAGAAGTGATGGTAGTTTAAAGGAATTAATACAAGCTTTAATAGGGGGATGGTCCCCCACGTCCTGCAACTAGACTAGCAACCCTTCTGGGCATACTTTCAACACGGTTTTGATGCACATCCATGGGTATTTGTATCCATTCCTGCTGCAAGAATGTCGCCAGCTCAGCTATAGATTTCGGACGTGATTCCCTGGTACACCAAAGAGAAAGAAACGAGGACAACACCACGTAATTTTGAATCACGGTGAAACATCTGAGCTGGCACCCCACTCTTCAAACTTCCACACCACGCCTTCGTGAGGACATTTAATGCCACGACAGATTTAACGTAAACTAGTCCGTTACAGTTCCAACCGGACTTCTTCGGCCCCGAAACCACACTGAGGACGAACATACGAAGGATTTACTATGCGAACAAAACTGTTTTTTGACTTATAAACCGACGATATATCACTTACACAGTAAAACATCGTTAAGACCGTTGCTTTAACAATTAAATAATATATATACGTATTTACATTACAAACTGTTTTGTCCTTTTTAGTTCACATATAAATGGTATTTTCAGCACTAAGATTATAAAAATGATTCTTGAGTACACAGACAAAATTCTTGATAACATAAATATTTCCGGCCTACACGTATAATTCTGAATTACACAGAAATTTTCTGATCACGCAGTTTTTGTTTAAATTAGTCAATTATGGATTTTTTCTTTTTTCGGGACCTCAAGTGGTCAACGCTGCTTAATTGCGCGGATGAATTTTCGCTGCCGAATAGATGAATATATAGAAGGAATGAAAAAGGAAGCTATTCGCAGCGTGAAGAAAACCCGTTGCAGAAGATGTTCGATACGATTAAAAAGGAGAGAAATCTGTTTGGCTTAAGTTTCGAAAATGTGTTCGTCTTTACCGGAGATTAGTGTAATCCGAATTATTCTTAAACGAATGAGTTAACATTATTTGAATATACATTTAGACGGGGATTAGAATTTCGTTCGTATTACCAGTAATTCGTTTTAAGCGAGTTCGCCTTAATGAGGTATGACCGTTTTTGCTAAAATGCTTGCATTTGGATTTCTCATCTCTAGGGCAACTTTTTTGTTGCAGTAAAAATGGGAAAAGTTGCATTTATCATTCCCTAAAGTTGCATTTATTATTGATACACTAAATTCTAAAATAAATTATTCGTAAAAAATGAAAAAAGTTCAAAACGTATTGATAATTTTAGTCGTGTACAACAGTATTATAATACACACTGAAGTACAGAAGAACGTTGAATGGTCAATCCTTGGCCAGTAATTTCTTTAACATTGAAAACCTGTGCCAGCCGCAGTCATATAATGTGCTGTATCGGATAGTAGAAGCGCAAAATCCTTTCGCTTAACATTCAGAGATTTTAAAACGTCATCTACAAGGCGAACAACATATTGATGATCGACACTCACCTCGCACACTCTGCAGTCGATTACGCAAGTTTCCTTTGGATTTTCAAGAGTGCCAACCCATGTGTTAAAGTATTTCTTGCCATTTATTTCACTTTCGTCTTAGGACGAACACCTTCTTACCATGATCTTGTTTGATCCGCAATACTTCGGCGTTCGCAAGATCTGACACACGTGATCGAAGGGTTGATTCAGAGGGCAAAAAATGAAATAGTAATTTCATATTAATAAATTTAAAGCTAAATTTAAAAAAATTGCAAATGGTTGCATTATGCAAAAAGTTGCATTTATGCAGAAAGTTGCATTTATGTTGCGGTTATAACTCACTTGCAATACACCCCGTAGGAGGAATTTTGGTTCTAGTATTTTACATGCAGCGTAGAACGCGTGCAAAAAAGTTGCATTTGCTGCAAAAAGTTGCCCTACTCATCTCATTTTTCTAAGCATTTTTCTACTCATCTCATTTTTGTGAGCTTCACATTAGGACATCGACAGCAAGACATCGATGTTTTGAAACATCGATATTCAGAATTAAAACATCGATGTTTTGAAACATCGATATTCAGAATTAAAGCATCGATGTTTTGAAACATCGATATTCAGAATTAAAACATCGATGTTTTGTAACATCGATATTCAGAATTAAAACATCGATGTTGATAATACATTGCCCAAAAACAATCGATGTTTTTAAACATTAATGTTTTAAGGATCAGTATATTAAAACTTTTTTTCCCATTTCTTAAAACTAGTTTAGCAACCTCAAACACAATGTTCGCCGGGGGGAAGATTTAATTTGTCATTTGCCGTGTTTATTAATTCATAACTATCGACTTCAATAAATCGATTTATTGAACATCAATGTCGACAGTATTCACCCATCCTTACTTTTCAGACCCTCCACCCTTGGTCACTTTGGTCTAAAAGTATGTTCAATTTACTGATTATCAGGGCAACTTTTTGCAACAAATGCAACTTTTTTTCACACGTTCTACGCTGCATGTAAAGTACTAAAACCAAAATTCCTCCTTCATGGAGTGTATTTATTGTAAATGAGTTATAACCGCAACATAAATGTAACTTTCTGCATAAATGCAACCCACCTGCAACTTTTTAAAATTTAGCTTAAAATTAATTAATATGAAATTACTATTTTATTTTTTGCCCTTTGAATGAACCCTTCGATCACGTGTGTCTGATCTTGCGAACGCCAAAGTATTGCGGATCAAACAAGAAGTTTATGGAAAGAAGCTGTTCGTCCTAACAGACGAAAGTGAAATTGCAAGAAGTATTTTTAACACATTGGTTGGCACTCTTGACAATGCAGAGGAAACTTGCTTAATCGACTGCAGAGTTTGCGAGGTGAGTGTCGATCACAAATATGTTGTTCGCCTTGTAGATATGACGTTTTAAAACATCTGAATGTGGAGCGAAAGCATTTGGCGCTTCTGCTATCCAATATAGCACATTATATGAATGCGGCTGGCGCAGTTTTTCAATGTTGAAGAAATTACTGGCCAAGGATCGGCCATTCAACGTTCTTCTGTATTTAAGAATGTATTATAATACTGTTATACACGACTAAAATTGTCAATATATTTTGAATTTTTTCCTTTTTTACGAATATTTTATTTTAGAATTTAGTGTATCAAAAATAAATGCAACTTTGTTTCCACAAATGCAACTTTAGGGAATGATAAATGCAACTTTTCCCATTTTTACTGCAACAAAACAGTTGCCCTACTGATTATGAAAATTATGCTACTTGATTATTTTTATAAAGGTACTTTTTCATTTAAAAATAAAACATTGACAGCATAGAAACATCGACAAGTATAAGCATCGATGCTAAAGAAACATCGGCTTCAATACATCGATGTTTTGAAGACATCGATATCGTTTCCCTACTTCACGTCATGTATGTTGTTGGAAACGTTAACAATTAAAGAAAAGAAAGACGGCGAGAGAAAGTATTAGTTTTCAAAACCTCTTAGGATGTTTATTGATCTCTTCCAGTTTCATTCCTGTGATTGAGTGAGGGTGAGGACTTTGCCCAAGGCAAATAATTACGACTCTTTGCTAATGAACGAAAAGCGATGTCTGGTGGTCCGGTCCATCTCCAGAACGGCCAAACGATCCTTCTCTTTTAAGACCCCCGCAAAACAACGAGCGATCGCCTGTGTTCGTAATTCGGATGTCACTGCCTCACCCAGCAAACGTTCCATCAAGCCGTTATGGATCATCGGTCGCTGTTTTCGCTCTTCGACTGATCTGGTAGCTCTGCACCCACCCTTGCTTGCCAAGTTCAGTGACCCCTTCTGGAGGGTCATCGCTCATGCCTCTTCGCACGCACCCCGCTTGCCCATTCGGGAACAACCCCCTCTCCACCTCCCCGCCTCGTCAAGGTCGTGTCGGTCCCTCTCTTGGCGAACGACTTTTAAGCTCTGAATGGGGAAGGATGGTAACATTGGGCAACATTGTTGTGGGATTAGGAGACTTTTCGCTTGCGACCAGGAAGTTTCTGGAGCTAACTGTCGTGTTTGCATTCGATGGGGGTGAGTAGAGGGTCCGTGTGGCGAAGGCTCCAGACTCCCAACGGTTCAGAACAACGACCTTATCAGGATTGGTAACATCCCATCATGTATTAATTTAACAACAACAGAGAACAAAAATATCGAGCATGCGAGAGTGGAATAAATGCTTGTACGGTTAGATGTCAGAGCGCGGCGTTTCTTTTTGTCTAAACTGGACAGTAGGGTGCTGTATTGGTGTGGGACAAGATTTATATCTCTTAATGTCCAGACAGTTCTCAGACACAAACAGGATTCCGATCCGTGTATCCATGACGGGAGGGTCCACCTCCAGGTCAGAATAACGACCTTATCAGGATTGGTAATTGTCCTATTATGAATGTAAATGTAACACAAAATATAAATATTGAGCATGAGAGAATGGAGCAATGATCGTGTGTACAATGCTGGAGCATAGCACAAAGATTACCAACGTTTCATCTCGTCTGAACTGGACAGAATACCGTTGTCAAAGTCTGGGAGAAGATTCATATCTCTTAATCAATGACCAGGCAGTTCTCTGACAACACAAACATGATTTTGATCGTGTATCCACGGTGGGAGGGTCCACCACCAGGTCAGAACAACGACCTTATCAGGATTGGTAATTGTCCCATTTAGAACATAAATGTAACAGAAAACAAAAATATTGAACATGAGAGAACGGAGGAAATGCTCGTATGTACAATGTTAGAGCTTAGCGCAAAGATTACTAACGTTTATTTTTGTCTAAATTGGACATTATACAGCTGTTGAGATGTGGGAGATTTTTTTCTCTTGCCAATATAGCCAGACAGTTATAGACTAAATAAGCATTTCCCAAACACTGACGTGTTTGCATACAATCGCGTACCCACATCGGGTGACGGAAGGGTCTAACACCTGCTCAGAACAGTGGGCGAAGGTCACCAACAAATATTTGCTCTCCCTCATTTATGGAATGACACTGGTTTAGTCTGTGTTGACAAAAAGAAATTATTAAATCAAACTCTATCCCCATTTTTTCGATCCGCTCAACTTTCCATACTGGCTGATTTTAAAGTCGTGTTTATGTCAAAAGCTGCATTAACATATTGAGCTTAACGTTATTTTGCAGTGACAGAACCTATACAAAAATTTAAGTTGACGTAGATTGGACTGTACTTCACGATCGCAGCATGAATATTTCTCCTACGAAATAATTCTATAACAGGAAATTTTATTACTTTTACACCTTATAAGACTTCTTAGACTCCAAAACTTGTATTTTACAACTATTACCTCATTGTCTCAACATTTAATCTATATTTCTCCTTTGACCGCATGCTGTTCATGAAAAAAAATATCTGTTCTTTCTGGCAGACTACGCATATAAAATCTTCAATATGATAGAAATCTTGAAAGTCCAGGCGTTTTTCGCACATTTCAGAAAAGCCGGGAAGTATGAAAAAAGAAAATCCTAACAGTCCCGTTCAAAATTTGGAGAGTGTTGTTCGGGTGTTGGTTCGTCATCTGACCGTGGTTCAAAATTACGAGGTGTTGTTCTGGGATCTTTCCCTTAAGGGATTGATTCCGGACCGTCATCAACAGACCGTTGTGTTGCTCTAGTACGACGTTAATTACAAAATTACCAAGTCCCGATCAAAGCGGTAGGTATGGTCAGCCTTACACAGTATATCTCTAGCGTTTCTGGTATCCATTTTCCCACGTGTGATTGTTACGAGTCACGAATCTACCTTTCCCTACAAAAGATGTCAGGACCACCCCTGATCGCGCAGTGAAATCGCGTAACAACCCCGTCCCCATACTGTGACGAACACGTAACTTCCAGGTCCCGGGCTGTTTTGCTACGTTTCTCATGTCATCCATTACGATAGAGGCCTCCCATCAGATGAAGGGTGCCATTCCAACACACTTCCCCGAGATCTTGCGAAACTCTTAACGACAGGACTCACCCATTACCCCTCGGAACGCTTCAAGTACACGGAGGGTGAAGGTGTTCTGCTCGACCCCCCAGGAGCCGGAGTGAAGGTATTTTCACTTCGATACAATACGTTGGTTGTTTTAGGTCAGAGGGGATCAAGGAACGCTATGGAAGAGATGGTGACGCAAGCGGCGATTCGTCGAGGAATGTTCGGTGTTCTGGTTTTCTTTTTAATTGGGAATGATAGACAGTCGCGTATCATTTACTCGGTGCTTGTATCTTTCCCCGAAAGGTAATAGAAAAAGAGAAGCAGTTGGTTTCGAAATGTAGCTTGGTTTGATAAGTAACTATGATGAGCAGCCTTTTTCTTTGGGAAAGCGGGTAATTTTTTGGTAATTTTTTTAGTTAACGTCGTACTAGAGCAACACAATGGGCTATTGACGACGGTCCGGGATCAGTCTCTTAAGAGAAAGATCCGAGGACAACACCTCGTAATTTTGAACCACGGTCAGTTGACGAAGCAACACCTGAGCTGGCACCCCACTCTTGGGAAAGCGGGAGCACTGGAGCAATACAACTGGCTATAGGCGATGGTCCGTTAATTGGTAATTTTTATTTAAAGTCGCGTTAGAGCAACACAACGGGCTATTGACGACGGTCCGGAATCAATCTCCTAAGGAAAAGATCCTGGACGATCCTCAAGGAAGCAAAATATAAGTACATCAAGGTAGGAATAGAACCACTTATAACACGCTGGTTGATAGCGCAGTGAGCTAACCAATTGAGCACGGTGACTTACAAATTTATTTTTGGCACGGTGCTTACAAATTTGTAATTCACACTACAAACTGGCATAGTAGTGT
This sequence comes from Metellina segmentata, assembly GCA_947359465.1. Taxonomy (NCBI): domain Eukaryota; kingdom Metazoa; phylum Arthropoda; class Arachnida; order Araneae; family Tetragnathidae; genus Metellina; species Metellina segmentata. The sequence continues at coordinate 122,719,203 of OX375876.1, forward strand.
AAAAACCATATCACATTCCCGGCACTTTGAACTCCAGTACGAGTCTAACTCCTGGCACTTCCCTATTTCTCTCATGAGGTCACAGGTACTATTGTATTGGGACCAATAATTGAGAGAATGCTTTCAGTACTTCAAATGACCTAATTTTTTAAATGCAGTGACCCCTCCATAAATCGTACTTCTTGAGGAACGAGCTAAAAGCGTTATGTACCGACGATTGCGAGGTATAGAAAGGGACGAGGACGGTAGGTATTTAATTAACGTCGCACAGATTCAACACAGCGGGCTAATGGCGACGGTCCGGGATCAATCCCCAAGAGAAAAGTCCGAGGACATCACCACATCATTTTGAGCCACGGTCAGATGACGAGGCAACACCTGAGCTGGCACCCCACTCTCCAAACTTCCACACCAAGCCGCTTCTACACTATACACTTAAAAACAACCATGCACTGACCCGGATTCGAACCGGGTACCTTCCGATCTAGAGGCTAACACCCTAATCACCAGACCGGTTGGTCGACGCGATGGTCCGGGTAATTAGGTGTTTAATTAGCGTCGCATTGGAACAAGATAACTACGACCCGGGTTCAAGATCCAAGGACAACACCTCGTAATTTTTAACCACGGTCGGATGATGAGATCAACACATGAACTGGCAGCTCACTTTCCCAACTTTCACACTATGCCAACGTAAGGTCATTACAGATTTAACGTGCACCAGCCCCCGAGTACACGACGGTTTTTGCTTGGGTGGAGTTTCGAACTTGCAAACCTCCAGTTGCTACTCCCTTGCTCTACCAACTTGGCTACCAGGGCCTACGATAAACTTTTTGAAAGTACAGTGAAACTTCGATTAACCGTCCGTTTCTGTTAACCGTCAGTTCATGTTTACGGAATATTGCCGCACATAAAGCACGGGCTTCGAAGAGACAAAAGAAATGGACAAACTATTTAAAAATTTAAATATGTGTGTTCGTCTATAGACCATAAGTTCATGTAACACACTACATATTATACTATACTAAGCATAATTGGTGTAGTGTTTTTTTCTGTAAAATAAAATACATATACGTATGTACAGTGCATACCCAGTTCATAAAAGTGCATTTTTTTATCATTCGTTCATATGGAATGGATGGGGTTGGGTTGTTCAAAGTATTTCCGTTATACGTCTATTCGATTTACTGTCATAGTCCCGGTCCCTACCCTGGCGGTTAATAGCTTCACTGCATCAGCAAATTTTGAAAAACATTTTAACGAGAAAATTAATAACGGTTAAAGATTAAAGAATTACTTTTTAAATGCTCAGACGTGCACCATTCTGAGCATCATACGCAATTACGACTTCAGTATTGAATTCATCGACCTTCCAGCGAAATGGACAAAGTACGTAAGCGGAGTCGGTCATCAGATTTCAAAAAAATTTAGTCACGTGCTCATCTGAATCGAGACGATTGGTTATCGAAGAGCTTAATTAACCAGTAAATAAGGCTTGACTACACGCTCGAATAGAGGGAGCATGAATCCCAATAACAGTGGGCCCCATAAAATATATTAAGTTCTACACTAAGAGCCGTACACACAAGCATAATCCCCAGTAACCACTTTACTTTCTACTGAATCCAGTAGAAAGTGGTTCAATGCAGCCGAGTGACTAACGTACATTCGGAGTATAAGCTTCTTTTTAATTTTAGGTAAGTGTTAATGTCTTTAAATTCTATAATATTCTATAGATTAGTAATACAACATGCTGGGGCACCTCATACATATTTTTCAATGACATAACATCCATTTTTTATTTTTTGAGCTGTGTCACTTTTCTTGCAGGGGTGCGATTTGGAATGAATCTGAATCTTTGTTAGTCAGTTTTTATTCTATTCTGATCTATCCAGATTCTGTTGATGTGATACGGCCGTATGGATCCGTGTTTTCCCGCAACATACCAGTCTTCGAACTGAGCGATACAGAGAAATACCATGCAACTAAGCAAACATGATCAGTATCATTAGGAGGTGGATGGGTTGAACATTCAGGAAGCAAACGAAAATGGTGTTTAGTTAGAAACGAACACCGGTTCCCTTAACACCCATGATCCGTGGGGGTTGCCGTGTTTTAGCAGCGGGTTTGCGCAACCTTCGAGTTGTAAGCGGCGCATGCTCTATTCATCCCTGGTGTGTATCCCTGTGTTTGTAAAACTTTCATTGCATTTGTATGTAAATCTCCTTCCCTTGAGCCAAAAAACCATATTACCCATTTTGCTTTCGGTCTTTAAGTAACATTTTCATTGCACTTGTATGTAAATATCCTTCACGTTGTTTGGCGCAGCTTGGTCAAGTGAGGCCCTTGAGCCATAAAACCCAACCAATCATATCGTACCCCGGCAAGAAAAGTGACACAACTCAAAGTTGCAGAATTTGAGAAACATCAACTTAAAGGATACTATAAGACGAAAATTGAAATAGTACAATTTTTTTTTAAATTTTAGGTAAGTATTTATGTCATTAAATTCTATTATATTCTATAGAATAGTAATACAACACGCTGGGGCACCTCATACATATTTTTCAATGACATATCAAGATTTTATTTTTTGAGTTGTGTCACTTTTCTTGCAGGGGTGCGATATGATCTATATGATTTTCGATCTCTTTAATGCATTGTAATTTTAAATAATGGACCTCCAATTGGTCACCTCATTCTACTGCCATTTCTGGTGACGCAAGACAGAGGCAAGACAAAATCGTTAACTTCAAAAGTCATCTACCGAGAATTGCAAATTCCGAAAATATGAATTGGTTTTAAATAAAGTAAGTGAATTCATTTTGATGTTTTATTACAAATATGTGTTAGACATATTGAGCCGTTATTTGTGTTTTACGTCTGTTTTTGATTCGACTGCAGTTTTCAAGATTCGGACAAACTGCCTGCAGAACTATTACAATTGCTTGGAGTTGTGTTGCAGAACACTGACTATAATTGTGCACCTGGGGTCATCTGTGTCTGCCATCAGTGACCGTCACTGGAGTTTGACAAGTGAACCTAAACGTCTCAAAACGAGACGTCAAGTATTGGTCATACTCATGAAAACGTTTTTTCTGACACAGAACGCACGCAGGGGAAGTAACAGGAATCGGAAAGAAATCGAATCTAAACCTTTCTCTTAAAATCTGATTTTAAGCCACGTGTTGTTTTTTTGTGAGCGAACATCAGAGAATTTACGCGGTAATTATCATACTTTGCTTTCAGGTTGACCATTTCTGTCATTATATCACTTGCAATTTACTTCGTATTTTGTGCATAATACAATTTGAGCTACACAAAATGTTTTTTTAAGAAGCAACAGAGCCCTTCCGCACGCCGATTGATTTTTTGGCCGAGTTATTTACGTTTCCAAAGCGAGCAATTTTTGTATCCATTATACAGTCCACTAAAAGTTTCAGTCCCGGTGCACACATCCGGTTTTTTTAACTTAACGTGCGGCGCCGCTGCGGCACCGAAGCCCAACTATGCACACATAACCGTGAAATGACGCAAGTGCTCATTATGCGCCTTTTGCGATAAATTTTCTATCGAAGAAAACGGGTTTATTTCGCTTACTTGTTGTACAAAAAAGTATATTTTGAAATAAAATAGACGTTACTGGATACAACCATTTATTGATTATTATTTATATTCCATTTATTTATGATGTCTTCTAAAACCAAGGTATATGAATTAAAATGTTTAATTCGTTGCCTATTAAAATGAGAACATTCAATTAAAATGTGTTTTACTGTTACTGCATTTGTACTCTAACAGTAAAACACATTTTAATTGAATGTTCTCATTTTAATAGGCAACGCGACTTAAACATTTTAATTCATATACCTTGGTTTTAGAAGACATGGTTGGAGAGAATCCTCATCCAAATATTTTTAGCTTTTTACATGACATTGGTTTCATCCATCACATATAATATATATAGTACGTCATGTCTTATTTCATTTTATTACTATATTATGTAGTTGATTTTTTATCTTGAGTTTGGCATAATATGTCCTGAGAGGACTCAATGCCACAAAATCATACCCAATCCAATCCAATCCATTTATTTATGAAGACAAGGTACTTCAGAACGGAGACGCGTGTGCGGCGAGCTGCGGCCCCGTGGGGAACTGCGGTACAAATTGCACGCAAGTTGGACGTGCGTCGCCGCAGTGGCGCCGGAGGCATGTGTGCACTTCTCTATTGGATCTAATGCATCTCAGACCGCACTTGCGTTGCGGCAGCGGCGCCGCACGTTGAAAAACCGGATGTGTGCACCGGGCCTCATGCTACAACTTTTCTGCTCGGAGGCTGATATTTTGGCCGAAGAATTAACATTTCCAAAAGCGAGGATGTTTTGATTATATTACAACCCACGCAACACTAAACGTCTTTTTTCACCAAACGTCTTATTCCGCACGTCAAATGATATTTGGTCCGAGAAATCTACATTTCCAAAGCGAGCATATTTTTTATATACTACACAATCTAAGCATTACCAAACATTTTAAGCCAACAACTCTTTCGCTCGCCGTCTGATTTTTTGGCCAAGGAGTTTACATTTCCAAAAGCGAGCATTACTTGTATCTATTATGCTGTCCACGCAATACTAAACGTTTCAAGCTACAATTCCGCTCAGAGGCTGATTTTTTGGCCAAGGAGTTTACATTTCCAAAAGCGAGCATTACTTGTATCTATTATGCTGTCCACGCAATACTAAACGTTTCAAGCTACAATTCCGCTCAGAGGCTGATTTTTTGGCCAAGGAGTTTACATTTCCAAAAGCGAGCATTACTTGTATCTATTATGCTGTCCACGCAATACTAAACGTTTCAAGCTACAATTCCGCTCAGAGGCTGATTTTTTGGCCAAGGAGTTTACATTTCCAAAAGCGAGCATTACTTGTATCTATTATGCTGTCCACGCAATACTAAACGTTTCAAGCTACAATTCCGCTCAGAGGCTGATTTTTTGGCCAAGGAGTTTACATTTCCAAAAGCGAGCATTACTTGTATCTATTATGCTGTCCACGCAATACTAAACGTTTCAAGCTACAATTCCGCTCAGAGGCTGATTTTTTGGCCAAGGAGTTTACATTTCCAAAAGCGAGCATTACTTGTATCTATTATGCTGTCCACGCAATACTAAACGTTTCAAGCTACAATTCCGCTCAGAGGCTGATTTTTTGGCCAAGGAGTTTACATTTCCAAAAGCGAGCATTACTTGTATCTATTATGCTGTCCACGCAATACTAAACGTTTCAAGCTACAATTCCGCTCAGAGGCTGATTTTTTGGCCGATTAATTAAAATTCCCAGTGCGAGCATATTTTGTATACATTGTAATCTACGTAACTCTTTTAAGTGGCTTTTAAGCTATAGTTATTCCGCTAGCCGACTATTTTAACTGAAGAATTTACATTTATAAAATTATGCATTATTTTATATACAATTACAATCAACGCGTTACGTTTTTTCTTTGTAATTGTTTTGGTTTCAAGAGTCCAAAGACCCTTAAAAGAAGACCCTCGAGGAAGACCAATTGTTTTCTGTTGTCTTAGCTCGGGCATTATAAGCAATGCTACATCCACTAATCTACCGCTTTATTGTAATAGCGCCAAGCATTAGTAAGCACTAGTCATGGGTGACAGGATAATGTATGCAAAAAGAACATTCTATCATAATGAGCTATGCTGATTTATGGACCAATTTAGCAGTGTGTTTTGGCGTTCTCTTCAAACAGTGCAGATGTTGTAGAAACTTATTCATCATGTCTTGGGGAGGTGGAACGGCAGATAATCATTCATTCATAGGTCAAACTGATCCTAGTATTGTCTTAGTAAGGAGTTCAAACAATAATATTGACACAGTATTGTGAATTGCTGAATAATCTAACCGAAAATATGTTTTTCTTGTTAATGCAGGTGCATTATCTGCTTTAAATGACCTCTCAGTTTTACGTTTAACCTGACTCTAAAACGGAAAAGTAATTTATAAATTTTTTCTTTGTATCCATAAGTTAAAAAAATGCCTGGGTATTTTGTTTGAACAAGCAATGAAGTAAAAGTTATGGTGAGATATATTACCTGTATCGTGATGTAAAAAACCAGTTTTTACATCTCGGCTGATTTCGATTTCAGAAAACTAAACATATTTAATGCGTGATGAAATGAATATGATGGATTAGAGATGTGATGATAATCTAGAGTGTTTTTACTTTCTAAAAATGCTTACATTTCAATACCATCTCATGTTTACATTTAAAAAAAGTATGATAACAAGCTGTACGCTATACAGATACCATTATAAACGCTTGTTTATTTTAAGCTACACGAAAAGCAGATTTAATCTGATCTCTTATATAAATGCTTTTTCGAGAGGTAATATTTGCTTTCGTTTCACAGTACATTCACCTCAGTCATCCATTTCTACATGACATTCACATAAAACGACTTGAATATTTAATCCTTTTAATAACTAACGGATTAGCTTCCGGAGGGTTTCGAATTCGAATCCAACCAAAGACCGTTGTGTTCAAAGGCGGCTAGTGAACATTTAATCTGTTGTGCCCTCAAATAACCTCAGGTTGGCATGGTGTGGAAGCTTGGACAGTGTGGTGCCATCTTTCCCGTGGGGTCTGATCCCGGACGGTCGCCAATAGACCGTTGTCCAGTGCGACGGTAATGAAAATATCATACCATTCAGTTCGGTCTAATTATTTCTTCTCTGCCGACCAACCGGCCTGGTGATTAAAAGGTGTTAGCCTCTGTATCGGAAGGTTCCTGGTCCGAATCCGGGTTTGAGCATGGATGTTTGTAAGCGTATGGTGTAGAAACGACTGGTGCACTTTAAATCTGTCGTGGCCGAAAGTTCTACGTTAGGTTGGTGTGGAAGTTTGGAGAGTGGAGTTCCAGCTCAGGTGTTGCCTCGTCATCTGACCATGGTTTAAAATTACGTGGTGTTGTGTCCTCGGATCTTTCCCTTGGGGGTTTGATCCCGGACCGTCATTTTCTTGTATCATTCGTTTCAGATATGTTCTATCGTTTGGCTTCAGTCAGTATTTTGCTACTATTAGCCGCCATTGATGGTAATGGTAATGATAATTTTTGTTAACGTCGTACTAGAGCAACACAACGGGCTATTGACGACTGTCCGGGATCAGTCCCTTAAGGGAAAGATACGAGGACAACACCTCGTAATTTTGAGCCACGGTCAGATGACGAAGCAACACCTGAGCTGGCACCCCACTCTCCAAACTTCCACACCAACCCAATATGAGGACTTTCGGCCACGACAGATTTAAGGTGCACCAGCCGCCTGTACACCATACGCTTACAAACAGCCATGCCCGGACCCGGATTCGAACCAGTAGCCTTCCTATCTTGAGGCTAACACCTTAACTACTATACCGGTTGATTGGCTAACCGCCATTGAAAAAAAAAACATAATTATGATAAATTAAAACTATTTAGTACTATATTACTCTTGTTAGTAAATTATTGTTCAGTTTAATTTTTAATTGCTATTAATTTTTATCGATTGACTAGCAAAATACAGAGCTTTATCAATGTATTAAAAAAAATAGTACGTGTGAAATAAACTAATTTGAACTTCATTGTGTTATTTTTAATAACTTTTTTTCACAAAAGACGTTTTTTTAATTTTAACAACTATACCCTAATCCTAATTCAATGTGTTAATGTAAATAACTCTTCTGTCATATCTCACAAACAAGAGGTGATAGGCCGGAACTAACGGCATATTTGTTTTTAGCACATCAAATACACATACAATCAGCTTAAAAAACGCCGGCACCAAATCATGTGTTTAAGCAGTGTTATATTTTAAGAAACCTCAAAGCTGTAAAAACATGAACTATTCTAATGTTCTAAATTTAAAGTGGAATTGTTAAAAAGTTTGCTAATGAATGAATTTAATCATCAATAGGGCAACTTTTTGCAACAACTGCAACTTTTTTTCACACGTTCTACGCTGCATGGTAAGTACTAAAACCAAAATTTCTCCTACATGGGGTGTATTGCAACCGCAACATAATTGCAACTTTCTGCATAAATGCAACTTTTTGCATAAATGCAATCATTTGCAACTTTTTTAAATTTAGCTTAAAATTAATTAATATGAAATTATTATTTCATTTTTTGCCCTCTGAATCAACTCTTCGATCATGTGCATGATCTGGCGAACGCCGAAGTATTGCGAATCAAACAAGAAGTTCATAGAAAGAAGGTGTTCTTCCTAACAGACAAAAATGAAATTAATGGCAAGAAGTACTTTTAACACATTGGTTGACACTCTTGATAATGCAGAGGAAACTTGCGTAAACGACTGCAGAGTTTGCGAGTTGAGTGTCGATCATCAATATGTTGTTCGCCTTGTCGATGACGTATCAAAATCTCTGAATGTTGAGCGAAAGGATTTTGCGCCTCTTTTCCATTCAATACAGGACATTATATGACTGCGGCTGACGCAGTTTTTCAATGTTAAAGAAATTACTGGCCAAAGATCGGCCGTGCAACGTTTTTCTGTATTTAATGATATATTATAATAATGTTGTAGTCGACAAAATTTGTCAATATATTTTGAACTTTTTCATTTTTTACGAATAATTTATTTTAGATTTTAGTGTTTCAAAAATAAATGCAACTTTATTTCCATAAATGCAATTTTAGGAATTGATAAATGCAACTTTATTTCCATACATACAATTTTAGGGAATGATAAATGCAACTTTTCCAATTTTTACTGCAACAAAAAAATTTGCCCTAATCATTCGACTACGGCTGTTACAGCAGTTGTACCTTGAAAGTTATAAGAATCGCGCCAAGAAAGAATCGCGCTTGTTATATCTATAGCCTTAGTCAAAAGGTTAAAGGTTGTCTAATGACGAGATACCTCGTCGAGACAACCTCTAAGAGGGCTCAAAATAGAGAACCTTGGAGTGCCCTTCAAAATGACGAGCCCTCTTTTGAGTCTACACGCCATGGTATAGTTTCATTCATTAGTTGATCAAAATAAAGAGACACAAATGCCTAACTGAAGTTGCCGCATAACCTTTCGTGGAGATTTCGTATGACTTGGTTTAAAGAAATTTCGTTTTATTTCTGCATAGCTATGCTAACCTATGTAAAATTGATTCGCTAAGGACACGCATGGATATACCAAACTCAGGTTCCAGCCGTGCATCAATAGCTAAAAACACACCGTTAAGAATAATGGTTTCATTCGTTAGTTACACAAAATAATAAGACACAAATGCCTAACTAAAGTTACCGCATAACTGTTCATGGAAATTTCGTATGACTTAGTTTAAGTGAATTCGTTTTATTTCTGCGTACCTATGCTAACCTCAAGCGTGGGTATACCAAACTCAGGTTCCAGTGTGCATCAATAGCTAAAAACACACCGTTAAAAATAATGGTTTCATTCGTTAGTTACACAAAATAACAAGATAAATGCCTAATTAAAGTTGCCGCATATTCATGGAAATTTCGTATGACTCAGTCTAAGGGAATTTCGTTTATCTGTGTAGCCCTAAAACGCACAGCCAAGAACAAGTCGATCAGGATTTGATTGAAAGTGCTTTTACGGCCATAGATTTCCGTTCTAAATGGGCAAGAAAGATAAACTAAATAACAAGCCCCGATCCACTAGAGAACGGTGATTAAATTCAATTTCCGACACAGTTACAAAAAGCAGAAATGCGCTTGACTGCATCCATTTAACTGTCTAGAAGAGAGAAACTTCTCTCCTTTTTCTCCTCAAACTTGGAGTTTCGGGGAAATGTCTTGGCTTTGCAACGCGGTCCTGGGCAAGGTTCATCAAGCAGCAGAGACGTATTCAATCAAACCGGGGACAAACCATGCGTTCAGTAACATTCAGATCGGCTAACGTTGGTGCAAGGGACATTCTTCGATGCTTCGCTGCGTTTCCAATTCTCTCGCAAATTCAACTTTCACTCCAAGTTCTTAAAATACCGGATTGCACACAAAATAAGCCGACGTGCTCTTCACCTCGGGGGCATGGATTCCGACAAAAGCGATTTGGTTAATCGGTGAAAAAAGCAACAGGAATATGCATGTAAATCTGCTCGCGCAAATTTCGAAGTAGCCATTTGAGAAATAACGCAGGGCTCCGATTTGCTACTTTTTTCAAATATGTTTGTTAACGCCTCATTCCGAATTGTAAAAAAGGACGACGTTAATTAAAAACATCAATACAAAATTGCAAAATATTTGTAGTTAATTCATGTTTTTTTCTGTAATCGCACCCAATATTTTATAATCTTAATAGTATTAGAATTTCTACCCATGTTGTGATTTACTAGAATAAGTAGCAACTAGAATACCAGAACAACAGTTCTTGTAACCTATCGCATTCTCAGAATGGACGTAGTTTGTGTAATATCTCGCAGATCTCTATTAAATAAAGCTGTGTTTGTGACTACGTCGCATTATCTTTTATCAAAATATTATCCAGGGTTCCTACGGGTCAGGATAACCCTTCGGGTTTGATCCCGGTACGTCGCCAATATCCCGTTTTGTTGCTACAGAGATAATTTGGTAATTTCAATTAACGTCATACTAGATCAACACAACGGGCTATTGACGACGGTCCGAGATCAATCCCCTAAGGGAAAGAGGACAACATGTAATTTTGAACTACGGTCAGATGACGAGGCAACACCTGAGCTGACATCCCACTCTCCAATTGTTGCTACAGTGAGTGCGACGTCAGTTAAAATATCCGACTGGTTACGATTGTTTGTTTAACTATTTTGACAACCTTGAAATACTGAATAGTCCGAACTGAATCCGCCATATGCAAATTTGTATTGCTCTCTCGGTAGGTCCTCTGCTCTGCTGAAATTGGAATACGGATGTGTAGTAAGCATATCTATTTATCTTTCTTACCATTTCAGTCGGTAAGCACCGTTGTTACTAACCTTTGAATGGTGTATTTTGTTTTCCTGCCTGCTATTGGAGATACACAAAAAAATATTTAATATTTTGTCCGTTTTTCGAATTCAGTGCTATGAAAATAAATACTTAAACAAGTTTGGTCTTGAAAAGATCCAGATCCAAAGTTCTCCATTAACTCTACACCCGGATGTCCTTTTTTTGTATAAACAAATATATTTTATAAAAAGATTCTAGCAGTCTAACGAATCCTTCACGCTCTTTTTTTTAACATTCAGTTCTTCATATTTACCAAATAAAAAGTTGGTCCAAAAGAATGAAATTACCATTCTCTATTCATAAATAAATTTCTTGACGCGTGATTCGTATTCCAAAATTTTAAAGAGAATAAACAAAGAGAAATATTTAATTTGAGAAAATGCTTATTATTGCCGAGACGCACAACAAAAGAATACGTTGCGATTTCCTGCTTTTTTCAGCAGTGCTATACCCAACGACTGATTAAAATCGATCAATGCCCGAAATGCAATCGACTTATAATGTCTTAAAGGTCGAGAATTTTTCACTGATTCTATTAAAATCATTCGTTATTAGATAAGTTAGCTGAGGACTATGATCCAGGATGAATCGATTCCAGTTTATCAATATTCGTATTTAGTCGTGGATATAATCGAAATTTATGAAAATGATTTCTTGCCATAATGGGTTTCAATAATCGAAAATCAACATCAGCTGATCTACAATATGAGGAAGGTTTAAATGGCAATGGATTCGATGCAAATAGAACAAGAAAGAAATTTCAAGTGAAGTTGTACTTGCCAAGCAAGTACAAGCTCGAATTTTAGCCAGCAGTTTAGGAATTATTATGATTGCGTACATTTTTTTTACTTGACATACGATTTCAGTCATTGAAAAAGTATCGGAGCACAAAAAATATTAAGGCATTTAATCCTTTGACTTCGGCTATAGATATAACAAGCACGATTCTATCTTGGCGCGATTTTTATAACTTTCAAGGTACAATTGATGCTACTGGCCGTAGTCTAAATTCTTTCTTGACGCGATTTTTATAACTTTTAAGGTACAACTGCTGTAACGGCCATAATTTTAATTCTTTCTTCTTGGTGCGATTCTTATAACTTTCAAGTAACTGATGAAACGGCCGTAGTCTAAATTCTTTCTTGGCGCGATTCTAATAACTTTCAAGGTACAACTGATGCTACTGGCTATTGTCTAAATTTTCTTTTCGCAATTCTTATAAATTTCAAAGTACAACTGCTGTAACGGTCGTAGTCTAAATTCTTTCTTGGTGAATTCTTATAACTTTCAAGGTACAACTGATGCTACTGGACGTAGACTAAATGCTTTCTTGGCGAAATTCTTATAAATTTCAAGGTACAATCGATGCTACTGGCCGTAGTCAATTCTTTCTTCCCGCAATTCTTATAACTTTCAAGGTACAACAGATATTACTTGCCGTAATCTAAATTCTTACTTGTCGAATTCTTATAACTTTCAAGGTACGACTGCTGTAAAGGCCATAGTTTAAATTATTTCTTGGCGCGATTCTAACAACTTTCAAGGTGCAATTAATGCTACTGGCCGTAGTCTAAATTCTTTATTGGCGCAATTCTTATAAATTTCAAGGTACAACTGCTGTAACGACCATAGTCTAAATTCTTTCTTTCCGCAATTCTTATAACTTTCAAGGTACAACAGATATTACTTGCCGTAATCTAAATTCTTACTTGTCGAATTCTTCTTGTCTATGGCCTTATTGGAAATTGTCTTATGGCCCGGTAGGAAGAGTTACGGATTAGCAACCGGAAGGTTGCGAGTTCAAATCCAACCAGAGACAGTGCACAAGGTGGCTGGTGCATGTGAGTTTGTCGCGGTCCCAAATGACCGCACGTTGGCGTGGTGTGCACGTTTGGAGAGTGGGGTGCCAACTCATGTGTGCCCTCGTCATGTGACCGTGGTGCTGTCTTCGAACATTTCCCTTTGGGTATGATCCCGTACCGTCGCCAACAGCCCGTTGTGTTGCAACGGTGCGACGTTAATCAAAGTAACTACCTACCTACACAGGACAGATGATCAATGTCAGTGTATGTCAAGTAATAGACACACCCGCACAAGTAAAGCTTAACTGACACAGAAGAGGTAGTTGAATTTACGTCGCACTGGAGCGACACAACGGTCTATATTGTCCACAGAAGAGAAAAATACGCACAGGGAGGAATCGAACCTACACCTCTCAAATGAACCCACAGGGCGACGGGATTGTAACGTAGCGGGCCGAGCTGTATGCCAAAGAAGCGACGACATACAAGTAAAGTGGTTCTTGATTTAGCAGTAATGGGCATCCTCTACACAATTCATCTGGGTTTAGTGTCTCGGATGTGGGTGCTGCAGAAAGGCCCAGGTGCAGAATTATATTCAGTGTTCTGCAACACAACTTCAAGGAATTGCAACTGTCCTGTCGGCATTGGGTCCGAATTTTGAAAACTGCAGTCAAATCAAAAACAAATTATCAACTAAATATGTTTTTTTCATATTAATAATAAAACATCAAAATAAATTCACTTACTTTATTTAAAACGCCGACCAACCCGTATAGTGGTTAAGTTGTTAGCCTCGAGATATAGGAAGGTCCCCGGTTCGAATCCGGGTTCGGGCATGGATGTTTGTAAGCGTATACCAGCTCAGGTGTTGCTTCGTCATCTGAACATGGTTCAAAATTACGAAGCATAAATTGTTAGGGGCAATGATGGTCCTCCCACTGGGTGCTCCTTCACAAGTGGCCATCACTTCCGGCCTTGTAGTGGCCAATGACTTAGGTCAAATGTGACCGCCATTAGAAGAAAAAACTTTATTTAAAATCAAGTCATACTTTCAGAATTTAAAATTCTGTCGATAACTTTTGAAGTTAAACATTATTGTGTCATTGACACAGAAGATGTGTTATTTATAAAGTGCTTGTGTAATTTGGAAGGTGTTGGGAGGTTGTTCCTTAACGAGGAAAAAAAAAACCCGGATGTGACAAGGAGCGCGCTTTGCACTGCAGGACATCGTAACTTATGGTTGAAAAAAATCGGCCAACATTTTGATAAAATTAAGGAAAAATTGTTCTGCAAAGACTTTGTTGTGCGATGTACGTCGCAGCTTTAAGCACACGGGAAGAAAGAAATAAATTTTCATCCCTTCAGTTGACGCTGTGGGAGAGTTAATGAACATGGGGTCTTCGTGTACCACTCAACCTTCCAAGTGGTTTCGACGAGATATCTCGTTCATCAAGACCTGGTGAATTTCGACAGTTTGCTTTTATAATCTGACTGATTTTCTAAAATGCTTTGATATCTCAACATCAAGATATTGCTGATCTTAAGGAGATAAGAGATCAAGATATCAATTAAGTGTTCTTCTAGTGACAAGATATCTCGTCCATCAGGACGCTGTTAAATGAAGATGTACCTCGTCGATGCAACAACCGAGAGGATTAAAAGCCATCTGTACGATGACCTTCCTTATAGATAGGTCACGATTTCTGATTGACGTTCCGTGGTTGTAACACTCTAAGCTTGGCTTCTCTAATCAAGCCGGCATATTCAAGAATTCCCTCATTGGAGATCATAAAACTCCTTTCAAGTGATCAACTGTCCATAACTAACCCTGTAAATACTATTACATCACTCCATTTAACATTACATAGGTCATGAAGTTCTGGACACTTGACATAAACACTCTTCATCTGACGTTACACTGACATTGCGATCTGTTATATCTGAAGCCCCTCGAGAACACTCAAAATTTCATCGACAGGTGGTTTTGGGCTGGATGGTTGGATATGCCAGAGAGACCATTGAGACCTGAGAAAGCGAGGACATGCTCGCTAGCCTCTGACGGACCTTTCTTGTCCCAAAATATCTGTAAACTTGCTGTAAATATCTGTAAAGCTGTGGGATGTTATATATAGAATAAATGTTACAGTGGGGACACCCAAATATTTTGTTTTTACGCTACTATTTCTAACTGTCCTTACTCCATTTCATCCGGTGCATAGTGCAGATGATGACCTCTGACTCCGAGTCTGAAACCCCAGTTCCTTTTTTGGAACCTTCTACTATAAAACGCAAACCAAATTCGAACAATTTCCAGTTGGTGGAATTCCAAACCACCCTCTTCATTTGAACACGGTTCAAAATTATGAGGGGTTGTCGTCGGTTGATCCCGGACCGTCGTCAATAACCCTTTGTGTTGCTCTAGTACGACGTTAATTAAAATACCTACATACCCTCCAAACGACCCCTGTTACCGATCACTGCAGTGTTGTTTTCTAGAGCTGAAGTGGCAAACAGGCCTTGAAGACTCATTGAGACAGAAAGCTTAGCTCGCAATAATTATTAATCAGTGAAGAAAAAAAAAAGCAATCGGTTCTGCAGGTTGTCGACCCGGGGTAAGCGATTCAGAAAATGCTTGGCAATTAGAGAGTCGGAAGCAACTTTCTTCCAAACATTAGCTAATACATCTCCAGCCCTACACCGTTGGTGGTCATATTTAAACGAGCAATTCACCTCTGCAGACTCAAAAACCGCTACCAGTCTCGTCTTCGCATTTCCGCTAAAAGCGCAAGCTTCCTCCTTTGCTTGAACACACGAAGAAATGAATGAAGGAATGCTGGATGATTGTTTGTTTATAGTTTCTTTCCTGAGCAAACGTACCCTATTAAGCTGTGCCACGGATTGAAGTGTAGTCTTGCCCGCTTTGCGAAGAATGCGACGTGTGGCGAGGTTCATGATTATTTAAATGGTTGCGTGGAAGCTTAAGAGTATTCGCATTACCTCAGACTTCGTGTGCCAGTAATTATGCTCTCTTACGCGCTAAAAGATACGAAGAGTATTTTTACTGTAGCTATTCGATTCAGTTACAAAAGATAGGGTATACATGTGTCGACATTGAATTGTTTTTCGCTTTCTAAGGAAACTCAGCTAGGAACTGATGGGCTTCGGCCATCCATAGAGTAACAGATAAATTTGCCTCCTGTGATTTTCTAGACGAGGTACATTTTTTTCTGATCGTATTAGCAAAACTGACCAGATCTTGATGGACGAGATATCTTGTCATTGGAGGAAACTGACCAGACCTGGATACACGAGATATCTCGTCATTGAAGAAGACTGACCAGAACGTGATGGACGAGATATCTCGTTATTGTAAGAAACTGACTAAACCTTGATAGACGAGATTGTTGCCATTGTAAGAAACTGACCAGACCTTGATAAACGAGATATCACGTCATTGGAGGAAACTGACCAGACCTTGATGGACAAGATATCTTCTCGTTATAGGAAACTGACCAGATCTTGACAGACGAGATATGTCGTCACTGGAGGAAATTGAGCAGACCTGGATGGACGAGATATCTCGTCATTGGACGAAACTGGCCAGACCTTGATAGACGAGATTTTGTCGTCATTGTAAGAAACTGACCAGACCTTGATAAACGAGATATCTCGTCATTGGAGGAAACTGACCAAACCTTGATGGACAAGATATCTTCTCATTGGAGGAAACTGACCAGATCTTGACAGACGAGATACCTCGTCATTGGAGGAAACTGACCAGACCTTGATAGACGAGATTTTGTCGTCATTGTAAGAAACTGACCAGACCTTGATAAACGAGATATCTCGTCATTGGAGGTAACTGACCAAACCTTGATGGACAATATATCTTCTCATTGGAGGAAACTGACCAGATCTTGACAGACGAGATACCTCGTCATTGGAGGAAACTGACCAGACCTTGATGGACGAAATATCTCGGCGTTGGAGAAGACAGACTAGAACTTGATGTCGTCGTCATCAAAAATCGTCGATATATTGATGTCGAGATACCTCGTCATTATGAAAATTGGTTAAATCGTGGACAAAATATCTCGTTGAAACCACTTGAAGCGTTAACTCTTGACCAGTTTTATAACATCATCAATTGGTGTTTAGTAGGTTTGCTTGGGCCGAGATTCTGCCAGGCCAGTCCAGGGCAGCATGGGGATCTTGCCCTTACTATCGCACACCTCACATGCCCACAACAGGTCGTTATGTTCTGGGGTGCCATCTCCTTTGATAGCCAGACCCCTTTGGTAGTCATTTCTGTCACACAGCGCAGCGATACGTAGACGACATTCTACGACCGGTTGTGTTACCGTTTCTTTTTGCGACACTCCGGACTTACTTTTCAACAAGATAATGCCCGGCCACAAACGGCACGTGTTGCTATGAATTGTCTTCAAGCTTTCCCAACACTTCCTTGGCCAGCTAGGTCTCCTGATATCTCTCCCATAGAGCACCTTTGGGACATTATAGGAAGGCCATTGCAACCATCACGAAATGTTGACCATTTAGCCCGACAGTTGGAGACGGCAGGAAATTCCGCAGAACACCTTCCGGAAACTTTTTCAGTCTATGACAAGCCTGGTGACATCTTGCATCCAGGCCAGAGGTGGACCAACGCCTTATTGACTTCCTCCCTTCGTAACATCTGAAATCAATCATTCATATGTTCTGAAATTTGAATCGTTTGTTTTTCTATGTATGTTCTTCACATCCACCCATTTTTATCGCAATTGAACAACTCCTTCTTGGTGTGCCGATTTTTGTTATAGAGTGTATCTGTAAGGAAGATTTGTATTCTTAATTAATGTTACAAGCATGGTCTTATAAATTTTATTGAAATTATACTTTATTCCTAATCTTTTTAAATCATACATAAATGTTGTCAAAACCGGGTGCTTTACTAATAACCCAGACAAAATTATTGCTTTTTAAAGTAAAATTTCCTATTATAGGTCACCATTTTCAGAGATGTAAAACATTCAATGACATGTAATCGAGGAATTTAAGAATGCTAATTAATAAGATTGTAATTTATAAGAATCCAACAATAAAAATTCTTTAAGGCATACGAAGGTAAGTAGGTAGTTGATTTAATATCCCACAGGAGCAACACAATGGGCTTTGGCGACTGTCCAGGATCAATCCCAAAAGGATTATAACATCTCGTAAATTTCAATCACGGTCAGATGAAGAGGCCAACACATGAGCTGGCACCTCATACTCTAAACTTCCACACCATGAAAAACTTGAGGAAACTTCTATAAACTGAACGTGAACCAGCAACCCCATACACGGTTGGATCGTGAGATGTTAATTCCTGACTTAATCCACTGGGTTAACAGCCCCAGCATTTGGCAAGAAATTCCGCAGGACACACTCCGTTCTCTGTCTCTTCACATCCATCACCTCGTCATCAGACCGTGGTTCAAAATTACGAGGTGTTGTCCTCGGATCTTTCCCTTAAGGGATCGTCGTCAATAGCCCGTTGTGTTTCTCTAGTACGACGTTAACTAAAATTACCATTACCATTACTTCATATCCATCAATTTTTATCGTAATCGAACAACTCCTTCTTGGTGCATCGATTTTTCTGTTATCGAGTGTACATGGCTGCGGTAATGGATTTCGGGGCTGATCCCGAATCGCCGCCCCGTGTGTTGCTCAAGTGCGACGCTAATTACCTACCGATCTACCTCAAACAACGGCAGTCCAATTAATCTCTCCTACAAAGTGGAACCTTGTTTTTCTCTTCTGCGTGATCCCGGCGTCATCTTCGAGGAAGACGGAGCGATATTTCGTACTCGGCCCCACAAAACAACTATAATTCCATCCCAAAAATCAGTCCAATTTCACGCTTGGCGTGAAAATGGCTGTTTTGTTTCTGGTGAGGGATTTGTGTGCGGTGGGCTTCTTTTTGGGAAAATAAAGGGTTGTTCTGGGAAATAAATAATTGTGGCATTCGCGTGTGTCTAACGAGAAGCTGATGGGTCTTACCGGTATCATTGAGCGTACTTCGACTCTTTCGGGATTCTTTTTAATCGCTGTTGTCGATTTCGGGAGGTAAAACGATTTTGGGGATTTTTGTGTTGGGCTATTATATTTTTTACCATCCATGCCTCCCATCTATTCAACAGAAATTGGTTCGACGCCGGACGAGGGTTGGCCTGGAGGGGTGACATGATGCATAAAAGACACTACGTGAAACAAAACATCCTACGAAACCTTGAAACAAAAGGGGGAATACAAGCTATCCACGCTTGACATGATATAGACCAGACAAAACATCTTACACTGGTGATAAAGCATTATAGGAAATGCGAAACAAAAAATATATATATGTGCTTACGCAGAAAGGATTCAACGGTTAATTTAGGTAGTGTGCACACCAAGAGAGGAGACAGCGCTCCTCATACACCACTTAGTACGATCATTATTTTTTTATCCTTGCCAACCCCCGGTGATTACTACTCAATACCATTTGGTTTGCTTCGAAAACCAACACTCCTTTCACACAGTTTTTAATCTCCTGCGACGGCGAAACTATTTTAATAATTCGCATATTCTTGATTGGAATTTCAGGCCATGTCGTCACAGCGAGTTTCACCAAGGCCGTTTCACGTTTCATCTTCAAGATGAACGTTTGTACACTATCGCAAAATTATACTTTTCATCGCATCGAATTTATTTTTAAACCAATTTTAGAAATAATTATATCATAAGAAAAATGCATTCTAAGATTTCGCGTGGTATTTTCAAATTTTAAAACTAATAGTATTAATCTATAGATCTGACAGTTTTAGTTTTGTATCGGAAATTACAATCTTAAAAATACGAAATGTGTATGGCCCACTTTTAATCGCATCGAATTTTTACTAACCACTTTCGAAAACAATTCTGCCATAAGAGTACATTCTAAGGTTTCCATTGATGTTTTCAAATTTAAAAATTAATAGTATCAAGCTATAGATATGACAGTTTTAACAACAAATAACGAAAATTTCCCAAAATTCCGAAATTTGTATGTCCAACGTTTACTTACATCGAATTTTATCCTACACCTGACTCTTGACATCAATTGGCGAGCAACACAATAGGTAGGTAAGTATTCAATTTACATCGCACTGGAGCAACACACAGGCTATTGACGATGGTTCAGGATCAAGCCCGAAGGCAAATATCCGAGACACATGACAACACCAAGCAATTTTGTCCTATTGCATCATGTCACAACTCACGTTGGGTTGGCGTGGAAGTTTGGAGAGTGGGGTGCCAGCTCAGGTGTTTTCTTCGTCATCTGACCGTGGTTCAAAATTACGAAGTGTTGTCCTCGGATCTTTCCCTTACGGGACTGATCCCGGACCGTCGTCAATAGCCCGTTGTGTTGCTCTAGTACGACGTTAACTAAAAAATTACCAAAATTACCTATTGCATCATGCATTTTTGTCCTATTTGCATCATGTCCCGTCCTATAGGACGGGACATGATGCATATTGCAATCAGAATGTTTTTTTATCCTCCGGTAGATGGAAGTAATTTAAAGGTCACGTTACAACTAGTATTGGTTACATGATCCTGATCTCATAAAAAGGTTACCATTACAAACTCTACTTTTATATCTTCTCTATGACACAACCTCACTGAGCCACGGAAACCTCATTGGTAGGTAGAGAGTTGAATTAGTGTCATACTAGAGCAACACAGCAGGGCTATTGGCGAAGGCTCGGGATCAATCCCGAAGTGAATGTTTCAAGGACAGCACCTCGTAATTTTGCACCAAGGCCATAGAATTAGTTCAACAACTGAGCCGACCTCAACAAATTTATGAAAACAAATTTTAAAGGGTTCAATCTTTACGGTAGGTAGGTAGTTAATTAACGTCGCACTTGAGTAACACAATGGGCTATGTAGACGGTCCGGGATCAATCCTTAAGGGAAAGACCCAGGGACAACGTAATTTTGAACCAAGGTCAGATGAAGACCAAGCTGCCAATTGCAGCAGGTGGGAAAAGGAAAATATGTCAGTATTTTCAATCTTAGAAGGATGTCCTGTTTCTACCCGAAATGGAATGAACTCACCCTGGGTGGAGGTTTGCCGAATCTCTTTCCATGATAGGCACACTATACTTGACAATTAAGAATTCTTATTTTGCTTGAACTCCATTTCCAACTAAATACACCCCATGAATTGTGAAGGATGTAAAAAGAGTTAAGGGACGCAAAAAGAGGTAATCGAAATAATTGCCAAATCAAGCGTGTTCAATTCTTTTGTCCGCGAAATAAACTTTTTCGGTCATTTGCAGCAATCCCACGAAACTTACTTTTTATGTCCTGCCAATTACGTTTAAATGAGCAAGATGCGCCAAACGCAACCGTGAAGCTTTGGATAATTAGTAATTTGTCATTCTCACTTCAATTCTTTTCGTTCGCTTATTTTTCGGAATAACTCTTCACTCATTTGTTGGAAGAGAGACAAACGAAAGTGAGTGACGTTAACATTTTAATTAATCGAGAATTAGCATCCCATGCGTTTGACAGTGACCGTTTCAAGATTGGCATCCGGACTGTGACCGTCTTCATTTTGAAAAGCATGATTTCACCCCATTGGATAAAACCTGTTATTCCCTTTCGGGGCTTTAATAACACAAGCATCACAGAAAATAGAATGACCACATGGACTTCATCTTAGGGTTACTATATTATTATTTTGAAACCGGAACATTTTAAAGTAGGTTTACCATATTTCTTCGTTCAAAACGAGATATTTTTGCAGGGGTGCGATAAATTAGTACTCTTACCCTGATTTTAATAGATTCTGGGCATGAAAACTTTAAACTGTAGGTCTGATTCTAATTTACCCTCATTTCATAGGAGATGACCGCGGAGCTATAGTTAAATTTATGTAATGATTGTAATTTATCTGTTGTTTTCCATACATTCCTGTTTGAAAACCAAAATGCTTTTGAAAATTACCACTTCTAACAATTTATCGCAAAATTACCATCAGCCAAATCTATTATTATACGCATATTTCAATGTCGGAACAAGTACTGTTCATTCACGTCATCTGACCGAGGTTTAAAATTAAGTGGTGTTGTCCTACAATCTTTCCCATTGGGATTGATCCCGGACCGTCGTCAATAACGCGTTGTTTGCTGCTCCAGTACGATGTTAATTAAAATACCAACATACCTGTTGTTCATTCAAACTAACATGAGCACTCAACTCCGTTGCTATGGTTTACTGAAGGCAGTTTAAAGGGAGGTGGAAATTTCTGCAGATAAAAATAAATTTTGCACTGCTTCCAAGAGATCAACGTCATTGTTAGAGCGTTTGTACACATCGACAATTATCGGATGTCGAAGTCGGAAACTTTCAAATTATATTGTCTTATATTGGTACCTCGCACAGGACACCTTCCGATATTATCGGATCCGCAAATATACTATCTGACATTTTGAATTGTCGGAACGGTCTGCTTAACCGGACCGTTAAATATTCAGTGTGCTTGCGCTTTGCATTCCAGAATTGCAGTTGCTTACATATTCATCTGCATTATAGTCGCAGTAATCGACTTCTCACGTTTTAAATTATTGAAGTGATACAAAAATGAGTGTTAAAACTTATATTACTTAACGGAGCAAAAAACTTCGAACTAAACGCTTCTTCTACATTCTTCTATCGTACGGCTATTAGTGAATGTATCCAAAAGCGTCTATAATTTATACGCTTTCGCAAGTACATCTAGGACAAAATAACAATTTATTTTTTAAATGATACAGTCATATTCACTTTAATAGTCAAGGTTATAATAGTTATATTCAAGGAAAATAATGAAAATAGTCATTGGAATCTCTACTATTATAAAAGGAAGTGTTTACTAGTCTGTCTGTTTCGCGTCCGCAAAATCCAGCAATGAGATTTGGCACACAGGTAGTCCAAATTTTTTGCAATTTTTGGGTCGCGGCGAAATTTTAAAATTCAATCTAGAAGATTTTTAAATGAATTTATTAGTTTTATTCTCTGCCTGCTTCTTCAAACGCGTTTCGTCCGAACGAAAGAAGAAGCCCCCTGAAATGAACTTTTTCTACCACACGTGACATTTTTTAATATTTTCGCAAGAGATTGTGACGTCACGAAAACTTTCTGTTTAAAAAAAAATGCATATTCTGCCCTTTGCGTTAAAAAAAAAAAGAAACAGATTACATTTCCTGTCCTCTTTTCGGCGAATGAGAGCGATAAATAAAAAACATATTGACTGGGTTTGTTAATTTTTTTTTCGTAAAATCGGAACTGCTAAAGATAGATTAAAAATTTCAACGGACTTGAAATCTGCGGAAAATTTTACACCAGTTTAATACCTTACACCACGGGCACGGGCAACGCAGGGCTAGCCACGCAGTGGCTTGTAATAGATATTTTTAAAGGGAATAAAGTTAAATTGAAGATTTTTTCAAAGGTATTGATAATTTTGTGATTAGAATCTTGGTATATCCTTTCCAATTTGATTGACTTTAAGAAAATATAATTAAATGAAACTGAATGTTCAAAAAAAGGTTCAGTGTGGATTAGTCTTATCTATTGACGATCGCATCCTTTATTCACCAGGAGCAAGGATTTGTAAAATAAATGCATTCAAAAACGCTGGAATGAGACAGGTAGATATAACTCTTTTAACATATTCCCAATCACACAATTACAAGGCTTATTTTGTATTATTATTCATATTTACTGTACACGAGAATAAATGCTGCTTCAATAAACGTTCCTAACAATTTAAAAACAATTGTTTCACACCTTTTGCCTGTTACAGCTGCTAAAAGGACCCCTTTGATAGAACGTGGCAACTATTTCTTGACATCCAACGTTTCTCGCATATCAATATAGCATTGAGAACTTATAAATGATAAAATTGCTTGTATCAAAACAATAATAGGATAACTACCATTTCCCCCTATCATGTGGAAGGGAAAAATTCTAAGGAATTTGAAACGTAAAAGGTTTACATTTATGTATGAGGTTTTGTTTCTGCATCTTTTAATGAGGTCTCCAACCTTGCCCTGTGACTTCAAAATAATATTGTGAATGACCTCTTATCTGGAGCACATTCGTTACCATCTTTTGTTGGTGAACCCTCGCCAATGGAAAGATTACTAATAAATTCAATTATTGTGTTGTCTACGAAGAAGAAAAGAAAGCCCTTAAACTGGGTTTGGGAGAAAGTCATCCTTTTGTTCACCGACGACTGTTAAAAATAATCGTACACAGGTGTCAAATGCAAATGTCTCCATTCGTAATACCTCTCTTTAATCCTTCTAAGAGAATAAAAGAATTAATTTAGGCATTTAAGAGAAGAACTTTAATTAGGCTATGTATGAGAACTTGTACGAAAGCTTCACTGAAGTGGAATAATATACTACAAACCCCACAAAGCAAACGACCTTTTGCTGTTGCTTCGTTGGGTTTGGGAAGTTTTTCGAATGAATTCGAGGAATAAAATACTAGCTGGAATAATATGCCATTAAAACCCGCACTTTTATTTCTTCCAGGAATGATACCAATTTTTCAAAACTATCGATTTAAATTATTCCCACATTCATACATTTGCTTAAAAAGTTAAGTTTTTGTTCTAAACGTAGATTGTTTGGCCTTTGTATTACAGGTTAAGCATTTCATGAAAGTCTTTTCTGACAAACTAATTGCAAGTAGCAGTAGTGTTTCTGCGGCTGAACGGTGTTTACTAAACAGTGTGACTACGACAAAAAGTAATTCGACCTTGGATCAGTCGATTTTTGAAAACGTGCGAAACATTGTTAGGGGAAGGCTACCTTACGTAGAAGTAATAATGGCGATCGTCTTGACACCTTTTTTCCCCCCGAGAATGAGTCATCTTTGCCGTCGCTTTCGTACCGAACGATAAACACAACACCATAGTACGCGCTAAAGACTCGAATTGTGAAGGCGATTTGTTTTTGCTACTACCAGTCCCCTAATTTAACAAATAGACTCATTGGACTCACTGTTACGGCATTGGTGACTAATTTAGTTTATATCAACTCCTAAAGAAATATATCTGCATGTTTAAAATACTGGAACACATAAATACAAACAGAAACAAATTTCCGGTAATTTCATTGTCAGAAGTGACACACATTACTTAAAAAGCTTGTTTTGCATATTTTATTTACTCGCATGAAACAAAATTATACCAATCATTGCTTAGCGTAGAATCGGGTGAACAGAAGAATTTTTGAATTACACAGCAATATACGGCCCTTTTTTGTACACTTAAAATTATGATTAATACCTTAAAAATCCGGTGGTTGGACGGCAACGCTCCATGTCATGTTGCAGCTTCTGTCAAGCAGTGGTATCATAGTTATGAATGTAAAACGTCTTCCATGGCCTGCTCAGTAACCAACTTAAACCCCATAGAACATTTGGTGGGACGCGTTAGAGCGCGACGCTTACGGACCAAGGATCCACGGCCGAAATCTACAGAGCTCAGTTGGTGACATTCTTGCAGCAGGAATGGACACAAATACCCATAGCTGTGTATCAAATCCTTGTTGAAAGTATGCCCAGAAGGGTCGCTAGTGTCATTGCAGCACTTGGTGGACCATCCCCCTATTAAAGAATGTATTCTTTCCCTTATATCATCTCGTTCTCCATTATTGTAGGGTAGTGTATATATCGGGAAAAAAATCTGTGCCAAGATTTTGAATTAAAAAATAAGCAGCTTAAAATTGAGGCGTTGAACCGCTCATAATTTAGTATAGTCCAATGAGTTTTGTTTCCCACAAATTTCTGCATCTCTGGAAAAATTAAAAAATGATGCATAATTGAGGCTATAAATTTACGTGAACTGAATAAATGTGTTTTCAAGAGGTGTGTTTGTACACATTTTAATGTTTTCTTAACAGATACGAATAGAATTTCATTCATAGTTACACATTTGATACGAACAAAATTATTTTGAATCACTCGAGAGGCAAGAAAATGTTTTTGGAAAAGTTATCACAAATTGAATGCTTTAAAAGCTAGTTTATTTCATGCAAGAAAAAATTGCATCTGTCGCAAAAAAGGCGTTAATGCAGGAGAAAGTATTTCGTGTGTTACCGCTAGAGCTCGAAAGTCGTTAATGTGCACATTACGTAGCTGATCTGTAGATTAACTGATTTGCTCCGTTAACGTGTGGAATCAAGAGTATTTATTTGTAATTTTCATTCCTGTACAGATGGGTCGATACTAAACATTTCTCATCAGCAAGAAATAAAATTTTATATACATATTTAAATTTTATATACATATTTAAATTTTATATACATATTTAAATTTTATATACATATTTAAATTTTATATACATATTTAAATTTTATATACATATTTAATTATTTCATAACATCGTGCAACATACGAGACAAAATAGTAATCTCAAGTCGGAGTAAGAAATCATCACTATGACCGGAAACGATTCGTTACAAGTTCTCAAAGTTCGATTTATTATTTTTACTATTCCAAGTCTTTATCAATGCACTGTTTATAACGGCGCGTTCTCACGCATCAAGTTTAATGAACCGATTATAGTTTATCAACAAAAGTTGAATGAAAAAAACTATTGTGAGAACCTTTGTTTCAATAGAGTTGATACACTTTTTAGTGGATCAAGAAATCTTTGACCCAAGGCGCTTTCTCACGAATCAAGCTTAGGTCCGATGCGCGTATATGTTTTCCAACGTGAAGCGCCACTGCGACAACGCAAGTGCGGTCTGAGATACATTAGATCCAATAGAGTAGTACACATACCTCCGGCCCCGCTGCGGCGACGCACGTCCAACTCGCGTGCAATTTGTACCGCAGTTCCCCACGGCGCCGTAGGTCTCCGGTCTCAAGTACGCTGTATTCATAAATAAATGGAATATAAATAATAATTAATTATTAATTAATATTTCGATTACTGGGAGTACAAAAAGTAAATTTTGAAACAAAATAGACGTTACTGGATACAACCATTAATGAATTATTATTTACATTCCATTTATTTATGAAAACAAGGTACTTCAGAACGGAGACGCGTGTGCGGCGAGCTGCGGCGCCGGAGACATATGTGCGCTTCTCCATTGGATCTAATGTATCTCAGACAGCACTTGGGCAGCGGCGCCGCACGTTGAAAAACCGGATGTGTGCACCGGGCCTAAAGTTGATTAATAAAAGTTGAATATGACTTGAATCAGTCTTCGTTCACACATTTTAATAGAAACTGATCAACAATTTCAGTTTTAAAATGGCGTCGAAAGCAACTGCGCGTGAAGTTGTACAGATCAGTTTCTTTAAAAGAACTAAAAAAAATGTATTAAACATGGGAAAAAATCGTAAGAAATGTCATTTTTGGGTGAGGCAATAGATTTTAAGAAGAAATCGACTGGGAGCTTCAGAAACCTTTGCTGAAGGAACTAGCATTAGAGGATACAGAGGGATATAGAAATCATTTAAGAATGTATGAAGAAAAATTTGACGAACTGCTGTTTAAAGTTCAGGATAATAAAGAGTTCAGGTTCATAAAGAAACATGATACGATGCGACAAGCAATCTCCCCAAAATTAAAGCTACAAGTAACTTTAAGATATTTAGCTACACGATATTCTTTTTAACGCTTGCTTCTGTATACCGAGTACCTGAAAACCCCATTTCACATTTTTTTTATGGAAGTTTGTACGGCAATATATGATGCTTTACAAGATTTTATTAAAGTAAGTATAAGAACAATAACTGCGAGGAAAATGTTAGTCGTTGTCAGTTTTAAATGAATCGCGCAACAGAGAACAATGTGGGGATGATTTGCAGGATCTGATATACTTCCTAAAGCTCTAACTAATATCTTATACTAAAATTTATTACTTTAGTTAGTAAAATATTAGGTATATTTTAATAAAATCTAGTAAAGCATCGTATATTGCGGAACAAACTTCCATCAAAAATTTGAAATCGTATTTTTAGGTACTCGGTATCAGAAGCAGGCGTTGAAAAGGAATCTCCAGAAGTTATGTATCTTAACGTTACTTGCAGCTTTAATTTGGATGAGATTGCTTGTCGCATAACTGTATAATGTTTCTTTATACGATCCTAAGCTTTAAACACAGCAGTTTATCAGTTTTTTCTTCAGACATTCTTAAAATATTTCTATATCCTTCTTTATCCTCTAATGCTAGTTCCTTCAGCAAAGTTTCTGAAGCGCCCAATTAATTTTTTTAAATCCATTGGCTCATTTAAAATGATAACAGTTAACAATTCCAAATTTAGAACATTGCATTAACATAAAGATGAATCCATTTTATGTGATACTTGTACAAACACAGATACAAAATCGAATATAGACAGATTTTGCCTCAGAAGGGTCCAAAACGGATAGAAAACATGAAATATGTAAAAAATATTCAATGTACAAACACTCCATTCTTATTTATGTAGATAAGAAGGAAAAACCTTCTCAATTTAGGTATGTAGGATAACTTATTTTATGAATTAATTTAGGAAAGTTTATCTGAAGTGAATTGGAGAAATCAAATGCTAGCAGAGAAAAAGAATACGAAAAAAACTTGTAATTTTATTTCAACAATTGAAAAACATCGTTTTAGGTTATTCTATTTGTGTTTCCGAGTTCGATCTGCGTATGCAAAACGTAGCTTGTTTATAGAACTGGAATACCGTATTCCATTTGAAATTTTAGCGAATAACGAAGATAATTCTAGAGAATATTGTACGATAACTTGCAAAATGGTGTTTTGTATCCACCTTTATTAATCGAATCTAATTGGGAAAATATCGATTATTATATTGATACCTGACTGCATTGTGGTCTCTAATTAATTTCTACGTGAAAACGGAACACTACTAACATTTAAAAAAAATTAATGCTACAATCTCCAAATTCAATAAAATCTTTTAATTACCTGAGTTAAAAAACGCGTTTCATCAAATACTACTATACCAGATAATAATTCAAAACTCGAATTAGGTAATGCTTCTCTGTGAATTTACATTAAATTAAAATTACTAAAATGATGTGACAGCAGCGAAACAGTTTACAGAAAAAAGGATAATGAAAACAGCAAACGATTACGATGAAACAAAAAATAACAATCTTTCAAATTCAATAAAAATTGCTTTAGTTAACCACGTTTATGTGCTTTCGCACCTGTATCCGATTCCAGTGTAATCCTAAATTATTATTTGGCTTAGGCCTTCTGTCGAATTTATTCTTAACAAGCAAAATACCCGACCTTACTCGGTTTGAATGGGTTTACTCTAAATTGAAGAGATAATCAAAATATATAATGGCTTACGTTTTTTGTAGGATAAAAATTTATTTGAATACCTTTCGCCATCTTTATAATTTCTACAACTTACTTTAGACACAAATCCTACACATGCCTATCCATTCATGTAATACATTTCACATATTTCACCCTTGCTGTATGAGAAAGCTACAAAATGACGAAAGGTGACACTAAGGTTACTACTATAAAAGACGATTTTTAGGGAGATTTGGAATTCCCTTTCTTAAGTTCTTTTCATGTTCAATCAATTAATAAAAATTATGATTTACGGCGAGTGCTATCGCACTCATAGTCAACAAAACAATATTTTTTTACTTGTGGCACTCTTGCATCCGGTATGTGACATAGTGAAATTTTGCAATCTTCTCCTGTCATTATGACAACGAATTTTTTAATGTTTGAAAAGTTCTAGTTCGGATTTTTTAAACATTATTAGTCTTTCAATAACGACATTATTCTTTTAATAATGGCATAACAGCACTTAAAAATTACTGAAAATTTATTCTGACTTACCTGCTATTTTTATGTCGAATACTTTGTGGTGGTGTTGCGTGTGATGAGAAGGAAAACACATTTATTAAAATAATAAATATTTAAAACAGAAAACAGTGAAATAAAAGATGTCGGAAAAAATTGTTCTAAAGATACTAATTTGTGATTCATTTTTATCTCTTGATCTCGCACAGTTGCCACAACTTACAACTAAAAGTGTACAAAATTTAGAAAAGCGAAATTAATTCAGAGCGAAAGAAACAGAAAATATCACTGCTCGCGCGATCTTGTTCATTCCCGTTCGTTGAAAAATATCGTCTGCCCCAAATATTCGGAAATCGTTTTCATTGCGCAAAGAACAAAAATACGACTCGAAATGAATGAAATATCAGAGCTGAAATTCCATAAAAAAAATAATTTTTTGAAGCAATCGAAGTAATTGTAATATTCAATTTACATTCCAATTTTTCCAAAACTACCAAATTATGGTTGATTTAAGTATACTTACTCATGTGTTTTAGAATGAAACTCAACTAAATATAACAATAAAGAATTGTTTAATATTGTATTCACGAAACTGTTAGATAATGTATAAAATAATATCCATTGCAATCAAATATCTGGAAAAAAATACCTGTGATGGCTACACAAACACACAAACAAAAAATCGAACATAGAACAGAAAGACGGACAGACATACTTTCGCAACCAATTTCACTCACTAAATGAAGATAAGAAATCACTGTATTCAAATTTCCATGAAAATATATTAAACCGTGTGGACGTGTATAGGTACATACATACAGACAGACACCAAACGAGAAAAGGGCAGATTTGACATCAGAAGGGTCCAAAACAGATAGAAAACTTGAAATGCGTCGAAAATATTGAATGTACAAGCAAACACTACATTGTTATTTACAAAGATTAAAAATTTTAAAGTGATGAAAAAAATCGAAAAAGAGTGCGCACAGTAAAATGAATCACATAAAATCAGTAATCGATTTTCAAGAAAAAAAAATGCTGTCACGAGAACAAAACGTTATCTTCAAATCCGATCAAACTATTTCACTGGACAAAATTTATAAAGTAGATTTAAAATTGAAAAAATTATGTAAAAAATTTCGAGGTATGAGTTCTTTAGTGTGGACCAGAATGTGGACTCTGAGACTGGTGAAGCGTTTGTATCTATTTTGATTTGCACGAAGTTTAGATTTCTACTTGTAAAACACAATTAATGAATACAGCTTACAAGAATAAACTGAGTCCAGCTTACAAGAGTACAATTTTCCCTCTTCATTGTCTCATAACTTTGTTTTGATATAGTGTGTTTTACTTGTAAGTCGATATATTGTAGGCTGAGAAGAAAAACTCAAAACCTGACATTTTTTTAGGAAACACTAAATGTTTATTTTCGAAATGAGAAATACATTTCCATATTGTAATCTGTTTAAAATAAACTTAATACTAGCAATATATTTACCTCATATTTTTTACCTGAAATGTAATAGTCCTTAAACAGCTGTACAGCAAAAACATTTGTCAGATAATGAGTTTCTGCTCTAAGTCTACCATACATAGTTTGCTACATGCTGCCCTGTTTGATAGCTTAGTAATTCAAACTTATGCATTTGGGTACAATTATTACATTTATACCTAATTTTAGTTATACTAAAATGAAGAGACAGCAGAAAAAAGAGTTATTCCATACATGGCAATGGAGTTCAGTTCAATAAAGGAACGAAATTAACATTTGTTTTCGGTACAAAGAACTTCGTCAGTAAAATTACATTCCGAAAAAATGAATTTAGAATTGTTGTCAGTGCAATTAAATATACAGTCATCTCTTTCGTTACAAAGCCTCCCATTCAACAGAGACTTAATTTTATACACCTTTTTCTACCGGAAAAAGGAATTTTACGATCAAACGAAATGATTAGTCGAATTTTGATGGGCAGTAAAACTCTTTTAATTACTCTATTCCTTCAGACAGACAATAGCAGGAACGGCGAAATTATTTTTTTGGAGAGACAAAGCACAATGACAATCAAGGGTGGATGTTTATGTAGCGTGATCACGACGCGGAAGTTCTCAGTTGCAAACACAGTTACAAAAAGGAATCTATTTTTTGCAGTTGCATTAATGAGTTATATATTTACGCTTTTTAGAGAGTCAAAGAGTTCATAAAAAGTAGTAAAATGTAGAAGCTAATGGAAAAATACCCGAATTCTTTGGTTGATGGTTACTTTGGTAAAATTTTGCTGTGCTTTGGAATTGCGTGCAATTTTAAAGAAATAAATCTCAAGACACACCCGCCTGGATTTTAATAAATAACTCGTTATGAAACATAGGTTTGAAAGTAAAATTCCACGAGTTTTATTTTTAATATATATGCACTGGACCATTAAAACCAACAAAATGTGTATAAACTGCTGAAGTGTTGAAGATAAGCGTAGTTTATAGAAATAAGCGCAATAATGCACTGCATTGGTGTAATATTTTTTGAAAGAATGCAATTCAACTATATCTTTTTGATTCCTTAATTAATTTTATGTAACAAATTTCTTAAGAAACGTGAATTTTGTAAATTTTTAATTCCAATCTATGGTAATTCTAATCCAATTCTAAGGCAATGTCATGTTATAAGGCATTTTTTAAGAACGAGATAAAGTTTGAAGAGACGTAATTTCTGATGGTGGAAATGGCACACATGTTGCGTAAATGTATGTAGAAACAAGTTGTGTGTATAGCTTTTGTAGAGAATATCAGTGAAAACTAACCACCGAAAGACGATTATTTCACTTCTCATCACCCAATACGGAATACGCGTATAGAGAGCACGATATACTACTAAAACATTAGTGCCCATCTACATTTATAATTACATAAATACCTCACAAAGCACATCACTACCTTATGCTATGCGCTCAATTATTACACAGGTCGGGTATACCATGAAAATTGATGTGTTTTGATTTGTTCTACATTTAAATCCATGTACTAAAATCCATTAATTTTAAAAATTTAGATGGCAATACTATATTTTTAAGATTAATTTGATATCATTAATCAACATGAAGGTTTTCGTGTAGTAAAAATTATAACTTTCCTTTAGATCTGTAAGTAACTCACCCTCCCTTACCGTTTTTAGTGAGTTAATAAACAATTCCCTCAATGTCTTAAATTTGCCGTTCCGACGAAGATAAACAGGAATAATATATCAGCGATTTGATATAACCGTCTTTTCGCTTATTTTTAATCTATCAATTATTTCACAGACAATAATAGTCGATATAATTAGTTACTATCAAAATACCCGACCCTCTAGATTGAAGAAATGATCTCAATATATAATCACTTATGTCTTTCGTAGAATAAAATAATAGTTCAACACCTTTCGCCATCTTTATAGTTTCTACAACTTACTGGACACAAATCCTACACATGCATATCCATTCAGGTAATACATTTCACATACATCGCACCTTTGCTGTATGACAAAGATACAAAATAACGAAAGGTGACACTAAAATTACTCTACAAAAGACGATTTTGTGCAAAATTTGGAATTCCCTTTCTAAAGTTATTTTCATGTTCAACTCAATTAATAAAAATGACGATTTACGGCAAGTGCTCTTGCACTCATAGTCCAAGAAACAATATTTTTTTACTTGTGGCACTCTTGCATAAGGCATGCGGCATTGTTGAATTTCGTCAACTTCTGTCATTATGACAAAGAATTTTTTAATATAGTTCGCATTTTTTAAACATTATTATTATTATTTCAAAAACGGCATAATTACACTTAAAATTGGCTTTATTCTGACTTACCTGACACTTTAAGTCGAATACTTTGTGGTGGTGTTGCGTGTGATGAAAAAAATTCAATTGATTTTATAAGGAATATTTAAAACAGAAAACACAGCAAAATAAAACAAAATAAAAGTTGTCGGTAAAACGTGTTCTTAAGGCGGTCCTGGACACAAAAATCACCAAATTTTCGATTTTTAAAAATTATTTTAAGAAATTTTCTGTGTTTTTCAGCTTAAAATGACGTTGAAATCACGTTTCTATCTTAATTACAACTAGAGATATAATAATTTTTGTGGTGCGTTGTTTTGAAAATCTAACACTCTTGACATTTGTTATCATGGTAATAACATCTGTCTTTAAAACTTTAAATGCGTTTTTCTCCATGATACATTTTTTCACGATTTCCTGTATTCAAATTGTTTAAGTCGAAAACCGATAAAGTTTAAGGGTTGAAATTTGGAATACATCTTTTTCAAACATTATACTTTAATTTTGATTCAGCAAATTTGAAACAAATATTTACTTAATATTATTCAAAGATTTACTTTTGAAAATATGACTTTTTAAAAAATAAGTACCTTAAATTTTTAGAAATTTTCAATCAAAGATTTTTTATATTTTATTGAATTATATTTTTTAAATTGCTGAATCAAAATTAAAGTTTATAACTTTGTGAATAATTTACTGCAAGAATTTTGAAAATGGATCAAGAATATTTTGAGTCTTAGCAATTTAAAATGACCACTCTTTTTTTCAAAAAATTTTAATTTAAAAATTTAAAAACCTTTTAGAAAAATTTTGTGCTGTGATTTCGTTTATTAGTTAGATGGGTAATCAGTACAAAAAAAATTCAATATTCTAAATTATTTAATAAAATTTTTTTTTCTCAATATGTCCCGGACCCCCTTAAGATATTAATTTACGTTTATTTTTTATCTCTGGATCTCGCACAGTTGCCACAATTTACAACTAAAAGTGCACACAATTTAGAAAAGTGCACACAATAAAAATGCGAAATTAATTCAGAGAGAAAGAAACAGAAAATATCACTGCACGCGATTGATCAAAACGAGTTTCAATTTCATTTCCGTTCGTTGAAAAATATCGTCTGTCCCAAATGTTCAGAAATCGTTTACATTGCGCAAAGAACAAAAATAAGACTCGGAATAAATAAAGTATCAGAGCTAAAATTCCATACATAATTTTTTTTGAAAAAATGATTGCTTTTTCAGCAGTACCGGTATAGCAATCCAAGTAATCGTAATTTTCAATTACATTTCAGTTTTTCCAAAACTACCAAACTATGTTTGATTTAAGTATACTTACTCAGTTGTTTTAGAATAAAACTTATCTAAATATAAAAATAAAGAAAAGTTTAAT
Organism: Metellina segmentata; assembly: GCA_947359465.1. Taxonomy (NCBI): domain Eukaryota; kingdom Metazoa; phylum Arthropoda; class Arachnida; order Araneae; family Tetragnathidae; genus Metellina; species Metellina segmentata. The sequence continues at coordinate 122,754,076 of OX375876.1, forward strand.
ATGCAATCAACTAAACTAATATATGATGTAGAAAATAAATTACATTGCAATCAAATAACTGGAATAAAATTCATATGATGCCTATACAAACACACAAACACAAAATCGAACATAGAACAGAAAGACGGACTTACGCAACCAAGTTCAGTAATGAAGATAAGTACTCACTGTATGCTAAGTTTCATGAAAAATATATTAAACCGTGTGGACGTGTATATACGGCACACACATACAGACAGACAACAAACGCGCAAGAGGCGGATTTGGCATCAGAAGGGTCGAAAACGAATAGAAAACTTGAAATCATTCGAAAGTGGGATTGTGCAATTCGGCACGATTTTCAATCCGACCGGATCCGGCCGTGTTGACACAAATCCGTCTGGATTGGAATTTTTTTAATAAGTCTATCTAACCAGTATGTATTTTTCCAAAATCGGCTAAGTGAAAGTAGGTAAAAAGGATATTATTTCAAATTTACGAACACAACGTTTATTTTAGCATAAGAGAATCAACTTTGTTAATAATTATCCATAGGTAGGAAATCAGTCACCAACAATTAGTAATAGTAAATATTAGTACTGCTAGTAGTAAGTATTAAACGATTGATTATGATCAGTGTTACTAGTTTCCACCCCAAAAAACATCAGCTTGTTTTATACCTAGTACTTTTCTATTTATATAAAATTAAGTAGTCTCTATCTCTAATGTCGTTGAGCAAATGACATATAAATTGTACCTAACCTTGCCTCATACTAACATAAAAATCTAATCTTTGGCAGTATTTAGTCAACATAACAATCAAGGGAAGTCTTAATTCTTCTTAATTGCTTAAATCGAAGTTATATAGTAATGAAAATCACTTTTGAGTTTGAAAGAACCATCTAATGAAACAAATCGTATTAATTGTGTCATCCCCAAACCTACTTCTCAATGAACTAATAAACTAATAACTAACAACGCAAATATAACCAGCGGTCGAGAAGAAGGCCCTCTCAGCTTCAACACTAGTTGGTTTAACCGTCATTAAGTAGTCGTACATTAGAGACAAATAATTTCCTTTGACTCCATTTCATATATATGAAGTCATTTCTTTCTTCATTATTTTCTCAAAATCTGTTTCTTTTCTGAAGTTTGTCTTTTTGCAACAGTCTTCATTTTCTTGCAGAATTTGTTTTTCTAATTCCTCTTTATTAAAAAAATATTATTTATAGTTTAATTTATTATTTTTGCTAGAATTCTCCAAACTGATGATTGAAAAATAAAAAATCGATTCACTCACAATCGATTGCTTAATAAACGATTTCGCGACTTTAAAGTTAAGTTTGAACAATCGATTATTAAGTTTAAAAAAAATTCGGGTTTATCGGATCCGGACCGGATCCGACAGATGTGCCGGATCCGGTAGGTAGCTAAATGATGCCGGATCCGCCGGTTCGGATTGCAATCCCTAGTCGAAAGTATTCAATCTACAAACAAACACTCCATTCTTATTTATAGAGATAGTTTGATTAAAATGTCATATTTTATATGCTATGTCGAGGGGAGACACCTGAAGGCATCCACTATCACATCTTATAAATGATGTAATATCCTTCATTTACTGAAGTATTAACTTATTCATCGCTTTTTACATTCGATCCTATTTTATGACGTGCATAATACACAGCCTCTGTAAACAAAAGGCTATTTTGCTGATATCGAATAGCGATACCTCACAGATAGATACTTTTTGTCCGATAATTTACGTGTATCGATACTACAAAACGGATCGATACGTTGACGTCAAGGGCCCATCCTTACACAAGACTTTCTCAGAAGACTTCTGTTTTCAGAAAAGCGTAGAATCTTGAAGAGTGAAAATGCATAAGTAAACACGTAATCTGAAAGAATGCTACAATGCTGATAAAAATGTATAAGTAAACACGTAATCTGAAAGAATGCTGCAATGCTGATAAAAATGTATAAGTAAACACGTAACCTGAAAGAATGCTGCAATGTTGATAAAAATGTATATGTAAACACGTAACCTGAAAGAATGCTGCAATGCTGATAAAAATGTATAAGTAAACACGTAACCTGAAAGAATGCTGCAATGCTGATAAAATTGTATAAGTAAACACGTAACCTGAAAGAATGCTGCAATGTTGATAAAAATGTATATGTAAACACGTAACCTGAAAGAATGCTGCAATGCTGATAAAAATGTATAAGTAAACACGTAAACTGAAAGAATGCTGCAATGCTGATAAAAATGTATAAGTAAACACGTAACCTGAAAGAATGCTGCAATGCTGATAAAAATGTATATGTAAACACGTAACCTGAAAGAATGCTGCAATGCTGATAAAAATGTATAAGTAAACACGTAAACTGAAAGAATGCTGCAATGCTGATAAAAATGTATATGTAAACACGTAACCTGAAAGAATGCTGCAATGCTGATAAAAATGTATAAGTAAACACGTAAACTGAAAGAATGCTGCAATGCTGATAAAAATGTATAAGTAAACACGTAACCTGAAAGAATGCTGCAATGCTGATAAAAATGTATATGTAAACACGTAACCTGAAAGAATGCTGCAATGCTGATAAAAATGTATATGTAAACACGTAACCTGAAAGAATGCTGCAATGCTGATTAAAATGTATAAGTAAACACGTAACCGGAAAGAATGCTGCATTGCTGATAGATTTCACTTGCACTTTCTCGGCTGCAGCTTTCCGGGTTTTAACTCATTTGGAAGCATCGTCAAAAGACAAGGGTTGCTTGACACTCTACAAGGCTTTTTTTGCTGTTGCCGAATATCGATACCTAACAGATCGATAAATTTTGTACGATATTTTAGGTGTGTCGATACTATTCGAAACGGATCGATCCCGAATATCGATACTTTGACCATAACTGTCCATCCTTACACCAGACTCGAATCAAAGAAGCCGAAGAAACCAAGAGTGAAAGAACGTGGCAGTGTTGAGAGACGTCACGTACACTTTCTCCGCTCCAGCTTTCCTGATTATTTTTTCACTCGGTTAGTTGGAAGCATCGTTAAAAGACAAGAGTTGGCTGGGTCTAAACAAGGCCTTAAAGGGATCGTAAAACAGCGCAGGAATGCTGCATGCTCGCAATCGGGAAAGCTGTCAGTGGCTTGAAACGCACCTTCATGTGAGATGGGGACTCTCTCTTCGTCGTTCTATCTTTTTTTTTCTCTCTCCTTATTTCTCTATTTGTCTATTTATTACGTTTTTCTTAACTGTGGCGTCACGTGATTCACTGATCCGTGCAGGCGCCTCGCGTGTGGAATCTGCGAGCTGCGTTCTAGCAGGGAAGCCGGAATCGCAGGATTCACAGCAGGAAGTTCGGCAGAGGACTTTGACAAAACTGCTCGAGTCACGTTTTGTCCTTGTATTGTCGACACTATTCCCAAAAATTTCAACCCCTGCGTTTTTGTAGTGTTTTATTTGAACAAGTCGTTGCATATCAGTCGTCATGTCTCTTGAAGTGACGTATTTAATAGTATTTACGTATTTAATATAATTATTATCATAGTGTGTTTTTATTAACACACTATAATAATAATTAACACACTATGATAATAATTACCTCCCCTTGCGATAGGGGAATGATGTAAGATTTCTCGATGCACCTATTCGTTTGGTTCAGTCTATCTCGGCAAGCGGGAGCGCAACACACGTGTGCGTGGCATTGTCTAAAGCTCTCGAAAATACCTATTCAAGTATATGAAGAAAATTTCGCAGAGGTTTGAACCGAATGTTCATAAATTGTTTCTTGTGAACCAGTGAGTACTTTTGACAGCATCACGGCTTATCTGGACATTCGTGAACGCAACACACTGTGTTTTGTGTCTTTTTGAATTGAACATTTTAACCAGTAAACTTGGGAATCAGTGAACGCATAATTTCGCAGTTTACCAGTACATCCGTGTGCATAACATGACTGTACTCGAGGCATTGTCTTGAAGTTCTTGTATGATATGTGATTAGTAGCTTACAAATTAAATTTACGCTTTGGACGATACTCGGTCAGCTCATTTCAATTCACCGATTTGAAAGTCGTGGTCCTACGATCCAATCTGAAGGCTCAATCAGAACTGAGTCAATTTTAAAAACATTTTGCATAAATGTCAATATCAGGCATCTCGTATGTGCAATCTAGGTCCCAGTGTCAGGAGAGATAATGAGCCCTAGTGCCAGACTAGATTGACGGACCCTCAGGAAATATAAATACGCATTCCTTATACACATTGAATTTGCTCTCTCCACACAAATATCCATTCCTTTATACAACTGCCATACTCCTATTTATTAGGATAAACTCAGTGAACTTAGAAAACAGATTGAGATTAAAGTGCGAGACTTTTTCACAAATCTTGAGGCCCTACGTGTACATCAGGTCAAGGTACCTTGGTAACCATGACCCCCCCCCCCCTCCTGTAGGGGCCCTGGTACATATAAAGGGAGCATTTGTCTTTGCTTTTATGTGTTTCAATTGCAACAGAATGGGAAGTTCAGTCAAGTATAATCACTAGGTTATACTTCAAAATTAGAAAAAAATGCATGAATTGGAAGCATACAAGGGTGGTTTTGTAAGAATAGGTCGACTGTCATGTGATTTTTATTTTCGTATAGTGATTCACGCTTCAGTGCGTTCTTCAATGTAAAAACATTGTTAATCAACTGGACCTTTTGCTTACATTTACCTACTAACAAGAAGTATAAAACACGAATCCAAAACAAACCGAATCTAACGATGAAGATCAGTTTGTTTGAAGAGCAGATCTCTTGTTATCGATTCTCCGTTTCGCCTATGTTGAAAGCATACTTTTTTCGGAACACATGGCATACTGTCTGGTAACCCGTCCTGTCAGTGATTACCTAGATGGCTTAATAAAACAGTGCCTACCAGGAAAACGAATCCTTGTGAGACTCTCTCTCATCAATCACGTTCACTTTTACCCGATATCGATAACAATCTTAGACTTTCTCTCTGCTGTTATTGCTTCCATCCACAAGAGACTGAACAGAAAATAGATATTTCCCTGCTCTTTGTTTTTTTCCAAATAGACTTTTCTAAGGCTATTTGCACACATCCGATTTTTTAACGTACGGCGCCGCTGCGGCACCGAAGCCCAACTATACACACTTAACCGTGAAACGACGCAAGTACTCATTTCGCGCCATTTGCGATACATATTCTATCGAAGAAAACGTGTTTATTTAGCTTACTTAGTGTACAAAAAGTATATTTTGCAACAATATAAACGGTACTGGATACAACCATTTATTAATTATTATTTATATTCCATTTATTTATGAAAACAAGTTACAGTATCCTTTCTCTATTCTGAAAACTCATGGGGAGCGACCAAAATGTTCAGATTATGGGGGTGTTTATTATAGAGGGAGATTTGGAAATGCATGTACGTAGTGAGTTTATGTGACTGTATAGAATACATAGTCTGATTAGTCATTCCATTTACCGAGATGGAGGTGCTGAATTTAGATTTGGCGGCTAGTGCAATGTCAAACTAAATTCAGTCGGACCTTATTCTACCATCTCATTTTTTTTATTAAAAAAGTTTTCATACTATAGAACAAAAAAATTACCATAATTGCACTATACACTTATTACAGTAGTATACTAGTACTACATAGTATACTATACGTAATTAATTATTTCATGATAAAGTGAGTAATAGTTAGTCTGTTTTTGTATTGTCTCTTATCTGCAAGTGGGTGGCAGAGGAGTGGGACATTTCTCCGACTGCAAACACACCGTTCACTTTACAGAAAGATAGAGGGGGAATGGGGATCAAAAGTAGCGTTCGTAATACTGGGGTGTTTAGATTAGTTCAGAATACAGAGAGGTCATGTTGTTTCTTATCCTCCAAGGTCCAAGAATCCGTGACACAGAGAAAGTCGATCACAAGAAGAGGATATGAGTACACATCCTCCCTAGAGAGGTCCATGCAATCCAGGATGTGCACAGCAGAAGCCTGGTGTGCGTGGCACTTTGAGCATGTAGCGTAGAGTTTCTTGTCCTCTAAAAATGAAAGACATTTCAAGTGGCCGCTGGCAAGACGTGAGAGACTGGTCTGGGACTGTCTATCGCACGAAAGGGCTAGAAACAAACCCGGCTTACCACCCAGATACCAATGGTGGGAGGGAGGTACCAACCATTCCTCTTTGTTTGGGATTTTTTTTCCGAGAACAAAGTTCCAAATAGGTGAGTTCAGAAGAGGAGGGGGTTGGATGACTGCAGCCCTCCTTTGCCAGGTTGTCAGCTACTTCATTGCCGAAAAGATCCACATGAGATGGAATCCACTGGATGTGGATGGTCATGAAGCAGTGATATGAGCCTCAACTGTTGGCAGGATAGAGATGCCTACTTTGTCCCCTATGAAGGTCCAATTACTAAGGTGTTGAATCGAGCTGCGGCTGTCACTCAAGATCCATAGAGCGACAAAGTTGTTTTCACTTAGGATAGCCTGAAGTCCTATATCGATTGCAATTAATTCGCTTCTGAAAACTAAACTTGGAGGTCATCTTATATTAAGCCTATGGAGTTTCGCCGGGAACCGTCGTAATGTGTTCATAATACCGGGGTGTTCACAATTACAGAGTGTTCAGATAGAGAGAGTTTACTGTGCTTGAAAACAGAGAAGCTGCGGCGCCGTGGGGAACTGCGGTATAAATTGAACGCACGTCGGACGTGCGCGGCCGGAGGCATGTGTGCACTACTCCTTTGGATATAATGTATCTCAGACCGCACTTGCGTTGCGACAGCGGCTCCGCACGTTGAAAAACCGCATGTGTGCACCGGTCCCTTATGAAAGATTCACGGAAGATAAAGAAAATGGCAGTTTCGAACAGTTTCACGTCAGGAATTACGCTGTCATCGCAGACGACATGGTAATATTCCTACCCACCCGTCGGGAGCCGAACACGCACCTGTTAAATCACTTGGAACTATTTTAAGGGGTCCCCTTTCGTGACAACCGTTCGATGACTTCTGACAATCACTTTGGAAACTATTCTTCGGCGCGGTCCGATGGAATTCGACAGATCCCTTTTTTTAGAACCAGAGTTCCTGTTTTTTTTTGGTTCTGTAGCATATCTCCGGTGTCATCTTAAGTGCTTGTTAAGCGTTGCCATTTTCGGAAGGGTGCTCCAAATTGAAATGTGCTAAACCGGAATCAGCACGCGGATCGGATGCCATGCATTCCATTTGGTCACGGATTGGATTCCGTGAATGTGCATGTTGAGAACAAGACACTGCGAAACAAAACTCCGAACAATGCTCGCGGAGACGCCGAAGCGAAAATGACGCTGGCTCACGCATTTGGGAAATTTCGCAGACCAGTCTAGAATTTTCTGGTTTGTAACTATACTTTAACTCATGTGTCGTAGATGTGAAACTCTGTTACCACAGCTTGTCTGCCATCACGAACATTAGTAGACAATAAGCATGTTTCCCATGCGAGTATATAAGCGTTTCCGTAGGTCATGCCTCAAAACATGAATTACCTCATTTTGGTGACTGTGTTAACATACTTTATGAAAATGTCAAACAATTTCAAGGATTTAGTAGGCATTAACCAAATTTACAAACCTGCATTTTTTGGCGGCTTTCGCTTAAATTCCGTTTATAGACCAAATGTTTTATGCAAAACGTTTTCTGGATTACCTGGATTTGTTGTTGTTATGCTAAATTGTGCAAATGACGTGAATTTTTACTCTGGCAAAAAATATAATTAACTAGCTATAATTAAATGTACCTAATGTTATAATTAAATATAATTAAGTAGAGTTAATCATAATGAAATATAATTAAGTAGTGGTAATTATAATGAAATATAATTAAGTAGAGTTAATTATAATGAAATAGAATTAAGTAGGGTTCATTATAATGAAATATAATTAAGTAGAGTTAATTATAATTAAATATAATTATCACTGCGTGGCTAGCCCGGCGTTGCCCGTGCCCGTGGTGTTGGTTTGCAAAGCAAAACTTACACCACGGGCACACTTACACTTACAAGTTATAAAAACTTACACCATGGGCAACGCCGTGATGTAAGTTATTAAACTGGAGTAAAATTTCGAATAATGGTCTTCCAAGGCTGATGGTCTTCCAAGGCTGATGGTCTACGAAGGTTGATGGTTTACAAAGGCTGATGGTCTACAAAGGTCGAGGGTCTAGAAAAGGTCGAGGGTCTATTTAAAAGATTGGTGATCTACAAAGGTTGATGGCCTGCGAAGTTTGATGATCTAGGAAGGTTGATGGTTTACAAAGGCTGATGGTCTACGAAGGTCGAGGGTCTAGAAAGATTGGTGATCTACAAAGGTTGATGGCCTGCGAAGTTTGATAGTCTAGAAAGGTTGATGGTTTAGAAATGTTGATGGTCTACGAAGGCTGATTGTCTACGAAGGTTGATGGTCTAGAAAGGTTAATCGTCTACGAAGGTTGATGGTCTACGAAGTGCTTTCGGAAAGGTGACACGGCCAACAAAATCTAGGCCCTTGTTCTAACCCTACCCAGTTTGTTTTTCTTTTTTTAGAGCTACGGTAGTATCAAAAAATCCAGTGCATGAGCGGTCAATGATTTGGTAGTTCTCCACCAGCCATCGAAGAAAATCGATTATTTTTCCACATAGCGTTAGCACTCGAAATGTTTCTGGACAGACGCAAACGCGTTTCAAGATCAATGAACGATGTAAAAATAACACGGAAGTGAATGAAGCATTCACAGATCTCTTCGGCGATGAAAGTGACTATTTGCAATTCCTGAAAGCGAAGCTGCGCTTTTAAAACACTCATTTGTAGTTACTTAAATTTGGTTTTATCACGTTTGAAAGGAAAAACATAGAATGAAAAATTACATTTCCTAAAATTTGCATTTCAAATTATTCTTTATTGCAGGATCAAAATGGTTCACAGTTAAAAGTACTTTTTTCTTTTTGTTACAGAATTTATCATTTTCTAACCTAACGGTTGATAACCTGTGTGTTCTCGGTTTTATTGGTATAATTCTTTTATTCAAATTTAAGTCTGCATAACGTATTTCCTTGCTTACAAAGCAGTTGAGGGTGGTGGTATCCCAGTTGGTAGAGTTGCAGATCAGCAATAAAAGGTTTATATGAGTTCGAAACTCTATCTAACTAAAGACCGTCTTATATGTGGGTGCTGGTTCATGTTAAAACTGTTGTGACCTTAAATGTCCTCACGTTGGTGTAGTGTTGAAGTGTGGAAAGGGGAGTGTCCCCTCCAGCTCAGATGTGAATTCCTCAACTGAATCATGGTTCAAACTTACTAGGTGTTTCCTCGGTTCTTTGCCTTCGGGATTGATCAAGAACCATCACCAATAGCCCGTTATGTTGCTCATAGTGAAATCTAAAAGTAAAGTGAGCAATGGTAACCTTTTTATGTGCCTAGGATCATATTGCAAAACTAGTATTAACCTTGGACTGCTTTCGCCTTCTGGGTGGAACCTAGCATTCATTATCTGATTGGTTCACGGGACGGGAGAAGACGCCCATCCATTGCCTCATCATCTGATGGATCGACTGCTTGATGTTTTAATAGTGGTAGACATTGGTGACTTAACCACTTTAGTCACCAACACCACGAAAGTTTGAACCACGGTCAGATGACGAAAGAGAAATGCGAGGCATTTGGCTGTACGACTTTAACCATTTAAGCGACTACAGAGTAACAGATTTTGCATTACTTTTGGTGTCCCATAAAGAAGATTTTTCTACGCCTTCTGAAATTTGATACCAATTCTGGATCGATTTCAACAGGAGATTCCGCTGAGAAGTCATAACCACTCACATGCCACTAGAATACTAGATGACCCATCAGCTTAAGGATTCAACATATCGCACCCCGTCAAGAAAAGTGACGCTACTCAAAATTGCAGAATTTGGGAAACATCAATTTAAAGGATACTATAACACTTGTACTGAACTAGTATAAGCTTCTTTTAAATTTTAAGTAAGTATTTATGGTGGTAACTTCTATTATGTTCTAGTAATATAACACCTCATGCATATTTTTCAATGACATAACATCATATTTTTTTATTTTTTGACTTGCGTCACTTTTTTTTGCCATGGTGCTACATGTATGCACAAGGACATTTCAAAGATGACTTCTCAGACTTAATTGTTTTGTTTTACAGTTGAGGTAATATGTAAATATTTAATCCCATATCCACTCACAATTGTATGAACAAATAAGTAATTGGTTTAAACCGATTCTAAAAACATTACTTAATTTCTATTTCGCTTAATTTACCTTTCGTTATTTGGTTCTAGTACAACAAAAATGACTACCGAGCAACAAAACAAAGCACTGTCTGTAAGGAACGAGAACTGCTCCCGATACCAAGTCCAGATGGTGGCGGTGACTACAGAAACAGGACTCGTTCATTTTGAGTAGGGTGAATCTTGGGGTATTAAATCATTTTATTCAGTTTTTTTCGCGAATACTGGTGGCTGAAAAAGGTAGTACTAGTGTAGATCTTCTCGACGATTAGTAAACATCTTAACATAGAGATATTTCTAAATTGTATTAAACTATACCAATGTAAGAAACCTGAATACATTTCTTCAAGAAACCCTATAGGAAATAGGACAAGGCTACAGACACGGACAGGCTTTACGTCCGGAGCAGTTCTTACGATAAATAGACTTCTATTTCTCTTCAAAATTCAATGTTCAGCTATACTGTTTAGTAATATTTCTTTTTGGTAGCGATTATCTTGTCATCTGACCTTGATTCAACTATACGATTTGTTATCCTCGGATCTTCCCTTCAAGATTAATCTCGAGAATCGTCGGCAACAGTCCGTTGTGTTACTCTAGTTTGATATTAATTCAACTACCTACCTATCTTCACTTTATGGACAAAAGTATTTGGACACTGCAATAATTCGGAGGTAATGATAATTTTAGTTAACGTCGTACTAGAGCAACACAACGGGCTATTGACGACGGTCCGGGATCAGTCCCTTACGGGTGAGATCCGAGGACAACACCTCATAATTTTGAGCCAAGGTCAGATGACGAAGCAACACCTGAGCTGACACCCCACTCTTCAAACTTCTACATCAACCCAACGTGAGGCCTTTCGGCCACGACAGATTTGAGGTGAACCAGCCGCCTCTACACCATACGCTTACAAACATCCATGTCCGTACCCAGATTCGAACCAAGAACCTTCCGATCTAGAGGCTAACACTTTAACCACTATTCCTGTTGGTCGGCGCAATAATTCGGAGGAGGATCCATCTGAGTGTGAGGTTGTTTTTCCTGGTTAGGACTCGGCCCATTACCTTATGTACCTAGTACCATGAATGCTGACGTGTACTTGACGTACGGGATCATTCGGTCTTGACTACAATATGGCAATACTACGGCGATGATGGTTGTTTCTTCCAACAGGATCGAGCTCCATGTCCTACTGCGAAGCGTGTGCCAGACTGGTTTCCTGGAAATGAGATGAATTCGCTCGACTGGCCTGTCCAGTGCCCCGATCTCAATCCGATCGAGCCATTGTGAAACAAACTGGAGTACGTTGACGACGGTCCGGGAGCAATCCTGAAAATGAGGTGAATTTGCCTGACGCCTGTTAAGAGCCCCGATCTCAATCGGAACAATCACTTGTAAGACAAACTGGAGCGACAAGTACGACACCGCCACACTCATCCATATATTCATAACAATCTCTTCTCATAGACTTGCAAGAGGCATGGCGGTCTATTCCTGCCCAGACTTAGAGAAGAACTTGATAAAAGTATGCCTCGAAGTGTTGCAGATATAATACAAGCAAAAGAAGGGCTTACCCGTTACTAAATAGAATAATAAAGCATTTTTTTTCTGAAAAACATGCAGTGTCCAAATATTATTTGTCCATATAGTGTTTAACGTTTGACCTGAAACGTGGAGCTTGGCTCATGTTAAATCTATCCAGGCCTCAAATGCCTTCACGTTGGTGTGGAAGTTTGGAGTGTGGGATGTCAGCTCAGGTATTGACCTCGTGATCGTGGTTCAAGTGTCGTGTTGAAACATTGTGCCTATTCATCGATTTGACAGAAGAAACAATTTATTCAGCACCTACTGGTGTTTCCTGTTTCTTGAAGACAAAATGTTAGAGAAGGATTTCCATCAACAAGAGCAACACAGAAATGTTTACCATCCTGATGGCTAACCAACCGCGAAATCCTTTCTCTTTATCACTTTATTGAATCTTCAAATAACCATCTTTAAATTACTTCGGTGACAAGCAAACAAATCTTAGGAAATGAAATGTGTAGGTTTTAAGCTTTTACAGTTTCATATTTTGAAAGAAATTGAGTCTATTGTTCAAAAGTCGAAACAGTAGCTGTCGGCTTCTCTGAGCATCTTGGAAGCTTCATCTATCGCTGTAAATAAATGACTTTTTTATTCAAAAGCGTTTGAGAAAGGTATCGCAGTGTGTTTCCTTTAGTCTATGAACGTTGCTATTTTTATACGATCTCATCCATGAAATCTTACCTTTTAAGGGGGTCCTGGACACAAAAATCGTCAAATTTTCGAATTTTTTTTATTATTATTTTAAGAAATTTTCTGTTTTTCTGCTTAAAATGACGTCTAAATCATGTCTCTATCTTAATTAGAACTAGAGATATAATAATTTTTGTGGTGCGTTGTTTTGAAAATCTAACACTCTTGACAGTTGTTGTCATGGCAACAACATCTGTTTTTAAAACTTGAAATGCATTTTTCTCCATGATACTTTTTTTCAAGATTTCCTGTATTCAAATTGCTATAAGTCGAAAACCGATAAAGTTTAAGGGTTGAAATTTGGAATATATCTTTTTCAAACATTATACTTTAATTTTGATTCATCAAATTTGAAACAAATATTTACTTTTAAAAATATGACTTAAAAAAATAACTTAAAATTTAAAAAAATTTTCATTTAAATATTTTTTATTTTTTATTAAATAATATTTTTTAAATTGCTGAATCAAAATTAAAGTTTATAAGTTTGTGAATAATTTACTGCAAGAATTTTGAAAATTGATCGAGAATATATTAAATTTTAGCAATTTAAAATGACCCCTCAGTTTTTCAAAAAAATTTAATTTAAAATTTTTAAAAAACTTTTGGAAAATTTTTGTGTTGTGATTTTGCTTATTAGTTAAATGGGTAATCAGTACAAAAAAATTCAAAATTCAAAATTAATTAATAAAAATGTGTCCCGGATCCCCTTAATATCTCATTAGAGGCTTTCCCTAGCTTCGGCTAATCCGCTGTGGGTTTTCAGTAACTCGGTACGGAGGGGTCTGCTTCCATTCGAAGGAAGGAAGGACCCCCTTAATAAAAGAAAATATTTTTACTTTTTCTCTGTTCTGCAGGAAAACTCAAAAAATAGGACGAAGAAAATTCCGTGAGCAATTATTGTCCAGAAGGTTACATGGAATTGTCATAAGAAGAGTTCGCAAACAAAAATGATGAACTCAAACTACTAGAGTTATGGATTAGCAACCGAAGGGCAGAGAGTTCAATACTTGGATCAAACAAATACCGTCGTGCCAGTTGGTGCACTTTAAATCTCGTGGCCTCAAATGTCTTCACGTGGTATGGAAGTTTGGAGAGTGTGGTGCCAGCTTAGGTGTGGACTCGTCATTTGAACGTGTCTCAAAATTACGTGTTGTTGTCCTCGGGATTGATCCCGGACTGTCGCCAATGGCCCGTTGTGTTGCTCTGGTGTGACAACTTTAATTGAATATCTACCATCTATCTACATCTATTTTCCTGCTTAATTACGGTATAGTGGTTGAGGTGTTAGCCTCTAGATCGGAAGGTTCCTGGTTCGAATCCGGGTCCGGGCATGGATGTTTGTAAACGTATGGTGTAGAGGCGGCTGGTGCACCTTAAATCTGTCGTGGCCGAAAGTCCTCACGTTGGGTTGGCGTGGTAGTTTGGAGAGTGGGGTGCCAGCTCAGGTGTTCCTTCGTCATCTTACCGTGGTTCAAAATGACGAGGTGTTGTCCTCGGATCTCTCCCTTAAGGGACTGAACCCGGACCGTCGTCAATAGCCCGTTGTGTTGCTCTTGTATGACGTTAACTAAAATTACCATTACCATTACCTGCTTAATTACAATTTCTTACCGTAATGTTAATTAATTATCTTCACACTAGAGCAATGTAATGAGCTATCGTCGACGGCCTGGAATCAATTCCCAAGGGAAAGATTTGAGGTCAATATAATGTAATTTTGAGCCACGGTCAGATGAAGAGGTCAACACCCTAACTGGCACTCCAGTGTTCGCATATCCACACTATACCAATTTGAGGACATTCGAGGCCATGATGGATTTAGCGTGCTCCAACCCCCATGTACACGACGTCTTTGGTTAGATCGAGATTCGAACTCGCAACCCTCCGATAGCTCCTTCTTTAATCAGTCACGGATCACGTTGGGTTGGCATGGAAGTTTGGAGAGTGGGGTGCCAGCTCAGGTGTTGATTCGTCATCTGACCGTGGTTCAAAATTACGAGGTGTTGTCCTCGGACCTTTCCCTTAAGGGACTGATCCCGGACCGTCGTCAATAGCCCGTTGTGTTGCTCCAGTACGACGTTAACTAAAATTACCAATACCAATTAATCAGTCACGGTAATGGTAATGGTAATTTTAGTTAACGTCGTACTAGAGCAACACAACGGGCTATAAATAATCAGTCACGGAAGGAGTCTTCCGTGCAGAGTTCTAGTAATATTATGCAAATCCTAGCTCAAATTATTCATAAAGTTTGAATCGAAATTGAAATAATAATTGGTAATTTTTAGTTAACGTCGTACTGGAGCAACACAACGGGCTATTAACGACGGTCCGGGATCAATCTCTTAAGGGAAAGATCCGAGGACAACACCTCGTAATTTTGAACCACGGTCAGATGACGAGGCAACACCTGAGCTGGCACCCCACTCTACAAACTTCCATACCAACCCAACGTGAGGACTTTCGGCCACGAGAGATTTAAGGTGCACCAGCCGCCTCTACACCATACGCTTACAAACATCCTTGCCTGGACCCGGATTCGAACCTTCTGATCTTGAGGCTAACACCTTAACCACTATACCGGTTGGTCGGCACGACGAAATAATCTCGTAGTAATTGATTTTATTCATTTTTCTCCCGTTGTTGCCATTCGAAAATAAATCAATAACGTCAATATTTGTGCCACATACGTTAGTAAAATACAGAGACAGGTTATAAGTGTTAGCCACAAGGTCCACATGACTGCTCTGGTGTTATACAACATATATCTATATATAGCCACATATTCAACGTGTACTAAATGGCAAGTTTTAAACATTTTGTCCCTTTTAGAGGTTTAAAGGCAATTCCAGCAGCTTGTTATATTGAATTCAAAGAGAGAGAACACTTTATAGTAAATAATTAAATAACTGTTCTCTCAGAACAATAGTGCGGAAGAACTTTTTCCGCAAGAATTCGACATGGTTAGTATACTATAGTTCATGCGAAAATAAATAGTAATGAAATTTAAATGAGAGATGCAACAAAAAATAAAAGCACAGTACCATACGAACTTCGTGTAACAAAGGTTTTTAGTTTGTTTTTCGAAACTAAATCTCCATAAAGCACACGCCAACGAAAAAGAATCTTCTGGGAAATGGATATTTAAATTGCTTCCTTTTTACTCCGTAATTTTACATGGATTGTTATCATTTCCACTCTACTGAATCAGCTCTCGCTTACTGTCGTTATTAGGATTTTATAATGTCTGGTCCTGATCAAAAGTTTCTTTCTATATAAAAATGTCTCATTCGCATCTGTTTTGATTGAAACTAAAAATGAAAGATGTTACATGCAGTAACAGTAGAATAAACACTTTTTTAACTTTCTGACTTCATCGAATAAAGATTTTTGTTGGAATTTCATGCGTCATAAATAACAATGTTTAAGTTGTAAATAGTAAATGTTCATTAGAATATTGTGGCCATGATAACCCAGTTGGTAGATTACCGAATTAGCTACCGGAGCTAAGAGCGGATTCTGGTTTAACGTTTACCGTTCGCTGCCGTAACCGATAGCAACGATGATGAGATGGAGGGGAAAACCACTGACGGCGATTACCATTCAGGCTTCTGTGGCAGGTAGGTATTTCAATTAACGTCGCACTGGAAGAAATCTATTGGCGACGGTCCGGAATCAAACCCAAAGAAAAAAACCGAAGACAACACAACTTAATTTTGAAGCACGGTTTGATGACGAAATCACACCTCAGCCGGCACCCCACTCTGCAGACTTCCACACCACACCAATATTAGGACCCTTGAGACCACGACAGATTTAACTTAAAGCAGTCCCCTTTGTATTAGTGATGCGACATCGACAGCAAAACATCAATGTTTTGAAACATCGATGTTTTTCAAATTCAGTGTATTTAAACTTTTCCCCCCATTTCTTAAAACTGGTTTAGCAACTAGTGATGCTACATCGACAGCAAAACATCGATGTTTTGAAACTTCGATGTTCAAAATTAAAACATCGATGTTGATAATACATCGCTTCCAAACCATCGATGTTTTTAAAATTCAGTGTATTTAAACTTTTTTCCCTATTTCTTAAAACTAGTTTAGCAACTAGTGATGCGACATCGGATACAATACATCGATGTTTTTTTTATAAAACATCAATGTTTTGAAGACATCGACATCGATGTCGCAACCCTTCAACTTTGGTCTAAAAGTTATGTTCAATTTGCTGTTTATGAAAATGATGTTACTTGGTTATTTTTTAAATTTTTATAACGGTACTTTTTTTCATTTAAAAATAAAACATCGACAAGTATAAACATAGATGTTACAAAAACATCGACTCCAATACATCAATGTTAAAAACATCGATGTTTTTTTAAACATCGATGTTTTGAAAACATCGACATCAATGTCGCATTCCTACTTTGTATACGACGGTCCTATGTTGGATTGGAATGCTTTTGTAGTATAGCACCCTTCTACTAACGATCTTCCTCATATATTCAGAAATCGACTGATGCAAGTTTGATTACCTACTAGACGAAGCAGCACTGTACTAGTTTTCCAGATTACGACCAGAACAATTTCTAGTTGGAGCAGCTGCTCGTGGTGATGTATGCGACACATAATCCCGGTCTCTGTATCATAATACAATCCGAGGCGCACCAAATATCCCACATGCTATTTGTGGCGAATCCTTCTCTACTGAACTACTTTCATTGGTGCCACAGTACTACCAAGAATAGACACCACAAAATCCTTAAAATGTGGAATTTATCAACTCCAATATTGATTGTAGTAGTGAGTAGGATTGACTGTGAGTAGGATTGCAACTTTTTCTGAGACAATTCCGGGGCATACTGACTTAAACTGAAATATATATGCACTACCCTACAATAATGGACCGGACGCCAGCGGATTTGCATAAAATTCGACTGCTTGTTTGGGGGTGTTTTTCGTGGTATGGCCTGGGACCTTTGCATGTTGTTCCTGGTCAATTGAACGCCGACGTCTACATGAACATTTTGGACAATCAGGTTCTTCCTACGTTCTGGCAATTTGATGGAATGGACGAATGTTACTTCCATGACAACAACACTGCAGCCTCTGTCAAGCAGTGGTATAAAGATATGGATGTAAAACGTCTTCCCTGGCCTACTCATAGTCCCGACCTAAAGCCCATAGAACATTTGTGGAACGAGTGAGAACATTTGTGAACGACGCTAACGGACCAGGGAACCATGTCCGAGCTGATATAGCTGAGTTGGTGACATTCTTGCAGCAGGAATGGACACCAATTACCATAGCTGTATATCACAACTTCGTTGAAAGTATGGCGGCAAAGTGAAATGTTCCTGAAATGTTTTATATCCCCTGAAATGTTTAATTTGTAAAGTGTATTTCCCGGCTCTAAAACTCCTACGTAAGGCAAACTTTACAGCTGAAAGCCTGACAGGTGAACATTTGTCTGCGTACGGCGTCCTATCTAATCCAATTTCCTACTAGCTTCCATCAATAAACATTTTCCCATTTTTTATCCCATTTATAAAAGTTTCACGATCGGAAGGTCCCCGGTTCGAATCCGGGTTCGGCCATGGATGTTTGTAAGCGTATACCAGCTCACGTGTTGCTTCGTCATCTGAACATGGTTCAAAATTACGAAGCATAAATTGTTAGGGGCAATGATGGTCCTCCCACTGGGTGCTCCTTCACAAGTGGCGATCACTTCCGGCCTTGTAGTGGCCAATGACTTAGGTCAAATGTGGCCGCCATTAGGAAAAAAATAAATAAATAAAAAATAAATAAAAGTTTCACATCCTTTCTTAAAAGGCCTAATGGCGCTCGTGCTCACTGTAGGAATATTTGGGGAAATAGAAAGACGTTGAGAAGCAAGAGTGAAGAGTAAGCTGCTACAAAAATTGCTGACTAAACAATTTCTTAAGCAAGTATTTGTCCACTGGACCATACACGCACATTCACTACACTGATGGATTGAAGCAAGACGTTCATGTTGTGAATAGAAAGCTACAACTAATCAAACTAAACACAACAGGTGTGTAACAAACAAATGTGAGCATGATGTATTTGCGGGCTCCTCCGACTTAAAACAAAATGTTTGATTCCACATCATCTTGTTTAGTTGAACATGGACATAGCGAGGTTAACGACTCTTAACGCGAAAAAAAGAACTGGTTTAAGAGAGTTGCCCCCTTCTTATGAGCTACTACTTTTAACTTTAATGATTTTATTGATATTAGTTACTTGCAATAGTAAACAGTTGGTGTGTTTATATGCACTTTATATTTTTTGTTATTTTATTTCAATAAATATAGCTTGGAATTTTAGCTTAAAATTTAATTTCTTAATCAGCTTTTTGAAATCATAAAATTACACACATGCTTGAAGATTTTTGTGAAATTCAAAAATGATAGGCACAGCTGCACTTGCAAATGTTGATATAGAGTTTTCCAGGGAGAGAGACGAAGAAAATTGTATTTGAAAATTGGTCGCTGAGTCAAGAAAGTTTCGATCCTTATACTCTAATCTAAAAACCTCTGACAGAAAAAGAGAAACTGGCAATTGAGCAATCAAGGCCTTGTACCAGCTCTAGCTTTTGTGGATTACACGTTAAGTACGTATCCAGGAATTCATATCTCGTACGAAATCTTATTATGTGCAGCCGATTCAAACTTCAAGATAGTTGAATTAACGCCAGAGTGGAGCAACAGAACGGGCTATAAACTATAAAGATCCGAGGATCACAGCTCCTAATTTTGAGCGACGGTCAGAAGACGAGATCAGCACTTGAGCAGGCACCTCACTTTAAAAAACTTCCACACCACGTCAATGTGACCTCAGAAGTCTGAGAAATCTGGAAGATGGAAATCTGAACAGAAAAGAAAATGTCTGCTGACGCGAAAATAGATTTAAACATAAAAAATTGGAAGGTTGTGTCAGACAAAACCCGTAGTGTTGACATGAATACTGTGTTTTGATGTTGGATTGTGGAATGAATAAAGCAGATATATGAAATTTGAAAGATTGCTTACTGTAAACTAGCTGAATAGCCTGGCGTTGCTCGGGTTTCAAATATGACCGCGACAGCTAAAATATGACCGCGACATTTCCCTGCGTAAACTCAAATATACATACCCTATAGAACGTATTTCCTACCGCGACAGCTAAAATATGATTGCGACATTTCCCAGTGTTAACTACACAAACCCTGTAGAACGTGTTTCCTTGTCTATGTTCATTTATTGCAGGAAAACAAACTTTATATTTTAAAATTAGGGATTATAGGGGCACTTTTCATGACTACAGATTGGTCTGAAAACAGGAAAGATAGATGTTTTCCGCAGTGTTCTAAAGCAGTGGTACCCAACCCCCGGGCCGCGGACCGGTACCGGTTGGTGGATCAAATGGTTCCGGGCCGCCGAAGGAACATTAAATTATTTCCATTTTATTTACTATGGTGTATTTCTCTCGGGTTTGTGCGGTTCTTATCTATGAAACGACCACTCAAATTAGGAGGCGGTAAATCAGAATTTGAAATTTGTTCTGTTACTAGAGCTTCGATTATGATTTCTGAATTCTGTATGTCTCTATTTTCCAATTTTGACAAATGTGACAGCTGTTTTCAAGTTGGCAGACAAAGTAGCTGCATTTAAAGCCAAACTGAAGTTGTGGGGACGGCGCGTGAACAGAGGCATTTTGGACATGTTTCAGACATTAGCGGGGATTTTAGGCGAGACTGAGCCTAAACATTCATTCTCCCAGTTGGTGCACACTCACTTGCCTTTGCTTTTAAAAGAGTTCGAGCGCTACTTCCCAACCACAAAAGACCCACGAACTTGTAAGGAATGGATCCGCGACCCATTTGTCTACAAATCAGGCGAATCTAGCATGTCTGTGCCAGGAGAAGATCAACTGCTGGAGATTGCAAATGAAGGCGGCCTTAAAACTACGTTCGAGACAACTTTACCGGTGTTCTGGATTAAAGTCATGGCGGAATACTCTGAGATTGCCACCACAGCACTTAAATCCCTATAGCCATTTCCGACAACCTATCTGTGTGAAGCGAGGTTTTCTGCAGTGACAGCAACCAAAATAAAACAACGGAATAAACTGGACCTAAGCAACACACTTCGGGTGTCATTGTATGCTATTACCCCCAGATGAAACCATTTCGTAGCAAAGAAACAAGCTCAGGGTTCTCATTGATTTAGCGTTCTAGTGAGTTAAAATGTTAAATCACTTTATATTCATTTTTTGGTGTAACTGCATTTTATTTTGAAGGCTTGTTTAAATACAATTCAATTAAAATTATTAAATCAAAACAATCTCAAATATAAACAATCAACGTCCCCCCTCAGCGGGCCGTGTTAAAATTATCAAACGTTGATCCGGTCCGCGGCGGCGATAAAAAGGTTGGTGAGCACTGTTCTAAAGTATGTGTATCAAAAATTTAGTGTGGACGGGTCAAACGGTGTAGATTTGTATACAGAATGTACACACACATCCTTTTTTATATATGTATATATAGATATTCAACATTTAATTGAGTTTGAATGATTCCATTTCAGTTTGATATTAATATTGGAATGTAACTTTATTGATCAAAAGCCTGTGATAGAAGCATAGTTCGATAGCTTCTGAATGACTCCACGTACTCAGTCCTCACTCCACGCAATCCAAAGTCACACTGACCCAATACTCGTCCAGTCCCGTAAAATTTCTACTTGTTGCGGATCTCTTCCCCGCACTCAGTGTGCCTGCACACTCGATCCGAAGGTCGTGTGTGGACATGTTTTGTCAACACAAAGAAATATTTATCTTCTTTCTGTTTCTTCTAGTTCTAAATCATAAGACGAAACGGCTATAACGTTCGACCTTTAATGCACTGTGACGTTTAGGCCCCACAGCAATACAATGGAGTCAGATTCGGTTGGATACCTTCTCAAGCTGTTTATTCCACTTAAAAGATTTTCAATAACAATTGGAAAGGTATTTACAGAATTATGTACACTCCACAATCGATGAACGAATGTGTATGCCGAAACAAAAGTTGCTCTTCCCAGGTTTTTTACTCGTGTTTAACCTCACCGTATAGCTGTATCGAGAGCTCTCTCTTTGCTACCATGCTCTAAGGCCCTCTTTTCACGTCTCCCTTTTTTTCACCGGGGGCATCCGCCTCCCTCTCGGAATGTTGATCGGGTGTTTTCCAATGACACCTGCAACACTCGTAGAGATATCAAGTCCATACATGTGATTCCCCTCTTTGGATCTTGGAACCATTCAGGCAGGGTTTTGCAATGGCGGGAGTTCCTGAGCGGCTGCTCTATAACTCCGGAATAACTTGAATGCAGAATTGTTAAAGTTCTTTTCCTGAACATACTTGGAGGTGGGGCGCTCTTGAGGCAGGGTCCAATCAGGCTGCACGAAATCAGTCCAATAGGGTTGCTTGGTGGAATCACGTGACGAGATTAATATAACTCTAGTGCCAGGATGTAGAATGCAATGAAGGTGGAAATTAAGGGCGGAGTTAAGAATTGGCTGCATGGCAGCCTGAGTTTATCATAGTAATTATAAGAAAGTTGGAAAAATCAGGAAATTAAATTACAATTTCCAATTTAAGGTTTTTAGAAGGTTAGCAGGTGTTAGGTGCAAGAAGTCGGATTAGCAAGCCGAATCTCTGACAGATTTACTGCCTTTCTGGCCTGAGTTATTTCAGAACTGTAACACGTGGTCTTTTTTTTTGGGGGGGGATGTGTCATATGCTCCCCTCTTATGGCACACCCACGATGATCTGGGTGTCGAAAACGTCTTTTTTTCCAGTCGTCCCAGCACTCCTCCCAGTACTGTTTCGATTTTAAATACGTATTCACGCCAAACGTTTATGTGATGTCATTGAAGTGCACCATCAGAAATTAATTGCAGTAACAGTCATGTGCCGTTTTCTGCCATGCATTTCATTGGAAACAAGCATTAAGTCCAGTAAAATTACACCACTAGAAGTGCTGCTTTTTGTGGTTTGAATCAAATTGATTTCCTTTGAGGTACGGAATGTATGGTTATTTCTGTTCAATATAAATGGACATAAAATAAGGTATGGAATTTGAGTAACAACACTGTCATCAACACATATAAGCAACTCTAGCTTAGATGCTTTGCTCGGGTCTACCTATGCATGTTATTGTCAACGAACAAGTAGGAATAGAATCTGCATAAGGGAAATGACACATTTGTAAGAATCATTGACCTATCTTGAAGATGCAAAAGAACCTTACGAGGAGGAATTTAGCATATATGAATATGTAGAGGGTTTAGACGCAATCGATGCTCTAATCTCCCGAGTTATGTTGACAATTTGAAAGAGAGAAATAGTAGCCCACAGGAATTGTCTTTATGAAGCACTAATACCGATGTAGAGAATTATCTGGGCAATAAAACATCTTTAGACTAGTTTCACTTAATCTCATGGAACTAGACTACTTAATCTTAAAGCAACAAGTCAATTGACTCGTTTGAACAATAAAAGTATTTATAAAATACACTGTACAATTGTGGTACATATTTTAGTACTCAAATAACAGCAGCAGTCTAAATTCTTTCGTAGCGCATTTCTTTCAACCTTCAAGATACAACTGGAGTACCAGCAGCAGTCTAAATTCTTCCTTGGTGCGATTCTTATAACCTTCAAGGTACAACTGGAGTACCAGCAGCAGTCTAATTTCTTTCGTAGTGCGATACTTTTAATTTTCAAGGTACAAGTGCTGTACTGTGGCCATAGTCTAAATTCTTCCTTGGCGCGATTCTTATAATCTTCAATGTACAACTGGAGTACCAGCAGCAGTCTAAATTCTTTCGTAGTGCGATTCTTATAATTTTCAAGGTACAACTGCTGTACTGTGGCCGTAATCTAAATTTTTCCTTGGCTCGATCAAGGTAAAACTGCTGTACCGGCCCTAATACAAAGGTTGACAGACGTAAACGAGCATTTTGATATAGCAATTTTGAACTCTACACCATACCAATTCTTCCTTTTCTTCGTCTTCTTTAGGTGTGTACGGGCTTCATGAACCCGAGGTACCCTATCAATCTATCATTTTCCAATGGGGGTTACTGCACAAAACACGGGGGTCGAAATCCCCGGATGCCCAAGCGATTCTTCTCTCTCTCTCTCTCTCTCTTCACTATCCTTTCTTTTCACAATAACTTGATATTGTCTGTTTTGCGTTGGCGCAGTTTTGCTAAATACAGTCCTTGCGCCATAAAACTCGAAACCAAGCAACCCGGGTGCAAAATTATATTTAGTATCCTACAACACAACTCCAAGCAATTGAAATTGTTCTGTAGGCATTTAGTCCGAATTTTGAAAACTGCAGTTTTGTCAAAAATAAATGTAAAACACAATTATCTATTCAATATGTACTACATATTTAAAATAAAACATCAAAATTAGTTAACTTACTTTATTTAAAACAAAGGCATACTTTCAGAATTTAAAATTCTGAATGTTCGAATTAAGATTTCGATAACTTTTGAAGTTAAATATTGTGTCATTGACATAGAAGATGTGTTATTATAAAGTCTTTGTGGTAATATCGGTGGGGTAGGGAGGTTGTTCCGTAGCTAGAAAAGAAACAAAAAGTGTGGCAAGGAGCGTACTTGATGAACGAGATGTCTCGTCCATCCAGAACTCGTCGTATTTGTCATTCGAAGGAAACTGACCAGATCGTGATATGATCATCATAAAAAAAGTCGGTTATATCTTAATGACGCGAGATACCTCGTCATTAGCAAAATTGGCTGGATCCTGATGGATGATATATCTCATCAAAACTACTTGAAGGGTTATATGATTCTTCTACCATTTCGCCAATCTGCCCAAAGCGGAAAAGCATGGAACAAATATCCTTTCTGTTTTAACATGATCGCTTTTTAAAATCAGTCATACGTAAATCTCGGTATGTGGTTTCAGAACTGAAAAGATCAAGAGAACTACACAACAGTCCATGATGGTAGCCACTCTGCGATGGGGGTTACGAAGCGAAATATGTTCGAGGCCATTTTCCTTCTGTCTTGGGTAGGGAACAACGGGGTAAGCAGTGGCCGGTCGCCCGAGGTTGCTGTAAAAGTGCGCACTTGGATGTCCAAGTTAAAAGTTAAAGGAATGAAGACGGATTACTCGAAGGCAGATCTAAGGTGTAGAAGGTGGGATGCACAGTCATGCAGAAGTGGCAATTTACCCCCTAATCGGTTCCCATCCATCAAATGACTGCAGCGCTCTCCCTAAAATTCTTCAAGCTGAGCAAAGCAGGAATTTTGAGCGGCTTTCTTCTTGTCTTCCTTTTTCTTGAGGAGGTTGTGGCTGGTGAGAGAGGAATCTGTGGCCCGCAGTTCAAATCCAGCCCGTGAACGATTGGTGGCTATATCGTAACCTCCGCTCCAAGAATCTGCAAAATTGACGTTTCTACAAACATGCGTTCGAAATTCTGATGCTTCGGGAAAAATCGAGTTTGATGGTTGTTGTTTTCTTATGAAAATCGGGTTTTAAACTACGAATCGTGGGTTAGTCATTAGGGCAACTCTTTTGCTGCAGTAAAAAAGAGCAAAGTTGCATTCATCATTCCCTAAAGTTGCATTCATGAAAATAAAGTTGCATTTATATTTGACACACTAAAATCTAAAATAAATTATTCGTAAAAAATGAAACAATTCAAAATATATTGACAAATTTTGTTGTGTACAACAGTATTTTAATGCATTATTAAATACAGAATAACGTCGAATGACCGATCCTTGGCCAGTAATTTCTTTATCATTGAAAAACTGCGTCAGCCACAGTCATATAATGTGCTTTATCGGATAGCAGAAGCGCAAAATCCTATCGCTCAACATTGAGAGATTTTAAAACGTCATCTACAAGGCGAAAAACATATTGATGATCGGACACACCTCGCAAACTCAGCAGTCGATTACGCAAGTTTGCTCTGGATTGTCAAGAATGCCAACCAATGTGTTAAAGTACTTCTTGCCATTTATTACACTTTCGTTCGTTAAGACGAACCCCTTCTTTCCATGAACTTCTTGTTTGATCCGCAATACTTCGGCGTTCGCAAGATCAGACACACTTGATCGATGTGTTGGGTCAGGGGCAAAGAATAAAATAGCAATTTCATATTAATTCATGCTAAATTTTAAAAAGCCACAGGTGCTTGCATTTATGCAGAAAGTTGCATTTATGTTGAGGTTATAACTCACTTACAATACACCCCATGTCGGAGAAATTTCGGTTTTAGTACTGTACATGCAGTGCAGAACGCGTGAAAAAATGTTGCATTTGTTGCAAAAAGTTGCCTAAGTCACAGCATAAAACATAAAACGGTGACTAGAAAAATGCAGTTAAGTGGTAGTAACGATATGTGTAATGGAAAATGGTTTTATTGTCCAACAAGATCTGATTAGTTCTTCAAATGACGGAAACTCTTGGCGTCTGTCTCGATGAGATACCTACCTCGTCGAGTTAATGACCAGGAGGACTAGGGGCTAAAGTGTGTTTTCTTCCCCTTAAAGATTGTCCAGTAAGCTTTGGCTTTTCACTTGAGTAGGGTTTGTACGAGGAAAAATAATGTTCCACCTTGCACCAAGTGTTCGACCGCTTCTGTTTCACCTGGGCACATTCTTTCCAGTAGCGAAGTCGTAAAGAAGGATTTCTTAAAAAGTTTGGTGCTGACTCTCCATGAACTCGAAGCTAACGGTTTTTAGAGATCTGGACTAGCTTAAACTAGATCAATAGGATCAGTAAAACGACACAAAGTTTTGGAACATCCTTTTTTTATTTTATTATTATTTTATTTTTTTATAAGACCCGTACAATCATTACATATTATTGATATTTCCGCGAATTGTCAAGCTCTAGTCCAACAATTCCCAAGCTTTTTTAGCCGCGGAAGTTTTTTTGAAGAAAAAGTTTCTCGTGTAGCCCTAAGAAATGTTTGTGTTCTGTTCTACCTGTCTATGTTCTAGGAGGCATATTACTTACGATACGTTTATGAAAGTATGAATACTAAGGTATATATATTAATGAAGGAAAATATTAGAAAAATTAACCGGAGACAATATTATTCATTATTTAAATCTACAAAATGATATAACACAACTAGTTAAGATATTTGAAAACTTACAACGCTACATGTACACCCGATGTTAATGTGAACAATGCGCCTGATGCTTTTAAATGATGGCTGCTGGTTTTGACGTCACTGAAAATGGATCTACAATCCACTCAGAATTCTTTCGAATCGATTCCTGTGTATCCATTGGAAAGTATGAATTCAAATATTGAAGCACATTGCTAAGGTGTTCTTTTATTGTTGCTGTCAATGATTCATTCATTGTTATGTTATTTTCTTCTAAAAAGTTTCAAGTCAATGAGAAACATGTCGGATTCTTATTCTCGACGCTTTCCATGTAGAACGCTATCTTTTTTTTTCAGCGCTGTTATTTTGTCATTAGCATCGAATATTATCTTCCTCTTTTGTTGTATAAATGAGCTGAATTCGTTCATTTTCGAAAAATTTTTTGCAACGTAGCATAATTTTCACAGCCATTTCTGATTTTTCAAATTATCTGCTAGCAAACTGTCTCGGTCAATCAAAATTGAAGAACCGTCCGTTCAAAGGTCAAGTAAACGAGACAACGCTCTACCTCGTGACATCATCGTATTTCTGTGTCTAATAACAATGACTCGTGTATACTTCCCACAGTATTTGGAGCAGTCTACTCTTCAAAGGCCTTATCAAAGTTGATAATCTTGACGGCGTTGTCTTGTACCTGCTTTAATAACTGGTGTTTTTTCGTTGCGAGGGAGTGTTAGTGCAGTACACAAGGACTACTTGTGCAATACCCAAACTACTATCTGAGAAAGCACTTTTCGCTTGATGGAATCAGTATCGTTTTTTCCACGAGATGGAAGCAGCAATTTAATTTTTGTCGTCTTCATAACTGACGCGGACGGAGCCCCTGAAAATCACTCGCGGATCCCCAAGGTCTCACATTTTGGGAAACGGTGATCTAGTCTAATCTCTACATGAGAAAATGGCCGTAGAGCAATAATACAAACTCTATCTTGGTAATCCATACATTCGAACTCGCACCATCTCTGTCAAAATATTTCAATACGAGCATTTCAAAGTTATTAGTCACATCTTTAATGATATTATATCTTTTATTCTATATATATACAGTAATAAGCAACAATATTTCTTGATTACTTCCGGAAACAATTACTCAAAATAAAATTTCATCTGTGAAGTATCTGATGCTGATGGCCTCACTATGTAGGAGAATGCTTTCAAAATTCTAGAACTAACGTATTACTAAATATTGTATTTTCTAATGACAATCAAGAAAAGCAATCAAGGATAGAATCAAGCTATTCATAATGAAAACTTTCAAGCAAAAATAATCATTTCAACATAGCTATTACTGTTATTGGATTTCAAGGGTACATGGAAAGTCCTTTAGCTCGTAAAAAAGGACAAGAATATAAAGAAAACAGCTACAAAGCGCTGAAGAGTTCCAGACATCAGGAAAAATTATGTAGACCAATAATGTATCCGTGGGGATATACACAGTCCAGTCACATTTATGTGACCACCACCTACTTTCGACGTCAACGTGAAATAACCAATCACAAAAGGCAGGTGGCAGCACATTGCGGTGGAGTGTATATAAAGGATGTCCTAGGGCATCGGAAAGCATTTCAATCGTTGGCGTAATGCAGAAACGTAGCGATTTATCCGACGTCCAAAAG
This sequence comes from Metellina segmentata, assembly GCA_947359465.1. Taxonomy (NCBI): domain Eukaryota; kingdom Metazoa; phylum Arthropoda; class Arachnida; order Araneae; family Tetragnathidae; genus Metellina; species Metellina segmentata. The sequence continues at coordinate 122,782,470 of OX375876.1, forward strand.
GGCATGATTATTGGCTTTCGGGCCAAGGGTGGAAGCATTTCGGAAACGTCTAGTTTTGTGAACTGTTCGCGTGCCGCCGTGGTAAAAGTATACCGTGCATGGCAAAATGGCACTATCCAAAATCAGCGGCGTGGCACATGTGGTGCACCACGGGCTATAGATGACAGAGGCGAACGAAGGCTGCGGAGATGCGTTCGGGCGAATAGACGTACAACTGTTGAGAAACTGACCGACCAGATGAACCAAGGGGCTACCAAGAGTGTATCCTCAACAACGGTGAACCCACAGCGAACGTTGCTGCGCATGGACCTCCGCAGCAGACGCCTGGTTAATGCACCTATGCTGACTGGTGTTTATCGGCAACGAAGGCTGGAATTTGCACGCCAGTACCGCAACTGGACGTCCACAGAGTGGCGACAGGTGGCTTTTTCCGATGAATCACGTTTTATGCTCCATCGGACAGATGGACGTTGGCGTAAACGGCGTGAAACGTCTGAAAGCAAACATCCTGCAACAATTGTCGGAAGGATCCAGGCTGGAGGTGGGAGTATTATGGTTTGGGGAATGTTTTCCTGGCATTCACTGGGTGCACTCATCATTGTGGAAGGCACGATGGATCAGCACAAGTACGCATCTGTCCTTGCGGACCATGTCCACCCCTACATGCGAATTATTTTCCCTCAGAATGATAGCATCTACTAGCAGGACAATGCGAGGTGTCATACAGCTCGCAGTGTATGTGCGTTGTTCGAAGAGCACCATGATAAGTTTACCGTACTCCTCTGGCCAGCAAACTCACCGGATTTAAACCCAATCGAGAATCGATCGGGTTGCTCGCGCCATGGATCCTCAACCGCGTAATCCCGCGCAGCTGGCCACTGCACTGGAGTCGGCATGGCTCAAAATCCCAGTGAACACCTTCAGAAACCTAATTGACTCTCTTCTTGCACGTCTCGCAGCGTTCTGCTCTGCCAAAGGTGGTTATTCTGGCTTTTGACAGGTGGTCACATTAATGTGACTGGACTGTGTAGATGGTGATGGCCACCAACTTTGTAATGGAATGTTATCAGTTCTAGAAATAAGGAGATATTAATATATAACTTGTTTTTCAACGGCAATGAAGAAAAGTAATCAAAGAAATAATTCAACTACGATGATGAAAGCTTCCAAACAAAAGTCATCACTTGGCAGGAACTTATAAGATACATTGAAATTCCTTTAGCTCACCAAAATGTTTTACTTTTGTCATAGTTGACAATTTTTTTATGTTTTGAAATTAACTTTTGTTCCAAAATAAGATGTTTAAAAAATTGTTATTACTAGGGCAACTTTTTGCAACAAATGCAACTTTTTTTCACACGTTCTACGCTGCATGTAAAGTACTAAAAAGTACTGAAATATGTAAAGTACTGAATTCCTCCAACATGGGGTGTATTGTAAGTGAATTATAACCACCGCAACATAAATGCAACTTTCTGCATAAATGCAACTTTTGTATAAATACAACTTTTGTATAAATGCAACTTTTTGAAAAAATGCAACCTCCTACAACTTTTTAAAATTTAATGCTTAAATGAATTAATATGAAATTGCTATTTCATTTTTTGCCCTCTCACGTGTGCACGATCTTGCGAATGTCGAAGTACTGCGGATCAAACGAGAAGTTCATGGAAAGAAGGTGTTCGTCCTAACAGAGATAAAAGTGAAATAAATGGCAAGAAGTACTTTAACACATTGGTTGGCACTCTTTTGACGGTTTTTGCTGCACTTTCCAGAAATGATTTTCCCCTAAGTCAGTATTTGCTGCTGCAACAATGTCAGGCAACATCAGTCTCTGTCGAGCGCACTTTTTCAATGTTAAAGAAATTACTGGCCAAGGATCGGCCATTGAACGACATCAACGTTCTTCTTTATTTAATAATGTATTATAATATTGTTGTACACAACTAAAATTATCAATAATTTTTTTTATTTTTTACGAACAATTTATTTTATATTCTAGTGTATCAAAAATAAATGCAACTTTATTTCCATAAATGCAACTTTAGGGAATGATAAATGCAACATTTCCCATTTTTACTGCAACACAAAAGTTGCCCTAGTTATTACCAAATAAATAAAACAAAATATTTCACAAAGTACAAAAATTAAAAAAAAAACAAAAAAAAAACATTGTTTTTAAGTAGTGTTTGAGAAACAGATTTCAAAACATGCAGAATCAAATGATTTCACAATTGCTCTTCAAAGTTTCAAGCTCATATCCGAAACTCGCACCCTCAAATTTATTTCTTACAATGACAATCAGGAAAAGCAATCAAAGAAATTCCATTAATTGAGCAGCATTTATAATCATTCTTGTATTACACGATTTAGAGTTATGGCGAAATAAGTACAGCGCATGAATTTGAAAAATTTATCAATTCCAATTAATGATTTTTCTAACTTTCTTTTAGAAAATATTTTCCTGTTGTTACTTATGCATTTCCTTTTTAGTTGGCTTTAAATTGATAGTATTATGTAGTATAACTTAGTATGCATTTTATTGTTTCTTTCTCGCTTTCCGTTCCCCTCTTTTATTTGACCATCCCTGCATCAGTGATAATTATCACGTGTCTATTGACAAATGGAATCACTATCAAATCCATACGTCAAATACATTCCCAGACTCCCTGAAATAACCCTCGCAATCACGCAGACGTATCGCATTAAAATTAAGCGCAAAAGACGTGGAAATGTAGAATGGATCAATATTCGACACACGGCAATGTTAGATGTATCGCATTTGTTTTCTTCTCATTTCTATCACCATGTGAGAAGCGCGGGGACGTTGTAATGTAGAATGGACCAATGTTTTCGACGCGATACATCGTAATTCAACACAAGAGAATGTTAGACAAGTCGAATTAAAATTGTTTATTTTTCTTACCATGACTACCGTCATGTGAGAAGCACAAATACGTTGTAATGTAGAATACACCGCTGTTCGACACACGGCAATGTTTGACAAGTCGCATTAAACATAAAATTTTTTTTCTCCTTACCTTGACAACCATCATGTAAGAAGCGCAAATATATTGTAGTGTAGAATGGACCCATGTTCGACTCGCGACTGCAAAACTAATTTTTTAATGAATGATAATATGTAAAACATTTAAGTCTTGTGTTTTTAAATATGATACATAAAACAGGAAAAAACTATACAAGTTTATACAATTTGGACTAAAAAAACTAAATTCAAACGACGTTCGCTTCTTTTTATGAAAAGAAATCACCCAAATGAGCGTTAAAATTCTCACATATATTCCACTTTGGAAATTGCTGTCTTTATCATAGGTCGTTATACTTTTACATAGCATTACCAGACCACCGGAGTTGGTCGACCATGAATCGTTAATCCGAAAGTATGGTTGCTAAACTTACAAATGTGAATCCAATACTAGAAAAATAAGCTAATTATAAAGCCCCATACCTAATAATTTACCAATGTTCTCAAACAATTCGAACCTAATTTCACGCATCATTCTGCATGGGTATACAGATGGAGACTCAGCGTTTTTACCATACCTTATTTGAATTATATCACGCACTGCAGAGATTACTGAACTCGAAAGCAAACATACAATCTAGGCAAAATACAATCCGAATGAAAAGTCTACTTTCCCGGAATATTCTTCAAGGAGTTAATTTAAAATTAGCTTTGGCTACTGGCATTCATTATACTTCGCGACGCGTCACACATGCTATTATTTTGAGATCGGAGGCGAATTGTCTTGACACTGAGACTTTTCGCCATTTTGCTTTCTGGGTGGCAATATTTTCTTCTTTGAACCATTACAGTGTTATAATTGCCTTTGAGGATTGAATTCCCAGCACATATTCGAATGCTGATTCGAAACACTCGAAAGGGTCTCCGCCCAGGCGACTGCTATTTGGGCTCTTGGGAAAAGTCGGGGAAACAAAGAAAGGCAACGGAAATGGGATGTGATCCGAGGGCAAAATGACGGTGTTTTCCTTGAGAGAGTTGTACTTTCAAAACAAACTATTCTATCTCACCAATCTATCCACTTGTTGACACTAATTTTTTTGGGTTGGAGACAGTTATGCTCGGACGAGTTGCACTGTCTCTGAAAAAGTCAAGTGTTGTGGAAGATTAGCACACACTTATTTCGTTCGAAACAAGACAAAAGTGAAAACTTGTAATGAGATACTATACAAAATCAGCAACAACAAAAAAAAGGAAAACCTGCTGCCAAATTGGGACGGGTTTTCATGAAATTGGTTTTGGGGGTTCGTTTATAGTATAAATAACGATACCCAAAACCCCAGGTGCAGAACTCGTTATGTTCGTTTTTACGTTCAGTGTTCTGCAACACAACTCTAAGATATTACAATTGTTCTGCAGGCATTTTGTCAGCATTTTGAAAACTGCAGTCAAATCAAAAACAGACGTAAAACACAATTAACAGCTAAATATGTGTATTACATATTTGTTATAAAACATCAATATTTATTCATTTACTTTATTTAAAACCAAGGCATACTTTCAGAATTTGTAATTCTGTCGATAACTTTTGAAGTTAAAGATTGTGTCAATGACATAGAAGATGTGTTATTTATAAAGTGTTTGTGGTAATTTGGGCAATGTAAGGAGGTTGTTCCGTAGCTAGAAAAAAAAAGGTGTGGCAAGGAGTGCGCTTTGCACTGCAGAACATCGTAACGTATAATTTTAAAAAATCAGCCAAAAATTTCATAAAATGAAGGAAAAATTGTTCTGCAAAGACTTTGTTCTGCCACGTACGTCTCAGTTTTAAGCACTTTCTACTCCCGTGCCCAAAAAAATTTTATGGGAAATTAAATATTTTGTTAGTTTGGGGTTAGTAAGCTTGTTGAACAGTTGTCATGTCACTTGATTCTGTAAGTTTTAAATTCTGTTTTTCAAAAATTACTAAGTAGAAAAAAACATTTTGTAATTTGTGAAACATATCTTTTACCTATCTGTTAATAATATTTTTGTAACATTATACCTAAGCTCAAAAATTAATTTAAAAAAATAAAACTCTAAAGTAAAAAGTAAACATTTTTTATGGGCTAAAGCAATTTAAAGATAACATCTATGCACATGACAGTTAGTGTAAGGTATGTTAAATTATTGCTTTTGTTTGAAAAAAAATTTTTGTGGGTAGTTCGTTTAATTTCTTTAATTGATTTTCTTGATTGTAAAATAGAATATCTAGCAATATCGTCTTATTACTGGAATTGATTACATTCTGTAACAAAGTATAAGTGGCTATCAGCATCAATATCTCCATAAATACATTTTCCTAGCGTGCGTAATATTTTTTGGAAGTAACAAAATTTTCCGTGATTTGTTGCAACTGTTTACTTTATGTTCTTTTTATTTCTACGGGCTAAAGAAATTTCAAGGGTAAACTTAAAATTCATGTCATTGACTGTAATGGGTATATTAAAATGATTGTTTTTATTTGGAAGCTTTCGTCATGGACAGCTCTGTTTTTCCTTTGGATGTTTTTCTTCATTATCATTGCAAAATAGAATATTTAGTAATATCTTGTTTCTGGAATGCTAACATTCTCTTACATAGTGGGTGACCATCAAAATCAGATATTTCACACATGGAATCTTGTTTTATGTAATTTTTTTCGGAAGTAATCACGAAAATTTTCTGATTTGTTGTTGGCTGTTTACTTTATGTTCGTGTTTTAAATTTAATAAAATTATTTTCTTGATCCCCTATCTTCTTTTTCTACCATCTGATTATATTAAGTCCCATGTTTCTGTTTATATGGTTAATTACAAAGGGATGTGATGGTATAAGGGAAAGAATACATTCTTTAATAAGGGGGAGGGGGGGTCCCCCACGTGCTGTAATTACACTAGCAACCCTTTTGGGCATACTTTCAACAAGGTTTTGATACACAGCTATGGGTATTTGTATACATTCATGATGCAAGAATGTCGCCTGCTCAGCTGTAGATTTCGGACGGGGTTCCCTGGATGTTCTATGGGGTTTAGGTTGGGACTCTGAGCAGGCCAGGGAAGACGTTTTACATCCATATCTTGACTGCGTCCACTGCGTGACAGAGGCTACAACGTGACACGGAGTGTTGTCGTCCTGGAAGTAACATTCGTCCATTACTTAAAATTGCCAGAGCGTAGGAAGAACCTGATTGTCCAAAATGTTCATGTAGGCGTCGGCCTTCAATTTACCATAAACAACATGTGAAGGTCCCAGGCTCTACCACAAAAAGCAACCCCACAAGTAGTCGGATTTTATGCAAATCCGCTGACGAACGGTCCATTATTGTAGGGTAGTATATATATTGCCTGTGTGTAACGCAATTGCCTGTGAATAATAATTGGTAACTATGCAGAAACTTAGATATGAACACGCGCATAAGACTGATCCATTTCATCCTTTCAAAGGGATGCGACTTTAAATGTGAAATAAACTAGTAAAGTTGTACTATTGTTAAATGAATAACTTTAACTAAATTCTAAACATTTTCACTAAATTCCGACTAAATTTTATAACTTGTTACCGAACGAAAGATTTTGGTTCGGGGAATCTACTTGTCGAAAAGACACCGACGGACGCTCTAGGAAAATTTAGCTGTGGAATTTTTCTAAATTGGAATGCACAAAAACATTTTTCTGCTGTGTCCTGATCTCTATAAAAAAGATTAACATAATAATAAAATTACGAGATTAACATGGTTGCTGCTGCCGCAAGATTAAAAACTCGCTTTCTCTCTCGATTCTCAGACGGTTTCCCGAGAAGTACGGATCAGAAAATTACGAAATTGACATGGTTTGTTCAAAATTGTACATGAAACAAGATGGATAAGTTTTTTTCCGATGTGGCTATTAGTTTAGGATGCATTAAGTGTCAAAGTCGGAAAAAGCGAAATTTCTAACTCCAGTGAGAAAAACAAGTACAAATTTTCAGTCTTCAGTCGTGAGTTTTTTACCTCTAAACTTGAATTTTTGCACCCCGACAAGTTTTTTTTAGAAATTTCAATTTGGTTCCTGATAATATATATTTTTAATTCGGGAAAAATCGGGACATTTTCGTTATTTTTTTTGTTAAAACTGTCATATCCATAGCTTATTACTATTAGTTTTTAAATTTGTAAACATCACGGGAAACCTTAGAATGTAATCTTTTTAATGGTACAATTAGTTTTAAAATTGGCTAATAAATAAATTCGATGCGGTTAAAAGTTGATCAAATAAATTTCGGAACTTTCACAGATCGTTATTTCCGATACAAAACTAAAACTGTCATATCTATAGCTTAATACTATTAGTTTTAAAAATTGAATATACCACTTGAAAGCTAACTTTTTTATGCGCTCTTTTAGATGGTAGAATTATTTTTAAAAATGGTTCATAAATACAATCAATGCGATGAAAAGTATAATTTATATTTTAAACATTTGCGAAAGCATAAATTTTTCTTCCCGGAAATGAAAGTCTACATTTCATAACGGGTTTGCCAGTTATAAAATTTATAGTAGCAACAAATACCATAGCAAAGATTTTTTTATTTGGTCGTTGAAACTCGCTGTCACGTCATGCTCAACACGCTTTTTCGCTTGATTCTCAGACGGTTTCCAGAGAAAGTACAAATCAGAAAATTACGAGATTAACATGGTTTATTCAAAACTGTACAGGAAACAAGACGGAGAAAGCTTTTTTACTGTTACTCAACTTTAGTTTAGGGTACATTAAATGTTAAAGAAAAGGAAAAGCGAAATCACTTGCGAAAGGAGTGTTGGTATGCGAGCAGGGTGCTCCTGAGTCGAAATGGCACCAATGGCGTTCTAGTGTTGGCTATCAGAAGTAAATAATTAAATTTAAAAGATGACTAATAACTATTTCTTTCCTTGTGCATTCACCTTTAGAATTGATCTCAATCGTTTTTCAGAGTGAGTGAAAAGAGAGGAAATTTCAGTTGAATATGCAGTTTTACAAAACTGTGTGGATGGGATTTTACAGTAATTTAATTGTAATTCAGTGAATGTGTATTTCTAAACGATACCCGCTTGATTGTATCTCTCAAGTATCACCGGTTACAGCAAATGAGTACCATTAAACACGCTAGCGTTATATTAATCTACAAAACTACTAAAATATTATTTTGAGTTTCGAAAGTTGTGGATTTTAATATTTGGAGCTTTAATCTCGAAAGGTCGTTGCTTCGCTTTTGTCTTAATACTCACGCATTGGTGTTGGATGTACCGAAAAATGCTGAGAAACCAGAGATATTTGAACAGTCAATTTTTGTGTCTGAATGCATTTAAGGATGGCTGAATGGTTGATTCTGGGTTTTATGCTGCAAGTTTGATCAAGTCGTACCATTCACAAGATAGGTAGTTAAGAAAGGTTGTCAGATGGAATGAATACAGTATAAATCAGAGTGTAAAAAAAAGCATAAGTTTTTTATAATCAAGTAATTGGATTTTTTTAATTTAAATCTAATTTTTAAATTTAAATCTGATTTTTTTTAAATTTAAAACTGATTTGTTTTATTTAAATAAGAATTTGTATTTAAATTTCTGTGGCCCTGTGCACTGTTTTTATAATAATTATATATAAGTTTGTTAAATAAAAAATTGAGTTTTTGACATGACATATAAACCAATATTTACTTTAAGTAAACAATCAGAATTTGTGACATGGTAAATCAATATTTATTTTACTAAAAATCATAGTTTGTCACATGATCAATACTGGGTGTTGCGATTAGTGCTGAAATCACAAAGAGTGCAGAAGGTTTAAAGCATTTGACGAGTTCTGTGATTTTCCTAGGGTGCATTTACTTAGTTATAAAAAGGTAAGATTGTTTGTGAGAGATTTAAATCAATGATTTAAAAAAAAATATTATTGATTTAAATCAAGTGATTTAAATCAATCAAGAATCTTGACACCCTGGTATAAATAGAAACAAAAATGGTGTGAAAAAGATTTTCTGAATAGGCAGCCGTCTTATTCGATGACGTCACAGTCATAATAAGTGATGTAAGGCTAGTCGAAAATACTTGCTAAGGTCCCTACTAAACATTTCGTTTAATTGAAATTGGCTATCTTGTAGCCGATATGAGCCTTTTCACGATCGAGCAAGTCAAAAACAACTAATAAGGACCCAACTAAGTATTTAAGGAACGTTTCATGGAAATTGATTATCTATTAGCAAAGGTGGTGAGCTGCTTCATGATTGAGCAAATGAAAGATATTTACTAAGGTCCCTACTAAGCAGTTTAAAAATACTCTACAGATTCCTAGAGAGCTCATGGACTAATATTATCTTTTTAACGTGAGTTGGGTAAAAAAATATACAACACTTCTTTTCTCTAGAAACATCGCAAAAAGGAAATGCAATAAAGGAACGAAAAAATACGATGCACCCAATGAAATTCATGAGAACATTTGTAAATTTCAACCCGACTTTACCCTCTCAGACCGAAGCGCCCATAATTTTCCCCTCAAACGAGCCTTCAACTCTATAAACAAACTCCTATCTCCGTTGGGTTGATAGTTATATCAAGCGCAAGACTCACGCGGTACCAATGTCACGCATCGGTACCAATGTACTCACACCAATTTTGACATTCAACCCCAGAAATGGCAGCGTTGACCCAACCTTTCCCATCCTCGTAATGGCAATCACAGTTAATTTCCGAAAGGACGCGTTACGTAACGCTGCAATTACGTCACAAAGGCGGTATTGCACGGTTACGGTTAGCCTCTTCCCTCTGACTGATTTATGTAAAACGATTTTCGTCGCTTTGTGGGCGACATGCAGCGGCCTACGTACAGCGCTCGCAGACGAGATTTTGGGAGCAGAGGTGCCGATCTGGCAAATCACCTCGCACGTTCCGTCACCGCGATTCTAATTTGGAAAGAATTTTCGAAAATATGATTCATCTGAGCAACAGCACTTTCCATGACAAATCGAGATACACGAAGAAAGGAACGCTCTAAAAAAACTGTTTGAGATTGAGAGTATTCTAAAAAATTCAAGCTCTAATTGAAGCGAATTCGAATTGGTTTCGGTCGTAGTTGTTTATCTAAAATGGTAATCGTCGATTGAACAAGATTTTAATTTTGGTATGTCTAGCAAAATATCAAATTACAGAGCACAAGATGGACGCTATAAATAATTATGTTCCTTTTACGGTTAGGTGTTTCACAAAATGCCTATTTGGAATTCGTAGTTTTGCAACGGCCATATCAACAAAGCGTTTTACGTTCGCGAATCAACGTCGCATGGCCGACCAACCGGTATAGTGGTTAAGGTGTTAGCCTCTAGATCGGAAGGTTCCTGGTTCGAATCCGGGTACGGGCATGGATGTTTGTAAGCGTATGGTGTAGAGGCGGCTGGTGCACCTTAAATCTGTCGTGGCCGAAAGTCCTCACGTTGGGTTGGCGTGGAAGTTTGGAGAGTGGGGTGCCAGCTCAGGTGTTGCTTCGTCATCTGACCGTGGTTCAAAATTACGAGGTGTTGTCCTCGGATCTTTCCCTTAAGGGACTGATCCCGGACCGTCGTCAATAGCCCGTTGTGTTGCTCTAGTACGACGTTAACTAAAATTACCAAATTACCAACGTCGCATGTTGAAGTTAATAAACTTTTTAATAAACGTAATAACGTAAGTTAATAAACGTAAAATTAACTTTTTCACTCTACAGTGAAACTTTGATTAAAACCGTCACTCTTTTATCCGTCAATTTCTGTTGACCGTCAGTCCGTTATTAAAAGTTAATTCATTAAATATTAAAAGTTAGTACGAACACACACATATATATACTGTACTCTGTACAGTAACCAGATTGTCGCGAAAAATAAAATACAATAAACCCCGCCCTATCACCACCTAAAAAAACGCTCGCTAACCCCCGGAAGATTGCTTTACAATCCTCATTGGTTCGTTGAGCGAACCTTGATCCCTTCGCTCGCATCAATGAAGACATGTGTCCCAGCAGAAGGAATTTGCAAAAATCGGATATATATATTCCAAACAAAATATTTTACAAATGTAAATTTTTAAAATATAAAGTTATACAGCCTTTAGAATCAGAACTCGAACAACTAGGAATTCAAATGAAAACTCTGAGCAAATTTCGACTCTAAATGTGAGCGCTGCTTTGGAAAATACCCAGCTTGTTGTTCGTGTATACATTTCCTCAACACTCGAGCTACCTATACACTTTTTCATTGAGTTTGCTGTCGAAAATTGTAGTGCAGGCGTCTTGTTGAACTATAATTGTTGGCCCTGAAAATGGCCGGTTTTTTTTAAAGGCCCAGAAAAGAGCCCCTGTTTTTAACATTTTGAAAGTAAGTAGTGCAATAAACATTTAATTCTTTTTTGGTTACAAGAAAATTTCATCCGATAGCGCTATAAATTCAATTGAGCCCCGAGGCTTCGTGGTAAACAAACAATCGCACAGTGTTGCCTAAACGCGATAACAAATAACGTCTTTCATGAGTGCCACGTAAGAGAATTATATGTATAGATGTATGTACATTTGTACTTCCAGTTCGTAAACGTACATTTTTTATCATTTGTTCATATGCAATGGATGGGGGCGGGGGGTTGTTGTTTTAAGGTTTTTCTGTTATCCGTCTATTCCAGAGTTTCCCAAACTGTGCTTCGCGAGCAATTCTCAGAGTCTCCGTCCACGGCAGTTATTAAGATGACAAGATTAAATTGCCGCTTCCATTTAGCGGGAAAAACGAAACTACTTCCATCAAGCGAAAAGTGTTTTCTCAGACAATAGTTTGGGTACTTGAACTTCGAACTGAAGTTTCTTCACTTTTGAATGACCAAAATAGTTTGCTAGCGGATTATTTTAACGATCATCAATGGTTGTGCAAATCGTGCTACTTGGCAGACATTTTTTTAGAAAATGAACGAACTCAGCAAATCCATACAAGGAAAACGGAAGACAATATTCGATGCTAATGTCGAAATTACCGCGCTGAAGAGAAAGATAGCGTTCTACAAAAAAAGCTTCGAGAATAACAATCTGACATGTTTCTCATTGACTTGAAACTTTTTAGAAGAAAATAACATAACATTGAATGAATCATTGGCAGCAACAATAAAAGAACACCTTTAGCAATTTGCTTCAAAATTTGAATTCATACTTTCCAATGGACACTCAGGAATCGATTCGAAAGAATTCTGAGTGGATTGTAGATCCATTTTCAGTGACGTCAAAACCAGCAGCCCTCACTGTGCCAGAGTACGAGGTCCTTATAGACATACGTTTCGGACATCAGGCATCATTTAAAAGCAAACCACTTCCCTACTTTGGCCTTAGTTAAGGGAGGATCTTTCTACTATATTAAGTTCAAGAGCTGAATTTCTCTAACTGCCTTTTGGTACTCCGTACTAGGTATGCGACATCGACGTCGATGTTTTTTATGTATTTAACATCAATGTATTAGATTCGATGTTTTTGTAACATCTATGTTTATCCTTGTCGATGTTTTTACTTTGTAGATGTTTTATTTTTAAATGAAAAAAAGTACCGTTATAAAAATTTAAAAAATAACCAAGTAGCATAATTTTCATAATCAGCTAACTGAACATACTCTTAGACCAAAGTGGCCAAGGGTGAAGAGTCTGAAAAGTAGGGATGCGACATCGATGTCGATGTTTTCAAATTATTGATGTTTTATAAAAAAACATCGATGTATTGGAGGCGATGTCGCATTACTAGTTGCTAAATCAATTTTTTAAAAATGGGGAAAAAGTTTAAATACACTGAATTTTAAAAACATCGATGGTTTGGGGGCGATGTATTATCAACATCGATGTTTTAATTTTGAATATAGATGTTTTGCTGTCGATATCGCATCAATAGATGTGAAAGCAGTTTTAAGAAATGGGAAAAAAAAGTTTAAATACACTGAATTTTGAAAACATCGATGTTTTGGGGATGATGTATTACCAACATCGATGTTTTAATTTCGAACATCGATGTTTTTGGGATGATGTATTACCAACATCGATGTTTTGCTGTCGATGTCGCATCACTACTGCGTACCTGTGTGAAACGGCCTTTTCGAAGTACACGGCTACAAAAACTAAATATCGAGCTCATTTGGACGCAGAAGATGGTAATGGTAATTTTAGTTAACGTCGTACTAGAGCAACAAAACGGGCTATTGACGACGGTCCGGGATCAGTCCCTTTAGGGAAAGATCCGAGGACAACACCTCGTCATTTTGAACCACGGTCAGATGACGAAGCAACACCTGAGCTGGCACCCCACTCTCCAAACGTCCACACCAACCCAGCGTGAGGACTTTCGACCACGACAGATATAAGGTGCACCAGCCGCCTCTACACCTCACGCTTACAAACATACATGCCCGGACCCGGATTCGAACCAGGAACCTTCCGATCTAGAGGCTAACACCTTAACCACTATACCGGTTGGTCGGCGACGCAGAAGACGATATGTGTCTTCAACAGACAGACTTCTGTGTAACCGCGGACATAGACAAACTCCGCCGCAAGAAGCGGGCACTTTGAATGTACATGCAACATCGTATATTTTTTAAATATCTTTAACTTGTTATATTATTTTGTAGAATTAAATAAAATTGTCTCCAATTCTTTTTTACTATTGTTTCCTTTTTTATATACGTACCTTATAATTCATACTTCTGTATATTTATTTTGTATAATATGCCTTATAGAACATAGACAGAATTGAATTTGTCAGAATTGATAGAACTAAACCCTAAACATTTCTTGGGAATCCACGAGAAAATTTTGCTTCAAAAAGGGCAACGAAGCTGAAAAAGTTTGGGAACCACTGGTCTGTTCAATTAACCGTCACGGTCTCTACCCTGACGTTTTATCGAAGTTTCACTGTAATTCAATTTCAAGCTCTAATTGAAGCCAATTTGTATCGGTTTGGGTCGTATTTGTTTATTTAAAGTTGTAATCGTCGATTGAGCGAGATTTATTTTTTGTGTCCACTAATATCAAACCACAGAGAACAGGACGGAAGTTTCAATTTGTAAATATTTTTATTTCTTTTAGGGTGTTTCACCAAACGCCTAATTCGAATTCGGTGTTTGGAAACTCCTGAATCAGCAACAGGTTTTTCCATCGTGAATTAACGTTGCATGTTGCTGAATTCAAATAAACTTTTTCACTGGTTTAAATTGCAACAAATAGTTTCGGTTTGTCGCTCTTCTGCCATATTTTGATAGTGAAGGGATAATTTGACTGGGATCAGCGGCTTAGCATTACAACTGACATCTCTTAACGTGTACCTATTTCTACCAGCAACAAAATGGGTTATTTTGTCACCTTTGGTAGATCTAGTGTAAAAGTGTATTCCCAACCACTACACCTACAGTAAAAATACTTATAAAACACGAATGTGAAGTTGAAATCACAAAGTTGAGCATGTTATCTCGCTGACAAATATCTAAGATATAATTGGTCGGAAGGTTCCTGGTACGAATCCGGGTCCGGGCATAGATGTTTGTAAGCGTATGGTGTAGAGGCGGTTGGTGTACCTTAAATCTGTCGTGGCCGAAAGGCCTCACGTTGGGTTGGTGTGGAAGTTTGGAGAGTGGGATGCCAACTCAGGTGTTGCTTCGTCATCTGATCGTGGTTCAAAATTACGAGGTGTTGTCCTCGATTTTTCCCTTGAGGGACTGATCCCGGACCGTCGTCAATAGCCCGTTGTGTTGCTCTGGTACGACGTTAACTAAAATTACCATTACCATTACCCGGACCGTCGTCAATAGCCTGTTGTGTTGCTCTAGTACGACGTTAACTAAAATTACCGTTACCATTACCCGAACCGTCGTCAATAGCCTGTTGTGTTGCTCTAGTACGACGTTAACTAAAATTACCATTACCATTACCCGGACCGTCGTCAATAGCCTGTTGTGTTGCTCTAGTACGACGTTAACTAAAATTACCAATTACCAGAAAAATTGGTAGTGTTGTACGGAAATTGAATATGAATTCAAGTAATTGAAAAATATATTAAATTATATTGAAATAGTTGATATTGAAAGATGATTTAACTATATAAAACACTAGATTCTCCTATGTTTGCCGTGGCTACTTAAGTTTTGATGGGTTGCGTGAGGTCACGAATTGGAAGAGTTTCTAATTGTTTTGATTGTTTGTGTGATGTCACGAGTGAAACTAGATACGGTAATTGGTGATTTTTAATCAACGGGCTATTGACGACGGTGCGGAATCAATCCCTTAAGGCAAAGATCCGAGGACAGCACCTCGTAATTTTGTACCACGGTCAGATGACGAAGCAACACCTGAGCTGGCACCCCACTCTCCAATCTTCCACTCCAACCCAACGTGAATAAGAAAAAATTAGGACACCTCGTAATTTTGAGCCATGGTCAAATGATGAGGTCAACATTTGAGCTGTTATCTCACTCTCCAAACTTCCTGTTATAGTGTTGAGATATGATTTCAGATTGACATTAATATATTACTTATTTAAAATATATGAAAACGCTTAAAAATATTTGATCGTTTTGGTAATCAATTCGGTAGTTTTTAATTTACGTCGCACTAGAGCTACACACCGGGCTATTGACGATTGTCCGGGATCAATCCCTTAAGGCAGTGGTCCCCAACCTTTTTATCGCCGCGGACCGGATGATCGTTTGATAACTTTAACGCGGCCCGCTGAGGAGGAGGGGGGGGGGCGTTGATTGTTTATATTTTAGATTGTTTTGATTTAGATAATTTTAATTTAATTGTATTTAAATATGCTTTCAAAATATAATACAGTTGCACCAAAAAATGAATATAAAGTGATTTAACATTTTAACTCACTAGAACGCTAAATCAATGAGAACCCGGAGCTTGTTTCATTGCAACAAGACGGTTTCATCTGGGGGTAATAAGAGACAATGACACCCGAAGTGATTATGTCCAGTTTATTCCATTGTTTGGTTTTGTTTGCTGTCAATGCAGAAAACCCCGCTTTACACCGATAGGTTGTCAAAAATGGCAATAGGGATTTAAGTGCTGTGGTGGCAATCTCAGTGTATTCCGCCATGACTTTAATCCAGAACACCGGCAGAGTTGTTGTCTCGAACGTAGTTTTAAGGTAGCCTTCATTTGCAATCTCCAGCAGTTGATCTTCTTGCACAGACATGCTAGATTTCCCTGATTTGTTGACAAATGGGTTGCGGATCCATTCCTTACTAGTTCGTGGGTCTTTTGTAGTTGGGAAGTAGCGATCACAAACTCTTTTAAAAGCAAAGACAGGTGATCGTGCACCAACTGGGTGAATGAATGTTTAGGCTCAGTCTCGCCTAAAATCCCCGCTAATGTCTGAAACATGTTCAAAGTGCCTCTGTTTACGCGCCGTCCCCACAACTTCAGTTTGGCTTTAAATGCAGCCACTTTGTCTGCCAACTTGAAAACAGCTGTCACATTTGTCAAAATTGGAAAATAGAGAATTCAGAAATCATAATTGAAGCTCTAGTAACAGAACAAATTTCAAGTTATGATTTACCGCCTCCTAATTTAAGTGGAAATTTCATAGATAAGAACAGCACAAACACGAGAGAAATACACCGCAGTAAATAAAATGGAAATAATTTAATGTTCCTTGGGCGGCCCGGTACCATTTGATTCACGGATCGGTACCGGTCCGGGGGTTGGGACCACTGCTTTACTCCACCAAAATAGCTATTAATCCATTTGGATCACCTTATTTTTGCTTTTTTTTATTGGTAATGTTTTAAGTTTTTTATCTCATTTATATTAGCTCTTATCTACTTTAGTAAATTGAATAGGAATTAGTAAATTTAATAAGTTTGTTATTATCTCTTTTTAGATATGACTAATATAGAAGATAAAATTACAAAAACTTATGTAAATTGATCTAATAGCTATTACGTTGATACAAAACGAATGCTATCATCAGTACCAGTAGACACATAATGCCTATATAAATTTGGTATATTATTTTAAATATAATGAGAATAAATGTTTGGCGCAGTTCTTCCCACGCGAACACGTGACTGGCGACTGAGACATCAATCCACACCACGCGCTGGCGCGAGATTGGCAGATAAAGTGTTAATTACTTAAAATCCCTTGATAACTACATATTTCAAATCGTACCTTTTATTCGTTTTAAAATTAAGTAACTAATACTTCCTTTACTTTTTAGGATTTCTGCAAAACTTCTCCAAAGGATAATTTCCAGTGTTTTTTACCTTGAACATATACACATGCTCAAAACATAAGAGAAAATGGTTCAAGTCCGCTCCCAAATGTATTCCTACGGTATGGAACTCTATGAATTCCAGTCTACTAACAAATTCACTGCTTGGAAAATATGGAAAAAGTTGAAAAATATGATTTTTTCTTTTAATACCCCAACTGTAATTGATATTATGACTTTCAAGTGCTTGTACGCAATATTCAAAAGCTTGTTTACAGAAAAGACCAACGATGAAACCAATTGTGAGGAAAGATGGAACAACAAAACTTTTAAACATCCAAATATGGGTAAGTTCTCTTAATTAAAAAAAAAAACATTTGTCAGAGCGAAAAAAACGACATACTTTTTACAAGTATTGAAACTTTGATTAACCATCAGGGTCGAGACCGTGATAGTTAGTCGAATAGACGGATAACAGAAAAACCTTAAACAACAACCCACCCCATCCGTTGCATATGAACTATTGGTAAAAAAACTATTTACGAATTGGAAACACTCACTGCCAAAAGTTAAGCAAGAAAGGTAAAATGCGAAAAAAAAACCCGACAAGTACAGCTTTGATTGACACGAAATTCGGCAACTAGTTTTATTCATGAGACAAAACTAAGAATTAAATGCAAAGATGAAAACAATATTGAATTTTCATAAATTATAAGATGAAGTCATATTGGAGTCATAACAAAAAATTGATTTTTAAATCCAAAACAAATAAACAAAATTGGCATTAATAGAGTATGTGACCACCGTCAATCCTCATACAAAGTTTACAGCGTGTGATCATGCTTTCCATGAGGTGATCAACCACCCCAGAGTCAAGTAATCGCCATTCCTCCTGTAGAGCAGTTTGCAACTCTGTGAGAGTTTCTGGGGGTGGGAAACGTGCAGACACAGCATGGCTGAGGATATCTTAAAGATTTTCAATATGATTAAGGTCGGGCGAGTACGCCGGCCAAACCATATGCGCAATCCCCATCACTATCCAGGTAGTCGTCGACGATGGGAACGCGCATTATCCTCCATTAAAACGAAAGAATGTTAATGTGACTTCCAGGACGACAACGCTCCATGTCATATTGCAGCCTCTGTCAAGCAGTGGTATCCAGATATGGATGTAAAACGTCTTCTCTAGCCTGCTCAGGGTCCCGACCTAAACCACATCGCTGTGTTTCAAACCTTGTTTGAGGTATGCCCAGGAGAATTGCTAGTGTAATTGCAGCACGTGGGGGACCATCCCCCGTATTTGTGTATTTTTTCCCTTATACCATCACTTCTTGCTGTCCGGTCCATCAGTGTAGGGTAGTATATATATATATATGCATACGATACCTAAAAATAACTACTTATTGCAATTCTCACCCTAGACCCGTCCCCTAACTTCCCAGTTTCCTCTCAGTATTTTTTCTCTTTTGTTCAATATACCTACCCCTTGAGACCTCAGGACCTCGCTGTATTTTTGACCTCCCACGAACATTTTTCTTTCAAATCACCTGTCTAAGATCAAATTACTCCTTCGTTTAACTACCGATTTCTACCAATGCAATTACTTGCAAGATCCAATGATCCAATGGGGTCTTTCTTTTAATTCTTATCCCTCTGGCGAGTTCCATGTGAACTATGCACTTTTTCCTTGAGCCGTCCTAAACTTCGTACCCTCAACAACCTCCATACGTTATTAGTTTGCTATTTGTGTAATAAAGAATCTTTTTAGAATTTCTGCCTCACCATTTGAGGAACCAGCATTACATTCCACACCAATGGATCATCCTCATCCGGTTGCCTAATACCACTCGTGCTACTCCGTCACGACTGCAGAAACCTCTCTAGAATTATATAGAATTAATTCTATAGAAGCTCATATTTTGTTTATAGATAAAGCAAATTTTTTTATAGCTATAAGCAAATATTTTTGCTATAAGCTTTATAAAGTAAGCTCTCTATAGACAAGATCTAAATAAATCTCAATACAATGTCGGTAGAAACCTTTTTCTAAAAGCTGTATAAAGAAAAGTTTATAGAAATCTATTGAATGTCTGTAGAAACCTCTCTATAATTATATAGAATTAATTCTATAGAAGCTCATATTTTGTTTCACAATTTTGCTTTTGTGTAGAATTCTATACTTATAAATTTCTATAGAAAAGGAGTTTGTTAGTTTTCTAAACAAATCTTGTAGAATTTTCTCCCTATAGAAACTAAATGTTGTTTCTCTACTGAGTTTTATGGAACTTTATTAAAAAATTTCGTAAGGAAAGGATTTGTGGGCCTGAAATAAATTTTAAGTTGCTTGAACAGTTTTGATTGGTGTTGCATCCCGAGGAAAGAAGAATCTTAAATATGAGGTAAATATATGAAAATGAAGCAATGAATACAAACATAATGGAGGGAAGTATTTTTTATTGAGTTTATAAATAAGATATTTCATGGAATGTGCTTTTAGGTTTTTCGAATAACAAATGTAAAAGAGGTGATTATACAGATGCTCCAAAAATAATTGTTGATAATTCAAATTTCTTAAAAGTCAGCTTTTAAAGTTTTCGTCGGAACGTTTTCTAAGTAATTTCTATGTACTCCAGTTCTGCGTTGCTTGTATTAATGGCATTATTTCGGTCAAAATCGACGAGTCCACAATCCATTCGGTTTAGATTGATGTTTTTCTCTGCCGTGACTTTATTTATGCGATGGTTAGTACCACTGAGACGACAAGACAAAATTATCTGAGACTCCTTTGGTATCATCTGAAAGATTTGTGGCAAGATCTGCTGCTGGTGCGTCAACAGCTTCTGCAGCAGCAAGTAGGGCTCTTTCTGCCATCTCGTCTTCGACGGTACGCAAGCGCAAGTCCATGAATTCATCAGGGTGTTCAGCATTCCACTCTGCGAGGTAGTCGCGTTCAACGTAGGGTTGCTCTTTCTGTTTTTTGGCCTCCTTTTTTGCCTTTTTCTTCTGGCTTCGCTTTTCCCGAAACTTCCTTCTGAAATAGCAGGTCGATATTTATTAATTTTCCAGTAAAGGAAGGGCACATTATATGTATTTAAAACCAACAGTTTATGAAAAAACGTAATTTTAACAGACACCGAAAGTCACACAAATAAGTAATTTAAGGAAGATATAAGGAATAGATTACACACTTACATTTGTTTCTCGATCCAATCCAACATCTTGAAAGGTGAATAGGATGTCTATAAAAATATCGTAAATAGCACTGAAAAGTACTGTTTGTTAAAAACGTCGGTAAAATTGACGTAGGTAGCACTGAAAAGTACTGTTTATAAATAAATTGCAGCGGAAAACTCCTCTACAACAAAAAATCGCTTTAATCAAACGTATATTAATATCACTTGATCACAGCTTTAAAAGACGCAAGTTAGCAGTTCGAAAGATATAACATGAATGACGAAATATTTTTAAAACAATACATTTTACATGCGCAACAATGTTTGGGTAACAATGAAGTAGAAATTTCAATGCTCAGGAAACAATGGACTCGTCCACTATTATACTTAAAATAACTTTATTGTTTTAAGAAAAAAAATGAGTGGATTTAATTGTATATATTTCCATTCTTGTAAGTAGGAAGTTTGAAATTTATGCTGAATTCAGAATTAATGATATAATATGTATAAATTCAGTTCAATATTTGTTTTAATATTTCATATTTTTAAGATTCATACGTCATTAAAACTCCCTTTCTAAATAATAAGGCTGTTTTTACTTTTTATACTTCTACGACACATATGATTTGCTTTACTTTACATTTCTAGTCCTTAAATTCCCTTTTCACTCAGTATATTTAACTCCTTAACAATTTCATTTTTTTCGCGAATTCGATCCAAATAAGGTCATTTTTTTTTCCATAAAACATTTGGAAGTAGGAAATTATTATTAAAAACATTTCTTCTTCAACAACTTCCAATCCCCTCATTCTCCAGGTAGTCGTCGACGATACCAGCTCTATGGGGACACGCATTATCATCCATTAAAACGAAAGAAGGACCAACTGCTTCAGCGTACAATCTCACAGTGGGTTCTAGATCTTCATTCGGATACCGGACAGCTGTCGCAGAACCCCGTCTATAGATGTGCAGGTCGGTGCGATATCCCAACGAAATCCCGGCCCACACCATGTTGCTTCCACCTCGGAATGCGTGATGCTCGATGATGTTATGCGGCCGATTGCGTGTGACGTGTTCTCTCCAGACCCTTACACGTTTGTCATCTGGCTCCAGAGCAAATCTCGACTCAATCGTGAACATAATGATAGCCCAATCAGACGCAGTCCAATTCACATGTTGTCGAAAGCACTTTAATCGTGCCCCTCTGGATTGGACGGATAGAGGAACACAAACTCGGGGTACCCGGTCGCATATTAGCAACCTTCACTGGATTAGAAGACATGGAGGAAATTTTAGGCTCGCTGATTCGTTGTTTGCAATTTTAAGCCCGCTGATTCGTTGGTTTCTCACCCAGTGATCTATGACGTCACTCCCTCATAGTGCTCCACTGCGCATGCGTGAGAAGTATCCACATTTACTTGCAATATCGTATAGTGCTCAGTTCGTTACAACATGTTTCACAGTTGAGATTTTATTAATGATTCGAAATTAACTGTTCTGAGCACCTTATTCAATAGACAATGCACATTTTCAAGATTACAATTAACTTTTTTTTATTCGAAAACATAGGTATGTATATACAGTATTCTGTACCTGATAGTAGAAGTATCGTATATGCAAATTTTTCGATTGTAGGGTATAGTAAGTGGAATTTAAACAATTGTAAGTGAGCAACCATTTATTTGACTTAAAAGCATCTATCTTTTTTAATGTTAAGAAAAAGCCATTTAAAATGACTTGTTCTCTATACCAGGCCTCGAAATAGACTGTTTAATACGGTGCACCTTGTGTACCTAAGTTTTTAAATTAGGTGCACAGATTATATTTTAGGTGCATACTTAAAAAAACGTAATATAAGAGCATTAATGTAATGTAAACTACTTTATTAGTTGGGTAAGTTTGGATATGTTACTAGTAGATCGTAAATAAAAATATTAAAAAAAAAAACATTTTATCTGCGGAATTATTACTTACCAAAATTCAGTCATCATCAGACATTGGTGGGCAATCAGAAACGGCTACGTTTTTGGCAGATCCTTACCCATAAGGTTTAGTGTCCATCCTTCTTTTTGTATTTTTCCTTCATAGCAAGATAGCATTTTCTGGATTAAAGTTTTCGCATAGTGTGTATTTAGGAATTTTAATTACGTTCCTTTAGAGCGAGAGAGGTCGATACTAATATTTTGTTCAGGCATCAAAATAGCCTAAAATATGTTTCCCCCGCTTTTTTTACCGATTGGTGCACTGCGTGCACCTAGAGGGAAAAAAATTAGATGCACAATTTTATTTATAGGTGCACAGTGCACCCGGGTATTTCGAGCCCTGCTCTATACTGTATAATTTTTCAAATGTCAGTTACGATAGTTTACCCCTGAGGTACAGAATTATAATTACATTTCACAGTTACAAATTTTGATTAACAGCATATGCATCCATTTCTTGTGACAATTACATTAGAATTACTATTATAGACATCGTTTTGTTGGGTATGTCATTTAATATAGGGAAATGTCAAGTTCTGCATATGGGTTACAGGAACAGTGGAGCCGAGTACTGTCTGCAGGGAGTAAAGGTAAAGGAGGGAGAAACAGTCAAGGATCTTGGGGTGATAATTCACAGGGATTTTAAAATGGGTCACCAATGTTCAGCTGCGGGTGAAAAGGATAATAGGTTATTGGGGTATATTAAAAAGACTGTAACTTCAAGGGATAAAGATATAATCTTGCCGTTATATAAGGGCTTAGTAAGATCACATCTAGAATATGCTGTACAATTCTGGGCTCCATATATGAGAAAGGATATAGAATTAATTGAAAGGGTTCAGCACAGAGCTACAAAAATAATAAAGGGGATAGCAAATCTCGACTCTAATGAACGTTTCAGCAAGCTAAACATGTATACACTGGAAAGAAGAAGGATGGGGGATTTGATTCAGCTTTTCAAGTTGGTAAAACAAGGGGACACAGAGGGCTTAAATTTCAATAAGCATAACAGAACAAGGGGCCATGGGTATAAATTGAATAAGACACATTTGAATCGGGATTTAAGGAAAAACTACTACGTTAATAGGGTGAAAGACGAATGGAACGCGTTGCCAGAAAATATAGTTAATTCAAAGGGAGCGTACGAATTTAAGATACGATTGGATAATCAGTGGGAATTGTTTTTGGAAAGTTCGTTTTTCTATAATCGAAATTGTTAAAGATAGATTGAAAATTTCAACGGATTTGAAATCTGCGGAAAATTTTATACACCAGTTTACTACCTTACATCTCGGCGTTGCCCGTGGTGTTGGTTTGGGAAGTAATTTAAATACTTGAAACTTATTCTTTACGTAAAGTTAGTTGGCTTGTTTTTCTAATGCGGTTGCAGCACTTCAACACAAGATTTCAAACAAAGAATTCCAAATTGATAGATGATAGTTTATTGATCAACACCAATTAGATTAAACGTGATACGCCTTGCCAAAATGACGATAAACTGTATCATAAGGTAACCCCCTATCTCTAATATATATCTTCATTGAATATATCTATATTGAATATTATCTTCAACCGATTTGAAACGTTGATTGTTTATATTTTAGATTGTTTTGATTTAATAATTTTAATTTAATTGTCTTTAAACATGCCTTCAAAATAAAATACAGTTACCCCAACAAATGAATATAAAGTGATTTAACATTTTAACTCACTAGAACGCTAAATCAATGAGAACCCTGAGCTTGTTTCATTGCAATGAGACGGTTTCATCTGGGGGTAATAGGAGACAATGACACCCGAAGTGTGTTGCTTATGTCCAATTTATTCCGTTGTTTTGTTTTATTGCTGTAACTGCAGAAAAACCCCGCTTTACACAGATAGGTTGTCGGAAATGGCTATAGGGATTTAAGTGCTGTGGTGGCAATCTCAGAGTATTCCGTCATGACTTTAATCCAGAACACCGGCAGAGTTGTTGTCTCGAACGTAGTTTTAAGGCCGCCTTCATTTGCAATCTCCAGCAGTTGATCTTCTTGCACAGACATGCTAGATTTGCCTGATTTGTTGACAAATGGGTTGCGGATCCATTCCTTACTAGTTTGTCTTTTGTGGTTGGGTAGTAGCGATCAAACTCTTTTAAAAGCAAAGACATATGATCGTGCACCAACTGGGAGAATGAATGTTTAGGCTGTCTCGCCTAAAATCCCCGCTAATGTCTGAAACATGTCCAAAATGCCTCTGTTCGCGCGCCGTCCCCACAACTTCAGTTTGGCTTTAAATGCAGCTACTTTGTCTGCCAACTTGAAAACAGCTGTCACATTTGTCAAAATCGGAAAATAGAGACAGAATTCAGAAATCATAATTGAAGCTCTAGTAACAGAACAAATTTCAAGTTATGATTTACCGTCTCCTAATTTGAGTGAACCGCACAAACCCAAGAGAAATACACCACAGTAAATAAAATGGAAATAATTTAATGTTCCTTGGGCGGTCCGGTACCATTTGATCCACGGACCGGTACCGGCCCGGGGGTTGGGGACCACTGCCCTAAGGGAAAGAGGACAACATCACGTGATTTGAAACCACGGTCAGATGACGAGGCAACACATGAGCTGGCATCCCACTTGTGTGTGTGTGTGTGTATGTGTGTGTGTGTGTGTGTGTGTGTGTGTGTGTGTGTGTGTGTGTGTGTGTGTGTGTGTGTGTGTGTGTGTGTGTGTGTGATACCACTCATCTTTACAAGTTCAAACTATCAAATGATTCTCAAAAAGGCCATGGGAACCCAAACCGACACACGAAAGCATGTAAGCCGGGGAAGACTGTGAGTTCGTGCATTCAGGACAAACAGGAAAACTCTTTATGTCCATTTTGAAATTTGAGAGTGTTAGTATGGCCACTATTAATCTGGACACAGCCGTCTGTGATCACATAACGCCTCCAAAGCATAGCCAGGACGAGTTCCCCAATCATGAGTATAGGAAGTTCTTCGCGTAATATTACCGCAGATTTTTAACGGAAAATTCTCTGGGATGTAAATAGATTCAATGACGCTAGTGTCTCCAAGGAACCTTCATTAACCATCCGTCATTTTAAAGTAATTTCCCTTAATGCTAATATGAGAAGTGATCCATAGAGAGATCAGTCAGTAAAAAAGACAACTGGTGGTAGCAGTCTTAGAATGTATAACAGTATTTGTGCGCACTTCCGACTGCAGAGGTTCCTCCAAGAGAACGGCAATAATATGTCATGTTATGTCCAGTTTACTGTACAATAGCATTATAAATATACATGGATATTTATATCTCTATTAGAATGTGTCCTGGGGAATTGCGTGACAAACTGTCTTTAGTTAGGTGCACATCTACAGAAATATTTTGGGGAAACCCAAAATTTATAGATACAACTATAATTGAAATTTGTTATTAGTTGAGATAGTTTTCAAGAGGAAGAGCGCCGAAAAAAGAATTCCTCTGTACAGGGGACGTGGAGTAAAAATTGTTTGGGTGTAGTGTAGTAACAATTGTCTATAGATTCATTAGATATTCAACTAGTTACCACCGTCCCAGCCTAAGCCAATCGGTGTATCGCCACGTAATTTTGAACCACGGTCAGATGACGAAGCAACACCTGAGCTGACACCCCACTCTCCAAACTTCCACGCCAACCCCCTTTCGGCCTCGACAGATTGAAGTTGCACCAGCCGCCTCTACACCCTACGCTTACAACCATCCAATGCCGGACCCGAACCAGGAACCTCCCAATCTAGAGGCTAACACCTTAACTACTATACCTGTTGGTCGGCACACGTAATAAAATTTAAATTCATTTTCAATTACCTTAAGCCGACCAACCGGTATAGTGGTTAAGGTGTTAGCCTCTAGATCGGAAGGTTCCTGGTTCTAATCCGGGTACGGGCATGGATGTTTGTAAGCGTACGGTGTAGAGGCGGCTGGTGCACCTTAAATCTGTCGTGGCCGAAAGTCCTCACGTTGGGTTGGCATGGAAGTTTGGAGAGTGGGGTGTCAGCTCAGGCGTTGCTTCGTCATCTGACCGTGGTTCAAAATTACGAGGTGTTGTCCTCGGATCTTTCCCTCAAGGGACTGATCCCGGACCGTCGTTAATAGCCCGTTGTGTTGCTCTAGTACGACGTTAACGAAAATTACCATTACCTATCAATTACCTTAAGGTGCAATTCTTATACGCGTCGCCGACCAACCGGTATAGTTGTTAAAGTGTTAGCCTCTAGATCGGAAGGTTCCTGGTTCGAATCCGGGTCCGGGCATGGATGTTTGTAAGCGTATGGTGTAGAGGCGGCTGGTGCACCTTAAATATGTCGTGGCCGAAAGTCCTCACGTAGGGTTGGTGTGGAAGTTTGGAGAGTGGGGTGTCAGCTCAGGCGTTGCTTCGTCATCTGACCGTGGTTCAAAATTACGAGGTGTTGTCCTTGGATCTTTCCCTTAAGGGACTGATCCCGGACCGTCGTCAATAGCCCGTTGTGTTGCTCCAGTACGACGTTAACTAAAATTACCATTATCATTACCCATTGTAGTAGTACTCTGCGTCAGACGCTTTATAGGAATCGCACCTATAGAGCGATTCCTATAGAGCCTGTTCCCACACCTATATATAAGCCACTTGAAACACTGGTCGACAAAATTGTGCGGAGCTTTCCGTGACTTCAATTTCAGCAAACAATTATATCTTGGACATTTGAGACCTCTGACGGTAATGGTAATGGTAATTTTAGTTAACGTCGTACTAGAACAACACAACGGGCTATTGACGACGGTCCGGGATCAGTCCCTTAAGGGAAATATCCGAGGACAACACCTCGTAATTTTGAATCACGGTCAGATGACGAAGCAACACCTGAGCTGGCACACCACTCTCCAAACTTCCACGCCAACCCAACGTGAGGACTTTCGGCCACGGCAGATTTAAGGTGCACCAGCCGCCTCTACACCATACGTTTACAAACATCCATGCCCGGACCCGGATTCGAACCAGGAACCTTCCTATCTAGAGGCTAACACCTTAACCACTATACCGGTTGGTCGGCTTGGGACCTCTGACATAACTCGTCACAGAAAAAACTCTCGCTCCGTTAACGAAAGTAAAGTAACTCAGTGACTGAAATATGTTTTCGTTTTTCATCAGGACGCGGTGTCCCCTTTGCTCAGACGCTCGTAAAAGTGACACAAGGGGGGGGGGACATGCAGCGTGAAGCGTTCCCATTGTTGTCCGCGCGAAGCGTGGTGGCAATCAGAAAATACTCGTTTGTCGCTTTTTGTTGTGCTGTCGGGTTTATCAGTCTCGGGCTGTTACAGTGCAATGCTCTTTCGCCCACTCGACTCGCTCCCACAGCTCGACCCCCAGCCCACGGTCGACCTGCCCCCGGCCTTGCCGCCGCGGCCGGTCCCCCCACCGACGGCGGTCAGAGCCGTTGCAGATTGCGCTACTTTGCATTCGTTCCTGCGGGAATGACTTGGGATTCGGATAGCGGGTGGATGCTCAAAACCGTAATTTGTCCAGAGTTGGATAAGGCTAGGTGCACTGATTGACTATGACGCATGAGAGGCGTCTTATGTAAAGCTAAATGCAGGTTGCGGCAGTGTTTCTGCTAGAGGTGGGCTGGTATTCCCACAGCTGACGCAATTGGCCAGACTGCGACCTTGCACCACAAAAATTCCACCGATCAATCTGATAGCGCTATGGATAACAATGTTTTCGCAAAATAACAATCAGCAAAGAAAATATCAAGTTGTCCTCGGGAGCTGAAAGTGCTTAAAACTGCGACGTACGTCGCAGAACAAAGTCTTTGCAGAACATTTTTTCCTTAATTATATCAAACTTTTAGCCGATTTTTTTTCAATCATAAGTTATGATGTTCTGCAGTGCAAAGCGCGCTCCTTTCCACGCCTTTTTCCTTCATTTCTAGCTAAGGAACAATCTTCCTACACCGCCCAAATGTTACTTCTAAAGTTATCGACAGCATTGCAAATTCTGAAAGTATGCCTTGGTTTTAAATAAATTAAGTGAATTAATTTTGATGTGTTTTATTAGAAATATGTAATACATATTGAGCCGATGATTGCGTTTTACGTCCGTTTTTTATTTGACTGCAGTTTTCAAAATTCAGACAAAATGCCTGCAAAACAATTGTAATTGCTTGGAGTTGTGTAGCAGAACAATGAATGTAATTCTGTACTTGGGTAAAGCACGTAGGAACAAGTGTCTTTATTTGAAAATATTCATTACTTCCCTTCAATGCAATAACCTGTCATGTCCTAACACTGTTTTTAAATGTTTGAATCAATATAATTCTGCACCTAGACAGTTGTCTATGATTGTTATTGGGATTGCAGAAAATATTAGAGGCGTCTTATATGTCAAGCTAAATGCAGGTTGCGGTATTATTTTAGCTAGAGTGTTTCTGCTGTTATTCAGATAGCTAACGCAGCTTGGCTAGACCGGGATCTTGCACGACAAAAATTCCACCGATCAATCTGATAGATAGCGTTATGAATAACAGTGTTTTCTCAAAATATCAGTCAGCAAATATAATATTAACAGTTGCCTATGACTGTTATTGCGATTGTAGTTAATACTAGAGGCGTCTTATGTTAAACTAATTGCAAGTTACGGTAGCGTTTCAGCTACAGGTGAACTGTTATTCCGACAGCTTGCAGCTTGTTATCTTATTGTTTTATAGGGGATTTTTTGTAAAGAGAAAAGTGGTTTTTTACAAAATATGAATAGCATATTTTGACCAGAATGTAAATAAAACAAGCTTTTGGTAATTTTTGTAACATAATCAACAATAACGGATTTGAAGAAGGTCCAAATATTGCAATATCTAGACGATTTAACCCAACTAGGCTTTCATATTCGGAGCTGAATAATTGGATCTACCTGACCATTTTTTCCCCTTAAAATAGTCCCGCTCAACGAGCATCATCGAATTTAGTGATAAATAACACTCTGCGAAATGTGATTATTCTGCCCTTTCCACGTAACCAAAACAACCAATATTAAAATTATTTTCAAACTGTTAGCAACTGACGATATTAAGTTAGTGAAACTGTTCACATATTGGCAGTTATAAACTATCACCGCAAACTAGCAATAAACATTTTAGCATTGAAGAAGTATAATTTTTTTATTCGTTTCCGAAGTTTTCCTATACATTTTCTGTTGGACTTATGATCAGTCAGTATAGCAGTGATCTAGAATGAATTCTAGATCACTGCTGCGAAGGTCAAATAATATACGCAAATGTTTTATTCGTTTATCTCAAGAGTCGGTTCGTCAATGTTATAGGGATGCTTTTGGAAACTAGTCATTGAGTCTGATAATCACATTATCAATTCCTCACTGTATGGAATTACGTTCAAATAAAATTTAATTTTTGACTTCACAAAAACAATATAAAATATCACATTCCCCGATTGCACAAGTTATGCATTTGTTCTTATATGCATAGTCAGTGGGAGAAAATTGCTTTCATCGTTTGTTCTTCCTCCACCCTCTTTTCGTTCTAGAATACTGGAGGGGAGGAAGAAGGAATAGAAATGCAAATTCGACTGTTCTTGTGTCCCGCTGAGTCGGTAGTCGGTATGTCAGTATGACTAAGGTGCGGTTTCGAAGCTGATTGAAATTTGACTATTGAGTTTGATAATAATTGAATTCTTGATGGATGAGCTGCATACCCAGTAAACCACTTTCTCATTATTTTGATTCCAAGAAATGGTCAGTTCTCTCAATACTCTTGTCTGCTTTTTGCGACTTGACCTTGAGTTCACCAGCGAATTTGGTTCCAAGAACACAGAAGTGTCTCAGGGGTTGAAATAGATACCCGAAGAACAAACCTTGCTTTCCCTATGGTGTATGTTTCAGAGTTGAATAGAAGGTTTTAGGATAAACTATTCCCATCAAATAAGAGCAGTTGGTGTTTTTCTGTCCAAATATCTTTTTCAAATTGATAGAAATAATCTAACCGCTTTTATAGTTCATTCAGGACTCAGTCACTGGTCTATTATGCACGATGAAATTAGTCACTGGTCAACGAAACTTAATTTATAAAAACCACTTTACCAATATACCAATTTATAAATTATAAAAACTAATATTTTGTTTCAAGTGAAATATGCCCTTGTGGGCTCGGAGATATTGAGACATTCACCCAAATATAAGAATATCTCATATTAGTTGTCATGGATCAAAAATGTAGGTCATTATTTAGTCATTGGTCTAAGCCAACCTATTTAGAAATTTGGCGTAGTGCGAAAGAATGGAATGGTGAGTTTTCTTTCACTGTATAATTCATTACTTTTCTTTTCTTGTACTCACAGAAAAGAAGATAAATTCTATATCGAAATTTGGTACAAGGCTCATAATTCTTTCAGGCATTTTCTTGTAAGAAAATACTTCGCTCACGCATTCATTGGTCTACACCAATTTAGATCAGTAATCGCTACCCTACGTCAGACTATTGTGAATATGGTGTAGTGATGACGGAATTATGCATGTTTTATGTTACATTAAAATCATGTTCAAGCCAAACTTTAACCATGAGGCTCACATTTGTTTCGAACATTCTTTTCGTTATAAGCAAAGCATATTTCGCTTTCGGAGTCACTGTCTACGCCAATTTAAGTCAGTAATTAGTCAGAAAAATTGGTCTTCGCCAATTTAATTCAGTAATTAATCACCGGTCTACATCAGCTTACTTGTAAATACAGCACACACACACACACACATTGCAATGAAAGATAGTCTCTTGAGTTTACAGAAAAAGTATATTCAAGGTCAAAGTTGAGTCACGTGTCACAGCTCTTTCGGTTGGATGATTGGTTTGGGTATATATTTCGCTTTTATAGAGCAAAGGAAGCATATTTGGCCAAATTGTGCCAATCTCAATACTCAACATCAAACAATAGACTCGAGGACCATTTTTTCTATCACAAAAGAAAGAAATACACCTAGAAAGAAATCGAACCTCAGTTGTTTTTGACATTATTTCTGTTATAAGCAAGGCATACTTCTCTATCGTTGTCAATGGTCTACTCCAATTTTGGTTAGTAAGTAGTCAATGGTCAACTCCAGCGTATTTAGAAATATGAGAGTGTAACACTCTAATGGCGGCTTCTCTGATCAAGCCGGCACGAAGTAGACATATTCAAGAATTCCTTAATTGGAGATCATAAAACTCCTTTCAAGTATCAACTGTCCAAAACTAACCCTAGAAGTAGTACTACAGCACTCTATTTGACATTAAATCGGTCATAAAGTTCTGGGCACTTGACATAAACCCTCTTCGTCTGACGTTACACTGGCATTACGATCTCATAAATCTCAAACCCCTTGAGAACACTCAAGATTCCATCGACATATGGTTTTCAGCTGAAAGCGACTTCGATCGATGGAGAGCGAGGACACACTCTCGCTAACCTCTGCCGAACCCTTCTTGTCCCTAAATATCTGTAACTTTGCTGTAAATTTCTGCTAAAGTGTAGGATGTTAGAATAAATGTTGTAGTGGTGAAACCCAAAGATCTTGTTCTTTTACGCTACCATTTCTTACTGTCATCACTCCATTTCTTACTGCCATCACTCCATTTCTTACTGCCATTACTCCATTTCTTACTGCCATCACTCCATTTCTTACTGTCATCACGCCATTTCTTACTGTCATCACTCCATTTCTTACTGCCATCACTCCATTTCTTACTGCCATTACTCCATTTCTTACTGTCATCCCTCCATTTCTTACTGCCATCACTCCATTTCTTACTGCCATCACTCCATTTCTTACTGCCATCACTCCATTTCTTACTGCCATCACTCCATTTCTTACTGTCATCACTCCATTTCTTACTGTCATCACTCCATTTCTTACTGCCATCACTCCATTTCTTACTGCCATCACTCCATTTCTTACTGCCATTACTCCATTTCTTACTGTCATCACACCATTTCTTACTGCCATCACTCCATTTCTTAATGTCATCACTCCATTTCTTACTGCCATCACTCCATTTCTTACTGCCATCACTCCATTTCTTACTGTCATAACTCCATTTCTTACTGTCAACACTCCATTTCTTACTGCCATCACTCCATTTCTTACTGTCATCACTCCATTTCTTACTGTCATCACTCCATTTCTTACTGCCATCACTCCATTTCTTACTGCCATTACTCCATTTCTTACTGCCATTACTCCATTTCTTACTGCCATCACGCCATTTCTTACTGTCATCACTCCATTTCTTACTGCCATCACTCCATTTCTTACTGCCATTACTCCATTTCTTACTGCCATTACTCCATTTCTTACTGTCATCACTCCATTTCTTACTGCCATCACTCCATTTCTTACTGTCATCACTCCATTTCTTACTGCCATCACTCCATTTCTTACTGTCATCACTCCATTTCTTACTGCCATCACTCCATTTCTTACTGCCATTACTCCATTTCTTACTGTCAACACTCCATTTCTTACTGTCAACACTCCATTTCTTACTGCCATTACTCCATTTCTTACTGTCAACACTCCATTTCTTACTGCCATTACTCCATTTCTTACTGTCAACACTCCATTTCTTACTGCCATCACTCCATTTCTTACTGTCATCACTCCATTTCTTACTGTCATCACTCCATTTCTTACTGTCATCACTCCATTTCTTACTGCCATTACTCCATTTCTTACTGTCATCACTCCATTTCTTACTGTCATCCCTCCATTTCTTACTGTCATCACTCCATTTCTTACTGTCATCACTCCATTTCTTACTGCCATTACTCCATTTCTTACTGTCATCACTCCATTTCTTACTGCCATTACTCCATTTCTTACTGTCAACACTCCATTTCTTACTGCCATCACTCTATTTCTTACTGTCATCACTCCATTTCTTACTGTCATCATTCCATTTCTTACTGCCATCACTCCATTTCTTACTGTCATCACTCCATTTCTTACTGTCATCACTCCATTTCTTACTGTCAACACTCCATTTCTTACTGCCATCACTCCATTTCTTACTGTCATCACTCCATTTCTTACTGTCATCACTCCATTTCTTACTGCCATCACTCCATTTCTTACTGTCATCACTCCATTTCTTACTGCCATCACTCCATTTCTTACTGTCATCACTCCATTTCTTACTGTCATCACTCTATTTCTTACTGCCATCACTCCATTTCTTACTGTCAACACTCCATTTCTTACTGTCATCACTCCATTTCTTACTGTCATCACTCCATTTCTTACTGCCATCACTCCATTTCTTACTGTCATCACTCCATTTCTTACTGTCATCACTCCATTTCTTACTGCCATCACTCCATTTCTTACTGTCATCACTCCATTTCTTACTGCCATCACTCCATTTCTTACTGCCATTACTCCATTTCTTACTGTCAACACTCCATTTCTTACTGTCAACACTCCATTTCTTACTGCCATTACTCCATTTCTTACTGTCAACACTCCATTTCTTACTGCCATTACTCCATTTCTTACTGTCAACACTCCATTTCTTACTGCCATCACTCCATTTCTTACTGTCATCACTCCATTTCTTACTGTCATCACTCCATTTCTTACTGTCATCACTCCATTTCTTACTGCCATTACTCCATTTCTTACTGTCATCACTCCATTTCTTACTGCCATTACTCCATTTCTTACTGTCAACACTCCATTTCTTACTGCCATCACTCCATTTCTTACTGTCATCACTCCATTTCTTACTGCCATTACTCCATTTCTTACTGTCAACACTCCATTTCTTACTGCCATCACTCCATTTCTTACTGTCATCCCTCCATTTCTTACTGTCATCACTCCATTTCTTACTGTCATCACTCCATTTCTTACTGCCATTACTCCATTTCTTACTGTCATCACTCCATTTCTTACTGCCATTACTCCATTTCTTACTGTCAACACTCCATTTCTTACTGCCATCACTCTATTTCTTACTGTCATCACTCCATTTCTTACTGTCATCATTCCATTTCTTACTGCCATCACTCCATTTCTTACTGTCATCACTCCATTTCTTACTGTCATCACTCCATTTCTTACTGTCAACACTCCATTTCTTACTGCCATCACTCCATTTCTTACTGTCATCACTCCATTTCTTACTGTCATCACTCCATTTCTTACTGCCATCACTCCATTTCTTACTGTCATCACTCCATTTCTTACTGCCATCACTCCATTTCTTACTGTCATCACTCCATTTCTTACTGTCATCACTCTATTTCTTACTGCCATCACTCCATTTCTTACTGTCAACACTCCATTTCTTACTGTCATCACTCCATTTCTTACTGTCATCACTCCATTTCTTACTGTCATCACTCCATTTCTTACTGCCATCACTCCATTTCTTACTGTCGACACTCCATTTCTTACTGTCGACACTCCATTTCTTACTGTCATCACTCCATTTCTTACTGTCATCACTCCATTTCTTACTGCCATCACTCCATTTCTTACTGTCATCACTCCATTTCTTACTGCCATCACTCCATTTCTTACTGCCATTACTCCATTTCTTACTGTCAACACTCCATTTCTTACTGCCATTACTCCATTTCTTACTGTCAACACTCCATTTCTTACTGCCATCACTCCATTTCTTACTGTCATCACTCCATTTCTTACTGCCATCACTCCATTTCTTACTGCCATTACTCCATTTCTTACTGTCAACACTCCATTTCTTACTGCCATTACTCCATTTTTTACTGTCAACACTCCATATCTTACTGCCATTACTCCATTTCTTACTGTCATCACTCCATTTCTTACTGCCATTACTCCATTTCTTACTGTCATCACTCCATTTCTTACTGCCATCACTCCATTTCTTACTGTCATCACTCCATTTCTTACTGTCATCACTCCATTTCTTACTGCCATCACTCCATTTCTTACTGTCATCACTCCATTTCTTACTGTCATCACTCCATTTCTTACTGCCATCACTCCATTTCTTACTGCCATTACTCCATTTCTTACTGTCAATACTCCATTTCTTACTGCCATTACTCCATTTCTTACTGTCAACACTCCATTTCTTACTGCCGTTACTCCATTTCTTACTGTCATCACTCCATTTCTTACTGCCATCACTCCATTTCTTACTGTCATCACTCCATTTCTTACTGCCATTACTCCATTTCTTACTGTCAACACTCCATTTCTTACTGCCATCACTCCATTTCTTACTGTCATCACTCCATTTCTTACTGTCATCACTCCATTTCTTACTGCCATCACTCCATTTCTTACTGTCATCACTCCATTTCTTACTGTCATCACTCTATTTCTTACTGCCATCACTCCATTTCTTACTGTCAACACTCCATTTCTTACTGTCATCACTCCATTTCTTACTGTCATCACTCCATTTCTTACTGCCATCACTCCATTTCTTACTGTCATCACTCCATTTCTTACTGCCATCACTCCATTTCTTACTGTCATCACTCCATTTCTTACTGCCATCACTCCATTTATTACTGCCATTACTCCATTTCTTACTGTCATCACTCCATTTCTTACTGCCATTACTCCATTTCTTACTGTCAACACTCCATTTCTTACTGCCATCACTCCATTTCTTACTGTCATCACTCCATTTCTTACTGTCATCACTCCATTTCTTACTGCCATCACTCCATTTCTTACTGTCATCACTCCATTTCTTACTGTCATCACTCCATTTCTTACTGCCATCACTCCATTTCTTACTGTCATCACTCCATTTCTTACTGTCATCACTCCATTTCTTACTGCCATCACTCCATTTCTTACTGTCATCACTCCATTTCTTACTGTCATCACTCCATTTCTTACTGTCATCACTCCATTTCTTACTGCCATCACTCCATTTCTTACTGCCATTACTCCATTTCTTACTGTCAATACTCCATTTCTTACTGCCATTACTCCATTTCTTACTGTCAACACTCCATTTCTTACTGCCGTTACTCCATTTCTTACTGTCATCACTCCATTTCTTACTGCCATCACTCCATTTCTTACTGTCATCACTCCATTTCTTACTGCCATTACTCCATTTCTTACTGTCAACACTCCATTTCTTACTGCCATCACTCCATTTCTTACTGTCATCACTCCATTTCTTACTGTCATCACTCCATTTCTTACTGCCATCACTCCATTTCTTACTGTCATCACTCCATTTCTTACTGTCATCACTCTATTTCTTACTGCCATCACTCCATTTCTTACTGTCAACACTCCATTTCTTACTGTCATCACTCCATTTCTTACTGTCATCACTCCATTTCTTACTGCCATCACTCCATTTCTTACTGTCATCACTCCATTTCTTACTGCCATCACTCCATTTCTTACTGCCATCACTCCATTTCTTACTGTCAACACTCCATTTCTTACTGTCATCACTCCATTTCTTACTGCCATTACTCCATTTCTTACTGTCAACACTCCATTTCTTACTGCCATCACTCCATTTCTTACTGTCATCACTCCATTTCTTACTGTCATCACTCCATTTCTTACTGCCATCACTCCATTTCTTACTTCCATTACTCCATTTCTTACTGCCATCACTCCATTTCTTACTGCCATCATTTCTTACTGTCATCACGCCATTTCTTACTGTCATCACTCCATTTCAACCGGTACAGAGTGAAAGACTGATGAAAGTGTTTTTTTCATGTTGAGAAACATGTCCATGGTCAAAATTTGGTCACGGGTAGATAGGTAGGTAATTAACGTCGCAATGGAATAACATAACGAGCTATGGACGACGGTCGGGGATTAATCCGGAAAGGAACGATCCAAGGACAATGCCTTGTAATTTCAACCACGGTCAGATGACGAGAACACCACATGAGCTGGCACCCCACTCCCCAAACTTCCCCACCACGCCAACAGACACTTGAAGCCACGACAGATTTATCATATACCAGCCCCCCTGTACACGACGGTCTGACCTAACCGAGCTTTCCGTTGCTCTTCCAACTGGGCTACCCAATTTGGTCACGGGGCTCAAAGTTCTTTCGGACAGTCGTTCCTTGCTTTTAGGGAACCCCACTTCGCTCTCGGAGTCACTGGTCTACGTCAATAAACTTTTTATCGCTCACCCTTCACTCCCGATGCATTCACGGATGAAGAAATCGGCTCCAACAACAACCGGCCCACATTCTGCAAGGGCTATGAATACAACCAAGGGAGAGAGAAAAAAAAATTATTTTGGGGTATTAAGAATACCCCTTTCTTCTCTAATCTGATTACTACCATCAACCTGCTCAAGGGCCAAACCGCATCATTTCGGAGGAATGCCGAGCGGTATAAAAATAACCGTGGGCGTTTGGAACAGATCATAAAAATCTGAAAACGCAATAAAATGAGCAGGATGACAGAAATTATTTATGATGGAAGGGGAACGCGAAAGTACTGGCTACTCCTTTTAAGCGTCCCTTTTTCCATCCCCCAACTCGGAGAAAAAATTAGAAGCTCATTTCGGATTCATTAAGTATTTTACAGCTGAATTCGGGGGGTAGGGTCAGAGAACAGCTATTATATTTGGATCCCCCGATTGGATACTTCGATTAAGCGAAAATATGGCACTGTTTTTCGTAAGGATTAGAGAAAAAAATTCCAAAAAGATAAAAACATCATAAAAGTTTTATGTGGCATCAAAAAAGTGCATATTTCCGAAATTGAAGAACTGGTATGCGATCAGAGTTAGAGGAAACTAGCGATTTTCTTCATACATTGTTGTTTTGAGTTTAAACATCCATAATTTATCGCAATTTGGCTTATAGAACGTTTTTATTTGTTTTTCAAACAAGAGAACATATGATCAAATATACAAGATTTCATTTACTGAAATCAACCGTAATTGGTACTATTATTCAACTGATTTACTTTTTTCTCAACACGGTTTACCAGTTGATCATTAGTGATTTAAAGAAATCCGAATACATTCTTTTCGCGTTTTCAGGATCGATAGTAAAGTTGTTTATTTACTTTACATGTATAAATAATTATTCACTTTGTATTTAATTAAAAATGTGTGACAATTTTTCGATTACAAAGGTTCTTTTCTCTTTATTTATCTCTCTCTCTCTCTCTCTCTCTCTCTCTCTCTCTCTCTATTTAAGAATACATAAATCTAGATAAATTAACCTGAAATGAGTTTATTATTCTCTTAAAATTATCAGAAAAGAAGTAAGGTTTTGGTGTTACCATTCCCAAACAAAAGCAGAAATTAAAATGATGCCCGAATGAACATATGCCTTGGTTTTACATAAAGTAAGCTAATTAATTGAGATGTGTTTTGTTTCAATATGCAATACATATTTAGCCGATAATTGTGTTTTACCTCTGTTTTTGATTTGACGGCAGTTTTCGAAATTCGGATTAAATACCTGCAGAACAATTGCAATGGCTCAGAGTTGTGTTGCAGAACCCTGAATATAATTATGCTCTTGGGTCCCGTGTAACAAAAGATGACTGCATAGCTCAAACCAAATCCAATTTATATTTCAAATTAAAAAGTATGATATCAAAATCAACGACTTATTGTCTTCTAACAGCCTCTGAAGGGCTCACTACGCCAAAAAATAAATGTTTTATTGAAACTTTACGCGTTGCCGACAGTTTTCCATTAACAGCTCAGCATGGCGACTTCTACCGCAAACAAAAACACGAAAATATCGAGCAAGCAAACTCAACCTACAAACATCGCTAACACACACCAGCAAACGTAACCGCAGAATGTCACGGACGCGATGCATCCTCCGTCTCGTGGCGTATCCTACTCAAACAAACAACCCACAATAGCGGGTTTCATTCCCCGAGACTGCTGTATTACCCCCTCAATTAACAAGATGGCCTGAGCTGCAAGAAAGAAGGTTGTTGTTGCAGAGGGCTCCTCTCTCTAAACAACCATAACGGTATTTGTCTAAGATCCCGACCGTGTCGCTGGGCCTTGCAACAGCGCGCAGCAACCAAAGAATGGGCGGGGATGGAATTATTCCGCGAAAGGCCGACGATTAATTCGCATTCACTAATTGTTGCGGAAGTGTTTGTGGGCAAGGTCGCGTTCAACAGGTGGGCGACTGGAAGCTGCCTTCGCAAAAATTCCGATTTGATACCTGAACCCGAATGCCTTCGATTTTCTTTCTTCTTTGGGTATTGTTTCGTTAATTTTGTCTGGAGCAAGTTTGATTAATGATTGGCGTGCTGGTGGTGAGAAATGGGAAACAAAGACAGCTTTTGTTGTGGAGGTTTTGCTCCAGAATAGCCCTCGGAGTAACCCGATGGCTTGCTTTGCTAAACATACCGACAAAGGATTGGAGAGCAAGGGTAAATAAGTTTGCAAATATGGTATTTACAAACTGGAGGGGGCCCACATTTTTATATCATATGAATAGGCCGACCAAATGGCATAGTGGTTAAAGTGTTAGCCTCTAGATAGGAAGGTTCCTGGTTCTAATACGGGCATGGATGTTTGTAAGCGAATGATGCAGAGGCAGCTGGTGCACCTTAAATCTCTCGTGGCCGAAAGTCCGAAAGTTGGGTTGGTGTGGAAGTTTGGAGAGTGGGGTACCACTCCAGATGTTGCCTCGTCATCTGACCGTGGTTCAAAATTAAGTGGCGACACACCGAATGGCTTAGGCTGGGAGGGTGGTAACTAGTTGAATGTATCAAGTGAATAAGCCGACCAGCCGGTATGGTGGTTAAGGTGTTAGCCTCTAGATCGGAAGGTCCCTGGTTTGAATCCGGGTCAGGGCATGGATGTTTGCAAGCGTACGGTGTAGAGGTGGCTTCTGCACCTTAAATCTCTCGGTACCGAAAGTCCTCACATTGGGTTGGTGTGGAAGTTTGGAGAGTGGGGTGCCAGCTCAGATATCGCCTAGTCATGTGACCGTGGTTCAAAATTACGTGGCGATACACCGAATGGCTTAGGCTAGGACGGTGGTAACTAGTTGAATATCTAAAGAATATATAGACAATTGTTAATACACTACACACAAACAATTTTTACTCCACGTCCCAGTTCAAAGGAATTCTTTTTTCGGCGCTCTTCCTCTAGAAAACTATCTCAACTAATAGCAAATTTCAATTATAGTTGTATCTATAAATTTTGGGTTTCCCCAAAATATTTATGTAGATGTGCACCTAACTAAAGACTGTTCGTCACGCAATTCCCCAGGACACATTCTAATAGAGATATAAATATTCATATCTATTTATAATGCTATTGTACAGTAAACATGACATTACATGACATATTATTGCCGTTCTCTTGGAGGAACCTCTGCAGTCGGAAGTGAGCATAAACACTAACACTGTTATACATTGTAACACTGTTACGACCTGTTGTCTTTTTTACAGACTGATCTCCATATGGATCACTTCTCGTATTAACATTAAGGAAAATTACTTTAAAATGACGGATGGTTAATGAAGGTTCCTTGGAGACACAGCTTCATTGAACCTATTTACACCCCAGAGAATTTTCAGTCAAAAATCTGCGGTAATATTACACGAAGAACTTTCCCTACTCATGATTGGGGAACTCACTGGCTATGGAGGCATTATGTGATCACTAGGGCAACTTTTTGCAACAAATGCAACTTTTTTTCACACGTTCTACGTTGCATGTAAAGTGCTAAAACCAAAATTCCTCATTCATGGGGTGTATTGTAAGTGAGTTATAACCGCAACATAAATGCAACCACCTGCAACTTTTTAAAATTTAGCTTAAAATTAAATAGGCAACTATTTAACTATTTTGTAAAGTAATATTTCAGAATGTATATATATATATATATATATATATATATATATATATATATATATATATATATATATATATATACAGACAATGCAGATTATTGGAATTCAAAACTTCGTTCACCCAGAGGTGCCAAAACGTTTGCTGAAAATCAGAAGCAGCTACGAATGTTTGATTAGTCTCATAGAAAAATCGGATTAAAGAGTACGACATTGAGACGGCGAATGAAGATATCAGATCGATGGACTTTAAAGAAAATCTTTACAACCTTAAAACGTATCTCAAAAAACGATTTGAAAAAATAATGACCTGACGGTTATTGCTACACTTTCCCGAGATGACTTCCTCCCAAGTCGGTATTTACTGCAGCAACAACGTTAGGCAACATCTGTCTCTGTTGAGCCAGTTGAGCTCAGTTTTTCAATGTTAAAGAGATTACTGGCCAAGGATCAGCCATTCAACAACGTCAAAGTTCTTCTGAATTTAAATATGAATAATAATACTTTCGTATACCACTAAAATTGTCAATAAATTCTGATTTTTTCATGTGTTACGAATAATTTATTTTAGATTTTAGTGTATCAAAAATAATGCAACTTTATTCCCATAAGTGCAACTTTAGGGAATGATAAATGCAACTTTTCCCATTTTTTTTGCAACAAAAGAGTTGCCCTAGTGATCACAGACGGCTGTGTCGAGATTAAGAGTGGCCATACTAACACTCTCAAATTTCAAAATGCACATAAAAAGTTTTCCTGTTTGTCCTGAATGCACGAACGCATAGTCTTCCCCGGCTTACATGCTTTCGTGTGTCGGTTTGGATTCCCATGGCCTTTTTGAGAATAATTTGACAGTTTTGAACTTTCAAAGAAGAGTGGTATCATGGACGGTTTACCATGTGCTAAGCAAAGAGGAATTAGGATTCTATGGCCAACTGCAATTTGCATTTTGCAACATATGAGTCGTTATTTTTGAAAGTGGTACAAGTCCTTTTTTACATACATCGAGATGTTTAAGGGTTTGCACATGAATTAATTTTAAAATATTGGCAAACACGTTACTCAATTCGAATGATGTTTTTAACACTATAAACCTGTTACATTTTATTATGCAATAATAATTATTAAAATTGTTAAAGGAAATAAAATCTTTTTTTTTTCTCAGAGTGGACTTATACCGCTTTCAAAAATAACGGATCACATAATTATTTTGACGAACATAAGTTTAGTGAGTGTATATATTGTCAATGCATAAGTATTTCCTTAAAATATTTTAAGTGGCAATTTTCTTTGCATTTTATTGCCTCCCTTTACTTCTTTTGATCCTCAAAGCCCCCTATTTCTCTTGGAGTTGCCCCAAGATTCCTTCAGCGCCCTCAGGGTGTGGACGTGCTCGCTTTGTGAAACTATGATGTAGTAAAACAACCACGGTGAAACGAAGTCTATTCGCCCACTGTAATCAATCATATACCTACGTATGCGTCTCGTGTCTATGAAAAGATCGTGAATAAAACACAGTGGGTGTTGGTAATGTTTAATTGTCATGTCGCAATTGCCTTTCAATTTTTTTAAATTCCCACGATTACTCTACTAGGCTAACATTAATTGCATGGCAAAATCACAATGTCCTATTACCCTTACTTCATAAATATTGTAAACGAAACTATACAAGCGTCGCAGAGCGGATACGAAAATGCCCATCCACCTCGCCGTGCTGTCACGATCTGTCATTGATCCGTCGAACCCACCAATTATAATTGTCATCAAATGTCATATACGTGCTAGCAGACGATTCTCGCTCCGTTGCCACGCTCCTAATAACCACTGTGTTGTTACCAATTGAAATTCGGGACACAATTCTGCCACTTCCACTCACAATTTGCTTCGCACTATTATAACAGATAAATAATACAAGAACTTTATATCTTGTGAAGACTTTATGTGAAGCTTAACAAATTTTAAATTAAGAAATAACTAAAACTGACGCCTACCTCGATCAATTTTACGACCGAAAACACTGACACGCCTTCAGAGGTTGCGTCCACAAACTATTTATAACTAAATTAGATAACATTGAGCAATTATTCGAATTATTTTTCTCGCAACTCGTTTCAAATTTTTCCGTTACTCTTTAAGCCTTGCAAAGATTCATAGATATAATATGGTTATATATATCAGAAGAAAAACCAATATCACATGCATTATCTTCATTTATACCTTCCCATTACCTATGTGAAAGTAATTTATAAACCATCAATTAGTTTAATAATTTAATGAAAACTATTGAAAAAGTATTCTGTGCGTTTATAAAACCTATTAGGAGAGTGCAGAAGTTCTACCATCCGTTTTTTGTGACGATGAAGAAGTGCAAAGAACACCCAATGTATGTAACTGTACATATTCGCCATTACTATCTATGACCTCTTGCCATCTTTCTGGTAGAAGATGAATCCCACGTCGGTAAAAGTCATGAGTTTTGGAGTGTAAAAAGTCTGGTATGGCAGTTTTCACACCACCAAGATCATCAAAGATTTTTCGGCTGAAAGAGTTGGTCAACGCACGAAACAAGTGGTAGTCAGTAGGCGACAAGTCAGAACAGGGAGGGTGGAGTAAAACCTCCCAACCAAACCCCATTATTTTTTGACGAGTCATGACAGCAACATGGGGCCTCTTGTTATCGTGATGGAGGATAACACCATGCCAATTGACGAGTCTGGGCCTCTTCTCAACCAATGTCTGTCTAACTGAAGACGGTACATGTCGGCATTAATGGTTTGGTTTGGTGGCAGGACCTCCCTGTGAATTATTCTCTGCACATCCCACTACTCACTCAACACAACCTTCTTAGGATGAAGTTCTGATTTCGACGTCGATGCAGGCTGTTCAGAAGGCCGACACACAGTCCGTCGACGCCTTATGTTACGGTATATAACCCACTTCTCATCTCCTGTCACAATCCCCGTCAAGACTGGCTCCTTTAAGTACCGGGAAAGCAAGAAAACACAGGTAGCAATTCGGCGGTCCCGTTGATCTGCAGTAAGCTGATGTAGAACCCAACTTTCTGTTGAAACCAACACTTCCAGCCGTCTTTCGACTAGGGATGCGACATCAATGTCGATGTTTTCAGAACATCGATGTATTGGAGTCAATGTTTTTGTAACATCGATGTTTATACATGTCGATGTTTTTACGTTGTCGATGTTTTATTTTTAAATGAAAAAATATCGTTCTAAAATTTTTTTAATTAACAAAGTAGCATAATTTTCATAATCAGCAAATTGAACATACTTTTAGATCAAAGTGGCCAAGAGTGAAGGGTCTGAAAAGTAGGGATGCGACATCGATGTCTTCAAAACATTGATGTTTTATAAAAACATCGACGCATTGGTGCCGATGTCGCATCACTGGTTGCTAAACCAGTTTTAAGAAATGGGGAAAAAAGTTTTAATACACTGAATTTTAAAAACATCGATGCTTTGGGGGCGATGTATTATCAACATCGATGTTTTAATTTTGAACATCGAAGATTCAAAACATCAATTTTTTGCTGTCGATGTAGCATCACTAGTTGCTAAGCCAGTTATAAGAAATGCGGGGGGAAAGTTTAAATACACTGTATTTTAAAAACATAGATGTTTTGCTGTCGATGTAGCAACACTAGTTTTAAACCAGTTTTAAAAAATGGGGGGGGGAGTTTAAATACACTGAATTCTAAAAACATCGATGTTTTTGGGTCGATGTATTATCAACATCGATGTTTTAATTTTGAACATCGATGTTTCAAAACATCGATGTTTTGCTGTC
Source organism: Metellina segmentata (assembly GCA_947359465.1). NCBI lineage: Eukaryota > Metazoa > Arthropoda > Arachnida > Araneae > Tetragnathidae > Metellina > Metellina segmentata. The sequence continues at coordinate 122,827,468 of OX375876.1, forward strand.
AATGTCGCATCTCTACGACTGTTGTCCGGTGAAGGTTGAAGGTTTCGGCTAATTCTGGCAAGGTTGGATTCGGGCTGTTTTTTATGGCTTGATCAAGATACTCTTCTCCAACGAGTGAAGGACGTCCACACCTTGCCTGATCTTGACAGCTTCTGACTCCTTCTCTGAATTTCCAAAACCATCGACGCCGTGTGTTGTCGTCAGTCACCCATAAACTTGACGTATACTACGGCTGCAGTACTGTCTGTGTAGAACTCGAACAATGTCTCACGTGCACTTTATCACTTGCCATGTTACACCGTTCTAAGATGATATTACAAACGCCTTACTATCAGAAACACCGTGATTTTATATGCTGGGTAACTACACGTTTTATTGGAGAACGATTCCGGTCATCACAACGTCATGGGCAACGTTAGTTCAACTGGAAATTTGCAACTCTAAAAACGGGTAGAATTTTTGCACGGCATGGGCAACAAAAACGGCAAGCAACAACCAAACACAACCAAAGATAACGCTAATTATGAAGTTTCTATCGGAAAACATCGACATCCTCATTCAATAACACTTGCTTACAATTAATTTTAACTATGTTTATTACTTGTTAAAGCGTTTCATCCTATGGCTTTATTATAAATAGCCCTTTTCTTGTTAACTTTTTTGCTTTCAATTAGCATAACACTTTGGTATGTTTTCTCCTATTTATATTATAAGTAGGGCAACTTTTTGCAACAAATGCAACTTTTTTTTACACGTTCTACTCTGCATGTAAAGTGCTAAAATCAAAATTACTCCTACATGGGGTGTATTGTAAATGAGTTATAACCACAACATAAATGCAACTTTTTCCATAAATGCAACGTTTTGCATAAATGAAACTACCTACAACTTTTTAAAATTTAGATTAAAATTAAATAGGCAATTATTTAATTTTGCAAATTTAGCTCAAAATTAAATAGGCAACTATTTAATAACTATTTTGTAAAGTAATATTTCGAATGTAAAAAAAAAAACAGACAATGCAGATTATTGGAATGCAAAACTTCGTTCACCCAGAGGTGCCAAAACGTTTGCAGAAAATCAAAAGCAGCTACGAATGTTTTATTCGTCTCACAGAAAAATCGGATTAAAGAGTACAACATCGAGACGGCGAATGAAGGTATCAGATCGATGGAAAATCTTTGCAACCTTAAAACATATCTTAAAAAACGATTTGAAAAAATAATGACCTGACGGTTATTGCTACACTTTCCCGAGATGATTTCCTCCCAAGTCGGTATTTACTGCAGCAACAACGTTAGGCAACATCTGTCTCTGTTGAGCCAGTTGAGCTCAGTTTTTCAATGTTAAAGAGATTACTGGCCAAGGATCAGCCATTCAACAACGTCAAAGTTCTTCTGAATTTAATTATGAATAATAATACTTTCGTATACCATTAAAATTGTCAATAAATTCTGATTTTTTCATCTGTTACGAATAATTTATTTTAGATTTTAGTGTGTCAAAAATAAATGCAACTTTTTCCCATAAATGCAACTTTAGGGAATGATAGATGCAACTTTTCCCATTTTTACTGCAACAAAAAAGTTGCCCTAATTAGGAGTATTTTGTTCTTATTTTTACATTGCATAACAGGAACCCTCACATGAGAAGTTTCCACCATTTCAACAATGTAATAAGATTGCTTACACGCGTTCAGCAATCGATGGGAGCACTCCTCACGGCAGTTGGTCTCATCTCATTTGTAAAATCAAACTCAACTCGACTAACAATTCCAAAATTGTTAAATCTCTCCTGGCTTTAAATGTTCTCACGTTGGGGTGGGGTCAAAGTTTCGAGAGTGGGGAGCCAGCCCAGACGTTAACCTCGTGATCTGACCGTGGTTCAAAATTGAACGGAGGTTGTTCTCGCGTCTTTCCTATCGGGATTGATCCCGGACATTCACCAGCAGCTCTTGGGTTGGCTGCAGTACGTTAATTCAAACAATTTCCTTCCTTCCGCTTAGTATTACTGCAATTTGATCGGTTCCAGACAAAGAATCCATCAGTGACCACCTGAATGGGAAGCGATTGAAGAAGGCGAGGAAATCTTAAACGATCTCTTCGCCTAGACTGGGGAGTGATCAGGGTGCTATTTAGAGGAAGGACTCAAGCCCTCCACATAGAATTCTATCGGTTGATAAACAAAAATACAAACAAAATTTAATCCGTGTAAATCTAAGTTTTGCTTACAACACAGGTAAACTGACGTTGATGTGTCTGAAGCAGTCGCAAATATCGTGTCGAACCTGACGTTCATTTTGCGAACAATTGGAATAGAAATTCGAGATAGAAGATCGTACCACCTCCGAAATTATCTTCTTAATACGAGCCTGGATGTTCTCTTCTCGGTATCTGCAGAACTCCACCCATAATCTTATGAACTCCACCCGGATTCAGATAGTTAGCCCCGGTTTCCCTAACTTAGATTTTAGCTCAAATAATCGGAATCATGTCTATGAATATTTACAGGCCTGTTACCACAGGTCGGTTCCTTTTCTTGTTCCAGAGGAAAATTCCGTCCTTAGGAGAGATAGTCCAATGACACAAGCAAGACCGAATGCTAATAACCCAATTGCTTTTAATTTCTTTTCCATCTCCTCTCGCCAGAGCGAACGCTTAGCACAAATTCCCCCCCCGCTTTGAATGGAATATTAACGGCTTAGGCGAGAACAATGAGAAAATCTCCCGGGCCACGAGCTTAACAGATTGTTTCCTTTCCATTGGTCAGGCTTTCGGAATGATCGGGGAGAGTTGCTGAATGCGGAGGAACAACAAAGGGAAAACAGTGCCGGAGAAAATCGGCCTTTTAACTTTTCACGGATGTCGATGTGGAAAAATAAACAAAACGCGCAACAATGCGTTCAGAGGCTTCCTTTTTACGAGGACCTTCTTAGCAGGGGGACTTAGGGTTTGACCTTCGGAGCCTACTCGTAAATTCGCCACTCCTGCTTGTTTAAGTGGAGGATTTAAGTTCAATGGTAATGTCCGAAAATCTGCATATGGACCGAATCCCTAGATTCAGAGACCCAAATCGATGGCTTGGGAGTCTTCCCCTCTTTGTTAGAGCTGCTTTTACTGCATTGATGGCTGACCCCTTTCCCCTATTTGCTTTGAGAGGATTTACTTGTTGTGGGGAAGGGACTGGTGGATGTATTTGGCTGAACTAAAACACCGCTTCTCGGGAAATGACTTTCACGATGGGATCGAACTTTCCATCACAAGGATCAAGATTGAAATAAAAGAGAAAATTCCGACATTTAAATTTGAAAATCCTGTCCAGAATTGCGTCCGGGATTTTTGTAATGTCCTGTAATATCGCATGGAGTATATAAGAGATCCTGAGATGACTTTTCAACAAGTTCGTGAACTCGTTTGTTCAGATAGTTGGAGCTAAACTTTTCGATTCAGTCCGGAAAATGTGCGAAGGTCGAAACCTTGGATTTATGAGACTAGATCTGATTTATTTTTCTTTCTGGATGAACCAACTTTGAATGGATTTTCCGTTCACCATTTTATTTTGTGTCATTCCAAGCGGATGTTCTTGAATAAGCCTGCGCCTATGATTTGGCAGTTGACTAGTGGGGATAAGTGCGTTTGAAGATGCCGAAATGAAACTATCTCCACGTTACAATTTTACAGTCATTTAAGGTTTAAATTGAAGACCTTTATTTTTTTGGGGACTTTCGACTTAAGAGTTTTTTTTTTACTTCTATTTGGATATATTTTGATTTTTAGATCCCTTTACTTGTATTTGGGTATTTTTGGATTCCTTTACTTCTATTTGGATATATTTGGATTTTGGGATCCCTTTACTTCTAGTTGAATATTTTTGGATCCCTCTACTATTTGGATTTGGGGATCCTTTTACTTCTAGTTGGATACTTTTGGATCACTTTATTTTTATTTAGATAGTTGGATTTTGGGATACCTTTACTTCTATTTGGGTATTTTTGGATTTTGGGATCCCTTTACTTCTAGTTGGATATTTTTAGGATTCCTATATTTTTATTTGGATCTATTTGGATCCCTTTACTTCTATTTGGATGTATTTGGGATCCCTTTACTTCTGTTTGGATATATTTTGATATTGGCATCTCTTTACTTCTAGTTGGATATATTTGGATCCCTTTACTTCTAGTTGGATATATTTGGATCCCTTTACTTCTAGTTGGATATATTTGGATCCCTTTACTTCTAGTTGGATATATTTGGATCCCTTTACTTCTAGTTGGATATATTTGGATCCCTTTACTTCTAGTTGGATATATTTGGATCCCTTTACTTCTAGTTGGATATATTTGGATCCCTTTACTTCTAGTTGGATATATTTGGATCCCTTTACTTCTAGTTGGATATATTTGGATCCCTTTACTTCTAGTTGGATATATTTGGATTTGGGGATCTTTTGAGTTGGATATAAATGTTTTGTGTTAGAAATTGTAAAAAATAACAATTTTAATTGATACAATCGTTTACAGTGGTATTAATTTTGCTATTTTACCTTCATCAAACCGTCGATTTACAAGTACAAACACACTAGGTCGAAATTTTATAATATGATGGAGTTGTTTTTAACTTTTCTAGACCAGGATGTGGTGATCTTTAGACTGTTGAAGCGCCCGCTTAGTCATTCTTTCTTTGCATGAAGGTTAGATATTTTCTTCAGAAACACACCTAGTGAATCTTAGGAATAAGGATATTCACCTTCATTTTCTCTGAACTATGTTTTCGATTTGACGTGTATCACTTGAAAATCAACGATACTCTGCGTTAATTTTAATCTGTTGACACTGAATTTTATTTAACCCTTCAAGGGATTTTGACGTGATACCTCATCCTTCAAGATCTGAATAATTTCGTTAATGATATCTCGTCAATATATTGTCAATATTTTGATAGTGGCAGTTTCGAAGTTCTGGTCAGTTTTCTTTTGATAACAAGACATATCTTCATTCAAGATATGGTAGGTTATGCTAATGACAAGATACCTCTTCGAGACAGCCTCGAGGGTTGAAGTACTCTAAATAGGAAAAAGCGTTCAATAAAAATTTCTTTAAAGTTCTGAAGAAATCTTTAACGGCAAGTGTTACTCCCTTATTGGTTGCTAGCTACAGTATTATATTCGTTTATTAAATGCATTGCATACGTTTTATGGCTGATTGAATCTACCTATAGCAAATTATTTGAAAATTGTTCTTTAATTTTCATTTGCAGATTGATTCATAAGCAACAGGGCTCAAGGTTTGATTATAACTCGATTTTTATCAAACTATTTAAACTATTAAGTACAAAAACATTTTCTGGGAGTTTTATACTGATTGAGACTGGTCAAATTCAAACTTTCACGAATCTTTAGATTGATTCCCCATACTTTGCAGCCGACCAACCGGTCTGGTGGTTAAGGTGTTAGCCTAAAGATCGTTGCTTGTCCGAATCCGGGTCAGTGCATGGATATTTGTAAGCGTATGGTGTAGAGCTGTAGCGTATGGCAGCTGGTGCACCTTAAAATATGCCGTGGTCGAAAGTCCTCACGTTGACGTTGGGTTGTTGTGGAAGCTTGGAGAGTGGGGTGCCAGCTCAGGTGTTGCCTCATCATCTGACCGTGGTTAAAAATTACGTGGCGATGTCCTCTTGTCTTTCACTTACAAATTGATCCCGTACCGTCGTCAATAGCCCGTTGTGCTGCTCTAATATGAAGTTAATTAAAATTATATTATCATTACCCATGTTTTGCACCTTGCTAATCGTTTACAAGCAAATAAAAAATGTGTTCACCTCAAAAAATTCAGGGTATCGTATAGTTTGGAAAACATTGCTTCAAAATTGTTGTTGTCCTCATATCTATCCTTTAGGGGATTGATCCCGTAGGGATAATAGCCCATTGTGTTGCTTTAGTACGACGTTAATTAAAAATTACCAATTATCAAAACGACATCGCGAGTTTTTCAATACTTGCGAGGAAATTTTCAGCAACAATTCACCTTCATGTTTTTCAAAGTCGCACGTGAGAATAAGATGCGAAAGAAGCCCAGAAAGGAATTCATAAGCAGCAATCTATAGAGACATCACAATCATCACAAATCCGGTTTCCCAATCACTTTCGAAACCGGAAGAAAGATTCACAGTCCTAAAATATAGAGATGATCACAGCAAATAATGGACAATGACGTATGCCACTTTCCGATTGCAAAAAGTGAAGAACAGTCAAGTCCCATGACCGCAATCTGGGGAAGGTTGCTAATAAATAACATCACTGTTTACCACTACTCCTCTTCGGAAGTCAATCCCATCAAGAGAGCCTGTCAACACCTCTGAGGACATCCGATGACGCAAAACACCGACGGAACGACGTTAAAATGTGACAGATACGCTATTCCTTACGTGACGCCAGGTGCCTTTCCATTTTCGTTCGCTGTCTTCATTGTTGGGGTGATGGACCAATCCGTTTCTCCAGCAGACGAGATAATGTCCTCGGCCAAAAGGGGTGATTTCCACTTGCGATGAGACGGTGATGACACCGTAATGGCGATTGTCTCGCCGTGACGGCGAAGGAGACATGTCACACGGAAAATTGAGGGAAAGTCTTTTGTCATTTTAATAGTTGACTTCTGATCCTTTTTTGTCTCATCTCGTCGCATGAGGGGGCCTGCGATATGAAGACATTAGGGCCGCAGTCGGAGACAACAGACACTGTTAATAGGGGAAAGTTGGTCACGAAAAATGTCGTGTTCTTGCTCAAACTCATAATTGTCCGTTCAGCGTGTTCTTTTGAAGATGGTAGTGTGGGAAAAGGGCTAGGTAATAATCTCGAATACGTATAGATGAAAAAGCTGATTAGAGAAAATAAGGGTTCTTTATGGTGCACCTTTCGGTGGTAAGGTAAGGTAATTTTAATTAACGTCGTACTAGAGCAGTGGTCGGCAAACTTATTAGTCCCCCAATAAGTTTAAAGATCAGTAGTATAACGATTAGATTTCTTTTGAAAACCAAATTTATTTTCAAGAACCATGCTTTTAGGACTCGGTATAAACTAGCTACTAACATTAAATGAAACTAGGAATCAATAATTATCTTATTTATTGACAAAAAAAATTTTTTTTTTTTTTTTTTACATACTATAATTATTACATGCATACTATAATTTACTATATAATTTTTTACATACTATATTTATAAAATAAAAACATGACTAAACACGCATTTAATGTGAACAATCACCTTACATTTCCCTGAAGCCGACCAACCGGTATAGTGGTTAAGGTGTTAGCCTCTAGATCGGAAGGTTCCTGGTTCGAATCCGGGCCCGGACATGGATGTTTGTAAACGTATGGTGTAGAGGCGACTGGTGCACCTTAAATCTGTCGTGACTAAAAGTCTTCACGTTGGGTGGGTGTGGAAGTTTGGAGAGTGGGGTGCCAGCTCAGGTGTTGCTTCGTCATTTGACCGTGGTTCAAAATTACGAGGTGTAGTCCTCGGATCTTCCCCTTAAGGGACTCATCCCGGACCGTCGTCAATAGCCCGTTGTGTTTCTCTAGTACGACGTTAACTAAAAAATTACCAATTACATTTCCCTGGAAAGTTTGGAAAAGTCAGGTTTGTGTGTCGTTTTTAATTTCAAGCAGGATTACAGGTTCTCGTCAAGAAGACTATTTCTCAATTTACTTTTGATAATGTTCATGCTTGAAAAAGATTGTTCGCATGAATATATAGCGCTAAAGAGTGAAAGAACAGCAAATGCTAGGTTTTTTTTTTTAACTATGCTATGAGTCGGGAATACTCTTCCATGTGTTGCAAATTGTTGTTTTCCTTCGGCAGTTCTTTCAAAGCAGACCACTTTTTCTGTGAACTAATATCACATTTATTTTTCTCCTATTTTTCCATATCAGCATTACGGCGTTCAAATTTGGATCTTCGTATTTATTTGTTTTTACACTCTAGTAATTGCCTTTAAAAAGCGCCAATGTCAATATTAAAGGGAGAAAAATTCAATTATGTTACTTCAGCACAGAGATGTTTTTTTTAACAGAGGCTAACGTCTCTATGCTATTTATGAATTCCCGAAACCTCCGTAGAAAAGCTTCCCTCATACTTAATATTGTTGTTCTGAAATAGAAACGCCAATTACCGAGTTATTTTCTTTCAGATGTGTTTCAGCAGGATTGGAAAGGAATTAATATTTCTCTTTCAAAATCTTGAGCAAAAAGAGATAATTTGTTTTCGAATGAAATGGCTTCTTAAAACATCGAAAAAATTGTGTTTCCTTTCTCCTGTAGTCTACGATTAAGATTATTTAGATAAGATGTAACATCTACCATGAAATAAATTTTTTGATCCACTGAGCGTCCGTTGACTTAGGATAGTCAACACCCTTCTCAGGGAGAAATTCTTTAATTTCAAGTAATAAAGAAGCGAAAAACACGTTTTCTCTTGAAAGCTAACGTATCTTATTATGCAGCAGAAGATGTGCCTATTCACTCTCCGTTTCAACTAAAAATTCTTTAAATTGGCGATGATAGAGAGCTTTGGCAACAATTGTGTTGACAATCTTGATCACCAATTCCATAACATTACAAATTTCTTCTAGAAATGTCCTGCACAAAGCGTTTCTTGATGTATGATCCAATGGTAAGCACGCGTATCTTATGATTAATTCAAAATAGATAGAAAACCTTTTCTCACTCCTGTCATACTTTTTGCCTCATCTGTTGAAATTGAAACAATTTTATCGAGTGGAATATGTTTCTCCATGGGCATTCAATGACAGAATTTGAAATATCTTCGCCACGTGTTTGACCTTTAAGTGGCAATAATCGTAAAAGTTCTTTAGCACCCGAAGACGAAATAAATCGAAAAAGTGATACTTGAGATTGTCACACTTCATCAACATCGATTGATGAAGTTGAAATCAATTAAAGATATGGGATTTGCAGATTGGTTATATTCGAAGACATTTTGACTGCTGTCTTTTACTGTTTTAGCAAACAGTGGTAACTCTTTAATTTAAGAATTTCTGCCTTGTTCTTAAAATTACGGAATAGCTCTTCGGATGTATTTATAAAACAAAAGTATTCACCGTCTGTGTATGGTTTGCCTCTCCTAGCAATCTCTTGACTAACAACAATGTTTGCAATATTAACATTGTTGGAATATTGCACCTAATAATTAAATGCAGAACTTGATTTTTCTTGATTCTTCTAAAGTTCCTCAACTGCTTTCTTCCTCGTATCACTGGCAGGATATTTACTGCCACCATTTAGTCGAAATCGATTCGTGACAAAGCCGTACTCAAGTGGCTAAATAGCCGCTGTGTGCCGACCACTGTACTAGAGCAACACAGCGGGCTATTGACGACGGTCCGGGATGCATATTACCAACCTTTACCTGGAATAGAAGACATGGGGAAATTTTAAGCCCGCTGATTCGTTGCTATCTCGCTCCGAGATCTATGACGTCACTCATCCGTAGTGCGCACTCCGCATGTGTGAAAAATATCAGTATTTACTTGCAACGTTTGCGAAAAAAAAAATTGAAACTGCTTCGACCGAAAATAGAATACTAATAAAAAAGAAAGCGATAGATTTTAGACGATTACCAAGCGACAGTTCAACGGCTTGTGCCATGTACTCGTAATTTGATCATAAATCTTTTGTGTTTAGTTTTAATTCCAGTATGGATTCTACACGCATAATTAAAAAATAATCCATTTTCGAACTTTGCATAACCACTATGCTGGCTGGGCGGCAGGCCGGTTGATTGGCGACTTTATATGGATCATAAGTTTATAGGTAGGTAGTTGATTTTACGTCGTACTGTAGCATCACAACAGGCTATTGGCGACCGGGATTCATTCCTAAGGAAACAATTAAAGGACAACAACTCGTCGTTTTAAACCACGGTCTGATGATGACAACATTTAAGCTGGCACCCCACTCTCCAAACTTCCACACCACGTCAGCGTCAGGCCATTTCAGGTCATGACATATTTAAAGTTCACTAGCCCCGTGGTCTTGGGTTGAATCGAGTTTCGAACTCGCGACCTTTGGTTGCAAATTCTCGACTCTTCGAATTGGGCTTTGCCCAAGTAAGTTAACTCAATCTCGTTTACGGTATGGTGTACGCACGATTAGCTCCAGATATATCTCCTATACCAGCTCCGATGAAGACGCTTTTTAAAACGACAGATTAGCCTTCGGAGAAGTTCAGAATTACAGTTTTAGCATTTTTAACGAAATATCTTACATTACAAAAATCGGCAACGGATTTTGAACTGCTTAGTTTTGTTGAGCATACTGATAGGCTATAAGTAGCATAAGACAGGATTTAGAAAAGACTTCTTGTGCGTCACGCATCATTTGAACTCGAAGACAACCAACACGTGTTATAACTTTCGCCTCATTAGGGATTCCTTTTATTTGTTACCTCAAGCGGAAAACGCAATAATTCCACCATAAAGCACGGATTTGGTCCGGCCATTATACAGAGAAGATTTACGACAAATACCTAATGGAAACGCCAACCCTCTTCCTTTGGAGTGGGGTCGCATTAGGCATGCTACCTTGGTTTTGTCTACCGTTAAGTCATCCACGTGATTTACCAGAAAAGGCCCAGACAAAGAAAAAAAGAGGGAAAGGAACAAAAAAACTAATAGGCAACTGCAATAACTTCACTCGAGCACACGTGTTTTGTTCCAGGAAACTGGCAAAAAATGTTTGATTAAGAAACCTTTTTACTGTGCCGGTGCAAGATTGTTCCACCAGCTTGAACATGAAAAACCGTTTGGGTCTCTCTGGAACTGTGCTCCAGAAAATGACATTGAACTTGAATGGGGAGTCGTAAAAAAGTGAAGGTTCTTTGGGGCCTAACTTCCGTTTCGGAAAATTATACATTGCTGGTAAGAAATGGCATTCTTTGATGGACTACTCGTTCATTTCTGACAAACATGTGACGGAGGCCAATTTGTAGACTTGAGATGTCCCGGGTGAGGTAGGGATGTTTGTTCGTCTGGAATGAGTGTGTGTGGCCTCTATATAAACGTGCCTAGAATAGGGTTTGTATGTGAGGCGTAACGCGACCAAGCTTGCACCGAATTTGTGAACGAAAAGTCGTTCAAAAACTCGCCCTCGTGGAGCCATAAAGAGTACTGCTCATTTGACTGGGCATTCTAATAGTAGGTAGGTAGTTGTATTAACACCGCACTGACAAAACACAACGGACTATTGGTGACGGTCCGGGATCAACAGACAAACAAGTAAACAGTTTGTAACTTTTACCTTTCAAATTTTAGGGCATATACAAATGTACAAAATATTTTTTTACATTTAATTTTCTATATAATATTTGATACCTGAGGGAACAAAGACTTGCTAGTGACCCTGAGTTTGACGCTGCGGTAAGCGAGGTGTTGTGAATATGTGAGGAATTTTCCATATAAACAAACAAACCACCCCAGGAAACGAAGTTTTTTCCCAATTCCCAAATTTAAGATTCCGGTTACACAATCCAGAAATAAGTAAAGGAGAAACACGCTCTGGTCTCTAAAACTATATACACTTTATTTGAACAGAAAAAGCATATTGTATAGATATTTTATGTATTGTGTATCACTTGGAAACAATTTCTTCATTTATACATCGACCTTTCTATTTCTTAACTAGGTTATTACAAATTTCCAAAGTTAAAACACCGTCATCTGAGATAAAAAAAACCACAACGAATCAATATTCCAGAGTAACTTCCACTTCATTTCATTCGACATGACTATAACAGGGGATGTTTAGTGCTAGCTTCCCGTAATAACACTTAAAAGAAGTACAACTTAAGATTCAGATCTTACGAGCAGGGCAATTGAAGGTGGCGCATTGCAGTCTGCACATTTTAGGAGAGTCCTGCATTAAGAAAATCTCTTTACATAGGATTCGAATGGATCCATCTGCATTGTGGGGATTTAAAGTGGGAAGGAAGTCCTCTAACTATCTTCACACTATATTATCTAATTAAAATAAATGTACTTCAAGTGCGTCTTTCTTTTGGACTTTTTCCAGACTTCCCATCATCATAAAATCAGTAAATGCGAAAATTCAGTAAGATTGCATAGTCATAATTGTTCCACAATTAGCTTCTGGATGTCTATTTCATTATCCTATATACATCTAATGAAGTGGACATCCAGATGCTAATTCTAGATACACATGAGTGAGATGTTTAATGTTTAGTTTATGCTATGCAATTTATTGGGAATAAGAATAGAATTAACACCAATTAGTACATAGAATGTCGGTTTAAATTTTGATTAATTTTATTTCATTTAAAGGTATAAAATACACAAAATGATGCTATACCCATTATAAATGGATTTAATTAAGAGATCAAATGAGAATATAACAACACTGTCATCAAATATTTAAACAATGTAAAAACTCAAGTGCAGATGCTATGCTCGGGTCTGCTAATATAAAAGCAAAACAACGTATTTTCAATATGCAAATAAATGTATTTGTGCAAATTGTGATTAAACTTTGAGTCACGAAATTATAAGTATTTTTGTTCAAACTCATTTGTTATTTTATATAACCTAAGTATAGAGTCCCGACTCCGAAGAACCCATTTCCTTGACTCTGTTTTCGTAAGGCCATGAAAATCCTCTGTATCTGAGGAAGATGGCGGCATTGTGGCACATGAAGTATGCCATCCGTACTGTAGCCGTACTCTCTAGAGCTGGTGTTGGACTGGAATCCAAGAAAGATTTTCGTTTTCTCTTCATTTTACGGTTGCTGACCTGCAAAGAACAAGAAAAGTGAATGATTGAATGATGCAAGGATTTAAAGTACCATAGTGGCCCCAAGTGCAGTACGAAAGATCAAATCTCATTACTTCCCTTCAATACAATAGTCTGCCCAGTCATATAGACTTTTAAATGTGTAGTAACATAAGATGCTTTAACACGAGCACTTTTTGATGAGAATGGGGTTGAATACCCTAGTGAATTAATTGAGCTTCACTGAACTGCTTTCTTTCATCCAGTTCCAGCAATTTTCAAATGAAAAATGTTAAGTTTATAGTCACAGATATTTTCAAATGATTGAATGGTGCCAGGATTGTAAGCACATATAGAAGACCACGTGTACAGCACCCTGGGAGCAGAAAGTGCATAAAACTGCAACGTACGTCGCAGAACAAACAAAATATTTGCAGAAGAATGTTTTCTTAATTTTATCAAAAGTTTGGCTGATTTTTTTAATTGTAAGTTACCATGTTCTGCAATGCATAGCGCGCTCCATGCTACAATTTTTTTCTTTTCTAGCTAAAGAATAACCTCCCTGCACCGCTTAAATTACCACAAACATTTTATAAACGACACATCTATGTCAAAGACAAAATATTTAACTTCAAAAGTTATCTACAGAATTGCAAATTCTGATAGTATGCCTTGGTTTTAAATAAAGTGAAAATTAATTTTGATGTCTCATTAAATAGGTAATACATGTAAAGCCGATAATTGCGTTTTACGTCTGTTGTTTAAAATTTTCTGTAGTTTTCAAAATTTGGACAAAATGCCTGCAGAACAATTGCAATTGTTAGGAGTTATGTTGCAGAACACTGAATATAATTCTGCACCTGGGTACAGCACGTAGGAACAAGTGTCTTTATTTGAAAATATTCATCACTTCCCTTCAATGCAATAACCTGTCGTGTCCTAACACTGTTTATAAATGTTTGAAAGCCATTAGATGTCCTATCCAGTGCCATATGGTCTACGACCGTTCTCACTAGAGTCCGAAAGGCATTTTACAACTTTGACGACGAGTTTTTAGACCCAGTCATCGTTTTTGTCGACTACCTTTTCTAAATTTTTCCCCTTATTTTGAGCAAATTCCCTTCGATTAACCATCTATCCATCATTCAAATAATAAATACTGTAATGTATAGGTAAATCATGTAATTATCTGTATATCGTAAATACTAAATGATGACCTCGTAGGAAGATGCTAACCTTATAGATGTCCTTACAGAGAATAGATGCAAATGCAACTTGTTATCAAATTCTAGGTCCTAGATAATTACCCAAGGGAAATATTGCCCATAAAAGAAAATATACCCCAAAATGAATAGTCATAACTGTATCCAGTTAAGCAAACAAAATATGTTTGGAAACTGCACCCAAGTAAAGAATTCGGGTGACAGGTGTTTGAATGCCATTGACATCTGACTCCTAATTTCGAATTCTGATTCTCACTGTATGTCACGTGACTATGCACATTGTAGAGAAAACCTCACTTTTATAACTTTAAGGGAAGTTCACAGGGTATACAAACTAAACAGTATTCACATTGGGATATCTGTTCGCCAAATCAACTCATCTGTCCGTATTGCTCGATTCAAATCGCCCTTTTAAATTAGATATTGTGTAGATTACACCTATAGTGTACCCTGTGGTTGCAAACAAAGGGGTTAAGGCCTGTCAAGGAGTGGTTGAAATGCTTTATTAAAAGGTTTTCTTTAAAAAGTAATTTATTAAAGAAATAAAGAAACATAAAATGAGTAAAATACAACGTGCAGGCATCTTGCAACAAAAGAAACAAAATTGCAATTTAAATACAGAAATCTTTTACATGACTAGGATAAAATCAATCCACCCAGTACGCCGTAACGGAGGCCACCCAGGCTCATTCACGTATTTGCCATAGATTGTTTGTTATTGATTACATTAATTATCCACTGTGATCGATTATCAGTGGATGGTTTAACTAGGTGGACAAAACCTTAGACAAAACACGGGACCTAAGTTGTCTTACTTTTGAATCTGTAAAAATAACAAAATTTAACCGTGTCTGGTTAAAAATTTAATTAATGGTTTATTTGTAATGAAACATTTGACGTTTGGAAATATTTAAGGTTTCCGTCCTGGTGCCAATTGTGGCCGAATCCAATTGGTATGTCATTTAGAAACTGATTGTACAGGGTGTCCATAAAAGAATGTCCCAGTTTCAATGGTATATTATAACAGTTTAACTTAGACTATTTACAGCAAATCTTATATCAAATTGAAGATAAACTCGCCAAGTTTTTCTTACAAATGGTGCACTTTAAGATATACAGCACACATCCAACCTAAAGTCCAATTATTTCTACACTTTGGTTAACAAGTCCGGAGCAATAGCATCTTCAATTCTGTGTCTCAACTCTTGCAAATAATTAGGTAGCGGCGGAACGTAGACAAGTAGATCTTTTATAAATCCCCAAAGAAAAAAAATCGCATGGCGTTATGTCAGGTGAACGTGGAGGCCAGCGAAAAAGATCTCTGTCGTCTCGATCAGATCCAACGGTCAAGTACTTCGACGTTCAACCACTCTCGTACATAGAGATTCCAATGGGCAGGGGCTCCATCCTGTTGCCAAATACAGCTTACAGGTTCACCCTCTATTAATTGGGGAAAGAGCCTTTCTTTCAACATATCCAGATAAGTCACCCTTGTTACGGTAAGAATTGGATTTGAAGTTGGATGTGTGTCGTAAAACTAAAGGTGCACATATTGAACATCTATATATATAATTCTCTTACGTGGCACGCAAAAAAGACGTTATTTCTTATCGCGTTTTGGCAACATTGTACGATTATTTGTTTCCACGAAGCCTCGCGCTTGAATTGAATTTATAGCTTAATCGGATGAAATTTTATTGAAAAAAAAAGAATTTTAGTTGAGCTGTTGCAGTTAATAATAGAAATCAAAGAAAGCGGAGGATCTTTTCAGGGCCATTTAAAAAAAAAGTCCTTTTCAGGGCCAACAATTATAGTTCAACGAGACGCTTGCACAACAACTTTCGACAGCAAACTCAATGAAAATGCGTGGGTGGCTCGAGTGCAGGGGTAAATATACACTCAAACAACATGCTGGGTATTCAATTTCCAAATCAGCCCTCACATTTCGAGTCAAAATTTTCTCAAAGTTTTCATTTGAATTCAGATTCTATCGGTACTGTATATATCTTTTCTGAAAAATAGCAAAAAAATTTAGATTTGAAAAATATTTTTTTTGGAATATCATATTTTGTAAACAATCCCTTCTGCTAGGACACATGTCTTCTTTGATGCGAGCGAAGCGAGCATAGGTTCGCGCAGCGAACCAATGAGGATTGCGAAGAAATCCTCCGGGGGTTGGCGAGCGTTTGCGAGCAGGGGGCGGGCCCCCTAGTTTGTAAGAAAAACTAGGTGAGTTTATCTTCAATTTGATATATGATTTGTTCTAAATAGTCTAAATTAAAATGTGACAACATACCATTGAAACAGGGACATTCTTTTATGGACACCCTGTATTTTAATTGTGTGGTGATATATCAGAGACAGAGGCAAAGGAACTCTCTTTTCTACAAGAGAGTTAGATGTTGACTTGGCATTCCCACCCACAAGCAAGTTACATCATCTAGAATAAACTACCATCATCAATATATAATTAAACGGGTACAGCTTCAGTCTATGTTAATACAGGTGGCAACGGCCTTAACGCTTTTTTTGGCGCACACTTAAAGTGGCTAAGGAAAGAATGATTTCAAATGAACCAATGAAATCAAACGACATTTTTACGGATTTTGAAAGAACTTTCTAAGAAGAGTCAAAAGGAAAATTTAAACTTTCCGCTTGCAGAGGTTGCCATAAAAAACGCATTAACTGTAATACAGAGGGATTGCCAAAACCTGCCATAACTCGCTACTAGAAGTACGCCAAAACAAAGCGGCAAGGCCGTTGCCACCACTATAAGCGTAGACTGAAGCTGTAACAGCAAAAGTATAAGATGACTAATGCAATGAAGAGTTTAGTTATGAGGGTACAGATTCAGTCCACGTTTATAGAGGTGGCAACGGCCATGGCGAGTTTTTTCGAGCACTTTTAGTAGCGAATTATGGCAGGTTAAGGCAATCCATCTGTATTTACAGTTATTGTAGTTTTCATGGCAACCTCGCAAACGGAAACTTTAAATTTTCATTTTGATTATTCTGGAAAGTTCTTTCAAAATCCGTTAAAGTCATTTGATTTCATGGGTTCGTTTGAAATTTTTTCTTTGCTTCCCTTGGTTATTTTGTCTTTAAAATATCCTTTAATTGCATTGGTCCTTTAAAAAAAATTTCTGTGATACCATTGGTTCATTTATTTGTATTTTTACAGTTGTGGAGTTTTTATTTCATTATAATATTTTTCACGAAATGTTTAAGAGTTTTTTTTTGCCATTTGGTGGAATTTTCGTTTTTAATTATTTTTCTCCGCAACATTTCTGACGTATCAGGTTGTATTACTTCTTGCTTTTTTTCTTTTGAAAATCTTTTTATTTTCAAAAAGCCTACTGTATTTAGTGTAATTAATAAGTTTCAGGGTATTCTTACCCAACATTCGCAGATTAGTTTTCTGCTGGTTCACAAATGTGTATTGAAATGTATTGAAGCTTACTACTTTTTGCGAAAGTTTTTAAAAACATACTTTTCAAATCGTTCTCAAATGTGTTTTCAAGCTTTAATTTTCTGTTGTAAAAAAAAAAATATTTTTTTGAAGAAAAAGAGTTTGAAATAATTCTTTTCTTGGCGACTTTAGAAGTTCGCCAAAACAATCCCCAAGGCCGTTGCCACCACTCGTAAAC
Organism: Metellina segmentata; assembly: GCA_947359465.1. NCBI lineage: Eukaryota > Metazoa > Arthropoda > Arachnida > Araneae > Tetragnathidae > Metellina > Metellina segmentata. The sequence goes on from OX375876.1 coordinate 122,845,132, forward strand.
GCAGAGTGTAGCTGTTCCAGTTTGTTTAGTGTTCGTTTTGTCTGGATAAAAGCAAAATATTTTCAAAACGTTTATAAATGTGTTTTCATGATTTAATTTTCCGTTGTAAAAAGACAAATATTTTTGAAATAATTCTTTTCTTGGCCGCTTTTGAAGTGCACCTAAACAAAATCGCCAAGGCCGTTGCCACCGCTATAAACGTAGACTGTAGCTGTACCAATATTGCTAATAACGATACATCTAATCATAAGGAATGCCGATTGAATTCCGAATGATGAAGATATGGCTGCTTTTTGATGATGACGATATGAAGATCGAGTCAGTTTTTTAAATGACGAGATATCTCGTCATATATCAGGATCTGGTCGTTTTGATAATGACGATGTACCTCGTCTAAACAACCACATGGAGGGTTGAGCACAATCACGTAAACTATGTAAAAATTGCAATCATCCCAATAGTATAAAAGAGAGAAAAACCAAATGACTATATAATTGCACTTGAGAAAAACACAGTACTTACTAATTGCATATCTATAATCAGCTGACTTTTATCACTATTCTGATGGATGTAACGCAAATACTTTCTAGGGTAATTTAACACCCGACTGTCTGATAACACACGGCTTATTTCTGCCTCGACTGACTTAAATGCTAGTCCAAACTATCCGACAGAATAAACAAGCTATTAATCACACGCTATAATTGATCTCATTAGCCAAAGAATCACGAGTTCTCGTGACCTTTGTACACAATTATGTACTCGTGAAGACATAGTTAAGGCACCAACATAACAAAGAGGAGAGGGTGTGTAGTAATCCAGACACTGGTAAAACAGCCCAATTTAAAGAGTTTGCTCTCTCTTGGACTTAAAAATTATTCTGTAGAGGAACCGTCTGGTATTGGGTCTTTCTTCTTTATTGCAATTAGTTTCCATCACTTAGTTTCGTGACTTAGTTCAATGGTTTCTCTTTGGACAAAGGCTGTGTTGTTCATAAAGGATTGCCTCTATTTTCAATACCCGTTGCACAATAAAAAGCTGAATTTAACAGATATCGTGTTTAAAATGTCTGTTGAGGTGTTGAGATCCATACACTTCAGGAGTGAATTTCATTTGTTGAATGCGAAGATGGATTCCATTGCCAGTACCAGTTTCATCACGCTCCTTTTAAACGCAATTAAAATTCTGAGAACGCATCAGAATTATTTATCTAGTCGAAACCCATTTGGATTTCATTTGTCATTCCAGACACACTAGCTACAAAACAATTTTCACATAAAGATAACTTTATTTTCGGGGAACGTGTCTTCTAAGAGAATGCCAAGCGCTCTTAAGAAGAAAATATATTCGAAGATTATTCAGCGAAAGCTACTCGTACCTTCTAATGAATCAATAGCCCGCTATGTTTCTCCAGTATGACGTTAATTAAATACCTACCTACCTAAAATCTAATGTAATAGACGGAGCATGTGTGCCCGGCTTCATGTTATTTATCCCGCTCACTCGAGCTGAAGATCTGTCAGGTGGATGTGGGGGAAAGCATGAATCCTAAGTTATTGATTGGTTAAAGTGATCATCCATCGTGATCAAAAACGCTAGTTTGCGATTGTTGCTCAATCGATTCCGAAGCCCATGTGATTTACCCTTCAGAGACAACAGCGACTTCGCACACATCCTCTTATTTAATTAGAAGGCCAAGGATTTCTCCCGATCGCTCAGTTTGAGTATCCGTCACTTGATATTCGGAGAAAGCTGTAGTATTACTGTCAGGGACTCACAGGCTGCCATTCAGTCCATCAGCTCTATTCAGGCTCCACTAACAAATGAGATTTCCCAGTGTCAAGAGCTGTTGATTTTCTGGAGGTCTCGGCATAAACGTGTTGTTTTGCAGTGGATCCCTGGTCATTGCAATTTATAAGGTAACGATCAGGCAAATTTTCTTGCCAAAAAGGGTGCTATGTTGCACTGCATAAAATGAGAAACCTCTTTCCTCACTGCTAAATTTTTGCTCAAGCAATTTATGCAGTCGACCTACCACAGGATGAACTCATATTAAAAATGGGAGCTAAATATGGAAAAGACTGCTATTTGGGTGTTCCTGATCGACCAAGACGGAAGGCAGTGGCTGCTTTTCGCCTATTCACCGGGCATGATTGCCTTGCTGCGCATCTGTGTCGCATTGGTGTTCTTAGTAAAGTTGCATGCCCCCTGTGTGACAGAAACGAGCCGATGGACAAACGTCACATGCGTGTCTGAGGAACTATCCATGGAGAAACTGATGCATCACGATACTGGGAAGCTAGAAGACTCTTGGGGTGATAGCCTTCGGCTATCCTTTGAACTTTATGATGTTTTGTAGTTGTTCTCTTCTCTCCACGTTCTTTTTTGTATTGTTTTGTTTTCTTGTTCAAGTACCCCAGCCATTGGAAGTAAAAAAAAAAATTCGGAGAAAGCACGAGTCCTAATATAGGAGTAATTAATGACTGGTTGGTGAAATTAGCGAGCGCGATTAGAAACACTCGTTAGCGCTTCTATAGCCAATCGGACCCAGTCAATTCCCAATACCAAATGACCAACACTTCGGTTGTCTTACAACAGCGACTCCACCCACCCATTTATTTCATTGGAAGTTAGATGGAAAACTGAGAGTTTGAACCGTTGATATTAAGCAATATATTTCACTGCTTTTCGCTATTGCTTTTACGTAACCGCAGTTGCTGACTCAAATGTTTAAATATGTCAACATAAATTAAAAATCCATTACTTGTTCTTTTTAACTTGGCGTATAACCATTTTTGAAATTTAGATACCTTCCTCGTTTACCTGCTTATAAGGCCCGGTGCACACATCCGGATTTTCAACGTGCGATGCCACTGCAGCACCGTAGCCCAACTATGCACACATAACCGTGAAACGACGCAAATTCTCATTTCGCGCCATTTGCAATAAATATTCTATCGAAGTAAACGTGTTTATTTTGCTTACTTGGAGTAAAAAAGTATATTTTGAAACACAATAGACGTTACTGGATACAACCATTTATTAATTATATTTATATTATATTTGTTTATAAAAGCAAGGTACTTCAGAACGGAGACTCATGTGCGGCGACTGTGGGGAACTGCGGTACAAATTGCACGCAAGTTGGACGTGAGTCGCACCAGCGGCGTTGGAGGCATGTGTGCACTGCTCCATTGGATCTAATGTATCCCAGACCGCACTTGCGTTGCGGCAGCGGCGCCGCACGTTGAAAAACCGGATCTGTGCACCGGGCCTAAACATCGTGTTTCTGTACATAACTCGTTGGGTAGATGTGTACAGCTTGTGGAGTATATATAGAACACCCATTCTATTTCAAATTAATAGGACCTTTCTCTTGGGGGATTGATCCCGGACTGTCGTCAATAGCCCGTTGTGTTGTTCCACAGTACGAATTTAATTAAAATACATATCTACCTATTACAGGGCTCGAAATACCCGGGTGCACATGAAAATAAAATTGTGCACCTAATTTTTTCCCGCTAGGTGCACCTGTGCACCTTATTTAAAAACTTAGGTGCACCTTGTGCACCTGTATTAAAAAATATATTTCGAATATAAAAAATATATTTCTGACCTATTATAAATTAACGTTTAGAGTGTTCTTGTTCCTAAGGTGAGCGTTCTTTCGATCAGATTAGATTCTTAGATCAGAACTAGCAAAATACCCGACCTTACTCGGTTTGAATTGGTTTACTCTAGATTGAAGATATAATCAAAATATATAATGAATTATGTTTTTTGTAGAATAAAAATTTATTTTAACATCTTTCGCCATCTTTATATTTTCTACAACTTACTTTGGACACAAATCCTACACATGCATATCCATTCATGTAATACATTTCACATACATCGCACAATTGCTGTATGACAAAGCTACAAAATGACGAAAGGTGATACTAAGGTTACTACTATAAAAAAACGATTTATAGGAAGATTTGGAATTCCCTTTCTTAAGTTCTTTTCATGTTCAACTCAATTAATTAAAATTACGATTTACGGCGAATGCTCTCGCACTCATAGTCAACAAAACAATATTTTTTTACTTGCCTCCGGTATGCGACATTGTGAAATTTTGCAATCTTCTGTCATTATTACAACGAATTTTTTAATGTTGGAAAAAGTTCCAGTTTGGATTAATAAACATTATTATTCTTTCAATAACGGCATTATTCTTCAAATAACGGCATTATTCTTTAAATAACGGCATTATTCTTTAAATACCGGCATTATTCTTTCAATAATGGCATAACTACACTTAAAATTTACTGATAATTTATAATGACTTACCTAACATTTTTAAGTCAAATACTTTGTGGTGCTGTTGCGTGTGATGAGAAGGAAAACACATTTATTAAAATAATAAATATTTAAAACAGGAAACAGCGAAGTAAAACAAAATAAAAGATGTATGTTTGATGTCGCAAAAAATTGTTCTAAAGATATTAATTTGTGATTCAATTTTATCTCTTGATCTCGCATAGTTGCCACAACTTACAACTAAAAGTGTACAAAATTTAGAAAGGTGAAATTAATTCAGAGCGAAAGAACCAGAAAAAATATCACTGCTCGCGCGATCTTGTTCATTCTCGTTTCATTGAAAAATATCGTCTGTCCCAAATATTCGGAAATCGTTTTCATTGCGCAAAGAATAAAAATAAGACTCAAAATAAATAAAGTATCAGAAATGAAATTCCATAAAAAAAAATTTTTTTTGAAGAATAATTACTTTTTTAGCAGTACTGGTAAAGCAATCGAAGTAATCGTAATATTCAATAGACATTCCAATTTTTCCAAAACAACCAAATTATGGTTGATTTAAGTATACTTACTCAGGTGTTTTGGCATGAAACTCAACTAAATATAACAATAAAGAAATGTTTAATATTGCATTCACAAAAACTAATAGATAATGCATAAAATAAAATACAATGCAATCAAATATCTGGAATACAATTCATGTGATGTCTACATAAACACACAAACACAAAATCGAGCATAGAACAGAAAGACGGACAGACAGACTTTCGCAACCAATGCCACTCACTAAATGAAGATAAGTACTAACTGTATGCAAATTTTCGTGAAAATATCTTAAACCGCGTGGACGTGTATAGGGCACAACATACATACAGACAGATGGACTTACAGACAGACAGACACCAAACGAGAAAAAGGCGGATTCGGCATCAGAAGGGTCCAAAACGGATAGAAAACTTGAAATGGGTCGAAAATATTGAATGTACAAACAAACACTCCATTCTTATTTATATAGATAATAAACTCAGCTTTTTGTACAACGCTGCAACGATTAGCTGCGATTGCTAATGTTTTATCACGACTTAATTATAATTCAGCCTTGGTTCTAGTGACGAGCGTTTTCGGGAGGTAGAGTTACTCGAAAACATCTGGCAACGAAATTGATTTACATGTATCAGTTTTTGGCCTTCCACCTCTGGCTTTACTTGATGTTATTTATGCTCAACTGCTCAAAAAGCATCTCAGGTTAGCAAGGAAATATAATTTATATAAACATAACAAACCAACAACTATAAGTAATTAAAATGTAATGGTTTAACGTTATGGACTCCTGGAGTTTTAAAGAAACGACTTTTTGAACTGATAATTTAAATTTTAAATAAAAAGACACCAGCACCGCGCACGTGCAGATTTGCACAAGATTTGTTGAAACGTGCGCACGTGCTTGAATTTGCCCAAGGATGTTGACTCAATTTATCCTTTTAAACTGACTGCCTCGTTGCAAAACATAGCTGTGTGGTGACCTTATATGGAGGTCTGTAGACTTGCAAACGGATCATTTGTTTACAACAATCACTGCCTCCGAAACTCTTTATAGGTGGCATTGGTGCAGTCATACCGACTTAATTTGTAGTAAGGTATAATTATTCAGGTTGAGTATATCTAGGGGGGGAGTGGCAATTTTAGGCTTGTTTTACATTCTGTGGCGTGTGTATGTTTGTCCGGTCGTCTGTTGTGTGTGATGTTCTATGCTCGTATTTCAATAAACTTATTTAGCCAAGGAAAGCTGTGTTATCTCTGCACTGGTAGTTGCAAAGCATGGGTAGTTGGATTGACAAAAAAACTTCTGTTAGTGTGCGGATTCGAAAATTCTCTTTCAGAAATGAATTTCACTTTTCTGCCACAAAGCTGGCCCTATTCTAATGGCTACAAAAACAAAATGTGGGTGGGCTCCTTATAACTGAACCCTCAGTAGCACATCTGCTATAAGGTCCAATTCCTATAGCACGTCTAACGCATGCGGCTGACGTAATGCGTCTGACGCAGAGCACTGCTACAAAACGATGTTACGGGTACATTGGGGTCAATTACATCATTCCTGGACCGATTTTTACAGGTAATACATCACATTAAAGAAAACAAACTGTTCTTTAAAATGAGCTATAAAACATGAGAATCCGTTAAGTAATGAAAGTGCTGTAATTTGTTTCAGTTGCGACGATTTTACGGAACTGTTTCCCACAATGCGTCAGCTACGGAAGCGTAGACGCACTACGTCAGCGCTTGCGTCAGACGTGCTGTAGGAATTGCACCTTTAGGCCCGGTGCACACATCCGGTTTTTCAACGTGCGGTGCGGTTGCCGCAACGCAAGTACGGTCTGAGATACATTAGATCCAATGGAGTAATGCACACATGTTTCCGGCGCCGCTGCTGCGACGCACGTCCAACTTACGTGCAATTTGTACCGCAGTTCCCCACGGCGCCGCAGCTCGCCGCAAACGCTTCTCCGTTCTGAAGTACCTTGTTTTCATGTATAAATGGAATATAAATAATAATTTATAAATGGTTGTATCCAGTAACGTCTATTTTGTTACAAAATATTCTTTTTTTACACCAATTAAACGAAATAAACACGTTTTCTTCGATAGAATATTTATTGCAAATGGCGCGAAATGAGAATTTGCGTCATTTCACGGTTATGTGTGCATAGTTGGGCTACGATGCCGCAACGGCGCCGCACGTTGAAAAACCGGATGTGTGCACCGGGCCTTAGTGTGTACGATCTTCGCAGATACGAGGTACTCTTTTCACATGGGTTTACTATCTTTGGTAAACACGAGAGTCGCGTTTACTATCCAGCTTTATCTTCATTCCTGCACCCTTTTTTGCGTTTACAGCATTTTTCATTGACGTGGACATGTTTTTGGCTCAGCGTGGCTAAATAATGTCCTTTGCCCCATAACAACTAATGAATCTAAAATTGAGTTTTTTACAGTTGCATTCAAATATCGATCAATATGTAAAACTGGTCCACGGCGTTTCCCGTGGTGGCCTCGGCATTGTCAAATGCGGCCAAATTCGAATTACGAAGAGATCCAATCGGCATAACGTCACAATGTCTTGCGAAGTATATAAATATCTAATTAAAAAATTAATTTATAAAAGAAAATCAAACGTATAAGGTATCTATCCGGTGTCAAATTTTCCGCAGATTTCAAATCCGTTGAAATTTTTAATCTATCTTTAGCGCATAATTCCAGTTAAATCTTTTATTTGTTTTGTTCTTCGGCTGAAAGCGTTGCTCGGATAATCAAACGGAAAAAATAAATTTAGAATCTGTCATATCTTTAGGGTGTTGCCATTCAAAAGAAAACAATAATAATTAAATTCCATTAAATTCATTTAAAAATGTTCTAGACTGAATTTTAAAATAAATTCTTCGCACAAAAATTGCAAAAACATCGGACTACCTGTGTGCCAAATCCCATTGTTGTAAGTGCCATAAATTCGTCAGGACACAGCGTACATAAACCATAAACCTACCAACAAACACTTCCTTTTATGATAGAAGAGATATTGTTGTTTAATAACCGAATGTTAACGTAAAAGTAATTTAGTTACAAGTAAATTTTGGAAAAACCGTCTTATGTGAGAGTATTTTTCACTTATTTTTATTTCTACCTGAATGATTTTGTGACCAAAAGACAAAATAATGCCCTTTGCCCCATTAAACCTCAAAACAACAAACCAACCAAACTTATAGAAGAGTTTTTTACAGTAGAACTCAAGTATCGATCAATATATAAAACTGGTCCATACGACCATTGGTTGAGCAACACCACCTAAAGATCTGATTCACGTAATATATATTGTTGATTAATACTCGAATGTTTATGTAAAAGTAATTGACACTACAAGTAAACTTTGGGACAGCCGTCTAATGCGAGACATTTTTCACTTATTTTTATTTTTACCCTTCTTTTGAGGTTTCGCCAAAGGCCACGGCAGCTGCCTGCTTTTCAAGAAAGTGGCTGCGTTGCAGCACATGTAATAAGCATTCGACATCGCGGACGGACCTAGGGGATCTGCTTGGGGTCGTGGTGCGAACTTTCGTTTCTTGCCCTTTTTCTTCTTCCCGTCTTTCTTTTTGCCGTCTTTTTTCTTGGCCATTGGGGGCACTTCTCAAGTCCTGCAACAACAACAAAAAAAAGACATTTTAGATTTGGAACTGCATTGTGGGAAACATTTTCACAACGTGCGTCCTAGAGTAGGGTGTGACATTCGGCCGCCCACTTTCTTTTAGTGAAGACCCCTTGCTAGGGTCGACCGCCCCTGATGATCACCTCCTACGGAGATACGGTCAGTGTGTCATCGGACGTGGGGGTGAGCTCAGATTTGCCTCACACGATGTCGAGCCGAAAAGGATTGTGATCAACATCGACCGAGAGATTTCGACTCAAAAACTTTGAGAGTGAAGACTTGATCCGAACTCCCTGTTCGGACACGGATAACCCGAAAGCCTCAAGCCGGGGCATACTTCGCCTTTAGCGGCAGACAGGCGCAAATCCCTTGCAACCATCTACCACTCGATCATCCAGGTCAGATTGCCAATATTGGCAGATAGACCAGATTCTTTGAGGCCTATGATTTCGGTAGACACAGATTGTGCTACCAGATAATCATACCGGTCAGATTACGGACGTCCGACCAACGCATAGAAGACTTCACCGTTAGCAGCAGATAGGCCAGATCCGTTGCGGCCTAGAATTATTCTCCTTGTATCACGATACTAATAAATCCTGTTACGTTTTAACTGACTTTTTCTGTGCGTCTCCATCACCAGTACATCAGACGCCACAAGAGGTTGGCAAACTTTTTTGGAAAGGGCCAGATCGTAAACTGTCTAGGCTCTGCGGTCCAGGTAGCTAATTCAAAGATATTTACAAGGGTGTTTCTACTCATAGAGCAACAACAAAAATACAGCGCCACGAGCGATCATCATTCACAACTTATCAACTCGACTATCGGCCGCTGCGTTACAGTGGTATTTTATCTTCATTTCTAAATTTTTCATGTAAAATACAATATTAATCCACGGGCCAGATTAAAAACAGGCGACGGGGATTTGACCCGCGGTACGTATTTGCCGACTCCTATCCTAGAGCAATCACCAAACTCTATTGCTAAGTCGCGTGGATCAATCAGATGATGAATGTTCATTTCCATCCTGCAGACGAAAGCTGACTAAATTTCATGTGATTACCAGTTTCGGTCACATGAAAAAATCACCCTTGCTTACTCTACTTTTATATATCCTACGAGAGGGCTCCGCCCTCTGCTCGCTTACGTTCGCCAAGTTACGATCTAATAGTTCCGAAAATTGTATGACCAACTTTTAATTTCATCGACTTTATTTATTAACCAATTAAAAAAATAATTGTACAGTAAAAAAGAGTACATTCTAAGATATACTGCTATGTTTTCAAATTAAAAAAAAATATAATATTAATCTGTAGATATGACAGTTTTAACAAAAAGTAGCGAAAATATCCCAATATTCCGAAATTTGTCTGACCAACTATTGATCGCATCGAATTTATTCATTAACCAATTTCAAAAATAACTATACTGTAAGAAAGAGTACATTCTAAGGTAATGGTAATGGTAATTTTAGTTAACGTCGTACTAGAGCAACACAACGGGCTATTGACGACGGTCCGGAATCATTCCCTTAAGGGAAAGATTCGAGGACAACACCTCGTAATTTTGAACCACGGTCAGATGACGAAGCAACACCTGAGCTGGCACCCCACTCTCCAAACTTCCGCGCCAACCCAACGTGACGACTTTCGGCCACGACAGATTTAAGGTGCACCAGCCGCCTCTACACCATACGTTTACAAACACCCATGCCCGGACCCGGATTCGAACCAGGAACCTTCCGATCCAGAGGCTAACACCTTAACCACTATACCGCTTGGTCGGCTACATTCTAAGGTATACTGCAATATTTTCAAATTTAAAAACTAATAATAATAAGATATAGAAATGACAGTTTAAAAAAAAAGTAACAAAATGTCCCGATTTTTTCCGAATTAAAAAAAAAATATTAACAGGAACCAAATTCAAATTTAAAAAAAAAACTCGACGAGTTGCAAAAATTCTCGTTTAGAAGTACTCTTAAAAACTCACGTCTGAAGACTAAAATTTTGTATGTGTTTTGCTCACTCGCATTAGAAATTTCGCACTTTCAACTTTGACACTTAATAAACCTTAAACTAATAGCTGCATCGGAAAATTTTTTCATTCGTTTAGGTTCCTGTACAATTTTGAACAATCCATGTCAATTTTGTAATTTTCTGGTCCTTACATTCTCGGGGAAACCGTCTACGAATCGAGCTAAACAACACAGTTTTCAATCCTGCGTCATCGTCGTCGGCGGCGGTAACTTTTTTTTAAATGTAGAGAGATATGGTTGCAGTAACTGTTTAATTACTCCCACACCAAGTAATACCACTAATATAGTAATATAGCAAATATAAATTGATCTGTCTGGGAGGATTTAAATACACAAAGAAAAACTTCCTACTATGAAAGTGTTTTACACAGTTAAATACAAAAGGTGCAATTGTATTTGTGGACCCTTTCGTAACTTGAGGCACAACTTTGCGTGTTGCGCTAATACAGTTTCAGCATGTTTGCCTAATCAACGCCAAACACCACAGAAACAAAAATGAATCAAATAAATCCCAAACCAGAACTACGCTTTCTCCGAATGTTTAAACTAAACTGAAAAACTATCGCATATACAATCATTAAAGTAGAACCCAACTGGTTATAGTTCTTGTTTGAGAGACGAAAAGATTGGCAAGGGATCCAAGACTAGTAAAAAACGTGCTTTACTTAACTTTCTTATTCCCACAGAACAGATGCTATAGACACAAAGGAGCCTATCAACATAAACATTCTTTCATTGCTGCGGTGATTTTGAAAAGTATTGTTTTACTAAAACATTTCTGTTACAATTTTGAGACTAACTTTAAAAGCAAAACACTGCTGAGAAATCACTTTATGTGTAATGTTGATACTTAATTGGTACATGTTGTTTTTGTGATACGTTTCTTCATTGGCTGTCATCAGTCTTGTTTCGTTTGATTATTTACTTAGATGAAAACAAGTTTTACGGCGGGTGTGCATAACAAAATTTATTTATTTTGGTCAAACCTCATTTACATGTTTTAAAACCTGGCGGTGCGTGATCACTGGCTATGGATAAACTTTTTTCCACCACTATCTGTCAACCTGCCTTGTTTTCGCTTGGTGTTGTTTTTGAGCAATATATACTGGAAAACAATATTATTGGGAAACTTAATTTTTGATCAACACCGGTAAAACAATCGTTTTATACTCAATGTTATTTCCATGGTGATTTCGAATGTAATGATATATGATATATAGTATCTCGTTTCGCTCGTGACATCACACAACCAATCAAAACAATTAGCCTCGGATAGAGCAGATCGTAGAATTTTATATAATACTAGCCACTGGCGTGGCCAGCAAGGCGTTGCCCGTGACAGTTCTTTTCGTGGGGTCAGGTGTGACCACTGATCGCTAACCCCCAGTGATTACTACGAATTCCCATACGAATTCGTAGCCTATTCGATAACAGTCATAATGACGTTACCCGTGGTGTTGGTTTGCTTTGCAAACCGAATGGAAATTCGTAGTCTATTGGAATGAATTCCCTACGAATTCCAATTTGGTTTGCTTCGCAAACCAAATTCTGAATATCATGAACTATGGTTTGCTTCGCAAATTGGTAGTAATAGTAAACTAATTTGGGTAACTAATAGTAATAAAATAGATATGACAGTAAAAAAAAAAAATAACGAAAATGTCCCGATTTTTCACGAATTAAAAAAATAAAAATTATCAGAAACCAAATTTAAATTTCTAAAAATACTCGGCGTCTTGCAAAAATTCACATTTAGAGGTACTCTAAAAAAAAATCATATCTGAAGTCAGTAAATTGTACGTGTTTTGCTCACCTCGCGATAGAAATTTCGCTCTTTCAACTTTAACACTTAATAAACCCTAAGCTAATAGCCGCATCGGAAAAAAAAAATATTTTTCGTCTTGTTTCCTGTACAATTTTGAAACTACCATGTCAATTTTGTGATTTTCTGATCCGTACGTTCTCGTGAAACCGTCTAAGAATCGAGCAAAAAAAAAGGGAGTTTTCAATCCTGCGTCGGCAGCGATAACTTTTTTTTATAACAGAGAGAGTAATATAGAGAGATTTAGTTGGGATCTAACTTTTGGTTACCTTATTTACTGTTTCCACTTGCTTTCCAAAGAGGCCACGGCCGAGCCTTTTCACACATTTTTCTCAATAACCTCTCAAGATATTCGCCATAAAGAGATTTCAGACCGTCGTTAATAGCCAATGGTGTTGCTATAGTACGACGTCATTTAAAAATTACCATTACCAATCAATTGCTTATTTTCCGAACTCCCCATAGTTCTAGGGACCTGGTGACATGATTTAAACTACCCCCGCTCTGCGGGGGACCTGCCGCGTTTGAAGCTAGCGCTACAAAACACTAGGAACCACGCATCCGAAAATCTGTCACATCAAACGCATCAGTCAGCTGTGTAAACACCGCACACTTCAAAATAGATGTATTCTATTAATATTCCGTCGTCAAGTGGCTACTGAAGTACACTCCCGCATCTTGAAATGACTCACAATGGGCACAAGGTTAGACGCATTCGCATTTTCAACTGCCACGCGCGATGTCAATGCCGCTACATGCGCTGCCTTTTTTAATGTAGGTGAAACAACTCCTGAACAGTCACAGATAAAAAAGAAAGTCTAACTGTTGGTCAAACATAAAAATCTTTAAAAAATTACTAGGGTGTGTGTGTGTGTGTAGGTGTTCCAAATACCTAATTTTACTCTATCTAGTGTCCTGCCCTAACTATTCCTCAGTATCTCAGCCTCCAAGGAAATCAAGCTGAAAATTAAATGAATATCACTAGGAGGAACTATTCTCCTTTGGTTTCAAGAGATCCTATACCTTCTTTACTTATGTCATTTTAAGTTAACTAGTGAAACTTCAAACAGTTTCCCCAAGAGAATTTTCATAAGTGGGTTCCTAATATCGTCTACCCCTGTTCCTATGACCACCCACCAGGCGAAATGAGGAGCTACTATTAAAAACTAGTTGCTAGTTGAGCATACCTACCTTTGGTATTGAATGTACTTTCAAGTCATAAACTCAATTGTGATTTGGAAAAACCTGGATATTCCCTGAATGGATTGGAGACAAAAAAATACGTTGATCACAGCCTCCAATACTTCAGATGCAATAGTGTTGTTGATATAACAGATATGAAACTTGCCGGTGGCGCTACGTGTGGCAAAACCCTAGACCGTCAAGGTAAGTACATAAACTCGTAGATGTCGCGCATAGTAGCTTGCAAACACGAGTAGGCGATATTTGGAACACCTACCAAAATAAAGCTGAAAACAAGACGATAAAAATTATACATGGCAATGGCTCCTAAATTTTCAGTCCAAGGAGACTCCCTAAAAAATTGAAATTTTTAGGTGACCTTTTGAAATTAATCATTTTATTGGTCATAAACGTAGACCTACATTTGACCATAATGTTCCTAATACCACCATAACGTAGAAAATTAATTTCAGATTTTTGTGTTAGGATTATATATTTGCTTCTGCACATGTTGCGAAATTGCGTTAGTTATACATTCCAGTTAGAGAGCAGTTTTGCAGCATGCATAACCATATATTTAGTCTTTTTACACATGTTGTGTCTATGTATGGGATCGATATTGCCGTGTGTATTTTGTACTGACCTCGATAATTTTCTCGCTGTGAATCTGTTCTTCCGGATGGTAATCGATGATTTGAAAGAGCAGCTACTTTTGCAGGGCAGGTGATTATACGACTAAGTGCGAGTTCAACGCCCAGACATTTGTAACAATGTCTATAGATTCTGGTATCCTCAGTGTTAATTTTCAACAGCTATGGAACCTTTGTGGTTTCAACAGTTCTCAACAGTGATAGTGTTTCTTAAGGTATGGTGGTATTACCGCCGGTATGTGATATTTCAATCATCGATCACTGGGAAATACTCCTTTAGTGGCAAGTTCAGTCGCTCATTTTAAGAATGTATAATCAACATTTTTAGTAGCCATTTTTAGAACATTCTAACCTTTTTTTTTTACCGTAAGATGGATAAAAACGGGCGGGGCTGTGTCCGGACACGGTTGCTAGGTTTAAGGCGTAGAATACGTCAGTGAGGCCATGTGGTGATTGAGAGTGAAAGAAATTAGAACTACACTTTTTTAAATTCCCATATCAAATGTTCATCGCTCCGCACATATGTCGCAATTGGTGAGCTTGCTATTGATGCTGAAGGTTGTGGCTCTTGTTTTTCTATGTATGTTCTTATTCCAGCCATTTTTATCGCAATCGGAAACTCCTTCTTGGTGCGTAGATTTATTTTGTTTGAGTGTTGTTGAGTCCCCTAAAATCATAAGGGATAGTTGTTCCAAAAATGCAGCAATAAGCCTGGCCAAATACGCAGAGTATAGAAGCCGATGTACGCTCCCGCATCTTTGAAACCATTCGGTGACTCACAACGGGCACGAGGTTAGAGACATTCGTAATTTTCAGTCGCCACGGGAATACCACGACGTGTCCCGCCTTTTTTATTCCGAAGGGGAACACCTTCCCAAACAGTTACATAAGAGCCCGTGTGTTCGAGAGGTAAACTTCTTTTACATACAATGACCCAAATCGTCAGTGGAAGACATGTGGGCATACATGAATTCGCGAGTGTGCGGGTGTTTCGTGTAGGAATCAACTAGTTTAGAGTTTTCCAGGAAGCTTTTTCTTTCCGACACACGCGTACGGCGATACTTTTGCTAGATTGTAGCGACGATAAAGTGAAAAGAGAATTTCGGAGTTTCCGATCTTGGGGGAGGTCAAAACCTCCTACACTGTGGTGTCAAAACATTGGAAAACATCGTCCAAACGTGCGGATTTTATGCTTCCCACGCAATTAGACACATGTCAAAATGAAAGTTTTCCGATTTATGGGAAACGTGTTGAGGATGGAATCTCACCTTGATCTAGTGAGATAAATAATGTCAAAGAACTATATATAACTTACAACAGCCGCCCATGTGTCTTCAGCATCATCTAGTTAAGTTGGCTTTTGTCACACATGAACTTTCCCTCGTTAAAAAGGAAGGAGGTTGCGTGAGTTTTATTGTGAAAAGGCCACACTGAGTCGTGGTACACCAAAACCAAGTCAACTAATAGATGTACACACACGAGGAAAGTTTTTACGTTTCAGTGACACAAAAGAGAGAAATAAAGTAAAAGTAAATACGGGAAATAACATTTTTATTTGCCCTTATTTTTTAAGTTCGTTTTTAGTTCTACACCTACTTTCACAATAGGCGCTCACAGTTGCGACCTACCTTTAAAAAAAACACTTCACAGCATCGATTATTGGAATGCTGTACATGCTCAACGTGTACGTGTTGCCGTACAATGTTCCACATGTGTCTGTATGGCTGAACTTGTTCAATATGTTTACGTGATGCCGCAGATGCTGGATATATGATCGTGTTGTCATAAAATGGTGATTATGCTCACCTAGGGGCAACAAGAAAGAAGGCATCTAACTTATAATTTTGTTCTCATAGTTATTTTTACTCCATTCACTGCTCTTTAGGAAGTTGTTTGCTTTCGGATACTTTTTCATGAAGATGCAGTCCTTGGCAATTTATGCCAACTATCCAGTAAGTTGGTGATTATGCTCACCTAAGGGATAAAGACTCTTATAATTCTTTGTTTCGTGTTATGTTGATGTCTGAATTCAAGATCGTATGGAATCAGAGAAACTAAAGCATGAATTTTCAAAGTTTACTACCCTGCTTCTTCGAAGCTCTCCTCATCAAATTTTTTAAACGAAAAATTACCAATAACAGGACTTTATGTCGATAAGAATTTACCATTTTGTATTTTTGATTCTATTTATTGGAATGTCTGTTTACACTTGCAATGCCTTCTACACATACATTAGTAACATGGATTTGAAAGAAGCAGTGTCATGGACTTGGTTCAGTTAAATAAAGTAATGTAAAAAGTCATCAAGTAGTGAAAAGAAACATGATTTATATTTGTCAAGGTTAAGGCAGATAAAGCCACACTGAAACGAAGCAGTTATGAGCCTTGTGGTTTGAGAGGTCCAAAGGCTGATTTATTAGGACATACTATAAAAACATTCTGAACATGAATTACGACAAGGGATGGAACGTACGTGCTGCCTGGGGGTTAAAGTTAAGAGAAGGTGAAAGTATGTCGAAACAACAAGCTGAGGGGTGCTGAATGAACGAATTCGGGGAATGGCTCATAAACTTCAAAGAAAAATAAAATTGTTTTGAAGTAAAAATGAGCCTGCGTCTAATAACTATACCGAAAAAATAATTACCTATATATATATAGGGTTGCCAGAAGATGAATATCAGAGAAAAGAATATTCGGTAAAACAATTTTTTTAAAAAAAGAGGACACCAAAAGCACGCATTATTAGTGCATAATTGTTAGGTTTCTAATAACAAGAATAATTTTTGACAAATCTTGGTGTATTAACCACTATCTGAAAGAAAATCTACTGAACATATTATTAACGTATTTTGAAAAGAATTAGTAAATGCAAGAGCGAATTTATAAATGACCATTTATTTAAGTCGTTTTTCGAAGCGTTGAAAAAACAACTCGTATTAAAATTCACACAATTATTATTATTATATTTAAAATTCACACAAATACTTTAATTGCACTTAATAGGCAAACATACGTGTAGGTGAACATTTAAATAAAACAAATAAAAGTACCTTCTAAATGCTCTTGGAGGTATATGTGTGTGTTTAGTGCGACGGGTGATCCTGCTGTTCACTGCACAATTGTTCGGATCGTGGAATTAAGATACAGCTACTCGCGATATGCTAGTGATACAGCTACTCGTATTTCTTTTACATTAATTTTCGAACGATATTTGCTCCTTATAATAGCAACTGCTTCAAGGGCGCTTCGCGGCACCCCTAATCTCTCTACGTGGCACATACTTTGGGATCCCCTGCCCTAATTGGTGGGATAATTAGTGAAAAAAGAAGTCGGCTTAAGGTGGAGAAAGTTAACAAACTTCTTTTGTTACAAACTGTAAATAACAAAGATTTGTTAATGGTTCGTCTTAATTTTTTGACTTTTTTTGGCAGTTAAAAATAATCTTAGCTATAAATTAATAAATACAGCAAATGACACATTAAATCCCGAACATTAATGTTTTAGGTTACTAAACCAGTTTTAAGAAATCAGGGGAAAAGTTTAAAGACACTGATGTTTAAAAATATAGATGGTTTTAGGGCGATGTTATTGTCAACATCGATGTTTTAATTTTGAATATCGATGTTTTGTTGTCGCATCCCTAATTCGAAACCCTTCGATTGCTCATTCGTTACTCTTCCAAATAGGCTACCGCGTCCCTTTGTTAGAGTTTCTAAGGATGGTTACGGTGGGCAGCAAGAAAAATATATTAAAAGAAATTACTATCAAAATGATGGATTATTTATTTGAAAGTCATTCGTATTTTAAAAGCCTTTTTGTTTAATCATTTAAGCATTTTTGTTCTGTGGACAGCGTGGATTTTTCTGCATTTTTTCACTCTCATTAAGACCAGTCCGCTCAATGCCAGTTGTCTTCATTTGCATGTGAAATTGACAGTTGGCAGGTTATACCTGTGTTTCTGTAGTTCCCTTTCAACCTGTTAAGATGAATAATTTCGTTAAATTGCTTATGCTTGTGTGCGGAAAAGCGCCAACCCACTATGGTTATTAGCATTAAACTGCTTAATGAAAAGCTTAAAATGCTAACAAATTTTTCGTAACAACTGTGTGAAGTAATTGTGACAGTTGGAATAAAAAATACAAAAGTTTAAAAGTAGGTTTACATAAAAGCAGAAATCTGTCTAAAAAGCAGTAGAAACTCTTGAACTCTTGGCTTCGTTCGTTAAAACGCGTGTGTATGCAGAAAAAACAACCCACTCGTGTTATTAGCATAAAATTGCTAAATTATACGCGCAAAATGCTAATGTTTTAAATTATAACAGTTGTATGATATTTTGTTGGAAAGCAGCAAAGAAAACTTCTGCGACGTCTTTAAATTTGCACGGTGTATTGGAAGGTCTGGAATTCGAAAGTTGACACAACTATTTTCTGCTCGCTATATCGAAGTAGAATTTTACATTGAGCATTTCGGAAGAAACCAACCACCTAAACACGTTCGGCATGTACAGCGACTTGTAATCATGTTGAGGATGTACAGCAACACGTACACATATTGAGCATGTACGGCAACATATAAACATGTTGAGCAAGTACATCAACACTTAAACATGTTGAGCAAGTACATCAGCACTTAAACATGTTGAGAATGTACGGCAACACATACACATGCTGGGAATGACGGCAACACATACACATGTTGAAAGTGTCAGGTAATACGTTCATGTATTAATAAGTCAGCCTTTTGGACGTCTTTTACCACAAGGCTCATAACTTTTTCGTTTCAGTGCGGCTGTATATGCCTTAACCATGAAAAATATACATCATGTTTATTTTTATTACTTGATGACTTTTTACATTACTTTATTTAACTGAACCATGTCCATGACACTGCTTCTTTCAAAAGGCATTGCAAGTGTAAACAGACATTACATAAACAGAATCAAAAATACAAAATGATAAAATCTTATCGACATATCATCCTATTATTGATAATTTTTCGTTAAAAAAAATTTGATGAGGAGAGCTTCGAAGAAGCAGGCTAGTAAACTTTAAAAACTCATGCTTTAGTTTCTCTTATTCCATGCGATCTTGAACTCAGACACCTCCATAACGCGAAACAAAGAATTAAAAGAGTCTTTATCCCCTAGGTGAGCATAATCACCTACTTACTGGATAGTTGGCATAAATTGCCAAGGACTGCATCTTCATGAAAAAGTATCCGAAAGCAAACAACATCCTAAGTAGCAGTGAATGGAGTAAAAATAACCATGAGAACAAAATTATAAGTTAGATACCTTCTTTCTTGTTGATAATTTCCACGCTAATTTCCCTTGCCATTGAATAAAACCTTCCTTTTCTAAGAATAAAAAAATGTTAACCACAGGTGATCCAACATAGAGTATACCTATTCAATATCCACCGAGGCAATTTGATGGCCAACAAGCAAATCCTCTAGAATGCCAAAAGGCCGTTCAGCCAGTGTCCGAGCGGACTCTAATGTGTTTTTAAACGATGCGGATTGACGATGTTTTCTCTAAATAATTGCACCTCCGAACGTCTCATTTCGAAGATGAAGCCCGTGTTTTAACGCTGTCGGCCCTGTAGCATCGCAGGGATGACGTTCCGCTTCGTATGACGGACAATAATGAATGACATTTCGCTGGTTCCTCCGTGAGAAGGCATCCAACCCCAATGAAGCATCAATTGGACGGGGTTTTAGAAACCGGCTATTTTGCCATTTCTTTTGGAGCAAAAAACAGTTGTTTCCACTTAAATGTAAGACATTTTTTCGTTCTCCAGCCGAGACGTGTGCATGCATGGTCATGTGGTAGACATTGTTGCTGTGCTGTAGGCGAATAGTAAACTGTTAGTTTCCTTTTGCTAAAACATTTTCGTCATACTGTAATTGTAGGAGACGGATCTTTAAAACCAAGTCTAACAAGTCTCAGTAAGTTTATGTTTGGAATTTTATGGTAAGGAATCCTATTGTTTTGAAAGGGGTCTGCTCTCCATCCAGTACAATCAGTTCTGGAAGAGTTCATTCAAGAGTGAAATTTACAAATGTACTCTGTGCCAAAAACCTTAAACATCCCGAAGTAAGTCAGATTTGGAATGAAATTCTATGGTTGGAATAGAACTTGTTATATGTCTTATGTCTGGCGGCAACATAACCAAATATGAACGATGACGATTGAAATGAAACACAAAAGTATGTGGGATGTAAAATGAACCGATAGCGAAATTATCACAATGCCAATATAGAGTGGACTCTATTGTTGTAGTACTCTTGAAAAATAATGAATTAGTGTAAATCACCCTGTGGGTGGTGCTACATGCCGTTACACAGCGCGGCATAGCAAAGTAAAATCCTTATTCCCTATCCGGTGCCAAATTATGTAAACATTCTGCTGCTCCAGATCCGTTATATTCCGGAGGTGGTGCTACTGACGGCCTGCACATTCCGAATATGCTCACTGGGAGGCAGATCTGGGGATCTCGCTGGCCAAGGAAGGGATTAAACACCACGAAAACACTTCTGAGAGAAGCGAACCGTGTGTGGTTGAGAATTAACGTGTTTGGGAAATGGCCCCTTGGACATGTGACATAAAAGTCAAAACAACAGGCTGTAAAATGTGATACTACGTACCTCTGTGCTGTCAAACTACCTCTACCGCTACTAGAGGAGACCGGCTGTCGTAAGGGCTCAACTAACCCTTATACTAGGACCTACAGCTGTGTGAGTCTTGGAACTTGCGCTGAAGTACTTTATTTACTTTGCTGATGTTATGCAGGCCATCATTTCTTAGGAGCTCAGTCCATAGCAACCTTTTTCCAAAAAAAACCATGAGAAATAAAAATTAGAAATACTAATACATAGAAGGTAAGGCTCATCGACGTTTAATGAAATACGAAGCTTCGTGTTATTTCGGATCGTACGATTTTAAGAGCTATCATGTGGTTTTGAAAACATGAATCCTAAATTATTGATAGGTTAAAGTGATTGTCCACCATGATCAAAAGCACTTGTCTGTTTCCTTAGCCAATCAGATAAGTCGATTCGTAAACCCATGTGATTTACTCTTCTGAGACAGCGACTCCGCCCACATACTCTGTCAATGTCATTAGAAAAGGTCATGGCAAACCTATGATGACGTACATAAATCACTTTTTATCTTCACTTTTATCATTGGTTAAAATAGTATTTAAATAATTTCAAGAGAAATTTGCACGCACACGATAATTATATATAAAATCATGACATATTGAGAATCGCAGAGCAAAAAGAAAAATATCTGTCTCATCTCCATAACCTTAAACGCAACCTCTCAACTTGTTCGGTTACTGAGAATGAAGCTGTATCGGTTTCCATGGTGATGATTACACATCACTTTCAAGGGCGCCACTGTCTATGTGATATTCCATGTTACTTCGATCACTATTACTTCCTATGGTAGTGACGCCTCTGTATGCGTAGAAATTTTCTCTGTGTGCTTGAGAATTCAACTTCACTAGCTAAGTTCATAAGTCTGATTCACTGGTAAGGGAGTCATGAAGTTGAAATTGCTTATAATTCAAGCAAGTACTGCGTCAATTTCTAAAAGATAAAAAAAATTATTAAATTTATTCACTAACTTAACGAACCCTGTTAATATTAGCTTTTAATGACTGTTCTCACAAATTAGAAATAACCGTTAACATTGTGGCCGCAAAATAGCAATTTGACCCATCTCTAATGCAAGAAATGTGTATCGAAAATGAAAAGTTTCATTGAATACAAAACGGAATCTTGTAAACATTGTCAGACGGAATTCAAATTGCGTGACTCTCGTAGTCACCATCCAATTACATTCCATAAAATCCATCATTCAAAACTGGCCAGTGTCTTAAATGGGGAGGTCCTATGTCAAACTGATTCGCCATGGCATTAGACACACACCACTCACTCATCGTGTTCTTTTGTTAAACAAGAGCGTCTCCGAATGTAATTCTTGCTCCATTCCTCTTTCCGTTCATCTTTATTTTGGCCTGTCTTTAATCTTCCTTTTTATGAAGTACAATCTTAAATGTATAAGATTTGACAGCGGAAAATAAGAATTCCCTTTCTTAAGTTCTTTTCCTGTAAAATTGCTCTCAATTCGTAAATACGACGAATCTACGACCAATACTCTCGCACTCATAGTTTACCTACCAATAGATTTTTACTTATGGCTAGGGCAACTTTTTGCAACAAATGTAACTTTTTTTCACGCGTTCTACGCTGCATGTAAAGTACTAAAACCAAAATTCCTCCTTCATGGGGTGTAAGTGAGTCATGGGGAGTAAGTGAGTTATAACCGCAACATAAAAGCAACTTTTTGCATAAACGCAACTTTTTACAGTTTAGCTTAAAATAAATGAATATCAAATTCCTATTTCATGTTTTTGCTCTCTGAATCAACCCTTCGATCACGTGTGTCTGATCTTGCGAACGCCGAAGTATTGCGGATCATTCATACAAGTTCATGGTAAGAAGGTGTTCGTCCTTAGACGAAAGTGAAATAAATGGCAAGAAGTACTTTAACACATTGGTTGGCACTCTTGATTATCCAGAGGAAACTTGCGTAATCGACTGCAGAATTTGCGAGGTGAGTGTCGATCATCAATATGTTGTTCGCCTTGTAGATAACGTTTTAAAATCTCTGAATGTTGAGGGAAAGGATTTTGCGCTTCTACTATCCGATACAGCACATTATACGACTGCGGCTGGCGCAGGTTTTGAATGTTAAAGAAATTATTGGCCGAGGATCGGCCAATCAACGTTCTTCTGTATTTCAGTATGTATTATAATACTGTTGTACACAACTAAAATTGTATAATATATTTTTAATTTTTTACGAATAATTTATTTTAGAATTTAGTGTATCAAAAATAAATGCAACTTTATTTCCATAAATGCAACTTTAGGGAATGGTAAATGCAACTTTTCCCATTTTTACTGCAACAAAAAAGTTGCCATATTTATGGCACTCTTGCACCAGGCAAGCGACATTTTTTAATTTCGCCATCATTAAGAGGAAGATGACAAATTAATTTGATAAGATATTTATCATTAGGTTTCTTTTAAAAGCTAATATATATATATATATATTTTCCCTTGAAAGTTCCGTTTGTGTGGCACGTGCAATAATAAAAAAATTGTTTTAAAATTTAATGTCTTTAGACGGAACAAATGTAACCTATTATTACTTTTCGTAATGGTAAATTGATTTTCCAGCGTTTCATACAAAAAAAACATTGTTAAAAACAAACTCTCTTTATTAAAGTTGCTTAAATATAGCTTCAATTCATGAAGAAAGCCACCTTGATGTCCTGTCGCTATGACAAGAAATTTGTAATGCTTCAAATGTCCTTGTTCGGATATTTTTAAAATTAACGTTCTTTCAAAAATGGCGAAATTCAACTTAAAATTGACTTAATTCTAACATGCCGCTTTGAATCGAATTTGTAGAGATGTTGCGTGCAATGAAAATAATTACGATTTATTAAAATAATAAATATTTAAAACAGAAAACGAAATAAAAAAATAAAAATTACCGAAAAAGAATAAAAATTATTACATCGCAAGAAAAGTGACACAACTCAAAATTGCAGAATTTCAGAAACATCAACTTAAAGGATACTATAAAACTTATATTGAAATAGTATAAGCTTCTTTTAAATTTTAGGCAAGTATTTATGGTGGTAACTTCTATTATATTCTATGGAATAGTAATATACCCCCTGGGGCACCTCATACATATTTTTCAAGGACATAACATCAAAATTTTTATTTTTTGACTTGTGTCACTTTTTTTACCGCGGTGCGACGTGTGAGGATATTTGAAGTCTGGATATATTTAACATGTACCAGCCCCCGCGTACACGATGGTGTTTGGTTGGACAAATTTTCAAACTCTCAAACCCTTGGGTTGCTAATCCGTAACTCTTTCAACTGGACAACTTCAAGAGAACAGTCAAATGGAATTCAATCCACACCAGCTTTATTCCAATTTAAGGTATCCGAACACGTTCGAGGCACTTTTTTTAATGTGGTATAGAAATATTTGAATGATACTTTTATATTTAGTGTTATTAAACAATAGTATTGGGCTATAAATTTTTAAAATATATATTAATAGTTTTGTAAAAATGATAATTATGTATAAATTGAATGAAATTTGTCACAAACATCAAATGGGCTACTTGAAAATATATTCAACCGAATTGAAAAATGATGCTACCAAAATAAACTACTCGCATTTTTCTAGGGAAGAAGAAGAATCAAAAGGATATTCAAATAAACAAATATTTTACAAGCGATCGAAATATGAATACACGATTTTTGATAGTTTTACAATCCTATTTCTTAAATAAATGGCCATAATTTTAAAACTTTTCAACTTGGCATAATTGTTATAGTTTATCGTCACAAAATTATGAAGAACAAGTTCTCACAGTTTTACGAGAATCCATCAATACCTTTTTGTGTTATAACATTTGAAGTGATTAAATAATGCATATATATTAATTTAGAGTAAAAAATAGTTTGAAAGTGTATCGTGTGATCTCTCTTCCTTTCACTGCTCGTGTAAACAATTTTGTTCTTCATTTAACTTTAAGGCCCGGTGCACACATCCGGCTTTTCAACATGCGGCGAGCTGCGGCAACGCATGTGCGGTCTGAGATACATTAGATCCAATAGAGTATTGCACACATGCCCCCGGCGCCGCTGCGGCGACGCACGTTCAACTTGCTTGCAATATTTGTACCGCAGTTCTCCACGGCGCCGCAGTTTACCGCATACGCTTCTCCGGTCTGAAGTATCTTGTTTTCATAAATAAATGGAATATAAATAATAATTAATAAGTGGTTCTATCCAGTAACGTCTATTTTGTTTCAAAATATACTTTTTTTACGACAAGTAAGCGAAATAAACACGTTTTCTTCGATAGAATATTTATCACAAATGGCGCGAAATGAGTACTTGTGTCATTTCACGGCTTTGTGTGCATAGTTGGGCTTCGGTGCCGCAGAGGCGCCGTACATTGGAAAATAGGATGTATGCACCGGGCCTAAAAATGTTCACAATATTTCCAAAAGAGAAACCATTTAAACATTGGAGTAAACATTCTAAAATTATATTTACGAAAAAGTGAATTTAAATTTATACAGGTTTTTGGTCTTTTAACGCCCACTTTCGTTGTTTTCCATATGTACTTCCAGTTTTCCCTCGTCTTAATTTAAAGCTTACTATCTGCAACTAATTAACACAGAGAAAAATTAAATATATTTTGGAAAGTCAAATAAATACTCTATAAAATAAGATCAAATACTTTTTTTGGAAATTTGATCAAAAATGACATTTTTAACGTACTTGGATACCTTAAAAGGACATTTCAATTTCGCGTGTATCCGATGCTTAAGAAACAAAAGCCTTCGTTGCTTGACATCGCGACAAGACCGAAAGTCGTAAAACAGAAGGGGGCTTTTCCTCGCCCAGCGGACCTCGAAGTCTCGATAGAAGACCATTGTTCGCTGGCACGAATCGCTGACCATCAAAAGTGCAGACCAGAAGAAGATAAAAATAGACATAACATTCGTAAGGTTTCAAAAAAATAAAAACTGAGGCATCTATGAAAGTGATTTAACCTCAAAAGGGGGAAACACACAATGAAAAAGTGTTCGAAAGCGAAAAAGAATGGACCGAGCGTACACCTGCCACCGGAACAGTATTCTCGACTTCCGAATGCAAGCTGACCGTTAAGCCTAACGATGCGCTGACGTTCTGATGGCCAGATAAGGGAAGAAGAACAGAACTGTTCTTTTCTATTTTCAAGGCTTTCTTTTGTGTTGAAGGTTACAGTTGCAGATAACTCTCTGAAAAATTTCCCCATTATAGCTATTGGATATGGATAACTTTCTGAATGGTGGCAATCTTGTAGAGCATCAAAGTATTAGCGTAACGGAACGACTTAGTGGAAGAACTGAAAATAATTCCTTATGATCTGCCTTCATTCTTTCTTTTATGATACGAAGTTTCTTTGTAACGACTCACAGGCCAAAAGGACGAACTTGAACGGTTTCTTGGCGATGGGAGGTTTGTCCAGTAATGCGACACGGTTTGGTGCACCGTGCGCATATCATGTAACTGTGATACACAAATGAATGTGTCGGTAGAGGTTAGGTTCTTCCGTGGCCAAACTGAATCCGTATGCATTTTTCCATATCTTGTGTTTCGTGACGGATTGACTCGGATTCTAAGGCAAATTACGCTTTTGACAAAGACGCCAGGAAATCAAACAGGAAATAGGAATGGAATTGAATCATTTCATCAGTCTAATAGCATCTCCATTGTCGAGCTTTTGTAAATAGTAACATATTTTCGTGATTTCAATTCCTGCTTGGGTGCTATACAATAATCATATTACTCGTGTGGTAAATATTTTAATTAACGTCGCACTGAAGCAACACGACGAGCTATTGCCGACGGTCCGGGATCAATCACAATGGGAAAGATCAGAATTACAGTGTGCGTGTTATTTTTTCTATTTTGGGATACATTTCTTTCCCAGTCATCACACTTTTATCTGAATATTTCTGCACTTATATATAATTATCTAATTAATAATTATCACTTCTCCACTGCTAGATAATATCCGATCGTGACAACAAATTCCTATCAATTACTTTGCCAGACTTTCTTCAATAATCCCCTCTTGTGGTCACCAATGCTCTGGGTAGGGCCAACCACGCTGGAGCACCATGCAACTTGTTGGTGGTGCATGTTGAATTATTCCTGGGTGTATTTCTATCTTTTGTATCAGTACAGATTTTCCTGTGAGTGTGTGTGTGTGTATTTGCATGGCGCATGGCCAAATATGACCTTTGCACCATAAAACCAACCATTTACTTGGCGGAGCTTGGTCAAATGTACCCCTCCCCTTTGCACCATAAACCCAACCTTTTAGCATATTATAATTACCTAAGTCAAGTAGATATTTCGGGTGAAAATATACACTATTCTACAATAATGGACCGGACACCTGCGGATTTGTTTGGGGGTGTTTTTCGTGGTATGGCCTGGGACCTTAGTATGCTGTTCCTGGTCAATTGAACGCCTGCATGAACATTTTGGGCAATCAGGTTCATCCTACGCTCTGGCATTTTTTATGGAATGGACGAATGTTACTTCCAGGACGTCAACGCCCCATGTCACATTGCAGCCTCTGTCAAGCAATGGTATCGATATATGCATGCAAAACATCTTCCCTGGTCTGCCCAGAGTCCCGACCTGAGCATTTCATAGAACAACCTCATAGAACATTTGTGAAACGAGTTAGAGCGACGCTTACAGACCAGGGAACCACGTCCGAAATCTACAGATGAGCTGGCGACATTCTTGCATCAGGAATGGACACCACTACCCACAGCTGTGTATCAAAACCTTGTTGAAAATATGCCCAGAAAGGTGTCATTGCAGCACGTGGGGAACCATCCACTATTAAGGCATGTATTATTTCCCAAAAACCATCACACCTTGCTGTCCGGTCCATTATTGTAGCGTAGTGTATTCTTGCCACGATTACTATCACGAGAATAGCTCCAACACTTGTTGCTGGGAAAGGGCCCACAATACCGATGTGCACCACAAACTGCACAACTAATTTGTTTAATAGTGATACACTTCTAGCTTCTTTTTAAGATCTCCGTGGTTTTAAAGAGTAACATGAACGTGGAGATTTGTGCATGTCTGTCGTTCCATCAAATGTCCTCACGTTGGCGTGGCGATTGGTAATTTTTGAATTAACGTCGTACAAGAGCAACATAACGAGCTATTCCGGGATCAATCCCATTAGAGAAAAAATCCTAGGACGGCACCACGTCATTTTGAACCACGGTCAGATGACGAGGCAACACCTGAGCTGGTACCCCACTCTCCAAACAGACACACCCACCCAACGTGAGGATTTCGGCCACGACAGATTTAAGGTGCACCAACCGCCTCTACGCCATACGCGTACAAACATCCATGCACTGACCCGCATTCGAACAAGGAACTTTCCGATCTAGAGGCTAACACCTCCGGTGATGGCGGGGTGTGGAAGTCTAGAGAATGAGGTGCCATCTCATGTATGATGTCATCAACTGACCGTGGTTCAAAACTACGAGTTACCCTCGGATCTTTTCCTTCGGGATTTATTCCCAACCGTAGCTAACAGCCTGTTGTGTAGCTTGTCAATTAAATGCCTACCTTCCTTCCAAAACGTTTAAAAATAAAACTAATTAGGACTGGGCAGAATGATGTAGCACCTCCTATTCCGGCATCAGAAATGAGACATAAGTACATCAATATTCCAGTTATTATTTACGAAATTGCAAATAGATTTCAAATATAATTTTTGTCATGCTATGGGTCCATTCATAACAACCTAAATATGTTTAAGTTTTTAAAAATCGGGTTGTTTGTGTTGGTATTTTTTTAGTTAACGTCCTACTGGAGCAACACAACGGGCTATTGATGAAAGTCGATCAACCCCCCGAAGGGAAAGATCCGAGGACAACACCACTTAATTTAGAACAACCACGGTCATATGACGAGTCAACACCTGAGCTGGCAGCCCACTCTCCAAACTCCCACGCCAACGTGAGGACTTATGAGGCCACGACAGATTTAACGTCCCCCTTTGTACATGACTGCGTTTGTTGGATTCGAACTCGCAACCCTCCGGTTGCTAATCCGTTACTCTTCGAACCGGACAGCCGCGGCCGTCTAAACCAAGAAAAGTGGGAAACAATATCTGTTTTTATTTCAAATGCTGAACAGATAATTCAATACATTTCTTGAAGCAAGAGCTGTGACTGATGATAATAAATTACGTGTTCGCTGTATTTTTAACTCTAAGATTTATGAATTCTCAACTAAGCTACCTAATTTGTAATTCAACCTTCGCTTTGTTGAAGCCATTACTGAAATTCGCAAGGCAGGATCAAAAGGTCGAGATCTCTAACTCTTCCAGAAATGATTTGCAATCATCTTTCTGGGTAACCAGTGGTAGAAATGTCGAGTTTATCAGAACACGGCAAAATGTTTTTACAGCGAAGTACGCAGGGGGTCTATTTTCTTTCAACAGATGATAAAAGAGACGTCTACTCCAAGGGACAGGCAGGTTAAAGATGACTCTCTCCCGATCCTTTTTCAACCCAGTGCCTCACTAGCTTCAAATAAATTCTCTCGGGAATTTGACATTTGCTTCAAAGTCATGTCAGAGTCGCTCTGAAGAGCAGTCTAGACACGAGTTTGAGACAGATCCTGATTCGAACCCTCAGCCAAAGAGAAATAAACATGCCACGAATGAAATATGAAGGACAAAAAGTAAGGCTCGGCAACATTGAAATTGTTCCTGAGGTTAATATACGTTGATCTATTCACAAACATTTCAATAGGTCTTTCATCGTTAGTTCGCTTGCTTAATTTAACCTTCCCACTTTCAGATTCTTTGTGGCATCCTCCTTTCGCTTCATATATTTTATGATTTGTAAGGCTTTAATTTTATTTTGCTTCGGTTCGCTTTCACTATCTATCTCTATCGCTCACACTCTGTTTTTCTCTCCCTCTCGCTCTATCTCTCACTCTCTCTTATCCGTCACTCTCTCTATCTCACTCCCTCTTACACACTCTCCCTCACTCTCTCACACACACTCTCTCTCTCTCATTCTCTCTATCTCTATATATCTCTCTATCTCTATCTCTCATTCTCTCTATCTCTATATATCGCTCTCTATCTCTATATATATCTCTCTATCTCTCTCACTCTCTCTCTATATATATATATCCACTCTCTATATTTATATCTCTCTGACTAACTCTCTCTCTATCTCTCTTACTAACTCTCGCTCTCACTATCTCTCTCTCTCTCTCTAACAGAATCATAAATGTGATGCTCATGATTTCTAAATTTAAAGTATACAGTCTTGTACGTCCGTAAAATTCTACCAGATATAGGTCCCCATCCCCTTGTTTTGCTTGCTTAATTCAACTCTTTCTAACTTGAATCTTTATTGTGTGTATCGTCCTTCCCCTTCCCAATTTTTATAATTTATGAGAGTATTTACATTTTGTTTTGGTTCGATTTTATTTTCGGAATCGCTTAACGAAATATTTAATTTTATATACCTTATTTATTTTAAGAAATGTTATAGGTATTAGGGTTATCTAGGATTAGCAGGAAGTCAATCTGAATGGCTGGAAGGATAATCTATTTTAGAAGATATATTGTAATTAAACGTAGGTCTAAGATTATCATAGAAGTGAGCATCATGATATCTCAATGTAAAATACACTGTTTTTGTACGTCCATAAAATTCTTAAAATTGATACATCTATATGCTTAGGACTAGAAAGACTATAGTCAGTGTAATCGCGAGATTTTCCAGGACTCATAATTGACGTTGACGAGGTAGGCGGAAGTTCGACGTATCCTAGAATAGACTAATCCAAACAAATGCCCGCCCTCGGACTTTCATCTCCGATATACACTTTGCAAGTGTTGCAGTACTTTGACTGTATTAATATCTACTTTAGGTAGGTATTTAGTATTATAAGTAGTAGCTATTATTAGAGGTATTTAGTATTACATATATAGGGGGTAGTAGCTATTAGTAGGGGTATTTAGTATTATATGTTGTAGCTATTAGTAGGCATTTAGAGTACATTATCGGTAGTAGCTATTTGAAGGTATTTAGTATAAAATAGGTAGTAGCTATTAGTATAAAATAGCTATTAGTAGGTAGTATAGCTAGTATCTATTATTAGGTATTTAGTATTATAGGTAGTATAGCTAGTATCTATTATTAGGTATTTAGTATTATAGGTAGTATAGCTAGTATCTATTATTAGGTATTTAGTATTATAGGTAGTAGCTATTAGTAGGTATTATAGGTAGTGGCTATTATTAGGTATTTAGTATTTTATTGATAGTAGCTATTAGAAGGTATTTAGTATTATAGGTAGTAGTTATTAGAAGGTCTTTAGTATTATAGGTAGTAGCTATTAGTAGGTCTTTAGTATTATAGGTAGAAGCTATTAGAAGGCATTTAGTATTATAGGTAGTAGTTATTAGAAGGTCTTTAGTATTATAGGTAGTACCTATTAGTAGGTCTTTAGTATTATAGGTAGTAGCTATTAGTAGGTCTTTAGTATTATAGGTAGTAGCTATTAGTAGTTATTAGTAGGTCTTTAGTATTATAGGTAGTAGCTATTAGTAGGTCTTTAGTATTATAGGTAGTAGCTATTAGCATGTATTTAGTATTATAGGTAGTAGCTATTAGCATGTATTTAGTATTATAGGTAGTAGCTATTAGTAGGTCTTTAGTATTATAGGTAGTAGCTATTAGTAGTGGAACCTGAAGTGGCGCCCCACTCTCCAACCACACTGACTTGAGGATATTTCAGGTCACCATGCACTAGCCCCTCTTTGTACACGACGGTCTTTTGTTAGATTAGAACTCGGGACCCTCCGGTTACTCTGCCAACCGGGCTACCGCGAACATTAATTTTATAAAAAAAATTATCATAATGCAATAAATCGATTAAGAATTGGTTGGGTATATGGCGAAAAGACCATATTTTTGGCCAAGATGCGCCAAACGCAGGAGTTCCTGTAAGAAATGGACATACGCATAAAAAAGTTTGAACAATTAATTCTAAGTTTACAACTAAAGGTTTTTTGACGGAGTATAATAGGAATTTTCAATTTACATTCGATCTTCTCAAATACTGCGAAATGAATGTTGATTTAAGTATAAGCATTTGGTGTTTTTAGCATGAAACGTACTTAAAAAGATTTGAAAGGGAGATTTAAATAGTGTATTCATTCAGTGTATGTAGTTGAAAAATGTGTTTTATAAGATAATTAGCATTGTATGAAATTATGTTTAATAAATTTCATGTACTTCATGTGTTTTGTTTATATGCCCAAACACATACAAAAACAATATGAAATGGGATGACAGACCGGCACAGTGAAGTTAGTCACAAAATGAATGTGAGTACTTACATTGCGCAAAGTATCCTCCAATAATACCCAGCCGTTTGTACGTAGTGAGGTCACACATATACAGCGGAAAGTACTGATTTGGCATGTGACCTAAAACGGATTAACTTGAAACGGAGCGAAAGTATTCAATGTACTAATACTCCGTTTTTATTTATTAGGCCCTGTTCGCATGAGGCGTTTCTAACGCGCGTTTGGCAAGGCTTTCGAGGTTCACTTTTTGTAAGCTTTAAATCGTGTTTTTTATTCTTCTAATTCAAGTTTCTATCTTTGCGATCGTTGAAGATAGAGTGAAAATTCCAACGGATTTGAAATCTGCGGAAAATTTGACACCAGAACGATACCTTAAACGTGATTTTCTATAAATAAATAATTAATTATTTAATAAATTATTAAATAATAAATCTCTTTTGGTATCGATCTGGATTAGAATTTTACGCTGATTTGAAATCCGTTGAAATTTTCACTATTATCTTCAACGATCGCAAAGATAGAAGCTTGAATTAGAGGAATAAAAAAAAACAATTTAATGCTTACGCAAAGCGGACCTCGAAAGCCTCGCCAAACGCGCGTATAAACGCCTCATGTGATCATGGCCATATAGATTTGTTTTGGAGGACGGATAAGATTCTCGTGTTACTTCGTGTACATACTACACACCTAAATCAATCGTAGCTATAAAAAAATTACATAATTTGTAATACATACACGCAGCTGTGTTTACGAAAACAATGCTAATTAAAATCTGTTTATAAAAGCTAAACTTATCGGGAACTCGGAAAGTTTCGTTGTCAAAAGTTTATTCATTTTACAAACAACTCATTGAGAGTCATGATATCTCCGAGTGGAGTAGTATATATTGCTATGACTGTACATAACACTTATTGACTAAATCACCACATCTGCAGATGCTGGTTAAAAAAATTCTACGAAGCATTCTGTTGTCAGTAAAGTCAAAACTGGGTAGACGTCATATTAGAAAAACAACTCATAGAAGAACTGATATATGCGTACGTACTTTTAGAGAATTGGAAGAAGGGCACGAGCATTACAATTCTATGGTGAACTAGAAAGCATCTAAATAAAATATTATATTGAAAAACTTTATAAATCATGTAAACATTTTCATCAAATTTCATCACCAAGACATTCTTTCCAATAGGGTATTTGTGTACCAAAGACGGGAAAGTACCAGTGCAATTGCCCCATATGCCCTTCCCTTTCTGCAGGGCAATAAGAGTAAAACTAAACTTAGAAACAAAAACATTTCTAAAAGAAACCAACTACGAAATACTATTAGCATTTCTGCTTTAAATTCAATTGCTGAAACAAGATGGTAATAACAATAATGTGCCGTATTTTCGAGAACACGATATCCGTTTCAGTTAATAAACAATCTCAAGAAATTCACCCGGAAGAAGAATCTCCGCTTTTCGAACGATCT
Source organism: Metellina segmentata (assembly GCA_947359465.1). Lineage (NCBI taxonomy): Eukaryota > Metazoa > Arthropoda > Arachnida > Araneae > Tetragnathidae > Metellina > Metellina segmentata. The sequence goes on from OX375876.1 coordinate 122,878,841, forward strand.
CAGCCATTCCAGAACGGAACGTCCTGCAATATTCATCAACCCCACGATGCCCACCAGCCACTCCAACAGGTGCCGGAAGGGATGATCTCTCTTCCACCCTCGATCCAATTTAAACCCATGTGTTTATGATGTTTCCTCAATTCTACGATCCATACGTTCCATTCCCAGTTCCGTATTCCATGGAACACTAATGTTCCGAACACGATTTCTGAATTCTTCCCTTTTCGGGAGTAATCGCACCGCTAAGTACCCGTCTTCAAGCCCAAGAGAAATCTCACGGGGACCTTTCACCCAGGGTGCAGAGGTCGCAGCTTCGGAGTGACCATCGAGGTCCAACAGGTGTCGACGACCGTCCCAAGCCTTCCTGAATTCGAATGTCATCGGCCCCGAGATCCCCCTTATTTGTTCGAATGCTTGACCAATAGACCGAATCCGCTCCTTACCCGCGGGCAGAGTGGAGATCGTAAATTGCATTATTTTTTTCCCAAGACCGTTTTTTTTTTCCACCCTCTCCCCACCAAACAGGTGTTCGGAAATTCGGAAGACACCCCCTTATATGAGAATTTTTTTTTTTTTACCAAAGATTACATATTGTTTCTTTTCTTCTTTCGTTCGCAGTGATATGATTTGTTGAGACATTTTTTGGTGTGAAGCTGTTTTATTATAGCTGCAGGGACCAGTGGAAACTGTCGATGTTCATTAGTGGGGAATTTGTGTGACGAATTTTCGGTCTTCCCACCATAGCTTTCTTCTCAACCTTCCCCCCCCCCCATCCTCCTCGATAATTGTCTTTATTTTTATACAAACTTTCTCGAATTAATGAAGGTTAGTTTGACTTCGTCGGTCTACGATCATTTTTTTCTACACGAGGACTAATGCCGATTGATGAATCGTGTTTGCTTTATCCCATCTGGTGGTCGACCTACCGACAAGGTATCTGGTCATTATCAAAATTCACCAGATCCTGATGAACGAGATATCTCGTCATCAGCAAAACGAACCCAATTGATGCACGAGATATGTCGTCATTAGAAGACAGCTGACCAAATCTTGATCGCGTCATCAGCCAAACGGACCAAATCTTGATTCCTTGTATCGTCCTGTCGCTTCACATATTTTATAATTTATTATTAGGCCCGGTGCAAACATCCGGTTTTTCAACGTGCAGCGCCGCAACGCGAGTGCGGTCTGAGATACATTAGATCCAATGGAGTAGTACACACATGCCTCCGGCGACGCACATCCAATTTGCGTGCAATTTGTACCGCAGCTCCCCACGGAGACCGCAGCTCATCGCACACGCGTCTCCGTTTTGAAGTACCTGGTTTTCATAAATAAATGGAATTTAAATAATAATTAATAATTGGTTGTATCCAGTAACGTCTATTTTGTTTCAAAATATACTTTTTTTACACCAAGCAAGCGAAATAAATGCGTTTTCTTAGTTAGAATATTTATCGCAAATGGCGTGAAATGAGTACTTGCGTCATCTTACGGTTATGTGTGCAGAGTTGGGCCTCGGAGCCGCGCAGCGGCGCCGCACGTTGAATAAACTGATGTGTGCACCGGGCCTTAGTGTAGTGCTTCCCTTCGCTCGAATCGTTTGTGGGCAGGAAATTAATTTGAGATCTCTTTAACGATCGCAAAGGCCAAATTTGTATTGGGAAAAAAATATAAAAGATACAATTAAAAAGTTAATAAAGAAAATCACATTTTTTGGTATCGATCTGCTGTAAAATTTTCCGCAGATTTCAAGTCTATTGAAATTTTAACTCTATCTTTAATGATCCAGGAGATAGATAGAAAAAAAGAACGCCATTTAAAACTATTTGTTTGTTTTGTTCGTCCGCTGAAATCGTTGCTCGAAAATGAAAGGGAAAAAATAAATTTAGAATCTATAATCCCGTTATACTGTTGCCATCCTAAGGCAATCAATAACAATTCAATGCCAATGTTGAGTTAAATTTTAAGAAAAATTTGTTTTTACTCTTCGTACTTACGTGCACGAACAATACGTTATTGTTCCCGTTCTGTTAACAATAAGTTCGTGGTTCTGTTTCGTTAAGAACAGTAATGCGACAATATTTGTACATAGAAGCTTTGAAAATATTTTAAACTGCAGAGACAACAGTGAATTGTGGGGTTAAAAGATTTTATCTGGAACTGACTGACTGGGGTGGATAAATTTTCTATAATGCGTGGATCGAAGATAGATCAGCGTGACCACGGCCCTTGGTTGCCTTAAAAGAAGACGATTGAGGACCTCGGATCTTATCTTCAGGGGATTGATCTCGGACCGTCGTCAATAGCCCGTTGTGTTGCTTTTGTACGATGTTAATTAAAAATTACCATTACCGACACAGCAATCCGATTTTTAAACCTAAACTTATTTACGTATGCTATGAATGAACCCAGGGCATGTCAAATAGAATTAGAAATCTGTTTGCTATTTGGTAAGTAATATCTGCAATGATGGATGTTTCAACTCTGGTGCAGGAGTCGGTGGTTCTGCATAATTCTACCCAATAGGAATTAATTTTATTTAAAAACGTTTTGGTAGATAGGAGGGTCGTTGAATTCATGAGCTATTAGCGAGGGTTCGGAATCAATCCCGAAGGAAAAGATCGACCCTCACCTTTTCAGTTCACCAAACGGTTTAGAGTTTCAAGAGAGGAGGCGGCCTTCATCCACCAGCTCCAGTCGGTCACCTAGGCAACCACACCGATGGACAGGATTCGCACACGCCTACCCTCTAAGGTACGTAGGCGGCATTTGTGAAATCCAACAATTTTTACATTTGATAAATTGCCTCAACATAAACAATAACATCCTACAGTGCAACGCCGACCAACCGGTCTGGTGATTAAGGTGTTGGCCTCTAGATCGGACGATTCCTGGTTCTAATCCATGCTCATTGCATGGATATTTTTAAGCGTACCTTAAATCTGTCATGACCGAAAGTCCTCACGTTGGGTTGGTGTGGAAATTGAGAGAGTTGATTGCCAGCTCAGGTGTTGCCTCGTCATCTGACCGTGGCTCAAAATTACGTGGTGTTGTCCTAGGATATTTCCCTTAGGGGATTGATCTCGGACCGTCGTCATTAGCACGTTATGTTGCTCTAGTACGACGTTAATTCAAAATTACCATTACCTACAGAACAACAATATTAAACATTACCCAAAACAAAGTTAAACACAGAATTAAACATTTTACAGAACATGAAAAGATCCGACATCACCGCGGAATTTTGAACCACAGTCGGGTATCGAGGTCACACCCAAGCTGGAATTCCACTCTCACAACTTCCATAAAACACCGACGTAATAGCATTTGAGGCCACGGCAGATATAACGTGCACCAGCTCCCACTCCCTTCCGTATACGACGGTCTTTGATCGAATCGAGTCTCGAACTCACAACCCTCCGATTAAAAATCAGCCACTCCTAGAAGCCGTTGCCCTTGTAAACCGTTTTGGAGGTCAAGCACCGACACCTCGCACCATTTATACCGTAGACCTTATCAGAATATCTCTCTCTGGTTTCACTGGAAGAAGGCCACACCTCCAAATGCAGCCGCGACATACAGTTTGAAAATCTCTGTTGTAGATCATTTCAGGCAATGCTTACTTTGGTAAGAATTAACAGCACATTGTTTATTTTAGCATATCTTCCGGTAATAGTTTCAGGGATATCTCTTATCAACATTGTCTCATTAACCATTGTTTGAAGCTATCTTTCAAGACTAATTTATAATGGCATTGTTTGCATTCTTTAAAGAGTGTCATTTGTGTGTGACTGCAGTGCTAAAATAACTTTCGTGTTGGAGGCTAATTCATTACCTTGATAATGGATGAAAGCTTAACATTTTTGTTCAAATGGTATCATCACATATGCTGTAAAATATAGTTTTACGTTGCATTGTATTTTTTTAAAACATTTGCTTTTCCCACAACATCTGGGATATTTGACCCTTGAGAACTAGATAAACGTCTTATAATTTAGGTATTTAGAGTAAACGTAGACAAATTATCATAGAATAAAAAGTATTGTAATGTAGCGTAGCATTTATAACTGCGGTAGATGGAATTTGCTCTGCTGTGAGCAATCCGTAAATATAATGGTACGTTTAGATTTTCCTCCAGTGCTGTACAAATAGTTAACCAAGGAAACCTCGCACACTATGATGATAGACATGACAGAACGTGGATCCTAACTTTTCTATAAGGCCCTGTTCACATGAGGCATTTTTAACGCACGTTTGGCGAGGCCTTCGAGGTCCGCATTTCGTAAGCATTAAATTTTTTTTTTATTCCTCTAATCCAAGTTTCTATCTTTGCGATCGTTGAAGATAGAGTAAAAATTACTACGGATTTGAAATCTGCGGAAAATTTTACGCCAGATCGATACCATAAAAGTGATTTCCTTTAAATAAATAATTAACTACTTAATAACTAATTAAATAATCAAATAGTAAATAGTTAAATAATAAATCTTCTTGGTAGCGATCTGGCGAAAAATTTTACACTGATTTGAAACCGTTGAAATTTTCATTCTGTCTTCAACGATCGCAAAAATAGAAACTTGAACTAGAAAAATAAAAAATCATAATTTAGTGCTTACGAAAAGCGGAACTCGAAAGCCTCGACAAACGCGCGTAGAAACGCCACATGTGAACATGGCCTAAGAATACCAAATTATTTATTATCGATAGATTAGACCGCTTGCTTGTGAAAATGGGAACTATAGAAATAGTCTATTAATGGTATCGTTTAAGGAATGTCTTGTTAACCGGAAGCAAATTGTTCTTAAAACAAAAACTTGACGTGTTTATCGTGTAAAATATGTAAAATATAAAAAAAAAACCGAACCACACTTCTTCATTGGAGCAACTTCAACAGTAGAGCAAATTCAAAGATGGCGTTCGACAGGAACGTCTTCATATAATATTGAGCAACAACTTCATAATTTCCAACAAAACCCCCTTTTTCGACACACAGTATCGAATCTATATCAAACCACATGCCAAATTTCATGTCATTAAGACTTACCGTTTTGAAGTTATGAGTGCACTATGATTGGAGCTCCTATGTTAAATCAGTTTCTCAGACGTTTATGGATATCTTCCTTTATAATATTTACACGTCGCTGATATTTTGTACAATGTTAAGCAATCCAAACACACATCATCCACATAATATTTTATTTAAAAAATAGTTTTTAGTGTGCAATAATATTTATTAAATTGATGTTTAAAAAAATTATGAATTGTAACCTTGTTCTATTTTTATGAGAATTGATTTAGAAGGATTTCTAATATGATCATTCAAAAAAATAAAACTAAAAAAATTTCAGAGCATTCCAATTTTTAGTTTTTGAGTTACATTCAGTTTTTCTCATTTTGGCCGATTTAAGAGCAAACCAAAATTTAAAAAAAAAACTTCTGACAAACCTCGGATATTAATTATCGGATTTTTTGCACTTCAATAATAAATATAATAATGCAAATCTCAAATTGTTTTCATTTGCATAATAAATATAATAATTCTCGAATCGCTGAAAAATACGTTTGAAATAGCGTTCAAATTTGAAATTCGGGTAACGTTAACTACATACATAACGATAAACGATAACGATTTTCTATACAGAGAAGATCCCTGAAACTGACAGCAATTTTAACATTGTATATCTCTAGATATGACGATATTGAAGTCATGAAATTTCATATTTAGACGAATTCAACGATGCAGAATTATGGCATCTAAACTTTGTTTCCATTAGAAATTTTGTTGTCTGCGCAAAATTTGACATGAAGCGATTGTTTTGGATTTTAATATGTAGATTATATTATTCCCTATTGAATGATACCTTTGAATTTTCTCTAGCATGAATAGTGCTTGAAATGAATTAGGTGGTTCGTTTTTCCACCGACTAAGAAATATAAACCTTACATTTATTTGGTGGAAAAGATTGTAATATTCGGCGTATTTTTAAGATATTTTTAATAAATAGTTTAACTTTTTTTCTGGTTTGTATTGAAATTTACATAATTTTCTACCTACGTAAACAAGAAAAATTTAGTAAACATTTAAATTTATACCTGAAAACTTGGAACTCTTTATGATATAAAAATGAAAGTCTCCAAATTTAATTTTCAATTTACGACGAAGAACAATCAATAGAAACTATAACATACCTTTTACAATAGATCCAGTCGCCTTCCTAAATAACAATATACAATGATTCAAATGAAGAACATAAGGAATTTGTGCATATTTCAGTTTTTTCAAGTAACAAGTAACTAATGATACATTTAGACTTTACTTCACTGTATGATATTTTGCACAAGCAGTAACGAATTTTCTTTTTCTACTTTCTATGTGCATGATGCAAATCGAAAGCATCCAGAAAAATAATTTGTCACAGAATGCAAAAGGTATAATTATAATTTCCTCGAAAGACTCTTACCTCATTTTCACTTCAAATCTTAATCACACCACTAGACTTGGATGACATTTCTTCATTAGGTAAAAGTAATAATTAATAATTTCTTGATTAATTATATGCATACTTTTTCTGCGTAGTTTTAATAATACCTTAGTGTGATTGATGAGTTGTTTATAACCGAAACCCATTTTTTATTTTTCGAAATTAATCAGACCTATCGCAGATTACAGGCATTCTATAGATTAATCACCTTTAACTTTCAGGAGGATACTCAAATTTGTTTAAACCAAAAAAGAGTGTATATGGTTCCATGTTATTTGTTGCTTAATTATATTTCTGGTTACTTCGTAAAGCCCTGTTCACATGAGGCGTTTGTTTTTTAACGCGCATTTTTGAGGTCAGCTTTCCGTAAGCATTAAATTATGTTTTGTTTATTCCTCTAATTCAAGTTTCTACCTTTGCGATCGTTGAAGATAGAGTAAAAATTTCAACGGATTTCAAATCAGCGTAAAATTCTACGGCAGATCAATACCAAAAACTGATTTGATTAACCATTTGATTATTTAATTATTTATTAAGTAATTAATTATTTACTTAAAGATAATCACATTTAAGGTATATTACTGGTGTAAAATGTTCCGCAGATTTAAAATCCGTTGAAATCTTCACTCTATCTTCAACGATTGCTAGTTGAATTAGAGGAATAAAAAAAAAACATAATTTAATGCTTACGGAGAGCTGACCTCGAAAACGCACGTCAGAAAACGCCTGTGAACAGGGTCTCAAAGTGATGAAGGGGTGATGGATTTTCAATGTAAACATAAACAAATTACCGGAGAATTTGCTTCACTTTAAGGCTGTGTCACATGACTGGTCTGATACCAAAGAATCAATCAAACATTCTTTGATTGATTCTTGATTTGGAGAAGTGTTCACATATGTTTCACAAATATCATCGGAAAAGTAAAAATTTATGTGTTAAATTTATCTGTGAGTTGAAATTCTCTACTTTACTATTGCCTTTACTTTACTTTTGACGCTGCTGAGCAAAGTGTGAAATATGTGTTAGCCTTCATCATATGAAGGAATGGAAATAATATTAAATATATTCTGCATAGCATTTTCTCAAGTTATCACCCTACTTCTCGTTTTCATTTTCCGAACCAAGTGCTTTGTTTTCTTTTTCCACTGCTTCAGCGATCATCGAATTTATATGTTGCTCCTTGTTTTAAAGAGAATGTCTTGTTTCAAAATAAGGAATTTTTGAAAAACATTTAACCCAAATGAATTGCTTTTTCAACACATGCGACATTATTGGTGTGAAAAACATGAAACATTTTTACACTGGTACTCATAACAAGCATTCTGATTTTTTTAGACTGACATCAAAGTTATCAGTAAAACATTTTCAAACGAGAACAACGTAACTCAACCTATCTCTTTCAAAACTATGACTTATTTCTCAAAGAAGCAATGTAACGAAACACAAAATTAGTTCGGTATTTATTTCCAAGAAAATTAGAATTTTAGAGAGAATGTTGTCCAGCTAATGTTCCCTTCCTCAGGTGAAGGGTTTTCTCTTTCAAGTATAGCTTACTAAGCCTTGGATACTTCGGATTACAAGAAAAAGAGAAAATTTTAGAAAATTAGCTTCAATGCAATGAGAACAAATTGTTCCTATGAACTATTTTTTAACAAATCGAAATGTGTGACAATCCGCAATGGAGCAAGAGAAGGGAATGAAACAGGAAATGGGTTGCGGTTGCCCAGTTGAAAGGGTTGAGTTCGAAACAGGGTCCAACCAAAGGCCTTCGTGTAAGCGTGATCTGGTGCACGTTAAATTTGCCGTGTCCTAAAGATTTGTTGGCCTCGTCATCTGACCGTGGTTCAAAATTATGAGATGTCATCCTTCGATCTTTAAATCAGGATTCATCCTTGTGTCTATATCATTGTGTTGCTCCATTCTAAAAAAGACGTACAGTAAATCCAACTACCTGCCATCGTGTAGAAACGCGTATTCATAATATCAATACGCGCATGACATGACATATTATGTCATGTCACTTGAAGCAGTTATAAAGGCAATTGGTAAAAAAGATTGGAGTATATAGAAAACAAAGATGGGGAAGAAATACTTTTTCTTTCAAAATATTCCACCTTATTTAGAATAGTTTTCAATGGTTTTATTACGATTTTGTGGATTTAAATCTTTGTTAAAAACATAATTTTAAATGAAAAGATGCGTGATTCAACGGAATAATTTGACTTTATTTCGACAAATACATTTTTCTTGCCAACTCCTATTTCGCTCTTTTTACTTGAACCCCAAGAAGGGTGATATATCAAGGGTCGCTGTATTTACATAAAAAACTGATTGCACAGTCAAGAATGGAATCGTGTTATAAATCAAGGATGAAAAAAACACGCAACAAAAAAGGCTTTATTCAATCCATGAGAGAAAGTTCGGGGAAATATTAATTGGGCTTCTTGTAAGCGAGTACAAGATGGCTGATTACCATCCTAATGTCTTCTTGGAGAGAATGTTGTCCAGCTAATGTTCCCTTCCTCAGGTGAAGGGTTTTCTCTTTCAAGTATAGCTTACTAAGCCTTGGATACTTCGGATTACAAGAAAAAGAGAAAAGAAAACCTAAATGAGGGAATCTACGAGAGTTAATTGAGAATGGGAATCGGCCATTGAGAAAACCGTCTTAATTCGGTTAAATATTTATCCACACCCGAGGCCTTGTCCTTTGGAAACATTCTCCAAAGTGACCTCTTGCATGGAAATAGTCATATTAAGCGAAGTTAAGGATACAAGTTGTCGTGAGAATAAGATGTGCAAGTAGTTTTTTTCAAGGACGATGGATTAAAAGTGAGAAAAATTTTTTACTCTCTCATTTTATTCATTTAAGTTTTAATATTTGTTTCGTTAATGATTATAAAGAACCCATCATGCATTGAGAAATAAAATTCCTTTTTTAATTTCTTTGCGCACTAATTACGAAGTTCACTGCTCTCGTATCATGTCCAACCGTTTTTAACAGGTTTCGAAAGGGTGTACATGCCCGGTGGTATGATAGAACAACACATATTATTTTAGAATTTTGATTCATTTGTGTGATGTTTTGATAGGTTTTTAAGGTTTGGTTTCTTGGTTTATAAAAAATTGCTATTCCATATGAGTAATCAATAATTCATATTTTAATGTTCAAAAATATTGTTGAATTACTTTAGAACAAAAAATCATTTTGAACTGTAAAAACTTAGATTAATCTTTACGCTAAGATGTGTTAACATTCTTCTGACCTGTTATAAGATATTCGTTCACACGAAGACTTGATTTGGTTTGTAACTTAGGCAAACACTTTTATAAGTCAAAACGAGGACTCAAGTTGTTCAAAAGAAACATTATCCCGAAAATCACGATACTATCTGTTCGTGCGCGCCTGTCGTATAAGACGTTTACAAGAATACAAATTGTTTTATTGGTTGTTCCTATCTTACTCGCAAAGAATTAAGAATCGTTTTCAGTGTAATTATTTTTGTTTTTATTCTTTAGACACTAGTTGTGGCAATTTAAAAATATATCTTTAGAATTTATTTTGTTATCATTAGAGCTAATGTGTAACGTGCAATTCTTTTAATGTTAACGTGTACAGAATTATTCGACTAGCTTTACGCCGAACTTTATGCCTTAGCTCAAATTTTGTACGGACGCATGGAATCATTATTTCAGAGCTAAGTTGTTAATATATAAAATTTTGTAAATTAATAATTTTTTAGTCATACAATCCATTTATTTGAACTTGAAATTGACGGTACCACTATCCTTTATTTTTAAAAAGTTATTTTTTATCATATCTATTACCAAACTTACACGACCTAAGCAAGAACGAATATTCGTCCATACGAAGAATTTGGAATTTTGGAATTTGTAAATAAACAGGAACACGATAAAAATCAGAATTCAAAGGTAAAACAAATCCTTGAACCAAAATATCCACATCGTCCGGTACCAATTTTTTAGCTGTTTAAGCTAGATCACATGCAAGTAGATGTTTGTGTCATAGAGATCAATGACTTAAAATCCAAATCGTGTAGTGTTACACCAAGATAACCATCCCCACGAAGGTTTTACTACCTTACCAAGATACCTTTTACCAAGACTATCGGTGCGGTCGGAAACTCCGGTAAATGTTTTCCCTTTCTTTGGTAAATGATCTTTGGAAACCAGAACGAGAGCAATGAGACTGAAACTCGTGTCACTTGCTGTGCAATAAGAGATCCTTGAACCACAATATTCATATCAATGCCCAAAAGAACTCATGATACTACCCTTAATTCATCCACGAACTCCACCTCAGGACAGAAATGGAATCCCCCATCGCCTGTATCTATAAATGCATTTAAGCATTAGCACTCCCAAATCGCATTTGGCGCAAATGGGAAAAAGCTGACAAAAATCTGCGAGGGGCCGAAGACTTTCGCTTTCGGGTTCTGTTTATTGACGCTTCATGAGCCCGTATTAGGGAGTAGCGGCCATTATGGGATAGTGGCGGGGGCGGGGCAGGCTTCGTGACGAGAGGTACTGGTGGGGTTCTTCGAATGTTTTGATGTGGGAAGGCATTTGGGGTGTATGTATTGCAGCACTAACCCAATGGTTCGATGACCGGCGATTAGAGCACTTCGAGAAAGGGGATTTGAGGCGTAAGAAAGTGAGTTTTGTAGTGGGAGATGGAATTCCGATGTTACTTTTATGCTGATTGCATTATGTTCTCTTTTTTCTTGTTAATTTGTTCCCTTGACTCGAAAGGCTCTCGTGCCACACCCCGTGCGTTTTCCGTAGCTGACGTTTGGTTTGTCTGAAGGCCAGGGGATTGAATGGAACTGTCACGAATTAATCGTATGCGAAGATATTCGAAGGTCTGCTTTGAAAGAACGTTTTAGAGCAGGGGTTCCCAACCTCTTAGTAACTGCTTACCACTTGAAAATTTTAGAAATTTTTAGCGTACCACCAGTCTTATATATTTTTAGAAACATATATCTAATGTCAGAAAAGTGCCCAATGGCTTGTTTTATTTTAATGAAAATACTAAGAAAGCTTCATAATTTATGATTAATACACTTGTATTTCGTATTAATGATGTTTTAATATAGGAAAAAATAAAACGATTATTGAAAATGACAGTTTTATCCTTTACTCACAGGTCTAAAAACAAGTCATTTTAAATAATTAGTACACACTAAGCAAACAAAGATGAACATAATCAAAAATCAATTTTTAGTGCGTCCATTCCCTACACTTGCCAGAGCGTAGAAAGTATCTTTTTGTCCAAAATGTTCGTGTAGGTGTCGGCGTTCAATTGACCAGGGACAGTAGTCGGATTTTATGCAAATCCGCGGGCGTCCGGTCCATTATTGTAGGGTATGGTATCTCGTCATTAACAAAACGCCAAATCGTGACGGACCAGATACCCCGTTAACACTACTTGGAGGGTTCAAAAACGCTTCCCAATGCTACTTCATGGTGTAGCACTTGCCCACATGATGGTTCAAGTGCAAACCATGGACTGTTTCATTGCATGCTAAGTAATGATACTTTGCATGCAATGAAACAATGCTTACTTTGGTCTTCTCTACTTCACTACAGAAATTCGAAGCGCTCTAGTGGTAAATCTAATTTATAGCATTCTTTCAATCGTTTCCAGCAGGTGGCAGGCTCTACTTCCATCACAGACACGTCTTCTTATTCTGTGGACGCACTTCCACCGTGAACGCTTCTTCCCAATCCTTTCCTATAACTGTTTGAAGATAAATATTTTGTCATTAATTGCTGTCGCAAGTCAAGGTCTCAGTGTAGGAGTGGGATCGCCGGTTCCAAGGTACAACTGTCCCATGGAAACAAAAGGGTCCAAGAAACGTGGAATGTTTGTTGCGTAACAAGTATTTTATTTCAGAAAATTAGAAAGTTGAATCTCCGTTATATTTTTAATAAAAAGCCGTTCCGATGAATATAAAAGGGAACAGAGAAATGAACTATAAATGTGTGCAAGTTATGAAAGGAATTCTTATGATACACAACTGACATTTCATGTGTGATCTAACCTGCCACTAGGGCCAGGATGGAGTCCTGATTGCAACCCAAATATCTAAAGAGCTTTGATCCTCAGCGCATAGTTTACATAACTTTTTTAACGGACGTCGCTGATAACAGACAGAGAGCGACGTGAAACAGTATTTAAATTTTGTTATTCAATATGTTCAACAATCGGCAAATGAAAATGTGTTTGCATATTATGAACACTTACGGCACCTCTATCAGTTATTAAATGAAGAAATAAGCAGGAAACAAACCCAGCAGAAAATGAATTATTTTTTAAACCAATGAATGTAATCAACAGGATCAGCAATCAACAACCTCTTTGTTCTAAAGATAAATGCAGTGCATATGTACATATCTTTTTCAATTCAACTTATGTTAAAGGTTATTTTTTTATTTGATCGATAGAAAACACTTTATTGATGTATGTACACCCCGTTGCACTACACTCCTATAAGAATTATTTGTTATAAACCAGACTTTCATTAAAACGGACAACCTTTGGACCGTTATAATTATATTAGACCGTTATAATGAGGTTCTACTGTATTCCCTTTCAAATACCCTATAAAAAATATATAAATTTTTTCGGCACCTCCTCTGGAAATATCAACAGGTCGCGGTAGACCGTTTGGAAGAGTAACGGATTAGCAACCAGAGTGTTGCAAGTTCGATTTCTTGGAAGTTTGGAGAGTGGGGTGCCATCTCAGGTGTAGCCTCGTCATCTGACCGTGGTTCAAAATTAAATGATGGTGTCCTCGGATCTTTCCTTTCAGTGGTTGATCCCGGACCGTCATCAATAGCAATTGCGTTGCTCCAGTGTCGACGTGAATTAAATACCTACCTACCTAGAAACCCAGGTGCAGAATTATATCCAGTGCTCTGCAACACAACTACAAGCAATTGCAATTGTTCTGCAGGCATTTGGTCCGAATTTTGAAAACTGCTGTCAAATCCCCATAAACAGACGTAAAAATCCCTATTACCGGGTAAATATGTATTACGTATTTATAATAAAACATTAAAAAGAATTTATCTACTTTATTTAAATACAAGGCATACTTTTTTAATATGAAATTCTGTTGATAACTCTTGATGTTAAATATTTTGTCATTGAGATAGAAGATGTGTTATTTATAAAGTGTTTGTGCTCATTTGGGGCGGAATAGGGAGGGTGTTCCGTAGCTAGAGAAGAAGAAAAGGTTTGGCAAAGAGCGCGCTTTGCACTGCACAACATCAGAACTAATAACTAAAAAGAAATTGGCCAAAAGTTTGATAAAATTAAAGAAAATTTGTCCTCCAAAGACTTTGTTCTACGACGTGCGTCACAGTTTTAAGCACTTTTTGCTCCCGGGCTTAGAAAAATATTAACGGACAATACATTTTAAATTTAGTTGTGCTTATATTGCTAATGACGACGGTCCATGATCAATCCCCTAAGGGAAAGATCCGAGAACAACAACACGTAATTTTGAAGCACGGTCAGATGACGAGGCAACATCTGAGGTGGCATCCCACTCTAAAAACTTGCACGCCAATTCAACGTGAGAAATTTCGGCCACGACAAAATTAAGATACAGAAGCCGCCTCTACACCATACACTTACAAACATCCATGCCCTGACCCGGATTCGAACTAGGTACCTTCCGAACTAGACGCTAACACCTTAACCACTTGTCTGGTTGTATTTACCTTGGAGACGAAGACACTCTCTATTCACTTTTTGGTAAGGTAAGGTAACTTTAATTAACGTCGTTCTGGAGCAACACAACAGGCTAATGACGACGGTCCGGGATCAATCCCCTAAGGGAAATATTCGAGGACAACACCACGTAATTTTGAACCACGGTCAGATGACGAGGCAACATCTGAGCTCGCACTCCACTCTACAAATTTCCAAATCAATACAACGTGAGAACTTTCGGTCACGACAAATTTAAGGTGCACCAGACGCCTCTAAACCATATGTTTACAAATATTCTTGCACTGACCCGGATTCGAACCAGGAACCTTCCTATCTAGAGGATAACACTTTAACTACCAGACCGGTTGGTCGACACCCATGAGGAAAGAATAGATCACTAGTGTACCTAGAGTTCATGAAGTTCGTACAAGCCAAAATAACAGGTCCCTCGCTGACACTAAGAAACATAGTTTCTTAGAGTCAGCTGTCTTAGTGGATCGAAAAATCGAGTGTCATACAAAAACATTCCATTTCCATTCCTGCTTACTTAATTTATCTAAATACTATCTATATATACAACCCGGGGTTGCTCGGGCTTCAAATATGACCGCGACAGTTAAAATATGACTGCGACATTTCCCTGTGTTAACTCAAGTACACAAACTCTGTAAAACGTGTTTCATTGTCCATGTCCTCTAATTGCAGGAAAACAAACTTTAGATTTTAATATTGGAGCTTCGAGGGGTACTTTAAGAACTAACTTTGTGCCAATTTCATGGCTACAAATAGGTCTGAAGACAGGAAAGAAATATACGATGTTTTCCGCAGTGTTCTAAAGTATAAATGTACCATATTTGGTGTGGATTGCTCAAACGGTAAAGATTTGTAGAGAATACACACACACGCACATCTTTTATATATACAGGTGGTTACCAAAATAATGGAAACACCTGTGAAGAAAAGTGACATTTAAGAATGAGCTTCGTAAGCATTAAAATATAATCCTAGTTACCAGTTTTTTTAATATAAAAAGTATTATATATCATGGTAGTATGAGGTAGCTTTAGTAAAGTTGTATACGTCGTGGATTTTTGTCAAAAGCGTAAAATGTCAGACCGCACAGACTTTCTAGAAGACCATACTGTAGGAGTCCAACAAGTTGAAGCAACTGTGACCGAAACATCCCAGCTTTTAGGTGTTTCTAGAGGTACGGTGTCTAAAGTCATGACAGCGTACACACAGCGCTGCAAGACAAGCTCGGCAAAGCAAAATAGTGGACGGAAAGAGAAGCTGAGTGAAAGAGGCCGACTGGTATTGCAGCGGATTGTAATGTCTAAAAAGAAAACAACTGTAGTCAAAGTGACCGCAGAGCTCAATCAGCATCTGGATTCTCCAATGAATCCAAGCTGTATTACATGCCAAAGGCGGTCCTACGCCATATTAGTAAAGGATTCCTTATAAATCCAGTGTGTTTCCATTATTTTGATAACACCCTGTATATTGTATATAGATTTCCAACGTGGCAGTCTCTCGTTCTCTATGACCCCCAAAATCTTCCCTTTCGGAGGCCCCACGACACGATCCAGACGCAGAAAAGATGTAGTACACCTGTGGCCGAAAGTACTTTGCTGGAAAAAAGAGTCATTTCGAACAAGTCAAGAAAAGAGGCGAAGAAGAAAAAATAAGAGAGGGAGGAATTCCAAAACGAAACTTTGTTTGCTTTGCAACGAAAGTGGACGAAACGAAATTTCCAGGGTCCCTGACCTCGGAAACCGATGCTTCCTTCCCTTTTATCGTTTTCACCTTCATAAAAGATCGGCGATGGAAGTAATAACAAAAGAAAATAGAAAAACGCAGTATGGAGTATCGGCTTCGAGGGTGTTAGACTTCGTTTCCGATTTCTTGGTCTAATCGGTGGGATTGTTCCCGTCGTTTCCAGCAGTGTCCGTGAGAAGAAGGAGTTCTTTGATGGACTTAATGTCGCCCTCAGTTTTTGACCTGACGAGGGAGGGGGAAAGGCGGTCACACCACAGTGATCTTTTCTGTCGAGAGCAACTAGCGGAGGTGATGATCTTGAAATGACGGTCAACGCTACTGCTCTGCTCGATGACATTGGAGTTTGCGAGGGAAGGCTGGGGAGGCCAACGCGAAGTTGGGAGGTGAAACACGAACGGGTTTGACCTCTGGAGTTTAGTAGACTACATCTTCGGCGCTTGTGTTTGCGTTCGAAAAAGCGTTTAAGGGTGAAAGTTTAGAAAACAGTAGAACGCGCTTCTGCTATACACGTCCTTTTATTCTTGTGCAAATTCCTCAGGCAGGTATTCAGAAAAAATCTCGTAAGGGTTCAATTTTCTCTCCCAGTTTTACATTTCAATCAAAAGGCCCGAATGTTAAATTGAACGATATATATATATATATATATATATATATATATATATATATATATATATATATATATATATATATATATATATATATATATATATATATATATATATATATATATATATATATTATTTTTTTTGTGACGTATTTTACTTGTGATGAACGAAACTTCGACTTGCACTGATTAAATTGTTTCGGTGTATATTCTGTGTGTATATATATACCTGGGAGCAGAGAAAGTGCTTAAAACTACGACGTACGTCGTAGAACAAAGTATTTGCCGGACAAATTTTTTTTTTTAATTTTGGCCAATTTTTATTTTAATCATAAGTTACGATGTTCTGCAGTGCAAAGCGCGCTCCTTTCCACGCCATTTTTTCTTTTCTAGGTACGAAACAACCTCCCTACACAGCCCAAATTACCAAAAACACTTTATAAATAACACATCTATGTCAATGACAAAATATTTCAGTTATCGACAGAATGCAAATAATTATTAAAACATGGCTTGGTTTTAAATAAAGTAAGTGAATTCATTTTGATGTTTTACTATAAATATGTAATACATATTTAGCCGATAATTATGTCTTATGTCTCTTATATAGTTCTGCAGTTTTCCGCAATTTGGACAAAATGCCAGCAGAACAATTACAATTGCTTGGAGTTGTGTTGGAGAACACTGAATATAATTCTTCACCTGGGTATATATATGGAATTATAAACATTCATAGCTTAGTTCATGCTCTGGAAATAAAAACCAGTGTGAAGTATGTATTCAGGAAGAGTGTGTGGGTTTTTCATTTCATAAAGTTGCGAATACATTTGCGGAACCGAACCGTTCACGAGCCTCTAGTTCTCATGATTTCGACGGGGTTTTGGGCGCCAAATGAGCGGCTCGTGGCGATCCGCTTCCTGTCGGCTTTTCGACGAACACAAAGGCGTTCTCGGTACAGATTTGGAACGGTAGTTCGTCGCGAACGTCGTAAGTAGTTCGTTGCTTTTCTTTCTGTTCGCGAGCATCCAGGCTCCATCGTCATCACCGGTTGCTGACAAATGACTGTCTGGTGGTTCCTTCCTTTCCCATGGATCGCTGGAAGTTCGTTGTGAAAATAAGTTCAACGAACAGTTCACGAGCGGCTTGGCAAATGTATTCGCACCTTTACATTCTTGAAAGCAACGGATATCGTTTCTGGATAAAATGTAAAAACTGAGGAAGATAAATTTCTAGATTTCATTTATTTCATTTAAAAACAAAAATAGTCAGGTGCTTTCACATTAAGTAGGGCAACTTTTTTGTTGCAGTAAAAATGTGAAATGTTGTATTTATCATTCCCTAAAGTTGCATTTATGGAAATAAAGTTGCATTTATTTTTTGATGCACTAAATTCTGAAAAAACTTTTCGTAAAAAATGAAACACAAATTCCAAATATATTGAAAATTTTAGTCGTGTACAACAGTGTTATAATACATACTGAAATACAGAAGAACGTTGAATGGCCGATCCTTGGCCAGTAATTTCTTTTTCATCGAAAACCTGCGTCAGCCGCAGTCATATAATGTGCTGTATCGGATAGCAGAAGCGCAAAATCCTTTCGCTCAACAGAGATTTTAAAACGTCATCTACAAGGCGATGAACATATTGATGATCGACACTCACCTCGCAAACTCTACAGTCTATTACTTAAGTTTTCTCTGTATTATCAAGAGTGCCAACCAACGTGTTAAAGTACTTCTTGCCATTTATTTCACTTTCGTCTTAGGACGAACACCTTCTTACCATGAACTTGTTTGATCCGCAATACTTCGGCGTTCGCAAGATCAGACACACGTGATCGAAGGGTTGATTCAGAGAGCAAAAAATGAAATAGTAATTTGATATTAATTAATTTTAATCTAAATTGTAAAAAGTTGCAGGTGGTTGCATTTATGCGAAAAGTTGCATTTATGTAGAAAGTTGCATTTATGTTGCGGTTATAACTCACTTACTATACACCCCATGTAGGAGGAATTTTGGTTTCAGTACTTTAGATGCAGCGTAGAACGCGTAAAAAAAGTTGCATTTGTTGCAAAAAGTTGCCCTAATAATAAATTTTCAGTCTTGAGGTGGTCTGTAGAAAAGAGTTGATGAAACACGAATATATGCAAACACGATAAAACTTTTTAATGTTGTTCTAATAAAGTCAAACCGTTTATGCAGTGATGAAGTACAAAATGCCAAAGAGAACCTCTTTCAAATCAGATCGTTGAAGCTAAACCAAATAATTTCTTGGATTTAAGGTGCTTATTCTAATGATAAAACTTGCATACACAATGCCAGAGACAAAACTGAATGTTTTATTTCCAGTTAAATATTCACGACCTATGTATAATTAGCCTTAACAAAACTTTGCACTGTAGAAAGAACATATGTTGATAAAGCCAGTTGTTCAACATATTTGAGTTAAAAGCACATAAACATTGAGGATAACAAAACACAATGCAACTACAATAGGATTGGAGTAGTGATTATATTGAATACATACTTGATATTTTGCTCAATAACGATCGTGTCGAAAAACAAAGACGATAATTTACTGAATTGTGTGTTTTCATAGTGTTAAAAAGTTGTATTTTGATAGAAATTATGTAAAAAATTATAATTCTATAAACACTATTAGACTAGGAATAGGTAACATATTCGCTTTGACCATCATTAAAAATTTATAAGCGTTAACATTCTCAAGTTTTTTATAAAGAAAATATTGCGTGTTATGGCATAAAAGGAGTGTTAAGAAGCCTATTGTGCAAATATAGAACTTGCGCAATCAAACCCCAACAAACCAATAGGCAGTACATATTTGTGTCCCGAATGTTCTCCTACTGTTAATGTAGCTTATGTAGTATATGTTCTGATTTATAAACAACCTTTAAATGACATATTAAATGACTTGGTGTCACTTATTCTCATCAACTGATCTTCACCAAAAATGTTTTCTTAATTAAATAGAAAGGTAGGTAGTTAACGTTACACCGGAGAAACATAACGGGCTATTAGCGATGGCCTTGGATCAGTCCCAAAGAGAGATATCCGAGGACAACCCCTATTAGTTTGGAACAATTTACTGATGACGATGCAACACCCGAGCAGACATTCCACTATCCTCACATCCACACCAAGCCAATGTGAGGTCACGACAGACTTAATGTGCACCAGCTCCCATGTACACGACTGTCTGATGACGTACACGATTGGATCGAGTTTCAAACTTGCAACCTTTGAGTAGAAATGAGCAGCCTTTGAGTAGCATCCAATTGGGCTACAGCGGCCCACTAAATGGAAAAGATACATCTGAACTCGTAAATTATTAAGAGCACACATACTCTGTGCAATATACCCAACTCCTATATCATGTCTTCATTGCACGCCATTTTTTATTCGCCTAGTTACGAAACAAATGTTTTTATCGCCAAAAGATAAACCAATAAATTTTACAATATCTAAACTTTCTTCCATTTGCGTCATTTCTTAATGGCTGGTAATTGACTGTGAGCTTACTTATCATTTTGAACGGCGGTCGCAGTTACTATCTGATCCTTTGACAATGCCGCCTCTCGATTCGAGACCAGTTGTTCGACAACCTTCGCTCGTTCACAAACGAGTCACCAAATTTTGCTCTCATCAGCGTGAATCCTTTTAATCTCACACAGATTGCGAAGTCCCTTATCTACGATCGCTTGACCGTCATTTGTCAAGCGAACGTGACCAACAAAGCTTCGAACTCTTTTCACCCAATCCGTTTCCATCAGGAAGAGCCGAGACGGGAAAAAAATGGCGAACATAATTTAAAGGACTAAAAAAAATGACAACCACAAATCTGACTTTAAGGAGATCACATTGTCTTGTCACTTTTCAATAGCCAACACACAAAAGCGGTTATTTTTATTGCCGATTAATTTGTCCATCGTATATCTGCTAGGATTGGAAGTGAAGTAAAGCGTCAGAACTGTGGAATAAAATATTCGAATTCCGATGATTCTTTGGTTATTTTGTTGTCGGCGTGGGAGAAATTAATGATTCGTTCAGCTACTTTGTAGCGGGGTCAATGTCATTCGAACGCTTCTGTTTTGTAATTTTTATGACTCGCCGGTGTTACAAGAAAACAAAAATAACGCCGATTGCAAAGAACCCCTAATTAGATTCCGGTGGTTTCAGGTTGATATATTTTTCAGGCCGAGTGGTGGGAAATTAATCCAATAAGTAAAGATCTCATCTTCCGTCATTGGTGTTCTATTCATAGTTTATTTCCTGGAAAAAAATCGGAAAAACAAATTGACAAAAAAGATGTATCAGAAGGGATTAATGGCACTCTAGTATGTCAAGTGGTAAGTAAAGCTATCAAAAAAGAATTACATAATTGATGACTCATGGGATTAAAATTCTGCTCTCTCTGCTTGAACGGTTACAGTGAATACGTTTATTTTTATTACATTTCCCGTCACAGTGAGATCTTTCGACTTCTTTGATTCATATGACCCATCTCATTACCTCTACCGAGGGCTGTATTGATCAAGTATCTCGTCAGAAGTAAAACTGACCATATCTTGATGGACGAGATATCTCGTCATTATAAAAAATTTAGATCTCGTCATCATCAAATATCGGCAATATCTTGATGTTATCTCGGCATTATTCCCTAGGGTATTGATCCCAGACCCCCGTCAATAGCTACATTGTGTTACTCTAGTGCGACGTTAATTAAAACTTACCAAATTACCTCGTCTTTATTCAGATTGATCATATCTCGATGGCCGACCAATCTATATAGTGGTTGAGGTGTTAGCCTCTAGATAGGAAAGTTCCTGGTTCGAATCCGGGTCAGGGAATGGATGTAAACGTATGGTGTAGAGGCGGCTGGTGCACCTTAAATCTGTCGTGGCCGAAAGTCCTCACATTGGGTTGGTCTGGAAATTTGGAGAATGGGGTGCTAGCTCAGGTGTTGCTTCGTCATCTGACCGTGGTTCAAAATGACGAGGTGTTGTCCTCGGATCTCTTCTTAAGGGACTGATCCCGGACCGTCGTCGATAGCCCGTTGTGTTGCTTTAGTACGACGTTAACTAAAATTACCATTACCAAATCTTGATGACGAAATATCATGTCGAAACCACTTAGAGGTTTGACAGAATAAACTCCTCCCATGAACTCCCACCAGCTGACATGCTCAGCAACATTCTTCAACAAAAATGACTGCTTTTTTAAAATTTAGGTCCTATATCAAGCTTTATGTAAAGTCTTTTATATTAAACTTTATGAGAGACAAATTCTGTGTAGCTAATGATAGTTAATAGTAATGGTTTTAATTAATGTCGTGTACTACAACACAACGGGCTACTGACGACGATCCGGGATCAATCCCCAAGGGAAAGATTCGAGGACAATACTACTTAATTTTGACCCACGATCAGATGACGAGGCAACACGAGCTGGAACCACATTCTCTAAACTTCCACACCAACCCAACGTGAGGACTTTTGGCCACGGCAAATTTAATTTGCACCAGCCTCCTCTACATCATACGCTTACAAACGTCTATGCGCTGACCCGGATTCGAACCAGGAACCTTTCCTATCAAGAGGCTGACACCTTCATCACCAGGGGCCGACCAACCGGTATAGTGGTTAAGGTGTTAGCCTCTCGATCGGAAGGTTCCTGGTTCGGGTCCGGCATTGGATGTTTGTAAGCGTATGGTGTAGAGGCTGCTGGTGCACCTTAAATCTGTCGTGGCTGAAAGTCCTCACGTTGGGTTGGCGTGGAAGTTTGGAGAGTGGGGAGCCAGCTCATGTGTTTTTTCGTAATCTGACCGTGGTTCAGACTCGTAATATGGTGTTTTCCTCGGATCTTTCTCTTAAGGGACTGATCCCGGACCGTCGTCAATAGCCCGTTGTGTTGCTCTAGTACGACGTTAACTAAAAATTACCAATTATTACCATCAGGGTTGGTCGACACACCCCCACACACAAAGGGATCATACTTTGATTAACTGACTGTTGATGGCGCATATTTAATTTATGTCAGGTTCGATTCCTTCGTGGTTGTATTTCTCTATTCTGTGTTAGCGAAATAGCGAAACTTTCCTTGTGTAAGTCCAATACTCGATGTTTTTTGTCTTCCGTTTGGCTCAGGGTAACCAAATATGGTCCTTGAACCGTAGACAAACTATTCTTTGATTAAATACAGTACAAAATCCAAAATCCGGATCCGCCGGACTTCAGCTATTCCGGATTTCAAACGTTTCCGGATTTCGGATTATTTGCATTTTTTTGTCAAAACACCTTAATTTAACCCCCCGCCCGTCTTCACCCCGCAAATTTTGCGTTTGCAATAGTAAAATAGCAGATATTTATAAATAGGAATAACTTTTATTTTATGAAAGGAAAAAAAAACTTTTTAATACAATGCAATACATTTTACTTGCACAAATCTTCATAATTTTTCTGTATTGTATTTAATCTGAACATGTTTTTGCGTTGTTTCATCGATTAGGTCCAGGTTTAACTCACTGTTCTTTTAAAATTGTCGGAAATGTGTAAAAAAAGTGAGAAAAACAAAACGTCCGGATTGTCCTTTACTTGCTCCTTTTTAATCCCTTGCGTAAAACTGATTCCGTCAAAACAATCTGCAACACACCGGGAAGAATTGCTTAAGACAGAAAGACAGACTTTTACCCACCTGGGGATTGTCTCAAATAAGTATCTTGTCATTAGCAAAACTGACCAGATCTTGATGGACGAGATTTCTCGTCATTAGAAGAAAAAATCGGCAACATCTTCATGACGAGATAAATCAAAAAACAAATAATAAAAACAAATTTTGTCTGATCTTGGTGGGAACAGATATCCCACCGAAACCACTTGAAGTGTTAAATTCAAATAACTTCGACCTTATTTAAAAACATGAATTTTTTCTTTGACTTTTAAAACATTAAAACCATTGTGATTAGAAACGTTTTTATCATCAAAATTGGCACACAGTTGGATCCTGAAAGTGCTCTTGAATCCTCAATTGTAAAATCTAAAGTTTGTTTTCCTGCAACAAAATGACATGGACAAAGAAACACGTTCTACGGGTAGTCCGAAAAGTGCCCTAGAAGCCCAATTTTAAAATCTAAAGTTTGTTTTCTTGCAATAAAAGGACATGGACAAGGAAACCCGTTCTACAGGATTTGTATTTGAGTTGACACATGAACATGTCGCGGTCCTATTTTAGCTGTCGTGGTAGGAAACACGTTCTACAGAGTTTGCATATTTGAGTTAACACAAGGAAAGGTCGCGGTCATATTTTAGCAGTCGCGGTCATATTTGAAACCCGAGCGACGCCGAGTTATTCAGTTAGTATATCTACAGGGTGTCCTAAGAGTTCTCGTACTGACGATTCGTGAATTTATTATGCAAAATCAACAAACTTTAAAACAATTATTTTTATGCCATTGGTAAAAAGCAATTTTAACATAACGTAGGAAAAAAATTTGGACTTACATTTAAAATTTTCGGCTTATTCTTGGAGGCAAAGCTGAAGTCGTTTGCGCATATTTTTAGAAACGCGTTTCAAGATGCTGGGAGTGAGTTCTTGTATCCTTTGAGAAATGGCAATTTTCAGATCACCTATTGTTTGTTGATTATCTTCATAAACTTTGTTCTTCGAATATCCCCACAGAAAAAAGTCGAGGATGCGCCGATCAGGGAACGAGGTGGCCAAAGGTTTCTTGAGATGATCGCCAAAAAAATCTTGAAGCATGCCCATGGTTTCATAACTTGTATGGCAGGTTGCAACGTCTTGTTGGAACCAAGAGTGTCGTTCATTCACTTCTAATATTGCAACAAATTGTTGAATAAGTTGATCTAGCGTATCTTTACTTGGAATTGCATCATTTGGATATTTATGTCGCCGAATTATTTACATCTTTCATATGATTTACATACAAAATAGGTCTCAAACAGCGCAATTCTCTGAATGCGTGATAAATTCATCTTGCAATGAAGAACAAAATTACGTGGAACAAAATTATCGCACAACTTGAGTGCGAAGAAAATCAAACGATAAAAATTAAAGAGACGATAAAACTATAAGCAGAAGATAAAATTCAATAATTATAAAAAACACGGGCAATAAATATTTTTAAAGTTGGAGTTCGGGTACTTTTAGGACACCCTGTATAAAAGTGACAAGGGGAAAGACTGGAGATCCTTGCTGGGATCTCTGTTGCCACAGGATCTACAGAGAGCGTTTGAGCTATCGCCTGTTTTCGTGTTCTCACTTTACACGACAACCTGAAAACTCATCTCTACTTAATTGGCTAGTCAAACTCTCCGACTCGCTCTCTTGTGGCCTGTCAGACATGACAGGCCTCAAATGTTGTTCGATCTTACTGCCGTCGTAGTGAATAATAATGCCTGATAGAGTTGCATTTTTATTTACATTTATAGACTATATTAAGCTGCCCGACAAGGTAATGGTAAAAAGACGAAGGTCTGGCGTAAGATAAAAATATTTAGAACAGGTTGTGTTGTAAGTCACGTTTTTCGAAAAGGTTTGATAACATATAACATCAAGAGCCCTTGCAAAAAACAGCATGTCAAGCAACGATATTTGATTTAAAAACATTTCTACAGGAAGAATGTTTCAGCAATAAAAGGTTAGAAAGACTTGTTGGTAGGTAGTTTGGATTAACGCCACACGGAAACAACACACTGGGCTATTGGCGTTGGTTCGGGTAAATTGGTATTTTTTTTTAATTAACGTCGTACTAGTGCAACACAACGGGCTATTGACGACGGTCCGGGATCAATCCTTTAAGGGAAAGATCCGAAGACAACACCACGTAGGCGTTGGTTCGGGAGCAGTCCCTAAGGGTAATTGCGACGATAAAGATTCGTAATTTTGAACCACGGTCAGAATACGATGTGAACACCTAATCCCAAACTTCCACACTACGTGAATGTGAGGACATATGAGGCCATTACAGATTTAACGTGTAGCAGCCTCCATGTATATAACGGTCTTTGGTTGGATCGAGTTTCAAACTTTCAACCCTCCTTTTGTTGGTGTTCCACTCAACCAAATCGTCTACTGCTACCTTATAAAAATGAATAAAACTGTACAAAAATTTATAACCTTTACAAGCAATTTTGTAAAATAAAGAGGTAAGAGGTTTGTGGAAAACAACAAGAACTAATCGAAACAATGTCTACATGACGAGAACTACCATGAAAAATACAATTTGCTAGTTCTCCAAGGAAACGGAGTCTATATGGATGATAAAAACTAAGATTTATTAAAACAAACTCGATAAAATATGCAAAGAGCAAAGGATTGATCCTTAACCGTTGCCAATAACCCTTTGTATTGCTTCAGTGCGACGTAAAAGTTCAACTACCTACCTACTATATTGGAATATCATCAGTTGCCAAACACGAAGAAACTAATGCGCAGGTTTTGAAAAGAGAATTATTTTCAGTGGCCGCCAACAATTTTGAATCCAAAAACTCTTCTTTACTACTATTGCGAACACGAAGGCAGTTTAAATAAATTCGACACTTTTTTTCAATCTTCTGAACTTTTAAAAAGGATCAAGATTTCTTTGACAGGTGAAAAATGGTGTTTTAGGAAAACTTATCCATAAATATATAGTTTTCTTGGAAAATACTAAACCTTCAAGGGAAACACCACAATATGCAAAGAAATCTCAAAAACAGAACAAAAACCTTTAAAATGACCAAGAAACCTCAAAAAATAGTAACGGGCGGGTAATTTCGTATCCATTTGATTTAAGCATATCAGGGAATAATTGCAAGATCTAATATAAAAACTTTTATATATTGATTAAAAACACACATTTTATACAGTACTGGCTTCTCGCCACATATCAGAAAATAGAATGAAAAACTTCTAACAAAATCAAGATCGATGGATCTTCAGCATTCGTGCTGTTCTTATTTAGTATAGTGTGTTCGACGTCATCCTCGTCAACAAATCATCTGAAGCTGAATTCGCGTCCCCGCTATCGAACAAATAGCCATTTTGCCTAAAAACTTATAAAATTGTTAAAACAAAGGCCTATAAGGTAGTATAACTTTCAAGAGCTTCATCATTCGGAATTAGCCATTTTGCCATTTTGCGGAATTCCCCATCATTCGGAATTCGCCAAATAGCCATTTTGCCATTTGCAATTCCCCATCATTCGGAATTCGCCAAATAGCTATTCTACCATTCGCCATTTTGCGGAATTCGCCAAATAGCCTTTTTGCCATTTGCAATTCCCCATCATTCGGAATTCGCCAAATAGCTATTCTACCATTCGCCATTTTGCGGAATTCGCCAAATAGCCATTTTGCCATTTGCAATTCCCCATCATTCGGAATTCGCCAAATAGCTATTCTACCATTCGCCATTTTGCGGAATTCGCCAAATAGCCTTTTTGCTTAAAAACTCATAAAAATGTTATAACAAAGGCCTATAAGGTAGTATAACTTTAACCCTCCGATGGTTGTGCCAACTAGGCATCTCGTCATGAATAAAGGAGGCCAGATCTTGATGAACGAGATGTATCGTCTTTCGAAAAAACTGTACTGGTTTTCATTTGCGTCATCAAAAAACAGCAAGAGCTTCATCATTCGGAATTCGATCGACCCTCCTTTTGACGAGAAGTCTCGTCAGTAGCCAAACAGGTTAACTCTTGATGGACGAGACATCTCGTCGAAACTACTCGGAAGGTGAATTAAATATTCCCATTCACTTGGAATGTTTCCACCACCGTCGGGCCGAAAGAAAAAGCAAAATCACCGAAATCTTAACCGGTCTATTAAACTTACAAGTTGCGCCTTTATAAAATATGGCTTCTGTGTAAGCTCCTATTTAGACCCTAACCAGATCACCAGATTCAATTCAACAGAGTGGGTAAATACATGCTGTGTCATTACCATCATGATCAGAAAGACTGATGAAGAGCTTTGAAGACTAAAATTTAAAAGAAATGAAAAATCGTGGTTCCGTGGAAAGAGATATGCCAACAGTGTCCCCAAACAAAACACCAAAAACCGAAGAGTTAGAGGAAACTTGTGTTTAAAATTCAACTACTTCTGACCTTGGTAACCATTTTGCACATCACGTACATTTTTTTCTAAAGAACTGGAAATCGGATACAACTTATCAACGCCCACTCCCCCGGAAAAAAAACATGTCTGCCGAAAAAAAGCTACAAATAGAGTTCCTTCTGTCTCGGAATGCATGGGACAGCGAATGAATAGGCCCGTATGGAATGGGAAAACGTGACGAAAACCCTTCCACGCAGGCATTCCTTTTCTTAAGGACCGCCGTGTGTTCATTAGGCCTTTAATCACACGCAAAACCTGCCACTACCTCTTAACGTCGGTCTCGCTTAACGCGCTTTTGAAACGCGCAAGTCGTGAGAATGTCTGGACTGTTTAACTCCTTGAAGCCACAGATGGACATGTCAGATACGTTCAGCAGACGCCAGGGTTTTTGCTTGCCGATCGGTATCGCTATCTGCTTAATGTATTGGTAGATACATCTGCCTCGTTTGGAGCTACCTGCTCGTCCATTCCCACCTGCGGAGACGTCGTTTGCGATTCGGACACTACGGCCGGTTAGTTAGCGGTCGGCGAAGTCAAAGGATGGGCAGAGGACAATCGAGGCGAGTTGCTTAATGTTCCGTTTAACGATTTCCTTGTTCGATGCGAGTGAAAATGTCAGGTGCCGAGAGGACCGTGGTGGTAAATTGAATGTGAGAAGATTTGCTGGAACGTAAGGATTGTTATTATGAATATAAGGACGGTTCAAGTTATTGATGGATGATAGTTTGGGTTTTATGTTGCCAGGGTCAAACAGCCCCAACGCGAGGCAAAGGTCAAGAGATGGGCATACACGCACACAAGGAAGGTTTCACAGGCACATAACAAATACTCGAAAGATAAGTTAAAAGAATTAAACCTACACCGCCTACAGGTTACTAGCACAATGGTCAAACCCACAGTAGTTGGATGGAAGCAAAAGTATTGCTAACTTCAGCCATAAGCCAAACCTGGAAGTCGATTAGTAATCCGCGATGAATATTAATTATCCTGTGAGGACTATTAGTGAGCGGTAGACGAAGTCAAGGGATAGGCTAGACAATCGCAAGTTTCTTAATGTCCCGTTTAACAATTTCCTTGTTCGATGCGAGTGAAAATGTTGGGTGCCCAAAGGACCGTGGTAGTAAATTGAATGCGAGGCGATTTGTTAGAACGTAAAGATTGTTATTATGTATATAAGGACAGTTAAAGTTATCAATGGATTGCTAGTTTGGGCTTTATGTTGAAAGGGGTATATTTTTACGCAAGCTGCGCCAACACAGAAGTACTCCCATGGCTAATTACAAGAATCAAACCTATACCGCCTATAACATGCAAGTTCACAAGCCTACAGTGGGCAAATTCACTGAGCCATGGAGTCATTTCTTCAGTCATACGAAATAATGTTAGTCAAATCTTGAGAAGACGGTTGGTAATCCGCGTTGAATGTTAATTGGAGTGAAGGACGATTAGTTAGTAGTCGGTCAGGCATTTAGAGCAGTGCTCCCCAACCTTTTTATCGCCGCGGACCGGATTGATAATTTTCACGCGGCCCGCTGATGGGGGGGGGGGCGTTGATTGTTTATATTTTAGATTGTTTTGATTTAATAATTTTAATTTAATTGTATTTAAACATGCCTTCAAAATAAAATACAGTTACACCAAAAAATGAATATCAAGTGATTTAACATTTTAACTCACTAGAACGCTAAAACAACTAGAACCCTCAGCTTGTTTCTTTGTAACGAGACGGTTTCATCTGGGGGTGATTGGAGAGAGGGACATCCGAAGAGTGTTGCTTATATCCAGTTTATTCCGTTGTTTTGGTAGCTGTCACTGCAGAAAACCCCGCTTCACACAGATAGGTTGTCGGAAATGGCAATAGGGATTTAAGTGCCATGGTGGCAATCTCAGGGTATTCCGCCATGACTTTACTTCAGAACACCGGCGGAGTTGTTGTCTCGACGTAATTTTAAGGCCGCCTTCATTTGCAATCTCCAGCAGTTGATCTTCTTCTTGCACGCACATACATGCTAGATTCGCCTGATTTGTTGGCAAATGGGTCGCGGATCCATTCCTTACTAGTTCGTGGGTCTTTTGTGGTTGGAAAGTAGCACTCGAACTCTTTTAAAAGCAAAGACAGGTGATCGTGCACCAACTGGGAGAATGAATGTTTAGGCTCAGTCTCGCCTAAAATCCCCGCTATGTCAGAAACATGTCCAAAATGCCTCTGTTCACGTGCCGTCCCAACAACTTCAGTTTGGCTTTAAATGCAGCTATTTTGTCTGCCAACTTGAAAACAGCTGTCATATTTGTCAAAATTGGAAAATAGAGACATACAGAATTCAGAAATCATAATTGAAGCTGTAGTAACAGAA
The DNA here is from genome assembly GCA_947359465.1 of Metellina segmentata. Lineage (NCBI taxonomy): Eukaryota > Metazoa > Arthropoda > Arachnida > Araneae > Tetragnathidae > Metellina > Metellina segmentata. Next base: position 122,908,935 of record OX375876.1, read on the forward strand.
CAAATTTCAAGTTATGATTTACCGCCTCCTAATTTGAGTGGACATATCATAGATAAGAACCGCACAAACAGGAGATAAATACACCACAGTAAACAAAATGGAAATAATTTAATGTTCTTTCGGCGGCCCGGTGCCATTTGATCCACGGCCCGGGGGTTGGGGACCTCTGATTTAGAGGATGGACAAACAGTCGATACGAGTTGCTCAATGTCCCATTTAACGATTTTCTGACTAGGTGAGAGTGAAAATGTTAGGTGTATGAAGAACAGGGTGGAAAATTGTATGTGAGAAGAGCACGGTCGAGTGACGAAGAGTTGTTTCTGTGGAATCGGCTGCCCATAAGCAAATTTCAACAAGCCGCATTCATAAAAAAAAATTCAGTATTGCAAATAAATTGGGAGCGGAAAAAGAATTTTTGACAATTTGAATGCAACTCAAGATAAAATATACCTGATGCTATTTACGTGAATTTTATCTAGTATGGATACTTTGATAAACTTAATATTTGTTTTATCTCGCAGCACGCATACACATTGGGGTTATACTATAAAATGCCCTGTTCAGATGAGGCGTTTTCCAAGGTCAGCTTTTCTTATACTTGAAATTATATTTTTTGTTCCCCTAATTCAAGTTTCTTTCTTAGCAATTGTTGAACAGAGTAAAAATTTCAACAGATTTGAAATCTGCGAAAAATTTTACACCAGATCGATACCTTAAATATGATTTTCTTTAAGAAAATAATCAATTACTTAATAAAATTTAATAATTACATGGTAAATAATTAAATAATAAATCTTTTTTATATCGATCTGGCGAAAAATTTTACACCAGATCGATACCTTAAATGTGATTTTCTTTAAATAAATAACTAATTAATTAATAATTAAATAATCAAACGGTAAATAATTCAATAACAAATCTTTTTTTTTTTTTGTATCGATCTGGCGTAGAATTTTAACTTGATTTGAAGTCTGTTGAAAATTTTACTCTATCTTCAACGATCTCAAAGAGAGAAACTTGAATTAGGGGAATAAAAAGCATAATTTATTGTATAAGAAAAGCGGATCTTAAAAAAAGTGCGTTAGAAAACGCCTCATGTGAACAGGGCCGATATCTTAGCAAAGTTATGCACCTTGTTATCTTTCCTGTGGACTACATATTTGGATTCATGGATAAATAATGCTTGTAGAATGTAAACGCAGATCGCATTTCTAGGAGTACAAACATTTTAATCTCTAGTTTATTCCTCGTAATAGAAGTAACAAATTACCAATCCTAAAAAAATTAACATTTTTTACAATACATTACAAATTCGTACGTTCGTTTTGCCATCTTCAAACTGTGCGAACTTTAATATGCCAATTATGACTACAATTACCCCGCAGATTCATTGAAATCTGACGCCCTTTACGCGAATTTTATTCCTCGAATGAGCTTTAATAAACACAATATCTGTAAGTTTTTCTCACAGTAGCAATTCCGTGGGTCATTCTTCAACATGTAATAAACTAACGAGATTTATACAGTACCTCGTTATGTTTTTTGAAACATTTAAAAAGATCGTAATTCTGGGATGAATAATGCTCGTAAGGCATAAACATATAAGATCCATTTCAATGGAGAGACAAAAACTTATCTCTAACTGTGATTAAATTGTGGTGTTTAGGATTGTTAACAGAAGTTCCAATTTAAAAGTTTATACTTCTCAACGATTCATACTGTGGTAATGTGTCAGTATCTATTTTAAACTTTTCAAAAGTTTCTTTGGACTAATTGAGCAAATGTCAACAAGCAAATTATGACTACATCTACCCAATAACGAAATTGTACGTTATTTACGTTCATTTTATTCCTCGTATGTGCTTTAACAAACACAATACTATTTGTTATTTTATCTTGGAGCAATCACACCGTCTTCAAGATCTATTAACACTACCATACATACAATACCGTGATATGTTTCTTGGAACGGTATATTTAAATAAAAATCGTCATTCTTGAAGGAATAATGCTCGTTCGGCATAAACGTAGATCGTAAGCCACAATTCTGTGGAGTTCCAACAGTTCAGTTTCGAGCTGTGTGACTAAGGTATCAAATCTTAAATAGAGTTATATTTCTCAACGATATTCTCCAACAAATAGCATAGAATAGTCAACTGGTGTTATAAACTATTAAAACTCCGTTTTGGACATCTTTGACCTTGAAAACATGAACAAGCACACCATGATTGAAATTACCCATCACCAACGAACCATGCCGTCATTTGAATTTATTTTAATCCTCCTACGTATTTTATGTACCTATATAACAAGCACATCTATAATTTTTTTTCACGTCAGTAAATCATTTTTCAACATTATCACATTAATAAGGTTATACAATACCATGTTCCGTTTCTTTGGACGAGATATTTAAAAAGAACGTAATACATGGATGGAACCATACTCGTAAGGTATATGAACATAAGCCCCATATCCTCGAAGTTTCCTCAATTTAATCTCTAACTGATTAAATTGTGGTGTTTAGTATTGTAAACTGAGGTTATACACTTACCAGCGACATACTATAATATTGTCTCACCAACGAAATTTTACGTCATTCAAGTTCATTTTATTTCCCGTATGTGCTTTGATAAACATATCATCTGTAATTTTATCTCCTAGTAATAACCCCGTGGGTCATTCTTCAAGATAGATTACACTAACAAAGTTATACAATACCAATTTCCGTTTCTTTAGACGAGATATTTGAAAAGAACGTAATTCATGGATGAACCATACTCGTATAAGGTATGAAAACAAACCTCATTTTCGAGAAGTTTCCACAATTTAATCTGTATTGGTGATTAAATTGTGGTGTTTAGGATTGTAAACAGAGATTATACGCTTTTCAGCGACATATAACATTGTCTCACCAACGGAATTTTACGTCATTCAAATTCATTTTATTCCCCGTATATGCTTTGATAAACATATCATCTATAATTTTATCTCCGAGTAATAACTCCGTGGGTCATTTTTCAAGATAGATTACACTAACAAGGTTATACAATACCATTTTCCGTTTCTTTAGACGAGATATTTCAAATGAACGTAATTCATGGATGAACCATACTCGTAAAGGTATAAACACAAACCTCATTTTCGAGAAGTTTACACAATTTAATCTGTATTTGTGATTAAATTGTGGGGTTTAGGATTGTAAATAGAGGTTATACACTCAACAGCGACATACAGCATTGTCTCACCAACGGAATTTTACGTCATTCAAACACAAACCTCATATCAAAGCACATACGGGGGTATGTGATTTGATAAACATATCATCTATAATTTTATCTCCGACTAATAGCTCCGTGGGTCATTTTTCAAGATAGATTATACTAACAAGGTTATACAATACCATTTACCGTTTCTTTAGATGAGATATTTGAAAAGAACGTAATTCATGGATGAACCATACTCGTATAAGGTATAAACACAAACTTCATTTTCGTGAAGTTTCCACAATTTAATCTGTAACTGTGATTAAATTGTAGTGTTTAGGATTGTAAACAGAGGTTATACACTCATCAGCGACATACAACATTGTCTCACCGAAGGAATTTTGCGTCATTCAAGTTCATTTTATTCCCCGTATGTGCTTTGATAAACATCTATATATATAATTCTCTTACGTGGCACGCAAAAAAGACGTTATTTGTAATCGCGTTTTGGCAACATTGTATGATTGTTTGTTTATCACGAAGCCTCGCGCTTCCATTGAATTTATAGCGTTATCGGATGAAATTTTATTGAAAAAAAAAATTTTAGTCGAGCTGTTGCAGTTAATAATAGAAATCAAAGAAAGCGTAGGATCTTTTCAGGGCCATTTAAAAAAAAGTCATTTTCAGTGCCAACAAGACGCTTGCACTACAACTTTCGACAACAAACTCAATAAAAAAGCGTGGGTGGCTCGAGTGCAGGGGTAAATGTACGCACAAACAACATGCTGGGTATTCAATATCCAAATCAGCGCTCACATTTCGAGCCAAATTTGCTCAAAGTATTCATTTGGATTCTGATTCCATAGGTACTGTATATATGTTTTCTGAAAAACAGCAAAAAAATTTAGATTTGAAAAATATTTTTTTTTAATATCATATTTTGTAAACATTCTCTTATGCTAGGACACATGTCTTCATTGATGCGAGCAAAGCGAGTCATGCTCGCGCAGCGAACCAATGAGGATTGCAATCCTCCTGGGGTTGGCGAGCGTTAGCGAGCAGGGGGCGGGGCCCCTAGTACCATCTATAATTTTATCTCCTAGTAATAACCCCGTGGGTCATTCTTCAAGATAGATTACACGAACAAATTTATACAATACCATTTTCCGTTTCTTTAGTCGAGATATTTCAAAAGAACGTAATTCATGGATGAACCATACTCGTATAAGGTATAAACACAAACCTCATCTGTAACTGTGATTAAATTGTGGTGTTTAGGATTGTAAACAGAGGTTATACACTCATCAGCGACGTATAACATTGTCTCACCAACGGAATTTTACGTCATTCAAGTTCATTTTATTCATTCAAACACAAACCTCATATCAAAGCACATACGGGGGTATATGTTTTGATAAACATATCATCTATAATTTTATCTCCGAGTAATAACTCCTTGGGTCAGTCTTCAAGATAGATTACACTAACAAGGTTATACAATACGATGTTACGTTCCTTCGGTGTATTTCTAAAGACCGCAATTCTTGACTGAGCACTGCATGAACGAAGACCACATTTCCAACAATTTAATCCTGAGCTGCATAACAGGTTACCAAGTACGCTACCAACTGATTGCGGAGCAAAATGACACCGTCTTGAGCAGATCCTCGGCCCTAATGATGCTTCCTATTATAAATCCCATTGAGCGAGAGTGAAAACTACGTTGCTAATGCACACTGCAATCTGTACGATGGATGGGAGATAGAAAAGTCTCTCTCTCCACGGGATCACGTTCCGAGGTAGATTAGCACAACTTTCGGGAGGATGGGTTAGAAATTGGACTGGGGAAGGATGAGCAATTTTTTCTCTCAGAGCCTCGCTTCCGGGTGCCGATAAAACGAGTACCGGGATAGCGCTTTAACAGGACATGGATCGTGTCATATCTGCAAAACCTCCTTTCGCAGTTGAGAGTCGTTAGCATTGAAACAGTGTTCACGCATGCCACTCAAAGCCAGCATGGACTAAGAAATTCGTGCTGTATCATAAACACCTAAACCAGTCTTTTAAAACTGTCTTGAAACCACGGCTCCCTCTATGTGGATAGCAGAGGATTCATAAATTTGGAGAGTGGGGTGCCAGATGAGGTGAGACCTCGTTGTCTGATCGGGGTTCAAAATTACGCTGTGCTGTCCTCGGATCTTTGCTTGCCGACCAACCGATATGGTGGTTCAGGTGTTAGAATCGAGATAGGAAGGTTCCTGGACCGAATCCGGGTCAGTGCATGGATGTCTGTAAGCGTGTGGCGAAGAGGCGGCTGGTGCACCTTAAATCTGTAATGGTCGAAAGTCCTCGTGTTGGGATGGTGTGGACGTTTGGAGAGTGGGGGTGCCAACTCAGGTGTTGCTTCGTTCGAATCCGGGTCAGTGCATGGGTATTTGTAAGCGTATGGTGTAGAGTAGTGATGCGACATCGACAGCAAAACATCGATGTTTTGAAACATATGTGTTCAAAATTAAAACATCGATGTTAATAATACATCGCCCATAAACCATCGATGTTTTTAAAATTCAGTGTATTTAAACTTTTTCCTCATTTATTAAAACTAGTTTAGCAACTAGTGATGCGACATTGGCTCCAATACATCGAAGTTTTTTTATAAAATATCAATGTCTTGAAAACATCGACATCGATGTCGCATCCCTACTTTTCAGACCCTTCACCCTTGGCCACTTTGGTCTAAAAGTATGTTCAGTTTGCTGATTATAAAAACTATGCTACTTGGTTATTTTTAAAAATTTTATAAAGGTACTATTTTTCATTTAAAAATAAAACATCGACAACGTAAAAACATCGCTGTTACAAAAATATCGGCTCCAATACATCGATGTTTTTTATAAAACATCGATGTTTTGAAAACATCGACATCGATGTCGCATTCCTAGTGTAAAGGCGCTTGATGCACCTTAAATCTGTCGTTACCAAAAGTCCTCACTTTGGGTTTTTGTGGATGTTTGGGGAGTGGAGTGCTAGCTCAAGTGCTGTCTCGTCATCTGACCGTGGTTCAAAATTACGTGGTGTTATAATCGGATATTTCCCTTAGGGGATTGATCCCGGACCGTCGTCAATAGCCCGTTGCGGTGCTCCTGTACGACGTTAATTAAAATCCTACCTACCTTTGCATAAAAATTTTGTGTTTTCTGAGAAACACTCCTTTCAAACGCACTTGAGACACAAATAAAGGATGAAAGCAATCATTATTTATTATCATTATCTATAACGTCTACTCATACGCAAAGAAAAGGACCATAGAGAGATTCACCAGTTGGCCATTCTCAAAGAAACCTATAAAAACAGCGTCATCTAAATTCATATTTTCTGCTAACATCATTATCTTCATTTTTGATAAACCATCAGTCAAATCAAATTTCGTCATGAAAGATTCGCAATTCATTTATTCATAAGATTATTCTTGATTTTTACATGATAATATTGTGAATACAATACACAGTGGGTGTGGGAAATGTTTATGAGTGTAATTTGTTCAATTCACGCGACAAGTCTATGCGGTAAAATTATTTGAACAACAAAATCAGTAACCTTCAGTTTTCAGAAGAATTGAATACCAAAGTATATTCTCGTCGCAGAGCACAAAAATAACCCTCCACTTCGGAAAGCTCTCGCGATCTGACATTGATACGACTGCTACACCATTTTTTAGGCCACTATAATTCATCTTCGCTATCAAACGATACAGCCGCTGTTGCCACACACATAACCGGAGGTATTGCTAGTTGAAATCATTTATCCAATCCTCAAGTCCACAGCTTTGTAACGTATCATAAGTAGGACAACTGTTTTGTTGCAGTAAAAATGGGAAAAGTTGCATTTATCATTCCCTAAAGTTGCATTTATGGAAATAAAGTTGCATTTATTTTTGATACACTAAATTCTAAAACAAATTATTCGTAAAGAATGAAAAAATTCAAAATATATTGACAATTTTAGCAGTTGTGTACAGTACAACAGTGTTATAATACATACTAAAATACAGAATAACATTGAATGGCCAATCCTTGGCTAGTAATTTCTATAACACTGAAAAACTGCGACAGCCGCAGTCATATAATGTGCTGTATCGGATAGCAGAAGCGGAAAATCCTTTCGCTCAACATTCAGATATTTTAAAACGTCCTCTACCTGGCGAACAACATATTGATGATCGACACTCAACTCGCAAACTCTGCAGTCGATTACGCAAGTTTCCTCTGAATTATCAAGAGTGCCAAATAATGTGTAAAAAGTATTTCTTGACATTTATTTCACTTTCGTCTGTAAAGACGAACACCTTCTTTCCGTGAACTTCTTGTTTGATCCGCAAGATCAGACACATGTGATCAAAGGGTTGGTTCAGAGGGGGGGAAATGAAATAGTAATTTCATATTAACTTATTTTAAGCTACATTTTAAAAAGTTGAAGGTGGGTTGCATTTATGCAAAAAGTTGCATTTATGCAGAAAGTTGCATTTATGTTGCGGTTATAACTCGCTTACAATACACCCCATGAAGGAGGAACTTTGGTTTTAGTACTTTACATGCAGCGTAGAACGCGTGAAAAAAAGTTGCATTTGTTGCAAAAAGTTGCCCTAATCATAAGACATTCTACGTCAAAAGGCCTCACTGTAATTCAATGTACATAGAAGCGACTAGATCATAGTTATCTAAGTGAGCGAATAGCCCGTTGTGTGGTTCCAGTGTGACGTAAATTAAAAAATACCATAAATACGATGCCCAAAGTGAGCGAACTCGTATTTTTACCTCGTCATTCAACCCTGCTTCAATATTATGATGCGTTCAGGGATCTTTGCTTTCGGGATCGATACCGAACCGTTGCCAACTGTGCCAATGTAAATTCAACTACCTAGCAATCCAAAGTGACCGCTGAAGGTGAATCTTAAGAGAGAGACAATGAAGAAAAGGACACATTTTACGTCGCACTGGAGAAACGATGCGATCTATAAACGAAGTTTCAAAATCAATCCCGAAGGGAAATATCTGGGAATAATCGTAGAGAAAATAAAAAAGTAGAGTGAGCAATAGGTAATGGTAATGGTAATTTTTAGTTAACGTCGTACTAGAGCAACACAACTTGTAAGCAATAGGAGTATAGCGTTTTTATGTGTACCCAGAATCATCTGACCATTACCATTAGTTACGTGAGACCCTTTACCACTTGTCAGCTAGATGGAAACGATCATACATCATCTGGCTGGTTCACGGGGAGGGAGAAAACACCCATCAATTAATTCATTATCTGATTCATTAGCGCTACATAAGAGTACACCACTTTTGGAGTCACTGTATAGAAATGCGTATTCACATTCCTACCTTGTCATAAAATGTAAACTGCTAAACGAAGCGATAAAATGCTGTACCGGATGAGAAGGATGTGGTGGCAGAAATGAATTGATAGCGTAAAAGAACAAGATCTTTGGGTTTCACCACTACAACATTTATTCTAACATCCTACAGCTTAGCAGACAGCAAATTTACCGATATTTTGGGACAAGAAGGGTTCGGCAGAGCAGCGAGCGTGTCCTCTCGCTCTCAGTTCTCAAGGGTCTCCTGTCTTCCAGTGTTTCAGGTCGGAAAAACCACCTGTCGATGGAATCTTGAGTGTCCTCAAGGGGCTTGAGATTCATGAGATCGCAATGTCAGATGAAGAGGGTTTATTTCAAGTGCCCAGAACTTTATGACCGATGTAATGCCAAATGTAGTGCTGCAATAATACTTCTAGGGTTAGTTATGGACAGTTGATCACTATAAGAGTTTTATAATCTACAATTAAAGAATTCTTGAATACGTCTGATTTATGTCGGCTTGATCAGAGAAGCCGCCTTTAGAGTCTTACAATGCCAAATGTTCCCGTAACATTGTTTTTCACTTTTGTTGCCACTCTATGAAAATGTGCATTGACACATCTATACTGTCATAAGATTCAATATCGCCAAACGTGGACACACATTATCAAACAGGCCAACAGTCAATTTTTTACGTAACGTTCACGTGACTATGTGAAAAATGACTATGTCTATGACTAGTCGATATGCTGGTCTCACTTTTTTAAGCTTCTCTCCCTAGCAATGCTCCGTCTACTTGCATTTCACGTCTGTGGTTTTGCCTCGGGACTGGTCCGTTTGATTGGCGCATATACGCCTTTGAAAAGACACAGGGCGCGATTTCTAAGAAAATGACATCCGTGCATAAACACTTTTTAAGCAACGATTTGCTATGCAAGATGCCCGGTCGAAAATATGGGAAAAATCAATTATGCTGTCATCTTTGAATGATACATCGCTGGGGTCAAAGAGTGATCTCTGAAATGAAATCAAATCTTAGGAGGAGGTCGACGCAGTGGAATAGAAATGATTTTCTCAAAACACCCATCGCATTAGAAAAATAAGGGCATTTATTTCTTTATCTAAGTGCAGGGCTTCATCTCCAAATTATACATGTGGCTTACGCGTTTGAAATTTTAATTCTAATACTTGAAAATAAGAGAACCTATTTCAGCCGGTAAGGCTACGGTAATTGTTGTCATGGCAAATCCCCGAATCTTGCGGATTATACAGCTGAACGCCGTACAGGTGAAAAAGTGTCCGCCTACGGCGTACAATCCAATCCAATCCGAGGTAATATAGATTAGTGAAAATAGGATGAGTTTAGAATAAAACACTGCAAGTCATTGTTTGATTCTTGATTATATTCGCATTTAATTTACGAATTCTGGACCGAAATATTTTTAGATATTTAAAAAACTCGCGTTATGCTGGGTTTTATTTGAAGAATTGCCTTGAAAGAATTGTTTTGTCCCTGACTACATAGAATCCGACGCTTGAGGCCTGGTATTAAACTTTGGTAGCCTTCCACACACACCACCCAAAAAAATAAGGAATAAAAATTACTAAAATTCACTTAATATGGTTAAGAAAATAATAAAAAGTTTATCCCAAGTTAATATATCAGGGGTGGCCATACCACGGCTCTCTCAGTGCGGAGTGGTGCGGCTGTTATGCAAATAAAATGTATGTATGAAATATGATAAACTAAAACTGATGAATGTACAAAAGTAATTATTTTATTTTATTTCTTGTTTCAAAGTTAATAATGAACTAAAACTAATCAATGTCTAAAAGTATTTGTTTCATTTAATTTCTTGTTACAAAGTTATTCAAAACAAAATAAAAATGTTTTTCAAAATAAAATGTTGTTGATTCTATCAAACAATTTTGTAAAGAAAATCTTAGATTAGATTTGCTTGTGGATGCTTTACTAATGTTGTCCATCCTAGCAGTGAGCTGCCGAAAATTTGGTTGATGACTTGTTAGTGCAGTTCGCAAAAGATCAGTTAAAGGCTGATCAGTTAAAACAGAACGATACTTAGTTTTAAGAAATTTAAGTGTTGAGTATATAGACTCACAACACTACGAAATAGCGAAAATTGAGATTATTCTCAGAGCAAACTTTTTGGTTTTACGACATTTTTGTTCCGGAACCTATTTTCAAAACTCAATAGTTTAACAACCATTTTGTTTATCTGTTTCAATACTTCATCTTCTTGTTGCTCTAGTAGCTCTAATAGCTGACTGGGGGAAGGAATTTGTGGGTAAACTTTAAAAATTGTACTAATTTTCAATTTCTCACTGTTGTCTTGTTAACAAAGACAATTTTTTAAATTACTTTTTCAAATGCGTTTTAGAAGAATTTGCATCATTAGTCACATTTTAGTACACGAATATCTATTTTTGCATGTTAAAAATGCTAAAAGTAAAATTTTGTGTTTGTAATTAAATTATCTTTATTCTTGAGTGGTACTTATTTTATAATGAATAATATTTTAGTAGTAAAGCTAATTGTGGTTGGGGTCTGTTGAGTTAAAATGGATTATCTAAATTCGCATTATGCAATCATAAAAAATTTTTGTTACAAACTATGTCAGATGGGGCACACTGTTACATACATAATTTGTCCAGTTAACACATTACAAACAAGCATATGTTACAATGTAAATTGTATTACTTTCATGTCTCTACATTTTTTATTTTAAGATTTATATGAGTGATAATATAAATAAATTGGTTAATTTTTCCGAAAGCTTTCCCTCCATATAGGTTTGCAAATCTTTTTATGTGATGTTTACAATTTTTCTTTACATTATTAGTAGTTGCCTTTTGTTAATTCATTCGAAACAGTCACAACTTAACAAAATTATCTCCCTGCTGGAAGTAATGTCTTTTCCTAAAGCCCCACCCCGAAAAACTGCACAAAATAGATGACTTGTAAAATGTCGGATCTTGACGAATACACCAATTAAAAATATGATTACAGAGGAAATACTGAAGAGGGAAGAAAAACACTAAACCCTTAAAAGAACGAAATTCCCAAGAGGCGAGCAAAAGTGCACCTGGGGCATAAACTTACGGAGATATCATCAACAGAAGATGAATGTTCACCATCTTATGCTGATAGTTATAACATCTCTGTTTCAGAATTGCAAGCAGACATTACTGCAGACGACAACAATCAGTGATTACGTTATAGTTGAAAAGGACACCTTAAAGAACATAAAATTCACTCTATTGGGGAAGTTGTTAATCAGAACAATGTTGATTTTGAAGTGTTGTACGTCAAAAGTATTTTTTCATCTTGTAAATTTTTCTGTGAAGTATATTCATTTGAAAAATCAAAAATCATTGCCTAACCTCCTCTCCCAATTTCATCAGAAGGGACAGTGGAGAAGCAGAAATGCGGATTTCCACTGTGGATTTAACTTCCGATCGAAACCTAAAATAAGTTTACAATTTCTGTATTCTTATTTTATCGTCTACTTTGTAACTGTAGGCTACAATCATTGCTAATGTTTTCTTCACATTTAAAGCTGTTCAATAACACGTAAACTATTCAAAAGTGGTATTTTATTATAAGCCTGCTTAAGGAATCATTAGATATCTGTATATTTCAATTCAAATGAGGGAACAGCTACACTCTACGTTTATGATGGAGGCAACGGGCTTGGCGATTTTTTGGCGCGCTTCTAAAGTCGCCAAGGAAATGATTATTTCAAAAATCGTTTTCTTTCAAAAACAGTTTTCTTTTCGCAACGGAAAATGAAAACTTGAAAGCGTTTTGAAAAGTATATTTCTTTTAAGATTAACATAAAGTAAATACATTACAAAACACAATTGCGTTCCGACAGAACTAAACTTCGAATGTTGGGTAAGAATATATATGTACCATGAAACTTATCAATTACACTAAATACAGTGTGCATGTTGAAAAAGAAAAAGATTTATAAAAGAAAAAAAGCAAGAAAGAATACAACCTGATAACGTCACAACTCTTGAGTGAAAAAATAATTAAAACGAAAATGGCAAAAAAAAAAATATATTCTTAATCCGTTCGTGAAAACTAATAAAATAAAATAAAAATTCCACAACTGTCGAAGTACAAATAAATGGACCAATGGTATCACAGAAAAAGATTTAAAAGTACCAATGCAATCAAAGAATATTTTAAAATCAAAATAAACAATGGGAGCAAAGAAAAAATTTCAAACGAACCAATGAAATCAAACGACTTTAAACGGATTTTAGAAGAACTTTCTAGAATATTCAAAATTAAAATTGAAAGTTTCCGTTTGCCGAGGTTTCCATTAAAACCACAACAACCGTAAGGACAGATGGGTTGCCTTAATTTATCGTAACTCGCTACTAGAAGTGCGCCAAAAAAATCGCCAAGCCGTTGACATCACTCTTAAACGTTGAGTGTAGCTGTACCCAAATGAGTTTTAATAAAAGCCCATTCTTGATATTTACTATGTTGCAACCATTACGTAACACTGCTTCCCACAGTGTGTAACACTGAACCCCGACAGTGTGGCACAGTGTTACAATGTACATCACTTCCAAAAACGTTAAATAATAGAAATAAATGTTACTATTTTTGATTTTAATGATATGTAACATGTATGTAAGAAATCAAAATCATTTTAAGGGCTTTGTCTGCTTCATATAGATATATATCTTGATGCCACAACTGAAAATAAAAAACGTGTAACACTGTGCACCACCTTTCCCTACACAAGCGCAGATTACAGAGGCTGTACACACATTTTTTTAAACAATGTATATTGCATTCACAAAACTAAATTACATACAATTCTTGTGTTTTAAATGTTCTATTTGATAGTCCTTATTCTGAACTATCTTTCGACACCGTAATTTCCAGAATAATAAAACCTTTTGAAGTGTCAGAATAGGTATTCTATCCCATTCCTCCTGAACAGCTATCCAGAGTAATGTAAGGGTTGTGGGACGACGTTTGGATAATGCAGATTTTAACAGTCCGAAAGCACAAATATCCATAGGTGATACATCGGGAGATTTAGTAGGGATATCAGTGAAAGGTATAGCCTTGATAACGGTTTTTTGTTCCATTTCTTTTAGGAAATTTACTGTGGATTTTGATGTGTGACTGCTAGCTTTGTCTTGATGGAATTCCACAGATTGATGGCACTGTGGGTAAAGCAATGGTATTTCATTCAGAAAATTTGGCGATAAAATATTTTCCTGATAGTATTTGGAGTTAATCTTGACATTTTTTCCCACTCTCTTTATTTTTAACTTGCCATTATATAAAAAACCAGCAACAATCTTGAATCGCTTAGAAAAACTTTCTTTGGATTCTGTGAATCACGTACTAAAATTTTTTTCTCCCCTTTTATGATAATAAATGGCTTATTTTTTTGCTGCAATCATTTAAATACACCCATGATTCATCTATTGTGACAATTTTTTTTTCCATTTTTCTTTGGATAAGTGTTTCTCATATAGAATTCGGCAGCGTGTCCTGCGTTCAGCGATTTGCTTTGGAGAAAGACGATGCACATTGCGTTTTATCGCTTTCTTAAGATTTAAATCAACGTTTATCATTTTGTTTACAGTGGACACCGAGCATTTTAATGATTTTGCAACTGTCCTTGGACTAGGGGGATTTTCTTTTAACATTAAACAACGTACCTTTGCAAGAGTCGAAGATGTCCGTTTCTTCCTTGGATACTTGTTTGGAATTTTTGTCCCACTTGAGGCTCCAATTTGACGTTTTTTTTCCTTTTTTGTTGACGACATTACCTATCGACGCTTTAGGTATCACAAAATCATGACTCTCGCATCGTTTTTGGGTAACAGAATATGAATATTTCTCTTCGGAAAGAGCATAAATATAGCCTTCGAACCACTGCTTCGTTAAAAACGCCATTTTGAATAAAAACAAACCTCTCAAGCCGCAGACGATAATTTTGACTTTTAAAAACATATTACAACTGCAATTATTTCTTTTGCAGCAAACGATTTTTTATTACCGCTAACCAAAATCGTCTAAAAAAATGTGCGAACAGCCTCTGTATTTTATACGATTGTTCGATTTGAACATTTTCGAGTGTAGGTCCTGGGGTATAAGAATCAAGCACGAATTATAATGTGTCTCTGATAAACGTGTTGAAAAACATCTGTTTTAGGTTCGAAAGCCAATCGCGCCAGGTCGATTCCCAAGCCCACGTGATCTACACTTACGACAGCGACTACACCGCACATTCCCCCTACTTCATTAGAAGGTCGATGTGTAGCAGTCATCGCAGGTATTATAATCCTATTGTATCCCAAATAAGGGTGCTAACGACAGTAAAGTTCTACCTCCGTGATGGATTGTTGCGACTAAATAACATTATTTAGTAACATTGAGATCTCCAAATTTGAGTCGTTTTGGTTTTTACGGTGGCCAATCTGGTCAAGCTGCAGCTTTTATTATATTTTTATTGAATTATTTTTTTTCGTAGTTGAGATCCCCAAAGTTGAATCGTTTTGGTTTGTATGGTGTCCAATGTGGCCAAGCTGCAACTTTTACTATATTTTTCTCTTCGATTTGAATTTTTTCCCTTTCCAGCTTCAGTTGGCGTGATATGGAAGTTTGGAGACTGGGGTATCAGATCAGGTGTTGACCTCGTCATCTGATCAAGGTTCAAAATTACTAGATGTTGTCATCGGCTCTTTCCCTTTGAACTTGATCCCGAAACGTCGTCCATACCCCGTTATGTTGTTCCGTTAATTCACCTACTCCCCCTCATCGTTCCTCCTGACTTTAAGTTTACAAACAGACAAACTGTCACTAAACACCTCTTTATCTATCGTATATACTATATACATTCTCTACTATCCTCTTCATTACTTGATTATTTCATATGCCTATTTCTGATCTTTCTGATTCACAAAAAATTTACAGCAATTATTCCCCCCCCCCCTTTTATTTTGCTCTAAAGTACTTTTTTGAAACTTTAGAAAAAATTTATTTATGATATTTAGCAATAAAAATATGAAAATAGAAATTTTTAATGCTAATTAATTTAAATTATTCCTTAACATTTGTCAAAAGTTCAAAACTAAACCTTTGAAATATCATAAATCTTAAATATTTCAAGCCGTTTCACCATCTGTAAGGCACTGCAGTGTCATTCTTGAGGCACAATTAATGTGCCGTGGCACACCAGTTTAAAATCGCTGGTCTATACTCTGTTTCACCTTAACTTGTCAGTATTGGGAAAGGCAGAAATGATGTTCATCCGCATGAAAAATAATTCCAACTTGATTTGGAATTTAAAATAAAGAAAATGCATATAAACGTGTAAAAATTGTCCTACAATGAAGGAGTGATTTTTGAACCTTTATAATCGGTTATTTATTTGTAAAAAGCATTTTTTTTTGACCGAAGCGAATGAATATATCCGAAACGGAATTCTAAACCGGTTTCCATGGTAACATTTCTGGCGAGCTAAATACGCTTTCCGGCCAAGTCTGCGCCATTTCGCTCTGCGTCTTTGCTAGCGTGTGTATTTACGTTCATATCTCTCTTGTGCTATTTTATTGGAGTGTGTTTGATACTCTGAACATGGCTGAAAAAGGAACGTCACCATCCAAGCTGTATACGCCATCAAAGCAAGGAAAATCAATTGGTAGTGGAGCTCGCAGGAACATATTGAATGTTTATTCTAGACTTCGAGAAGAAAACCATAGTGATTCCATTAACCAAATCGTCGGAAAGGTGTCTCAACTAACTGGTGTTTCCAAAAGAACTGTTTTTCGTTTGAAAAAAGAAAAGAAGACGACAAGTCCTTTGAGTACTCCAGGAAAAAAACGACCTTATGCCGTTGGAAAAAGAACAAGAATGATGAAATATGACAACTTTACTTTATCGTGCATCCGACGAAAAATTCATGATTGTTTTCGTCGAAATGAAATTCCTACATTGGACAAAGTTCTAAATGAAATTAACAATGATAAGGATATTTTTTCGACAAACATTAGCCGAAGTACACTGTACAGGATACTGAAAGATTTGGGATTTTCCTTTGAAAAGCGAAAAAGGCAGGCTATGCTTTTAGAAAGACACGACATAATTTTATGGCGAAGAAATTATTTACGAAAAATTAGAGAACTGAAGAATGAAAATGCTTCAATCTATTATTTAGATGAAACATGGGTGAATGAAGGACACTCACAAAGTCGAGTATGGCAAGACAAAAACATCAAAAGCACCAATGAAGCTTCCTCTTCAAGTTTGACAACAGGCTTGGCTGCACCAAAAGGAAAAGGAAGAAGACTCATCATTACCCATATCGGAAGTGATGAAGGATTTGTACCTGATGCGGCTGACATTTTTGTAGGAAAAAAATCCGGTGACTACCACGAAGAAATGGATGGTAACCATTTTGAGAAGTGGTTTGAAGATATCATGCCTAAATTGAAACGAAACAGCTTTGTAGTGATGGACAATGCCCCCTATCACTCGGTGAAGAAAGAAAAAATTCCGACGACATCTTGGAAAAAAGTGCAATTCAAGAATGGCTATCGTTGAAAAACATTACGTGGAACCAGGACATGATCAAGATTGAACTGTTGAAAAAAGTTAGCGAAATCAAACATATGTTTGATAAATACAGAGTTGAAGAAATTGCCGAAAAATTTGGACATAAGGTTTTGAGACTTCCCCCGTATCACTGTGAGCTTAATCCCATTGAAATGATATGGAGTCAAGTAAAAGGACACGTTGCCAGGGAAAACAAGACTTTTAAACTGAACGATGTGAAGGATTTAGTCATCCAAGGGATTGAAAAGGTCTCTGTACAAAATTGGAAAAACTGCATAAACCATGTTACTGAAAAAGAGAAATACATGTGGGAAGTAGATGGACTTGTGGATGATATTTGGGAAAGTAAGAACTTGGTAATTTCTTTTAATAGTGAGTCTGATAGCGATTCGGAAATGTTAAGTGATGATGATGTGTAAATTCATGTGATGAATAAGTATATTATAATGTAAATAGATTTGTTATGATGTTTGCTATGTTTTACATATATTGATGATGTATAAATGCATGTGATGAATAAGTAAAACGTAAATATAGTTTTCTCATTGTAACTACTATTCATGAAAGAGATTGGTTTCTTCTGTACACTTTCTTGTAAACTATTTTAAATTATTCATAAAATTAATAATTTACTACTAATCAACCCGACACCGTTCCGCGAGTTTCAGAATATGTTTCACACATATAAGGTTTATTTTTTTTAACTCTAATTTTTAAAATGGTTTCATTTTTTTTATTATTGTATGTGTATTCACTATATTTGTATTTTTTATATTCTATTTATTTATTGTGAATGTATTTTATATCCTCTATGTTATATGTATTTTTATTTGTTATTTACTTTCTTTAATATCAGAATAAATTTGATTTAATTTGGAGACTATATTTTGCTGTTAAGAAAAACACATATTTTAGCAGACGACGCACTCTCCCCTACCTTGTCCAACCAAATGTAAGACCAAAGGAGTAATTAAATTGGATTAATTTCCTTTAATAAAATTATTAAAATTGAAAAAAGAAGTATTAATCAAGGTGTTTAGCTTTCAGGTAAGTAAATTCAAAAAATGAATTTTATGGTTCATCACATCTTTAAATAGACTGTTTTTTTAAACAACATTTATTGTAAAAAAATTTTAAATATATATATTTTTAAATCTCTCTATATTAAAAAAAAGTTACCGCCGCCGCCGCCGCCGCCGCCGAAGAATTGAAATTTTTGTTGTTTAGCTCCATTCTTAGACGGTTTCCCGAGAAAGTACTGATCGGAAAAATATGAAATTAACATGCTTTGTTCTTCATCGTATTCCCTGGATAATTATTAAGATTTTTTTCCGATGCGGCTATTAGTTTAGGTTTTATTAAGTGTTAAAGTTGAAGAAGTGAAATTTCTTCCGCGAGTGAGCAAAACACATTCAAAATTTCAGTCTTTAGTCGTGAGTTTTTTTTTAAGAGTACCTCTCAACGTAAATTTTTGCAGCTCGTCGAGTTTTTTTTGAAATTTAAATGTGGTTCTTGATAATATTTTTTTGAAATTCGGGAAAAATCGGGACATTTTTGTTACTTTTTTTTAAAACTGCCGTATCTATATCTAATTACTATTAGTTTTTAATTTTTAAAATATCGCAGTATACCTCAGAATATACTCTTTCTTACGGTACTATTATTTTTGAAATCGGTTAATAATTAAATTGGATGCGATCAAAAGTTCGTGATACAAAATTCGGAATCTTCGGATATTTTCGCTACGTTTTGTTAAAACCGTTATGTCTACGGCAAAAACCATTATTTTTTAAATTTGAGAACATCACTGAATACACTACATTACACTCTTTCTTATGGTACAATTATTTTTCAAATTGGTTAATAAACAAAATCGATGCAATTAAAAGTAGGTCATACAATTTTCGGAACTTTCAGATCGTAACTTCCGATACAAAACTAAAATGGTCATATCTATATAGTATTACTGTTAGTTTTTAATTTTAAAAATATTGCAGTATACCTCACAATGTACTCTTTCTTACGGTACAATTATTTTTAAAATTGGTTCATAAATAAATTCGATGCAATCAAAAGTTGGTGACACAAATTTCGTATTTTTCAGTTCGCATAGCTGTTCGGCAAACAGCAGTGGGTTGCATTTTCTACTATCGGGTTTGCCAGATATCAAATTTATCGTAGCAACAATTGCCATAAAAACGATTTCTTTTTATTTGGCGAGGAAAAAGGCTCGCTTTTTTCCCTCTGTTCTCAAGACAGTTTACCGACAAAGTACAATGTATTGATATTAACACTGTTTACTTAAAATTGTACAGGGAACAAGATACAGAAGATTTTTTACTGATGCGGCTATTAGTTTAGGGTGCATTAAGTGTTAAAGCAAAAAAAAGTGAAATCAATTGCGAAAGAAGTATTGGTTTGAGAAAGCAAACCAAACGGGATTGCGTAGCAATCCCCGGGGTCGGCGAGCGTAAGCGAGCAGGGCGCGAAGCCCTCGCTGTGACGTCATGTACCGGAAAGTGAAATCAGCATAATACGAATTATTCAGATAGTTTCACTCTGTGAAAGGAATGTTGGTTTGCGAAGCAAACCAAATGACATCTGTGAAAGGAGTGTTGGTTTGCGAAGCAAACCAAATGGGATTGCGCAGCAATCCCCGGGGGTTGGCGAGCGTAAGCGAGCAGGGGGCGGAGCCCCCTAGTAACTAAAAATAATACTCATTTAGAAAAATCAAAACGCATTTATATTAACATAGAGTAGCTTTTTGTTTAATTAACAAATGTAATGCAAGAGCCATTAGAAATTAAAGATCTGTGAAACGTATAGAATTTCCACGTGCATTTTATCTCTCCTTGCCAAAAAGGGCGAATTTCCTCGCTTATAGCTGACTTCTTCTGACATTGTAACCCTAGTTTCTACGACAACGGCTGTGATGCGGTCAACGTAGCCTTTACTCTACTGACAAGTTAAGGTGAAACAGAGTATAGATGTTTTAATACTTGTACTAATACAGTTTGTATGGTTTTAAATTTCACCGATTCCTCCATATTTCACTGTCACGAATACATCCAAGTATATATTTTTCCAATGATAGATCTATCAATCTTATTCACTTTGTTCTGCCAAATAAATTTAATAGGTTCCGCTCTTTTAACCGTATTCTCAGAAGAGTAATCTGAATAATTACCCAATCGAAATTTCTTCTCTGACTCCAATTCATATAATCTAAGGAAATAGGATGCCTTTTTCCATGTGTTATCCTTCCAAACAGCGGAAAACATGCTACAAGTACAAAATCATCCTTCCAACTGAACCGTGACGAAGACTGAATGCTCAGTAAAGCCGTGTAATATCGCGATAATAACACATATTCTAATATGATGTAGTAATATACATTATTAATACCGGTGTCAAGATGTCACCGATAACAATGAATGATCTTCGCTTTGAGCAGTATTGCTTTCTTACGCATTTCGAATATGCTGTCCCCGCGCAGAAAGCTGTTTCCAACAGTCAAACCGAACCGTTTTCGGCAGCTGGTACTTGCTCGGAATACAAATGAGGTTGATAATCGCCGACCGAAAACGAGAATCTTTCATTATTCCATTGTTGCCAGATTCACTTGTAGGCGCCGGGTTGCAAAAGGGTTCTTTTATCCGAAACGTCCTTCCGAACGTTGTCCATTTAAGGCAAGACAATAGCGCAGATGCAGATACGGGATAAGCGGAATTGGGTGTTTCGATTACAATTCAGATTCGATCTTGATCAATCGGAAGGGGAAAATAAATAAAATGATTAGGATCGAAAAGTGATTCTATACGTTGAACTTCAATTTGGGAGTCAACAGCTGATACCGACCGAGTGCTTGTTCTTCGAATAGGATTCCGCCAATTCTATTCTTCCCAAAATTGCTTACGTTACTTATCTGGAAAAATATGTCATTGCTTATATTTACATAAATAAAAAGCGGAATGTTTGTTTGTACGTGGAATATTTTCGTCCCAATTCCAATTACAGTCAAACCTCATTAAGACGAACTCGCTTGCTTAGTTGTTGGATTCACTCTTGTACATTGCGTACAAGCAAAAGAGCTGTGGTAGCCCAGTTGGAAGAGTATTGGAGTAACAACCGGTGGTTCCGAGTTCAAATCCAAACAAAGACGGTTGTGTACAAAGAGGTAGGCGCACTTTAAATCTATCGTGGCCTCAAATAACCTCCCGTTGGCCCAAGGTGCAGAATTATATTCAGTGATCTGCAACACAAGTCCAAGCACTTTGCAATTGTTCTGCAGCCATTTTGTCCGAATTTTGAAAACTGCATTCAAGTCAAAAACAGACTTAAAACAGACAATTATTGGCTAAATATATATTACATATAAATAATAAAACATCAAATTAATTCACTTTTTTTAAAACCAGGGCATTCTTTCAGAATTTGCGATTCTGTCGATCCCTTTAGAAGTCAAATATTGTGTTATTGACCTAGAAGATGTGTAATTTATAAAGTGTTTGTGATATTTGGGCGGTTTCGGCAGGTCGTTCCGTAGCTAGGAAAGGAAAAAAAAGGTGTGGTAAGCAGCGCGCTTTGCATTGCAGAACATTGTACGTATGATTAAAAAAAAATCGGCCAAAATTTTGATAAAATTAAGGAAAAATTGTTCTGCAAAGACTTTGTTCTGCGACGTACGTCGCAGTTTTAAGCACTTTCTGATCCCGGGCCGTTGGCGTTTGGTGGAAGTTTGGAGAGTGGGGTGCCAGCTCAGGTGTTGCCTCGTCATCTAACCGTGGTGAAAAATTACGTGTTGTCCTAGGATCTTTCATTTATTATCTGGATATAAAGTTACTTGGTTTCATTGAAGGCTGCGTAAGGAATATAGATAAAACATCATCACTGATTCTAAACAGATTCATGGTTTCTACTTAAAATTGAATCACTGAATTGAAAAGTGCCTCAAGGATTTGATTTAAAATTGCATGCAAGAGTAAATCAAATTTTAAAAGGAACTTTTCCATTATTAACAGAATAATATTTTTGAAAAATAACAGAAATGTGATTTTTTAAATATTAAAATTTCTTTATGGTAGTGACGAAGATAGTAAAGTTACCACTTAAAGAGTTGAAGCTATATTTAAGCAACTTACACCTGTTGAAAACAGTGTTTTTTTTTTGTTTTTTTTTTTAAATAAGAACGTTTTAAAATCTAAGGATAATTTTCTTGAAAAATTGTAATCAGTTACTTTTGTTTTGTATATACTAACGACATTAAATTTTTGAAGTTCCTTATTATTGGGCGTGGCATTAAATATAATTTAGTAACAAATGCATTTGATTTTTCAAAAACGAGTCATGAATGTCTTATCAAATTACTGTCTTATCCTTCACTTCAAGATAATGAAATTCAACTGTCTCATGCTTGACTCAAAAGTGCCACAAGTCGAAAAGCAATCAGTAGGAAAACTATAAAAGTAGAATATTTGGTAATAGAATTTTTCGATTTGAGTAAAGGCGATTGTTCATGAAATGAACTTAATAAAGGGCATTCGCTCCCTAACTCAAAACCAACTCTTATGCAAGTTCTTTCTTAGTTTTGTCTTACAACATGCGTGCAACGCATGTGAAATAGATGATGGTGGTAATTTGGTAATTTTTAAGTAACGTCGTACTAGGACGACATAACGGGCTATTGACGACGGTCCGGGATCAATCCACTAAGGCAAAGATCTGAGGACAACACGTAATTTTGAACCACGTTCATATGACGAGGCTACACCTGAGCTGGCACCCCACCTTCCAAACGGCCACACCACCCCAACGTTGGGAATTTCGATCACGACAGATTTAAGGTGCACCAGCCGCATGCACTAATCCGGATTTTAACCAGGAAGCTTCCGGTCTAGAGTCTAACATCTTAGCTACCAGACCGTTGGTCAGCTAGATGATGATGTAAATTATGTGCGTCCATAGTAAATTGTGGTTATAAAAATGTTGAAAAGAAACGTTAAAAAATTACTTTCCAGGCACTTAAATTACAGTGGCACTTTACAACGAAATAGAAAAGTGAGTATTCTGTTCACTTTTTCAATATACTCTCAACCAATTCAACACGATAAAGGTTAGGTAATACCGTGGCCAGCGAAAACAAGTCTTCATTTCCTACGGAAACTCTACTAGTAAAACGTAGGAGTAAAATGGAAAACAATGATTTCCGTAAACCATGAACATAGTTATTTGAATGTAATTGCTGAAGAGGAAAGAACAAGGAGTTCGTCTTTTTCCACTATTAAGAGTATAATTTTCAGTGTAAGCAAACAAAGATGGTTTTGAGAAGATTTTACTTCAGTCCAAATGTTCTGACATGGTAAATATAGCTGCTACCTTAAAATGTAGTTCATAAACGTTTATACAACGCTTGGCGTTACGTCTAATTGGTGTAGCTCAATAAACTATCGTATGTCAATGCGTTATTTATTCTTTTGAACATTTATTGAAGTTCTGGAATCGAATTTGAAACCAAACCAACTGATGTCACGTTCAGAAAACTTATAGGAAACACCGCAGATACCTCCCCATTAACGGTCACCTATATTTAACTTAACAGAAATCCCTCTCAGAAAAAATATAGGGCCGCTGTTGCCGGGATGGAAGATTAGCGGATTCTGTCTTCGCACTGCATTCCTTCTAATTCCTCGCATATTTTGGCACATTTATACTAGGAATGTGACATACCGATGTCGATGTTTTCAAAACATCGATGTATTTACCATCGATTTTTTGAAGCCGATGTTTCTTTAACATCGGTGATTTAACATTGTCGATGTTTTTACGTTGCCGATGCTTTATTTTTGAATGAAAAAAAGTATCATAGTAAATAGTTATTTTTACTGTTGGTAATCACGATTGGAATGAGGAAAATGTTAAAATTATAAAGAGTTTTTTTCATCTTATTCAGAGATAAAAAAACTCATAAACGTGTACTTTCACAAATAAAGTTTACCTCCAGACACATTATCTATTGACAAGTTGATCTCGGCGATTTATTCCATTGATTCCTTCAAAATTAATAGAATTCCCCACTAAACACATGAAAATAACTTCTCCCTTCGTCACAAGAGCATAAACACTCTAAAGCAAATGAGGCAGAAAGACATGAGACGCTGCTATATAATTTATTCAACTTGTTTTACTTTCTACAACTGGGAACAGTGTACCCTGCTGATGGTCCATTGTTATGACACGTCCAATGGGTATTTACAGTCGTCAAGTTGTCAAAATCTAAATTAGATTGTCAACCAGCGAGGAGATTGATCCTCCTGTTTCCGTATAGGAACTTGAACTTAGGTGATGGTTTTGTCGCATTAGACTGTATTGAACGTTGAGTGATATGAATATTTATGATGATTGTCAAGTATCTTGCCTGGTTAGAGAGACCTTATCGGGCAACTGTTCATGCAGTGCAAAGTGAAGCAGACGGGTTCCAATGTGATTGCTTTTCTGATGGGGCTCTTTTGTATGCGAGTCGTACTACAAAGTTATGTTTTTTAATCGCATTTTCGATTAGATGTTTATGTGTCTGCGCGAAACGCAAAAGTACTTTACCATAGAATCATTGGAATCGATGGTGGATCAAATCGTTTTGAAGATTTGGCACAAGGAACTTCAACTCTCTTAGAAAATTTTTTTATTGCAGTATTACTTTTCTCCACGACACACATACTGACTAAATAACTCCATCTATTGGTAAAATAGATACACGGGAAGAATTTATTTGTCAAGATGGTCTAAACTCGTTAGAAGTCAAGCAGAGTAACTAGATTGCAGAAAGAATATGTGCGCGAGAGCCCCGTATGAAGAGGGGCCCAAGTGCAGAATTACTATATTCAGTATTCTGCAACACAACTCCAAGTAATTGCAATTGTTCTGCAGGCATTTTGTCCGAATGTTGAAAACTGCAGTCAAATCAAAAACATACGTAAAACACAACTATCGGCTAAATATGAATTCCACATATTTATAATAAAGCACATCAAAATTAATTAACTTACGTTATTTAAAACCAAGGCATACTTTCAGAATTTTCAATTCTGTCGATACCTTTTAAAGTTAAATATTTTGTCATTGACATAGAAGATGTGTTATTTATAAAGTGTTTGTGGTAATCTGGTCGGTGTAGGAAGGTTGTTCCCTAGCTAGAAAAGAAAAAGAAATGTGGCAAGGAGCGCGCTTTGCACTGCAAAACATCGTAAGTTATGATTTTTTAAAAATAGGCACAAATTTTTGATAAAAATTAAGGAAAAATTGTTCTGCGACGAACGTCGCAGTTTTAAGCACTTTCTGCTCCCGGGAAGACGGGTTCAGATGGTTAAGACCCCTTCTTCTTCGGCTGAGGGATCAAGCCCTCCGCTCCAGCTAAGAGAAGCCACTAAGGATAAGCAGGAAAGTTCCAAGAATAGAAAGATAGAAAAGAGTGGGTCCCGAAGCTTACTGCAAGATTCGGCTTGTCCGCAACAATTCTCGGATTTCATGACCCAAATGAATTATATACCATACTTTTTATTAAAAATATAAACTAAATTATTATAAGTAATCTATAAATACTGCTTTTTTGTATTACTCTAATTATGAGTATTAAATTGATTATGAAGAGCAACTCGAAAGCCTTTTATACAAATTCTGTTGGGTAGAAGTAAATCCAGCATTCCAATTGGTTTTGTATTTCGATACATGGCCCGCTGATTTCACCCTAAGTGAAATTAATGGGTACTTTTCCGTTTACTGGGTACCAGACAAAAACCGCCAAATTACAGCGATAACTCAGCCAAACTGACAACCTTTAAAGAGTTTTAACGTTTATACCAGCCCTATAACAAATGCCTGGAAACATTCTTTTCGCATCAACATTTAGGCTTGGCGATAACTGCGCCAACATTTAAGCATGGCGGTTTTTTAGTACCCAGCTAACGGAAAAGTATCAACCAATGTTACAAAATACAGGGTTATTCAAAATGAATCATTCGATTTCAAAATGCTATATTTTCATAAACAAACGACACAGAATGATACGTAATACATGAATACAAAGTGAAATATGGAAGGTTTTTTTTTACAAGTGTCCGATATAGCTTCCTTTAGTTACTCGTATAATGTCAAAACGGTATGTAAATTCCTGACAAACACGTTGTAAAGTGTCAGTGGTAATTGATTGTAGAGCAGCAGAAATCCGTTGTTTGTTCACATAAATTTGTGGGTAATGGTGGCACATACACTTTATCTTTTACAAACCCCCAAAGGAAGAAATCGCCTGGGGTCATATCAGGTGACCTAGGTGGCCAGCTGTGTAACATCAAGTCATCTGGTCCACTGCGACCGATCCAACTGCGAGGTGGCTCCGTGTAAGGAAACGACGATCCTCTGTAGCCCAGTGGGGTTGTGCCCCATCTTGTTGGAGAACGAAGTTTGGAGATATCTTCTTTTATCTGGGGGAAAAGCCAGATTTGCAACATATCCAAATAGGTACTACCAGTGACTGGTTTTTTCCCCGCAAAAATAGCTTTTGTGAAATAGCTTCTCGAAGAACACACAAGCGCCATCTATTCTTCGTAGTACAAAACTTCCATATTTTCCCTTTGAATTCATGCATTTCTTATCATTCTGTGTCGTTTATTTTTGAAAATATGGAATTTTGAAATCGGATGATTCATTTTAAATAACCCTGTATATTTCACAATCCTTTGTCGAAAATTACAAATTTGTGATGCAAGTCAATTCCGAACCTCTAAAAGAAAAATGGAAAGAAGTATTTCAATTATAATCATGTAATTCTTATAGTTAAGTTAAAAAATCTCAATTTATTATCTCATGGGATCATCTACCACAATTCTAGTCCCTTACTAAAAGGAATAACATATTCACCCGACTAGTGTACAACTCTTATCGCACATTTCCAACTCCCGAATTGCTTGCAGGATAGTTCAAAAAGATATGGAAATTTTCTGCTTATTTCAAAGGATTTGGGTTTCATAGCCATTTCTATTTAACCTATTTCTGAATGTCAACACCAATGGTAGACGGTACAGTATTTTTTGTATGTGAAAAGAGAAAAGTGAATAATCCAAGTTTTACAAGTTCTGTGTAGTTAGCAAACTTGCGATAATTGCTCAGAAAAAATTTCTTCAGTCTTCGTATAAATGCAACAACGAATTCAAATTAGATGTAATAGAATGAAGACCTTCAATCAAAACATCATTTCTTGCTGATTTTTGCATCTGGACATGTAGGTATAAATGTTTGTTAAATATGCGAGGCGACTTCCTAGCAAAGGAATTTGCTTCGGAATTTGCGTTCTTATTATTCATAACTAATTGTTGAACTTTCAGAATTTGTCTTCCTGTAGTTCAGAGCTGTTCGTATCGAGAATTCCAATTCCAGTTGATGATGTTGGACTTCGGGTAAATCAATCGATATCGCATGTTCTGTATTATGTGTGCATCGGTTATCCCGACCGGGTTGTAAATATGCTGTGTTCGTAACAGACTTGAATTATTTCTCAATAATCTGGAGTTATTTGATATTTACGATGTACGATCACAAAAATGGTACACACTAATTTGTTTACAGATTTATTTCATTACAGTTGGTTCCTGTGCCCTGTTTTCGTGGAGGTTTATGAAAAGGATGACTTCCGTGCGTAGAAGGATACTGAGTTCTTGACAGACTGTGTTGCAGTACAATGGGTTCCAAGTAGGGTTGCCAGAAGATGAGTATAAGAAAAGAGAACGTTTGATAAAATTATTTTTTAAAAAAGGCATGAAAAGCACGCATTATTAGTGTATAATTGTTATGGTTTTTTTTTTAAAGAATTATTTTTGGCGAATCTTGAAAGCATTAACCACTAACTGAAAGAAAATCTGCTGAACATATTACTTGCGTTTTTTCAAAAGAATTAGTAATTCTGAGAACGAATTACGTGGAAACACTGATAATTTATTTAAGTCTTTTTATAAACGTTACAAAAAATAAGAATCCAATTTTAAAACAACAAAATGATAGAATATACATATCTAATTAATAAAAATTAAACATTTTATTTTTCATATTTGTTTGACCCATTACGTCACGCAGCAGCCTGACGTTTTAAATTTCGTCAGAGAAATTTTTGCACGATTCATCCTTATTATAGGTTACTTTTAATATTGCTTTAACAGTATCAAAAAAAATGGTGAGTCTATTAGGCTACTTTTCTATTGCGAATCAATCATCAAAAATATTCTTTCAACATTTGTATTGTGTTCTTGTATAGCAAAATAAAACTCACAATTTTTCAATATTCTGAATAAAATTCCGAATTTCTGATTTGTTGGAAGGAAGCTAACCATTTTCAGTTGGATGACATTCCTTTAAATTCATCTTATTCTTATTATTCTAACACGAATCTAAATTCTCATTGGTTATCTATTTGATCTTCTAATGAGACGTTTTAACATGGAGCTCAGCACACAATAGAGGTTGAACTTTCTGCTATACGTTGATGCATTTTAATAAAACGTACGACTTTCGTGCAATGTACTAGATCTGGTAAGTATTTTAATAGCTTTTGTTTACATAACGATGTAGTAGGTAATGTGAATATATAACCGCGTAAAGTTTTGAATGTGAAATATATTTTTTAACGCAATCTGAAATGATGAACAAAGAGAACAAAAAGTGAACAACCTAAAAAACGACTTTAAAAAGAGATCTGACTTGGGGGAAAAAAAGATCCGAGCGGAAAAAGAGGACATGTTCTCTTTAAAAGAGATGTTCTCTTTAAAAGAGATGTTCTCTTTAAAAGAGATGTTCTCTTTAAAAGAGATGTTCTGTCAACCTTAGTTTCAAGGCCCTGCTCGTGTGGAGTGTTAAAAAAGAGCTGACATCTTTGGAAAAGAAAGGTACAAAACAATGTTTAAAACTGAAATGATACAATTAAACTAAGGCTTAGTTTGAATTATCTTACTAATTAAAACTCCCAAGTTCCAAATCCTAATTGCTATGATATAACATTTGCAAAATCACTGCATTTGAATTCGTCGGGAATTCAGAAACCACATTTTTAATGTATGTTGTAAAAGCAAACGAACTTTTATAATATTTAAAACAGTATGATTCAATAGAACAGAGTGAAAAAAAATTTTCAATCGATGTGTGCTGAATTTTATATAATTGAATCTGTTATCTTGAATTTAGAACATAATAGTTGCTTTGTTCAAAAGGTCCGAATTCGGCATATTCGCAGTGCTTTCGTGGTTTCCGAGATCGCATAACCTCTGCATCCATCTGTCGCTGAAAAAGACCGAGGATCAATAACGAACCCTAATCACACAAACCGCCTCCAATATCATGCAGACTCATAACCGAAAGTATTTATTGCATATTCTCCTTCATCGTGAGAACTGGAGAAAAGATTTCTCAGGGTGCATTAACTTCCCCAAAGTGAGCGCGGTGCGTTGACCCTCTAATCAAAGAGGCTTACAATACCACTCGAGATAAAAAAGATGGAAAATTCGCCCAACATAAAATGTAACGATCGAGCTGTAAGTTAAGTTACATCGATGTGTAATTAACCTTCTTGTGCCATAAAGTACCACTTCGCACAATAGCTGTCAATGAAACAAAAGGTAGTCGTGTCTCATCTAGGGGTTCGGAAGCCAGAACGTTCTTGAATTCTTGAAATTCTTCTACTCTCACGCTTGTGTATGAAGTGTACGTGGACTTTGATGAGGGGTGATTGGAACAATCAAGCGATTGAGGAATTTTTTTCCACGACTTGTAAAATCGATGAAGTGTCTGTTCGTTTGTTAATGAATATTGCCGCAAATGTTTTATAGTCGGTTTGGGTCAAGGGCCCGATGGCGTGGCTAAGAAGGCCTGAGAACCAGTGTTTAGAGGGGTAGCAGTGCAAAAATATTATAAAATTTCTGGTCAGTTTTCTTCGAATGATCAGATATTTCGTCTATCAAGATACGAGACATTTCGTCACTAAGGTATTGCTAATTTTTCTATGACGACTAGATCTGGTTACCTTTCTTCTGATGACCAGCTATCCCGTCCATCAAGATCTGGTCAGTTTTCATCTCACGACCAGGTATCTTGCCCATCAAGATCTGGACAATTTCTGCTGACAAGCTATCTCGAGCATCAAGAGCTGGTCAATTTATTCTTATAAACAAGCTATCTCGTCTATCAAGATCTTATCATTGGGGCAACTTTTTTGTAGCAGTAAAAAGGGTAGAAGTTGAATTTATCATTCCCTAAAATTGCATTTATAAAAATAAAGTTGCATTTATTTTTGATGCACTAAAATCTAAAATAAATTATTAGTAGGGCAACTTTTTTGTTGCATTAAAAATGGGAAAAGTTGCATTTATTTTTTATACACTAATATCTAAAATAAGTGATTAGTAAAAAATGAAAAAATTCAAAATTTATTTGTACATCATTAAATACAAAATAACGTTGATATCATTGAATGACCGATCCTTGGTCAGTAATTTATTTCTTTAACATTGAAAAACTGCTCTCAACAGAGACTGATGTTGCCTGACATTGTTGCATTGTACTTTTTCTGCAGTTGTGAAACAAGTGTACCACTCAAGTAACTTGCAGTAATCGCGGATAAAGCATCTTGAGTGTGCAGTCCTATAATATGCTGTATCGGATAGCAGAAACGGAAAATCCTTTCGCTCAACATGCAGAGATTTTAAAACGTTATCTACAAGGAAACAACCTATTGATGATCGAAACTCACCTCGCAAACTCTGCAGTCGATGACGCAAGTTTGCTCTGGATTATCAATAGTGCCAACCAATGTGTTGAAGTACTTCTTGCTATTTATTTCAACACACGTGATTGAACAGTTGATTCAGAGGGCAAAAAATGAAATAGTAATTTCATATTACTCAATTTTAAGCTAAATTGTAAAAAGTTGCATTTATGCAGTAAGTTGCATTTATGTTGCGGTTATAACTCACTTACAATGCACCCCATGTAGGAGGAATTTTGTTTTTAGTACTTTACATAAAGCGTAGAACGTGTGAAAAAAAGTTGCATTTGTTGCAAAAAGTTGCCCTAGTTATCATATTTCTTCTAATGGCAAGCTATCTCGTCTATCAAGATCTTGCCAGTTTTATTCTGATGACCAGCTATCTCGTCCATCAAGATCTGGTCAGTTTTACAGCTGACCAGATACTTCACGAAACAACCATCAGGAGGGTTAAATAACGATGTGAAAATTCGCCCTCTAGCACCTACACTCGACAGTTGCAAACATACATTCTGCGACAAGCAAAAAATGTTTAATTTGATATACTCGACCATCATTTAAAGTTTAATCAGGAAATTTAGAAAACACATTTTGTATACAAGTAGGGAAGAAGGAAATATAAAATATGGCATAGTATTTACAAATCCTCTAATTATTTTCTTAAAAAATGTGCAAAATTTATGTAACATATTTTTTTTTATTTTCATTCTTTATCAGTAAAAAGTTCGGTGTATCTTTTTAGATTTCCAAAGTCTTCATACACTCTATAACAAAAAAAAATCGACGCACCAAGAAGGAGTTGTTCGATGGAGACAAAAATTGGTGGATAGGAAAATTATGTACAGAATAGAAAATGATTAAAATTTCAGAACAATTGAATGCAAGCTGCCACACGGCATGGCATAGACCGATAAAGCTCCCGGATGATCTCCTGCGGTATTTCTTGCCAAATTTGCCCCAATTGTCGGAATACGTCATCAACATTCCCTACCGGATGCAGTCGCCTTACCATCATATCCCAGACATGCTCGATGGGAGAGAGATCTGGTTATCTGGCTGGCCAAGGAAGTGTTTGACAGTTCATAGAAACACGTGCCGTATGTGGTCTGGCATTGTCTAGCTGAAAATAAACCCAGGGAACTGCGAAAGTAACGGTAGCAAAACAGGTCTCAGAATGTCGTCAACGTATCGCTGTGCAGTAAGTGTACCTCTAATGACGACCAAAGGGGTCCGGCTATCAAGGGAAATGGCACCCCAGACCATAACTCCTTGTTGAGGGCCCGTATGGAGTGCAATAGTGAAAGTAGGATCGGCACGCTGCCCTGGGCGTCTCCCGACACGTCTTCGATGATCGTCAGAACACAGTTGGAAGCTGGATTCGTCGCTAAAGACTATACGTCCCCAGTCAGCATCATTCCAGCCTGATCGAGCCAAGCAGCACAGTAATGTGGATCGACAGTGTGCAGGCGTGAGTGGCAGGTGGCTTAACGGTCGGTCCGAGCGTAAATTTCGCTCTCTCAGCCGTCTGTGAATGGTCATGGTGGACACTCGTGTGTGGGTCGCACGACTGATGGTTGATTGCGATGAATCAGGCACTGTGACAGCTGATCTGACAATCACTCAGTCCTCGCGATCTGTTGTGGTCCTACGTCGACCTCTACCATCATGACGCTGAAATCTGCCACTGTTCACCCACTTTTGCCAGCATCTTCTAATCGCCGCATCGCTTCGACTCACATGACGAGCGATTCTCCGATGTGCCCAACCTGCCTCTTTCAATCCAACGAAACGACCTCTTTGAAACTCTGAAAGGTGCTCGTAATGAGCTCGAATCCTGCGGCGAGGCATTTTTTCAGTCGTTAAAAGGTATCCTAAATCGCAAAGCAGCAGAAATTTTTAACAACAATTCAAGAACAACTCCTTATATACAACTGCTGGATGCGCAGTTCCGATGCGCTGTAGAACGCACTATTCATTCATTGGACACCAAATTTTAATCATTTGTATATTTGGTCAAAACATTGTTGCATACGAAATTTGAAAGCAATCCGATGATTCCTTCTTGGTGCGTCGATTTTTTTGTTATAGAGTGTACAATGCGGTTCGATGCGTTGCAAGAATAAATTGTTGTGTGAATTGTTCCCAAGGTGTTCCCCGAAAACGTTCACACTATTTAGCTTAAAAAAATTTGAAGTAACTCTTTCCGTCTGTCGTTTACTTTGTTTCCTCTCGATCCTTCTCACTTCCGTTCATTTCTTGCAAACAGGTCCCCTTTTTCCTCGAATTGTTTGATTCCTCTTTCTTTCATTTTTTCTGTCTTGATTTCTTTGTTACCGTATATCTTTTAAACTTCTAAAACCGCTTTTTATCTTCCCTCTCTTCAAATAAAACTTGCATCCTTTTCTTCGATTCCTCTTTCTTCAATCTGAATCAGGTAATTGGTAATGTTTTAATTAACGTCGTACTAGAGCAACACAACGGTCATTGACGACGGTCCGGGACCAATCCCCCAAAGGAAAGATCCGAGGACAACATCTCGTAATTTTGAACCACGGTCTGATGACAAGAGAACAGCTGAGATGGCAGCCCAATCTCCAAACTTCCATTACGTACGACGTTAATTAAAACATTACCAATTATCACACCAACCCAAGGTGAGGACTTTGGGCCACGACATATTTTAGATGCACCAGCCGCTTCTACATACACTTACAAACATTCATGCACTGACCTGGATTCGAACCAGGAACCTTCCGCTCTAGAGTCTAACACCTTAACCACCAGACCAGTTGGTTGGCTAGATTATGATGAATATGCATGTAAATTATATGTGCGTCCAAATTAAATTGTAGGTATAAAAATGTGAAAAGAGAGAGAGGTATTAAAAAATTATTTTTCAGATACTTAAATAACAGTGGAACAGGTAACCTTCGTATAGCACGGTACTTCTATAACACTGATTCTCTACAACACGTTACCAAAATTGCGGTATACCTCATATTCCAAGGTTCTACATATTACACGGTTTACAATAACAATGATAATCTATATAAATAAGAATGGAGTGTTTGTTTGTACATTGAATATTTTCGACCCATTTCAAGTTTTCTATCCGTTTTGGACCCTTCTGATGCCAAATCCGCCTCTTTCACGTTTGGTGTCTGTCTGTCTGTATGTATGTATGTGCCCTATACACGTCCACACGGTTTAATACATTTTCATGGAAATTTGCATACAGTGAGTACTTATCTTCATTTAGTGAGTGACATTGGTTGCAAAAGTCTGTCTGTCCGTCTTTCTGTTCTATGTTCGATTTTGTGTTTGTGTATTTGTGTAGGCATCACATGATTTTTATTCCAGATATTTGTTTGAAGTGTGATTTATTGTATACTAGCAAAATACCCGACCTTACTCGGTTTGAATTGGTTTACCCTAAATTGAAGAGATAGTCAAAATATATAATGACTTACGTTTTTTGTAGAATAAAAATTTATTTGAATACCTTTCGCCATCTAATTTCTACAGCTTACTTTGGACACAAATCCTACACATGCATATCCATTCATGTAATTAATTTCACATCCATCGCACCCTTGCTGTATGACAAAGCTACAAAATGACGAAAGGTGACACTGAGATTAATACTACAAAAGACTATTTTGAAGGATATTTGGAATTCCCTTTCTTAAGTTCTTTTCGTGTTCAACTCAATTAATAAAAATGACGATTTACGGCGAGTGCTCTCGAACTCATAGTCAACAAAACAATATTTTTTTCACTTGTGGCACTCTTGCATCCGGTATGTGACATAGTGAAATTTTACAATCTTCTCCGGTCATTATGACAACGAATTTTTTAATGTTTGAAAAGTTCAAGTTCGGATTTTTTAAACATTATTATTATTTTAATAACGGCTTTGTTCTTTCAATAACGGCATTATTCTTTCAATAATGGCATAACTACACTTAAAATTTACTGAAAATTTATTCTGACTTACCTGCCATTTTTAAGTTGAATAATTTGTCCTGGTGTTGCGTGTGATGGGAAGGAAAACACATTTATTAAAATAATAAATATTTGAAACAGAAAACAGCGAAATAAAACAAAATAAAAGATGTCGGAAAAAATAGTTCTAAAGATATTAATTTGTGATTCATTTTTATCCCTTGATCTCGCACAGTTGCCACAACTTACAACTAAAAGTGCACAAAATTTAGAAATGTGAAATTAATTCAGAACGAAAGAAACAGAAAATATCACTGCTCGCGCGATCTTGTTCATTCCCGTTCGTTGAAAAATATCGTCTGCCCCAAATATTCGGAAATCGTTTTCATTGCGCAAAGAACAAAAATACGACTCGCAATAAAAGAAATATCAGAGCTGAAATTCCATTAAAAAAAAAAAAATTTTTTTTTTGAAGAATGATGACTTTTTTAGCAGTACTGGTAAAGCAATCGAAGTAATCGTAATATTCAATTTACACATTCCAATTTTTCCAAAACTATCAAATTATGGTTGATTTAAGTATACTTATTCAGGTGTTTTAGCATGAAACTCAACTAAATATAACAATAAATAATTGTTTAATATTGCATTCACTAAATTAATAGATAATGTATAAAATAATATCCATTGCAATCAAATATCTGGAATAAAATACCCGTTATGCCTCCACAAACACACTAACACAAAATCCAACATAGAACAGAAAGACGGACAGACAGACTTTCGCAACCAATGTCACTCACTAAATGAAGATAAATACTCTCACTGTATGCAAATTTCCATGAAAATATATTAAACCGTGTGGACGTGTATAGGGCACATACATACAGACAGGCACCAAACGCGAAAGAGGCTGATTTGGCATCAGAAGGATCCAAAACGGATAGAAAACTTGAAATGGGTCGAAAATATTGAATGTACAAACAAACACTCCATTCTTATTTATATAGACTATCTATTAGTTTAGTGAATGCAATATTAAACATTTCTTTATTTTTATATTT
Organism: Metellina segmentata; assembly: GCA_947359465.1. Classification (NCBI taxonomy): domain Eukaryota; kingdom Metazoa; phylum Arthropoda; class Arachnida; order Araneae; family Tetragnathidae; genus Metellina; species Metellina segmentata. The sequence continues at coordinate 122,944,918 of OX375876.1, forward strand.
AGACGAGTTTCATGCTAAAACACCTGAGCAAGTATACTTAAATCAACCGTAATTTGGTAGTTTTGGAAAAATTGGAATGTATATTGAGTATTACCATTACTTTTTTATTTGCTTTACCAGAACTGCTGAAAAACCAATAATTTTTTTTAATTATTATTTTTTTATGCAATTTCAGCTCTGATACTTCATTTATTTAGAGGTTTTTTTTGTTGTTGTTTGTTTTGTTCTTTGCGCAATGTAAACGATTTCCGAATATTTGGGACAGATGATATTTTTCAACGAACAGGAATAAAACGGAGACTCGTGTTTCTTTCGCTCTGAATTAATTTTGCATTTTCTAAATTTTGTGCACTTGTTTGGTTGTAAGTTGTGGAAACTGCGAGATTAAGAGATATAAAGGAATCATAAATTAATATCCTTAGAACAACTTTTTTCCGACACCTTTTATTTTGTTTTATTTCGCTGTTTTCTTGTGTTATTTGTTAAAATATTTATTATTTTAATAAATTGGGTTCGTTTTCATCACACGCAACACCACCACAAAGAATTTGATTTAAAGTGGCAGGTAAGTCAGAATAAAGTACATTTTAAGTGTAACTATGCCATTATTGAAAGAATAATGCCGTTTGTGTAAGAATAATAATGTTTAAAATATCCGAACTAGAACTTTTAAAAAACTAAAAATACTTTGTCGTAATGACAGGAGAAGATAATATATTCAGAAATTCCACAATGTCACATGCCGGATGCAGAGTGCCACAAGTAAAAAAATATTGTTTTGTTGACTATGGGTGCGAGAGCCCTCGCCGTAAATCGTCGTTTTTATTAATTGAGTTGAACATGAAAAGGGAATTCCAAATTTCCCCGTCGAAATCGTCTTTTATTTTAGTTACCTTAATGTCACCTTTCGTCATTTTATAGCTTTGTCATACAGCAAGGGTGCGATGTATGTGAAATGTATTGCATGAATGGATATGCTTGTGTAGGATTTGTGTCCAAAGTAAGTAGTAGAAATTATAAAGATGGCGAAAGGTGTTAAAATATTATTTTATTCTACGGAAAACGTAAGTCATTATATATTTTGATCATCTCTTCAATCTAGAGTAAACCAATTTAAACTGAGTAAGGTATTTTGCTAGTCTATATAAATAAGAATAGGGTGTTTGTTTGTACATTGAATATTTTCGACTCATTTCAAGTTATCTATCCGCTTTCGACCCTACTTGCGCGTCTGTCTGTTCTGTCTATCTGTTTGGTCCGTCTTTTCTGTTCGTCTGGTCTGCCTGATCTGTCTGTCTTTTCTGTTCGTCTGTGTTGTCTGTTTTGTCTGGTCTGTCGGTTCATCTGTCTGTCTGTATTTGCGTGTGCCCTATACAAGTTCACACGGTTTAATACATAGCTAAAAAAATTTTGAACTTATATGAGTAAACTTATATTATTTAATGATCCCTTGTGTAACTTTATTTAAAATAAAAATAAATATTTAACTTTTTCTATGTTTTTAGTACTCCATATAACACGGTTTTAGTTTCCTTATTAGACGGAACGCAATCTCTACATTTATATAATTCCTAAGTCTCGCGCTTACCAAGGTTTCTATAGAACACGAACTATCCTATAGCACGGTTCCATATAACACGATACCAAATATACAAATTGTATGCCCCTCATGTTTCGTATAGCACGGTTTCCTAAAACACGGTACCATTTGACCGTGTTATAAGGGGGTCACCTGTACTTTTCAACGAAGTAGAAAAGTGGTTATTCTGTTCACTTTTTCAATTTACTCTCAACCAATTCATCCGATCTTTCCCTTAGGGGATTGATCCCGGGCCGTCGTCAGTAGTGCGTTGTGTTGCTCTAGTACAACTTTAATTAAAATTACCTTATCTTAACCAATTCAACACGAATAAGGTACGATCAATTTTAACATTTCTTTAAGATCTATTCACCCCTTGGATATAGATTTATTTGAAAAAAATAGTTCGGGTTATCGTTTGCACATTAGTTACTGTTATATTTACGTATTATCGTCTGTACACTAATTACTATTATATTTCCGTATTATCGTTTGCACACTAGTTACTGTTATATTTTCGAATAATTTCGTTTGATAAGAATGGCAACAGTATGATAGAAATCGCACAGCGACGTGGGGAATTGCGGTACAAATTGCGCGCAAGTTGGACGTGCATCGTCCCAATGGCGCTGGACGGATGTGTGCACTGCTCCATTGGATCTAATGTATCTCAGATCGCACTTGCGTTGCGGCAGCGGCGCCGCACGTTGAAAAACCGGATTTGTGCGCCGGGCCTAAGATCGATCTTAATCAGGAGATATATCTCTTTGGACTGTTTAAATATGCTATCTTTCAGCCCCGCTCTTCAATCTTCAAAAAAAAAATCGTCCCATCCCGTCTAGTTTGTTTACATTGTCTCTCATTTTCCAAACTGTCACACACTTCTTCCCAGTGAAAGCTTTCGCGTCATCTCAATCCCGTTACGGGCTTGTTTCTATTTTCCATTTCAGCGAGGCTAATGACCACGTCATGGCCGAGACGCCCAAGTTCATGGAGATGGATCACGCCGTGCCATCGCAGCAGACTGTTAGCCGCGGCGGGACACCGTACGAATCTCCGACTGCGAAACACGGAGCATCCGGTCTCCCGGGTTCAAAACCCAACGGACACGTCGTCGATTTCTTACAGAAAGGGAGTCTGTTACAGACGGACACACTCTGCAAGAGGTCGGGTGAATTACCGAATAATGGCACTAATCCTCTGCTTGATCAAGAATTGGATCGACGATCATGTCTGTTGGTCAGAGGAAGGGGCACCCTCATGCGAGACAGGCTTTGCTCTGTTGGACGAAAGTCTTTGCGCAACGTAGGCTTAAAGCCGAGTTTACACAGGAGTTGCAAATACATTTCTGTCTCTTTTTGTGGCGAGGACGTTTTACGTTCTTTATGATGACCCCTTTTTTCGACCCGGTGTAAACGCTTTGCGGACCTTATCAGCAACCATCCGAGAGCACCCCTCTCACCCTTTTGTAGAGAAGAGCGATCACTTTTCATCAAGATGTCGAGTTCCTCACCCATTTCACTCCTGGCATTGTTATTTCTGTTTTCGTCTTCGTTCTCGGGTGTAATTGGGTCCCAGACGACAGTCCTCTCTCCAATATAGTTTTATTAATGTTATTATCAGCTCTTTGGGGGATTGATCCTGAACCGTCGTCAATAGCCTGTTGTGTTTCTCTCGTACGACGTTAATTCAATTACAAAATTACTAGAGATGTAGAGAAATTACTAGATTTTAAAGAGATGGATGTTAAGAGGGGGATGGGCAACTAGTCGAATGTTTCCTGAAACGATTTTGGAATTAGAGCTCTCAAAAACTCAAAAATAGTAATTTTGGAAATTATTTTTCTAATGGCGGGCACATTTGACCTAAGTCATTGGCCACTACAAGGCCGGAAGTGATGGTCACTTGTGAAGGAGCACCCAGTGGGAGGACCAATTTTATACTTCGTACTAACAATTTTATACTTCGTAATTTTGAACCATGTTCAGATGACGAAGCAACACCTGAGCTGGTATACGCTTGCAAACATCCATGCCCGAACCCGGATTCGAAGCGGGGACCTTCCGATCGAGAGGCTAACACCTTAACCACCAGACCAGTTGGTCGGCTATTTTGGAAATCACATACATGAAACATACGTCTGAATATATCAAGGCGAAAAATCTCTTTTCGTAATGACCATTTAACGTCACAGCATTTAATGAACCTGGGGAAGATTGGACCTTTGAAATTATTTGCTGAATACGTGCTTGGTGAAGATAAAAGCGTTATTATAGAAAATAAAACATTTGGGAGAAAAGGTAGGTATTTTAATTAACATCGTACTGGAGATCACAAGGGTCGGCCGTCATCCCCTAAGAGAAAGATCCGAGGACAACACCACATAAATTTGAATCACGGTCAGATAACGTTTCCGAGAAGAGATGACTTTCTAAAATTTTCAAGTGCGCAAGCATATACCACTGAAACGGTCATGGTCGTAGATTTTAACTGAATTACCTGAATTATTTAACAAGAACGCGTTTTCTAGATTCGAAGAGACAAATTATTTTTAAGACAGAAACGTAGACATTATGTATCTACATACACTACCCTACTATAATGGAACGGACAGCAAGATGTGATGGTTTAAGGGAAATAATACATGCTTTAATAGGGGATGGTCCCCCACGTGCTGCAGTAACACTAGCAACCCTTCTGGGCATACTTTTAACAAGGTTTTGATACACAGCTATGGGTATATGTGTCCATTCCTGCTGAAATAAAGTCGCCAGATCAGCTGTCGATTTCGGACGGGGTTCCCTGGTCCATAAGAATCGTTCTAACTCATCCCTCAAATGTTCTATGGGGTTTAGGTCGGGGCTCTGAGCAGGTCAGGGAAGACGTTTTACATCCATGCCTTGATACCAATGCTTGGCAGAGACAGGAGCATAACATGGAGCGTTGTCGTACTGGAAATAACATGCGTCCATTCCATAAAATTACCAGAGCGTTGGAAGAATCTGATTGTCCAAAATGTTCATGCAGGCGTCGGCGTTCAATTGACCAGGTACAACATGCAAAGGTCTCAAGCCATACCACGAAAAACACACTCAAACAAGTAGTCGGATTTTGTGCGAATCCGCTGGCGTCCGGTCCATTACTGTAGGGTAGTGTATATACAGCAATCATTGATCATCCTATTTTCCGAGGATACTGATTGATATGGATCTAACTAACCCTCATGTTGCAGAAGAAATTACAATAGTTACCGAAGTTCAGAGCGTTCAGTTTTGAATACGACTGTACCCACAACACTGAACATGTTGTAAGGTCTGATATTTGGAATGAGCATTTCATTTCTAACTTTGGGTCCCTCCTGAATGAAATCCTGGTTGTGCGCAACTGAGCGCGACATTAACGATCTCGAAAAGCAAGACACAACACACGTATAATGAAAACATTTATTTTTTACTTGACAATTTCAGGTACGTTAAACTCTGACAGTTTTCGAAGGTAAACCTCATTTGTTATTTGTGCTCCATAACATACAGTTTTTTGTATCCTTTGTTCTTCGTGTTTTCTCACTGATAGAATTCTAAATTTTTCTCGGAATTCTTTTCGTTGCCAGTCTTGTATGACTACCATTTGTTTCCTATAGCAATACACAACCTGCGAACGTGAAAGTTTAACATCCAAAAAATACACATCAAGAGATAACTTTTTTAACGAGAAAGTTTTTTAGTTAATTTCATTTTTTTCCTGTGATCATTTGCGAGGATATTCAGAAGAACGTTAATGTATGTTTAAATTTTGGTATAGACCTGGTCAGAGGCTCTAACATAGGAATAGGTTCTGCTACCTTCATGAACTCCCAGGTGCAGAATTATATTCAGTGTTCTACAACACAACTCCAAGCAATTGCAATTGTTCTTCAGGCATTTTGTCCGAATTTTGAAAACACTGCAGTTAAATCAAAAACAGACGTAAAACACAATTAGCGGCTAAATATCTATTACACATTTATAATAAAACATCAAAATTAATTAACGCTTCATTTAAAACCAAGGCATACTTACGGAATTTGCAATTCCGTCGATCACTTTTGAAGTTAAATAACGTACCGTTCCTCCATACTCTTTGTTGAGGATGGTGAATCTTTATACCGATAATTAATCTTTATACCGAAAAATAAGACAAGGAGAAATGATTGAATGTAGTCCTTTAAATGTTCATTCAATAAGAAAAACATTGAAATTACAAATAAACAATGGAATCTATTCTCATATCGTAATAAGTTTCTTGCAATCTTCACGTTTCAGTTGAAAACAAAGCTAATTAAGCGGTCACACTATGCTAGAAATCTCGAGTCATCGATCCAGAAAAAGATGGTAGGGGTGTGGGAAATCCCTACACTCCCAGGTGCAGAATTATATTCAGAGTTCTGCAACACAACTCCCAACAATTGCAATTGTTCTGCAGGTATTTTGTCCAGCTTTTTGAAAACTGCAGTCAAAACAAAAACAGACATAAAACACAATTATCGGCTAAATATGTATAAAATATTTATAACAAAAAATCAAAATTATTTCTTATTTTATTTTATTTAAAACCAAGGCATACTTACAAGATTTGCAGTTCTGTCGATAGCTTTTAAAGTTAAATATTTTGTCATTGATAGATATGTGTTATTTATAAAGTGTTTGTGGTCATTTGGGCGGTGTAGGGAGGTTGTTCCGTAGCTACAAAGAAAAATGGAGCGCTCATTGCAGTGCAGAACATCGTAAATTATGATTTAAAAAAATCGGCCAAAATTTTGATAAAATTAAAGAAACGTTGTTCTTCAAAGACTTTGTTTTGCGACGTACGTCGCAGTTTTAAGCACTTTCTTCTCCCGGCCATGAACTCATCCGCTATCTCATACTTAGTATGCAAGCGCGATGTAAATTCTTCGAGGATCATACAGCCTACAAATGACCGTCATTTCTCTCTTTTTTTGTTTTCAGTTACTCTTCTGTCTTATGGCAACCTGTTCAGTGGCACCACTTCATAAGTTCAAATCCTTTTTTAGTGTTCGCTTCTGCTCTTCTCATCGTTTCGTTTATGCTCATCGATGGGGTAACTCTCATCTTTTATATTATTTTCCCACATCCAGGAGGATCTTTCCCTTCGGGATTGATCCCAGACCGTCGCCAACAGCCCATTGTGTTGCTCCAGTGCGACGTAAATTCAAGCAAGATGAGTGGTACTACAGAGAACGTCGGAGGTTATTGTAAACTCCGGACGTGTCAGATTTGTTTTTCGAAACGTTGAGATTTTGATGTAAAATAGTGTTCTTCTATGTTTAAAGTAGTCGTCATGACCTAGTCTGTGGTACAATAAACTTGTATGCTTAAAGAACTGATACTTAATTGGATAAAAAATATAATCTTCACAGCTCGGCAATCCTCACAATGGTTACGACTAGTTATCTCGTCCATCAAAATGTAAAAAGTTTTAAAAATGACGAGATATTTCGTCATGAAGACATTGCCGCTTGCTGATGATGACGAAATCAAAATCTGGTCAATTGCATTCTAATGACAAGATATTTCGACCGTCAATGTCTAGTTAGTTTTGGTAGATAGGTAGTTAATTAATAAAATGTAAAAAGTTTTAAAAATGACGAGATATTTCGTCATGAAGACATTGCCGCTTGCTGATGATGACGAAATCAAAATCTGGTCAATTGCATTCTAATGACAAGATATTTCGACCGTCAATGTCTAGTTAGTTTTGGTAGATAGGTAGTTAATTAATAAAATGTAAAAAGTTTTAAAAATGACGAGATATTTCGTCATGAAGACATTGCCGCTTGCTGATGATGACGAAATCAAAATCTGGTCAATTGCATTCTAATGACAAGATATTTCGACCGTCAATATCTAGTTAGTTTTGGTAGATAGGTAGTTAATTAATAAAATGTAAAAAGTTTTAAAAATGACGAGATATTTCGTCATGAAGACATTGCCGCTTGCTGATGATGACGAAATCAAAATCTGGTCAATTGCATTCTAATGACAAGATATTTCGACCGTCAATGTCTAGTTAGTTTTGGTAGATAGGTAGTTAATTAATAAAATGTAAAAAGTTTTAAAAATGACGAGATATTTCGTCATGAAGACATTGCCGCTTGCTGATGATGACGAAATCAAAATCTGGTCAATTGCATTCTAATGACAAGATATTTCGACCGTCAATGTCTAGTTAGTTTTGGTAGATAGGTAGTTAATTAATAAAATGTAAAAAGTTTTAAAAATGACGAGATATTTCGTCATGAAGACATTGCCGCTTGCTGATGATGACGAAATCAAAATCTGGTCAATTGCATTCTAATGACAAGATATTTCGACCGTCAATGTCTAGTTAGTTTTGGTAGATAGGTAGTTAATTAAAGTCGTAGTGAAGGGAGCCGACGGGCTATTGACGTCGGTCCAGGATCAATCCTGTAGGAAAAGATCCCATAACGACAACACATAACTTTCAATCAGTCAGATGACGAGGTTAACACCTGAACTGGCACCCCACTCTCTAAACTTCCACACCACGCCAACGTGAGGACATATGAGGCCACGACAGATTTAACGTTCACCAGCCCCATGTGTACAGTGGTCTTCGGTTGTATCTAGTTTCGAACATGCAACCTTCCTTTAGCCGGTGCTCCACTGTACAAACTGAGCTACTCCTACTGTAAAAATGAATAAAACTGTCCTAAAAAATTATAATCTTTACATACTATTTTGTAAAATACAGAGATATGAGGTTGGTGAGAAACAACAAAAACTAATCTGGCCCACAACAGATTTAGCGTCCACTAACCCCATGTGTACAATGGTCTTTGGTCGGATCTAGTTTCAAACTTGCAACCCTTCTTTCGCCGGTGCTTCACTCTACCAACTGGGCTACTGCTACTGTAAAAATGAATAAAACAGTCCTAAAAATTATAATCTTTACATACTAATTTGTAAAATACAGAGATATGAGGTTGGTGAGAAACAACATAAACTAATCTATACCCCAACAGATTTAACGTGCACCAACCCCCGTGTACACGACGGTCTTTGTGGGACCGAGTTTCAATATCGCACCCACCGAGAGGGTTAAGTTTTGCCGCACACCTGTGTACGAAGACCCCCTGCACCACACCGTAACCATCCAACTGGTTACCGAAATCAAGATCCCTTCCAAGATGAAGAACCCTTTCAGCGCCTGATCGATATCTTTCTCCAAAGAGTAAACATCACTTCATTGTTCCAACCCATCCCTTGTATTCCAAACAAGGGGCGTGTAGCCGATCGTATATATAAATGAGTTCGGAGGCGGATGAAATCCTTATTGTAAACAACACCAACGTCCCTCTCAGAAACCCATCCTTACTCTCTCACAATACAGGAAAGAATTCCCAGATTACCATCGCCTCGTCCCCCTGATACCACCGGAGATGAAACAATTTTGGACGACATGCTTCGCAGTTTTAGTTAGGGTTATTATTTCACTATAAGGAGCATATGAAAGGGGTGGCTTCGCAGATTGGCGAGCGATATTGGATATTTTCCGTGGCACCACCTGACGTGAAGCATTGTAATTTGAAAGGCAGGGATGGCATCATGGGGAAATGAAGGAAAAATTACGTGTTTTCTATCTCACTGCAGTGAAATAATAAAATAAGATAGGAAAGAGTGAGTCGACACTTTGACCCGGTGAAAGAAAGGACGCTTCCTTTGATATCGGGCCGACCAACCGGTATAGTGGTTAAGGTGTTAGCCTCTAGATCGGAAGGTTCCTGGTTCGAATCCGGGTCCGGGCATGGATGTTTGTAAGCGTATGGTGTAGAGGCGGCTGGTGCAACTTAAATCTGTCGGGGCCGAAAGTCCTCACGTTGGGTTGGCGTGGAAGTTTGGAGAGTGGGGTGCCAGCTCAGGTGGTGCTTCGTCATCTGACCGTGGTTCAAAATTACGAGGTGTTGTCCTCGGGTCTTTCCCTTAAGGGACTGATCCCGGACCGTCGTCAATAGCCCGTTGTGTTGCTCTAGTACGACGTTAACTAAAAATTACAATTACAATCATTTGATATCGGAGATTAGAATAGATAGCGAAAAAAAATTAGCGAGAGAAGCAGGAAATCGAAGGGTAATGATAATGGTAATTTTAGTTAACGTCGTACTAGAGCAACACAACAGGCTATCGACGACGGTCCGGGATCAATACTTAAGGGAAAGATCCGAGGACAACACCTCGTAATTTTGAACCACGGTCAGATGACGAGGTAACACATGAGCAGGCACCCCACTCTCCAAACTTCCACACCAACTCAATGTGAGGACTTTCGGCCACGACAGATTTAAGGTGCACCAGCCGCCTCTACACCATACGCTTACAAAGATTCATGCCCGGACCCGGATTCGAACCAGGAACTGTCCGATCTAGAGGCTAACACCTTAACCACTATACCGGTTGGTCGGCGAGTGGAATTTTGAACCAGCATGGCTACCATAACATTCTCGAATGGCATGTGCGTAGGTAGGTATTTCAATCACGTCCAACTTGCGTGCAAGTTGTACCGCAGTTCCACACGGCTACGCACGGTCGCCGCACATGAGTCTGTGTTCTGTAGTACCTTGTTTTCAAAAACAATTGGAATATAAATAATAATTAATAAATGGCTGTATCCAGTAACGTCTATTTTGTTTCAAAATATGCTTTTTTTGCACCAAGTAAGCGAAATAAACACGTTTTCTTCGATAGAATATTTATCGCAAATGGCGCGAAATGAGTTCGTTGGTCATTTCACGGTTATGTGTGCATAGTTGTGCTTCAGTGCCGCAGTGGCGCCGCACGTCGAAAAACCGGATGTGTGCACCGGGCCTTAGAATTAAAATCACTATCCAAAATCAATGCTTCGATCTCTTCGTGAAAGCGCTGTCAGGGCGAAGTGTGTCTTCCGTTTCTTATCAACGGAAATTCACCAGTTCTTAAAATTTTTCTAAGTTGCTTACTACGCATTTATACTTACGCAACATTTACAATTTTGACATGTTCAATTAACATTTATTTTCCAATGAAATGGCATGCTTTGTGACCATGGTTTCGAATACTGGTACTGGGCAGTGTCAAGACTTATTACTTACGATGTTTGTTCATTTAAGGGTTACAGTCACAGTCCAAAATCGATGTTCCGACTTCTGTGTGAAGGCGGGCGCTGTCAAGGCAAAGTGTGTCTTCCGTTCTTCAGCAGCGGAAATTCAAAGTCTCAAAATTCCCATGACATGATGTAGAAAGTAGTATTTTTGTAAAAGCATTCTCGTAAAATTTCAAAATGGCTTTGAATACGTTTATACTTACACACCATTCATAGTTTTGACATATTCACTCAACATTTATTTTCCTATGAAATTGCATGATTTGTGACCATGGACAACTTTCACAATATTCCGTAACCAGGCAGTGAAGGTGCCTATTTACTAAACAATGTTCGTACCCCATTTTAGAGTCGTTATCGCTGTTGAAAACCAATGTTTTGACCTCTACAAAGCGCTGTCAAGGGATTGTGCGTCTTCCGATTCTCAGAAGCGGAAATTCACCAAGTCCTAAAGTTCCCAAATGACATGATGTAGAAAGTAGCATTTTTGCAAAAGCATTCTCGAAAAATGTTAGAATTGCTTACTACACATTTATACTTACACAATATTTGTACTGTTCGCCGATGAAGTGGCATGAATGGTGACCATGGATTCGACTCGTATCAGGCAGTACCAGGACTCATTATTTACTTACAATGTTCGTCCATTTAAGGGTCACAATACCAAATCGATGTTTCGGCTTCCCTGTGGAGGAACTGTCAAGGCAAAGTGCGTCTTCCGTTCCTCAACAGCGGAAATTCGTCAAGTCTTATGGCACTATTTACTTATACAATGTTCGTTCATTTAAGGGTTACAGTCACGATACAAAATCGATGTTTCGACTTCTGTTTGAAGGTGCTGTCAAGGCAAAATGCGTCTTCCGTTTCTCAGAAGCGGAAGCCCGCCAAGTCTTAAAATCCCAAAACGCCATGAGAAGCATTGGACTGTGAAACATTTTAAAACTTCGCTTTCACTTCTCCCCAGTTGAGGCAATATTAATTTTCTCCCTCAACTTCAAAGCAAACTGCTTATTTGCTACCAGAACTTAACGATTCGTCCTTGGTGGACTGGCAGTAAAAATCTTTATCTCGATCTTCCGAACAAAGAACTGTCATTTCGGTAGCATCCGTACTCTGAGGTGACCAGGCCATTGTTTTCGGGGAGTTTTTGGACAGTGTTGCAACTTTCTCAATTCAATTGGAGAGAAAAGGGGCTTTAAAAAAATATTTGATGCGCTTCTCTGTCTTCTTGTTCGACGCTCTCGGACAGGAAGTCAACTTTTATTTTGCGCGCTCCCAACTTCGACGAAACCGTCGTCCTCGAAGTGTTCGGATTGCTGCTGCACATTGTTACACTCTTTCAGTTGGAATAACAATGGGCGAAAATGGAGGAGAACGAGTGGTTGTTTTGGAAGAGTTTGTGCAGCAGCGAAACTCGAGAACCTTTTGATGGTGTTTTATGACTCGTTTTATCGGCTTTCCAAAACAAACAGCGGACTTTATTTGGATTTTAAACGCACGCGTAGTTTTTATTTTGATTTCTAAATTTCTTTATTTGCCTTGTCTTGCAATACTTTGCCAAGGCCAGAGAAAAAACAGAACGGATATCTTATTTTTAAGCATACAGGGCTGAGAGGGATTCTCTGTGTAAATAAACTAGGCGGAAAGGCGAAAGGATTTTACTTGCGCTGTCCAAATGCTCCTGCGTGATAAATTCCGGTGTAACATTAAAATGCAGTTTATCGCCATGTTGGTGACGTTTGGCGTTCAATCTGTGATTGATGTATGATGAGGTGATTGGCGTTGACCAATCACCTATCATACATCAATTCGGGATTCTTTATTTGAAATTTTCAATGGCGAAGTAAGTGCAAAATCGTACTAAATGAATCTGATGTGGGTTCAAAATTACGTTTTGTTGTTCTTGGATCTTTCCCTTAGGGGATTGATCCTGGATCGTCGTCAATAGCCCGTTGTGTTGCTCTAGTACGACGTTGATTCAAAATTACCAACTACCGTAATAAAACAAACGAGACAAGTGACGTCACGTTTAAAATACCCGCGAAATACTCCGCAAAAACACTACAGCCACATGTTATTTAACTCGTCAGAAAATGCTTCATAGCTTTATTAAAAGGATAAATTGGATGTTTTCTGAATTCCTTGAATATGCTATACATTCGGTATCCAGATTAACTTAAATGTCGGAACTCTGAATTTCAATAATGTGTTATTCTTCTCTACTATTATAAAAGGAAGCGTTTGTGTATTTGTTTGTCTGTTTCTTGCCGCAAAATATTGACGATTCTATGGCACTAGCAGCAATGAGATTTGGCACACAGGTAGTCCGAATTGTTTGCAATTTTGGGTCGCGGCGAATTTTAAAATTCAATCTGGAACAATAAAAAATGAATTTAATTATTATTGTTTTCTTTGGAATGGCAACCGCATAAAGATATGACACATACCAAATTTATTTTTCCCGTTTCCGTTTTCATTTTGCGCAGAAGAATGATTTTCCAGCAGAGCATAAAAAAAAAGTTTTAACTTCAGTTATGTAGTTCTTTTTTCTATCTCCTAGACCGTTAAAGATAGAGTAAAAATTGCAACGGATTTGAAATCTGCGGAAAATATCACTTTAGATCGATATCTATAAATATGATTTTCTTTAAATTTATTTTTAAATTGAATATATCTTTTATATACTTTCACAAAAGATTGTAACGTCACGTGAACTTTCTCTTTCCTAAAAAAAAAAAAAAAAACAGATTCATCTTCTGCCCTTTTCGTTAAAAAAAAAATAATAATAATAAAAAAAATTCCATTTCCTGTCCCATTCCATTTCCGCAATGAGAGCATGAAATAAAAATCATATTGACTGGGATTATTGTTTTTTTTTTCGTAAAATCGGAATCGCTAAAGATAGATTGAAAATTTCAACGGATTTGAAATCTGCGGAAAATTTTACACCATATTAATACCTTATATCACGGCGTTGCCACGCAGTGGCTAGTATTTACTAATGTTGATGATGACGTTGATATTTGCTTACTTCAGTTACTTTTATATTAACCTGTATTCTAATAATGTAGAACAAAAGCAAACTCTAACGTTTAGAATTGTATAATTCAGTTCTAAGCTACTTTCTTGTTTTCGAAGTTGTTAATTTTGTGACCGCGCAAGATTACACTCATGCCTACGTGTGCATGAATATATATAGTATATGTAGGCATGAATACATAGCCTTTTAAACCAGGGATGTACTTTTGTTTTCCTCGATCTTTCCCTTCGGGGATTCCCTGGGCGACATTGATAAGCAGCATATAAAGTATACTACAATTAATGTATACAAACAACATGATTTCCTTTATTTTTTATTGAAACATTAAAAACAGAAGGAAACGAAACCGTTGAAGTAGTGGGACACTTGACCTTGTTTTGTAAATCTAATGGAATCAGCGTCTGGTTTAATTGAAATGGTTGCAATTCTCAAGGTGTTCGTCAAAAAATTTTGATCTAATTTTACTTTTCATGTGCTTCATCCTTGAAAATGGTTGCTCACAAATGTATATGCTTCCAAAAATGAATTGTAAAGGGGAAAAGTTAAAATCGTATATATTATGCGGTTATATATATATATATATATATATACACACGTACTAATTGCTTTAGTGCAGTGTTTCCCAAAGTGTGGTACGCGTACCCTCAGGGGTACGGGAAGAGTTTGGTGGGGGTACGCGTTGCACCGGAGTTTGGAGGGGATACTGCAGTGTGCTTAGCTGCGCCCAATTCTAAGTTCTCATGAGTCAAGTCAAGACAGTCTTATGAGGCTTGAGATGGTCCGGAGTGACACGGCGGAAATATACCAAACTTCGTTACAGAAACAACTTACTTCGTTAACCCTCCGTCGGACGCAACCGTTCCCCACTCCTCTCGTAGAAGGGGTAGAAATCTGCTTATTCTAGTAGTCTCTTATCTTTACCGAATGTTTGGACCCAACCTTTTAATTTTATTCGTGGACAGGCTGTTAGCGTCATTTGATCTCTCAGGCACATTGCGCCCGAATACATTACACATATAAAGGTACATTACAAGGCAAAGAAATTTCATTGTTTCACGTTCAAGATAAAGTGAACGCTGCCATCGCAAAGCTAAAGTTATGGCAAAAGAGAGTTGGTAATGGAGTAGACTCGTTTCCCTCTCTTCATGAGTTTATAACAAGTTCGACTAGTAAAGTTGTTGCTGATACTCTGAAATGCAAAACACAGCATTTGGAGAGTTTGCAAGTGGGCTTGAAAAACTATTTCCCTGATTTAACCAAAAATATTTAATGGATAAGATATCTGCTTAACATTAACACAACATCCATGCCAGAAGATTTGTCGCATGCGGAAGAAGAGCAATTGTTGGAATTGGCTTCAGACGGATTCTTGAAAAATAAACATAAGGAGAGTACTTTAACATCATTCTGGTTGCAAATGCAACTTGTGTATCCGGTTTTAACAGAAAAAGTTATAAAATACATCTTGCCTTTTCCAACTTTATATTTATGTGAAGTAGCTTTTTCAGCATTTGTAGACATTAAGTCGAAAAAAAGGAACAGACTATTGGACGTGGAACCACATCTCAGATTAAAATTAACAACCAGGGAACCAAATTATGACGATCTGTTGTCTCAGCACAAACAATTTCATCCTTCTTATTGATCCAAATATAAACGTTATTTATAATATAACTTTTATTTATATTTTATTATGAATAATTTTATTTCTCTTTTCTTATTATTTTGTGTATGTCACAAAAAAAGAAAAAAAAATTTTTATTGTTATTAAAATACATCCATTTTTTTTTTTTTTACGAGGGGTACTCAGCGTTACGAAACTTATAGAAGGGGTACACATACGTCAAAAGTTTGGGAAACACTGCTTTAGTGGATGGGAGAAACATACATAGAAAAACAAACGATTAAAATTTCAAGCAATTAAATAATTTATTTCAGAGTTTGACTGTAACAAGGGGTCAATAAGGCGTTGGTACACACCTCTGGCCTGGTTGCAAACTGTCACCCGGCGAGGCATAGACTTCCCGGATGGTGTAAAGTGGAATTTCTTGCCAAATTGCCTCCAAATGTCGGGCTAAATGGTCAACCTTCCGGGATGGTTGCAATCGCCTTCCCATAACGTCCCATATGTGCTCTATGGGAGAGAGATCAGGAGACCTAGCTAGTCAAGGAAGCGTTGGGAAAGCTTGAAGACAATTCATAGCAACCCGTGACGTGTGCAGCCGGGCATTATCTTGTTGAAAAGTAAGTCCGAGGCATCACAAAAGAAACAGAAACACAACCTGTCGTGGAATGTCGTCTACGTACCGCTGTGCTGTAAGTGTGCCAGAAATGGCTACCAAAAGGTCCGGCTATCAGCGAAGATGGCGCCTCAGACCATAACGCCCTGTTGTGGGCATGTGTGGCGTACGATAATAAGGCATAGATCCCCCCGCTGCCCTGGACGTCTCCCGACCCGTCTGCGGTTGTCGTCAGGACACAGATGGAAACGGGACTCGTTACTACAGACTATACGTCTTCAGTCACCGCGTTCCAAGTGGATCGAGCCCGGCACAACTCCTGGACAACTCCTTCTTTGTGCGTCGATTTTTTTTTTGTTAGAGCATATATATAATGATAATAATATTTATAACCTCCATTTCTCACGTTCAGATCATCTTCAGGTGTGTAAGGGTATCACAATCCCGAGGTAGCGTGATCTGTGCTCCCTTCTGTTTTACCCTGGCACCCACTTCTACTTTTTGCATTTTTTCTTACCTCGTTGTCTTGTGTTTGGCGCAGCTTATCCAACTATGGCCCTTGCGCCACAGAATCCAAATCCAACCAATCCACACTTTAAGAATGGAGCCAATGTGTTCTGACCTCTGGGAATAGGTGCATTTTGTGGTGGGGGTAGGGTTCTGAGAAGTTTGTCTGGAAGAAAAATAACGATATTCCCACTCCTTTTTCAGAAGAAAGTGAGCCCCAAGATCAAAATTATACCGGAGTGGCGTCAACTTGTCGAAAGTATTGAAAGATACAAGGAAGATTCAGTTGATTCATATACAAGGTATTTTTATAAACTTATCGCGCAAAATTTAATGACAGGTAGGAATACAAAAATAAATAGCATTCACAGTTCAAATTTCTCATGAAAAGCATCAAAATTAAATATTTGATGCTGGATAAGAGGTATGTTTTATCAAATTCAGTACGAAATTTACATAAATGTAATGTCAGGGAAGAGAAAGCTGTAAAGTAACTTAAAATAAAGTTTTAGTACTGAAGAAATCAATTTACTTTAGATCAAAATAATGATATTCTTTCCTACTTTTTAAAGTTGAGGAATTAATTTATTTCAAATTTCTTCTTTTTCCTATGAAAAATTTTTTTAAAACTTTTTTTAACTTTTTATTAAAATTAATTGAAAAAGAAACTGTCTATTTGACGCCTTATATATATATTTTCACAATAAATCACCTAATATTTGACGCAACTTCACCAACCATACAACTAGCTAATTTTCCTGATTGTAAAGTTAATTTTTTATTCTCTCTCTAAGGTTTTTTTCCGGTGCCTTTCACATTTTATTTGAGACATTCATAAAGAACGAGAAATTGAGGGAATTATAGTGTCGATCATTAATTCCCGATGTCAGAATTAGAGAAATCTTCACGAATGTAAAGTCGGTTACGAGCGCCATCTATTGAGCATCTCTGTAGGGAAAAGTGAAGTTGGAATTCAGCTGTGTTGCATGTTTGGTTTTTCCGATTCGCAGAAGCTTTTTTATTGCCCGAAAATGGCTGAAGGAAACTTGTTGGATTAATATCCAGCATAAAAAAAAGTTACATAATAAAAATACTGCAACAATATCTGTTTTTGACCATTTTGGTGATTGCCCGGACGTGTATCTCGTCATTAGCAAAACTGACCAGATCTGATGAACGAGATATCTCGTCATTAGAAGAAAATTGACGAGATCTTGATCTAGTACTTTCTTTCTGATGATCTTTTCGCATCCTTAAAAAAATCGACACTATCTTGCAGAGAAATTTCGTCATCAGTAAAAATGGTTAGATCTTGATGGACAAGATATCTCGTCGAAACTAATTGGAGGATTAATGATTGATAGAAGACATGAGGATCCTAGGACAAGGGCCCTACGAAATGAAGAATGGTTTTGTGCTGTAGTATGCAATCTACTTCCGGTGTTTTAAAAATCATAAATATTTCCATCGTATTTGAAATAATGAAGATGTACAAAGGAAACGTACCGTTCCTCTATAATCTTTGTTGAGGATGGTGAATCTTTATACCGAAAATTAATCTTTATACCGAAAAATAAGATAAGAAGAATTTATTGAAATAGTCCTTTAAAAGTTCCTTCAATAAGGAAGACATTGAAATTACAAATAATCAATGGAATATATTCTCATATCGTAATAGGTTTCTTGCATTCTTCACGTTTCAGTTGAAAACAAAGATAATTAAGCGGTCACACTATGCTAAAAATCTCGAGTCCTCGATCCAGAAAAAGATGGTAGGGGTGTGGGAAGTCCCTACTCTCCCAGGTGCAGAATTACATTCAGTGTTCTGCAACGCAACTCCCAGCAATTGCAATTGTTCTGCAGGTATTTTGTCCGATTTTTGAAAACTACAGTCAAATCATAAACAGACGTAAAACACAATTATCTGCAAAATATGTAAAACATATTTATAATAAAACATCAGAATTATTTCTTACTTTATTTAAAAACCAAGGCATACTTTCAAAATTTACAATTCTGTCGATAACTTTTGAAGTTAAATATTTTGTCATTGACATAGAAATGTTATTTATAAAGTGTTTGTGGTCATTTGGGCGGCGTAGGGAGGTTGTTCCGTAGCTAGAGAAGAATAAAAAGATGTGGCAAGGAGCGGCCCTTTGCACTGCAGAAAATCGTAACTTATGATTGAAAAAAAAAAAATCGGCAAAAATTTTGATGAAATTAAGGAAACATTCTTCTGCAAATACATTGTTTATTCAGCGAAGTACGTAGCAATTTTAAGCACTTTCTGCTCCCGGGAATACAATATTGATAAATAAGACTGTAGATACCTTAAGATGGCACCATTTTCCAGGAATAATGATCCGAGACAGTCCTTAACTGGTTCAATATCCCAAAAAGGCAGATAGAGAATAAAAAAATTAATTTTACAATCAGGAAAATTAGCTAGTTGTTTGGTTGGTGAAGTTGCGTCAAATATTAGACAACGACGAGTCTAACATGTCGTGGAAGGGGGGGGGGAGAGGAATTGGGGGACAGAGTTGTGTAATGAAAGCAGAAAAAGGTCTCCTAGATCTGGATAATTGGAGCACGAATACGTAGAATATTAGTGCAATCGTGAATTATAAACTGCTTGATGACTATAACAGGCCAATAAGGTTCGAAACACATATAAATCACGAGTCAAAAATCACCACAGCACTTTTTGACCGCCATTCATATAAGAAATTGACCCTCCCTTCCATGCAGCAGTTGACTGCAACCTCTGTGTGGGCATCCTTTGAGATTTTTTTGAATTAATTCGATCCTCTTTTGAATTTATTCCAACGTATTTACTAACCGATCGTTCGAGTCAGACTATAACTCTTGAATCCTAAAGAAGGGGACCATGAACTCTTCTTACATTATAACACAGAATTTTTAATATTTTCAAAGTCTTCGTTCGAATATTTCTTTCATTAATATTTCTTCACTATCAGCAGAGTTCCATTTAAAATTTAATTTGTTTTAACTTGCATCCAGTTTCAAAATGAATCCTTTGTTGGTTATTGCGTGTGTTGAAAAATAATTACATTTTATTAAAAAATATATATTTATTAAATTTACAACCACAGAAAATAGGAATGAAATAAAACTTTAAGTCCGCGTAAAGACAAAATTGTTCTAAAGTTAATAATTCACGATTCTTTTTTTTACCTCTGATCTCTCTTAGTTTCCGCAACTTTCTATTAAAAATTGGACAAAATATGAAATTAATTCAGAGCAAAAAAAGCAGAATCTATCACTTCACATGGGGCCTCGTTAGTAAACAACTCACTGAAAAAAGTGCATAACAGAAATAATCCATCACGTGACCCCCGTTTCACCAGTTCTGAAGCTGCATTTACAAAAGGTTAGTTTTTTTTTGTCTCATAGCAACGTCGCTTCGATGTGCAATTAATATGGAAGACTAACAAAAATTGTTGTGTGTGATGACGAATCTGAAGTTGGGGGGAGGGGAAGAAAGCTTTCTGTAACCTGCCCACAGAAACAAGAAAAAACGCATTTGTATTAAAAATTATTGTGATTTCCTCGATTCTTTGTACTGGGAAAGACTTCAAAAGTCATTTCGATAAACTCTTTCATGTTCTGAGAGCCTTAAAGAAACAATTAATTTATGGGAACGGAAGGCCTTCAATAAATGCGGAGAAAAGCAACTTATTTCTTTATTTATTTCGTATGTACAATTGAAGTTTATGCTATAGTAGTGGGGCTGTCTTTTTTTTCTATTGTTCCAGAATTTACAATGACAGATTACACAGTGATAAAGTGTAACGGGAATGCAAAAATGACGCACTATAAGCAGCAACATCTAATAAATTCTTAAAAAATCTTTCAAAAATTTACACGAAAATATTACAAATATTTAGCAAAAATAAACAATGAATTACACTGTAAAAAATAAAAACGTTGACATAAGAAAAAATTAGAATCTGTCTGAAAGCAATAAAATTTTTCCAAAAGCTCTAACTTGCGTTTTTCCACAGAAAGATAAGTTCACAAGTTCTGAAAACTGAATTCGATTAATGTAATTGATACCTATTATGGCTATACAACTGTTCTCTTAAAGTGGAATACATTTTACAGTGCATGAAGAAATGTTGTCTTGTGTCCTACAAGTAGGACAAAGAGTATAGATTCAACAAGAGCTAATTTATTTAATTATAGTCTGGTGATTGAATTAGAATCTTGAGCATTTTCTTTTGCAGCCTATTTGTCAACACGTCCAATTTTTATTAGGGGACCAAGTTAAATTGATATTATTGAGATGATTAAACACGGAGAAGTATTTGCAGTTAGTCCATGTACTATTTTTGGTTGAGGATGAGAGCTTGATAAAGTCTCTAGGTTGAGACCCACATTCATAACGTTGAGTATTGTAGCCAGTTTATCACAGCCATCTCAATCTCTTAAATACCATATGATTTGGAGTCCAAATATGTATCTCTTGCCGTTAGACTTGCTTTCAGAATATTTTTATGTATGTGCTTCAGCAGATTTAATGGCGATATCTGCAACAGCTCTAAGCATATATTTACTGTCTACAATAAAGATGTAGGAATTGTGTTGTAACAAAATCCTTTATGGCTTTATGAAGGGCACACACTTCTGCTCCGAAAATACTGTTTACATTAGAAGTATTTTATGAAGGACTTTCAGTTCTTGAAATTAGTACCAGCTTTTATGTACATATATTATTCTTTGCGGCGCGTCTGTGGCTACAATGGTGCATTCTTGTCTTTAACTATTAATGAATACTTGATATAAAGCCTGAATATCTGGTTGTAATGTTACTTTTTGAAAAGGAACATATGAGATGTGAAGTTGAATATTTTTCGGATCGGTAAATTGAGGGTGCGCGTCCAACAATACTTTAACACCTCGTCTTCCATGTTTCTGATTGTTTTCTTTAGAGGATGGAATATCTTTAGTATTATATCTATCTCATATTATTCTATCGACGGTTTAGGTTCACTTTTTGACTACAACACTTTAATTGTCTCTATAAACTCGTAGCAAACTTTCATTAGAGCAGCATTCCTGCATGTGCATTTCTTAACTCAAAATTTCTGCTTTCCAATCACACAAGATTATTTTTTTCCTTTTCTCATTGGTCACCTTCACGTTATGCGAAATTTTGTTTACCGTAAACCCAATCGTAGGGTCGGTACCCCATGACGGAGTTATTCTATCGAAACGAGGAGATAAAATTCCGTAAAAATAACTACTTTTTCAACAGTTAAACAATCCAAATAATCGTCTATTTATCTAGACAAGTGACCAAAAACACTTTCAGATGAAAGATGCACGTTGAACCTCACGAAATATTTTTAATGTTAAAAGCAATAAAAAGAAACACTGATGCTAATTCAATCATTATACCATCCAGGTTTCTCTAATTCACACAGCTGAAAAGGACGTAGATATGTTTGGTTTGAATTGGTCTAGTTGCATTGATTTTTATGGTACCCGGGCCGTGTTTGACCAAGTCGTAGATATTTCTGAAAACAGTAAAAAAATTCAATGGACGTTATGTTTAGTATTACGGCCTTTTAACTGGAACAAGGAAACCGGAAGATAGGATTATTCCCTTCCGAAATTCTTGTGTCAGTGATGTGTCGTTGTTAAATGTTAACTGACAAAAGAAGCAACTAACATTTTCGGTTTCTAAACTTTTTCACCGAAGATACAGTCATTGCGTCACCATAACCTTTTCCTACTCCCGTTTACAGTTGTTTACAGCCGTGAACTTGACCGAGAGCACGTCCAGTAAATACTTCACACTTAACAGCGAAGAACACATTTCCCCTTCTGTGCGTTGGCTGTCTTGCATCTTTAAAAATGACCCTTTTTTTTATATTCCTAATGTACCGTTAGCACTCAGCTTTGAACTCTGCCCGAAAAGGCGACAATTTCTTCCTCCCAACGCACTTTAAGGTAAAAGTGGTTGGTATGAAGAGTTTTTCACGCCTGGCGGCTGCATATTCACCTCGAACGGAAGGTAACAAACCGTTTCTTGAATGTTAAATGCAATTTGCAACCCTTTTTTTTTATTTTTTGCAACTGGCGAGCGTGGGGTGCTTGCTTGCTGACTGAGGTAAAATCTTTCCGCCATCTTGTCCTCGGGGCGCATTTTGCTGAGGTCACGACGCGGATGGATGTGCCTTTTGCTTCCCCCCTCCTCTTTCACTCGCGATGTGTTCATTCCACTTTTTATATCAAAGTTGCTCTCTTATACTTTTTTAAACGGAATTCCGAGAACATGGTGGAAGTGTTTTCTGTTTCGGTACTCTACCAGTGAGTCGGTTCGATGAGTGGGTTTTTTTTTTGTGCTGTTCCAAACTGATCACGGGGTGATGGATTGCATCCTTTGGGAACTAGAGATTGTAGTCCTGTTTTCTGGCGATTAGCAGTGGTTTTCGAAAACAAGTACATCAGCGGAACTATTAAATTAACTAAGGCCAGGTGCACACATCCAATTTTTCAACGTGCCGCGCCGCTAAGGCACCTTAGCCCAACTATGCGCACATAACCGTTAAATGGCGCAAGTACTCATTTCGCGCCATTTGCGATAAACGTTCTATCGAAGAAAACGTGTTGATTTCGCTTGGTGTAAAAAAAGTATATTTTGAAACAAAATAGACGTTACTGGATACAACCATTTATTAATTTTTATTTATGTTCCATTTATTTATGAAAACAAGGTACTTCAGACCGGATAAGCTGTGGGGAACTGCGGTACAAATAGCACGCAAGTTGGACGTGCGTCATCGCAGCGCCACCGGAGGCATGTGTACACTATTTCATTGGATCTAATGTATCTCAGACCGCCCTTGCGTTGCGGCAGCGCCGCACGTTGAAAAACCGGATACGTGCACCGGGCCTAATTCTGAACTTTTATGGGAAAATCCATCATATTTTAAAAGAATCTGTCCATTTTGTGCAAACCAAAGCAGCCAAATGATTCTTGGTGTCATCAAACTCTCCATGTTTTAATGCTTGAATTTTCTATCTTATTTTCCTTTATTAACAACTTTATAAGCACGTATTGCATTCCTGAATGACTTCGAAATTGTCAACACAATCATGAAACGTTTTTTTGTAAGCATTAGAAATTTCAAAAATGTGTCAAGCAATAAATTTAAACATTAGAATAGTATTTAAAAATGAAGATATTAAAGAGTTATGTGCTTTTTTTGGGAAAGTGCACATGGTATAATATTTTGAGCGTACATGTCTATTTTATTTTTGAATCATACGAATAAAAATGGCGGAATAGTATCTGGTGGATGTTATCATCTTAATTCGTTATTTTTATATTATACTCGAAGTTTTCCATCAGGTTTTCTTAGTAAACGATTTTGTTAACATGTATGGCGTTATTAAATAAATGACTCTCAAACTAGGCACATAGATAAATCTGAATTTTTTTGGTACTGGATGATTTCTTATTTTAGAGGACATTTTAAATACCAAAAAAAGTCGAGTAGTAGACAATATTATAATATTATACTTTGTAAAAATCAAATACCTACGGTACTCCGCAAGCAAATCTACTTTTGCCAACAATACTAAACATGATTAAAAGCGCGTTGCTTTCCTATACACTAATTAATTTTTTTTTTACTCAAGCACTAGGAAGGTTACGTGCTTGTGTTTCATAATATTAAGTTTTCAGAGTGAGTGACAATTTCATTTCCTTCAATAATTATTTTTGTAAAATGCAAGCTGAAGTATTAAATCAAAATTTAACGTAGGCAAAAAAAGAGTAAGCATATGTATTTAAAGTTTGGGGAGTAGGGTGCCAGATCAGGTGTTGACCTCGTCATCTGACCATGGTTCAAAATCAAGCTAGATTGTCCGTGGTAGTGGTAATTTTAGTTTAACGTCGTACTAGAGCAACACAACGGGCTATTGACGACGGTCCGGGATCAGTCCCTTTAGGGAAAGATCCGAGGACAACACCTCGTAATTTTGAACCACGGAGGTTGTCCGTGGATCTTTCCCAACGGGGTCGATAGCGGACCGTCACCAATAACCCGTGTGTTCCACCAGTGCGACGAAAATTTAACTACCGACCAAAAATTTTTATAGCTCATAACCCACTATTATTACTTAGAATTCCTAAAGGAACCCTCGAGATCAGAAATTGCAACCAGATAGATAGCTAATTAGCGTCACACTGGATCAACACAACGGGCTATTGGTGACGGTCCGGGATCAATCCCCAAGAACAACGCTTCATAATTCTGAACCACTGTCAGATTACGAAACACCTGAGCTGGCACACCACGCCAACCAGAGGCCAAGACAGATTTAATGTCCATCAGCCACCGTGGGGTATAGGGGGTTTAGGGTTTGGGTAAAGTTCTCGTATACACGACGGTCTTTGGCTGGACCTAGTCTTGTACTCGCAACCCTTCGGTTACAATTCCGTTACTCTTCCAACCTGGGACGTTGCTACCAGAGAGACGCTGTTAATCTTCAAGTACCCAAATTATACAATTTGCGTATGTAGTAGTCCAGCGACTATACGGTTATTTAAACTGTTTACTTGAACTTACAAGTCAAGTTTAAGCATCACGCGATTCCGGGGTTAAAATATTCATGATATGCACTGAAAATTATTCTCGACTTGAGGTGATAATAGGGGGTACTGTCTCCCTCTCTCAGTTATTGATGCTTGAATGGCGATTATTTTTTCAATGCAGCTCGCCCCAAGCGATGGATGCAGAAATTGGACAGAGCTTTTATTAGCCATTTTGCTATCAGGATATTAAAACTTGCGCCAACTTTCTCTCTCCAAAGTGGAATATTTGTTTGCTGTTGCGTGCAAATTATTTTTTATCATGATAGATGGGCGTTGATAACAAACGAAGCAATGCGGGAAAAAAATGAGCTACCTATAAATGATAAGATCGATTATCTTGTTGTTGCTTCTTTAAGTTCCACCATTTTTTTTACTTCCTTTTTGCTCGTATAATTGCGCATGACCGGAAGGGTTTCGGGAGATTAATTGACTCAGGGTGCTTTCTGGCCGTGACCTTTTAATCGCCAGAAATAAGCTTTCGATTTCATTGTCTGTTTCCCTCTCTCCACCCTCCACTGGCTATCTGAAGGGGGGATTGGAATGAAAAATAACTTCTGTTCTTGTTCTGTGAGCGCGTGAGTGTTGAACCCATGTCTGTCTCTCTTTGCACTATCTCCTACGTGAATGAATGGTGTGCCGGAAAATCCGCAGAACACCCGATTTCTGCGCTTTATAATTTTCCACTATTTTTATGATCTAAGTCATCAGATCTCACAGTCATGGCTATGTGCAGAGTGACCGTTTATGCTAATTTGGTCAATTTTTTCCTCCTTTACCTAAACGTGATACCTTTGTGGTTCCTTTGCAATAAAAACATTGTAAAATAGGCAAAACTGATAAAATGACGAAAATAATCAAAATAATTACATTTTATTTTTTGTGGTAGGTAGTTTTATTTAACCCTCTAAATGATTTCGACGAGATATCTCGTCCATCAAAGTCTAGCCAGTTTTGCTAATGATGTTGCTTTGTTATCTAGATACTGCCGATTTTTTGACAGTGACCAGATCATGATGTGGTCAGTTTTCTTCTATTGACGAGAGACGATGAGATCTTTATGGACGAGATATCTCGTCTATGAAAGTTCTGGTCAGTTTTCGTTAAGACGAAAAACCTAGTGGAGATAACCACCAACCCAACGTGAGGAGGAGATGGTCCGGGTTCAATCCCGAAAGTAAATATCCATGAACAATACCTCGTAATATTTTACCACGGCCAGATGACGACTCCTGAATTGTCATCCCACTCTCTAATCCACTCCGCGCCAATTGGTTTACATGAATTCTTCATGGATGAAACAGAATTTTTCACCTGATTTCGTAATCTCCTACGCTGTGGGAGAAATTAATTGAACATGTGTTGCAAACATGAAAACAGACTACAATGCATTTTATGAGAGGGATTTTCAATGTAAACAAGGATTCTACTTCTCCGCTGTTCAAATGTTCTGGAATGATACATATCTGGTCCCAGGTGCAGAATTATATTCAGTGTTCTGCAACACAGCTCCAAGCAATTGCAATTATTCTGCAGGCCTTTCGTCCGAATTTTGAAAACTGCAGTAAAATTTAAAACCCCTCTTGTACATGACTCGTACTCCAGAAAATGCCCTGGTGGTGCCCTCTTGTTTGAGGGCCATAGAGGTCAGCGAACATGCATTTCACATTTTGCCAGTGGACACCAAGTGCAGAACAGTCCAAGCATCGCCTGATCATATTCTAAACTGTCTTGATTTTAACCTGTGGACGAGGTTTACTCCAAACCTTTTCTCTTGGATTTTTGTAGGATTATGGAATCATGAATTTGGTCTAGCATAGCAAGACCATATCTGGCATTAGAAAGAACGCAACAACACAGACGTAAAACACAATTATCGGCTAAATATATGTATTACATATTTATAATAAAACATCAAAATTAACTAACTTACTTTATTTAAAACCGAGGCATACTTCAGAATTTGCAATTCCGTCGATGACTTTTGAAGTTAAATGTTTTGTCATTGACATAGAAGATGTGTTATTTATAAAGTGTTTCTTGTAATTTGTGGTGGTGTAGAGGAAAGGAGCGCGCTTTGCACTGCAGAACATCGTAACTTAAGATTGAAAAAAAAAACGGCCAAAATTTTGATAAAATTAAGGGTAATGGTAATTGTAATTTTAGTTAACGTCGTACTAGAGCAACACAACGGGCTATTGACGACGGTCCGGAATCAGTCCCTTAAGGGAAAGATTCGAGGACAACACCTCGTAATTTTGAACCACGGTCAGATGACGAAGCATCACCTGAGCTGGCACCCCACTCTCCAAACTTCCACGCCAACCCAACGTGAGGACTTTCGGCCACGACAGATTTAAGGTGCACCAGCCGCCTCTACACCATACGTTTACAAACATCCATGCCCGGACCCGGATTCGAACCAGGAACCTTCCGATCTAGAGGCTAACACCTTAACCACTATACCGGTTGGTCGGCTGATAAAATTAAGTGAAAATTGTTCTACAAAGACTTAGTTTGTTCTGCGACGCACGTCGCTGTTTTAAGCATTTTCTGCTTCCGTGTATCTGGGTTACCTTAAAATGTAGTTTATTATCTTTTGGTTGACGCCAGTTAGATTAAATGCCAAATCAACTACCGTGTATCACAATTCGGAATTCATTCTCTGGAAGTTTTAATAAAGAACAATTGAAATCGTATTTTTTCTAAACACAAGCCAAATTACGTCGAGTTCGAAATACATACAGGAAACACGCATTCCTGCAGAAACACTACCGACACTTACACTTAACAGAAAATTGTCTCATAAATCAATGGGTCTCATCAATCAAGTCCAGATTACTTTTCTGTATAAGTTCAAACTGCTTGTCTTCAAATAGGAGCACCCGCTTAATACAGGGACATATATATACATATCACTTACAATTTGTCTTTTTAACTTTGCAATTCGCCTGTATTGAAATTGATATGTACCGACCCACTATCACCTCTAGTCATTTGAAAGAGTTATTAAAAAGTTTTTTGGCAATGCATCCAGGGGAATGTCGCAATTCGTTTTGCCTCGAAACGTTTCTTCTGTGATTGGCAATATTGTTTCCTGGATATACGGGCAGTATATTGAAATCCGGGTAACTATGCAGTTGTAAATTTATTTCTACTCATCAAATTATACTTTGTAGAGTTAACTTTTATTTAAAAAAATATTTGGCAACTGTTTTGTTGCTAGGAAGCAATGCGAGAGAGTGTAGCGAACTAATGATGATATTGCTTAGCTAGCAGGGCTGGAACACCCTAGTTCCGGGCTGTACCTGAGTGGTGTGCTAGGTGCGCCCTTGCACGTAGTCATAAAATAGGGTCTCCTACTTAATGAAAATATACAGTAATGAATTTTCCTGTGATTTAGTTTTCGTTTACATTTTTCGGTTCGTTTCTCATTTATGAATCAGATAGTTGTGAACTGATGAAAAATTTGCTCCAAATTTGCATTCGAATATTCAAAAGGAACTCGTCGAGATATTGTTTTTGAAAATCAAAGAGGGCGAGTGATTGAAGTTTGCGCGTGAACTGATAATGTATCTGTAACGGCGTTGCCTTAGTTTTCTGTATTTCCTTTAAATGAAATATCTAGAGTGGGGGGGGGGCAACCTGTGTCGCATTGGATGATTAAAGAGGCGCACTGCAACTTTAAACCTACTTATTCGTTTGAAGTAGGTGCCATAACTGAATCCATCTTCATATTTTGAACAACAGAGTGTTCTCGGTTCAATTGTTCAGAATTCAGAAATTGTTAAGTCCTGTCTCCAACTATTTGCGCCGACCAACCGGTATAGTGGTTAAGGTGTTAGCCTCTAGATCGGAAGGTTCCTGGTTCGAATCCGGGTCCGGGCATGGATGTTTGTAAACGTATGGTGTAGAGGCGGCTGGTGCACCTTAAATCTGTCGTGGCCGAAAGTCCTCACGTTGGGTTGGTGCGGAAGTTTGGAGAGTGGGGTGCCAGCTCAGGTGTTGCTTCGTCATCTGACCGTGGTTCAAAATTACGAGATGTTGTCCTCGGATCTTTCCCTTAAGGGACTGATCCCGGACCGTCGTCAATAGCCCGTTGTGTTGCTCTAGTACGACGTTAACTAAAAAATTACCAATTACCAACTATTTGCACGCCATTTTGGTAATAAAGGTATTGAAAGGAAAGCAGGCGAAATTGATGTATCAAGGCAGACGGTTTCCAGATGTATCGAGGAATTCTATCGGGATGTATCTCAGGAATTGGAAGTCCTTGTCTATTCTTGTACTTTCTTTTCTCTAGCTTTGGATGAATCAACGGACATGTAATGTAGCCGTTAAGAATTTTTTATTAGGTAAATTAATTATAATTTTAATGTTTTTTCCAGAAATTGCTAGTCTTGAGTCATTGCAGGGTAAATCAAGAGGATCAGACATATTTGAAAAGAGTTGTAAAAGAGCGTGCCTAGAAAATCTAAAATTAGATTATAGTAAACTCATCACATCCTAAGGCGTATCTGAACTCGTATGTGGAAACAATTGACGCATCGTTATGTAAAAGATTGGCCACCCCTGATCTAGAGTTACAATAGAGCAGATTGTTTGAAGCAATAGCGAAAAGTTGTGTCGGGAACTGTGATCACAACATACTGTATCCACATATCGCATGTAAATATGTTTGAAACTGTTATAAATAGTTTTTAAATATTATATTGTCCTTAACAATTGGGGACTGCTCATCTAGACAATGATATAAAAGAAAATTATCAAAATATTTTATTCGTATCAGACACGCACCCGTAATGTGTTGTTGTTGTTGTTTCTTATCCTCCAAAATGGTCTGACTTCGTCAGACCAGGTCCAAAAATCCGTTGGCACAGAGAAAGTCGATCCCAAGAAGAGGATATGAGTACATATCCTCTCTAGAGAGGTCCATGCAATCCAGGATGTGCGCAGCAGAAGCCTGGTGTGCGTGGCACTTTGAGCATGTAGCGTAGAGTTTCTTGTCCTCTAAAAATGAAAGACATTTCAAGTGCCGCTGGCAAGACGTGAGAGGCTGGTCTGGGACTGTATATCGCACGGCTAGAAACAACTCCGACTTACCACTCATATACCAATGGTGGGAGGGAGGTACCAACATTCCTCTTTGTTTCGGGATTTTTTCCGAGAAAAAGTTCCAAATAGTATAAGTATACATATTACTACCGTTTCCAGCAAAAAGATGGGTGGATTATGAAAATTTCAAAAACAATAAAAATTAAAACTGGTTTGTGTTTAAGGTGAAACTTATGGTACAAAATTAGTCAAAGAATTAATTTCACAGCAATCAGTCTGTGGTAACCAAAGGAGAATGATTCCTAGTGATACTCATTTAGTTTCCAGCTTGATGTCCCAACCGAGAAGGCTGAGATACAGAGGAATAGTTAGGGTAGAAGATATTTGTAATACCTATACCCTATTATTGCACCTGTCACTATCCACATCACCTCGTGTCGCTATTACGAAGGGAATGAGAAAGAAATATTTACGCGAACAGGGTTGGGTGTGTTGTACGAGGTTTTTTTAACCCGCAACCACGCAGTCCAAGTTTCAAGGTTTGAGTACAATACAGGCAAAATCGTAAACGACCAACAGGAACAATTAGATCCCAGTCACGCGTTTTACGGACACAGACGAAGCACCATAAGGTTCAACTAAAAACTGTATCCATGACTAATTTAATGGTTTATAAGCGTAGATATGAACTCCGTGGAATACCTGAAAACTGCAATT
The DNA here is from genome assembly GCA_947359465.1 of Metellina segmentata. Lineage (NCBI taxonomy): Eukaryota > Metazoa > Arthropoda > Arachnida > Araneae > Tetragnathidae > Metellina > Metellina segmentata. The sequence goes on from OX375876.1 coordinate 122,975,838, forward strand.
ACATAATAGTAAACTATGGGGAACGTATGCCCAGGAACAATAAGTTTGCGTGTGGCTCGAAACTCTAAGGCCATTTGAAAAGGAATCAAAAACAGCGTGCTTTAATAGATTAAATATATCAAGTTTAGAAAGTAACCTATTGCTCTGTTAGTTCTTAATGAATGGAAAAGTTTTGGTGAGCACCATCCCTACTGCTATAAAAGGAAGTGTTTCTGTCTCTATGTACTGTGTGTACTGTTTTTAAGAATCGATGGCACTTACAATAATGAAATTTGGCACACAGGTAGTCCGAATTTTTTGCGATTTTTGTGTCCTGCCCGAATTTTAAAATTTAATCTCGAACATTTTAAAATTAATTTATTAGTTTTTTTCACCTTTCTTTCTTTTCTCCGCAATGTGACGTCATGGGAAAAAAAGCCATCGACCTTAAAATGAAATAGACGGATCATGTGGGGGGAGTAGCTGTCGTAAGATCTCTGAAGGGTAAATCACAAATCGACTTATCCGATTGGCTATGAAAGCGCAGACTAGTGTTTTTAATAACGGTGAATTGTCACGTTAACCAATTAAAAGTTTAGAACTCATGCTTTTACCCACAACAAAGTGACACATCTTCAAACCGAGCAACTGGAAGAAATAACTTGAAACAGCGGTCGCATACTCCGTCTATTTCATTTTAAGGTCGATGAAAAAAGCGAGGACTTAGCGATTTTCGACCGCTGACGTCACAAACGTTTTTGGCTTTTATTCCTTTGGAACTATGCCAAATTTTTCCGATTTTATCGTGTTTTGATTTGCGTTGTTAATAATAGCCACTTCTAGGCCATCACGGCGTGGCCTGTAGAGTTCGTTTGCGAAGCAAACCAAATGGGAATACGTAGCAATCACCGGTTGTTGGCGAGTGTCAGCGAGCAGTGGTCACACCTGACCCCACGAGAAGAACTGTCACCGACAACGCCGTGTTGGCCACGCTATGGCTAGTATATTATAATTGAACATTTTAATGTGCAATGAGTTAGTAGAGTTAAAAATACTGCAGGAATCATTCTTATCATTTTCAGTGTCGTATTTCAAAATAGGCTGCAAATGCTAGTCTATTTCATGGGTCAACTTAACTTCAGCTATTGTTTAAGTTTCAGTGTTAACGACTTCTTTTTGCTTTCATCGCAATCAGCCAATTACCTTTCCGATGAAAGTGGGTGGTTGGATTTTGATAGCGCAAGGGCCAGAGCTTCTGCAGAGAAGCTGCGCCAAACATATAATCTAAACCAACATTGAAAGTAAGGAGTTTATAGTTAAATTGCAGTACAATAGTCTCTTTTTGGATCAGAATTTTAATTAACAATAGCTGTGTAACAAATAGCTCTGACAAACAACCGTCTTTATGCGTGAAGATTGGATGCTACGTTCCTGAAACTTGATAACTTAAAGCCCTCAACAAAAGAAACAATTTGATCCAATTTTCAATAGTTTCGGCCAACTGTGAAGTCGAATTTATTCATCTTTATTTACTTTTGAAATTCGTTAGCTTTAGAATCTCCGCAAATTGCATTCCATTCCAAATAAGAATTTTGGTAAACAAAACCCAAGAAATCTACTTTACCACACCTGTCAAATTCTTCTCCGGAAATCTCAAAGAAAAATCCATCAATCCTTATTGGAACTTCGAACATTCTTGGAACTTACACCGTTTATTAGAGTATATTATACACTTACACTTACATCAAGAGCAATTATTTTATACCTCACAGAAAATCATGGAACATTCGTGAGAAATTAAAAAAATTATTAAAAACTTTTACCTTGTATATTATCTATATGCAAATAAAAATAATAATAATATTGCAACACTATGAAAGAATCATCAGAAATAAAGGAAATTTATTCCACGTATTACTTATAGCGGTTTAAATAAACGATCAAATTTACAAAGCAATAAAATAAAAGTGATGCAGAAAATCAATATCTTGTGCAATCGCCACGCACAGCGTTGAGAGCCTGTACACGTCGTGGCATCGAATCATACAGATTCTCCATGTCATGCTGAGGAATTTCAATTCAGATGGCCTCTATCTGATGCCAAAGTTCGGCCGTATTCTCAGGCCGACGAGCGGTAGGAGCGAGTCGCCTACCGATGTAATCCCAAGACTTGCTAGAGATGGGCGATCCGCTCAGGAGCTGACTCAAAGAGTTAGCTCTCTTGACGGAGTGAGCGAGCGTTGATTCGTTAAAAAAGAGCTTTAGCTCTTTTTTAACCAATCAGGGCTCAAGAGCGGTAACTCTTTTTTAACGAATCAGCGCTTCCACATGCGAACACCAGCTCAGTGATTCTTTTGGGAGTTGATTCTTTTGGGAGTTAACTCTTTTCGAGAGCTAGCTCTTTAGAAGAATCATTTCCGCATTCGATCTTTTGCGCTCACTGATTCTTTTGGGAGTTAACTCTTTTCGAGAACTATCGCTCTCGAAGAGTCAATTCCGCATACGCTCTTTTGCGCTCCCCACCTTTTTGTTACTTTTTTGAAGTTTAAAATTTTTAAATATCTATGTATTATCAAATCATAAATGTTATTATTTTTATTTTTAATTCCATTTTAGGTTGAAAGGGCGTTTTAACGGCTTAAGTCATACCACGCCTTTTAGCACTAATTAAAACTAGTTTTAAGATTGTTATTGAAACATATTCTAACAATTATTTACTTAACATTTATCTAATGTTGTTGTTGTTGTCGTATGTTCTTTCTGGGATGCATATGAAAGTAGTGGTGAACAGAAACATTCAAGACAATACAGGAGAAGAATATTTTTTATTATAACAAATGATGATCCCAGCAAAGAACAGAAGGTGTGCGCTGCTTTCCTTTCAAGACGGGAATCCATTCCAGGCGAAAGTCCGACTTCTTTCCCAGGTGTTACATCCATGCCTTATCCGGGATTCGAACCCGGGCCCACTCGGTGACAACCGAGGATCATAACCACCATACTGGCTGGGTGGCAACATTTATCTAATAATAATAATAATAAAACCTCGATGTCTCGGGTGTGATATCATTATAAAGCTACACAAAATTAAATTAAACGTAACTTGTTTTTATTGCATTGCCTTCACAAAACAAGCCATTTTGAAAAAGTTTTATTAAAAGACAGGGAAGGGATTTGGATTTCGAAAATCTTTGGGACAACGAATATTCGAGGGTATATTATACCTATATCTTAAAATAAATAGTTAAAAATCGTAAGTGTGTATTTAAATAAATTATTAATATTTTTATTATTTGATTTCAAAATATCATTTAAATTATCAGAAAATCTCATTTGGTCCCTAAGTGGTTTTAGCCCAGGACATTCTAGAAGGAGGTGTTTTACGGAAAAAGGGTATCGTTAAACTTTAAAACTCACAACGCGGACAGAATTAAAGGTTCCCTAAACAAAAATTTCCCATAAATATTTTTACTTTCTCCACAGCTTTTGAATTTCTTCTAAATCTTGTTCCCTTGCTATTGACGGCGGGCCGGGATCAATCCACTAAGGGAGAGATCCGAGGACAACACCTCGTCATTTTGAACCATGGTGAGATGACGATACAACACCTGAGCTGGAACCCTCTCTCCAAACTTCCACACCAACCCAACGTGAGGACTTTCGGCCACGACAGATTTAAGGTGCACCAGCCGCCTCTACACCAAATGATCACGAACATCCATCCCCGGACCAGGATTCGAACCAGGAACCTTCCGATCTATATATATATATATATATATATATATATATATATATATAATTTTTTTTTTTTATTTTTTATTTTTTTTTTTATTTTTTTTTTTCCCCCTTAAACAAGAGGAATTTCACAAAATAAAAACCAAAAGGAATTTATTGAAAACGAAAGTGTTGGTGGATCAGGGCGTCATCAGGGAGGAGCCTGATCCATACAACACAAAATGGTGCTTTCTACGAATATGAGCCGCAAATGCTAAGAAATTGCTCATATACTCCCCCAAACACCATTAAAAACAAATATACAAAAAAAAAAAGATTGAAATAATAAAATTTAGATTGTTATATACATTATCTGAAAGGAGCGGTGAGTCATGAAAAAGAGCTAGCTCTTTTTAGTGAGCAAGCGGTTCCGATCCGATCCCTGAAAAGAATCATTTTTCCCATCACTAAGACTTGCTGAATATATCTGGGAAACGTGCAGACCATGGAAGAAGCGGAACCTGTCGTGCACTGAAGAAGGCTTGTACATTCCGAGCAACACGTGGTCGGACATTATCTTGCTGAAATACAGCTCCGGGAATGCGATGCAGGAGGGGTAAGACATCGGGTTCCACAACTTCAGGGTCACCACAAATTGGAGTAGGCGCCTATGATATCCAATAGCCCTCCAGTCCATAACACCAGGCTTTCGTCCACTGTGACGCTGAATAAGTCACTTCGCGAGAAGGCATTCACCACTGTAGCGTCTGACAAGTACCGTCCATCGTACAGATTGTAGCGGGACTCATCTGAGAAGACGACTTGACGTTGGTGAGACCATTGTAGCCGGAGTCGTCGGTGGTTCAGCGTCAAGGGAATCCTTGCACGTAGCCCATGGCGCAGTAGACATCGACGAGCCGTGGGGCAGACAATGACACACCTGTTGACGTGTTCCAATGTTGCACCAACGCACGAGAGGACGCTATACGGTCCGTCACTGCCATGGGGATGAGGTGTGTCGTCCCGTGGTGATGTCATATTGCATGGCACACTGCAGAGGTTTCGACATGTCCGGTTCTCCGTGGTCTCTCTTCCACACACGCATCACTGATGTGGCATTACGCCCCGTGCGAGAGGCGATTTTACGATACGAAAGTCCACTCTGACGGAGGCCGATCATGCGGCCCCGTTCGAACTCCGTTAGTTGCTCCTATGACAATCTATGTTTTTTGGCGTGGCATATTGACTTCGAATCAATCATTTACAGCAGTCAAACGATGATGCACACATTTCAACGTACCTTTACAGTGCTTTTTATACACGGCTGACTTAGTACTTTAGAGGGTGTATCTCGGCCCACACATCGCTTTGTAATTCTTATCATTTGCATATCCTAACCTGGTTTGCATTTCCTCCTGGCGATTGTCTCGACGACAAATCTTGATGGACGAGATATCTCGTCATTTGAAGAAAACTGGCCACATCTTGACCTCGTCATCATCAAAAAATCGGCAGTATCTTGATGACAAAGTACTCGACATTGGTAAAATTGATGAAATCTTGGTGAGCAAAGCTATCCCCTCGTAACCACTTGAAGATTTAAAAGGATATATTTTTAACTATGTGCATGTCTTTGATTATGATCCAAATATAATTTAGTAGAAATAAGGTAACACGGTCAAGGATAAAAGATTAAATGTATAAAACCAGGTGGATCACTCTTAAAGTAAACATTTATGGCAAAGGTTAACATAGTCTGATCAAAAGAAATAATAAAACCTCAGATGGAGAAACCGATAAATACCCGTGTTCAATTTTTATGAGGATCGCCCTAACTTTTCATAACTCTCGCTATTAAGTCTTAAAAACGAACACTGTTAGAATCCCGATTAGCTTGGATCCCTTTCAACACTATGTAACAGAAACACTCACGTAAAACCACCATTCTCGTTTTAAAATTTGAAGAGGTGGAACGGTTCACTCACCTGCTGGTGAAAAGGGGGGGGGGATGCGAGATAAAATAAAAGGTGAAAAAAATTGGGCCAAGATCAGAGGGTGAAAGTTCTCCCACGAGATTCGTAGGGGTCGCGACCTCCCACCCATGCTTTTGGTGCACAGAAACGGACGCTGGCAACAGTGCCGAGTAGGGAAATAATTTATTTGATTTCGTCGCGTTAAGTACATCCACGTCTAAATTGGCCTTTGGAGGGCACCTATAAAAATACGATTTGTCTTCCACACGAGGAAAAAGTACACGCTGCGGATTTGGCAAGTAGTACGTCAACCTTTGGCCGCACCTATTTTCCAACTCCAGAAAGGATGGCTTAGGTGCCAAGAGGAGAGAAAGTGTTTTCTGATTCGGTCCCACCTCCACACTTAGAAGAGCTCTATGGCAAGAGTTGCATCATTGAACCCCGAGTGCACGTTTCGTGTTTATGAAAGGGAATCGCATATAATGGCTCGCGTTCTAGGGTTTTTAGTGTTATTGTTGGTTGAGGTTCCCGTATGCATCCGTCACTGCTCCGAGAACACGATGCGTGCCTTGAATGTCCTCCTATTTGAGATGACTTAAGTCCTGAGACGTGGCTTGGTTTTGTAAGCAAGCGCTGAGAGAACTTGGAAAACAATGGTGGAATAGTTTGCATGGAAATAGCGGTGACAATGAGTTTTTCACAAATAACTCGAGTGCTGGGGTCGCTTAAAATGGTAACGTCAGTGAAAAACTATTTTGAAGTATTCGAGTAAACTTATAATGTGAAGAAAATCAGCTTTAACAACTTTCAATTCGTGTGTCGTCAAAACAAACTAACGTGTGTAGAACAAACGCAGTGCAAATAAGTGACGTCTGATGGCTTTTGTATTGGTTAAGCAATGAAACTAGTTTTGTTTCAGGGAAATGCCATTTTCTCTCGTCATAAAAGTAGCAGACAAAAGTAGAAATTATGCCTTCTTTACAAAGTCAAGCTTTTTTCGTGTCGCGATATTCGACTAAGCTTAAAAAAAGAATTGAGTGAAGAGGTCTTTACAATTTCTCCATTAAACTCAGACTGAACTTTCGACTCCATCAAACTCTTGAAATTCAAGAGATAAATGTGTCAGTGACATCACTTAAAGAAATTTTGTTTCGACGTAAAGGACACTAGAAACGAGTGTCGTGTAGAGGCTTAAAGCCACAAAAGGGTACCTTTTTATTAAAAGTTTCTGAAGCTATATTTGCAAAGCTTTAAAAGACATGGTAAGTTAATTAGACTATGAGGAAAATAAAATTACTAAAAACTAGTAATCAGCGGTTTGATCTTTCGAAGCTGGATGTGAAGATGGTTGTTTGGGTTTAATGGTATATTTGACCAAATTATGCCAAACACAACAGATACAACGTCACGTAACAAATACAAAGCTGAATAAGAGAGGTAGGTAGGATGGGGTCAAATGATGTTCACAACTGTTGGCAATTAACGCGAACTGTAAAAGAGAATACACGCAAGGCATTTCACACATCAAATATAAAATACACTCAATAACAAACAAAAATTGACGTTTTTACAAGGAGTTGTCCGATTGCGTTAAAAATTCGTGGATGAGAAGAACATACATAGCAAAACAAAAGGATTTAAATTTCAGAACAATTGAATGATTTATTGTGTTTGACCGTTACAAAGGGAGGATGTCAATAAGGCATTGATCCACCTCTGGCCTAGATACAAACTGTCACCCGGCGTGGCATAGACTTAAAAAGTTCCCGGATGGTGTCCTGCGGAATTTCTTGCCACATTTCCGGGATGATTGCAATCGCCTTCCCATAACCTCCCAAATGTGTTCTATGGGATATGGGAGAAAGATCAGGAGACCTAGCTGGCCAAGGAAGTGTTGGGAAAGCTTGAAGACAACTCATAGCAACCCGTGCCGCGTGCGGACGAGCATTGTTGCATTTTCAGCATCTTGTTGAAAAGTAAGTCCGGGGTGTCACAACAGGAACGGTAACACAACCGGTCGAAGAATGTTGTCTACGTTGTGCTGTAAGTGTACCAGAAATGACTACCAAAGGGGTCCGGCTATCAAAGGAGATGGCGCCACAGACCATAACGCCCTGTTGTGGGCTTGTGCGGCGTACGATAGTAAGACCAGGATCTCCATGCTGCCCTGGACGTCTTCCGACAGGTCTGCGGTTGTCGTCAGGACACAGTTGGAAACAGGACTCGTCACTAAAGACTATACGTCCCCAGTCAGAGCCGTTCCAAGTGGATCGAGTCCGGCACAACTCTTTCTGGGTGCGTCGTTTTTTTTTAATTTTTTTTATTATTGAGTATAATTGAGGTTCTTTCAAAGACCTTCGCAACCTCTAGAAGCAAATATTTTCTTAATGAAGAGCACTCATACCTTCTTGATACAAAAAAAGGTTGGCACGGGGCTTGATAGGCTGCAGCCCTCACCTTTTACGACGGGAACGGAAGACAAAAAACAGAACAAAAGCAACGTAAAAAACAAAAAAAGGCAACAGATAATCATCAGAAAATCATTCTAGGCCAGTCAGAAAGATTTGGGATTTTTTTTCCACCAGGATTTCTCTGGGAATTCTTTTCTGAAAGATCTTTATCCAAGAAAAAAGAATAATAATGACGAGTGAGAATACACACCCATTTTATACTCACAACAAATAAAACACAGTTCGGTTTACAGTCAATAATTTACCTCAGTTCAGTTCATACAAATAATATAAAAATAACAAATGCTTAGTTAATATTATAAATCAATCTAAAAAAAATTATAGTAATTTACTTAATAGCAATTATTACAGCAACCAATTTAAAATTATCATTATTTTACTACTTATGTATATTTCTTTTTACTTTTCGTAAAATCGATAACTGTTAACTGGTTATGATGTAACACAACAAAATTAATTCAGAATTATTCTGTCCCAACAACTCTATGCTTGAAAAATCCTTGTTTTTAGCACGATGAGCAATTCCACCAGGACATATCCATCATGGAATCGCGTTATCAAGGCAAATGGAGCCCAAACATGCAGGCCTATTACTGTTGGACATTAAAAAAAGATATTCCTGCTGCAAAATACAGAAGAAAATCATGTAAAAATACCTTTCGAACTGCCATTTACATTAGAATTGGAGCTATTTTAAGTTGTAAGCAAATGGCGAAAAATATACATTTTCCTAAATTTGTAACGTGTGTTACTCAAAAACTATGCCTCATACACAAATTTGGAAAGCAGATTCAGAATCAGTGGGGAAAATACTTTAAGAATGACCCTATTTGATCAAAGAAACTCGGAAAAAGTGAAATTTTGTTTACCAGCATTATTAGAATAATGGGAGCATCTTGCACGTGTACAAATAAATAAGAAGATAAACAACTGTGTTTGTGGTTAAAACGGTTATAAAAGGCATGTAAAAAAAATCCATATCAATAAGAACACTCCTCGAAATATCTGTAATGTACTCAGATATGAAAGACATTCCGCTGTGCGTAGCAAGTAAATATGGATTGTAGCAGAGATGAATCCAAGCCCTTCAACGATATTTCTAAAGGCCCGTGAATCCTTCCGGCATTTATATGCGACAAGACGTTAAATAAATATTGTATTTCCACTTTGCGGTACCCAAGCTGTCCACCTGCAAAAGGGATGAGTGAAGGAGTGGTAGTGGAGAGCACATTTTGCAGAATTCTTGACGTCTCGTCTGAGTTGATGGATAGACACGTGTTGTTTGCGGTACAATGTCCCCTTTCAATTAGTAACAGCACATCAAATAAAAAAATACGGGGAATTCTTTTTTACTTCAGCCGTGTTCAGACCGTCTGGATGAAAAGCAACTCTCAAGTTATGTCACATTTCACTGTACAAATGGTGTTTTATTAAACACTCTTGTTGCCGTAACGGCTACAGGTCCAATGTAGCGTTGAAACAAACGGTAGGAAATATTTACACTGTAGAATAACGGAATTCCCATATGCAAAATCCCGTAATATTCAGTCTTGACCTGCATGTACGGTTAGAACATATAATAGAAATTCCTTGAAATTGTTTGTGAGGGTGGCTAATTGCATTGCTCTCTTGGGTTACGTATTGTATAATTTCCTTTGTGGTTATACATAGAGGGTCCACATCGGTTAGGCGAAAGGGAGGCTGTGTCATTTCAGGTGATGGGCTAGGTAGTAACTTAGGTAACGGGTCCTCAGTAAAATAAAAATATAGATGAGAGGAGGGTATTATGGAATACCATTTACATTTCTAAAAATAACTTCACTGGTTTCGAATAAATATCCCTAAAATAATCATGAGTACATACTATAACTAATTGGTATAAACTGCCACTTGTAAAAAAAATGCTATTTATTTTGTTATTATAAAAAAATTATTTAAAAAAAAAGTTTCAAATGGAGGTTATATGAAATAGTCGGGTAATATGGAATAGGTGGTTTAAACCATTGAAAAACTAATTAAACTTCGTAAAACAGTTATTTTTAACTATAAAAATCATATTTTTAAGATTATGTGCAGGAATGTTAGGAGGATAGTTGTTTTTTGAAAACAACATCGATGAGGTAAAAAAACTTGTCTAGTTTATTAAATCCCCTGGCTCTTGCAAAAGATGTACCCATGGTTTTACGGACTGAAAGTTTCGGTTTTCTTTTCATAAAAGCGTAAAACCAGTCTTTGCCAGCAGTTTCGTCCTTAAATGGATGGGGTATGTTATTGCGAACCGCAATTGGCGTGTCGGGTATTATGGAATACCTAGTATTCCATAATACCCGACACGCCATCTTGGAAATTTAACCTTTAAACTGACGGACAAAACATTCTGAGCTAAACATCGACCACAGTATTTCAAACTACAATTCTTTTAGTGAACATTATGCTTAACATCATTGTTATTATGCTTAATATGCTTATCACATGTGCACTAGTAGGTTAAAATGTTTGAAAACGTACCTACAAAAACTCTTGAAAATCACAAAACACACTTTGTTCTGTAACGAGTGGTACGAAAACAACATGTGGTCAACTCTCACTGCACTGCATCATGGGGTCTTTCTTGAGTAGTGCATGGTATTCCGACGTGACAACAACACCAATCAGAGCCAAAACCTCGGTATTCCATATTTCCCGATTATTCCATAATACCCTCCTCTCCTCTACATTTCAAATATTCAAAGTTTAACTTTTATGGAAGCACATTTTTTTTATTCGGGGGGGGGGCTTCATTTTCAATACTATAAAGATTTAAGAATTTCAAACTTGGGAAACTGCAAATTTGAATACAAAAAAAAATGGTTTACATTTATCGGCGCCCTATTCCATGGTAAGGGTTCTCCCTTCCTACAGAACCAAGGCAGAACAGGGTGGTAACCAAATCCTCCAAAAAAAGTTCCCTGATAGTGTCATAAAATTTCCCTGATTTTACAATTCCCTCAATAAATGTTGTGATCCGTGATGGAATCGATAAACAGTATCCACACATTATTTTTGAATATTTAGGGTTGTGTTGCTCTAGTACGACGTTAACTAAAATTATCATTACCATTACCTGAATATTTAGGGTCAGAGGGGGGTGTAAAGATAATTCTGCACAAATATTTTATATTTTTTTCTTCAGATATTTTAATTATTACTGTAAGGTTGGAACCCTTAAATGGAACTCTTACAATAGCAATTGAAAATACAGATAAGAAAAAATGGAAACAAATTTTATTGTGAACTTATTACATCTGACCCTACATTATCACTAGTGCAACTTTTTGCAACAAATGCAAATTTTTTTCACACGTTCTACGCTGCATGTTAAGTACTAAAACCAAAATTTCTTCTACATGGGGTGTATTGTAAATGAGTTATAACCGCAACATAAATGCAACTTTCTGCATCAATGCAACCACTTGCAACTTTTTAAAATGTAGCTTAAAATTAATTAATATGAAATTACTATTTCATTTTTTGCCCTCTGAATCAATCCTTCGATCACGTGTATGATCTTGCGAACGCCGAAGTATTGCGGATCAAACAAGAAATTAATGTAAAGAAGGTGTTCGTCCTAACAGACAAAAGTGAAATTAATGACAAGAAGTACTTTTAACACATTGGTTGGCACTCTTGATTACCCAGAGGAAACTTGTGTAATCGACTGTAGAGTTTGCGAGGTGAGTGTCGATCATCAATATGTTGTTCGCCAGGTAGAGGACGCTTTAAAATCTCTGAATATTGAGCGAAAGGATTTTGCGCTTCTGTTATCCGATACAGGACATTATATGACTGCGGCTGATGCAGTTTTTCAATGTTAAAGAAATTACTGCCCAAGGATCGGCCATTCAACGTTCTTCTGTATTTAATGATGTATTATAATACTGTTGTTCACGACTAAAATTTTCAATATATTTTGAACTTTTTCATTTTTTACGAATCATTTATTTTAGATTTTAGCGTTTCAAAACTAAATGCAACTTTATTTCCATAAATACAACTTTAGGGAATGATAAATGCAACTTTTCCCATTTTTATTGCAACAATAAAGTTGCCCTAATTATCACACTATGCATCGAAATCAAATGCAAATATACATAAAAAAAATTCTACAAAAATGTAATTGCAGGCAAAAAATATTATTTTAATGCACCAAAAAAACATCATTGGTAATACAAATTTCAAATTGTATACCACAAGCTGTATCGTTGGGCTCACGGTGACCAGACGCGGAAAACGGTGTCGGCGGTTCAAATTTACGACTCCAGTGTTCTTTATTCGAATTACAATTTCGGCGAATACGATTTATTCTATTCTCAAAAGTACTCGTAATCTCGCGTCTCTAAACGATACTAATTGCCATTTAAGTTATCAAAATTTCCCTGATTTTTTTTTGTGAAATTTGGAAATTTTCCCTGATATTTACCTGTTTTTTCCAGAATTAAAGTTCCCTGATTTTTCCCGGTTTTCCAGGTTCTGTTACCACCCTGCAGAACAGTACATACTTCGTAAAAAGTAGTTTACTCGGCTAGAGAAATATTATTTTTATTTTTCAAAATCCGCCGAAAGAGAAAAGCATTGAGCAATTTACTATATTGAATCTGGGCTGCCGTGGCTCAGTACTTTTGTCCACTGCACTAGGAACCTGCGAGTTGTAAACAGCGCAGGTACTGTAACGTATCCTGTGCGTATTTCTCTCTTCTCCGTCATCAAAGCTTCCCATGTTTGTATGTCTATTACTTGACGTTCTCTTGTGTACTTGGCCAAATAGATCTCTTGCGCTTAAAAAAACCCAACATTAAACTGAGTCCGTGTATTTTAAATGCATTTACCTCCAACAAAAATGGCCGACCCACCGGTATAGTGGTTCTCTAGATTGTGTGTGTGTGTGTGAAAGGTTCCTGGTTCAAATCCGGGCATAGATGTTTGTAAGCGTATGGTGTAGAGGCGTCTGGTGCACCTTAAATATGTCATGGTCGCAAGTCCTCACGTTGAGCTGGTGTCGAAGTTTGGAGAGTGGGGTGCGAGCTCAGGTATTGCTTCGTCATCTGACCGTGGTTCAATGTTACGAGGTGTTGTCCTCAGATCTTTCCCCTTAGTAAATGATCCCGGATCGTCGTCAATAGCCTGTTGTGTTGCTCTAGTACGACGTTAACTAAAATTACCATTACCAACAAAAATGTTGATCTGACCGGGGTTCAAAATTACGTGGTGTTGTCCTCGGACCTTTCCCTTGACCCATTAACGGCGGTTGGTAAGAAAATTTGCCATTCGACATTTTAATTTTTTTTTTCTTTGCCACTATATGGCGAGAGTGGTTCCACTCAGTGTTTTTTTCTTTCTAAGAATCAACCAATCACAGTGCTGCACTGGTTGTGTATTTCCCATATAGCTTTGTTGGTGAAAACGAGGTTCAAAGCTACTATTTCTTGCGAGCACGAATTGCTCGTCCATCATCGCTAAAGAGGCAAAAAAAAAATTATTATTTTATTACTGCTTTTTAACTGTTTTTTGTGCTTTATTGTAATAACATGAAACCATTGTTTATATTAATGCACTAAAAAAAATCCAAACAGACGTTAGGTTATTTACAGACGTTAGGTAGACGTATTGTTGATTGGCAAATAATATTGCCAATCGTCGGATGTGTGAAGTTCGATACTATCGGTAGTTGCTTATTACTTTAAAGGTTCCAATACGGATTTGATTATTTTTTCTAATTTTAAAGCTTAAACAGGGTTGAAATTTAATTACGATCTAAAAATAAAAGATTTTAGGTGAATATTTAATTTTTTTTTTAAAGAAAATATTTAGTTCCCACCCCCTCCCTCCCTTCTTTTAAGTCTCACGCTAAATGAAGCTTTATATGTGTTATTTGCTCTCAATAGTGTTTCTGAGTTAGATAGTTTCCATAAAACTGCCAAACATACCAATGTGGCCATCCAGCCTCCTATTGAACGAGTGAGAAAATGCTGATGCAGAGACTGACAACGATTCCGACAGAACTGATGACGAAGTGCAAAGAGATCTCGATCACTTGCCCTGGAGAATACTCTCCACCACATGTGAAATAAGTCGTCAGTTAGACCAGTGCTCCCCAACCTTTTTATCGCTGCGGACCGGATCAATGTTTGATAATTTTAACGCGGCCCGCTAAGGAGGGGAGGTTGATTGTTTATATTTTAGATTGGGGGGGGGGGTTTGATATAATAAATTATGAATATAGAGGGATTTAACATTTTAACTCACTAGAACGCTAAATCAATGAGAACCCTGGGCTTGTTTCTTTGCAACGAGACGCTTTCATCTGGGGGTAATAGGAGACAATGACATCCGAAGTGTGTTGCTTAAGTCCAGTTTATTCCGTTGTTTTGTTTTGGTTGCTGTCACTGCAGAAAACGCCACCACACACACATAGGTTGTCGGAAATGGCAATAGGGATTTAAGTGCTGTGGTGGCAATCTCAGGGTATTCTGACATGACTTTAATCCAGAACACCGGCAGAGTTGTTGTCTCGAACGTAGTTTTAAGGCCGCCTTCATTTGCAATTTCCAGCTGTTAATCTTCTTCTTGCACATACATGCTAGATTCGCCTGATTTGTTGACAAATGGGTCGCGGATCCATTCCTTACCACTTCGTGGGTCTTTTGTTGTTGGGAAATAGCGCTCGAACTCTTTTAAAAGCAAAGACAGCTGATCGTGCACCAACTGGGAGAATGAATGTTTAGGCGCAGTCTCGCCTAAAATCCCTGCTAATGTCTGAAACATGTACAAAATGCCTATGTTCACGCGCCGTCCCCATAACTTCAGTTTGGCTTTAAATGCAGCTACTTTGTCTGCCAACTTGAAAACAGTTGTCACATTTGTCAAAATTAGAAAATAGAGACATACAGAATTCATAAATCATAATTGAAGCTCCAGTAACAGAACAAATTTCAAGTTCTGATTTACCGCCTCCTAATTTGAGTGGACATTTCATAGATAAGAACCGCACAAACCCGAGAGAACTACACCACAGTAAATAAAATGGAAATAATTTAATGTTCCTTGGGCGGCCCGGTGCCATTTGATCCACGGACTGGTACCGGTCCGCGGCCCGGGGGTTGGGGACCACTGAGTTAGACCATGAAGAGAGCGATGCAGATGATACATCGTTACCAAGCACTTCTGTTACCCGATAAAGGCCACAGCAAATAAAATCTGAAAGTAGAAGATCTAAAAAAAACAAAGAAAAAAGAACGAAGCTGGAACAAAAATCTAAAATTTTACTACCATGTACAAACCAACTGCCATGGATCTGTATCACGAAAGTAAAATTCCCATTACAGAGTGAAAAAACTTTTTTTCACTCTAGACCAATGTTTCCCAACGTGGGGCCCACGCCCCACAGGGGGGCAATTTGATTGTTAAGAGGGGCAATTTGAAAATGGACTCGACACGAGTTTAACCCTTTTGCTCCTGGCCATTTAAATGCAATGCTAGATTTCGGTGCCAAAATTGAAAGAAAAAAGCGAATTCTTAAATAATTGTGGCCAATAAATATTATAAATTTGTATGACGAGACCAAAATATCAACTGGGTTTTTGGCGGCGGCGAGTTAACTTCCTTGCGGCAGACGGCAGGCTCCGCGTGGACCCCCGTGGAATCTCGCTAAACAACGCCGTTGTTCGCATCTTAATGGCCCGTCTCAACTTCTGTAGTGTTTCGCAGCATTCAGTTGGTGTTAATTTGAAATAGGCGTCCGTAAAAACTGTTGTAAAAGTCTAGTTGATTTAAAAAATATATACATATTGTATAGATATAATTGGTAAGTATTTGATTTGAGTTTTATTTATTTTAATTTTAGAAGCATAATTTTCCTGAAAAATTTGTCAAATGGAAAAAAATATGTTATTTTGTGGTGGCGGTGTGGTAAATGTGTTATATAAATTTAAATAAATATGCATGTTTTAGTATACGTTTACTCTATGTCACATTAAATTAATTTTATCACATACTTTAGTTTTTGTTTTTAATTAATCTTGTATAGATTTCTTTCAGCCCATAGTAAAATGAGTGGTGCAAGCAAGAAAAAAGTTCGTCAATATTCGGAGGAATATTTAAAATTTGGGTTCATACCTGCTGTCCACGATGAGCGGTTTCCTTTTTGTCTTTTATGCCAGCAATGCTTGACCAACGAATCAATGAAACGAGGTTGTCTTGAGGCGCATTTGAAGGCGAAACATAATGCTCATATTAATTCAGATTTGAATTACTTTCAAACTTAAAAGAAAAATTTTGAAAAGAGGACAACAGTAAAGTCTCTATTTACTGCTCACACTTCAACTCATAATTGTATTCTTGAGGCTAGCTATCAAATTTCTTTATTCATCGCTAAATCTGGAGAAAATAATACTATAGGAGAGAATTTAATAAAACCGTCAATATCAGCATTTCTTAAAACGGTTCTTGAAAAAGATGACAAAGATGTAAAAGCTATGCCACTCAGTAACAATACTGTTAGTAGAAGAATAGACGAAATGAGTGAAGATATTGAAAAACTACTTGTTGAAAAGCTGAAAACAAGAAAGTTCTCAGTGCAAATGGATGAATCAACTTTGAGAGACAGTGAGGCAGTATTGATAACTTACGTAAGATATATTGATAAAGGGCATTTTGCTGAAGAAATGTTGTTCTGTAAAAGATTAGAAAGCACCACTACCTCCAAAGATATATATATATATATATATATATATATATATATATATATATATATAATAGCTAAAAAACTACTTAGATATCAATAATATACCAATGAAAAAATATAACATCTTGTGCTGTAGATGGTGCTCCTAATATGATGGGCAAGAAAAATGGCTGCGAAAAAATTGATGAAAGATGAGAATCCAGAAATGATTCTAGTGCATTGTGTTATTCATAGGGAAAACTTGGTAGCTAAAAACATCTCGCCTGTTCTAAATGAAGTACTACATTCAGTAATAAAGTGTATCAATGCTATTAAAGCTAATGCCAAATGTGAGCGTCTCTTCAAGCTATTTTGAGAAGAACAAAATGCAGACCATGTGAGACTTTTACTTCAAACTGAAGTAAGATGGCTCTCTAAAGGGAACTGCTTGAAAAGATTTAGGGAACTGTTTGATACTCTTAGTGATTTTTTAAGCGACAAACCTGAAATGAAGTATCTGTTAACAGTCGATGGTAAAGCATTTGTGAGTTATTTAGCCGATATCTTTGAAAACTAACTAAGCAACTTCAAGGAACAAATAAAACTCTTGTTGATGCAAAAGCGAAGATATTAGGTTTCATTACCCTTATTGTGTTATGTCAGAAATAAATTAACAACAAAAACTTTGAACAGTTTCATTGGCTCCAAAAATGTGAAGTAAATGATACCGCTTTACTAGTTATTGTCCATCATCTGAAAATTATATCGGCTGATTTAAAAGAAAGATTTTCCGACTTAAAACAAATTGATTTTCCAACATGGATGATGCAGCTAATGTTAGTGGATTTGTCTGATGTATCAAATATGCAGTATCAAGAAGAACTCGCAGAAATGCAAAATGATGAGTCAGTTAAAACTTTATTTAATATATAAGGAGCGATGGCATGGCTTTGTGAGGAAACAGAAATCAAATATCCAAATTCAACCAAATGTGCAAGAAAACTATTGTTACCGTTTCCATCTTCATATTTACCCGAATGTGCTGTAAATGATTTACTGCTAAAAAAAAGAAATCGTCTGAATATAACACAACGGGGAGACTTGAGACTGAAGCTAACCAAATTGGAACCTAACATAAAATCTCGGTGCATCAAGCGCAAGGATCTCACTAAATTAAAATATTAAATTATTATAGAAAATTCTTTCGAATTTGAATTTCAGTTTTTCATTATATGTTTTGAAAATTTATTTACTGTGTTTCGTTAACAATTTCCTAGTGATTTCTTCCTAAAACCTATCATTTAAGTTTCTTAAGTGAACATTCAATTTTTTAATATTATAAATTATGTATATGTTACATAGGGGGGCATAAGAATTTTAGAAAGGCTTAGGTGGGGCGTGGCACAAAAAAGGTTGGGAAACACTGCTCTAGACTGAGTAAAAAACGAACTAAACACAAAACTCCAAAATCTCACTCTCAAACTTTAATATTATAACATCTTAACACTAACGTAACTAATCTCACAGACGACCACACACAGAGAGCACACCACAAGGAATGACGCAGCAGCAAGTCTTCGGACGGTCAGAAGAACCCTCACAACAACCCCCCTAGTTGGGAGTTGATGAAAGAACCACCACAGATTACATAGGAAGGGTGATGACCCACGTGACTTTCAAATGTTGTTTTTACCGCGTTATACAATTCACGCAGTCGTAAACACAGAGTCTGATAAACCACATTTTGACACAAAACCTATTGTAAGAAGTTTTGGAACACCTCCCATCGGTTCAGGAATATCTTTAGTGCTGCAGAAGAATGCATCCGACCAACAAAGATGTGATAGACGGGATCTCATTGGCTTTAAGTTAGACCAACAGTTTGGACGATGCAAAAATTGTGGTGGAAGGTCAGTTTATAGATGCCAGAAATGTCAGGGTTCTCTAAATTCTGAGTGTCATCTTGCAGCATAGTCTAAACCATGAGTGCAGCAAATGTTTGAACTTTAGGGGTCATGCTCGTCTTCAGAAATAGGATTGCTTTACATAATAGTTATTAAATATGAATATTGAATTGGCTTTTTCGATTATATACTTGGATAAACTCTGTTCATTTAAATTTCTTCCTTAAATACTAAACGTAATAATATGGGAGTAAATACAAAGGCACTGAGAAGGTGGCTCCACCTATGTGGATCCACAACTGGTCAATATTCCTTCACATTGTTTGTTTTAATGTGTTGTATACATTTTTCATTGTTCTTTTTTGAGTTATTTGTGTCTTTCTATGTATATGTATGTAAAGTGTATAATAATTTTACATTTATGTGCACCCTACAAACGATTGGTCAAAAATTTTGACAGTTACAAAATCATAAAAATAATTTTCGAAAATATTCAATGTATACTTAAATTGATCTAAACAAACAAGTTGCAAGATAAAAATTTAATTTTTTAAACTTTTTAAAGTCGTCTTTAATGGGTTAAGGGATTGATCCCAGACCGTCGTCAATAGCCCTTTGTGTTGCTCTAGTACGACGTTAATTAAAAATTACTAATTACAACCCATTGGGTTGGGATCCTGGACCATCAACAAAAGCCCGTTGTGTTGCTCCGGTGCGACCTTAATTACCTACCTACCGACGAAAATGTTCGGAAAGTATATATTTTCCTTAACTGAGTCCATGAGGGTCAAATTAAATAATTATCAAGAATCAAGAACAAATATTGTAAAATTAAAGCTGAATATGGCAATTGATAATTTTTTTTAATTAACGTCGTGGCTATTGACGACTGTCCGGGATCAATCCCCAATTGGAAGAAATCCGAGGACTTCACCACGTGATTTTGAACCACGGTTAGATGACAAGGCAATACCTGAGCCGGCACCCCACTCTCCAAACTTCCACACCAACCTAATACGAGGACTTTCGGCCACTACAGATTTAAGTTGCACCAGCCGCCGCTACACCATACGATTACAAACATACATACACTGACCCAGATTCGAACCATATACCAACCGGAGGGTTGCAAATTCAAGAGTTCCAAGTGATTTCGGCGAGATCCAAGATTCGACCCATTTCGCTGTTATTGTGATATCTCGTCATCAAGATATCACCGATTTTTTGGATGATGACGAGTTCAAGATCAGATCAGTTTTCCTCCAATGACCATGTGTCTCGTCCATCAAGATCAGCGGCCGACCAACCGGTACAGTGGTTAAGGCCTCTAGATAGGAAGGTTCCTGGTTCGAATCCGGGTCCGGGCATGGATGTTTGTCATCGTATGGTGTAGAGGCGGCTCGTGCACCTTAAATCTGTCGTGGTCGAATGTCCTCACGTTGGATTGGTGTGGAAGTTTGGAGAGTGGGGAGCCAGCTCAGGTGTTGCATTGTCATCTGACCGTGGTTCAAAATTACGAGCTGTTGTCCTCGAATCTTTCCCTTAAGGGACTGATCCCGGACCGTCGTCAATAGCCCGTTGTGTTCCTCTAGTACGACGTTAACTAATAATTACCAATTTTTTTCACCATCAAGATCAGTTAATGATTTTGATAAAAACGAGTCATTTCGTCAAGACAACTCGAAAACAAACCTTTAATTGTTGAAGTGAAGTGCATTTCAAATTCTCTTAACCGGTTGTAAATTTTCATTTCATATGGGTGCAAGAGTTTGTGGCAAATTCACTGTTTCCAAATAGAAAAAAAAATTAATATTTCTAAACTGGGGGTGCCTGAAGTCCATCAGCCAGTCCTCTGTGTACGCCACTAGAACGACGCCAAAGCAAATTACATTATTTCAAATGATTGAATGTATTTTTCTGCTTGTTTTCATCTATCTTTTCCTTCCTACGACTTAAAATGAAAAAAAATCACGTGTTCCGGGATTCCTTGCAAAAAGTAAAACAAGCAGCTGATACGTTTAGCATCAGCTGAAAATTCCATCGTGGTGGAATCACGGTATGGAAGGTCGTGATATATCCCGGGACTGCGTGAGAAGTTTATTTTCCACGTGATTGCTATCCACCAGACGTCTCGCCCACCCACGCGACCCTTTTCTCAAATAAAGTGTAATTTGTGCTGGGATTATTGCCGGGGCGTCACGAAACCAGATTTAACCACCCGATGAAAACGTATTCATGATATATTCATTTTGCGATCCTTCGCCGTACGAGTCTCGGCTGCTGCTGTTGCTTCGGCAAGCAACTCCCGTGAAATGGCTCTTGAACACGGAACAAGATCACGAGCTCATCACCACAAAATCACATAGGGTTTGTTTTCCGTTGCATCTCTTGGTCTCCATTGCACCTCTTCCCGGTTTACCTGATGTGCATTCATTCTCGTCATCGACTTTCTAATGAAATAGAGAGAGAGAAAGCATGTGGGCGGAGTCGCTGTCGTACGATCTCTGAAGGTAATTCACGTGGGTTTACCAATCGACATTGTCGATTGGGTATCGAACCGAAAACTAGTGTTTTTGTTCATGGTGGAGGAACACTTCAACCAATCAATTATTTAGGATTCGTGCTTTTTGTTCCCATAACCACAAGTGACAGATATTCAAACCAAGAAACCCGAAGAAGTAACAAAAAGGTGCGCGCGCATGCTCTGTCTATTTCATTAGAAGGTTGATGCTTCTAATGAAATAGACGGAACATGTGGACTGTGAGTCGCAGTTGTGAGATCTCTAAAGGGTAAATCACGTAGGCTTACAGATTGGTTCAGCCGATTGGCTATCGAAGAGTGGTTTTTGATCAAGGTTCATAATCACAAAGCAATCTATTACTCAGGATTCGTGCTTTCCCCCCATAATCACGTGACAGATCTTCAAACGTTCCGACTGTGATTCTCTACTGCTCCCTCTCTCTTGTTCTCTCGTGTTTAGACCTCATAATGAAAGAAGGGACCGACTTTGCGAGGGGTGGGTGTAACTTGAACGAGTAAAATGCAATTAATTCTGTATTTAATGGTCAAAAAGATCAAATTGGATTTTCTTTTTATTTAGAAAACTTAAAAAAGATGCTCCGCTGAGTTGTAACGTCACGACCTACGTCATCATGAACGCCTGGAATGCTTTGCGAAAGCAGAGGAAGAACAACGAGTGCGGATGGGACGGCTGATGGCGTTGTATTCATCTATATTTCAAATGTCTTTCTTTTAAATTAATGTCATGTTTGTCCGTTCAAGTGGTGCACGTTCCTGTAATGTGTGTTTGTGTCGTCCAAGCCAATAAAGACTTGGCGGTCTAATCCAGCTACCTTATTCCGTCTAAGAAACACCTTACAGAGGTGGTACAGTTCGCTCCCATGAGCTGGTTTAGTTCGTAAAACGAAGATAGCGCTATGGACTATATCATAAACAGGATACTACAAGAAAGTTCGCTGTGGACTATACATACCATGAACAAGAACGAGGAAGTTTTCTGTTCAATATCGAATGTGTCGGGCACATTGTCTTGACGATCTGAGTATGTCACCCACCACCAAATCTCGCCAAACCGCTAGCTCACGACAAGTTCAGTTTTACAATAAAAGAACATAAGGTTTATGACAGGGCACCCTACATCATTTGTTCGGAGACCTGAGGAAATTGCCAACTTCAAGCTATGTAGAGAACCGACAGCATTTTCAAAATTTAGGAAAGTACTTTTACGTCGTCATGGATCAACGCAACGGGCTATTGACGACGGTCCAGGATCGTTCGCGAAGATTAAGATCCGAGAATTACACCTGGCAATTTTAAACCGCAGTTAGATAACGATTCGAGATTTAGAAACAGTGACACCAAAACAATTAAACTCGTGTCAGGCAAAAATACTTACCCTGACTGTAATATGGCTAGTCCTGACCACATCCACGTCATGGAAAGACATTCATGATGATCCGAGACATCTTTTGGACATTTTTCGCCGGAGACATCATGGTTTTGGTCTAGTTTTGATACAGGATAAGAAAAAATCTCTCGGTAAAAGTAGAGTTGGGTTTTGTTTCTTTGAATAATATATATTATTCAGTCTTGTTATATAATTTAGGAACATTAATTAAGTTCATGAGGATTTTTAAAGGTCACGACAGAATTACCTGGTATGGCTCTGTATGAATTATTTCAATATAGATTGAAAACGAACCAGAATATTTTCTTCTATTGTGCATTAATAAATTTAACTACCCCTTAAATATCCAGAATTTATAGTCCTGAATGGTTATTAAATTTTCATTAGCTTTAAAATTCTCATGATTTACTTTTTACATGCCAATCACCTCTATTACACTTATAATCAACATGTTCTAAAAGCCCCTGACAACTATTTTTTTTAATTAGTTACAATATTCATGATACCATTAACGCTAAGCATGCGGTATGCTTAAAGACAAAAGACATGAATAAATTTTTAGTTCAGCCTGGCCATAGTTAAAGAGGTGTTTAAAGTCCGATATTCACAAGTCTGTTTGGGCCAAGCAACCATATTCAGTGCAATGAACTATGTGTTATGTTTCCTAAAAAACAGTTCAGATTTTCTCCACCAGAGAAAAAATGCCTAAGCTCGATTTTTGAAGAGCAAGGAATAAAGTTAACTTTTTACAGTAACTTTTGTTTTGGCGTCACTTATACAGGTGTTGTTTAAGGTTTCACTTTCACTTGTTCCAAAACCTGCATTCTCTACACACCATTATTTTCTACTGCAGAACAGATCAGGGTTTTTTATATTTGAAGACAACGACACCGTTGAAGCAGCTGATTAACAAAATTTAACATCTTTGCTCAATACATCTCAGCAATGCTGGATCTAGTCACTGGGCATGTTGACGAAACAAGGTTGAATGTGTGTGTGTGTGTGTGTGTGTGTGAAGCGTGAATCCAACTCCAAACTTATTTAAGACGACTGTAAACAAATCTGCGGAAACGCATGAGTGTTCCCAAAAGCCTAACTACTGAAATAATGCTTGTTTACAGCTCTAATTTTAGTGAAAATGTAATGGATCACACCATAGCTTTCAAGGACATGCTATTCGATTTCCAAGCAAGGTAGGAATGTCAAAACAATTCACATACAAGGTCTGCGTCATTTTGGAGCACTTATACAGTGTGGCTGATCTTGTAAAAGAAAAAATTGAGCAATTTACGCCTCACTTCGGCACCATAGCTTACCTGGTAATTTTTGTTTTGGTAGTTTTTAATTAACGTCGAACCAGAGCAACGTAACAAGCTATTGACGACGGTCCGGTATCAACCCCCTAAGGGAAAGATTCGAGGACAACACCACGTAATTTTGAACCACGGTCAGATGACAAGGCAACACCTGAACTGGCACCCCACTCTCCGAACTTCCACACCAATCCAACGTGAGGACATTCGGCCACGACAGATTTAATGTGTACCAGCCGGGCCTCTACACCATACGCTTAAAACCATCCATCCACTGACTTGGATTCTAACCAGGAACCTTCCGATCAAGAGGCTAACACTTTAACCACCAGGGTTGGTCGGCGCAAAAGAGGATGGATTTTATATTAATTTTATACATTTTTAAACATTTTTAAAGTGTGCAATTTCTTATTTTAAAATGACAATTAAACTTTTTTTTTAATAATTTAAAATAAGATGGGTTACGTTAAATTAAAACGGGTAGTATAATATACTCCAAAATTTTGATATAGCTTTTCATTGAAAGACAATTAAAATCAACTACATTTAATTTGTTTTTCATGTTTCATGGGTGTTATTGAAAGCTGTACTTCATAATCAAATAATTGTATCTATCATTCTAAATAGGTACGTGCTTTCCATTTCGAAACCGAATTTATGAATTTAAAAAAGTACCATAAGAGTTCAATTTAAAACTATGTCTGTTGGAGAAAAAAAAGAATTTTAAATAAGGCTTAGTTGATATTGGAATAATATCACAGTTAGTAATATTGAAATTTTTATGTTTTAAGTGATAGAAAGTCGAAGTTTCTTACTCTACTTATCGAAGCTGTTCTTACCCAACTTAGATACGTGTGAATCATTCATTGAATGCAGTACTTTTCTTTTTGTAAAAATGCAGTAAAATCAATCTTTGGTTTATAAAAAAATTTATCGATTGAGTTTAATTTGTCTATATACACTGATGACATTTATTTCTATCACAAGCTCCGTTATTCCACATGCCACTGAATGGAATTTTCAGGAAAAAGTGAGTTTGCTTCAATCTAAATTAGTCACGAATGCCGTAAATTTTTGGCCCCCTTGGATAAATAGAACTCGTGTTAATATGTAACCTATCATACCCACAGGGTTCTAAAATATAAGTGTACCAGATGTAGTGTAGATTGGTCAAAATGTGGATTTGTATAGAGAACAGACAAATGTCAAATCTGTCTTATACATCTAACAGAAGTTCCGTTATTCCACCTGCCGCTGAATGGAATTTCCAAGAAAAATTGCGTCTGCTTCAAATTAAATTAGTCACGAATATCGTAACAGTTTAATTTACCGTCCTCTCATATTGATGATGAAATTCGAAAATATCGCATACTTGATGCAAGAATGGCACAAGTAAAACATATTCATAGGAAAATTAAGTGTAAGACTATCAAGACAAAAATTCGATATTTTTATTGAAAATGAATGCACGTAAATATTCCTAGTCACTTGAGGACTTAAAATCAACTTCTGTAGTAGTCACCTTAGAAATAAAAACTTTCACCAAAAGTGCCACGAAATGGATTATTTTTATAGATACAACATGTATACACATTTGCGTCCGAAGTAAATGTAGAAGCAGTGGAGAAGTTAAAATGGTTATTAAATTTTTTTTTGTACACTTAAATGATGCTAACATTCTTTTATGAAAAATAATTGATGATCACTTTTTAATCAACATATTATAAATTCAACCCGAGCAAAGCCGGGTGTTTCTGCTAGTTGTAAATAAGAGACAAAAAACTTACAAAAACTCATATCTGTGGAGAATGATGTTAATGAGTTAGCTAGTAAAAGCAAAAGGCAAACCAAAATAACAGATTTCTTTAAATAATAAACTATTGTAAAGGAAAAAACAAAAGCTATATGGAACTTAAATTAATCTTTATTTCATGCTCTAAGTTTTGTTTTATTCCGATCCGATTTAACGTTTTCCCGCATATAACGTTATTTCTTTCCGGTTCTTTGAGATACGTTAAATCGGGGTTTCACTGTATTTCTACCTCAGAACACACAGAATCATTAACAGCACCCTATTGGTTGAAAGAATCCTAGGAAAGATTTTATTGGTCAAGAAAGTCAATACTGGTTATAACTCATGAAGAGAAGTCTTCAGGTTGCAGAACGTAAATATGCGTGTAAGCTCTTCTGCAAGTTAAAATTTTCATTAAAACTTTTGAAAAAACGAAAATTAAAAACTAACAATTCTGTTGATTTCTCACCATAGGAAATGATATTTTAGGCACCTCCGTGGTTAGAAAACCGACAAGAAATAATAACTGGTAAAATGTTAAAATTGCTGTCAATTCTCTCATATAAGAGTAGAAAACCGAGTGAATTTGGACACAATTTTATTTTATTATATCGAATTTGTGAATTCCAAATAATTCGAAGATAAAGAGGGTTTATTGTTCTGGAATACAATAAAAGTATACCCTTGTAAAATTAAAGTACACCCTAGTAAAAATATACTTGACCCAATCGGCCATTTCCAATCCTCAAAATGTACCAGCTAGGATAAATACTGTATTTCTTCTATCAGAGAACGAATAAAGATGATGGCAGCCTTCTTTCCCTTAGTCGTTAGTTTAATTCATTTTTGGGGTTCTGTAAATGCCAACCAGTTCCGCTTATTGTCAATAGAACATTAATCACCACACATTCGAGATGCGATCTGCATGGCTAGAAACAGACTTGTTTAATTAATAGAGAATTGCACTTGTGATCAAATACCTTGATATTGCATCTATAAAAACACTAGTCGCGTGTCTAAGCTAGTTTTCTGCAAAAGGATCCCAAAACAGAAAAATTTTGTTAAATTTGAAATTTTCACAAAATGTCTATCAAAATGTAACTCTTTTTGCATTTGTTTTGTTGGGTTGCTTCGTTGAGGACTTTTCATGGCGGTGTGACGTCTGGAAAAAAAAAAACGATTTCCACAGCTGCGTGGTTTTTCCACGAGAGGGGAGCAGACGGCCACGTGCGTTACAGTCGGATCGACTTCTTGCACCTAGAGTGCCTATATAATAAGAGTGGTGACAAGGGACCAAATTTGGCCCAATGAGCATGCGCGGCAGCCATTTTTCTACCAGAATCGTCTCAAAGAAGAATGCTGGTCGAATTAATATATCATTTCAGGGAGAACAAAAAGCATATGATTGTTATAATATGGATACATTCGGTATAAATGAATCATATAAACGCCCAATTACGTGTGTAATTGATGAGATGGATTGCACAACGCGCTAACTTAGATTGTGAGAAACACCGTGTTGTTAAAAAAAGCTATTTATTTAAAAAGTCTTCAAATTTATACTGACAAAACATTAAAATAATAATAAATGAACATTCTAGAACACGAAATGGAACATGAATAAGCTATATTTTCTTTTTAATTTAATGTACACACGTTTTTCTAGAACACACAAAAAGTTCCCATGTTAAGTCTACGGGAGCTAGGAAAAGACCGCCTCAGGCGGTAGAAAAGGTCTCTAAGCCAATCAGAAAGTGTTTCCCGTATGTCGCCACTCTTATTATATAGGCACTCTACTTGCACCTGGTTATCACATTCATCATTTTCTAACGGTTCCAAGATCCAAAAGAGGGGACTCACGCGTGTGGAGTTGACATCTTTACGGGTGTTGCAGGTGTCATTGGAAAACACCCGTTCAACATTCCAAGAGGGAGGCAGCTCCTCCGAAAAACGCAGACAGGAGAGTCAGAAGCCATGGAAGATAGTGGTGGACGAATAGAGCTCACGAGACAGCTATACGGTGAGGTTGAACACCGGTAAAAAAAACTAACTGTGGTGTGAAACTTTTGTTTTTCATAAACAATCGTTCAGTGATTGTTCAATGTACATAATTTTATGGATATTTTTCAAATTGTTAAACCTTTAAGCAAAATATATAGCTTGAAAAGGTAGCCAGCTGAGTTTGACTCCATTGTATTGATGTGGTGCCACAACGAGCATACTAGACGGAACTGCGCCAAACACGACAGAATGACAAACACACAAGGAAAGTTTGACTGACACAAGATAGAGAGATACAACATAAAGAGATTAAACTTGTTCTGCATACAACTCTCATTGTTTTGTTGGGAATTAGTTTGATACAAATCTAGATTAGAAATGCCTTTCACCATGTCTGTTTTGGCCCATTTCCATAAATTCAGGCAAAGGTTGTCTTCTTTCCGAAATCTTATTTACCGTAGCCTTAGCCCTGCAAAAAAGGGGACAATTGTCTCTCGACAAGATGTATTGTGAGGGTTCATGTTATATGATCAGCAAATTCAAAGATAATCAGTATATTTGGCCTAAAAGTTATCTGCACCAAGAGTTTCTTACTGGATCTGTAGCTGATTGAATTGGCTGTTTCCATTAAGGAACACGGAAAGTAAAATACTCCAGAAAAATCAAATACATTTGTCCTTTTTGTGGGTCTGTTAACTCGTTCACGTGAAAAGATCACAATTATTTAATTACTTTTTGATCTACCTGGTGTTTTTTTTAATAAAATACAGAATTGTCTATCCATCCTCTCTCTCTCCAGTTTCGGTAACTAAATTGAAAACACTCCCATTCACATTTTCGTATTACCATCATATAAATGTGTCTTACACGCCTACTCCCTTCGTATTTTTACATTTTAATTTAATATTTCAGCATACATTTTACATTATAGAATGCATTTTACAACAGACAACAACATGACACACCCGTCAAGTAATGGATATACACAAACAAAGAAAGGTTAAAGACAGAAGAGAAATACACCCAGAGAGGAATCGAACTCGACTCACAAGTGGCAAGAGCAGTGGGCAACTCACTGAGCCACGGTGCCCCCCTCTTCGCCACCCCAATGATCGAACCACCTTCAATCATAGGAAGTGTTAAACATATAAATATTTTAGATATCGCAATATATATAAAAATAAGCTTATTGATTACTTTAAACATACGTGCCAGCATTGTTTACAAGTGCCTTATATTATGCAATACAGATTTTTTCGAGTAAAGTAACCATGACTTATGTAAGCAAAACTAACTTTGTAAACGGATCAGTCTCTGCATTTACATCAAGGCTAATCCATCACAATAACTCTGCAAGCTGAAAAAGAATATGGATGTTATCATTGTCCTGTCGAACTAATTATTTTAAAATGATCGAAATGATAGTGAAGTGGTAAAGTGAGAGCTCTTGGTAACTTCAAGCAATCATATATGTATTTGGAAAGGTCAACACACGTTTCCTGGTGCTACTGCAAGCCTCAAATGCAACCATCTCCTTACTAACTTGTTCAGTAGCTCACATCATTTTTCAGAAAATCGTGCCAATAATATTTCCAACCGTCGTGTTCATCAAAACGAACGCTTCTTATTATTTCCATACAACTCTTTTTCAACTGTACGGCCTGCTTGCTTTCTTAGACCTCTTCTTATACTCTCTCCGTTAAAAGAGAACGTGACTTTATTTTCTGGTAATGTAAGAAGTTAATGGATTAAAGAGCTTGGTGGAAAGTGGATTTTAATGCTCGAATATTTAATGCCCTCGTTATATGGCATCTTTAAGTATTTCCTGGCTCAAATATTTTTACCGAATTCTAGAATTTAAATAATTGCAAAGTACATAATCAAATAGGTCCATTTGTCTTCTAAAACATTCAAGTGATTGCCTGTTTAGATATAAATTATACATTTTGCTTAATTGTAAGGTACTCAAACTTTTACTGTCCAGAAGTAATATTTGTTTCACCTTGTTTAGAAGGCAAAATAAATAGAAATTTTTTAACAACTCTTACTATCAGTCTAACAAATACGATCTGCTTGAGGTAATACAAAATTTAGGTATGGCTATGCCTGACATAATACAAAATTTAAGTATTACGTTTTTCAGTTATTCGAAGTGGATCCATAACGATATGTAACAATATTTTTAACATGCATTACTTCATACTTGCATTGCGATCCTACAAATGTTATATTGTCAATCCTTGGCGTCATCATGCAATACTCAACATTTAGTATACTTCGAATCTTGAAAGAAAATTTCGTAACTCTACTATCAATCTAATAAAAGAAAGGAATTTTACCAAAACTTTTCAATGGACAAATTAAGAATTGAACCTTATCATTTGCAAAGTGGATGGATCTGATCATTTTGTTTATTAATTTCAAGAATTTTTATTAACTATGCATGTAATGAAGAAGAAACTTAATTATTTACGACATTAGTTACTTAAAAATTTTAATAAAAATTATTATAGGTCAAATATGCACGAAAATTAATTCAACCAAAATTTGTATAACATTTTCATGAATGGAAGCTTGAAAATTAAATGTTATGAATTATACGAACTAACTTTCGAAATTTTTAAAAAAAGTAATATAGACTAGCATCTATGACGCGTCAAGGAAATACGCATGATTATTGTTTAAACATTTAATGTCTTCTTTAAACAACATGACAGTAAAATGAACTGAATTTATCAGATAACATAACTACTCGTTAATTACAGCAGATTTTGTAAATAAAGTATTTAGAGATTTTATAAGTTAGTATCTATAAGGTGAAGAAAGAATGAAAATATTCGTGTTATAATATAAAAATACGTGGTATATTATCTATATAAAAAAAGGTAAAATTATTCTATCAATCATCAGTTTTAGTTCCAATCAACCAACATTCCGTGGTTGTGTGCAAATTCCAACATCCCTGTCAAAATGTACAAAGGAGTCAATTTCCTTCATTAAAAAAATAGTTTCGTTCGTAATAATAACTTTCAATCGTTTTTATACCTGTCAATAAAATTCTACCCACTCGTGGCTAAAGAATTAAAAATTTTCGTTTAAGTAAGTTTCATAAGTTTGAAAAATATAGCATTAAATTTCTTCTTTTCCCACTTTTCTTAATCACATACTTCATATTTTTGAGTGAATTTTACTTTGAAATTTAAAATATGAAAAGCAATTTGAAGAAATAAAGCGTCTGTTTTTATTTGGTATCGTAATATGGATTTTAAAGTGTTTTTAAAGTTTCCCTTTGAATTGAAAGAAAAAATTCTCTAAAACACAATTTGTATTACCTGTTTCTAATTATAAATTAAATCAATTCAAACGGCATATTTCATGGATTTCAATTTTCTTTATAAAACGTGCACTCTAAGACAAAATAAAAGTTGCACCTAGAAGGAACTGTCAGAATACAATGAAAGTTACAAGGTTGGTAAAGGTCTTATGAATGAGTAAATGGTTAAAATTTGAGACTGAAATACGTAAACTTTGTTGAGAATTTTTTTTTTTTAAAGTAGTAGCATTCGGTATGGCGTATGACCGCCGTTATTCCTAATGCACCTACCAAGCGCCTTGGTATTGAATCATACAGGCTCTTTATGAAGTCCTGAGACAATCCATTATATATATATCCGACATATTATATTTTGAACTTATCAAAATTTATTTGCTTTACCATTATTTGGTGATTTTAGTACCAGCTGATTCAAAAAGCAGAATTTGCTCACAAAGTACTTCTTTTGAACAAATGATGCAGACTTAATTATTTCACTATTTAGTTAAATATTAATACCTCTGTTGAGGTATATGTGATCCTTAACAGTCGAATATTTTTGAACCAACCTTTAAAAGATTAAAAAAGGCAGGATACATTTGA
Source organism: Metellina segmentata (assembly GCA_947359465.1). NCBI lineage: Eukaryota > Metazoa > Arthropoda > Arachnida > Araneae > Tetragnathidae > Metellina > Metellina segmentata. The sequence continues at coordinate 123,007,528 of OX375876.1, forward strand.
TTTTAGGTGCAGAAAGTACAATGGCTTTATGCGTACGAAAACCATGTTAGAAAAAATAAAGGAATAATTAAAGTTAGTTTTAAGTTTTAACCCCATACCCTAAAAAAGGATTCATATTTTTTTTAAATGAAAATTTAGAATTAAGAAAAAGGAGAGGAAAACGAAACTATTACACATTTCGAACAGAATATTTGTGCACTAATATGTCCCTAAAACCGCAAAATATTCTGTAGTTTCTTTTGGTTGAATTTATCTTAACGAATAAGAAAATATTTTATGTGCTACATTTTCATCGTCCTTTTTAAGAAAATTTTGAAATGTGTGTGTGTGTGTGTTTCCAGAGAATTTTATATAAACAGCCACCGAAACGACAGAGTTTGAATTTCGCACAGGAATTTCGAATGCAGGCTATTTCGAAGTGAACTGAAGTGACGAACCCTTATCGGTTTGTTTATATTTTGGTTGCGTTCGTGTCACGCTTTATGTAACATCTAATTTGCCTTTGAAAATGGGTAGCATGGAAACTTTCCCACCTCTCAAAAACGATATGATCATTCGAGCCGCATGGGGACAAAAAACGGAACACGTTCCCGTGTGGATCATGCGTCAGGCGGGCAGATATTTGCCCGAATTCCAAGAAGTCCGCAAGAAGCACTCCTTTTTCGAGATCTGCCGTACGCCGTCTCTGGCTTGCGAAGTGACGCTGCAACCCCTCAGACGCTTCGATCTGGACGCCGCTATCATATTCTCGGACATCCTGGTCATTCCTCAGGCCCTTGGAATGGAAGTAGAAATGAGGGCTGGAGTCGGTCCGGTTTTGCCCGATCCCCTGAAGACCCCCGGTGACATATCCAAGCTCACCTACCCCGTTGACGTGCAGAAAGAACTGGGATACGTCTTCGAAGCTGTGACTCTCACTCGTCACCAGTTAGATGGTAAGGTACCTTTGATAGGATTCGCAGGTGCACCCTGGACTTTAATGTGCTACATGGTAGAAGGTGGAGGGTCCAAGACGATGACCAACTCCAAAGGCTGGCTCTACAAGTGGCCGGAGGAAAGCCACAAGCTGCTTCGGATTCTCACCGACGTGATAGTGGAATACTTAGTGGGCAAGATTCGAGCGGGAGCTCAGCTTTTGCAGTTGTTTGAATCGAACGCTGAGTACCTAGGTCCCCGCATGTTTGCAACTTTTGCATTGCCGTACATCAAAGAAATCCGAGAACGTGTCAGGTCCATTTCAGAAGAACAAAAACTCCCCAAAGTCCCGATGATTCTCTTCGCTAAAGGAACTTGCAGCTCCTTAAAAGCCGTTTCGACTGCTGGTTATGAGGTGATCAGTTTGGATTGGACTATTTCTCCACAATCGGCCAGAGAGATAGTTTCCTCGAATACCTCTGTGCAAGGCAATCTTGACCCATGTGCTCTGAAAGCAGATGCTGCAGGTATTTCTTTGATGGTGAAGGAAATGATAAATGGGTTTGGAACTCAGAGGTACATTGCAAATTTAGGTCATGGGATATACCCAGATATTAATCCTGACAATGTAAAAGTATTTGTTGACTCTGTTCATGAGGTATCAAAAAATATAGGATGATGTTAAAGTTGTAGGACTAATCTGCAGAAATTGTAACAAATTTTTTTACAAACATGACATTTGAAAATGTTGAGATTTATTACTTTAAAATCTTTTGTTACTTAATTTATTTTTGTATTTCGTAAAATTTGAAAGGTATTTTACAAGTTGAATTTGCTATATATGGAGAAATTATGAACGTGTTAATGTTGCTTGCGATGTAACTTTTTATAGGAAGTGTTGTGAATGCTATTAATTTGTGAATAAATTTAGATATAGTTCTAAACAAGTGAAACACCTGTAATTGCCTTATATACTATCTAGTAAAGTCTTAGTAAAATGGACACAAATCTGAAATCATATAGCTTCAGACAAGTGGAAGTAACTGATGAAATAGTATTTTAATTATTTGTTGTATAGAATCCATGAGAATTTTACACTTCTGCTGTATGATAAGCAGTGGCAAATTTATACTTCTGCCACCTAGGGGCTACCTTAAAGAGCCAACTTGCTCCTTGCATGCTCCCTTTTACTCTTTTCCCCCATAGGTTTATCATTAACACAATAATTAGTACTACCCAAATTTTGTTCAACATTGGTTTGGGGTAAATTAAAAACCAGAACCAGATCGACATGTAACATTGTTTATGCATGTGTTAACAACTCAGAGTAAACAGTGCACAACAAATTCCAATCGCCATGGCGGCTAAAAAATTTGGCCTGGCGCCTAAATTTTCTTTATCTGTGAAAACGTTTATTTTCATGAAAAATAATAGTGATTTTTGAGGTCGTCAAAAATAAAGTGAAATGCCTAATACAGAAAAAATATGTTATTTTTACTGCCTCAGTTACGCTATAAATATTATTTACTGTGCTTGTGTGTAATGAGTTCTGCGATATACTCAGCGTTTAAAAAAATATCAGTATGTTATGTATTGCAAGGGTTCTCAGGCTCCTAAAAAATTGGGCTGGGTCCTAAATTTTTTTTTTTTTTGTCATCTCTTGGAGTAAAATATGAAATTCATCTAAATGTTATTCATTTAGACCGCCTATCAGTAAAACAACTCTTACCAATCAAAGTTCAATAGGTAACAGTTGTTGAAAAAATATTGTTGACTATAATAAGGAACTGTAGTTAAAATAAAAAACAGCGCTAACTAATGGTAAATGTTTAAAAGAACTTCCTTCATGAACTAGAGTTTGAAAACAAATGTGTAATAAATATCATCAAACTCTAATATTTTGGTTAGCTCTGATTCAATAATCAAAATTGCCACATCCTTCAGGCAGTCTTTGGTCATTGTAGAACTTGTATAATTTTTAATTATTTTCAAGACGGAGAACAACTTTTCCACTAAACAGTTGGACACAGCAATTGTTAAGAAACATCTCAGTGCGTTGTCAATATAAGGGTATTAATAACACATGAGTTCGCTATCATGTAGCACTTCACAGATCCTTTCAAAAATAAAAAATGTATACTCTCATTCACAAAAACTTCCAGTGTTTTTAAATCTCTATCATACGAAGCAGTGTCTATTTATCAAGGTCTTCGCCAGCACTAATAAAAAATCCAAACAAGTTGAGCTCATCACGTATATATAGTTTTTCTTTCCATTTTGTTATTTGAACTGTCAACTATGACAAGTATTGATTCTTAAATTTTCTCTGCCTATCAATTCTTCAATGTAAATTAAATTGGTTAACTTTTATTTTTATTGTGACGGGAGTCTGGAATTTTTCCAAAACTTTTTGTCGCCCCCTGGGATATAGCCACCCCCTAAATCCGCCAATGATGATAAGTGCCATCTGATGTTTTTTCTAACACCATTTTTACATCTTTGTCAAATCATGCCAGCTGATGAAGATTATAGCAGAGTTAGTAGATAACTTCAATTTACCAAAATATACTCCATAGTTGAGATCTAATATTCATTCGGTAAAATGTGAAGATGCTGCACTTGCAATATCCTTATTCTTGTAAGAGTGTGTTCTGATTCAGTTGGTTGGTTCTTGGTTTTCTGACACGAGGGCCATATTTGGTCCAGCTATGCCAAGCACAAGAACAAAAAAGCAGAATGGAGGACAGATCATTCAAGTACCATGATGCCCATACACACTTGAGGATGTGCCCCTGAGGGCTTTGATTTAGGAAGACTGGAAATTATTGACAGGATGTTGCAATAATAATGCATCTTCCCAGCTCATTCAATGAGTACTGAACCCAGAAAGTTCAATTTTCATCCTTAAGCATGCCTTTAATCGCATTCTGTGTCTATGGCTGCACGTTGCTGTCCGTTTCAGAGAAAAAATTCTACTTACAGTATGACATAATTGCTTATCTTACAAAACTATTTATATACATATAATTCTCTTGCGTGGCACACCAAAAAGACGTTATTTGTTATCGTATTTTGACAACATTGTACAATTGTTTGTTTACCACAAAGCCTCTCACCTCAATTGAATTTATAGCATTATCGGAGGAAATGTTATTGAAAAAGGAAAGAATTTTAGTTTAGCTGTTGCAGTTTATAATAGAAATGAAAGAAAGCAGAGGATCTTTTCAGGGCACAATTATAGTTTTCCCCAACAATTATAGTTGAACAAGAAGCTTACACTACAACTTTCGACAACAAACTCAATGAAAAAGGGTAGGTGACTCGAATGCTGGGTATTCAATTTCCAAAGCAGCGCTCCCATTTCGACTCAAAATTTGATAAAAGTTTTCATTTGAATCCTGATTTCAGAGGTACTGTATATATCTTTTATGAAAAACACATTTTTATTTGAAAAATACATTTTTTGGAATATCGTATTTTGTAAACAATCCCTTTTGCTCGGACACATGTCTTCATTGATGTGAGCATAGGTTAATGCAGCGAACTAATGAGGATTGCAAAGCAATCTTCCAGGGGCTAGCGAGCAGAGGGCAGGCTCCTGTGTACCTAAATAACCTAACATTGTTGTGTGCCCTTCGGGCAAAGTTATGAACTTTTCACATCGGACGAACTGCAATGCACTTTCTTTTATGAATTTTAGTCTTGACAACTTTTATACTAAGGCTGAATTTTATTGGGCTGCCAGAGGGCTTATGGCTGATATTGCCACTGCCTGATGTAGGAAAAAAATAATAATAACAGTGTTGTCAACTTGGTAAACTTATTGGAAGACCCAAGTAAGATTGCTTTTGTATGTTTGAAAAAATGTATGTTTGCATATTTCCACTACAAACACACTCATTATCTGTTTATTGGTAATACACTGCTTTCCTTAAGGAAAAGTCATGATAATTAAAAATTTAATTGTGACATTTGATGTAAACGTTTATGAAATATGTTATAAATTAGTCGAAATCTATTGATAAAAAATTATTACAAATTCATTAGGTCCCATATGGATTAATTTTCCATGCATTGTCAAAATTTTAATTCACATTTTAGTTTTAGAATATAGTTCAAATTAACACCATTTGACAGTGGCTATCACTCTATTGTAAAGCAAAAAGATTGTCCAAACCAGTGGTCTTTGTTTTCATTGAAAATCCTTCATATTTCACATGTTAAGTTATAAAATGTAAAATATAATCTGTTTACAAAAGTAAATTTGGGCCCTTCACAAAGATCATGGACTAGTAGTGTCACCAGGGGAAATTATTGTTTGGGGGGCAAAGTAAATACCCCACTTACCCCTTCATGTGTTTTGCAACTCTTTATTTCTTAACATTGCCAATATGGTGTATCTCTACTCTACTATATAAAAAAGGAAGTGTCTGTGTACTGACGCAATGGCACTTACAATTATGAAATTTGGCACACAGGTAATCCAAATTTTGTGCAATTTTTCTAACGCGCCCGAATTTTAAAATTTGATCTAGAACATTTTAAAATGATTTTATTAGTTTATTTCTTCTCTCCGAAATGTGACGTCAGAAAGAAGCTAGCCGATTTTCGACCGCTGACGTCACAAGCGTTTTTCGTCCGAAATGCCTTTGGAACCATGCCAGTTCTTCCGATTCTAGCGTGTTTTTATTTACGTTGTTGATAACAGCCATCACACATTTACGTAGAGTTCGTTTGCAAAGCAAACCAAATGGTATTACGTAGCAATCACCAGGGGTTGGCGTGCAGTGTTCACACCTGTCCCCACGAAAAGAACTGTCACGGGCAACGCCTGGCTGGCCACGCATTGGCTAGTATTATAAAAGGAAGTGTTTGTTTCTCTGTATGCAGTGTACTGACGAATCTATGGCACTTACAATAATGAAATTTGGCACACAGGTAAAACGAATTTTTTGCGATTTTTGTGTTCTGAACGAATTTCAAAATTTAATCTAGAGCATTTTAAAATTAATTAATTTTTTTCATCTTTGGTCCAACTTTCCGGAATGTGACGTCACGCGTACCTCGAAAGAATAAGCAGGCAGATTTTCGACCGCTAACGTCACAAGCGTTTTTGGTCCAAAAGCCATGAGAACTATGCCGTTTTCCGATTCTAGAGTGTTTTGATTAACGTTGTTGATTAGTATTCTCAACTTTGTTACGGGCAAAGACTATTTGAGGTTTTCTATTTTCGCAATCGATAAAGATCGAGTAAAAATTTCAACGGATTTAAAATCTGCGGAAATCATTCTTAAAATTATTGTTTTATCTTTTTAATGTTTTCAGAATCAGTAAGATTTAATTTGTAATATAGTGCGCTTCAGGGAGAAGGCAGACAACCTTGGGTCAGTTGGTTTCCGAATTGGTGAATGTGCGCTAGAAAAAAGCTGCTGTGCGCGAAACCACGAATGGCAATCGCCGTGGACGTTTCCCTCCCTGCTAATTCGTTGTCAATGGTATCGTTTGGATCATCCGAATGATGAACTTAGAACCAGAAACCGAGCATAAAGCACCAATGTAGAAGGGATTTGTTTACGTTACCACCAGTCCCCTAATTTAACTATAATAGACTCAGATGCCTTAAGATCCCGCATAAAAATATCGGAGCCTAAGTTGGTAATGGTAATTTTAGTTAACGTCATACTAGAGCATCACAACGGGCTATTGACGACGGTCCAGGATCAGTCCCTTAAGGGAAAGATCCGAGGACTATACCTCGTAATTTTGAACCACGGTCAGATGACGAAGCAACACCTGAGCTGGCACCCCACTCTCCAAACGTCCACACCAACCCAACATGAGGACTTTCGGCCTCGACAGATTTAAGGTGCACCAGCCGTCTCTACACCAACAAACATCCATGCCCGAATCAGGAACCTCCGATCCAGAGGCTAACACCTTAACCACTATACCGGTTGGTCGTTGAGCCTAAGTTGGAAGTAAAGTAAGGTAATTTTAAATAACATCGTACTAAAGCAACACAACGGGCTATTGACGTCGGACCAAGATTAATCCCCTAAGGGAAATTTCCAAGGACAACACCAAACTAACAAAACGCGAGGACTTTCGGACACGGCAGATTTAAGGTACACCATACGCTTCCAAATATCCATGCACTGACCCGGATTTCAATCTCGAACCTTCCTATCTAGAGGCTAACACCTCGACCACCAGACCGGTTGGTCGTCCCTAAAGTGGAAGAGCCTCACAATGCGCCCTTGTTTCGATGTAGCCAAGCGACCCAATGCGTGACGTTGAATCACCACGTATAGTTGGTAGCTCGTATTACCTGAATATTGTAATATTCATCCTATACCAACCATAAAAGTATTAGGTGTACCACGGTTGTGGGTGTTTCGAGGTGAAACCACCTCATTCAATTACTCACTGGTTTTAATATTCTCGCCTCCCGTTTGAAGTCCCCCGTATCACACATCTGGGGCCCCAATGGAACTGGGCCCTTTAGGATTAGACTGGGTGTGGACTAGATATTTTTTGCGATCGAACTTCAAGCAGAAGCATAGTTAGGTTAGGCCTCCACTTGCGATTTCTAGTCGCGGTGTCCCAAAAAGTTGCTGTCGCAGAAAATCTACAAGGTGCACACACTACGATAGATAAATCGGTGAATTAGATTAAAATATGTTTTTTATTCCCCTAATTCAAGTTTCTATCTTCGCCATCGTTGAAGTAAGAGAGAGGATTTCAAATCAGCGTAAAATTCTGCGGCAGATCGATACCAAAAACTTATTTCTTATTTTATTATTTACCATTTGATTGTTTAATTATTTTTATTAAATTAATTATTTTTTCAAAGAAAATCACATTTAAGGTATCGATCTGGTGTAAAATTCGACGCCAGATCTATACCAAAAATAGATTTATTATTTAATTATTTACCATTTAAATATTTATTATATAATGAATTTTTTTTTTAAATGAAAACCACATTTAAGGTATCGATCTGGTGTAAAATTCGACGCCAGATCTATACCAAAAATAGATTTATTATTTAATTATTTACCATTTAATTATTTATTAAATAATGAATTTTTTTTAAAAAGAAAACCACATTTAAGGTATCGATCTGGTGTAAAATTCGACGCCAGATCTATACCAAAAATAGATTTATTATTTAATTATTTACCATTTAATTATTTATTAAATAATGAATTTTTTTTAAAAGAAAATCACATTTAAGGTATCGATCTGGTGTAAAATTCGACGCCAGATCTATACCAAAAATAGATTTATTATTTAATTATTTACCATTTAATTATTTATTAAATAATGAATTTTTTTAAAAAAGAAAATCACATTTAAGGTATCGATCTGGTGTAAAATTCGACGTCAGATATATACCAAAAATAGATTTATTATTTAATTATTTACCATTTAATTATTTATTAAATAATGAATTTAAAAAAAAAGAAAATCACATTTAAGGTATCGATCTGGTGTAAAATTCGACGCCAGATCTATACCAAAAATAGATTTATTATTTAATTATTTACCATTTAATTATTTATTAAATAATGAATTTTTTTAAAAAAGAAAATCACATTTAAGGTATCGATCTGGTGTAAAATTCGACGCCAGATCTATACCAAAAATAGATTTATTATTTAATTATTTACCATTTAATTATTTATTAAATAAAGAATTTTTTTAAAAAAGAAAATCACATTTAAGGTTTCGATCTGGTGTAAAATTCGACGCCAGATCTATACCAAAAATAGATTTAATATTTAATTATTTACCATTTAATTATTTATTAAATAATGAATTTTTTTTAAAAAGAAAATGACATTTAAGGTATTGATCTGGTGTAAAATTCGACGCCAGATCTATACCAAAAATAGATTTATTATTTAATTATTTATTAAATAACGAATTTAAAAAAAAAAGAAAATCACATTTAAGGTATTGATCAGGTGTAAAATTCGACGCCAGATCTATACCAAAAATAGATTTATTATTTAATTATTTACCATTTAATTAATTATTAAATAATGAATTTTTTTTTTAAAGAAAATCACATTTTAAGGTATTGATCTGGTGTGAAATTCGACGCCAGATCTATACCAAAAATAGATTTATTATTTAATTATTTACCATTTAATTATTTATTAAATAACGAATTTTTTTTAAAAAGAAAATCACATTTAAGGTATCGATCTGGTGTAAAATTCGACGCCAGATCTATACCAAAAATAGATTTATTATTTAATTATTTACCATTTAATTATTTATTAAATATTGAATTTTTTTAAAAAGAAAATCACATTTAAGGTATCGATTTGGTGTATTTTTTCACAGATTTCAAATCCGTTGAAATTTTTACTTTATCCTTAACAATCGCAAAGATAGAAACTTGAATCAGTGGAATAAAAAACATAATTCGATGTATAAGAAAAGCTTAGGACCGGTTGCAACTTTTTAATCGCAAGTGTGCACTTGTATTTTACAATGTGTTTTAGTTTTGCGACTGAAAATCGCGCGACTAGAAATCGTAAATGAGGCCTAGCCTTATGGTGGTTAGATAGTGTCAGCTGCAGTTCAGAAATATTTAGTTATGTTTTGTGATTTGTCTTGGAAACAATATTCTATAACTAAAAATAACTAAGCCCTTGTAACAGAAGTACATGGCCTTGGTACCTTTGCATGTTGTTCCTGGTCAATTGACGACTACATGAACATATTGGACCATCAGGTTCTTACGCTCTGGCAATTTTATGGAAAGGACGAATGTTACTTCCAGGACGACAACGCTCCGTGTCATGTTGCAGCCTCTGTCAAGCAGTGGTATCGAGATATGGATGCAAAACGTCTTCCCTGACCTGCTCAGAGTCCCGACCTAAACTCGGCATAAGATTTGTGGACGCGTTAGAGCGACGCTTACGGACCAGGGAGCCACGTCCGAAATCTACAGCTGAGCGGGAGACATTCTTGCAGCAGGAATGGACACAAATACCCATAGCTGTGTATCAAAACCTTGTTGAAAGTAAGCCCAGAAGGGTTGCTTCTGTAATTGCAGCATCTGGGGGATCATCCCCCTATTAAAGCATGTATTATTTCCCTTATGCCATCACATCTTGCTGTCCGATCCATTATTGTAGGGTAGTGTATATTGCGAAGAATAAGAAATTAACAAAATTAATCTGGTGCTAATTAATGTATTGTAGGTAAGTATTTTAACTAATGTCGTACTATAGCAACCCAACTGACTTTTGACGTTTAATGTACTGTTACCTAAATTCGTAATTGGTTAAATAACAAGCTTCGTTGACATTTTGAATTCGTAAATTTTGTTTAGGAAATGGGGCGATATCAACCTCATTTGCGACACGTCCCATGAAGTCTAGCTTTTGCATCTGCCTTCACTTCCTTTTTTACAGAACCTCGTGCTTGTAAGTGTATTTGGTTTATGTAGCATGGTTAACGTATAACAAATGAATCTAATAAAACGAGTTCTGGAATATGTTGAGTTAGAAAGTCGTTTGCGTAAGCCACTTCTTTTAAACTTTCGTGAGAAATTCTCACGCACAACAAGGAATGGAAATAGCCGTTGAAAGCTTCGACCATAGCTTTCCATTTCCTCTCTGTAAGCGATGACTTATTTTTGCAGCAATTTCCCTTTCATTGAACTACAGTTTGTTGTGTTGAAAGAGCAGAAAACTCGCCTCACGCGTCAAAAGTGACGAGATAAACATTCCGACCGTATTACAGCAATTGTGCAGATTGATACCTATTGTTCAAAATGAACTGATCACGAACTTAAATCCCAGGCGTTTAGGCTCTTTTCTGAGAGACAATAGTCCGCTGAACCTAAAGATGTTTTTTTGGGGAGAAGCGGAGTTTTCAAACGGCTTAAACGAAATGGCGATTTTTTTTCTTCCAGATGTAAGAAACATGCCTTATAGAATTCGAAAAATCATTTGTGCGCGCGGAAGAGGAATCCTTTCGTTTGTTAAAATGTAATTGGACGAGTGAGTTCTTCAACCTTTTTATTGCCAAAGAAACGCGCTCATCACGAAAGAGACGAATTGAAAAAGGTAGATAAGATGCCTTCGAAAACAGCCCAGGATTCCTCTGCTTTTTGTAGAGAATCCTTTGACTGCTAAAATTTACGAGTTCTGAAATCATTGCTCTGTAATGTAAAGCGTTTCTATTGCAATAATAGAGATACCGTATCCTCATCGATATACTAGGGGGAACGAGAGGAAAGCGATATTCTGAGGAGTGAGAAAAATTTACTTATCATAGAAAGACGCAATCATACATTCAAATTATGTTTTAGTTTTTTTTTTTAATTTAAAACTAGTTGAATAACTCGACTTTGCTCGTGTTCAAATATGACCGCGTCATTTCCTTGCTTTAACTCAAATACACAAACCTTGTAGAACGTGTTTCACTGTCCGTTTGTATTTATTGCAGGAAAACAAATTTTAGATTTTAAAATTGTGGCTTCGAGATGTACTTTTAGGACTACCTGTTCTACCTAGAGGAAGACAAAATTGGAGTTCCAAACTCACCAAATCGCCACTCCGACACAAGATTCTGACGATACAATTAGTGCCGTTTCTTGGAATATCTTCGATATTTGGAGGGAGAAGTTTGCAACTCCGGTGTAAACGTGGCTGTACGTTGTACTGCTATATAGGGGTAGGGGCTGGAAAAAAAAAAGGGGGGGGGGGTTTCTAGAGGAAGGGTTGGATTCTGTAGCTATTTTGTGAGCATATTTCACGCATAAAATCAATCAGCTTAGGAAACAATCAAAAATGGTGCAGGGTAGCCATCACTGCAAAAATAAACAACAATTATAGTGCAGTATAACGATGCAATTTATCTCTACTGTTAAGAGCGTTTTTGTTGATAGTCATTGCACTACCATTCACACGTTCAGCTACTTTGGAATTTGGAATTATTTTTTCAAATAGTAGGGGGCTCCGCCCCCTGCTCGTATCGCTCGTGAACCCACATGATTGATACGCAATCATATTTAGTTCGCTTCGCGAACTATACTTTTCAACAATGAGGGGGAGGGAATTGCTTCGCAATACATCCCCATTTTTATCGCTGCTGGATTAATTCCGGACCTCTGTACGACTTTAATTGAAAGTTTCCTTCACTTCCCATTGCGATATCTATCGCATGCGCCCGAGTAACGGAAAATTACCTACTTTTTTTCCGAGATTAGCGGATTCGTATATAAGCCGACACTCGTAATTTAGCTTCAGAAAACGTTCAAAAAATTCTCGGCTTATACACGGAAATATATGGTAAATAAAAACAAAATGTTTTTAAAAATGTCAAGAACAAAATATCTCATTTCCACATGAAAAGGAAATTGTTAAATAAATAACATATTGTTAAATTTCAGAGGAAATATCATCATAATTTTAAATGTTTTAACTGATCCGTGTTGAAATAGTACTTTTTAAGATTTTCATATTCGACTGTTGCTATGGAAACGGCGACCGAATTTGCCGGTTTTTCTAAAAACATTGCAAACTTTCTAGCACGTACTTTCAAATTTTATGAATGAATTAATTAAAAATATAACTTTGTACATGACTCGCTATCTAACAATCACAAAACGAATAAAACTAAAAAATTCCGATTTTTTTTTTATAATAGAAAGAAATACCATTTTTGCATTAAAAAAAATACTAACTAAAAAATGTTTATAGAAATTTCTACAGTCGTGTCAATAGGATGTGTCGAAGATTTCAATTTTGAATACTCTTCTCATATACCGCGTATTGTAAATGCAGTCCTTTTCTGTGTGGACTCCCGAACAAATTATCAAAATTGGCCCACATTCTTCTTCGAGATCTTATTATCGGTTTCCATTGAAATGAACACCTTTTTAGGAGAAAATTAGTACCTTTATCAAAAAACCTATAGAAAATGTCCTGAAGATATTTGTGTTCTTTCTAAAAACCATTTCATATTTTCGTCTGATGAAACGAAAAAAAACTCGAAAATATTATAAAACTCTGCTTTTTGCATGCATTGACGCGAAAAATCTTCTCATGCGTGTTAGCCCGGTGATATGGACCTTTGGAATGATTGTATACAAACACTTTTAATGTTAGAGCTGTTTCAGAATTTGTTTTTTTCTAAGGGTGTCCTTACTGTTTTTTTATCCTTCACCCTTTCACTGCGAAAACCTTTTCTTTTCATCTGATACCATCATCCTATTTCAACCACATTTAAAATTTTTATATTGGTGACATGTTTTATGAATTTTTTTATAATTTTTAACTAACGTCAAGAAGCAATCTGTCCAGTGGTCAGGGTCCTGCCTTCTGAATGAAAAGGTTCCTGGTTCGAATCCGGGGGCATAGCGTAGTCGTTGGTTCGTCTGAGATAAATGTTTGACCTCTTTCAAGATTTGTGTCTAGAATATGTGGTATGTATGTGGTTGATAAATAAACAACGTCGCACTGGAGCAACATAACGGGTTATTGGTGACCGTCCGGGATCAATCCCAAAGGGAAGATACGAAGACAACACGTAATTTTGAACCGTGGTTAGAGACGAGGCAACACCCGAGCTGGTACCAGATTCCACACTACGCCAAAGTTAAGGGCATTTGGGGCCATGACAGATTTAACGTACACGCCCCCGTGTACACGACGGTCTTTGCCTGGACCGAATTTCGAACTCACAATCCTTCTATTGTCAATCAATTGCTCTTGCAACTGGGCTACGGGGTTCTGTGTTATGTAAATGACTTGTAAAATGAAACGTCCTCCTGTGATGCACCAAGGTATCGTAAATTTGTTCACAAATACGCCCGTGTAGAGCCATAATGATTCATGTTCAGTTGGCTGGCCATTAGAAAAGCCTTTTAATTAATTAGCGTCCATTTTGTTCTACATAGTCCAGTCACATTATTGTCACCACCTGTCAAAAGCCAGAATAACCACCTTTGGCAGAGCGGACCGCTGCAAGACGTGCAGGAAGAGAGTCAATTAGGTTTCTGATGATGAGTGCACCCAGTGAATGCCAGGAAAACATTCCCCAAACCATAATGCTCCCTCCTCCAGCCTGGATCCTTCCGGCAATTGTTGCAGGGTGTTTGCTTTCAGAGGTTTCACGCCGTATACGCCAACGTCCATCTGTCCGATGGAGCATAAAACGTGATTCATCGGAAAAATCCACCTGTCGCCACTCTGTGGACGTCCAGTTGCGGTACTGGCGTGCGAATTCCAGCCTTCGTCGCCGATGATGACGCCAGGCGTCTGCTGCGGAGGCCCATGCGCAGCAACGTTCGCTGAACCGTTGTTGAAGATACACTCTTGCTAGCCCCTTGGTTCATCTGCGCGGTCAGTTGCTCAACAGTTGCACGTCTATTCGCCCGAACGCATCTCCGTAGCAATCGTTCGCCTCTGTCATTTATAGCCCATGGTGCACCACGTGTGCCACGCCACTGATTTTGGATAGTGCCATTTTGCCATGCACGGTATACTTTTACCACGGCTACACGCAAATAGTTCACAAAATTAGCCGTTTCCGAAATGCTTCCACCCTTGGCCCGAAAGCCAATAATCATGCCCTTTTGGACGTCGGATAAATCGCTTTGTTTCTGCATTACACCAACGATTGAAATGCTTTCCGATGCCCTAGGACATCCTTTATATACACTCCACTGCAATGTGCTGCCACCTGCCTTTTGTGATTGGTTATTTCACGTTGACGTCGAAAGTAGGTGGTGGTCACATTAATGTGACTGGACTGTGTATGTGTGTACGTGTATGTGTTTAGTCTACTTTTTAGTGTTGGTTTGGTTGCTTATTTTATTGTTTTTAATCTATTCAGAATTTTATTTGGACGCGATTAGCACAGCTTGTCCACAATTGGGTCTTGCGAAATTCAACTCAAATCAACCAACCGTTAGTCATATGCCACAGACATTGTCCAATAACGGTTTATTAGCCTTGTCTTTCCGTGAGTATACACGTAACACGGACCTAAAACAAAAGAAACATTATAAGGTATTCAAAAATTGGTGAATCTATTGTAGTATATTATCAGAACAAACCAACCATTAAATGCATAGTTCCAAGGGTCGGGTTTTTTCTAATTTGCCGATAAATGTGTTAATTTTGTATAAAAGCTTCATTTTTAACTTTGAGCTCCTTCCGAAGTAGAATCCTGGCTACTGAGAATTAGGGATGCTGAGGTATAAGCCACCCGTTTTTCAAGCTTTACTAAATCACCCCTCTTCCTCAAACATTTGGTTTTCCAAAAGAAATAACCCTCGATGAGTGCCTTTTTAGTATTCGAATACAAATTAAGAATACACTATGCAGATTCATAAGTGTTTTCTTTATCACTCGCGAAAGATACAATCTAAAAATATCTATAAAATTGTAAGATCTGCTGTTTCCGCGGCTATTAAAGTTTTCATTGGTTGTGTGACGTAACGAGTAGGCGGAGTTTCTAATTGATTTGATTGGTTGTGTGATATTACGAGCGAAATGAGATACAAAATACCAAAAATTCGAAATCGACATGGAAATAACATTGAGTATATAACGATTGCAGCGTACGCAGCTCATTAGTTTACCAGTGTTTATCAAACATTATGTTGGGTTGGTGTGGAAGTTTGGAGAGTGGGGTGCCAGCTCAGGTGTTGCTTCGTCATCTGACCGTGGTTCAAAATTACGAGGTGTTGTCCTCGAATCTTTCCCTTAATGGACTGATCCCGCACCGTCGTCAATAGCCCGTTGTGTTGCTCTAGTACGACGTTAACTCAAATTACCATCAAACATTATGTTTTCCAATAATATTGTTTTACCAGTATTGCTAGAAAATCAACACCATGCTAAAGCAAGGCAAGTTGGCAGATAGTAGTGGAAAATGTTGATCGACAAAAGTTGACAGGTACTGATGAAAAAAGGTTTATACACAGCCATGTCCTTTGGACCTTTGTATGTATATATATATATATATATATATATATATATATATATATATATAAATGAAACTAGACCAAAATAAATAAATTTTGTTATGCCCCCGTAGCGTGACGGGCCATTTATCCTAGTAGATGAATGAAATTTGAAACTAAGAAATATTGTAACAATTAGGCCCGGAGCACACATCCGGTTTTTCAACGTGCGGCGCCACTGCCGCAGCGCAAGTGGGGTCTGAGATACATTAGATCCAATGGAGTAGTGCACACATGCGTCCGGTGCCGCTGCGGCGACGCACGTCCAACTTGCGTGCAATTTGTACCGCAGTTCCCCACGGCGCCGCAGCTCGCCTCACACGCGTCTCCATTCTGAAGTACCTTGTTTTCATAAATAAATGGAATATAAATAACAATTAATAAATAGTTGCAACCAGTAACGTCTATTTTGTTTCAAAATATACTTTTTTTGTACACCAAGTAAGCGAAATAAACACGTTTTCTTCGATAGAATATTTGTCGCAAATGGCGCGAAATGATATCGTGCGTCATTTCACGGTTATGTGTGCAGAGTAGGGCTTCGGTGCCGCAGCGGCGCCTCACGTTAAAAAACCGGATGTGTGCACCGGACCTTATTCCGAATACCATTGTTTAAAATCGGAAGCAAACCTCGGCCACCAATCAGGAACAGCCCTGGTGACGCTGATGGGTGATTAGAAAGTATAAATTAGGACAGAAACGTAGACAGGGATAGTGAGGGAGTCAATCATCAAAAGCCAGTAAAAGCCGTCATTTTTAACAGCAATTCGCAGTACTTCGTACAGTGCAGGAATGACTGGATCCATGGATGAGGAAACCGAAATAAAAAGTTACAGATGTCTTCAAAATTTCGAGTTATCAGCTTCGACCTTGAGTACTTGAAAAATGGAGACCCCCTAACCCGCAATAAACCACGAGCGCAAGCTACGAAGAGAAAATGCACAGCCATTATCTTCCATTTCGCTTTCAGTAAACAAACGCTGGACGCATTCATACGTCACTTCAAAATCACTGCCTCGGAATGAACAATAATTCACCGAGCTGACACACTGCTGCCAACCCCAAAAGAACAAAATTCGCGAGCTATCACATAGAGGGTTTTTTCTCCTGGCAGCTGCTTCCTGGATTTTTCCAACTCGCAGAATGTCATCCACTTAAAATAACAAGCACCGACTTAAATACGTAGGTATTGCCTCATCACACGTCATTAGCTGCAGGTGTTTGCAAGAGACAGAAATTACGATCCCTCGTCGACGAAACCACCTTGGCGCAGAGGATCGAAGAACAATACTCTCCAGGACCTTGACCTCTGTGGACAATCCTAAAGGCTCCTGGCTGTTCCAAGATTCAGCCTTCATCATCTCCTTGTGGCGTGACGGCCAACTAAAACAATTACAGACGTACCGTGTGTAATAAATGATTAGCAAACAATGAAGAACAGCAAAATACGCACCCGAACGTGTGAGACAAAATAACACGTCTTATTTTCGCAGTCCAAATTGTTCCTTGTTTCACAAACGTGAATTGGACCCTGCCACGGGGCTTCGTTTCCTTCAGGTTCTTGGAACTGGCGCACTCCTTTCTTTTTACTTTCCTATAGGGTGAATATTATCTGGGGGAATCTCTGGATGACATGTTATCCAGCTATCGCTGCGATTCACTTTCCGCCTTGGGCACTATGCATTTGCAAGCGGATACTTTTTAATTCGTGAACAGGTTTTTTACAACACTCAGCACGTAAAATAAACAAAGGTATTTGACCCAAAACTCAACCCCATCTTCAGAAAATTAGGTATGGTGTAAGATGTTTTGAGAGTTTTCATGAATAGGAAGGTAGACCCTTATTGAAAATGCTTTGAACCAGACTTAGACTTTCATAAGGACGGGTTAAAATTACAGTGGTGTAAGTCACTTTTTCGAAAGAAAAAAAAACTTCCTTTGCCATCATTTGGCAGTGTTAATGAAGATCTGACTTACTTCCCGTTTTCTGTTAACAGATTGACTTATCTAGATCTGGTTTCTGTATCTAACTAATTCTCTTTAGTTAAATTTGGTTATTTTATATCAGGTTTCAATGCCTTTTTGTGAAAACGTGACTTACACCACTTTAACTTTTATATGTCGATATCTCTCAGGTATTCATTACCGAACTAAAGCGAGTTTAAATGACGGGCCCCTTATGAATTCCAAGCAATGTCTCATGTGCAATATGCAAAATGTTATCTTCTTTTACCTGTACAACCTGTACAACTAGTGGACCTGTGTACAACTATTAGCACAATGAAAAAAATTGCTGCGTTTTCTACCTATAAAACAGATTTAACATAATAAAAGAGGGACAAATAAAAAATAGCTAAATAATATGAGATGAAATGATAGTCTTGTTTTCGGAATGCAGGTTGTTCTTTTTTTCCCTAAGCAAATTGGACCCTGACACAGAGCTTTATTTCACTTCGATTCTGTTTTGGAACTGATGTTTTTCTTCCTTTTTGGTTTTCTTATGGGATGAATAGCATTATTTGGGTATTATCCGACATGTAATCTTGGAAATATGTCGATTCTGCTTCTCACTCTCAGCCTGGAGCGTTATGTATTGTATTTGCAGAAGGATTTTTTATTCAAGAACCAATGTGTTAGTTACAGGTCCCCCATAACAATTTGTGAGCTCTGTTACCAGCTGAAAAAACGGGCCCATCCACCACCTCATCCAGGTCCGTTTTACACTGTTTATGTTTGAACAGAGATATTTTGAATTTCTTTTTGAAGCATTTTCAATAGTTTAATCCTAAAACATATAGGCTAAGAGTGACATACGATATACCATATAACAAACATTTAGGTAAAAAAGTGTTAAATAAACATTTGGTTAATAAACATAGTTGCTAGTAACATAAAGTTTTAATATCAGAAAAATCAAAATGTTATTTGTATATGTACAACTCTACAATTTGAAATTGAAAATCAAAGCAACCGATATTAAAATAGAATTCAAACTTTAATAATACTTAATAGAAAAAGTATAAGTGTCCTTGAAAAACAAACTTGAATGAATTACCTTACTCTTTTGTTGGTATCATCATGAAGAAATGTTAAATTTTAGGGATTTTTACATTTTAATTTGACACGTGAAAAAGTTATTTTCAACTTCGTCGACAATTTTATAAATTTTTTTAATCGCATTTTTTTGCCCCTTTGCGGGCTCTACGGGTCCCGTTGCCATGGCAACGGCAGCACGCTTATGTGGGGGCCCTGGATAGTTAACACTCAACACAAATTAAACTATGGTATTTGCCCCCAAACTCGACCTCATTTTCACAAAATCAGACATGGCTTAAATGTTTCGAGAATTTTAAAGACTCGGGAGGTAAAAACTCTTATTGAAAATGCATTGGACTGAGATTTCCAGATCTCCCATATCTGCATTCCTGACACAGTGCCAGATTAGTTAACGAAATGAAATACAAGTATGTGTTCCAAGCAGTCTCCCATAAAATGTTACCTTCTATTTCTTTGTCCCGGGAGCATGTTTAACGGGGTTTGTTGGAGGCTTAAACTCTTTCCTGTCGGTAAACTCTTATCCGACTTCAAAAAATTTCTTTCAATCATTTTTATTAACTAGTTTGTTCTTATCAATCATATATGAAGACATATTTTTTCTTTTCGTTAACCTACAGCTTTTTATCCATTTTACAAGTACACCATGAATAAATCTATAATTTATAGGTGTAGACAAAATTTATAGGTGTAGGGAGGTTGTTCCGTAGCAAGGAAAGAAAAAAGGTGTGGCAAGGATCGCGCTTTGCACTGCAGAACATAATAACTTATGATTAGAGCAACTTTTTTGTTACAGTAAAAATGGGAAAAGTTGCATTTATCATTCCCTAACGTTGCATTTATGGAAATAAAGTTGCATTTATAGAAATAAAGTTGCACTTATTTTTGATACCCTAAAATCTAAAATAAATTTTTCGTAAAAAATGAAAATTTTCAAAATTTATTGATAATTTTAGTTGTGTACAGCAATATTATAATACATCATTAAATACAGAAAAACGTTGATGTCGTTGAATGGCCGATCCTTGGCCAGTAATTTCTTTAACATTGAAAAACTGCGCTCAACAGACTGATGTTGCCAGATATTGTTGCACTAGAAAATACTGACTTGGGGGGAAATCATTTCTGGAAAGTGCAGCAAAAACCGTCAAAAGAGTGCCAACCAATGTGTTAATGTACTTGCCAATTATTTCACTTTCGTCTCTGTTAGGACGAACACCTTTCCGTAAACTTCTTGTTTGATCCGCAGTACTTCGACGTTCGCAAGATCATATACACATGATCGAAGGGTTGATTCAGAAGTCAAAAAATGAAATAGTAATTTCATAGTAATTAATTTTAAAGAGTTGCAGGAGGTTGCATTTCTGCAAAAAGTAGCATTTATGCAGAAAGTTGCATTTATGTTGCGGTTATAACTCACTTACAATACACCCCATGTAGGAGGAATTTAGGCTTTAGTACTTAACATGCAACGTAGAACGTTTGAAAAAAATTTGTATTTGTTGCAAAAAGTTGCCCTACTTATGATTAAAATAAAAATTGGTCAAAATTTTAGTAAAATTAGGAAAAAACTGTTCTGCAAAGACTTTGTTCTGCGACATACGTCGCGGTTTTAAGCTCTTTCTGCTCCCGGGCTGAAAACTTAAATCTTCCAACTACTTCGTTCTTGGACCCCTCGTAACAAGTCAAGTCACCAAGAATCTCCTATGTGAGAGTGGTACATAAATATCTTGATTAACGTCGCACTTGATCAATACAACGGGTTATTGATGACGGTCCGGGATCAAACCCGTATGGAAAGATCCTAGTACAACACCACGTAGCTTTGAACCACGGTCAGAGGATGATGTCACAGTTGTCACACTCGATCTAGCACCTCACTCTCCAAGCGTTCACAACACTCCAAAGTAAGGACATTTGGAACCACGACAGATTTAACGTACATCAGCCTCCTTTGTACACGACGGTCTTTGGTTGGATTCAAACTCCTACCCCCCCCCCGGTAGCTAATCCAGTACTCTTCCAAACCGGGTTGCCTCGGCCACCATGTGAGGGTGAGTTGCTTTATGTTGCGGCTTGACAGCTAGCTTTGTAATCACCCTTTCTTTGGGATTGAAAAATACACAGTAAGGACTACTTATACTTCATTGTGAATGAAATGTTAAATTCCGGTAAGTGGACTTTTAAGTTCTACAGTTTTGAATTCACCAATTTATTTTTCCAACCGTTCAAAAATAATCCCTATTCCAGACACCAATGCTAGGCAGCCTTACAGAGGAAGAAGACTTTTATGGACTACCGCACCTTTTGTCAAAAGTTCCCTTTAACTAGAATATCACGAAATTTGATGAAAAGAATTCCATCTCTTACAAAATATCTAGTCACATTTTTCTTAAATGTCTTGAATAGACCAAAGAATTTCTTTCTTCATTCCTTGAAGTGAGTTCTTCGAAGTTTGAAACTGGAGTCTTTGACAGTAATATTTTATTCAAAATGTGCCTTGATACATTTAAGTTTCTGATAAACAACGTCCAAGTAAACAAAATTGTATATATTTATTTGAAAAATGAATGAATATTCCAGTTTTATTTTTCGTAATCTGTTGTTGGTTGTTTTGCGTGGAATGTGCGCAGGAAATGTTTCTTGAATTTGTATACCCTGCGGAAACCTACTAAAACCCTTTCTTTCATTTTGACCCCTGTATCTAACTAACTTTCTTCACGGCACTGTGCAGTGTTATTCACCCCAGTGGTCATTTTACCTGCTCAACTGACCCCTTGAACTATTCAAAAGCCCACAGCAAACCACATTTTCCGAAAAGCAAGCATTTCCCACATTATTTCCTCAATTCACATTCATTCCGATAGTTGGTTACCACTGCAACTTGCCACTCCTAGGCTGTTTTGTCCAGCATTGTTTACAAGAGAACTGTCCAAATTAGTGCTACAATTCCATCGCATCCTCACCTCGAAATGGACCAAATAGCTGGTACATTGACCCAAAAGCGGACCTCCCTCCCTTTATTGTGAGGGAGAAAAGGGTTAAAATTACACGTTTTTGCTCCTCACGAAGGCCATTCATTAATATTGTTCTTTCAAAACATTTTGGCGCACTCGAGGGCATTTCGGCCGCGATATGAGGAAACCTCTGCCGCTGAATGTGGTCTTTACCCGGCGCCAGAGATCACGTTTTCTGTGGCAGTGAAAATTTCACTCACCTCTCGCCAGAGTGCGTGTTTCATAAGCATTGCTACAGAATCCCTCACAACGGAAACCCTAGCATTAACGTCGATCGAAATTCCTCCTTTGGGGTAAAGAGTGGACTGGATGAGGCGGGTCTCGCATAATCTTGACAGTGCTGTGATGTATACGGAGAATGTTGCAAAGAGATTTTTCAACCTTTTCGATTGCTACCTTGTGGAAAATACGTTTACTTGCCTTAATTCTCCTGGTGGTTTATCTTCGCGTTGAAAACCACTTGTAGTGGCCGCATCTGATGCAAAAACCTTTACCAAACTATCACAAATTCGGGGCAAGAAATAATTTGTTTTTCCTAATTGGATCTTCGTTCACCTTGGGAGGTATAGAATAGTTTTGTCTCTACGAAGTATCTCGTCATTAGTAAAACTGACCACATCTTGATGAACGAGTTATCTCGTCGTAAGCACCAGAACTTGGACGAGATTATCTCGTCGAAACACTTGGAGGGTTGATCAAATACAATGATTCAATAGGCTAAGGGCAGGCCTTTTGGTCTTAACTTTGAACTTAAGATGTGGCATATCAACATTCTTCTTTACTAATACTTACATGGTAAAGATTTCTCACAACTGCCATCTTTTTATGGATCGATGCGACTAGACTAGCTAGAATAGAAACAATGCTCGACTAGCATTATTTGACAGCTTAATTCAACCTCGATTAGCCTTGCTTTCAAATACAATAAAAAGCTAATATTACAATACAAAGCGACACATTATCATATGCAGATTCTTAAAGTCTCATTCCAAATTGTAAACTAATTGTATTTAATTCATGTTGTTTTCTGTGATCACACCCAACATTTAATATTCTTAATCGTATCAGAATTCATGCATTGTCATCTATCGATGATCATTTACTAGAATAAGTAGCAACTAGAACACAAGAACAACTGTTCTTGTAATCTATCGCACTCGCAGAATGAACGTAGTCTGATTATAAAAAAGTATATCCGCAGTAACAATAGCAGCATAATTTATAGTATATCCGCAGATCTCTATTCAATGAAGTTGTGTTTGTAACTATATCGCATTTTCTTTTCTCAAAATAGTATCGCATCGCATTTACCATATCGCAATCACCACCACAGATCGTTTTATAATTGATATAACAGTTGTCTTTCTGATTGGTAAACATTTATATTAATGTATGATATAAACTCTATTTGACTAAATCCCAGACAAGTCCCAGCCTCTCATGAAGTTCACAATTTCCTGGTAGGCCTATCCGTCACTATGTTGGGATCCTTTTATTTTAGACAGAACTGAAAGTTGAAAATGGCGATTTTAATACATAACTGTTCTTAGTAATTACTACTAGACTTCTCAAGGATATAGTTTTGCCCAAGTGGAAAGAAGTCCAAGAACTTGAGTGTTGCATTAAGGTGGTCCCTTTTTTGACTAAACCTGCCTGTTCATTGACAATATCCATGTATCCACAGTGAAAGGCAATATTTTTATTTTCAGACTTTAAAAGTAATAGGAGATCCAGGCATTGGTGAACCTGGTGTGAAATTCGGATTGCCACGAACCAATATCTCTTAGACTATCCTTTATGCCCTAAGGAAATTCTTCATATTCTGGAAGATAGAAATCAGCGCAGAAAAGAAAATATGAGCGAAAATAGATTCACCGTCGAAAAATGCTAAATAGCCTTTTAACAAGGGAATGTGATGAAATTGAAGAAGTTTAAAATCTAACTATGGGGTAACATTATAGGTGAGCTTTTTGCCATGTATTTTATTGGAAGTAAGAATTACCATCAGTAAAAGTAAACGAAATTATGTTGCATAATTTTGGATAAATTTGTTTTAGGTAAAGTTATGAATTTAATTTATGTGAATATGGATGCTATATTCATTATAAATAGACTGAAATAAGGTATGGAATGGAGTAACCACTCTGCTTGCAAATCATATGAGCAATTAATTAAAATAAATTAAGAAAGTTTAGCGCAGATGCTATGAGCCGGTCCGGTGAGGAACGGAAAAAGATTAATTTTAAAATAAAGTATGTTGGTCAACATGGTTTTGTAATAATTGCAGAACCAGGAATTTAGCATTTCTCCATTGCCCTCCATGTTAAAATGTATAATTATTAGTGCACTTTTCTCATAATAATATTATAATCTGAACCGAATACTTTTGTGAATATCTTAAACCATTTTCTTGTTAACGCTTTTTTCCCTGTCGATAAAAATTAAATTTGCCTACGATAATACTTTTATGCTATTTAAATAAACCTACGATTGGTTACCACATTCCGAAATTTTCGGCAATTCGCGATAACAAATTCCGTATTCTTGAGTCAAACCAATTCTTTTTTTATTTTACTCGTTTGTTTGTTGGACAACATTCTTTAAAAAGAACGCGGCAAAGTGTTGAATAATTTTTTTAAAGTTGGATTCAATCTCTGAAACTCCTTAACACTTTCGGGATGGTCCCCAATCTGATAACAGCTTAACGTCAGCAATAAATTTGCCAAAAAGCAATTTACGCAAACCTTAATTAAAAAATTGGATGGTTATTTTTACTGATATTCATTGGATGTATTTTGCCCGCTTCATCTTGAAAAGCTATTCAAAGCGCGTAATCATGCCGGCATTGGAAACTAAAGGAATGCTAGGCGGTACAGCAAGGGATTTCAAGAACAGCTCTTCGTTAGATTTCGCATCAAGATAAATCTGTTTATTTTAGATGGATGGTTCAATACCTTATCGTTGGTTTCATCTTTCCCATCCAGTATCAATTTATTTATTGATGGAAAGGAAATTTTACTTTTCTAAATTTTCTTGAGATCTTCTTTATATTTAGCCACTAGAGAGCAGAAGTAATATTTATTTTTGATACATTTCAATCTACTTTTAAACTTTAAAATCACTCTACTAAAAAATCACGTTTTTTGAGGTATGACGTTGTTGAAAGGAGAGAGCGATATGTGATCACCTAGGAATAATATTTTCACCGTAACTGCTTATTTTGATTGTGATGCTATTAAATCACTCAGTTGAAAGTATAAGATGTTTAATAGTTAATAATATCGTTAGAAGTGCAGACACATTAGTTATTCGTAGTTACGTTCTTCGGGTTTTTTCCCAATAGCGGGCACTTTTTTTTATTATTAATCATTGGCCACTACAAGACCGGAAGCGATGGCCACTTGTGAAGGAGTACCCAATGGGCGACCATTATTACACCTAACAAAGGACAACACAATTTTACAATCATCATCGTAACTCTTCAAAAATTACATGAAAGAATGTTTTTGTTTTTAATTGTTACACTAACGTCCTACTTTTTTATTCTCGTGTTGCCATATGCTTGCCACTAAATATGACTGCTGCTTTTAAAACGTTTACAATTATGCACTGTATTAAGTGGACGATAACTTAATATAAATCGATATATTTTACTAAAACAAATAAAAACTTTTTATAGGGTGAAAATCGAAAGTGTTATTTCCTTGAGTTACTGTTGCTAAAACCTTTTCCCAATTTATAAGGCTTAAATTTGTTTAAAATTGCATATTTTAATTTTATTGCATATTTAAGAAGACTACCCCTACCTCTGAGGCCGGTAGATCCGACATTTTCCCGGAACTGTCATACGATCCGAATCATACTGTCACTGTTCCGCCCCCAATAATTCCCCCCAATCTAGTGCCTCTCGATCATGATACATTTTTCATCTGATCCATCTATAAAGACAGCCGAAAGATTTCAGTGCCCAAAGAATTATTCTCCACAAAATATAGTTCTGATACACAATGGTAAGAAGCAACAGGGTATTTAATTAGGTCCCTGAAAAATTTCTTGTTGATGTCGCAGGATGGGTACTGTTTTTAAGCTCTCCCCCCCCACTAGCGCGTCTTTCTAGTAATGGCTCTTCGTTACGTGGACGATTCTATTTAAGACCGTGGGGAGGACAGGCGCCTTAATCCCATGTTAGTACTTTACGCAAGTCCAACTTGATCGGCTAATCGGTTCACATGACCTAGATACGTATGTCATCAAGGTTTATAGTTGTTGGCGATTTATCTCTTCCTTTCTGCTTTCTTTTCAGATCCATGGCTATGGGTGGGTAGAGGTAGGAGCCGAAAATTGTATCCTTTTATTATATAAGTTAATAATTATATAAGTTAGTGTTTTATGTATGCTTTTTGTTACATCAGAATGGTCCTAAGCCAGCGGTGGATACGACACCATCATCCTAAAGCAAAGGGGACGGCAGAGGGGCGGAAAAATATCAGCTGGTAGTGAGTTCAGGAGTGGTTCTTAGATTATTTATGTAAAATCAACTGAAGCTTGGAAAAATATGAAAAGGGTATTAAAAATTAGGAAAAGTAAATTTGAATGAAAAGGAATTAAATTGGAATTTTTTAAAAATAATTTGGAGGATCTAAAAATTTTTCCGCCAGCTGGGTTTGAACTTGGGAAGTCATCCTCCGCTGCCGACGCTAATCTGAAGGTGGGTGACTTTAGCCATTAGGCCAACGTTGCTTCACGAAAAGAAGTTCTTTAAAGTATAAGTACCCTTCCATCAATCATACATTCCATCAATCTGCTTTAAAAAATCATAGAAGACACACAAAAAAAGACTACCAGACAAGTAAATAATCATAGCTCACTGTAGATCAAATGATCAAAACAAGTTACGAAAGAATCAAACTGAAGAATCGATTCACTTATCACGAGTTTAATATCTACCGACCTCCCTACGGTCCTAAATAGAATCGTCCACGTAACGAAGAGCCATTACTAAAAAGACGCGCTAGTCTCCCCCCCCATCTCCAGAAAACCATACTTCCATTTCACAAGGCACTAACGCCATCTAACGCTAGCTATCGCAATTACTCGAAGTAAAAGAGATAAGAAATAAGTGACACACACAGTTCCCCCTCATTTAAAAATACTCCTTAGACGAGAATTTACAGTTTGTTGTATACAGAGCCGAAAAAATAAGAAAGTATAATTTAATCTGTATGATAATCCGAATAATGACCCGTTAAGTAACCAGAATTTCATTTCGGAGTAAGCACAAATTAGAAATACAATTTTCAGGCCGTAAAACATTTTAGGAGTTTTGGTTCAAAGGTCAACACACTAAATTTTAAAGTATGAGAATACTGTTGGATAAATAATGACGCATTTCAACTCATCCGAGTAAAAACACTTTAAAGTGATATTTCACCAAATATTTCTTATGATAATAACAATAAGAAAATGTTTAAATTTTGTGCGTTTCTCGAAATTTTGTTGGTATTTTTGGTACTTACGGAGCGTTGATGGGGTACGTAGTTGAGCAAATACTATTATTTCAGTGAAGAAAATAATTTAATCTTAATACTTTTAAGTTTCGTAAAAACTGTTTAATTCAGTACTCCATGTTTAGTTTGAGTTTGATAAGCAGTGCGTGTATAACAGGATTAAAACATGTCTATGTAAATAAAAATGGAGATTTTGGACATCGAATCTTTTTCTCATCTTCAAATTTATGTATTTATCCGCTTTGAGTCATTTTAAAGCAAAATCAGTGGTTTTTGCATTCGATGTCTGTATGAATGTTGTGTGTACCCGCACTAAGACCAAATGGATATGTCTGAATAAAATTTTGTATATTTACTTTGACTAATTGCAGTAACTTAGTGACTGAACTTAGCATCGTCAGTCTGTCTGTCTCCTCTCTTTATGTCAATTTTTGTGTTTGTATGTTTGTACATGAAACAAACAATATAGTTTCATAGAATGTTTTGTATTATAAAATATAATTCTAACTTAACAAACATATTAATAACATTTTTTGTCTCCATTTTTAGGCAAGTTTCACTCCAAACTTTAAATTTGTAGTGTTGATAGGTAGGTAGTTGAATTTACGTCGCACCGGAGCAACACAACGACTCTTAGCAACGTTCCGGGATCGATCCTAAGGGGAAAGATCCGAGGACAATATCGCGAAAGTTTGAACCACAGTCAAATGAGGAGGTAAACACTTGACCTGGCACCCCACTCTCCAAACTTCTGCTCCAATTCCAACGTGAGAACATTGCAGGCCACGACAAATTTAACGTAACTCAGCCCCCATGTACACAACGGTCTTAGGTTGGATCGAGTTTCGATCTCGTAATCCTCCAATTGTTAATCTACTTCTCCATCAACTGGGCTAACCCAACACTTGGCAGTCAGTGGCGGATTTATATTTCTAACGCCTATGTGGCTACCGGCTAATTGTCGCCCCCCCCCTGCTCCTAGCCCTCACCATCAGTCAGCAATGATATTATTTATTTGTTTATTTACATTTGTAACCTGGGCCTTTGGTATTTTTCCAAAAGATTTTGCTGCCTTTTGATTTGCACCTGCACCCCCTAAATCCGCCTCTGTTTGGCTATGTTGGAGAAGCTCGGAAGGATGTAGAGTAAGCATTACGATTACTCATATTGTTGTACCAGTTCAGCTAGAAAAGCAATTACCTTCCAAAAATTCTTTTGCCAAATTTAAATTATAATCCTTTTTTTCAGCATTTTTTTAAGACATGAACAATCTAAATTTTGTCAAAGTTCGAATATTTCGGATAGATATAAAGGGCATGTTATATTTGAGTAAAATTATTTGCGTTTTATTTTATTAAAATTATATTATTATTATTAAATTTAAATTAGACTTTATTTTTTACGTCAAATTTTATTAAAAGGATATGTGCGTAAACTTTTCTTGGTAAGCGGTAGTTTCTACTTTCTATGTGCCTAAGACATTCAATTTAAAAACAAGTTCTTTTGTTGCGTCTCTGAATAGAAATTTGACGAAACAAAATTTATTCGCTTTGAAAAAAATTTTCATGAACATCTTGTCAACTGAATTTACCATCCTACTCTTATATCTGGAGAAATTTGAGAATCTAGCACAACCTGTTGCAAGATTGCCACATGTCGCAAGATATTGGCAGAAAAACAACAAGAACTAGAAAAACTACAAGTGCTAGAGTATTCGCCGCAGATTCGTCGTTCTTATGAATTGAGCTATGGCAATTTTACAGAAAACGAATTTAAGAAGAGCATTCATTATTCATCCACAGCTCAAAATCGTCTTCTGTAGTAGTTACCTTAGTGACACCGTTCGTAGTTTTGATGTACAACAAGGGTGTGATCGGGGCCGGTCAGAAGCCCAATCGACAGGGGTCGCATAGGGCACCAAGTTGGGGGAGGGGGCGCCGGCCAGTGGAAGGGCTTGGCAGTGTTTGCCCCCGTCAGTAAAAACTCCGTCCACCCATAGGCGGCATAATTTCTGCTTTTCTTTTCCAACGAAGATATGTCAATGACAAAAGAATTAAGTACTCATTCATGCTGAAGACTTTGTTAATGAAATTCCATGTTTCAAAAATCAAGTTGTGGAACTCATTGAGGATACAAAGTCAACTACACAACTTGACTTATTGAAGTATATATGCAAATATTGTTATATTAAAGATCCATATCCTAATATAAAATTGTCCTCGGGACTCTTTTTATCTTACCGGTTACAGTGTCGTCCTGCGAACGCAGTTTTGGTATGTTGAACCATATTAAAAACTACCCCTGGAGTCCAGCACGGGGCTAGAACGTTTGACAAACCTTGCTATTTCATTCATTTCACAAAAGGTGGCAGAAAATGTGGACTTTAAAGACGTAATCACAGAATTTGCCTTGCGAAAAATAAGAAAAGTAAAATTGTAGGTTTTAGGTTTTACAATTTTCCATGTGGCTTATTTTATGAAATTTGATGCTCATTGAAGCAATCAATTGATCGTGTAGAAGGATCATGATTGCCAATCGATTGGCGAACATTGATAGAAAAATTGATTGATGAGCATTGATCGTGTAAAACAAGCAATTGTCAATCGTAGGGCCTTTTTATTCTCTAGTTCATGTTTTTATCTTCGCGATAGTTAAAGATAGAGTAAATATTTCAACGGATTTGAAATCTGCGGAAAAGCTTACACCAAATCGATACCTTAAATGTGAATTTTTGTAAATAAATAATTTTTGAATTGAAACTTTTATATTTTTGCAAGGCCGCAGTTGACGAAGATATTCATTACGCGAACACAAAAAACACTATTTATCTAGTTTTATAGAAAAGATATAACTCGAACAAAGTACTTAGTTGCCTGCTTTATATAAATAGCAACTAAAAATTGGATGAAAATTCTATAGTATGTGATGTTTTGAAGATATAGTAATACCCCGAAGTTACGCGATAGTATGGACCGAAGGAAAATCGCGTAAGTCGGGGTACAACTTTGCATATAAATTTTATTTTATTGGGAACGGCTAACAAAAACACTAGTTTGGAAGAAAAATCTATATAAATAAGAATGGAGTGTTTGTTTGTACATTCAATATTTTCGACCCATTTCAAGTTTTCTATCCGTTTTGGACCCTTCTGATGCCGAATCCGCCTTTTTCTCGTTTGGTGTCTGTCTGTCTGTCTGTATGTTGTGCCCTATACACGTCCACGCGGTTTAAGATATTTTCATGAAAATTTGCATACAGTGAGTACTTATTTTCATTTAGTGAGTGGCATTGGTTGCGAAAGTCTGTCAGTCCGTCTTTCTGTTCTATGCTCGATTTTGGGTTTGTGTGTTTGTGTAGACATCACATGAATTGTATTCCAGATATTTGATTGCATTGTATTTTATTTTATACATTATCTATTAGTTTAGTGAATGCAATATTAAACATTTCTTTATTGTTTTATTTAGTTGAGTTTCATGCTAAAACACCTGAGTAAGTATACTTAAATCAACCATAATTTGGTAGTTTTGGAAAAATTGGAATGTCTATTGAATATTACGATTACTTCGATTGCTTTACCAGTACTGCTGAAAAAGTAATTATTCTTCAATTTTTTTTTAAATTTTTTTATGGAATTTCATCTTTGATACTTTATTTATTTCGAGTCTTATTTTTATTCTTTGCGCAATGAAAACGATTTCCGAATATTTGGGACAGACGATATTTTTCAATGAAACGAGAATGAACAAGTTCGCGCGAGCAGTGATATTTTCTGGTTCTTTCGCTCTGAATTAATTTCACATTTCTAAATTTTGTACACTTTTAGTTGTAAGTTGTGGCAACTGTGCGAGATCAAGAGATAAAATTGAATCACAAATTAATATCTTTAGAACAATTTTTTGCGACATCTTTTATTTTGTTTTATTTCGCTGTTTCCTGTTTTAAATACTTATTATTTTAATAAATGTGTTTTACTTCTCATCACACGCAACAGCACCACAAAGTATTAGACTTAAAAATGTTGGGTAAGTCAGTATAAATTTTCAGTAAATTTTAAGTGTAGTTATGCCATTATTGAAAGAATAATGCCGTTATTTGAAGAATAATGCCGTTATTTAAAGAATAATGCCGTTTTTGAAAGAATAATGCCGTTATTGAAAGAATAATGCCGTTATTTAAAGAATAATGCCGTTATTGAAAGAATAATAATGTTTAAAAATCCCGAACTAGAACTTTTCAAACATTAAAAAATTCGCTGTCATAATGACGGGAGAAGATTGCAAAATTTCACAATGTCGCATACCGGAGGCAAGAGCGCCACAAGTAAAAAAATATTGTTTTGTTGACTATGAGTGCGAGAGCACTCGCCGCAAAATCGTAATTTTAATTAATTGAGTTGAACATGAAAATAACTTAAGAAAGGGAATTCCAAATCTTCCTATAAATCGTCTTTTATAGTAGTAACCTTAGTATCACCTTTCGTCATTTTGTAGCTTTGTCATACAGCAATTGTGCGATGTATGCGAAATGTATTACATGAATGGATATGCATGTGTAGGATTTGTGTCCAAAGTAAGTTGTAGAAAATATAAAGATGGCGAAAGGTGTTAAAATAAATTTTTATTTTACAAAAAACGTAAGTCATTATATATTTTGATTATCTCTTCAATCTAGAGTAAACCAATTCAAACCGAGTTAGGTCGGGTATTTTGCTAGTCTATATAAATAAGAATGGAGTGTTTGTTTGTACATTCAATATTTTCGACCCATTTCAAGTTTTCTATCCGTTTTGGACCCTTCTGATGCCGAATCCGCCATTTTCTCGTTTGGTGTCTGTCTGTATGTTGTGCCCTATACACGTCCACACGGTTTCAGATATTTTCATGGAAATTTGCATACAGTGAGTACTTATTTTCATTTAGTGAGTGGCATTGGTTGCGAAAGTCTGTCTGTCCGTCTTTCTGTTCTATGTTCGATTTTGGGTTTGTGTGTTTGTGTAGACATCACATGAATTGTATTCCAGATATTTGATTGCAGTGTATTTTATTTTATACATTATCTATTAGTTTAGTGAATGCAATATTAAACATTTCTTTATTGTTATATTTAGGTGAGTTTCATGCTAAAACACCTGAGTAAGTTTACTTAAATCAACCAGAATTTGGTAGTTTTGGAAAAATTGGAATGTCTATTGAATATTACGATTACTTCGATTGCTTTACCAGTACTGCTCAAAAAGTAATTATTCTTCAAAAAATTATTTTTTTATGGAATTTCATCTCTGATACTTCATTTATTTCGAGTCTTATTTTTATTCTTTGCGCAATGAAAACGATTTCCGAATATTTGGGACAGACGATATTTTTCAACGAAACGAGAATGAATAAGATCGCACGAGTAGTTATATTTTCTGGTTCTTTCGCTTAGAATTAATTTCACATTTCTAAATTTTGTACACTTTTAATTGTAAGTTGTGGCAACTGTGCGAGATCAAGAGATAAAATAGAATCCCAAATTAATATCTTTAGAACAATTTTTTGCGACATCTTTTATTTTGTTTTATTTTGCTGTTTCCTGTTTTAAATACTTATTATTTTAATAAATGTGTTTTCCTTCTCATCACACGCAACAGCACCACAAAGTATTAGACTTAAAAATGTTGGGTAAGTTAGTATAAATTTTCAGTAAATTTTAAGTGTAGTTATGCCATTATTGAAAGAATAATGCCGTTATTTAAAGAATAATGCCGTTATTTAAAGAATAATGCCGTTATTTAAAGAATAATGTGGTTATTTAAAGAATAATGCCGTTATTTAAAGAATAATGCCGTTATTGAAAGAATAATGCCGTTATTGAAAGAATAATTGGCGTTATTGAAAGAATAATAATGTTTAAAAATCCCGAACTAGAACTTTTCAAACATTAAAAAATTCGTTGTCATAATGACGGGAGAAGATTGCAAAATTTCACAATGTCGCATACCGGAGGCAAGAGTGCCACAAGTAAAAAAATATTGTTTTGTTGACTATGAGTGCGAGAGCACTCGCCGTAAATCGTAATTTTAATTAAGTGAGTTGAACATGAAAATAACTTAAGAAAGGGAATTCCAAATCTTCCTATAAATCGTCTTTTATAGTAGTAACCTTAGTATCACCTTTCGTCATTTTGTAGCTTTGTCATACAGCAATTGTGCGATGTATGTGAAATGTATTACATGAATGGATATGCATGTGTAGGATTTGTGTCCAAAGTAAGTTGTAGAAAATATAAAGATGGCGAAAGGTGTTAAAATAAATTTTTATTCTACAAAAAACTTAAGTCATTATATATTTTGATTATCTCTTCAATCTAGAGTAAACCAATTCAAACCGAGTAAGGTCGGGTATTTTGCTAGTATTTAATAAAATTGCAGTTCTCATTATACATATCTCTCTATATTATAATTTTAATACAAAATATTAAAAAATTAATGATTTACTAAAAAAGTTATTTCGATGTGGATGGCCATTCGTCTGTCGACCCAATGCCTTCTTTTTTCATGCAGAATTTCTTCGTAGCATGCTAATAATTTTTTTTTTATCCTTGCTTTGTATCTATAACGCGTTATTCGTTGGAGCCTCTTTCAATTAACGCAGGTGGTCTTCGACATCCGTACCGTTGGTTTTGAGCGCAGGTGATTTTAAACTGATTCCCTGAAAAATCTGTGGACACAAAGGGATCTGAGATTCAAATCTCTATTGTAAGAAGCGTATATATAGTTTTTTTTTATAGTAAAATAAACGCAAGTTAATTGTAAATTAGGCTGTTTTGTTGTGTTGACAGGCCCACCACTCAGCCCAGTAATTAAAATACGCAATTGTCAATCGTTCGGCAGTTTCAGAAGGCATGACGGATGCATCGAGCCCCACGAGAAGCGATTGTGTCTGGGAACGGGAGTTTGTGAAACTTTTAATTACTTTGTATCGTGTTCTTATCCGATATATATGTGGGGCGTCTAAAGACAGCAAAAATGGCGGTACACTGCCTAAAGTCGACTGATCAACTCCTGACTACCGGTTTTTATGCTTACATATAAAAAATTCCATTCGAATTATCTAGTGCCAGCCTTACACTACAACATCAATCTTACAACGAAGTAGAAAAAACATGGTGCTTACTTTAAATGTTGTTGTGATAGCACAGAACAAAAGCTGATGTAACGAAACTTTCAGAGCACACCAAACAACATCTAACTGAAACATTCATGGAACTAATAGAGCCACCTAGCGTAAAGTTTCAAAATTACATCATGTGGGGCATCTCTATCGGTGGGACGTCCCACCCGGAATTACCTTATATCGATATCACTTTTTCGTGTTTTTAAGATCCCTTCCCCTAAAATATCATACAGCAAGGACCAAAATCCCTCTTCCCTCTCATTTAATATCGATATCATCTCCCAACGAAATTTCACACGAATATTCATGACACTTAAATGATGAATTAGCACTTCTCCTAAGAAAGAAAGAATTGATAATTCTAGTTCTTTTTCAATCTAAAGGGAACCAATTCAACCCGAGTAGGTTCGGGTGATGCTACTGGTAAAAAATACTCCGTTAGAGAGGAAGAGATGAATCAAAGTACAATCTATATATGGTTCATAAGGGAGTGATAATTTGAGAAAACAAAGCCGATGGAGTTGCCGAATTGGGTACAATTGCGCCTTTTGGGCTACTTGTTTCATATATGTTAGGCACCGAAATTTTACATTGTGCTCAACATTTTGCTCAAAACGACATACTATGTTGCGTCACTTATTTCAGCAGAATAAACTTAAGTTGAATGCATAAAACTATCACTTTCTTTATTTAAATTCCTTCGTGGAAATACTTTTACTGCAAATGTTACCAATACACAAATTGCAAAACGCTTCTCACGTGCGTATCGAAGGCTTTGCCATTAAATTCATATCTTAGTAAATGAGGCCGTTGTTTAAATTCGCTAATTTTGAGGTGTGTTCACAAGTCACTTTCTTCTAAGGTAATGAAAGTTACTATAGAAAAAAGTTCCTTAGGCCCGTTGTGTACAGCCGGTTTTTACAATTTTCGGCGCCGCTGCCGCAACGCAAGTGCGGTCTGAGAGATACATTAGATCCAATGAAGTAGTGTACACATGCAGCCGGCGCCGCACGTCCAACCTGAAGTGTTCTCGTCGTCTTTCTGTAGTTTGTTTATGTCTGCAATGAAAAACTAAAAAAAATTTTTTTGACAAAATGCTTTTAAAATTTTCGAGCGCATTTGGTCGTTTTTTTTTAAAAGTAAAATTGGAAACTTTTCCTTCGTTAAATCTGGCAGTCGTGCATTAGGTAGCACTGTTTATGTGGAGATAAAAACAGAGATGAGACTATTGCAGTGAGATGAAGTACGAGTTCTTCGGGAGTAGAAAATCCCACATTTATTGAGGATAAAATGCCCAAGTTATGTTTACTTGAACTTTCATGCTGAAGCAGAGAACAGAGTCAAGTTATCAATCCTCCTTTATCAAGATATCTTGATCACTGATGATTTACATTCTGTACTGCCCCTTACTTCAGAACGCTTTTGATTGACTAGCTTTATGGATGAAGCTCCAGTACTAGAAATACATTAAGTCAGAATACAAAAGGCACATTCCCTACCTCAAAACTGATAAGCATTTTCTCCAGACACCTGTCGACAGTCATGTTTTTACGTCAAAGATTAATTAATTAATTACGAATGAAAGTGCCACAAAATTACCCCAATAGCATAGAGATACTACAAGCCTCAATTTGTGTGGAAACGTGATCAGAATAAACGGATTTTATGCATAATGCAGAAACAGACATTAGAAAATTATGCAATCCTTCAGGTGGCCATCAGACGAATCGAGGCTATCACACGCATGTCCACGTTTCACACCTATAATCAATAGCACCGCTAACCAGATGCGTACAAGTACCATCTGTTCCATTAGCATGGTCATCGACACACACATTTTGTATTCGTTTCAATTACGGACATGCATGATACAAGCGATTACATTGAGTCCAGCATTAAAGTCTGAAATGAACCATTTTTGTTTGTCGTTGTTCCGAGGCGTCGCGATCAAATCCTTCTGATGTCTCAATCATGGTACCATGGCCGAACCACGATTGTCATAATTACTCACTTAAAATATACCCTTCGGGTTTCCCGGGGAGAATCAGAGTATCTCAAATAACTGGGTTTGGGGTATCATTGGGTATGGCAAAAACTACTTACGAATGCGCTTTTTTTGTATGGTACAAGAGTGCGAGTTTCCATATCATTTTTTCTACGCTCTAGAAAACAGAGTGACAGTTTGGTCTAAGGCTAAGGAATTTAAATTTCAGGTTCCCTCTTAAGTAATGTATTCCAGGAAATGTTTTAACTTGGGAAAGGTGAACCTCTTGCACCATTTTAATCGAGACCATCAACACAAGGTTCTTGGTATGTGTTCGATCATTGACAGTTCTCGAACATATATTTAACATGTTTGGTTTCTTGCGACTCAGAGGGCGCTTTATGTAAATTAAGTTTAATAAGCCATGCTTATAAATTCGAGTTCAGTTGCAGTAAAAATACAAGCTGGAATAAACACGCTTTGGTATTTTTTCATCAATTCCTTTTCTTTTTACTCAATTCATTTCCCACAGCGGATACCAGACAACAAAGTCAACATAATCTTGTCGGTTCCTCCAAAATTATGTTGACGTTGTTGTCTGGTATCCGCTGTGGGAAATGAATTCAGTAGAAAGAAAAAAAAATGATGAAAAAATACCAAATCGTGTTTATTTCAGCCTTTAACTCCAGATTCCCAAATTCCGTCAAAATGGTAATTGGTAATTTTTTAGTTAACGTCGTACTAGAGCAACACAAAGGGCTATTGACGACGGTCCTGAATCAATCCCTTAAGGGAAAGATTCAAGGACAACACCTCGCAATTTTGAACAACGGTCAGATGACGAGGCAACACCTGAGCTGCCTCAGTCCAGTCACTCTCCAAACTTCCACACCCACCCAACGTGAGGACTTTCGGCCACGACAGATTTAAGGTGCACCAGCCGCCTCTACACCATACACTTACAAACATCCATGCCCGGACCCAGATTCGAACCAGGAACCTTCCGCTCTAGAGGCTAATACCTTAACCACTATACCGGTTGGTCGATCGCGCCGCACCAAGGAGTTGTCCGATTGCGATAAAAATTGGTGGATGTTAAGAAATAGAAAACAAACTATTAAAATTTCAGAACATTGAATGATTTATTTCAGAGTTTGAACGTTTCAATGGGAGGAAGTCAATAAGGCGTTTGTCCACCTCTGGCCTGGATGCAAGTTGTCAACCGCCGTGGCATAGACTGAAAAAGTTCCCGGATGGTGTCCGGCGGAATTTCTTGCCAAATTGTCTCCAACTGTAGGGCTAAATGGTAACATTATACGGGATGGTTGCAATCGCCTACCCATAGCATATAAAATATACTCTATGGGATAGAGATCAAGAGACCTAGCTGGCCAAGGAAATGTTGGGAAAGTTTGAAGATAATTCATAGCTACCCGTACCGTGTGCGGCCGGGCATTATCTTGTTGAAAAGAAAGTCCGGGGTGTCTCAAAAGGAACGGCAACACAACCGGTCGTAGAACGTCGTCTGCATACCGCTGTGCTGTAAGTGTGCCAGAAATGACTACCAAAGGGGTCCGGGTATCGAAAGGGTTGGCACTCCAGGCCATAACGCCCTGTTGTGGACAACTGTGGTGTGCGATAACAAGGGCAGGATCCTCACGCTGCCCTGGACATCTCCAGACTCGTCTCGGTTGTCGTCAGGACAGTTGGAAACGGGACTCGTCACTTAAGACTATACGTCCTCAGTCAGTGCCGTTCCAAGGTGATCAAGCCCGGCTATCAAGTCATTCAGAGTTTAAATTACCACGCTTAGCTATACAAGCTTTCAATGGAAATGATTACGATTAGATTTCATTTAAAGATTTATTTTGTGCAACGGTGCACAATAATGAAAGCTTAAATCCAATACCTGAAAGGTCTACTTCTAATTCCCTTTGCGAAAGCAAGTAACGAACAGGCTTGGAGCAAACTAGTAGCCCGTTATGACAACAAACGGCAAATAGTCACTTCGCTAATAATTACGTTTTTGCACTTGCCTAAAATGCAACAAACAAATGAGAAAATTCTCCGCAACATTTCAGACACAGCTGACGAAGTAGTTCGTGGTTTGAAAGGATTAGGACACGAAGCTTCGTTAAGGGATACGTGGTTAATTCATTTATTTCTAGATAAACGAGATTTAGAAACAAAACAGCTTTGGGCTCAAACCAAAAGCAATGATCTATTTCCAGCTTTTGATCAATTTATTGACTCTCTTAATTCACGCTGCTATGCTTCAGCAAGCTTCAATTTAAGACCCCCAATGATATCTACACTGGATAATAAGAGCAGTGTAGATATCATGTTCGTAGATTTTCAAAAGGCTTCTGATAAAGTACCTCATGAGGCATTACTGTTTAAATTGGAAAGGCTGGGGATTCAGGGAAAAACATTGATATGGATAAAGAATTGGTTATTGGGTAGAAAGCAGAGAGTGCAGGTAAAAGGAAATTATTCACAGTGGACAGAAGTTACAAGTGGGGTGCCTCAGGGATCAGTTTTGGGACCAATTTTATTTATAATTTTCATAGATGATATCGGTCAGGGGATTAAGAATAGAATCAGTATATTTGCAGATGACTTAAAAATATGGGGGGCAGTGGATACTAAGTTACAGATAGAGAATCTACACGGGGATTTTGATAAGATATCCGAATGGGCTGTAAAATGGGGCTTGTCATTTAATATGTCATGGAATGTCAATAATGGAAATGTCAAGTTCTGCATATGGGTTACAGGAACAGTGGAGCCGAGTACTGTCTGCAGG
Source organism: Metellina segmentata (assembly GCA_947359465.1). Classification (NCBI taxonomy): domain Eukaryota; kingdom Metazoa; phylum Arthropoda; class Arachnida; order Araneae; family Tetragnathidae; genus Metellina; species Metellina segmentata. The sequence continues at coordinate 123,046,969 of OX375876.1, forward strand.
GAGTAAAGGTAAAGGAGGGAGAAACAGTCAAGGATCTTGGGGGTGATAATTCACAGGGATTTTAAGATGGGTCACCAATGTTCAGCTGCGGGTAAAAAGGCTAATAGGTTATTGGGGTACATTAAAAAGACTGTAACTTCAAGGGATAATAATATAATCTTGCCGTTATATAAGGGCTTAGTAAAACCACATCTAGAATATGCTGTACAATTCTGGGCTCCATATATGAGAAAGGATATAGAATTAATTGAAAGGGTTCAGCACGAGCAACAAAAATAATAAAGGGGATAACAAATCTAGACTATAATGAACGTTTAAGTAAGCTAAACATGTATACACTGGAAAGAAGAAGAAGGAGGGGGTATTTGATTCAGCTTTTCAAGTTGGTAAAACAAGGGGACACAGAGGGCTTAAATTTCAATAAGGATAACAGAACAAGGGGCCATGGGTATAAATTGAATAAGACACATTTTAATCGGGATTTAAGAAAAAACTACAACTTTAATAGGTTAATAGACAAATGGAACGCGTTGCCAGAAAATATAGTTAATTCAAAGGGAGTGTACGAATTTAAGATAGAATTGGATAGTCAGTGGGAATTGGGGAATTCATAAACAAAGGGCCAGCCTTGTTGGGCTTGAGCCTGTAGCTGGTCGTCAATATTTGTATTTGTAAAAGATCTTTAGACCGACCACGATTGTCACATCAAAACAAACTAACTTTAAAGCTATCAAATGTTCTAAATGTATAGGAAATCATCTTCTTTTCAATGCTTTAAATTTAAAGAACTTGATGTAACTGCGCGGAAGAATTTTGTCCAGAAGCGTTGTTTGTGTTATAATTGTCTATCTGACCAACACGTATTGCGCGACTGTCCATCTACCCATGTGGATATCCGGAGCAAAGACACCACTCGATGTTATGCGAATCAATCCAAGTAAACCTCTCTTCAACACCTACCCATGCAACAGCGAGAAACTCGCCAAGCGAGATTAACCACTCAGACAAATCAAATTACTCGGATCCGAAAGATTCGATTAGTGGTATAACCATGGAATATCTTTAATATGTCGTGGCCGAAAGTCCTCAGGTTGGGTTAGTGTGGTAATTTTTAATTAACGTCGTACTAGAGTAACGCAACGGGCTATTGACGACGGTCCGGGATCAATCCCTTAAAGGAAAGATCAGAGGACAACACCTCGTAATTTTGAACCATGGTCAGATGACGACCATAAACGATTGGATCAGCCAAATTGCATGTCCTCATGTTGGCGAGGAGTGGAAGCTTTTAGAGTGGGGTGCCAGCTCAGGTGTTCACCTTGTCATCTGGTTGACTGGATCGGATTTAACGGCGCAAAGGTCATATATATTTGGCCATGCAGCGCCAAACACAAGACTGCCAGCATCAAGTAATGGACATACACACAACGAAAGTTTTACGAAGACAGAAGAGAGATACACATAGACTGCCATAACTAGGCAGGTGCACCCGCACAGGGCCCAAAAGAGAGAGAACCTAAAAAGAAGAGTAAGTGTTGCCGATTTAAAAAAAAATGGCTGCAGATCTCGTTATTAAATATAGCGAAGATTTAAAAAAGTACGAATTCACATGTCAAATTGAATGTTTTTAAGTTTCAAGAAACGACTCTTATACACAAAATATAGAAACTGCATCTCCGCTTAATATTCTACAGGCTCTTCATGATTTGGGTTTAATTGAGTCTTACCCAAATATCAATGTCGATCTTCGAATATTTCGAACTCTTCCCGTTTCTATTGCTTCGTGCGATAGAAATTTTAGTAAGTTAAAATTAATAAAAAGTTATTTAAGAGCAGCTATCGGAGAAGAACGATTATCCAATCGTTCTATTATTTTAATGGAATACAATATCGTTAAAAATATTAATTATGACAATGTAATTAAGGAATTTGCTAAAATAATACCTAATTAAGAGGCCGAAATGCAAATTCTTGCACAGGACACAGGAATGGCTAGTTACGGCACTTGCACCTAGAGATGAATCGAACCTTCACCGCCTACAACTCTCAACATGGTACACCAGGGTAACGAAAAGTGGTTTGCGATTCTGCTCTTGTAGTGCCATTATGATTCAATTGGCTAGGCATTAAAAGAAAAAAGGATGAGGGAAACATTATGAATGGAGAGAAACATTCAAATCCAACAGCATCCTTGAAGACCTGACATAATACTTGGTCTCAAACTGTTGATCACTTGTGAAAATCAACGCATAACACAACTTAACTTACAAGACTGGGATGATGTGTAACAAAAGTTTGAAAATTAAAATACTATTTATATACAGCATTACAATCTATTACCTTTATTTTTCAATAACTCACTATTAAAACTTTGTATGGGCACTAACTACTATGGAAACGTTGACGTAGGTAAAAAATATTTTAATCAAAGGCACAAAAACTACACATTAAAATCACAAAAAATCTTCCCAATTTCTAAGAGTTCTTCACCAAGTTTCTTTTCATCCTCGCTGGTAAAAAAATGTGGGGCAAGTTCTCGGAAAGTCATAGCGAGTCTACGCGACGTAATGTCTTCTCTTTTTATTTCATGATACCAGTTATACCTAGCACAACTAGCAAGAACTAGTAAAGACCTTGGGGGGAGTACAACTTGAATACTTGCCGTTACATCATCTCTTGCCGTTCTATATACACCACACATATCTCTACAAGCCTTTGAACCTAAGTCTTCAATTGAATTTGAAGAAATTTGCAACTGTTCACATTGTTCAGAACTAAACAATTTGTGATGGCAGGTATGTGAACCAGGATCTATTGATTCTGAGGAATTTGTAAGACGATTGGTACAGTTGCAGGTTTGGGTGTTCGCTGGTGTGAGTGTCAGAATAGTAGAGGAGGCAAGGTTTATAGTGACGAGTCGTTCACCCCATATCCATGAGTCATCTATGTGTGGTTCAATAGCAGAACCTCTGTCTGGTGAATAATCAAGATGGCACAGTTCCACTGGAGAAAAGTCAGATAATTCTTTGTGTTGTTGGAATTTGTGAATAAAACTTTTTGAGAAATGTGGAAATCCTTTAAAGTCACCAACTTTTCCCTTTCTTTTCTTAAAGTTCACCTTGGGGCCGAAATCCTACAGTGACAATAAATAATAGTAGTTAGTTACATTAGTAATACTATTCCATAAAATTATCAAACTGGAACAAATGATACTGCTTTCACAATCAGGCTTAATTTTATATTAGTATGTTATTCCGTGAATTAGAGAAATGATCAAAGGTAAAAATAAAATTCTCAAATGCTCATCAAAACAAATAACAAAGACATCATTTCATAAACCTTTTTGAAATCCCAATAACCCACACAAAGAGATGACTGAAGGTCTACAGCTCTAACCAAAGCAAAAGAAAAATCAAATGCTTATAAAATCAGAGATTAATTAAAAAATTTAGTAAACTTATTAAAAATATCTACACCAATTTCTAATGAAAGATTGGATTCATAGGTAAAGTTTACTAAAGTTACACTATATTAGTCCCAATATCGATCAGTGGTTTTTGCTTCCTTTAGACATTTTATTGCTGGAAAGGATGCATAAATCTTATTATGAGGAAACAAGTCATATTCATATGGAGGTCAACCTGTCCAATCACCCTTCAGTTCTCGTGGAGTAAAATTCCGCCCTTTACCATAACGTAGCACAATAAAGGACAGTTAGTGGTATGCTGAGTGTGAAACTAGGATGTGAAAAACTCGTGATTTTTAAAAAATCAGATTTTATGGTTTTAATTAATTTGTTTTTTCTGAATATCTACTAGGAAGTGTTTGTTTGTCTGTTTGGGGCAGCAAAATCCTGACGATTCTATGGCACTTACAACAATGAGATTTGACACTCAGGTAGTCCGAATTTTTTGCAATTTTTGGGTCGCGGCGAATTTTAAAATTCAATCTAGAAGATTTTTAAATTAATTTAATAGGGTTTTGTTTTTCTTCAACGCGTTTCTACCAGATCGAGAAGAAACATCGGAAACTAGACTTTTCTAATCACGTGACCTTGCCGTCACAGGCTTTGGAACCATGCCAAGTTTTTTTCATCGAGGTAGATTCTAAATTTATATTTTACCGTTTCCGCTTTCATTTTGCGCAGAGTTAACTGGGATTGTTAATTCTTTTTTGTAAAATCAGAATCGCTAAAGATAGATTACAAATTTCAACAGAATTGAAATCTGCGGAAAATTTTACACCAGTTTAATAATTACATCAAGGGCACGGGCAACGCAGGCCTCGCCACGATGTGGCTAGTGAATTATAAAAAAAAATTATAAGACATGACACATCAAACTCAAAGTGTAAGCTCAAGCTAGCATTATGCTATATAATAAATATTGGGATAAATATTTATGGTAAATATTAATGTGCAAGAAATTTAAGGAAATATAGCAGGACAATTTCCGAAAGATAAAAACAAAAATTCATTTCTTGTGCCTTGTTGTGTTTATTTAATTTCATAAAATAAATCCATTTTATACTAAAAATTCCATGTTAAAAAATAAGCAGTTTATTTGGAAATATATCATTTTTAATTTAATAAATTTGTACTATAATAACTGCATCAATTTTTAATTTTTTGGCCTTTAAATTCAACTCAGTTTAAAGTGTACAAACTATGAGTTAAGTAAAACTGTTGATTTGAAAATATTCTCTATGTAAATAATAAAGAAGCAGCAAAGGTGGAAAGATTTTATGAATGGCTTTCCAGTCCTTTACACAGATGTTAAAATCTACATTAGTTTCCTCAATTCCAAATAGATATCTGAGACAGTGAGACAATTATTTTCTTCTTTTATGATGATTTTAAAAAGTTTTTTTTTTAAATGGGTTATTTGATTTAAATCAATTTTTAATCACATTTTTATTGTTTTAATTAATTAGTTTTCCTTTCATCTTCAAACTTGTGAGACATTTAAATTTGTGTAGCTACTAGATATTGATTTATGTTAAACATAGTCTAAAGGTTTAGGAATTCCATATTATTTTATCAGAAATATATTCTTTCTTGCAAGGGTATCAATTTAAGTCTAACCATCCTTTCTATGTCAAAATTTCCGTAAAATATCTCATATAATGTAGGCACTGGTTTCATGTATAAAACTCAGCATTTGCTGATAAACAGATTTGCAAGTGTCACTTGTTTTGAGTGAGCAAAAAGAGAAATTATGGACCAGAGTCCTTTTTGTCCCCCAAACAGGAGAGGTAAATATTTCCAATGATAAACTAAATTTGTTTAAAATAATCTGCCTATAAACTAAACAAACCTACATACAGGGCTCCTAACAGGTTTCAAGGTCTAAAAAGGTGACTAATTTAACCAAAAAGGTGACAAAAAGTGACTAATGAGTTAAGTAAAACTGTTGATTTGAAAATATTCTCTATGTAAATAATAAAGAAGCAGCAAAGGTGGAAAGATTTTATGAATGGCTTTCCAGTCCTTTACACAGATGTTAAAATCTACATTAGTTTCCTCAATTCCAAATAGATATCTGAGACAGTGAGACAATTATTTTCTTCTTTTATGATGATTTTAAAAAGTTTTTTTTTTTAAATGGGTTATTTGATTTAAATCAATTTTTAATCACATTTTTATTGTTTTAATTAATTAGTTTTCCTTTCATCTTCAAACTTGTGAGACATTTAAATTTGTGTAGCTACTAGATATTGATTTATGTTAAACATAGTCTAAAGGTTTAGGAATTCCATATTATTTTATCAGAAATATATTCTTTCTTGCAAGGGTATCAATTTAAGTCTAACCATCCTTTCTATGTCAAAATTTCCGTAAAATATCTCATATAATGTAGGCACTGGTTTCATGTATAAAACTCAGCATTTGCTGATAAACAGATTTGCAAGTGTCACTTGTTTTGAGTGAGCAAAAAGAGAAATTATGGACCAGAGTCCTTTTTGTCCCCCAAACAGGAGAGGTAAATATTTCCAATGATAAACTAAATTTGTTTAAAATAATCTGCCTATAAACTAAACAAACCTACATACAGGGCTCCTAACAGGTTTCAAGGTCTAAAAAGGTGACTAATTTAACCAAAAAGGTGACAAAAAGTGACTAATCGAGTTGAAAAAGGTGACAAAAAGTGACTAATCGAGCAAAACAAAAGTGACAAATAACAATAATGTTAAATATATTCAAGTATAAAGATAGAAAATAAAAAGATCCTCCCCAGCCACCCCTATCTTTTCTTTCTTTGGAAGGATATTTTTATTTTCTTCATTTAAAAAATATATCATTTTAAAATATTAAAATAATTTTTTTTTAAAATTGTTACTATGATTTTTTTATTTGTTTATTTTTGACACACCTTGAAGAATTTCTTCCTTTTCTCTGAAAGATTATGTTTCATTTTTTACGTTGAAAAAGTTAATTTTGTATTTTTCTTCTTAATAAAATAATGTGAATTTTTTAAAGTCTGTCTTTGCTGACCAGCATCATCTGAGACTATTGCTGCTCCTTCAATCATTGCCTGAACAAGTGCTGCTTCCTTAAATTTTTTTTTTTTTTTATTGCCTTCTTGAGCCTATCATTGGCTTCCTTTAATAATTTTGAAGCACTGTCCAACGCTTCATGTTCTTCCTTAAACATAATTTTAAGTTTTCGTTCTTCTTCTATCACCTTTCTTTTCTTTGTCAGCTGCTTTTTTTTCTATGCTTCCAGACTATCTTTTTCTTTCCTGTCCTCTAATTTTTCTTGTGCCTTACGTTTTATATCTTCTAAATAGGCATTGTAGGCTTTATATGCAACCCTTCCCATATGCATTAGCTTTGATGTGATCGGCACCAAATAAAGTTAATTGTCAAAAATTGCCAAGCTACTTTTAACCGTCATCAATGCATTGAATGTGCGTTCTGACATTGATGCTCCGTCTCCTGTCAAAGCTCTTACTGAGGCTGAGAACACCACTAATAACACCAGGATCAACACCACTAATGTCTTGCAGTCTGAAGAACTGGTTCCAGTAAACATCAATAGGCTTCATTCTAGATCCTTCTTCCTCAAATTATCTTTGAAGTAATTTCCACTCATACAGTAGTATGTCTGTCGGGACATCCCATGGCATTGCTTTTGTAACTTCTAATGCTTGTCGAACACTCTCAAGAGGACCAGGACAGGATAAACTTTTAAGGCGAGATGAACTAAAGGACTTCTTCAAAAGATATTTAACACTGGCAATGTAATGCTTCCGAGACCTTAGAAAAAAAAATTCCTTTCCTTCTCTTTGATATTCTGTAGCGCTCTAGAAATTTGATCTCCAATCCAAATATCAGGCAGAGCCAACAGTTTGTGAGGACATAGATCTTCCAATTTATCCATTTTCAAACCTCAAATAAATTCCTCTTTGTAGAAGATCCTAAACAAAATTGTTCTTGTCTACAATTCAAGTTGAGAATGAAGGTTTTGTATTAGAGGTTCCTTTTTCTGAAGAAATTCGGTCAAAACGATTAAATATACTTGCACTTGATACGACAAATATCACCTCAGCATTCATAGTTTCTCTTCTAAGGAAATTAACAATTTTTTTGTAGCCTGGTCTTTGCATCATGTTTGGCTTCTTTATTGGAATGTTGTCAAGGAAATACTTTTGCACTGCAATCCACTGTTCAAGCAACCTTTCAACAGCTGGCTTTAGGCTTAGCCACCTGCTTGAACAAAACTTGATGGAATGGTGAGTGGGAAGTTTCAAGTCTTCTTGAATTTGTTTGTTTGTTGACCAATGCTTAGGCCACTGATTAAAAAAATTTGTGAATAGTAAAAACTAGTTCAGATACATCTTTCCCAAACTCTTTTAGATGTTTAAGAAAAGCATTATGTATTGTGTGAATATTACATGTCCCAATGTTAATTAGTTCTTTTTTTCGAGTAGAAAGTAATGAGTCGTTAATCTTTTTAAAAACTGACTTTCACTAAAAAAACTCAAGAAATTGTTATTATCAACTTCGATGATAATCAAGAATGATTTTCAATACGTTCGCAACGCTCCTTTGATATTTAACCCTCTGGATACAGAGACGGCTGAAATTTTTGCATTCTCTGGTTACGGAGGAGTATGAATCTTTCAGATCTCAAACTCCTGAAGAAATGGCTGAAGTCCATTAAGATTTCCATGCACTCATTTCTGTGCCACAAGGAGAGCAGTGCGTGAATAACCTCTGTTCCGTAGACAGGAATGTCAGGGTTCTCGATGGGGAGCTTCGAGCGCTTAGAATGTGTGAGAGGTTGATGATCTATCCCCTTAAAAACTTTGCCGAAGAAATCTTTGAGTGTAAATTATCATACATATTGAAGATTCCGCCGTCCTTTCAGAGTTTACCTGTGACGTATCTATACCTTCTAGACATAATCAGACCCACAATAGAAACAGCAACATGTGATGACAAAGGTACTAAACGCATTACCTCTCCTCCTGGGGGAAAGCCGCCCCCAGGAGGAGAGGCCAGTTCAGCCGTGTTTCAGTTTGCTGCTTCTTTTGGCTGTTTCCGTAACACGAAGGTAGTAGCCACTCCGTATGCTGAGGGTTAATGTTGAGTTAATATCAACTTGATCTGTCCGGTCTCTTGACCTCTCCATTTTTGTCTTATTCCAGAATCCAAAAATAAAACGGGTCTGTTGAGACCATACTCAGATCTGAGTATGGAGGATGTTATCCCCCTTTAAAGTGACCGCTGGCATCGATCACTATTTACGAGCTGTCAGCGTCTGACCTTCTAGAGGGTTCCTCCTTTTGTTCGACCCTGTCGACCGGTGATATCTCTCTCGCGCCAAATGATATGCCACACAATACTATGAAAGAAAAGCGTCAGTCGTAAATGCCACTCAAGGTTCTATTACTCAAGTCAGGTAATTAGGCAAGAAGGTTCGAATATGCAAATGTCCCTGCTTCCCTTAAACTTCGACGCTTCGCCTTACTGATAGCCTTTTTTCGTGGGAAAATTTCCAGAACTTGCTGCTAATACACAGAGGGCAACGTGAAGTATACTTTTACAGCTCAAACGGTACGTTTTTGAATCCATTCTTGCTGTGGAATGTAGCGTGCATTTCGAAATTTAATTTGTGCAAACCCTGATTTTTTTAGAGGAAATATGAATTTTTTTTAACTGCACACCAAAAGTTTTTCTTCTCTAAATAGAATTAAGAACTCAAAACCCCTGAAAAGGTGACAAAATGTGAAAAAGGTGACGTGTTAGGAGCCCTGTACATACAATAAAAAGCAGTAATGAACAGAGAATGATGATACAAATAGTTTTGCCATTTCCTGGAATTCAAAACAAAATTTAAATATTCAAATGTACTAAGAGCATTGTGTTCAGAAGATTGTTGCACATATGAGGAGCATTATTTTTAGAATATTTTTCCCGCCAGTGTTCAGACTAGAACTATGTAAGTAAAGATAAAAGATAAACTCCCACTAAGTAAAGATCAAAGGGTTCAACCATGTAATAAACAAAGAACATAAATAAGTAGGCACCAAGGAGCCTGTATTACCATTTATTTTTTATTGGTCAGTTGAAAGCCAACCTACCATGCTTGGGGAAAATTGTAGGAAGCCAAATTATTTAAACCTCCTTTATATACCTTATGTTACAGATGACCAAAGTAAAGGCATTCAATGATAGCTTATTTTGAAAATTGTTTCAGGTGGAATATTGTTTATTGATATCAAGAAAGGGGAAGAATTTATATTCTCCAATTTTGGAAATGATTCCCAGCTGACTCTTCTTTTGAGGTTTGATGATGAATTTTATAAAGTGTCATACAAACCAATAAATTTGAAGTTGGGTTTAAGAATCCCACTGTCAAAATCAAATTTATTGGTGCAAAATGACCAGCAATTACTAGTTTCAAATCCTGATTGTTTGGTAAAAGCGTACAACCACTAGGATTTTATTCATTGCATCTACATATCAAGAATTACCTAGAGCACAAAACTTGACACTGTTGAAACAAAAGTCATTATCCAATACCTGTTTCTTTCTTCCAGATTGAGAGGGCATCCATGGTAATTTATCGATTGCAGCTATGGCCACTGCTTCTTCATCCAGGTTGAGAAAGTCAAGGATGACTGTAATGTTTCCCAAATAAAGTGGTGAATTTGGTTTCCCCTTTGATACATTGTCTGGCCAACATAAATTGCAGTGAGGACAATATGTATAAGGCACTGTTCCCTGTAAATTTAACAAAGTTGGAAGTTTGTAAAATCCATAGAGAATGATGATTGTAAAGTATTGTAACAGTATATTAATCATGGCTCAGAACATTTTACTAAAAAGTAAATTTATAGGCGACACGAATTTTGTAACACAGAACGAATAAGACTTTTTTGATCACAAGGAAATAAATCACAAAGATTGTAAAATTCTCCGATCCTTTCCCAGCATCTTACCTACAGCCAATAAAGTGCGAATTCGGATCAAATATCAAATTTTGTTTCATGACACAAGGGTCAGATCTGGCCAAGTAATGTCTTTACCAACATGTAAAAAATTGGACTACACACCAGGGCTCGAAATAAGTCGATACAACCACAGCAAATGCTGTGAGCATAGCTTAAATCACTGCAACAATCAAAGGTTCTCACAGCAAATTTTGCATCAAGAATTTAAAATTAATTTTTTTATTATTTTCCTTTCAAATACCAGCAATTAAAAAAAAATTTTAAGACAAAAACTATGTGCCTTAATGAGGATAAATGCGGATGGTCCTTCGCTTTCAGATTTTAAGACTGATCGAGCACTTCAGAAAGGGTTTCGTGAATGTGATCACAGACATTGCTTTTAGCTATGTAGTTATGAAACAACTACAATTTTCTTTAGCCTAATACCTTCTTTAGACTGATATCTTCATTAAGGAAGTAAACCTTTGTCTACCATATACATATATTTTTTTCTTTCTTCCAATGGCGGGCACTTATGAACTCAGTAATTGGCCATTATGCCGGTAGTAATGGCCACTTGTGAAGGATCACCCAGTGGGAGGACCATTATTGCTTCTAACAAAGGACAGCATAATTTTACATCCTGGATTTGAATAATTACACCTAGATTTCAACCAAGAACCTTCCGATCCAGAGGTCAACACCTTAGGCACAAGACCAGTCGGCCTGCGACGTTTGTCTACCACATATTATTTGAGCGTTTCTTTTTATCTGGTGTAATTTAGGGTTTCACATGAAATTGAAGAAAACTTACAAAGAAAGTGAAGCATTTTTTCTTCTCCTTATTGCATTATTCGTTCAACTGTTTTAAAGTTTAGTGAAAAATTTGCAACTGCAATTTACCGTTATTACGGAAATTTTAGGTTTTGCCATGAGCTGAATAGTTTTTGCTGCTAGCTACTAAAAGCTCACAGTAATATTTGCTGCCATCTTCAAAATTTTATTTCGAGCCCTGCTATACACACACACTAAGAAAGCTTTACTGGTACACCCAGAGTTGTTATAGGAATCAAACCACCTACAATATGCAGGCTGATGGCACAGTTGCAGGCTACTGCAATGCAGTTATGGTCATACTTCATTCTAATTAATATTCTGTTACAAGTTTAGAAGAAATTGTTACTGTAAAAATTTGAAAGCTCACAAATCTTAGAATTTAGAGCTAAAATCCTGTGAAAATGGATGCATTTAAAACACAAATATTTATCTGCCTGTGGTTGTTCAGGTATAACATTTGAACTTTTCCCAGATAATGATAAATGGTAAGATTAACTGATGAACCAATTTTTCATAAAACTAAAATAATTCACAAAAAGCTGCCCATACCAAAAACTGCAAAAGATTTACTGACATAAGCACTGGAGTTGTGGCTCAAACAATTGCACAAGCATGCATTTACAGAAACTTCTGCTAACTCTTACATGATGTAGTGAAGATTAAAATTACAAATATTCCTTGATAAAAAGTTCTTACCCAGCAGGCAAGCATGTTAGCCCGCAAATAAATTGATGCAATTCCAATGATCTATACACAGCTATAGTTTTGAATTTTAAAGTACATAATCATATTTATTGCGAAAACAAACCAAATTAATCTTTCTGAATACTTCTCTTTCCCAAAATTAAAGAATGTTTCTTCAATTTGACAAACAAAAGATGAATATAGATTGCCATTCTATAAATCATATACTTTTTTAAAATAGTAAAGTTGCATTATCAGACATTAAATAGCTTGATACAAAGTAATCATAGCTCAATTCGATGAAGGGTCAGTTTAAATTGGTGATAGTATTGAAATGTATGTTTGTTCAATATAAGTATAAAGATATCCAATATCTAAAAACTAACCTTATTGCTATCAGCAGATTTCAATTCTTTGCCTTTCTCTGTTTCACAAAGCAAACACGTTCGTATCCCTTTGCAGCCACATTTTTTATTAGACTTTGTATCCATTCATGCTAATTTTGGACTCAAAATAAAAATAGATCAGAGATATTTAATTATTTACTGGAAATCCTTTCGTCATCAATTCTACTTCAAAATCAAAACAAACCATACATAATCATATGGAACACCTGCTGCCATCTAGCGATTTAACTAAAAGTAAGCGGAGGATTTACGAAACATGTGCTGCCATCTAGACACGTAGTTAGCAGAAAAACTAAATCTCTCTATATTAAAAAAAAGTTACCGCCGCCATCACAGAATTGAAAACTGTGTTGTTTAGCTCGATTCTTAGACGGTTTCTCGAGAAAGTACGGAACAGAAAAATATGAAATTAACATGGTTTGTTCTTCATCGTGTACCCTGGACAATTGTAAAGATCTTTTTCTGATGCGGTTATTAGTTTAGGATTTATTAAGTGTCAAAGTTGAAAAAGCGAAATTTCTTCCGCGAGTGAGCAAAACACATACAAATTTCCAGTCTTCAGCCGTGAGTTTTTTTTAAAGAGTACCTCTCAACGTAAATTTTTGTAGCTCGTCGAGTTTATTTAGAAATTTTAATTTGATTCGTAATAATATTGTTTTTGAAATTCGGGAAAAATCGGGACATTTTCGTTTTGGGTTGACGAGCGTAAGCGAGCAGGTGGCGGAGCCCCCTAGTGTAATATAATTTGATTGTCCATCTACGGCGGACAGAAGCAATTTATAAGACCTTATAAAAATCTCACCTTCTCTAGAAAAGGGACAACTAAAACAATTACAAGCAACCAACAAATATATAATCAAAACGTATTTTTATCTGCTCGATTAGAAATTTGTAGTATTTCAAATTTATTAATCATTTGTAGCATATTAATCCGATATAATTTCTAGCGTTTTTTTTTTTTTGGGTTGAGTAACTTTTTTAGATGAGTAGCTTTTATGTGAATAAAATGCATTTTTGTACGGATCTCAAGTTTAAAGAATTTAAATGAAAATTTTTAATTGATAAACTAATATTTGTCCTACTTCAAATCAAAATATACTATGGAACGGGTCTTGTATTTCCATGAATAACAATATGGATTTTTCAACTTTCCATTAAAATACTTCAATATTTTTCAAAACTTTCCACACACACAGTAATTTTTTTTGGCACTAAAATATTTTTAGTCCAAAGATACACATCCACCGTTTAAGCATTAGTTTTCTACCAAAGAATTATCGACAAAAACTTCACGATAAAGTATAACTGGACCGTTTTCAATATACATATCTTTACACAAAGTACTGATTATGTAAGACTGCATGTTAAGATCATAATTGTAATTAAAATTTAACAAAAAATGGCCAAATAGTGCTAAAAGGAGACAAGGATTGCGATGTTAGAAGTGAGTTGTTTTTCTTCAGTTACAACTGGCTTTGATGTTGGCATTTTTCTGAGTTATGCTGAAACTGTATTTGAGCACTTTTGAATTTTAAAATACATTTATTGCTAATAGTTAGCATAACTTTTGTACCAAACCACGGAATTGTTTGTGTTGCAAATTAACAAAACCAGCGATAACGAAATTGCACGTTTAGATTTCTAACTTTATTTTTAAATCTAAAATACCAAAACGCAAGTTTATTAATAGCTGCACTCAGCTTTCAAAAGTTTACAATTTAACAGCATCTGTAGGCACCAAATTTGGTATTCCATCAGTTATCTTGTATCCTACATTGAGTTCATCGTTGATAAGGAGTTGTCTTTCAACATCATACCTCAACTTCGTCTTTGTTAATGGGCAAACTAAAAGATCCAAAGTTGCTTGATTCAATTTTTCTGTATGTGACATTACATTCTGACCATCAACGTGCACACCAGACGAAGTTTCACTTGAATAACAAGCAAAGAACTGACGTTGAAGAACCTTTGAAAACAGAACTCTGAAGTAATATGCTGACACTCGAGTTACAGACATAACTCTGGTTCTTGAATTTTTACTTCTGTAGTGGTTTTTTATTTGAAAAAAATTAAACAATAAATGGTAATACTGACAGTTGAATGTTGCGAAAGAATATACTGCAAAGTATATTAATATATACTGCAAATCTCCGATTTCAGAAATCTCTTACAGCAATAATAAATGATGATGATGATGATGCTCTTTCTTTGGAGAAAAAGCAGGTTTTTGAGGCTTGGCTGCTTTGCCTTGTGCCTCTAGAAGAAAAAATGATACTTCAAGAATGAAAAAGATTTAGAAACGAGGATTAGAGTTTAAAAATAAGCATATGGCATTACAAATACTAAGTGAGAAATTTGAAAAAATATCATATAAAGAGTGTGGAATTTTCAAAGCGGAGAGAGTTTGAATTAGGTTATTTCGACCTTTTTGGAAAGTTGGACAGTAGAAAAGAATATGTTCCAAGTCTTCATAGGTGTGACATCTGAGGCAATTAGGAGCGTCTGTAAGATTAATTTTGTTTTTAATGGAATTTGTCATTAGGGTATTTGCTCGAAAGTTCTGAATGAGGGTTTCGTCGTTTCTGTTTAGAGAGATTTTTTCGTACCATAGATTTGTAGGATTGATATGTGGAAAGTTATTGTTTCTATGGTAGCTTTTCCATAGGTTACACATATTTTATTATGGTTGTCTTTTTTATAATGTTTTATGATGTCTTCAGGTGAAACACCTTCTGCAATGTTGAAAAGTTCAGCCTTCTTTGCTGCCTGGCAATAATAAATGTAAATAAATAAATAGTTAACGTTGAGGTTAAAGTTAAGCTAAAGTAATCTTATGTGTAAAATGAATTTAACTAGGTAAGGTAAGATAATTTCTATTAACGTCGTACTGATGAATTTGATCAGACACTAACGTTTAGATCAAATTCAAACAGAAATTATGAGAAAAGTTTGCTATAAAAAAAATTTGATTGTTAAAGTGTGAGGGTTTTAGATAACACTGAAGTTTCAAATCTTCACTGCAATTGTATCTGTTTTGTTTTCTGTTTATATTCGTTGCTGATTCGCAGCTGGGCGGTATATTCAAAGTATTGTAATTTAATTATTTCATTTTTTTTGCCCTTGGTTTGCATACTGTTAATTACTGTTTTTTTCAAGATTTCTAAGATTTTCAAAATTTTGAACCTTATATCTGAAAATCAATTTGTATTAAAGCATAAAAATGAAAGTGTTGTATGGAATGTTAGAACCAGAAAGTGGTAAATGAACCATCAAAATTGAAATTGTTATACTTCGTACTTGTATAACGTCAACCCAGTAAAAAAAATATATTTCTCAAACAAATTAAAAGCTTGGTAATCTCGGGTATGCTTTGACTCATTGAAAAACAAGACACCCATATAGCTTGTAAATTATTTAAAAAATATGTGTATCAATGCATTCCTTTTTTCTAATGGACTTTAGAACCAGTTATGTGTTTGTTGAATTATGTATTTGAAAATAATTCTAAATAGTACCATAGTAAAATTTATTTTTACCAGTTTGTAAGAAATATATTTGAATGATTGCGATTTGGTTTGACTTTTATGTATGGTTATATTATTCAATTTCAGGATTAGTAATCAACTATATTTCCAATCCAGAAGCTGATGTCTACTCAACCTAGAATTAGTGATGATGAGATGCAGTACTTTCAATTCAAGGCAAGGCAGATGTTTCTGCTACGGAAAGAAGATCATGAATGGAATCAGTTTTGTAAAAGAAACACATGCTCCTGTTGCTTGTGTCAGGCTCAGACTGGTACTAAAATATCAAAAGAAGTTGGTATTCAGGCATCTTCTGCAAATGCCCCTAGTAGAATAAGTAAATATTAATTTTTAAATTTAGTATTCACATACCCATTGCCAAATTTCCTAATGAGTACAGGTCTAACTAATCCTTGTGTAGCAGAAAATGACTGTAAGGCAACAAACTGAAACTAATCAACACAGTAAGCACATATAAAATATCTAGATAGGATATGAAATTGATGATCTTTAATTGTATTTCAAACCTTGAAATTTTGTTTTAGTGATCAAGTTTTTGGACCCAGTTATCATTTTCAGTGCCTGTTTCCTGAATATTTTCATTTGCATAGTACATATTCTGATCAATCAAATGTTAATTTTTTCTAACAACTAGGGGGCTCCGCCCCCTGCTTGCTTACGCTCGCCAACCCCCGGGCATTGCTATGCAATCCCATTTGGTTTGCTTCGCAAACCAACATTCCTTTCGCAGAGTGAAACTATCTGAATAATTCGTATTATCCTAATTTCACTTTCCGGTCCATGACGTCACAGCGAGGGCTTCGCAACCTGCTCGCTTACGCTCGACGACCCAATAAACCTGCAAAACCCTTTTTATTTAACTTGTTGCTACTAATAAACTTTGAATGCAAATTCCTTTAAAAAATATTTTATGAAATTTAAATTGTGAAATCTTTATCATACGTATAGGCAGCATTCGAAATCATTGGGGGTCTGCCATTACGAGACCACTAAAAGTACGGTCGGACCAGGAGATTGAAAGTCTGGGTGGTCCGCGGGACCAGTAGCTATAATGAGAAAACGAGTGTGGATGTGTTCCTTTTAAAATAAGTTTCAAACTCCCAAACCTTACTTTTGATAAGCTGTCAAAATTTATTTCTGTCACATAATCGAGAATTTAGAAGTTTGTATGCTGGAGTCATTTCTGCTTTCTGCCTCCAAATTGCAAACACAATAATCGGTGCCGATTGAATCATAGGCCGCTGACGATCACCACGTCCTAAAAGAAAGTGCACTGTGGTGTATTTCCAGTCTCGTTATCGCTATCGCCGTGAATGGACGCTTACTTGATCATATGGTATATCACACTGTTCTTTTACAATGGCAGGCGCATGTGATATCTGAGAGTGGGGCAATTAAAATTCCTTAGAGACTTGAAGCTAATAAAAAATCTATCTACAATTTGACATAATTTTCATTCGGCATAAAGAAAAAATTTTGCTCGCCAATTACGAGTGGAAATTTTGAGCTCCGAATTAACAAGCTATTAACTAAATTAATTAATTATTTGAGGAGCAGACCAGCTATGATGGTAATGGACCAGTATATTTTTGTATGCACTGGTCCTTGGGACCAGTCACTTTTCTTTTCTAATGCTGCGTATATGTCATGCCTAAAATATTTCCCTTTTATTCCAACATAATTCACTTAGTATTATCTTAATTTTGCTTTTTGTTTCCTTTCTTACACTTTTGAGCCTTTTCTTTTCAATGCCCATTAGGGCCAGAGTAACTCTGGGTTTGTCCACTGCACCAGCAGCCTGCAAGTAGTTAATGGTGCTTGTTCAATTTCTCCCTGAGTATACTTCTCTTCTGTGTCAGTAGAACTTTCTTTGTGTGTGTGCCCAATACTTGATGTAGTCTATCTTGCGTTTGACACAGCAATAAAGATATTTTACACCCACAAATCAAACTGCCTCTTGTAATGGGGTGTAAACCCACAATTTGTTTCATGACTGCAATTTAATCCATAATGAAATTATCTAGTTTGGATTTAGTCATGTCTTGTCATCAAGCATGTTATATATATTTTGCACCATGACCTCTTGACTCTGTAGATATGACTTATTAAAGGGGTGACTCCAAAGAGTGCCAGCACTGCAACTAATAGTCGATTGTACTGAGACCCCTGCTGATCCACTAGAGACCGAATGCCAAAATAAATTTCTGCAAGTACCTGATTGGAATGTTAGACAATTCCCAAGGTTCAATACAATGGTATCCCAGATATTCAAATCGTTGGGCAGAGTAATAATCACACTCACACCGAACGTGTATAGAACTCTCCTCTACCATCCTACAACCTCTACATAATGGGTTCTCTATAACACCCATAATGTTGAGGTGTCTATTCAGGGTACAGTGGCCAGTAGCTACCCTGATTTATTTTCTGCTCAATTTCAGCAGTTCCCTCCATCTATCCGATAGAGATTGTTGATTGAGCTCTTTGATAATTAGATTGAAGCCATGTATGGTAGGGCTCGGCGAGGAGTAAACCCTTGATAATCCCTGTAATCACATTGTGAGGTAGACCCAAAACAGGCTCTGGTCCAGTAAGTGGCATATCAGATCCATGTTTTGGATTCTGTAGATAACCTTGGTTATTATATTTAGAATTAAAGTGTAAACATTATAATCTAACATAATAATATAACCATTTTGTATAACATAAGGTGTAAACACTATACCAACTTTACAAAAAGTTTCAATTCTTTTTACTTGGGAGATTTCATTACATTGAAGGAAATGCAGATAAACAGGAGCATAAATATTTGTTCTTTTCAGTGCTATCTGATTTCTGACATTTCCACTGAAGGAAAATTAAAATAAGGAGAGATCAAATTTTCCCTGCCAATTTGATCGGATCTTTCCCTTGAGGTATTCGTCCTGAACCGTTGTCAATAAGCCCATTGTGTTGCTCTAGTATGCCGTTAATTAAAATTACCCTTACCATTACCCTGCCAATTTGTCTCAGGAAAGTGTATGAGATTTTCCTAATGCTAAAAATTCTTTTGAGATTTTATGTTTATCATGGATAGAAACTGAAATTCTTGGAGAACTTTACTTAATCCTCAGCTATACCATAGATTTTAATCAAGTTGAAAGTATTTTCATGTGGAAGCTGAATTTGTTATTAATTAAAAAACTAAAGCATGATTTAGATTTTAACTATGTTATTTTATTTTTAAGGTGTCATTTTTGAATGTTCATTTTTATAATTGGTTAAACTTTTAGTTGGAAGAAATATTTTGCTTTTAGGCATTACAGTATTACATCATCTTATTGTTGTATAATGGCATTCAAGATCGTTGCTTATCCTCTTTAAATTGCACATTTGTAAATTTCAGATAGAAATATCACTATCAGAACTGGTGTACAGAATAAGAGTCTCCCTCAAACCTTAAATGAAATTCAGACAAAGTTGGACAAGATTGACCTCTCTCTGTCTCAGATGTATGTGTCCCCACAGAATGAAGTTGTTGTAAATCAGGTATTTCTGTGCTTTTATTTATTTCAATTTCCAGGTAAACTAGTACACTGCACTGCACACTAACTTAATTTCGTAAATACTGTTCAAAAAATTATTCTACATATGGAATTTCTCATTAAACAACACTTGGATTATCTGGCGGTGGTCGGTTTCTTTGCATTATTATTTAATAAATAATGACGGGAATAATGCCAACTAAGGCAAACCTTCTGTTAAGAAACATTGAGTGCAGTCTCTGAATTATCTATCTCCGAGATTGATCAATTTTTATTTCTCCAACTTACACTTTTCTTTGACAATCTTACTTTAAAGAACTTAAATTTACTAGGAATTAGTATCTATTGAGTTGTGTCACTTTTTCCATAGCTAGGATATTTTTAAACACTTCTTGATCGAAGCTTTAAATTTAATCTGCATTTTATAAAGTTATAACTTAGTAAGATTTCTGCAGATCACACAATGCTCAAGTGTCTGAAATATTATTTACTTCCGTGAATATTGTTTTATATTCCTAACAAGTTTGTGAATGTTTATACAGTAAATTGATAATTTTATAGAATTCTCAAAAGTTGAAATCATGACATCAAAATGGCGAAGGGGCTGCACGCCACAGTGAGTTTGCTCACTTTGCTTTTATCCTGTGAGCTATGGAGGTTCGATTCATGTGACTCTCATAAGTGTATTTCTCTCTTATGTATCACTGAAATTCCTTGTGTGCATGTCTATTTATACGATGAAAAAACTCTGTTTGACACTGCCTGACCAGATCCTTGTGCAATAAAAAAACTAAAACAGCTATTTTTTCCTCTCAAAATCTATACATAAACTTTAAATGGGTTGAATGGATAGCAGTCAAAAATAAGTAACCTGATCCAAGAAGTTTGAGCCACAATAAAGGCGGATATTTTACACTTAGTATGTTCTGTTTAATGCTTTAGTTCTAACACATTCACACATGGCTTAAGAACAATATATTGGAATTTATGTTTCATTTGCTTTATACTGCAAAACCTAACTTAGTTGTCTAACCATGTATTTAGATTTCACATTTGTCTCTCTCTACAATGATTTAATTTATAATTAAAAATATTATTGGATTTGAAGTAAGGATTTCTAAAATGGTATTGTTATAATTCATTGTATTGAATTTTTTAATTATCTTTTTGGCAGCTACCTGATAAGCAAGCCCCAACAAGCAGTAGTGCATCTGAAAGAAATACTTTAAATGGTATGGTTTTTGTGTAATAAACTCATGCATGATTTCAAGCTGCCAATACACTTTGAGAGAGCCTCCGCCAGCTCAATCTGTTAGCGTTTTTTACACACGCTGGCACTGCTGGTAACTGGTTTCAATCATATAAGGTAATCTAAATCAAATATATAAGAAAATCAAACATATACGGTAATCTAATGTAAAATTTTCCTCATATTTCAATTCCCATAAAAAATTTCATTCTATCTTTAACAATCGCTGAGTTAGAAAAAAGCATCGAAAAACGCCAGTCATCTATATATATATATATATATATATATATATATATAATTGGTTTACTTCGCGAACGAAATGCTGTGACGGCCTCGAGAGGGCTGTTATCAACATATGAATCAAAACACGCTATAATCGAAAAACTTGGCATGGTTCCAAAGCACCAAAGACAATTCGAATGAAAAACACTTGTGACGTCAGAGGTCAAAGACAGGAAAATCAGCTGGCTTCTTCTTTCTGACGTCACTCCGGAAAGGAAGAAAGAAGGGGAAAAAACTGCTATATTAATTTTAAAATGTTCTAGATAAAATTTTAAAATTAGGGCATGATAGAAAAATTGCAAAATATTCGAACAACCTCTGTGCCAAATTTCATTATTTGTAAGTGCTATAGATTCGTTAGGACACTGCTTACAGGACACACACAGACAGAGAAACACTTCCTTTCATAATAATAAAGATGGTATGTGTGAATCTGTTAGTCGCTTATAAATTGAAAAGGAAGCTATCACTATGAGAGAATTTTTTAGTGGGAATAAACAACCGATGTAGTCTGCAGGGGGGGGGGAGAGAGAGAGAGAGAATACTTCTGCTGTCCAAATGCTTATTGCATGAAGCATATTGGGTTGTTTAAGTTACATTTAACATGTAATTTAATTGGTTTGGACTATTCAAGTATCATTAATGCAGAAATTATTCTTTGACATTTTTATTGACTAAATACTGAAAAGATATTCAAGAAATAAGCTAATTGACATGTTCAGAACATCTACAAGAAGCACATATTGCTGCAGAAACACTACCTATATTTAGTTTGACAGAAAATGCCTCTCGTAATGGAAATTATTTTTTTCCCATTCTAAGGATTCTTGTCATTAAATATTTTTGTTTGCAATACAAATAACGTTTTTATGCCTTGCTTTGAAGAAACCAATTGCAAAAGACAGTTTCTCTTATATTCCAATTTGACCCAATGTGAATTATTGATGCTCCAAAATTACATTTTCTTTTTAAGATAAGCGGTTGGAATTAATACAGAACAGTCTCAAGGGAAGCCTACAAAGGCTGCAGTCAGCTGCTGCATGGAAGGGAAAACCAATCCCTTCTATGAATGGCCAGAAAAAGAGCAGTGGTTTCTTTCTCCCTCGTGATTTGCAGGTATTTAACACATCCTCTTTTATTCTTCATACAGTTTATATTTCAACCTATGGTAAAATTCTACATACCCATACTCCAGTTACACAAGCTGTACCTTTTATTTCTTACATCATTCTCCGTAAACAATTCACTTTAATAACAATTGCGAAACAATGAAATTTAATTGTCATTTTGTAAAAAGTTTATTACTTTTGTCAAATATTTACTAAAACAAAATTGATCCAGGTTTTATTGACATAATAAGAGGATTCATGAAAGGAGTTATTTCTAAGAATATCATTATCTATACTTTTAAACTAAAAGTTGTTGCATACCCATGCTTTTATTAATTTTAATGATTAGGATTTATCACATCCCTATCATCATTTAATAGACCAAGACCACAATTTCTTTTTCTATTATCGTTTTATGACTTAATTCAACCATAATATGCATTGTTTTCAACTACTATAGGTAATGTTATAGCTGTATTATGGTATACTGAGAAGATTTCACATTGCTTAACTAGTATAGTAGCCATCACATTTGTATGCCATTCAGTAGCTTCCAGTGTGTAAGTACATAGATGTTGATTGTCCCTGTTAGCAGCAAAATCACTTACACACTGAATGCTCCTTCGCAAATAGCCACAGTCCTTATGACCCAGTGTGTGTGTGTCCATTATATACTATCCACTATACATTATCCTACTATAGCTACACTAGCAACATGCAATTGTAAGCTGCGTAGGTTTGATTCCTCCCTGGTGTATATCTCTCTTCAGTGGAACTGAAATTGAAGACTTTAAATCAACAATTAATTAAGACATGCTGATTTGGAGCAAAATTATCTATTATTAGCATACTGAAATTATTTATAATATATCCTAGAACAGTTGTATAAAGAAAATTAATGTTATTATTATTTTTTTAATTTCTGTAAATGTGTACCAGGCTATAAAAAAGATAACCCAATTACCTTGATATTCTACAAATACTGATGACCTTTGGTCGCTTCTCACTTTGTGATCTAGGCATACAAAGTTTTACCGTAGAGCCATTGTGCAGTCATGGAAGAAAGAAAATATAAACTACTCCTCTTCATTCGAGCAATTTTAACAGTGCAGAAAATTCAAAGAAGTCTTTTAACAGGAACTAACGTTTTCTGGAAACTCAAATTCATAAAATTTGCATAAGGGGCCAAAGCTTTATATTAAATAGAGCACCAGCTTCATGATTTCCAATGAGAACCCCCTATTTTGACACACAATTTAGAATCTATATCAAAATTTAACTTTAGATACCAAATGTTGTTTAATTAGGTCTTACCGTTTCGAAGTTATGAGTACAGAAAGATTGAAGTTTCAAATGTTAATCAGTTTCTTACACTCTTTTATGCTTATCTTCCTAAATAATACTTCTACAGCACTGATATTTTGTAACATGTTACTGTTTAACAACCCAAACAAAATCCACTGAATATATATGTTTTAAAATTGTTTTTAGTATGTAAGTAATAGTTTTTAGTATTAGTTATGAGTACAGAAGGATTGGAGCTTCGAATGTTAAATCAGTTTCTTTAACTTTTATGCATATCTTCCTAAATAATATTTCTACAGCACTGATATTTTGTAACATGTTACTGTTTAACAACCCAAACAAAATCCACTGAATATATATATTTTTTAAATAGTTTTTAGTATGTAAGTAATAGTTTTTAGTAACAGTTATGAGTACAGAAAGATTGGAGCTTCGAATGTTAAATCAGTTTCTTTAACTTTTATGCATATCTTCCTAAATAATACTTCTACAGCACTGATATTTTGTAACATGCTACTGTTTAACAACCCAAACAAAATCCACTGAATATTTATAAAAAAAATAGTTTTTAGTATGTAAGTAATAGTTTTTAGTATTAGTTATGAGTACAGGAAGATTGGAGCTTCAAATGTTAAATCAGTTTCTTTAACTTTTATGCATATCTTCCTAAATAGTATTTCTATAGTGTGCTGGTATTTTTACTATGTTACTGTTGAACAACCCAAACAAAATCCACCTAGTACTTTATTTTAAAACTAGTTTTTTAGTATGTAATATAATTATTAAATTAATGTTTAAAAAAATTATGAATTGGAACCTTATTATATTTTGATGGGAATCAATTCAAAAGGACTTCTAGTATGGATATACAAAATTTAGCTCATTCCAATAATTAGCTTTTGCGCTACATTAAATATTCCTCATTGCGATTTTAGGGGCAACCAAAAATTTAAAAGACATTTGACAAACCTCTGATAATAATTCTCGTATTATTTGCACTTGCATACTTAATACAATAATGTCATTCTCAAAACATTTGCACTTGGGTTATCTATACTATTTTTCTAATCGCTGAAATTGAAAATACGTTTGAAACATTGTATGTTGAAATTTGAAATTCAGGTAGCTATAACTGCAATTAATTTCGATCTACAAATAGAAACTTTTTATTTCAAGATGATCCCCGGAATTTGCGCAAATTTAGAATCAAATATCTCTGTATTTAAAGGTAGTAAAGTCATGAAATTTTACATCCAGACTAATTTGACGATGCAGAATCTGATTAAGTCGTCAAATCA
Organism: Metellina segmentata; assembly: GCA_947359465.1. Lineage (NCBI taxonomy): Eukaryota > Metazoa > Arthropoda > Arachnida > Araneae > Tetragnathidae > Metellina > Metellina segmentata. The sequence goes on from OX375876.1 coordinate 123,071,648, forward strand.
TTGTGTTTCTATTAGAAATATTTGTTTGTGCAAAATGTTTGATATGAAGATGTCCACTTATGCAATTTATTTGAATTTGTAGAGGATGTTAATCCCTTATGAATAATGCTTTTGAATTTGCACTAATATGAATAGTGCTCGAAATAATCCTGGTGGTTCAAGTTTTTTTTTCTGGGACTGTACATATTTTGTTTTTAATAATAAAAACCATTAATCAAAATTTCTGTTCTAAAATATCTTTCCCTGTTTCAAAAGCTTTGTTTGAGTCCTAAAATTTATCTCGCAATACTGCATCTTGAGAAGTTCCTGTGTGAAACACATCGTATATATTCAACAAATGTTAAATTTTTCTACCCGTGTTTTACCAAATCTATTTCTGAAGGTGAAAGTGCTTGAATTCTCTTAATAATAGTTAATAACACTATTAGAAAAATAGGTTTGATATTTGAATCGAAATGTCTGTCTTAATCTTAAATCTTGGGATTTAAACTATGTCATGATTGTGGGAACAGAAGGGGATGAGTAGTGTGCTATTAATTATAAGATAATTCATTTTAGAATTCAGTGTTCTTTCAATCATGATATGAATGTGATTATTATAACAATTATTTGTTTTTGTATAGTGATATTTTATATAAAACTTGCTTTTATGAAATTCTTATAGTTTTAATGTTTGAATTATTTTGAATTAAGTACAAGTATTCTTTTGATAGAAACAATAAATCTATAGTGTGGAACTATTATCAATTTATACAGTTAAAAGATAGGTTTCAATGACTCCATTTTTTATTCTGTTCAGTTCGTCATTTGTGTATACTCCCTAATGTTAACAAAAAAAAGTATAAAAAACAGTTTTAAATTGTAAGAAAAGATGAAAAAGAAAAATTCCTTTGATTTTGCAAGTTAGAATCTTTGAATTTATTATTTTTAATTACATTAAAATTCTAAAATTGTGATTTTCAGGAACAGAGAATAATTGCCAGAAGAGCTTACCTAGCCTCCTTAGCAAAGTTGGGTAATAAGAATAAGACTACTGAAGGTTTGAATTCCGGTCCAAGGGCACAGAATATAAACAAAAGAGGTGATCAGAAGCAAATTGAAAAAAGGGAAAACTTTTCCAAAACCAAGGTCATTCATAAGTTAGTGTTTATCAAATTTACAAACTAATCCATAATTGATCCATTGTTTTCTTTCGTCTGTAAATATTGAAATGTTAGTACAAAAATATTAATTCGAAACTTTGTTATCTTAATTTGTTTGCATAAAATTTTATTTTTAAAGATTGGGGAAAGTTCTGTTGATTAAGAGTAAAAATAGGTAGATATAAATACCAGTGTTACTTTATTTACTACATCCTTATGAATTTCTTTGTTGTAGAATCAACCACAACTCTTAATAATTCTGTGCAAAAACAACTGGCTAGTGGTTTAATTTTGTATTAATCTCCATTATTAACTCATTAAATGAGATTATTTATACTGCAGACATTGATTGTTTATTTAAGGTTATTCAGTCATAAAACAATTTTTGATAAACTTACATGCTTAATCTTCTACAAAATACGATACAAAGAAAAGGCATAACAAATCTGTTTTTGTTGATATTTGCCTTATACTAAGCTCTTTTAACGAAACAAGTATAAATCTGATGGATTAATTTTAATCAATCCTTATTAATAAATCTTGCTTTTTTTTTATTCCATATATTTCATACAGCCTTATTTACATTAAGTGCAGTTTAGTACATGTGTACATATTGTCACATGAACATACGTTATAGACGTACATACAAGTACATATTAAAATTTTAAAATAGTCTGTCATTTTCTTTTGTTTCAAGAAAAAGCGAGGATGATTTTTCACGGTAATCTGAATACTGTACATAAAGTACAATATGTGTGTATGTACTAATAACTTTTAACATTTCATTAATTAACTTTTAATATATATATTGGGTCATCCTGAAAGCTCTGCACGTTTTTTAAGATAAATACCAACAAGGCAGTACGAAAACATAAGAAAATTTTATTGAATCACATAAGCCCCATTTTGTTCTGTAACTTTTTGCCATCTTTCTGGCAGCTAGAAAATTCCTTTTAAAAAAAATCATTAGGCTTATTTGTAAAGAAGTTATCGAGGTGCTGTTTGACAGTCTCTGAAGAATTGAACTCAAGGCCAAGTTGTGGAGCTGAGCATTGTCATGCTGGAAGACAACACCTCGACAATTAGTCAGTTCTGGCCTCTTTTATTCGATTTCTGCTTTTAATACTGCCATTTGAGAACAGCATTTTTTCGAATTTATTGTCTGATTTTGTGGCAACAATTCATAATAAACAATTCCTTTGTAGTCCCACCATACAGAAAGCATTACTTTCTTGGGATGCTGTCCCCCTCTCGATGTTGCTTGTTACTTGGGGAGGTTCATTTGACTTCCATGCTTAAATTTAACAAACCACCTTCAAACTGTGGTCTCAGAAACCGCACTATGTCCATATACAGCACACATTTCACAAGCAGTCTGACTAGCATTTTTTCATTCTTAAAATAACAGAGCATAATATGACAAAAATGAACTTTCTAGTTCTCCATTCTTAGTACTGCAGTGAAACAAAAATTATGCCATAAACACATGCAATAATTATGCAGTGTAAGCAGAAAAGACCGAATTTAAACATCTGCTTCAATCAGGGTCACTCCTTATCAGCAGCAGCAAAATATTAATAAAGCTAGCTTCGATTTGAAAACGCGCAGGATTTTCCGGATGGCCCAATCTATAACGGATTGACGGTTGATCGAAGTTTCACTGTACTACTAAACTGTGCAGGGTGGTAACAGAACCTGGAAAACCGGGAAATCAGGGAATTCTCAGGGAACTTTTTATTTCTGGAAATCTCAGGGAAAATTTCCAAATTTTACAAAAATCAGGGAAATTTTGACAATTTAAACGGCTATCATTATTGTTTGTCCTATTTAGAGATGCGCGATTACGAGTGCTTTTGAGAATAGGATAAATCGTATTCGCCGAAATTGTAATTCGAATAAAGAACCATAGCGTCGTAATTTTTTAACACCACGAAAACTACCGTTTATTTCGCGGCTACAGCGTCTTGGTCGCCGTAAGGCTAGCGATTTAACTTGTGGGATACAATTTGAAATTTGTGTAACAAATGATGTTTTCTGTGTATTAAATTAATCATTTTGGTCTGTAATTGTATTTCTGTAGAATTTTTTGTTATGTATATTTGCATTTGGTTTCAATGAATAGTATGACAATGCAGGGTCAGGTGTAAAAAGTTCATAATTAAAAATATTTTGCATTTTTTCTCCAGTTTATTCAATTGCAATTATAAGAGTTCCGTTACGGTTTCCAACCCTTACAATAGCAATTAAAATATCTGTAGAGAAAAAATACAAAATATTTGTGGAGAATTATCCTTTTACAGCCTCTGACCCTAAATATTTAAAAATAGTGTTGTGTGGATTCTGTATATTGATACCAATCACGGATCACGACATTTCTTAAGGGAATTGTTAAATCAGGGAAATTTTTGTGGGACTATCAGGGAAATCGTGGAAATATCAGGGAACTTTTTTTCAAGGATTTTGTTGCCACCCTGCTGTGTCAAAAATGTCAATGCATATATTTTTTCAGGGTTTAGAAATCCTCATTACATCTTCATGTCTAGAGTTTATTTATGATTGTGATGTTTAAATGTATATAACCGCTTTTGTAAAATCAGATTTGATTACAGAAAGAAACCCAATGTGCAGCCAAAAAGAGAAGATAATAATGAATCAGATATAACCACTGCTGTACAGTCTTCTGTGATAATGGTAATTTTTCTGCCATTTTCATTCAGGTTTAACATGTGCTTCATTACTTTAATATTTGATTGGCAAAAGTTGCAAATCAAAGAAAATATAGTATGGAAATTAAATGTTTCTACTTAAAAAAAGTTCTAAAATTTATTTACCAGCCAAAATTATATACAAAGTATGTTTTCAATTTCATCACACTAAATCAGTTCTATTGAGAAATCAGGCAGTGTTTATCGTAAATAGTTATTTTATTTAAAAATTCTTCAAATTAACAGAGTTGCTTTCCAAGTAACTTATTCATTAATGATTTGATAGTAATAATTAGTAATAAAATGTATCTCCTGTGTTTGATGTTATCTTATTTGTTCAATGCTTCCTTTTACAGTGTTAAAACTTTATCAGTATGAAGAATTCATTTTTCCCTTATGCAGGATGAAAATATTGAAAATGCTGTAGACGCCATATTGGATGATTTAATGGGGGAAACTGTTTTAACCATAAACAAAATTAGACACATTAAGAGCAAGAAAACTAAGAAACATGATGAAGAGGTAAAGAATGTGAGTACATGTTTAGTTACATTTTATTTGGTAATTCTATTTTAAAAGTTAAAATTTGAGTACAAATGACTCAGATGGAGAAGAGTAATTAAAAAAATGTAACTCCATTGTAATAACCACTGATGGAAAATGTGTGTTTATAAATAATGTTCAGTCATAGAAATTCGTTTCGCTCAGATTCCAAATGACTAGCTATTTTTTAGTGATTTAATGACTAGCTATTTTATATATATAAAATTTTGTCCTTTTGTGTTAAGGTATATGAATAGTTTTCATATATAATGGCTATGAATTATGATCATACTAGATAAATGGTAATTGTATATATTCCTTGTTTGCAACTGTTTGGCTTGTTTGGAATTGTTTCCATAATTGTGAAATGACGGAATGATAAACGCCAAAGAAAAGAGCAACATCAGTGATTGATTGCCCTGCTTCAAGGCATCCCACAGAATGCCAGCGCTCACTATCTGCCATACATCTTCTGGAAGCCGTAGAAACACATCTGTCTTGAAAACTAATTGTACAAAAGTTCTAAACACTCTTTATCAGCACTTAACATGCAACTCCTCTAACCCTTCACAATGCTGGCTTTTTATACGATTGCCTTTTTTTTCTTACTTCTCAACACGAAACTGTGGTTGGCTGTTACATAACACATTTGCATACTGTAAGGTTCGCCATCTCGCATCTTACAAGAAGTGAAACGCCAAGTTGGCAACCCTACATAGAAAACGCCAAGCTGGCAACCTAAGAACAAAGCTTTTTCAATTAAAAGAAACGTCCACAAGATTTCAAGCCGAGGAAGTGCGGCAAAAGCCAATTAAAAACGTCAGAGCAATAAATAGTTACCGAGACAACTAAAAGATAAAATCCATCTTTAGAACAGGAGGTCAAGTAAAGATTATATACAGCCGGTGGGAGGAAAGTTACACTTTTCAATGCCTATCCAAATGTAATTGCTACTTTATACTACATGTAACTTACGTGACGTGACCGATTAAATTTAGTAAAATATACTCCAAATATGGAATTTTGACTCTGTGTCTTTTGAGTCTTTTACTGAACTTTTACGACGGAGTTCATCAACAACCATCGGCCTCGGACCACTACTCATACTTCCATGTACCTCTGTAGACTCTCAAATTCAGATTGGCTTCTGGAAATTAACATTTTCCTCTCCGTTCTTAACTTTAGGCAGTGAATGTAGAATGAAGCAGACAGGAAGTTTAAGGGATTGTTAATTGAGTCTGCAACAATTAATTTACAGTTTGAAAGATTAAATTGCAGTTTTACATTAATTGTTGAAAAATGGTTGTCCAATATTAATCGTAGCAGACGTAAGAGGTTTATGAGAGTGTTAATTGTGAGTATTCAACAATAAATTTGGAGTTTGAACGATTAAAGTACAGTTTGACATTAATTGTTGAGACAGGATGGTAACAGAACCTGAAAATCTGGTAATTCTCAGAAAACTTTTTAATTCTGGAAAAATCAGGGATAATTTCCAAATTTCCCCCAAAAAATCAGGGAAATGTTCATATTTTGAAAGGCAGCCTTTTTAGTTTGTCTTGTTTAGAAATGCGCAATTACGAGCGCTTTTAAGATAAGAATAAATCGTATTTGCCCAAAATATAATTTCACTGAAGAACCCTGGTGTCTTAATTTTTTAACACCTTGAAAACTGCCACCGACGTTTTTTCCCCACTGCTGCAGCGTATTGACGCCGTGAGGCTGGCAATACAACTTGTAGCATAAAATTTGAAGTTTGTGTGACTAATAATTTTTTTTTTGTAGTTAAATTAATATTTTTTTTTTTTTGCAATTACATTTTTTAGAATTTTTTTGTGTATTTACATTTGATTTTGATGAATAGTATCATGATGAAGGGTCAGGTGTAAAAAGTTTATAGTCAAAATGTTTGTATTTTTTCTACAGTTTTTTCAACTGCTATTGTAAGAGTTCCATTAAGGTTTCCAACCCTCACAATAACAATTAAAATATTTGTAGAGAAAAAATACAAATTATTTGTTCAGAATTATCCTTTTACCCCATCTGACCCTAAATATTTAAAAATAGTGTTTTGTGGATACTGTTATATCGATGCCAATCACGGATCACAACATTTCTTAAGGGAATGGTGAAATCTGGAAAATTTTTGTGAGACTATCAGGGATCTTTTTCTCAAGGATTTTGTTGACACCCTGTGAGAGATTGCTGTCCAACATTAATTGTTGTGTAGTTTGGTAGCTTTTGAATGTGAAACCACTTATGCAGTCCTCCCTCACAATGCAAAGTTACACTGACCCAAAGCTCGCTCAGCACCTTAGTGTTTTGACAGATTGCAGACTCCCTCCCCGCACTTGGTCCAAAGGTCATCAGGTACAGACATGCTTTTGTCCACATGGTGCCATATTTATCTTCTCAATGTTTCTTCTAGTTCTGATGAAATGAAACAGTTGTAATGCTAGACTTTTCAGGACCACGGTAGACAAGTTGAAAGAGCAATGGATTACCAACCGGAGAGTTGCGAGTTTGAATCCAACCAAAGACTGTTGTGTACAAAGGGGCTGGCACATGTTAAATCTGAGGTGGTCTCAAATATTCTATATTTGGGGTCGTGTGGAAGTTTGGATGGTCAGGTGTTGTATTGTCATCTGAGCGTGGTTCAAAATTACATGGTGTTGTCCTAGGTTCTTTCCCTTGGGGTATTTGTCCTGGACTGTCCTTAATAGCCCATTGTGTTGCTCCAGTACGACATTAATTAAAATACCTATCTACTGTGCGGTCATCTAACAATTAGATGAACAACTGAATCATTTTAACTATTTATTTTAAATAATTTAGATTATTTACAAGGAAGTATTTATATTTCTTAGAAAATTCATGGGCACATCCATTCATGTCGAAACCTGCCTTTCGATCCAGGAGGTTGGCTCCACAAAATCAGAGAGGACTGTCTCTCTTCAAGTCTTAATTCAGTCTCTTGAATCTTCTCAGATCCTCGTTCTCTCTGTTCCATAGGTGCGAACCAGGGGAGCATCCTAAACCACATGCAAGGGGTTTTAAAAGGGGAATGTTAATTTGGAACTCATGACACCCACACACAGCTGCAGAAATTGCTTGTAAGAACGACCTGAGTTCAGATGTCAATCTTGGAGCAGTTCTTCTCGACATTTTCTTACGGTTAGAGCAGAACTATTTACAGTGTCTGAAGCTAAATGCCATACATGAGGGGAGTATTGATGGGAAAACTGCTCTCAAAAAGCTTCTCCCGATCCTAATGCGCGTATTGTTTTTCAGAGCCTAGCTTTGATTGAAATTCCTGATGTGGAAAGTGGAGAAAGCAGTCCAATTTGAACTCCAACTTGTGGAGGTAATGGTAATGGTAATTTTAGTTAACGTTGTTCTAGAGCAACACAACGGGCTATTGACGACGGTCTGGGATGAATCCCTTAAGGGAAAGATTCGAGGACAACACCTCGTATTTTTGAACCACGGTCAGATGACGAAGCAACACCTGAGCTGGCACCCCACTCTCCATACTTCCATACCAACCCAACGTGAGGACTTTCGGCCATGATAAATTTAAGGTGCACCAGCCGCCTCTACACCATACGCTTACAAACATCCATACCCGGATTCGAACCGGGAACCTTCCAGTCTAGAGGCTAACACCTTAACCACTATACCGGTTTGTCAGCCAACTTGTGGAGAGAAAACCGTATGTCTATTACTTGATATTGCATGTCTTGCATCTGACACAGCAAGGCCTCTGTGCCATAAAACCTCAAAATAACCAGCCATCAAATGATTTTACTTAATTTACCTTGTAAATATGTTTCTCTTTCATCAAAATGCATTCCACATTCGAAGAATACTGAGTCACAAATTGAATAATGGATAATTTATTTTGTGGAACATATTTCAATTCAAATACATATCTGGAATTTTTTTATTGAAGTGCATATAGTTAACTGATGTCGGATAAGTGTACAATTTGATATGATACGTTTCCACAAAATATTTTGCCTTTAACATGTTTGGTTATTTTAATTGCAATCTTCAAATCCTGTGTTCATGTAAACCTAATTTATATTATGTCAAGGAAATAATACTTATACTAATTCTTATAAATGTTACGTATTTAGGTACAACTAAGTAAAGCATGTGAAATATCCAGAGTTGCAGAAGGTTTAGCAGCTGAAGATGGTTCACATAACCAGCGTAAAAGCCACTGGGAAAAAATTAGAAGAAATTTATTTAACCTGAAAACTGCAATGTAAGTCACAGGTTATTTATCTTTTAATATGAGTTTAGAGTATGTCTACATATGGCCATTTTTCAAATTATTGTTAATTTCACTTATAAATATTAACTATCAGTTTTTAACCTGAGATTGAGAGCGACTTATTTACATTTTTAAATCATAGCAAAGTTGCAAAAACTACTTTCTTTTTAGACATAGTTTAGTCTTATCTTAATATCTTTTATCCTCTAAGACTTCTGTGTGGTAAAACTGAAACACTTTGTAAGAACCAGCTTAGAGAAACACTGTAATTAAGCTTGTAACACTGATGTATTGTTCAATATCAACAGCTTTTCCAATTTCAAAACATCTGGTTCTCATTTTACTGTTCACCAAATTTGACTACTTACTTTATAAAAAGTGTATTGAAAAACTATTTTAGTTGCTACATAATTTCTTAATGGTATGTTTTTTGTATTAATTTTATTATTTAGTATAATTAATTTTAAACTGCATATTAAATTATACAATATAGTCCAATTTCCCACTTTATTCAACATCATTGCAATCAATAGATTTTGTAGAACTACATAAAATATTATTTGGTAAATGAATTAGAATTGAAGGGAAAGAAAAATATTTGTATAACAAAGCTCAGTTACCAATGTGATTAGGTGTAAGGGTAGCTATTGGCCTTCTAACTGGCTACTATGCCCTAAATAGACACCCCAACCTTATGAGTATTATAGATGACCCATTGTGTAGAGGCTGTTGGATGATAGAGGAGTGTCCTGTACACGTTTTATGTTATTGTGATTATTACTCTGCCCAACGATTTGAATATCTGGGATTCCATTGCATCGAACCCTGGGAACCTTCAAACATTCCAATCAGGTACATGCTGAAATTTATTTCAGCAATTGGTCTCTAATAGATCAGCAGGGGATTTCAGTACAATAGATTACTAGTCGCTGTGCTGGCACTCTTTAGAGTCACCCTCACAATAAGTCATAATATGATTGGGTGTGATATGGAAATGTGATGAGACAATATTTTATTTATAAACAATACAGAGGGTTATAGTAAAGTAGGTAGAGACGACTGGGGCTAGTTGTCATGGGTTTTTTTCCCCCAATAATACTTTCAGTTAATTTAACCAATGCTGCTGATAGTGGAACTCCCTGGATACAAATTAATGAAAACATCCCTTAAAATAGTATAGTTTTCTCATTAAATATTGTGTCCGAAAGTGTTCAGACTACCAACTTACCCCTGATGCTGGGTAGGTTGGCATAGCACCTGGGGTAAGTTGGCATAGCATATCATGGCAATAAGATCTAAGCAATAATGCGAGTTAATCACTTTAGAACTTGTATTTTAACACAAAATAAGAAAATGTAAGAAAACAACAAAGAAATCTTGAACGCTTCACGTCCACCAGAAAGAAGGGCAATCGTTCACTTGGATTGTTGGCTTTAATTTTCGTAAAAGTTTGTTTCTGTTGTACCAGATTGTGTCCGTGACTTCTGGGCCATCTTTAACATTTGTGTTTTCTCGCCATTGTGGAAGTATAGAATTCATCACTGTCGATGTCCACTAACTTTCCTATGCCAACATGCCCCAAGACTTAGATGATAACTTGCCCCAGTAGGACATTTGAGACAAGATGACTACCTCTTACATATATGTTTTACAAGCAATTCCAATACATGAATGCAATCGTTACTGTGTCACTCTATCCAACACAACCATTGAAAACGCCTTGGCATACTCTAGGGCTTCATAAAACACGAAAACCTTTGATTAGAAACAAAAACTTGACAAAAACACAAATTCAGCTCTCTCTGGAAGCTTCTACCACACTGAAACTAGAGTGTGATGCAACATATACGTATAGTTAAATAGTGACAGTACTACCACTCTGCAATCACTGGAAAAAAGTACAAGGTGAACGCCAACTGACCCCTTATGCCCGATCTCCCTTTTACAGAAAGGTATCCTGTGGTACTCTTAGGTGATACTGAATATAGCAGCAACAGACTTGTCTGAATTGACTAGGAGAGGAAAATGTAACTTTACCAGGCCTGAAGTGAGGAACTTTAAAAGGTTAAGAGCAAAATATGTAATTTGATGCCTTACACATGAGGTAATTATTTTAACAACTTGAATTATTGGGAATAATAACTATTTAATCGGCAGCAAGTGAAAAAGGTTTTCATTTGTTTTAGTCACAATTTGATATGTATTAGACAGTACAAAATTGATGTAATTTTGATTTTTTTAAAAGGAGTACATAGAATTATGATATGAAAATGAAACCCAAAAAATTACCATGAAAATAATTTAGGATTTTATGAATTCTTTTTGTTCACATAGTAATGAGGCTAAAGAAGGGAACAACATGTTGTTGGCTTAAAGCAGAAACTCCTTAACTGACCAATCGAATTTTTTAATGTACGGCTGTTTTAAATAGACTAACTATTAGATTTCATGTTAAAAAAAAAATGTGTATTGATAGTGTTAAGTTTCTTTTAAACATATTACAATATGGCAATGTATTTCTCATAATCATAAAAATTAGTATCTAGTGACCTGAAAAAATGCCAGTTAGCCAGTTTCTGGTCTAAGCCATACCTATCTAAGTTCTTTCTCATATTGGGGGCCGCCTCGATGGGCTTCCCACTGCACTAGCAATCTACAAGTTATTCAAAAAACCCACACCATAGAAAAGCAAACCTTTCTCCCATTACTATTTTATGTCCATTTTCATTTCTGGACAAGCTTTTAGTATCATTTGACTTCTAAATTTAACCACAATCAGCTTTACTTAGAAGTGCAACTCAGTGTCAATGCCGTAGTTACGATACAATATATAGGGATGATTTCATTATTTATTAGTTTTTCAGTCAATTTCATTGCGAAAATATTTTAATTATTGTATCAAAGGAACTCCCCTCATCTTACGCTCCATTTTTTCCTATTGAAAGCACTACCGACTTCCTACAAAAAACAGTCTCTCGGAAATATCTCGGTAGGCTGCCTATCTGTCATTGCACTAGGTTGATGGGATTAAGGTGGAGTGTTGAGATCTTCAAGGTTTGATTACTGATTGATAAACCTTATGTGTAAGTTTTGCTTTGTATCAGTCTGATGTGCCTATTCTTATGTCAACCTGAAAAGAATTTAATGCGAATTACCTTACAAGGCCTGATAACGAAAATAAGACTACATTTGAAAATTTTTTTTCTTCCAATGGCGGGCACTGGACACTATTATTGGCTACTACAAGGCCGGAAGTGATGGTCACTTGTGAAGGGGCACCCATTTGAAAATCAAAAGGTTCATTTTGTTAGTGACTGGAATCATGTTAAAATGTCTACTCTCGGTTGATGTAATTAAGGTGGAGGTAATTATTTTTGTAGCAAAAATTAATTATTTGTTCTAAGTCTAAAGCTCCAAATTATAATTTCAAACATTTGTGATGCGTTGTGATATTTCATTGTTGTCAATAAATACCATGCTTGTTTAGTACGCAAATTAAGTTATGCAGGATTTATAGTTAATATTTCTCTACATTCTTGAAAAAGAAGGAAGACATTTAAGCACTATCTTTAGTCTTTTCAATTAACTTATTACTTAGAAGTCATTCTTATAGAATAAAGGGATTAGAGACCCAGTATGCACTATGCTTAAGAAGCAATGTATTTCTTAAAAGTGCGTATTTTTAATTTTCAATACTAAAGACCCTCAAAATTGTTGAGTTTTAAAGCTTAATGCTTAAAAGTGCTCAATTTTTATCAAAATTCAGCTCCAGTTCACTCTTTTCTCAACAAATCTTTGGCATACTGAATGTAGAGATTTTTCAGTTTCCTCCAGGGAGAGAATTACGGAATTTGATAGTACTTAGCATTGCAAATAGTACAATACTTAGCAGCAATATAGTACAGCAAGTTTACTTTTACAAGTTTAACTAAGAAGTATAATGTGTAAGAATTGTATGATTTTTCCTTTTTATATGAAATTTTACTTCTTTTGGGGTCATTATATCAATTTTTTAAAGGCATTATTTAATTCCTTCAAAGGTAGAGGAAGTCAGATTTCTTCCCCTCCTTGAAGGACTTAAACAGTGTTTAGTTTTCTTTTTTAAAAATGCTCAAAACCCTGAGAAAGTAGGCTGTAAATACACACTTACCTCGCTTTATGGCCTAGATACGTTCTAGAAAAGTTGGCCGTAAAGCGAAAAGCCATATAACGAATCAATTACTTTCATACAAAACCATACAAATTCAATCTGATCTGTTACAGTTTTTTATAAAATAATATAATTTGTAGTTCATTCTTTTTTATTTTCTATAAAAATGCTTACATAAAAATAAAAAGTACAAAGCAATGTAATAATAAATAGAAATTCAAAAAATAAACATATAAATTAAGAAACAAAAGAAATCATATGCACATATAATAAAAAACTCTAGCGTCACATATTTTTGGCTTCTCTTTTTATTTTTATCAGTATCAATCTCCAAATTCAATGAATGTTTTGGTGCCATTTTTTTTAAAGGGACAGTTACATTTAAAAGAATTAATTAAATATGTAACGAAAATACAGTCTTTCTACTACATACGTACCAAATATGTTAACAATTCACCAATTAATACAAACAGAAACAAAATCCAACCAGAAAACAAAAATAAACACGTCTAACTACACTAAAGCAACAACACAGTAAAATATCTCTCATATTTTCGTGAGGCAAAATGTAGCAATGCCACCTAAAGGGAAAAGCTGTAACTAAACAGAAGGTTGGTAACAGTATGTATATAATTTTTTTGGCCGTATAACGAAACATTGTGTGCCGTAAATCTAAAAAGTGCCATAATGAAAAAAAGGCAGTTATAGCGAACTGCCGTATAAAGAGCGGCCGTATAACAAGATATAGGTGTACAAAAATTACAGGTTTTTTTTCTCTATTCTGTGACTCCTGAAAATAATTCAGAAAAATTTTAAGTTTTTTTATAAAACATTATTTGTTTGCATTTTTAGGAGAAATCTTGAAATAAATGTAATCAGAGGTAATCTTATATTTCATATAATTTTGACACTAAAATGCAAAACTAATATACAGACTGAAAGATGTGGTGCGAAATTTACACAAATGTTTATTACATAAGTAATCATTTTATATACAAAAAGTGTTTTTAATAATTACGATATGCTCAAAATCTTTGATGTGTATATGCAAGTAGACAAAATATTTTGCTTAAAAGTTTCATTTCTTAACAGGGGAACTGAAAATATAACAGCCAATAGTCCAAACAACACAATACAGAAAAGAAGTGAGCGATTGGACCTTCAGGGAACTGTCCTATCACAAAATACAATTCCTAAGTCCGTTGGGAAACATGTATTGCAAACTTCTGAACTTGAAGAAAGAACAGAATTGTTTATTGATTCCAAGTCTGCTAAAGAAACTTCTAAGCAAAGCAAAGAATTTTGGAAGTATTTGGAACGAATATCACGAACAAAGAAAGGAAATTTTGACCCATGGACACTTTCAAATATGTGAGTTATATATTTATAAAAAATAGTTTACAGTTTTAAAAAAAAAAGCAAAAAAAAAAAAAAAAACGCATAATGAGCCGTTTTAAAAATTAATGCACAGTTCATTTTTTACTTAAAGTCTATTAATTTTAAAACTGCAGTAGAAGGGCAGTTTTAAGCCTCAAATATTTTTATTATGTTAGTGTCTAATACCATAATACAATATATAAAAAACATGTAAAGTGTATAATTATATTTTACTAATTTTAAATTTAATTTTTGTTTAATGTCATGCATTGTGCATCGAAGTACTTAATAGCTGGTACAAAATTTGCACCTCTAAAATTTTTTTATTTTATGGCTCTATTAAGAGTATAAAGAAATTGCAAATCTTGTGTGTAATTTATCCTAATCAGCAGTCAAATCATTTCTCCTTTAGGGAGTGTTAAATCTCTTAAATAAATATCAAAGTAGATTTGTTCTAAGTGAATACTCTAATGCTACTAACATCCAATAGGAAAACAAAACATTTACTGAAATTTAGTTAACAACCACCTTTTCAAATTCATATCACATTAAAACAGAAATATAAAGGATTAAATATATTACTGCAATGTTGTTTTCTGCACTCAGAGCTAATTACAGTACATTTATTAGAGGTAGAGAACAATAAGCTATTTTTTAAAAATGAAGTAAAAACGGTAAGCACACATTGATTTTTAGGTACGACGGCGAGGTTGCGTAATTTAGAGGCTTTAAATAATTAAGTTGACTGAAAGAATTTAAGCTTATCATTTATTACAATTAACAAATTAAATACATGTGAACTAAAGAAAAATCTATCAGCACACTAACTTAGGTGGTTACGAAACTACAAAACTGAAAACTCAAGAACAGCTTGAGGTTTTTAAAGCACGAACACATGGGGTAGTCAACAAGTGGCATGGACAAGTGGAAGTAGTCTCTACTTTGTATAACACCACAGATTAGTACCAATAAAATTAGTTTAATCAAATTTGTCAAGACAGGTTGAAAATCCCCAACTTAAAAACATACCTCAAAACTGTCAATAGGCATCAAATGTCATTCCTTCCTAGAGTATCTTTTGTGATACTACACTAATAGCATTGTTTGTAATTGTACATATAATTGAACTATTTAAGACTCCTCAAGCCATTATCAGGCAGTCCAAGTTTGGTATGTTTGGCACCCATTCTGATCATTTTACTTGTGAAGTCTTTCAGCATAAACCATAATATTTTCAACTGGCATGGTTTTGACAAGATTGAAACATTAAGCTCTTGGTTATCCATCAATTTTGTTAAATTGTAGGTCACAAAAAATTCAACACCCATTTTTAATTTTTCCAAAAGGTTTCTAATTTAGGTTTTCAAATATCAATGGTAGTTTTTTGCAAATGACCAGCCAATTGAGCTTAATCATAATAGCTAGGGTTCCCACTCTATATCAGAAAAAAAAATTCCCTGACTTTTCCAGACAACATTTTTACAAAATTCCAGGTCACAATTAAGTAATTCATGACATTTTTAAGGTAAAAAACCAAGAAATAATTTAGCTAAATACCAATTTAAGAATTTTACACTATAAAAATTAATATACAAAGCACAATTAATTTCGCATTTAAATTACCTATCCAAATAATCCAATATATTTGACTTAAAAATCAATTTGTGATTTAAAGTGTTCTGAAATTCTTCAATTTAACTAAGCCAATTAAGTTACCTGAAACTGTACAAATCTTACTGGCTACTGTTATTCGTTCTAAAATAATTACTAAAATTCGTAATTTCCCCGACTTTTTTAGGACAAAATTAAATTTCCCAACAATTTCAGGTTTTCCCTAACTCGTGTGAAACCTGAATGGCACTACAAGTGCACATTTGCGAACCCCTAATTCCCCAGTGCACCACAGGGGATTGACATCACACAGTCTTGGTACAACCTGTTTAGAGAGAGCTCTTGCATTAATTCTGGACGAACGAACATCAATACCTTAACCGCAGATTCGAACCAGAATCCTTTGGACCCTCAAGCTACCACCTGACTAGACTGATTGGTCAGCTATATCTAATATATTCTGCCGTTTGAAGGATAGTTTTTTTATTTCAATACCCATAGATATCTACCTAATTTCTTCTTTCTAAGATGTGTTCCTTTTGTTTCACAGTATTAATTTAGCTCAAATGCAAAATGTACTTAAAATACAGAATTAATGTGTTTTCTTTTGTTTCATACAGGATAGCTGAATCATTACTGGATGACTGTTTATTGGATGTTTGTCAAGAATTACAGGATGTCCCAACTTCTTTAATCACAGAACTTTATGATCGAGAGTTTTTGCAGTCTCTTTGACAGTAGCTAAAATTTTTAACACTCATTCCAATTTATCATTACTCATAATCATCTTTACTAGATATTTTACCTGATAGTATAATTCACTTTTTATTATTTACATATTTGGTGCTAGTATTAAAAAGAGCTTACAAACCATTGCTATATAATTTTCTGATTGATATATTGATGTCCTAAGGAACATTTTATGGTGAAATAGAGCCATGTTGTGAGAATGCAAGAACATTTTTATTGCATCCATGTACATGAACTTTTTTACGTAGTTAAATATGAACATATTTCAAATCTAATCAGTTTTTGCATGCTGAAAAATTTCTTTGTGTACTACAAAAATCTGATGTAAATAGAAAACAAATGTGAAATTAAAGTTTTTAAAATGTGATGATTTTTTTACTGTCGGTTTTTTTTTCTGTAGTCATTAGACTAGGCATAAATATGTAATGTGGATGATTCTTGAACTCTTCTGAATCATTCTTTTTCAGAAAATCTTACAATCAGTTGGTATAAAACCGATTCAAAAACTTAACTCATTTCATAAAAATATCAATTATTAATTTTCCATACAAACAAAATATAAATAGTGTTGAAAATTTTACAATGTTTTGTCTGTTTTAATCATTTAGTTAGTGTCAATTTAAAAAAAAAAATCAAAATTTATTCAAGACTAAGACCAATAAACAATAATAATTTTATATAAACTTTTTTACAAATATCTATAGGTCAACATTTTTAAAAAGTGATAATCAGCAATCAAAAATACATGTATTATTATTTTTTAAATATAACAAGATCTCTAATATACAGATATAAATATTTATCTCTATAAAACTGGAAATTCTTTAAAATAAAATAGTAAAATACATTGTTTCTCATATTCAGTACTTTTAAATGTTACAAGACCATTTTACAAGTAACGACATCAGCATTTAAAATGAATTATGTATTCAAATGAAGCACTTATCAGCAACTACATACAGTTCATGAAATAAAAAAAATTACTTGTATCCATTTAATAAAAGTAATTATAGAAATAAAGCAAGATTAACAATACAAATATTTCAATAAAATAGATTACTGTACAATCAGTACTCCTTTTAACAAACTTGCACACATTTACAGTATTTAATCAAATTCTATTCAATTGTGGAATATATTAAATCATCCCATTTCAACAAGCTTTTTCTTGGACACTAGGGATTCATGCAAAGTAGTTTCCAATATTTTATTTTATAACTTGCCAAATTTTCATTTAAAAAGCAACTTTTCTGAAAACTTGAGTTTACTTATTATTAAAATTTAAATTCTATATTGTGCATGTCTATACCCCATAGGCCATATCATAGAATAATGGAAAATAAAATATTAATTTAAGATTGAAACTAACATCCAGAGCTATTTTGTTTACAACCTACATATTTTCTATCAAATGTAATTGTAATTCCTAAACAATTGACAACTTACATAAAACTATAAACATATGGATTATGCAAAGGGTAAATTAAGTGATTTAAAAAAATTAATTTTACTATTACATGATCATTTTTAATTTGGACTTCATATATATTTTCTTGGTAGAACAGTTCATGAAAAAAACGGCACTCTAAATACTTTATTATTGTAAAAAGAATTTTCAACTAAGATCGTGTAACATTTAAAAAGTAATTTATACTCTAAGTCAAAAAACAATCAATGCAAAGTAACAAATTTTAAAAAAAATCAAAATTATATTTAGTTAATGAAGATAAGATAATGAATAGATTAGTAAAACGGTGTGATGAAAATAGCAATTTTTAACCTTAATATACATCACTTTATACTGGATATAAATTTAAGGACACATTTTCCGCTACTATCAACTTAGTTTTGGCACTTGTTGAAAAATATATATTTCATTATTGGGTCATTCTAAAAAAAAAGTAAGAATTTGTTTCTTATATTCTTAAAGTTTATTACTGATGCAATACATAGAAGTTACAGATTAAGACCAAAATGTTTTATTCTTCCAATCTGTCCACCAATGATTTGTCATATCTGTAGACACTTACGGTTTTTGCTTTTTTATCAGGAATTGGATAACAAAACTTTTAAATTCCTAAAGCTTTAAAGTCGAGCTTGTTTTAACTGCCTGGACAAATATTCTGAGTTTAACTATCTGAGTTAACTCTGAGCAGAGTTTAACTATTTGACAAAATCAACAATGATCAAAACACAGGGTGTACTGGTCCCCAAAATGGAAAACTGGTCCTGAAAATGTATCCAATTTTTTTAAGGCGAAAACAAAAGGTGGCTGAAGTTGAACTTAAACAAATGAAAAAAAGAAAATTGCAAATAATGCAAACTATGAAATTGAACAATTAAGACAAAGAAATTATACAAACTGAAAAGAAAATGCTGTAACTCCCTCAATCCAACCACATTTGGAGATATACAATTTTTTACCAACTTCATTTGATGCATAAAACATAAAAATTTACGTAACAAAATATTTTAAAAGTAATTGTTGATTTCTTCAATTTTTATTAAAATTTAAAGTATTTAGAAAACAAAAATAATGAATATAATATAGAGTATTTGTTTAATGTTCATCTACTTTGACATGATTTATGGTTTGTAATTTTTTTGAAATTTTATTTAGAAAACAGCTTATTAAAGCTGAAATTCGATACTAGTCTTCTTTCTCGAGATTAGACAGTAATCAATAAAAAAGTGTGATTTTAAAGTATAATTGCATCTGACTGACCCACATTATCATGTAAAATCAGATCATACATTTATATTAGAAAGTCCCAAAAAAGTCTCTAAATGGATCAATAGAAATTTAGTAGACACCCTGAAACACCAATAATCAGGCTATAATTTTACTTCGATCCAAATAAAATATATTTTGTTGCTACTCTGCTGTCTCATTAAATTGTTTGACTTGATCAAGACAAAGAAAAAAAATCAACTCATGACATATCAGTGGATCTAAACCATTTCGAATACATAATCGGGCAATATTTTAAAATAATTCATAAAATCAATAATTAGATGTAGATGCTTTATTTCTTAACTTTCACTGCACAAATTCAAAAGCATTCATTTTTACATGTAAACAGGATAGTTTTCACATACATGGAAAAATGTCCCTCTCATAACATTTCATACAAAATAACTTCATATTTTTCTATACTATCTCTGAGTGAGATGGTTGTCAAAAATTGTTTTTGTTAAACTACTTTTTTCAATTAAAAAACTAATATAATACATGTGTG